>CM062370.1:45647937-46961437 GCA_031216125.1 Dalbergia cochinchinensis
GTATCAGAAGTACATTTATAGCCCTGCCACCTGAAAGGAATTGAAAACCATTGTAGTTTATATTTTTAAAAAATAATATTTGCCACATAATAAAACCATACTGGGGACCATGCTTTTACCTTGCTGCTAGTGGAAACCTCAGTGGAAATTGACCCGCAGGCTGCAGAACATGCATCCTATACCAACCCCAAGATCAGAATGAGCTCCACAGCCATCTATCTCAACCACTTTGTACCTGCAAGCGTGACATAGTGCACGGTACAAAAAGGCCAAAACTGCAGATCCCCAACTGAGTGTCCCACACTGGTGCAAGTCACTAAGAAGTGGTAGCCATTTGAGATGAACTCTGGATCCAGACTTGTCTGCAAATAAAAAGCCACCAAGCACCTGCATGATATAGGCCCGACTATAGCGCAAAAGTGTCTCATGATCAGCATTTTCTGGCAGCTGTTCGAAAACTCTACTAAACCAGGTAAGGTTGACACTATTGCCTTTCATGTGCCCCCTACCCGGGACGACTCCAAACATATCCTGGCATAATGACATAATATCTCGGCCATGAAATTTCGCCCAGTCATCCATACATCCACTAATAGCTGGGCCATCTACACGTAGCCCCAACTGGAATGCCACATCCTCAAGTGTGATTGTGCACTCCCCGTATGGAAAATGGAACGTGTATGTTTCTGGACGTCATCGCTCCACAAGGGCACTAATGAGTACTCTGTCATAGTCAAAACATCCTACCTGTGATAAATGCCAAAACCAAAGAATCTCAAGGTAGAAATTTGTAGCCGTGGATCAGGTGGTTTAATTGATGTAGAGTTGCGCATAGTACGAAGGACTCGAGCAGGCTGCAACAGATTAATTAACTTTAGGTAAATCACTAAGTTAACAAAAAGAGCAAAACTAAGTTAAAACTAATAAATTAAAAAAGTTAACTAATTACTTAACTAAACAAATTAAACAAAAAACTATATTGAAGGAAAAGCAATTTGTCACATTGAATTTTCAATCACCAACACTAATCCAAAACAATAAACTAATTTATTATATTAAATTTTAAACTTCCAACACTAATCCAAATAAATAAATTAAATTTAATAGCTCAGGAACAAAACAAATTAAGGGGTATTCAAATTAGCCTAAGATAATTAGCAAATTTATTAAAATACCAACATAAAATAATCCTACAAAACTAAGTGAAATTTTTAAAATATTGAAGCTAAAAATTAACTAACTAATAAACTAAGTAATAACTAACTAAACAAATTGAACTAAGTAAAAAATTAATTAACTAATAAACTGATTAAGTAATAAACTAAGAAAGCATGCTAAACTTCAACTAAACAAATTAACACTAAAAAATACTATATTCAAACTAAACTAAATTATAGTGCATTTTAAACTACCATCACTAATTCAAATAAATAAACTTAATTCAAACTAAGCAATAAATAAACTAAACTAATTAAATGAAATTCAACTAAAACTTCAACTCAAATTAAAGTAAGCAAATTTACCAAAAAAATAAAATAAAATAACTAAATAAATGAAACAAATTAAATAGTTACAAAAATTAACCATGTAATAAAAAAATAAATTAATTAAAGTAAAAGAATTACCAGTTGTTCTAATTTTACAGCAATATGCCCTTCATCATCACAACGACTGAGATTTTGTCGCTCCATAGCACATAAATTTCTCCGGTACGCGCTTTTTTTCCTGGAAACTCTTAAAACTTGGCGATTTGTGTGTATGGGGTGAACCTTGGCCGACTTGTGTGTGAGGGAAGGGGGTTGGGCGACTTCTCCTTATATAGAGGCGGGAGGAAAAGTAGCCTTGGGCGACTTATGTTCTGCATACTTCGATCCAGGCTGGGGCGACTTATGCTCTGTGTAAATCTACCTGATCATGCTTAACTTATGTCCAACGGCTATAAACGGCTACAAATTTAAATCGTGCAAGATGTTGTGCGACTTATGTGCAGATGATTAAGTCGTGCTACCCTTATACGACTTATGTATAAAAAAACAGGACATATTTCGAGTTTTTAATAGAATGGGACAAATTAAAAGTATGTAAAATATTTTATTTTATATTTGTAAAAAAGCCGATGTTCATTTCCACAAAAACTAGGCAGCAGTAATATGGGAATAGATGTTCTTTTTCACGAGTTTTGCACATAATAGGATGAGAAATGTTCTTTTGAATCCACGAAATATAGACATGTAGTGATCATCGTATATTAATGGAAGTATGAGTATATACTAAGATAAACATCAAATGAATGCAATGAATGTTCATATAAGAGTAAATATTGTATACGGTGTCCCATAATACAATGTACAAATAACGCTTCTGTAATAATAGAATTATACGAAGGGAGATATGTACAAAGACCCTAATTTAATTAGACTTTTTAACAGAGCCTGCCAATGAGATCATATTTATGATTTCCCATTTTTGCTCTTAATTAAGATGTTCTTGTCATATAAAAAGCTTACCACCCTGTCTGGAAACCCTGGATTTCAATTCTCTCAAGAATTGGAATTCAATTTTTTACTTTGGAACTAACTAATGGCAAAAAATTGAATTCCTTTGAAATACTCCAAAACTAAATCAGAGCAAAAAGCTCTCATTTGCTAGTAGAATTCAATTCCAAAACTCATCAACCCAAAATACCCTTCCTGTGATACAAGCTGTGGTGTTGTCAGCAATTTGGATGTGAGAGAGAAGGGAGCTGGGGAGGTTTTTGCAAGGGACCGGTTAGATCGGCGATGGCAGAGGTTCCCAGTGGCAACAAGGGAGGGGTGGCTGTGGCGGCGGCGGAGGTGGCCACGCAGCTCACGGTTTCGAGATCGTTCACGGAGGGGAAAGGCTCGTCGCGAAGGCGGGGCTCCATGAGGCTGCTGAACATGGATGCGGACGAGTTCATGAACCTCTTGCATGGTTCGGATCCAGTGAAGGTGGAGCTCAATCGGCTCGAGAACGAAGATGGATGTTCAGGTTCTGCCATTGAAGAGAAGCAAAGAGAGAAAGAGAACGGTTGGAAAGTGGAATTTGCAGTACCAGAAAAGAAGAGACCAGGAAGTGAAGAGAAAATGCATAGTTTTATTGAAAGGATATACTGGTAAAATTAAACAAATCAATTCATCTTCAGATAGATTCCAAATCAAAGAATTCAATTTAATTTTATTATTTACTAACTCATTCCAAATATAAGAATTAAATTAAATTCTCGATAAAATTCAATTCAATTTCATTATTTTAAAACTTTCCAAACAGCCCTTGCACTGAAAAGTTTCATTCCTGCAGGAACGTAAATAATTTTCTCGGCCCACGGGCCTATGTTCTGAGAGGGATGGACTCACCTTTTGTAATCTTTGAGCCTCCCTATTTATAGGTCCTTTTGACGAAAGATCCTACCAGTACTAGGTTTATCCATATAGATGTTATATACAAACAACAATCGTATTCTCACATTTATATTTACATTCCTTATATGCCTGATTTTTTTTTCCTATTTGATTATAATTGAACTTACTTTTTCTTAAAGTGAAAACTCGCGTATTTTTTTCGTCTTAAAATAATGTGCATGTTGTATTTATCACATGCAAAATAGCGTATGCTTGCTTACATGATTTATGTCTCTCACGTGGGTTGATGGTGTTGAAGAATGAAAAACAAAAGAGAGATAAAAAAAAAAAATCAGAATAGCTGATTAAACTTAAAGAATGTGAAAAATGAAAGTGTATATGCGGCGTTACCAATATCAACCTTATACTATGTTAGACTTTGTAACGACCAATAACGTGAAAGTTCCGAACACATTAATTATTACCATCGATAACCATTGGATTAGGCTTTGTACGTAGGCATTAACATGAAAGTTCTTGACAAATTTAATGATTACCAGTGCTGGATATGCCAGTGTAAATTAAAGCATTCACAATTGGAGAGATTAATAGGAGTATTCACACCATTTGCTTCCATTAATTAACTGTGTCTCCGTTACCAAAATAATTCAACCTTCGTCATATAAGGCAGCTAGCTTCTTTTTGATAAAATAAGATGAGCAAATATGTGAGCAAATCAAGTTGTTAAAGACAAATTATTACTCCAAATTGTATTATCAAGTTGACATTTGCATGATTACAAAGGGATAACTATCGAAATTCTCTTTTAACTCTCCAATTTTTGCAACTTGTCTTAAAAGGTACAGTGAATGCCGTAATTAGAATTGTTGAGTTCATATTAGACACCGTTTTTACCTGCTTCAATGTGAAAGAGGAAAGCTGGCAAAAATGTTTAGCTTTTTGGAAACAAATGGACTACCGAGCCATTGAAACGAGTTCTTAATTTACAATTTAGAAACCCACTTAGAAACTTTGAAGGTTGAGAAAAAATACCCGAAAGCAAAACAAAATCTGTTCTTTCAATTTTCCAATTCCAAAACCCACACGGAACATTGTTCATTGGTTACAATTGTTTCAACGCAACTGTAGGTTAAAATTTTTTCAACTATAAAAGATACTTTTATCATTATAAATTTATAAAAGATACTTTTACCTTCTTTCAAGACATATGCAAATTCAATGCCAATTATATTGATACCCTTCCTTTTCTCATTATCTCATCTGACCATTTTAGTGTTTTGATAAAATAATTTTAAATATAGTTATTTTTTACTTATTAATAAATTTATTTAATAACTTTATTGATTATTATATAGTAATATTAACAAATAGATGAAAGAAAGGAAAAAAATTACTGCCGGAAAATAATCATTTGTTGTGAAGTCAACTGCATATTATAAAATATAAATTAAAATTTTTCACTTTTTTTTTCAAGTTTTATGTTATTTGTCACCCTTTAAAAGTATGAATATGGTTTTATTCCGAGTAATTTCAGGTATAATCAATCACTCATTCATGGATACAATTGG
The DNA here is from genome assembly GCA_031216125.1 of Dalbergia cochinchinensis. Taxonomy (NCBI): domain Eukaryota; kingdom Viridiplantae; phylum Streptophyta; class Magnoliopsida; order Fabales; family Fabaceae; genus Dalbergia; species Dalbergia cochinchinensis. Next base: position 45,652,886 of record CM062370.1, read on the forward strand.
AATCCAGCTTAATTCCACAAAACTCGTGAAAACTTGGCTTAAGCATAATCATTATCGCCTGAATCAACTTGGCTTCTCTTTATTAATTGTGTTTGAAAGAAAAAGACGCCATCTATATTAACTAAAATGGATACACAGCTTGTCACGTTTAACATTTACATTCAAACTTTTCTTTTTTGATGCCAAGATTTAAAGTTTTAATAAGTTTAAACCAAATATGATAATTTTATAATTTCCGAGAAGGAAGAGCTACTTGTAATGAGTATCTTACTTTAAATTATATATGAATATGACTGAAAAAAGTGCAGTCATAGTCAGTAGTAATAAGAGCATAACAAACATATAGCTCTGAGATTATTACCAACAAAAAATGGAAGACTCAAATGCGATTCCAATTTACCAGTAAATGTTCCTATTTATATTTAAAATATATATATACATATATTCTATTTTCCTAAAAAAGACCCAAAAAAAATTGTCAACTAAAGACAGCTTTTTCAAGATTTCTTTTCTAAAATCTACACCAGCAATGAAAAATGAAAATTGTCACCCCACAAGAATAGTGCAAACTTTCTTGTAAGTTTGAATATTTCTTAAAGGTGCAGTCATAAGTCTGATAGAAATTCAACTATCTTTGAACTTGCGTCACGAAATCGCATAGTAACTCACTTTTCTTAATACCTATGATCCCATGAGTCTGAATCCCCACGTATTACTATTAAAGTTTGGAATCTTGGACTGTATAATTGTTCATTGTTTATTCACATCCACCGTTGTTGCCAAAAAGGATTAATATTGGTAGCAGTTTTTCTTCATCACTAGTTTGGACATGCCCACAAGGTAAACGCAAGGCATGCCTTTCATTGATGAAAATTTAGGTCCAATTTATAATATGACAAATGTTATAATCGAGATTAGATGTTTAGAATTATCTGGAGTGGTCGAGGTTGATGAGTCCATGACTGGGTTCTTCCTTTTGTTATGAGAAAAGCAATCAGCTACAGAGAGAAATCCAGAGTGAAAGCTCCTCCTATCACCCTTTCAGATACCAAAAATTTGTGCGTTGTCTCAATGGGGCAACAGGCACTCTGATAAGGGTTAGGAGCAGGGGCCTCTGCAGATTAGTAATAAAATGGGCCAAGCCTGCCCATTATGGCTAGACCCAATAACAATAACCAAACAATACCATATCCACTAATAACGATATAAAATCAAGCTCAATAACAAAATTAACTATAGAATTGGGCTAAATAATATGGTTAAATATATTTTAGCATCTAATTAATCTGGGATCAAATTAAAACTAAATTATAACAAAATAATTTATGCTAGTCCACACATAGAATATTTAACATTCTCCCACTTGGACAGCATAAATCAAAATATTATAATGTACCAGATTAATCACTAATATGTTGCCACAACAAGATGCCAAAATAAACCATCATAAACCTCGAAAGGCCCAAAATGGAACTACAAGTATCTCAACAGTGCAGAAAATCATATTCGAAGGAATAGTGATATCATACATTGCAAGACACTTATATCCTGTGACCCAACAACAAAGTGGAATATGGATAAATGGGAGAGCACAACAAAACGGCATGCCAAAGTTTGAACAAGGTGCTACTTCCCAACAAAATGGCCCAAGCATCCGCCTAAGATGCCATATAAGATTCAATGAATCTTATCATAATAACAAGATTGAGACTGGGTCCAAAATGTCTCCACAATATGCCATCACAATATATAAATATACAATAATGGTTATAACAATTAAACTGCGCAGAATATTCATATGGCAATAACAATAGCAACAATAATCATTATTTGAACAATGTCTCAAATATTATTCAGTATGAGGTCATAACAAAATATAAACATAAACTCCCACTAATCCAAAACATCAAAAGACCTCACTACACCCATACGGGTTACATGATCAACAAAAGTTTTAACAGTTATGCCTTTTGTTAATGGGTCAGCAACATTAAGCTCTGTAGGGATATGCTCTACACGAGTTTTAAACTCCTGAATCTTCTCTCTCACAAACATAAACTTTGTCTCAAAATGTTTTGTCTGCTTTGAGCTCTTATTATTAAGAGAGAAGCTCACCACAGCAGAGTTGTCACAATATATGGTTAGAGGCCTAGAGATACTCTCCACAAAATCAAACTTAGCAATAAAATTCTTCAACCATATCGCTTGATGTGTAGCCTCATAACAAGCTATATACTCTGCTTCCATGGTTGATGTAGCTGTAAGAGTCTGTTTGACACTCTTCCAAGAGATAGCTCCTCCAGCTAACATGAATACATAACCTGATGTGGACTTATGATCATCTGGACAACCACCATAATCAGAATCACAATAACCTATTACCTCAAGATGATCTGACCTCCTGTATGTAAGCATATAATCTTTTGTACCTTTCAGATACCTCAAAACACATTTTGCAGCCTGCCAATGTGCCACACCAGGTTTACTCAAGTATCTCCCAAGTACACCAACAACAAAAGCAAGATCAGGACGTGTACAAACTTGAGCATACATAAGGCTGCCAATAACAGAAAAATAAGGAATTTTCTTCATATCTGTCATTTCACTTTCAGTCTGAGGACACTGGGCATTAGAAAGCTTCTCACCCTTTTGAATGGGTGCAACACAGGGCTTACAAAATTGCATATTGAACCGGTTCAGGATTCTATCAATATATCCTTGTTGAGACAAACCAAGGATACTGCGAGATCTATCACGATGAATCTCAATGCCCAAAACAAAAGATGCATCACCGAGATCCTTCATATCAAAATGAGTTATAAGTATCTGTTTGGTTTCATTCAGAAAACCCACATCATTACTGGCCAAAAGGATGTCATCAACATAAAGAACAAGAATAATAATTTTCTCCCACTATTCTTCAGATAAATGCACTGATCAACTGCATTTTCCTTAAAGCCAAGAGAGCTTACAACGTGATCAAACTTCAAGTACCATTGTCTAGAAGCTTGCTTCAGACCATAAATGGATCTTTTCAATTTGCAAACCATATGTTCCTTGCCATTTTCAACAAAACCATCAGGTTGATCCATATAAACATCCTCAAATAGATCACCATTCAAGAATGCTGTCTTAACATCCATCTGATAAAGCTCTAAATCAAAATAAGCAACCAATGCCATCACAATGCGAAAAGAGTCTTTAGTAGAGACGGGAGAGAATGTCTCTTTATAGTCTATGCCTTCCCTCTGGTTGTACCCTTTAGCAACAAGTCTGGCTTTGTACCTTTCTATCTATCCTCTAGCACCACGTTTGGTCTTAAAGACCCATTTGCAACCAACAGGTTTACAACCTTCGGGGAATTCCACCAAATCCCAAACATCATTCCTATGCATGGAAGTCAATTCATCCTCCATAGCAACCAGCCATTGTGAACTATGAGGATCAGAAATAGCTTCATGAAAGGTAACGGGATCAGAATCCTCAACAGAAGCATACTCATGTTCCTGTAAATAAACAACATAATCCCTGAATCTAGTAGACTCAGTAGATGTAGGAACACGCTTCGATCGCCTCAATTGAGGCACAATAATATCTGGATTCTGAACACCATAATCAACTTGTGGATCAACATCAGCACCAACAATGGGATCAATGGCTTCATCATGACTGACAACAATCGGCATAGACTCGGGCAAAAAAGTAATGGGTACAGGAATAGTGACATGCTCTTCTCTGAAGCTAACAACACGCGGCTCCTGAGTTACAACATGTTCTGAATCGCTTTCAAAATAGACAGCACGATCAGATTCAACAACTCTAGTTGTATGAGTAGGACAATAAAATCTAGAACCTCTGGAGCCCACACAATATCCAACAAAGAAACCACTAATCGTTTTAGGATCAAGCTTCTTTATTTCTAGATTGTAGAGCCTGACTTCTGCCTTACAACCCCATACACGAAAATGCTTCAGAGTAGGTCTTCTCCCTATCATAAGTTCATATGGAGTCTTTGGAACTGACTTACTTGGCACATGATTTAAAATATAAGTCGCTGTCTTTAAGGCTTCTCCCCATAAAAAATCAGGAAGAGTTGAATGGCTAAGCATACACCTAACCATCTCCATGAGAGTACGATTTCGCCTTTCAGTGCACCATTTTGCTACGGAGTTCCAGGCATAGTATACTGTGCCTCAATACCACAATCCTGCAAAAACCTTGCAAAGGCGCCAGGATTCCTGCCAGTTTCATCATACCTTCTATAAAATTCACCACCTCTATCAGATCTAACACACTTAACTTGTGTGTCAAATTTCAACTCAATAGCAGCTTTAAAATTCTTAAAAGCATCTAAAGAGTCTGATTTCTCACGCAACAAATCAATCCAGCCAAATCTTGAGAAATCATCAATAAAGGTGATGAAATATCTATATCCTCCCAAAGCAAGGGGAGTAATCGGCCCACAAATATCTGTATGAATCAACTGCAAAATGCCTTCACTCCTACCAACTCTTTTCTTCCTGACTCCAGCAGTGAGTTTCCCTTTCACACAATCAATACAGGTATCAAAATATGAGAAGTCCACATTATGAAGAATGTTCTCCTTAATCAACCTCTCCATCCTTTTTCAGGATATATGTCCTAACCTCTTATGCCACAACATAGAAGAATTCTCAACAACTTTTCCACGTTTTTGCCCAACAACATTATTAACATTGGAATGTCGCTGTTCTAGAGAAAAAGGATCGAGATCCAACATGTACATGCCATTCAATTTAACACCATAGCCAACAACAATAGATTCATAATATAAAACAACTTTATTAGATCCAAAATGGAAAGAGTAGTCACATTCATCCAAAACTGAAACTGAAATCAAGTTCCTTCTCATAGAAGGTACACAAACAGTGTCCTGCAAAATCAACTCATGTCCACTACTTAATTTCAAAGCAACTACTCCTATATGTTCTACTTTGACATTCATCTCATTTCCAACTGCAACAGACACCTCCCCTTCATTTGGCCTTCTCCTGGTTTTGAGCTCCTTGCTTTTTCTTCTCTAGCCACTTCTTAAACTTAAAACATTCAGATCGTTTGTGCCCGAATACATCACAAAACTTGCAAGTGCCATTAAATCTGTTTTTCACACCAGATGGTTCACCATCTTCATGAACTGAAGGAGGTCCAGACTTATCACTCCATTTCTTCTTGAAGTGAGGCTTGCTACTCTTTCCCTTAAAATGCTTCTTCTTCTTATCGTGATTCTTATGTGAAACCAGCTGAACAATTTAAGCTTTACCCTTCTTCATAGTTTGCTCCTCCTGAGTAAGGATGACTGTGAGCTCATCAATAGACCACTCTTCCTTTTGTGCATTATAAGAAGTCTTCAAAACATCAAATTCAGAAGGAAGAGAGTCCAACACCTGCCAAACCAGGAAATCACTTCCCAGTTCCACCTTCATAGATTTCAACTTATTGTACCAGTTGGTGAGCTTTATAGCATGCTCACGAACACCAGACACACCATCATATCTTGTCTTTGTCAACAATGAAAGATAGTAAGCCTTCTCCGTCTTATCAAATTTCTTGAATTTCTTGCCCACAGCCTCAAGAAACTCCTTAGCACTGTTCGTTTCAGGAACATTATCTTTGATGGTCTTGTCCATAGTGAACTTCATGGTCATCAGACAAACTCTATTAGAATGAGCCCACTTATCATGTTTTGTTATGATAGCAGCGGAAGAATCAGGTGTGGGAACTTCAGGCTCACTCTCAGTAAGGGCAGCATCAATGTTGGAAATAGCAAGGAATAACTTAATAGAATCAGCCCAGTCCTCATAATTTGTTCCATTTAGCTTTGGTAAAGAGTTCATATTCATAGGCAAAGTTGGAATTTGTACATTAATGGGAGATTTTTATCAAGCATATCCAACAGAAGAAATAGAGCTTATGATCACAATAAAGTTATTTCATGCAAATGCAATCCCGTCGAAGGGTCCCGAATTACAATGCATAAGTTAACTCCCACATTACAGAAAATAATTATATTCTTAAAGCTAATATCGAAAGGATACTGAAAACTTTAAAATATAATTACCAATCATCAGGAACTATTTCAATAAAGACAAACCAATAGGGTAGGTGCATTATTAAAATAATTCCTGATGCCACATTAGTAACAACAGTTTTCCAATACTAGTATTTTATCATAATCCGTCCCACGAAGGTGAGCTCACAATTATGAAAAATACCCAATAACAGTACAAAATGGTCTAAAAAAGCATATCTCAGAATTATATATCACAAAATTTTATAATATCAATAAAACATAATCTCAATAATTAATAATATGCATATAATAAAGCACAAAATTATTTAATTGACCAAATGATATCAAAAATGAGAACATGCTGAACATAATGTGCCCAAACAGTGCTAGAAAAGTGCACAAAAAATTTCAGACCAAAATTTGGAGAGTACCCAATATTTCTAAGCAATTTATGCAATGAAAAATTAACAATAATTATTTTTGTTGCCCAAAAAAATAATTAAAAATTACCAATAATTCTAAAAAATTAAAAAACCCAAAATCAAAAACAAATTGGGCCAAATGCTTGCCCCGGATGGGCCCACACGCGCTGCACGCGCCTGGGCCCGCGCCTGGACTGTTCACGCTGCACTGTTCATCATCTTCAACCTCCAGCCGGGTCCTGTGATGGGTTGCACGACCCGCTTTACACCTGAACGGGTCGAACACCATATCTCTCTCTATTCTCAACGAAATTGAGTGATTTTAGTGTCTATGGATTTGTCTTTCAATACTCTATAAAACCCATATAATATTATTTCGAATAATAGCCTATATAATTTCAGAAAAATCCGCGAAGACTTAAGCGGGTAGCTTCGGGTTTTTCACAATTTCGCTCTCAATACTCGATGAAAATTCATGATTTTGGTGTCAATGGGTTCGAAATTTCATCCTCTACAAAAGCCCTAAGGTAATTGAAACAATTTCGCACAAGTATGGGTTCAGGTTCGTCAAATTGAAATCGGGTTCTATTCTAGGGCTCTAATTTTCAAAGATAAAATTCTCTCTATACACTCAACCATTTTACACAATCTTTATGTCGATTTGTTCAGAAAATTATTAGCAACAATAACCCTTAATCAATTTCGAGATTAATCGGTCAAATCGTAAAATCCCAAATTAGATACTAGGGTTCATATCATATACGAAAATACATCATTAACACCTAATTTGAAACAGCAAATCACTGTCATATCAGAATTGGATTGGCTCTGATACCACTTGATGAAAATTTAGGTCCAATTCATAATATGACAAATGCTATAATCGAGATTAGGTGTTTAGAATTACCTGGAACGGTCGAGGTTGATGAGTCCATGACTGGGTTCTTCTTTTTGTTATGAGAAAAGCAATCAGCTACAGAGAGAAAGCTCCTCCTACACTCTTTCAGATACCAAAAATTTGTGCATTGTCTCAATGGGGCAACAGGCACTCTGATAAGGGTTAGGAGCGAGCTCCATGATTAGTAATAAAATAGTAGCCAAGCTCGCCATTATCATTGGCCCAATAACAATAACCAAACAATACCATATCCACTAATAACGAAATAAAATCAAGCCCAATAACAAAATTAACTATAGAATTGGGCTAAATAATATGGTCAAATATATTTTAGCATCTAATTAATCTGGGATCAAATTAAAACTAAATTATAACAAAATAATTTATGCTAGTCCACGTATAGAATCGCGTCATTTCAACTTTTTTTCTTCCATTGTCACCGTCAAAATGTGTGGATAGCAGGTTTTAATTTCCTATTATTGGACTCGTATCATATCATCATGTTTCAACTTTGAAAGGCACAAATTAAAGAACAAGCAACCATTGACACGAAGATGGGATGGGCACGGATTAAAGACCATCTTGATAAACATGAAATAGGCTAGAATTTAAGGGCATGTGCGACAAAGAGTATCATCGCAGGATTTAGTTTTACATGAAATTTTTTTATGGTAGATACTTTTTTTTCAAAGATATTTTACATGGAATTTAATTTTGAGCAATGCTACATATCTACAAAAACAATTACATAGTTTTTTACCAAAAAAATATTATAATTGTTAAAATAAAATAATATAATCTATTTATTCATTTAAAGAGTAAAGACTAATAATTATGCAACACTATTCTCCATATAAAATTCTGTCAATTTTTATTTATTTAATATTTTTCTTTAATTCTATAAATTATTATTAATTTATAATATAATTAATGTGTTAAAATTAATCTCTACGATAATACAATCAATTTTTCTTTTCTTTCATGTGCCAATCAATTAATAATATATCTATTTTCGGTTATATTGGAGGTACAAACATTAAAGTGGAAAAGAGAGAAAGGTGACCTAATAAAGTATTAACCTTTAACATTAACATCGCACCTAAATTTCAAATATTTAGACGTGCCAATTTGAGGTACAGGCTTATTGGCTTCCTGTCGTAATACTGTGTAATTTTTTATGCTAAAATATTTTCTTAGTCAAAGTAGGTCAAGTGGGTCAAAATCCACTGCCCAAATTAATTTCAGCAATATGGTAGATGCCGGTGAGCGTAGTATGAAAAAATAGGAATACACAATCATGGGGTCAATTAAATAAGTATAACAAACTGACACGAACCCCTCAGGTGGTGAAAAGACTTGCACAGACCTGCTTCTCCAAATCTTTTCCAAGAACATGCTAATGTTATTTTCTTCTTGTCTATCAGCATGTTTTGTTAATAGTACTAGCTATAGTACTAGCAACAGTCTTGTCCGGAGGACATGGATGATAAATGATAAAGATGGGCTAACTGCTAATTTAAATTAAGCTTGCTGTTGCTTCTTTTGTCAACAAATATATATAGCAGTCAGAGTCCAACATTGGTGATCCAAGTTAAAGAAAAACAACAAACAAATTATACTATAGTTGATTAGAATTTAAAAGAACTCTTGAGTGCATTATTCATCTACCCTTTTTCCCTTTCAGTCCGATCCCCAAAGCCATTATATGCAAACACTTCTAATTAGAGTGACTGATAAGTGAAAACTAAAAAAAATTGAAAACACGTATTTTAGTTACTGTTTCTTCATAGCTATGCTTACCATCAGTCACAGAATAAGGTATAGTGTTTGGAGCAAATAGTTGTTTCATAACAAAAGAATTGAACTTACAGTGATCTTTTACATATAGAGCCATATATGTCAGTTATGATCAAGTGGGTGGCTGTTTCATACCAAAAGAATTGATAGTTTCAACTTTCAGACTTTTCAGCTCCCCGTTACCACTTTCAAATGTTAAACTAAATGTTGTCCAAAAAGAATGGGGAGAAAATCCCGGAGAAAATGACTCTTGTGAGGGTTTCTTGTCAAATGATAGTGCATTACTTCGCAACTGATTACTCAGTGTAACAACAGCTAGTCATAGTAAATTACTTTTACTTGTAAGTTATATTTTGTCTTTTTTTTTTCCCTCCCTACCCTCTTTGGTGTCGGCCAACAAAAACAAAAGGATAAAGGAGAAATAAGAACGTGTGAGAGCAAAACATTCCTAACTCTGACCCACCACTCAATTACCACAAAATCAGCCGAACTTGCGTACACACTCCATTTGGGAGCATTATAATGCTCTTTTAGTATACTTCCACTCTCTAACTAATTAAATTTTAACTTGTACTATATAACAGGCAACACTTAACATTGAAAAGAGCAGATATTAGATTAGTATAATTGGGATTCTTCCGGATGTCTCAATCATTTTAAAGTGCATGATTACTTCAGAGTATGGCAACTAAATGGAAACATGCCAAAATGTACATTATGGGGAATTTATATGGTTTTCTTGGTAAAGGGTAGCAGAAATTGAGGGGTTGTACATGATTTGTTTCAAATCCAGTGTTTAGTAAGTCTTTGTTCTCATAATAACCCCACCATAGAAGAAGCATTCTATCTACGTTAATTTCCACTTAAAGTTATAGTCACGAGATTCACAACTTTGGTTATAGGTAAATGCTATAGTCACAAGTCACCACTTTAGAGCCGAAGTGTCACACACACAGCTTTGTATCCGTGCCGTGATTTGCAAATCTGTTCCACGTGAAAAAGAACTGTGAAATTTTGTGGCTTCAAAATTTGTCATTACTATTACACTTTACTCTGTTCCCACGGATAGGAAAAGTTTTAAAAAGATAATGGTGTGTATGAGAAATCTTCTTGTGGAATAAACACTAACGACCACTCAGGTGATAAGGGTAAGTAGCAAAGGCAATGGATATGAAGAACTAAGCTCATAGTTTAGAAATGTTGCAGTGGGCCTTGTGGAAGAAACGTGCCTTATATGTAGAAGGTTGTTTCTTAACACTTGGTCTACTAGAGCCCAGAAATGGGGCAGAGGTTTGAAGGTACAAAAGATACAGGACAATACTCGGGTCTTTAACCAGCGGGATTCTCACGTTGATGTGACGGTCAATGTTTTTCCTCAGAATTTGAACTCTCTGAATTCTATATAATATACAGTAATTTTTTTTCTTTTCATTGCTGTTACTATTTAATTATTTTTAATATTTATTTTTATTTATTTCTTAAAGAAGTTGGTTGTCCCGACTTTCACTATGTGTGCATTATTTTTTTTCCTTAATTGTTGTGCTTTTTTGATAATTTTAAATATTTTTAATAATTTTTTATTTATTTTATAAAGAGTTCGATTTATACAAATTCTTTTCTATATACATCTGTATACAGTATATTTTAAATTTTAATTTGTTAATTATGTTCTCTTAAAGTTTAATTATCTTCCAAATTTATTTTGTAATATTGTTGTATTTTTATTAAATTTGCATTGGTATTACTTTTTTTATTTTGTTATGAGTTTAATTAATTATGACTTGTAAATTTTTTAATTTGATCTTTCAATTTTTTTATTTTTTGTTTAATTATTTTGTCGAAAACAATGTTGTAACGCCTAATTTTCTTGTAATTTTATCATCATTAGAAATTACTCAATTACCGAATTACCGTAGGTAATTATTACATAAGATTTGAGGCCGAACAATCCTCAATAAAGAAATATAACATTAAAAGAGAGGTTAGGAACGATTCATGCGAGAGTCGCAAATCCCGAATTTTTGTACGTATAAAATGACCAAAATGCCCCTGAAGTTATTTTACTCAGAAAATGAGGATCGTGGGCCCCACCTATTCTCAAGGGATATTTTGAGGATAATAAGGGATTGTTTGTGTTATGTGTGTTAATAGAAGCGAAGGATCTCATTTTGAGTTAAACCTTGCGAAATGACCAAACGCCTCAATTGTTTAACTCCGATGTGCGTGCCGACTGAGCCCGAACCTCACTAAAATGTTTTAAAATGTGTTTTTAAGCCATGATTAACTATTGGTTAAGCTCGGGTGGCCTCGGGTAGTTTTTAAGTGAAAGTACGATTTTGCCCCTGTTTTTAGCGGCTTTGCGAATTTGGGATTTTTGATTCAGTATAATCAAACCTAAGCAATATTAGGCTCAAATTATAGCTTATTAAATTCTAAATATTAATCTAGAGTCAAAAATTATGTATTTAGATTAATTAAAACCCAAAATTGCTCAAAAACACCCAAATTGCTTACTAATTCATTTAAACCCTTAACCGTAAATTCTCTAAATTACATGAATACCTTGCCTACACCTAAATAATGCATGGAACACAAAAATTTCACTTCTTTAGGCTATAATGGACGAAATTATTGATGCCATTATGCAGCTGAATTATTGCCAAAAGTTGCACTAAAATAAAATGCCAAAATGTCACCATAAGAGACATAATTCCTTAATTTCATACAATTTTGTCTAAAATGATTTTTCCTCCCTTATTTCTCCTGCAAAATTCCGTCCACTACCTCATCATTTTGGCCAATTAGAAGCCTCAAAATCTTCTATAAATAGGCTTGCTTGAGTGGTCTTGGAATGCTTGGTTCATAACTAGTTTTTAGGAGCACCAAAAACTTTCTTTCTTCCTCCTCTTTGGCTGAATTCTTTCTTCAATTTTTTCAAAGAGATTTTGTTTCATTTCACTTCAAGAAACCAAGTTCTCTTCCTCTTCTTCAACTCAGATTAGGTAGGGAGTAGTTTCTAAATTTATTTCTATGCTTTGAGGAGTTGTGTTTTTAGCTCAAAATGATGAAATTATGAACTTACCTTAGCTTTTCATTTTGGTTTTCCTCTTCAATTTTTCTTTAACCAATTCAACCATATGGCCTAGGTGGAACTAAGATGATGGCTTGATGATGAGGACCTTGAGGGTGGGTTGTAAATCCATCACAAGTTAGGCCTCTAAAGCTTGAAAATTCCACTTGATGTAAAACTTTAAAGAATAATGCTTTATGATGCTAAAACAAAGATTTTTAGTTTAGAACTTGAAAGATGTATTTTCCTTTTATGTTTTATTTCTTGTTAAGATATGTATTGGGTTGAATTTATAATTCTTTTAAAGTCTTGAAGGAGCTCTAGTAAAGAAACAAAATGAATCTGCATCCATGATTAAGTTTATGCTTTGCATAACCATGTTTACCTTCTATGTCATCACTAAATTTTCAAGAATGAATAAATGAACTTGCATTTCTCATGTTTAAATTCCAAGCTTGTATTTCATGTTTATGTTTCAAGTCATCACTTAATCTTTCAAGATAATAAAGAGGTTGCATCTCATATTTAATTTATGCTCTCACTATATTTTATAATGGCTAAAAGAATCAACGCATGACATGTTTATTTTATGCCATCACCTAAAGATCCTAGAGCTCAAAGACTTGCCCATGTATCACAAGCAAAGAAATATGATTATTGGAGTTAAAGAATTTATTCTTTAAAAAGTCTTGAGATTGAAGCTTAAAAAGATGTAATAATAATTCTCTTCTCCCTCTCTCTGTCATGGACTACCGCCGCTCAGGTTTCTTAATATTCTCTTCTCCTCTCTTGGTCTTGTGTGGATTACACGCTCCAGTTTCTTGTATCATGTTTATATTTCAAGTTCTTGCATCATGTTTAATTTTCAAGTCATCACCTTAAATCTTAAAGATAAAGAAATGGAATTACATATCATGTTTATAATTCCAAGCTATCACCTTATAAAGATAAGATTAAAATAATGTTGCATAGCATGTTTATAATTCTAAGATGTCACCTAAATCTCTAAAGCTCAAGACTTACTCCTTTTATCTTAAGTGAGAATTTTAATTGTGAAGATCCTCCCAAATTTGACAAAAGAACTAGTTTCTAAATGAGTTTTAAGGCTTTGCAAGGATTTTACGGGGAACTAGTATTTTATATGCACTTAAAATATGATTCTATGTAATTGCATGAGGTTCATGATTCGGCCACTGATCTGAGTTTAGTATCAATGTGTGATAATGATTTGATATGATTGAAGTTGTGATAATTATGGTTTATTATTAAGAGAATGATTCATAATTGGTTTAGTAACTAATTAGTTCTATAATTGATAATTCTATGTAAGTATTGGATGCTTATTAAGTACTTGATATCATTGAATGATTTCCTGGCTTGCATGTTATAGTTGTTGTTGCAAATAATGAAAATGTTTATACATGAAATGTTCTTTATTATGTAAAATTTACCTTTGTTGCTAGAAGAAAGTGTATCATTGTAAAAGTGTAATTTGGAAAGGTTAAGCTAAGGAAAGACTTGGTATTTAAGCGTGTCCATTGTGACCCACCTCTCTTTCCTGGGAATCTCCCATATGCATGATTACAGTTGATATACATTATTCTAGCTTAAGACTATAACTGAGAAAATGTTATGATGTTTATGAATTGTATTGTGATATAACATGCAAAGATTTAATGGTGACTTAAACTTATAAGAAAATGATCCTTTGGAACTATCAGACTATAGGTGGTGAAAAGGTGATTTTAGCCCCCTAACCCGTTCTCTCAAAAGGGTAGAGTCGGGACTTTAGCTTATCAAAAGGGATAAGTATATGCTAGTGACGACTAGAAAAGTATGAGCTCATAACCTAAATTACTCCCAAAAGGGTGGAGTATAGGGTGGTCTAAGGAAAATAATGATGATGATAAGATTTTAAGTCACCTAAGGCACTAAAGAAATGAAATATGTGCACTATGTCCACGTGTAGCTAATATTATATGACGTTCTTTTATGCATGTTATTTGATAATGATGATGAGGAAAATGATGTAATGATAAAGGAAAAGTTCATTGTAAATATGACATGTTAAGATTATGATACATTATAAGACGCATGATTAAAAATTGACGAACCTCGGTTAAGTATTTGTCCGAACTTAAAATGAATCTTTGCATGCTCACTATTTTAAAATAATCCCGAGGTTCCTGAGGACTTTGATGATGACACTGTAGAAGGAGGTACCTTACTGAGAATTCTTTAGTAAGATTCTCACTCCCTTTTCTTTATTTCTGTCATTGTCTCCAGATTCAGATGGTGACATTCGTCCTGTTCGTTGATACCCCTACTTGGGAATTTCACTATGATCCGGTGCATCGCTCGTATCATTTTGAAGGGAGGTGCGCAGTTCGTGTTTTTATTTACATAGGTCGTCCATTTGCACATCCTGTCCCTAGTTATCGATTTTCTCCTACTTCTCCCTATGGCGATGAAATGGTTTTCGAACATGCACGTCCACTTGATGAAAGGATGTTACGTTCTTATCCCGCTTCATCTGCTGTCTATGGATTTCCAGAGTATGTTCTCAAGATGAGATATTCTGAAACTGATCCTTCAGAGGACACTCCTACTCATGTATATTCTGAGAGCTCTACTCCTGCTCCCACACGTGTAAGAGAGGGTAGTGAGGAAACAGTTGTTCAGCCGAGGTTAGCAAGAAGGTCGTCCATGCGACTCCAGCGTGGTGCATCTCGTGTGTCCCCTCCCGAGGGAGCTCATCAGTGGATCGGATTTATTCCCCCATTTCCAGGACAGTGGCCATAAAGGGTTCTTAGTAGATTTATGTGTGATCATGCACCCTAGTTTTAGGATAATCTTCCTGGCTTATGGAGTTATCTAGTTTAGGGGCATGTATTTCCTTATGTATATTTTCTTTTATGGGTTTACATAAGATAATGATGTATGAATATAACCCACCCTTTGAGTGAGGTTATTGTATGTAAATATATGCTATAATGTGCTTATGGATGTTATATGATGGAGCCTAAGTGATATGATGTGATATATTCTTAAACGTTTTATTATCTTTCTAACTGCTCGTTCACGTTGTACTCATTCACGTTTTCAATTATGTGTTTAAAAAAAAAAATGGCTCGTAATTTCACTAAGTATTTTCAAATTATGAAGAAAGAACCAAAGTAAGGAGTAAAGTCTAGTCATTAATCAAATTCAACCTAGGTGTATCTGGTTAATTACTAGGGTGTTACAAATGTTATTTTTAGTTTTTGATATTTAATATTTTAATTTTTATTTTTTATTTTTTAGTTAATAGTACTATTTTTTTTTTACTCAATTCAGTTTGTCTGAACTGTGTTGCGTGAACTTTTTTTTAAAAAAATTTCAGTGTGTTTGAATTATATGTAATGAATAGTAAAGATTTTTTTTCCTTTTTTTAAGGTGCAACCATTTTAATTTTTAATTTATTAAATATTTACCATTTTATAATTTTTTATTTTTTTAAATAAATGAATAGTATTTTTTAAAAATATTTTTTTCTTTTTTTTTTAAACACAATTCGGGGTACCCGAATTGTATATGTTAAACAGTATTTTTTTCTTTTTATTTTTTTAAAAGAACAACTAAAAATAAAAATAAAAAAAATAAAAAAGTACTGTATATTACACATAATTCGATGGATCCGAATTCTTAAAAAAAAAAAAAAAAAGACAGCATGGGCATTGACCGTTGATGTAGGGGAGTGAGCACCCTTTAACTAATGTTTTGCACTCAGGTTTAAGTTTTTATTTATTAATTAATAAAACTATTCTGACTGAAAAAAAAATACAGGATAATAGCACTTCCACATACACATAAATGTAAATTGACCCTTCCCAACACACATAATCTCTTTTTCCTTTCTTCAGAAAGGAAGGAAAGATACCCGGGGGGGGGGGGGGGGGGGGTTCATAAAATTGCTGCAAGTGATGTTTTAACATAGTACAAAGTCTTGGGAATTTAAAATAATTATAACATGATATGGCACACAGAATATGAAACAATAATTGCTTCTGTGTTGATGCCTCTTAGTTTGGTTGGAGCTCTTGGCAGTTTGTACTAACTTGAAGGGAGATAATGACATATAGGAAAGACAATGTAACACCTTGTACTGTAACCAGTGACTCTCTTACACTTGTAACTCTCCATATGATTATAATTGGACAGATGGTACTAAATAAATTCCGATTAGTCATCAGATACAGAAAATTGTTGTCTACTATAGTGGAAGAAATATAATTGCTGACCTCTAAAATAAGAAGAAAATCAATAATAATTAAGCTGCAAAATGTTATTTATGGTTGGAAGAGTTGTAAGCAAAGTAGTTCATTCCTGGTATAGTTTTATATATGCTGTTGTTTCTTTCTTCTGCAAGATTTAATAATTGAATAATTATATAGGTAATGTGGGGCCTACTCTGGCCCCACCAAGAACCCAAGAAAATCAGTTAAACTCCCCTTTCCGAAGAAATGGCTGATTGCTTTGTTTCATGTGGAATGTATGTGCAGTTTCCGTTGTGCTTCTCCGACTAATCCATTGATTACAAAGCAAGGCAGAAGCATATGGTTAGAGAGCAAACAAAGAGTCTTGTATTTTAATCTGAAAAAAAACCTATGATAATTGCTAACCATTATGAAGCATATGTAGGTAGGTACACTCCATGAGGCTGGTCTGGTCACCCCAATTCATTTGGTCCAACACCAAAGCCACACTCATGCCACGTGGACACAAGAGGTGGATGATATCAGCATGAAGTGTGATGATGACCCACACTATCAATAAAAGAAATTTCTCATATATATCTCCTCTGAAAGTTCCTGTATCAATAGTATACTAATAAATAAATCAATAATAAAACTATAAAAAAATCTGCTGCTACACAAACGCACCATCACAAAGCCTCTCTCAAACACACTATTGGGAACCCCTTTTTCGTGGCCAATCCATGCTTCAAATTCCGTTATCCGCCGCCTTGCTAGCCATGGTGTTGAGTGCAGAAAGTGTCTAAAAGCTTTATCAAATATTTGATGAAAATATTTGAATTGTATCAGTATTGTATTTGTACGTGATAAACTCCAACTTCAGTTTCACGTCAATCTCTTTCTTTTGTGTCTATCTAGTATTTCTTTGTTTCTCTTCCTCCCTTCTTTGCACTATAAATACCACACACTTAGACCATCACCACCTTCATTCTCCATTGCTCTCTCACTACTACTTTCTTTCTTTTTATATTGGCACTGTTTGTAGCTTTTCTTTCTTTGATGGGAGATAACAATGTCAACCTTCCACCCGGGTTCCGGTTCTATCCAACTGATGAAGAGCTTGTAGTTCATTTCCTTCAAAGAAAGGCAGCCCTTCTCCCTTGCCACCCAGATGTCATCCCTGATCTTGACCTCTACCCTTTTGATCCGTGGGAACTAGATGGTATCATTCTACGTTTATGCCTCAGTTCAGCTATAAAATTTCATGCCATTTTGAAACTGCTTCACTGCATGACACATAGCTAAATTAAATCTAAGGTGCTTGTTCATGTATTTATATTTATCTATCTGCAGGTAGGGCTTTGGCAGAGGGAAACCAATGGTACTACTATAGCAGAAGGACACAAAACAGGGTCACTGCCAATGGTTATTGGAATCCAATGGGAATGGAAGAGCCAGTGGTTTCAAGCTCAAGCAGCAAGAGAGTTGGTATGAAGAAATTCTATGTGTTCTGTATGGGAGAAGCCCCTGATGGTAACAAAACCAATTGGGTAATGCAAGAGTATCGTCTATCAGATTCTGCATCCTCTAGCAGATCATCCAAAAGAAAGGCACAGCCAAAAACAGTTAGTACCTACTTAGTACATAAGATAGTACATGAAAATTTTCACCCCACAAATAAACTTTGTATAATACCACTACATATGATTATTGATCTTTTTCCCTTTTTGTCTAATTCAGGATCACAGTAAGTGGGTGATTTGTCGAGTTTATGAGAGTGATGAAACTAATGATGGTGATGGAACGGAGCTCTCTTGTTTGGATGAAGTTTTCTTGTCATTGGATGATCTTGATGAAATAAGCTTGCCAAATTAGATGGCGCTAAATGATCATGTTGGCTGCATTATTATCCAAATCGGATAATTAATTAAGCTAATTATTGTTATCTTTACTGTTGTAGTTAAATCCAATAGCATTTGTAGCTGCCATTGTAATCAGTGAAGTTGCTATAGCTAGATTTCTCTTTATAGCATCCCTTCAAGTGGGGCACTAGATGAAATTCAGGGCCAAGCAATATGCAGTATGACGTTATGCTTTCAAAGACCCCATTCACTGCCACAGGGCAATTGGAAATTTTGTGCTTCTTTTCTCTTTATGTTGACACGTGGCTAATTACATACTTAGTAATAGTATCTACTATTGTCAACCACTAATATGAGTAATTAATCCTGTAAATCCAGATAAGATATGCAAAAGGGCCAACTCATTTCTTTTAACTTAAGTGTATCAATATCATCATTTAGTCTGCACTTCACACTACTGTTGCATTAAGTTTTGAGTACTTCAAAAAGGAATGGAAATTTCTCTTGGAGTAGAATGGTTTTTTACTAGGATATCTAGGATGATGAAAGCCCATTTTAACTATCACGTGCAAGGATGGTTGAGAGACTAATAAGGTTTATATTCATAGAACTTGAAGGGAAGAAGAAATTGCATGTGGAGCCCATTGAGCACTGTAAGGGAAGCCTGCAACTGAGCATTGCGCAATAGTCCTACTAGGCTATATAGCTTTTGCCTACATCGATGATACTCGGTAGCTAGTTGTCTTGTGTCACAATGCAAAGGGACAATTTTTTTTCTTTTCTGTTTTGTTTTGTTCTTTTTTTCTTGCATATGGGTTCCTGCTTAGGGAAGCATCAAGTCATGTGTGATGCAAGCATTCGCATGCTTTGAAGCACCAACACTAGCATTATATTATATGCATATATTATCATCACAATAGAGTGACAGACCTGTCCATTTACTCATGAGGTTCTTTCTCTTCTAATGTATGTCCACTAGAACAGACAAGATACGCACCAAGAGCTTGTCGTTTATGACAAAACTAGGTGTACAATGGTTTAAGAATTGATCACAACCAAGTAGAGGTTGGTTATCTTTGTCATTAGCATCTGTCATATGCAAGATAGGCTAATTAGTGATAAGCCGCTGAAGCTTACATAATAGGAGTATTTGACATGATTTGGCCGTTGCTAATTATTAGATATAAAAGATTAATACGTAATAATCTAACAATTTAACCTTTGGGGACAAATAATTTCATGACATAGTATTATAGTCTCTATGATTAAGTAGTCTAGAGTTCAAACTTTATTGTCCCCACTTTTAAGTAAAACAATAATTAAATTTTCGTACAAGATAAAGATGAGCTTACACATGGTCCATGCTTGGAGCCCGCACAAATAATTTTATGACACTACACTAATGATGGTAAAATATTTGAGCAACAAAACGTTGTCACACATCTACTAATTTATAAAAGCATTAGTTAAAATATGCATGTCACCATATTGATATTGATACCACGATAAGACAACACATTATTAAATAAAAATATAAAACTCTTATGCTGATGTAACAAACTAATTAAACACTATAACATTTGAACTTAGTTTCTTGATTAAAATTAAACAATTGCTCGATTATTATTATACTACTCCAAAAATTAATACATTTCAAACTCAGAAAAAGAAGTTAATAAACAAACCTCAAGTTAATAATTCGCATGCTGTAATATTTATAATGCTTTCTTAGCAAAAAATAATAATAATGCTTTGTCTCACACACACACACATATATACATGTTTAAGTAAGGAAGTTTGAATTCATAATCTCTAGCAAATTATTCTAATCTCACACTACTAAAATATATTGGTAGCTTGAATAATTGCTCGCATTACTTGGTGAATGAATGCAAAGTCCTTTTCATAAATAAAAAGGGGATACATAAGTATATAACCCGAAAGATTTGCCCTGTTTTTGCCGACATAATTCCATTCCTTTTTCCATTTTTTTCTTGGTCGAGATTCCATTCCTTTGTTCAGAAAAGATTAATAGAGAAATAATAGGCAATGCATTTTAGAAAATGTTGTTCTTAATAATTTCTAGTAATTGCATGTTTTGTTAGTGAAACATGTGATATTAATAAATGACATTGACGGATAAAAAGTGGGTGCTATAAATGAAAGAAGAAAAACTGAACACAAATCACAAATGCTTAACTAAGAGAAAAAAACAGGAATCACATTCCCAATCCCTCCTCCAAAAATATTATCATTTCGTATTTAATAATTTGATTTGATAAGAACAAAAGCTGAAAATGAATTTCAAGGTTCTGACCAAAATAGATATGTCCTCTTATAACACTGCCTTTGCATTTGCTTTGTACTATCGATAACTAAAATGACATGATAATTACCATTACACCGCTACTAATACAAAGGCAAGGATGAAACTAAGTTTCATTCAACTACCTATGTTTTATCCACAAGCAAGTGGAAATCAGTACCTCTCATCACAATTTTCGTTTTCTCCCAGATTAAGTACTCACCTCCCATCTCTCCTACCCAAAATATCCAATAATTCAGGAAAAAAAAAAAAGGGCCCTGGAAGTATGAATATCTATGCAATCATGTTCCGAAAGCTGGCACTGCATTGGCATGCCATCCACTAAAACTCGTTTCCCAGAAAATTTGACTGTGCCATACAATCTTCATTTTCACAATTAAGATAATGACATTCACGACTCACAACTAAAAAGCTGCAATTGAAGTAAAACCTTGTCTTCCAAGTCATAGTAAACCGAGATTTCAATCAAAATGGTCTCTTCCTTTTCCTTTTTAATTAGTTAGAAAGTCACATGGCTCTTCTGACAATGTGGTTTGAAACCTTGGGAAAGAATCCAACAACACCTGCAACTTCGTACTCAACAGAAAAAATATGGATTTTGTCCTATCTAATCTAAAGCGTGCTACCCTCCCATCTTCGTGTTCATTAGTCCATTGCTTAACTCCAACCTGCCACCCCTCCGCTGCTTCATATAATAATACTATTTCATTGCTTAATAAGCTCGTAACCACTGAGCCCCCTAATCATCTCACTCGTGCCTGCTTATAAACATACCACATGTGACTTGACACTGACAGAGAGAGAGAGAGAGAGAGATAAAGAGGTGTGATTTTCGGTGGCAACTTCAAACAGACCAAAAGTCATTACTTAAAACTCAAAATTATATATAACATACTTTATGGATTTCAATCCCACAGAAGCTGTATGCCTCCATTTGAACTTGGAAAGTTGAAAACCCCAAAGCAAATTGGAAGTCATAATGATTGTCGAAGTCATGAAAACCCTCCTCCCAATGGGCCTAAGTTTTCATCTTATTCATAAAACTTTGGTTGTTTGTGACAAAATTTATGTGTATGTAAAGACATGAAGGGGAGGGCAGGTGTTTGACACGTACCTATCCATCCCAACCATCCTTGGCCTTCGGCTTGCTTGTTTTTAAGGTATGATGATGGGTTTTTGGACAAAAAGTGCAGGTAGGGACAATGATTATGAGGCCAATACCTATGTAGCTTTTGAGTGAAGTTAATTTATACTCTCCATCCATGCAACCAACAAAGGTCAACATAAAAGTTCAAAATAAGTCAACCCCCCATAAAAGGATTCATCAAAGGGAAAAGGTATTGATGAAAATGCTGAATGAGATTTGAGTAGGCCAAAGGAAGAGTTTGTTACCCACAGTCGCTACTGAGTGAGATTTAAGATAGGATGAGAAAGAGAAAGAAATAGAAAGTGAATTAGATTTTACAAAACAATTCTCAGTTTTCCTATTTTCATAATTTTATGAAGTAAATACTGAAACCTAAATATAAAAATTAAAAATTAGGGACCTATTTGATTTCAGTTTTTATTTTTAATTTTTTAGTTTTTAGGATTTTATGAAAAAAATTTCTTAAAATTTGAAAATCCAAAAAATTAAAAATAAAAATTGAAAATTCGAACCAAATGGATTCTAAATTTTTTTTTTTATAGTTTTCATAATTTTTAGTATTTTCTTTACAAAATTTAGAAATCAGGAAAATCACAAATGAAAACTAAAAATTATATTTTAATATCAAACACAATATGTGTCCATCTTCCCTTTGTTCCAGAGTTTTGTCAAAACATAATGGGAAGGAAATGGAAAAATCCTCAAAATCTCTCAACAACCCACCCATACAGTTTTATTTTAAAGTTCTCCCCAAAACCAGGGGGGATCGAAATATAAAAGTACGGATTTATTCTACATCTTTTGTCTGAATCATCAGCAGTTCAATTAATTTCGCTCGACTTAACAATGGCAAAATACTTATTTATCCTTATTAAGATATTAAAATAACATTTATACATAGCCTTGTAAATTATGTTTAATTATTTCAGTAAAAGATAAATTTGTAATTATACATCACAAAGCCTCATTTTTCTTCCTCTTATCTATTTCAACTTTTAATCTCTCAAAAAAATGAAAGGTTATACTCTGTATTCTCCTTTCTTCCCTTATACTTCCTTACCTCTTATACCTCCCTTGATACCTTCCCTACCTTCCAAACACACTCTGCAGGACAAGGTCCAACCGTACTGAGGAAATAACAAGTGAACAAGCTGTATGTGGTATGTGCCATGACAGTTCCAGAGAACACCAACCCAGTTAAGGACTTAAGGCCCATAGAAGCGCTACAAGGGTTCAAAGTTCGTAAATAAACTAGTCTGTCTTTTGAGAATGCCAGACTACCAACATACTGTACACAATATTAAATAACAACTCTGACGGGAGAACATGATCTGTGTACTTACAATATAATGAAAGCAATAATCATATGATTCGTAAAATCTATTCGCTGGGTACAATAGTACGTAACACGGGAAAGGAAAGTATACATTTAAATCTTATTCAGTTATCATTTATTGAAGAGTACAAAATCTTGCAAGAAAACCATATCCCAATTGCAAATCCCAAAACTCAGAAGAACCTTTTATATGTATCAAACAAAATGCAGTCTCCTCTTTCTCTCTCTCTCTCTCTCTGGATTACAGACAACGTAGTGATTCACTACAGTATCGTGTTCAAGTACGGTAATTATCAAGAACTATCTCCTTCGTATGTTCCTTTATAAGCTAGCTAGTAAATAGCAGCACACCTCTCAGGAAAAAAAAATTACTAAATATTAAACAGGAAATTAAGCCAAACTAGAAGTAAGATGATCAACAACAAAGAAATAACTTCCTACAATCATGAATGATGCAAACCCAGAGCGAGTCATCCGCCACTGAAGACCACGGAACAAGAGATTCCTGTCAGAAGGATGGATCCCAGTAATTCTTTCAAACTGGTTTCCTGGTCGTTTCCATTTAAGGAGCCTTCTTTCCATTGTAATGTACTGGAACAAGACAATGTGTGAATTACCATCAGATTGGTTTGAATTTGGAAACAGTGAAATAAAGTTACCATTTTTCTTAAGTGAGATATTATTCATAATTCAACATTAGGCATGACATTGTGAAGAAGCAAGTGTGTAAACTTTTAAGGAAAATAATCAGCAGAATTGACAAGTTTCCCCTTGCAAGAATGACTGAAAGAAATTATGGGTCACTTATGGGAATATGAAGACCATGCAGCCATGCTTAATTTAGCTAGTTGGAGAACTTGGACATTATTCAAGCATTTTGTCCCACTGTCTTCAGTTTTAGCAAGTATGGAAACATAAAACTTGATGGTTATCAGAACAGAAAGTCTATCATAAAATTGCTTGTTGAAACTACAGAGGAACACCTCCAAAAATGGAAAATGACTTCATCCTTTTGGTGAAGCAGAAAAAAAAAATTATTTGAGGGTGAATAACATGCGGAGTTCTCAACTTTAAAGAGAAGAGTTCTGACCTTAGACCCACTATAGAAGAGAATAGTTTTATGCCATCTTCAGCATATGGTTTTCATCAAGAATCTGCATTAATCCTGTTTTGGTCTTTTGTTTTGTTTAATGAAACTATGTTATTGACAGAACCCACAGAAGAAACCAAGGAAATGAAGAAGTATAAAGTAGTATTCACACCCTTGAGCTAAGAGCAGTGTGATTTTCAGCCAAGGAAGAAGAGAGAAACAATATAGGAAATGCAAGAAATGAGAAGAGCCGAGCCTCTAGACACTATAGCAGTCCAACTCTCCTAATGCCTACGCCAATATTCTGCTTGCCTTTCACACGCCCTCCCTCTGATACATATAGTCTCATACCTCACTCCCCATGCCAACTCAGCAGAGTTGGTTACAATAGTGTGCCCTCCACTACTTCCTAATTCTCATAGTCTATTCCCTATTTGCCCTTTCTTCCATACATTCTAATTGTATGTAGGTTCCTAACAATACTTCCCCCCTAAACTTCCACCTTGTCCTCAAGGGAGAGCTAATAAACTTCAATCATAGATTCTGCATGGTTGAAAAAATGCATTCAGGGTCTGGCTATCCACGGCAGCTTTAGGAGCATCATCAACCAAAGAAAACCGAAGGAGCAAGTAAGATTGATCCATATGCAGCAGTGCAGGTACTCCAAGACCTTGAGAACTAGACGGTTCTTCTCCAGCCCCAGCTCTAACATATGCATGGAAATAATAATGAAGCGTTACAAAGAACAGTTTGGAAAAGCAAAACAACATTGCTGAAACAGAAGACTTCCTCCTGGGTCAAATATCTTGAAAAAGATGGAGAGTAGTAAACTTTCATCGGAGTAATGTCCTCCTGGGCTTGTTGAATATAATAGTCCCCCTACCAGAATTTCTCGTACATGTGTTAATAAAGCATCAGGAATATTGCTGGGTGCATTTTTATCCTTTTTGAACACAGCAACAACTGGGACCTGTTTAGAGAAATGGTAGGCATAGTCTCCCTCCTGAGCAACATTCCCACCATGGGCATGAACCTCCATGAGATGTGTCTTCTGGTTCAGCCCTTTCATTCCTATGACTAGATTGTGACCCAAAACCCAAACAACCAATGCATAGCTTTTTAATCTCTCAAGTTGTGTCTCAACGTTTTTCTTCCCTTCTTTGAATTCAAATTGCCTTGGGTTCTTTTCTGACTCCTGCAGGGGCCAATTTTCTTCCTCTGATATAGAATCAAGCAAAAGATCATGTGGATCAATTCCATAAACCTCCTGCTCCATAATTACACTCTTTTGTGTTCTCAATTTTGCTGCATAGACACATGACATTGTAGTACAAAACTTTCTTGGCACATCCTCCTCATCAACTATAATGACATATTGATCAGTGACTTCATCCATCATATATTTTGAGGAAATAGAACTGAACATTGCTACCCAAGAGCACAGTATCGCACCTCTGTCCTGCAACGACTTAGAATTCTGATCCAACAATATTGCTAGCTTAATAATGAACATGATAATGTAGCTCCTATCATCTGCACCACATTGAGTCATCGCCTTTATTGCATCAAGATAAATTCTACCGATGTTGTCCTTAATAAAGCTATGCCCATGGATAATATAATAACCAATTTTCATTTTAGCCTCAATTTCTGAAATCTCTGGCACAAAATAGTTACAAGTGTTTGTCTTCAATATTTCCCTCAGTTATAGCACAAGGAAATTGTCCCTCCTCTTAAAGCAACTTTCAATTTTTTTAATTGCCCACTGTCTATTACAAGCATCCTTAGAGAGAATGGTAGACATCTGATAAGTTTTGAAAGCTCCTCTTCTAGAGACTTGGGCTTGGCCCAATAACATCACACAACAATGCCCTTCATTAGTAATCCTATTCTTTTCCCTTCTAATTTGGGCTTGACCCATGAGCTTCTTAACAGGATTTTCTATTTCTAAATTCCAAAATTCCCCCTACCATACTTGGGCCATCGCAATAGCAATCCTAGGGTCAGCAATACTAACCTCATCAGTATGGGCCATGCCTGTTGGCTCAAGGAAACATGGCCACTAGGTTTCCCTATGTGCTCTCCTCTCCCTCCACGTCTTCTCACTCACGTCGCGATCTGGGGAAGCTCATTTTGTTTCCATCCTTGCCCACATCCCCTTGGTGATGGTCGTTGCGACCTCATGGTTTGGCGGTTCCAGCAATGGACGTTGGGTTGTCATGCACAAAGACCCCATCCCGAGTGTCGCTTTTGCCTCTTCAATCTCCGCCAGTTAAGACCTTGAATCTAGTGGTTCAGGTGGTGGCCGGGAACCTTCCAACATGCTCGAAAACCAAATCCCAACAGCAGTCATGAGCATGTCACCTCTCTGCTTCTTTCTTCTGGGGTCAGTAGTCACCCACACCTCCGCCTTCGAGGGTGTCAATGGTTTCGACGGGGTTTGCGTGGCCCTTCCACCGTTGCTAAGATGATTTGGGACCACGGAGAACATTTCTGCCCACCCTTGCACTGAGATGGTCACTTTGAGCTCTCGAACTGGTGGATTCAATGCGAGACGCTGGGTCAGCATTGGCGATAACTCGAGCTCAATCATGGGTCATTGTGTGCTCTCTATCTCCATCGGTGAAGCTATGCTTGGCGGGCCTGGTTGCTTTGCTGACAGCAGTGCATTTGGTTTTGACACCTCCAATGACACTTGTGTTTCTCCGCCCTCCTTTTCCTCTGCATTATTTGGGTTCGATGGCCTACTTCCCCGTGACAACCCCTCTTGACTATGTCGCCATTGGTCTCACTGCTCATCTCGCCAGTTATTTCGTCGCTCCTCGCACCGATCACCTTGCCTATCATCTTGGTGCTTTCCCTCTGCCAATTGTGTTCACGTTTCTCCCTATCTTGATCCGGAGGGTTACCTCGATATACCTCACTCCCCACGCCAACTCAGCAGAGTTTGTTACAATAGTGTGCCCTCCACTACTGCCTAATTCTCATAGTCTATTTCCCTATTTGCCCTTTCTTCCATACATTCTAATTATATGTAGGTTCCTAACAATTATCCTCCTTATCCTTTCTACTCACGTCTTTCTATTAAAAAGTCTTCGGTCACTAAAGAGTAATCAAAACAAGAAGACCACAATTCACAAGGTTTTCAGAAAAATTTAGTAACAAGTAACAATGTTCATACCTTTGGCATCACAGTACACTGTGATCTACTTCTTGCAGTATCAAAACCATGAGAAGCAGCAGCAGCAACTGAAGCTGAGAATCCAGCAGCAACACTAACAGCTAGAGGAGACAATGGACCAATTTCTTCATCAGACCTGAGTCAAGACAAGCACACTTGAACAAAAGGAAAACTACACTAGTAATTAAATTAATTAATCTAAAAGCACTATTAGATGATTAAATATATAATACAGTGCATTCAATTATCCAACAGCAAACCGGACCTTATGAAAGAGAACAAATCAAAGCAATGATGACATGAAAAACCCAATCAAACAAACAATTGAGCACATGAAATGTCAATAGGTAGTTTTGGCAAGGCGTGCACTTAGTTTGAAGAAACCAAAAACAATGACAAACAAAATAAGCACATTAACCTTATCCATAGTTTACTGAAAAGGGAATCAAAATGAAAAAGATCCATTGGACCTAAAGGTCATTGTGAGTTTGTGACTCAACCTACGTAGAAGTAAATAAAAAAAGTAGGAAATTCAGACAATACGTTAAACATCATCAGTTGCAGTTTAGCAACTCCAAAATCAAAACTTTTTTTTTCCCCAAAGCTGATATCTTTTGTAAAACCAAAATAACGATCACAACACAAGTTATATTAAAAATATTTCATTCTATTAATGACTAAGACACCTTGGTGGAGGATTCATCCCTACAGCCTTCCAATCAAGCATTGCTTGGTGCAAAAATTGCCAGCTTGAGAAAAATACACCACCAAACACAGAATCTCGAACAATTCCAGAACGAAGGCCTCTCCATAAAGTGCTCCATCCTTCCAATGATATAATGTCTGATGGCCTTCTCACATTGCAAACCGATGGTGGCCTCCCAGATCCTGTCATTGCCCATGGATACTCCAGCAATGCACTCGTCACATTAGCATTTTTGGGTGTTAGGGTGGAGATGAGACCAACATATTGATTCAAGGACCTCTTGTCTGGATAACAGCCCTTCAGAAATCTTGAAATTAAGGGGGACCGGGCTCCCTTTTCCAAAGCAAAGCTGGAGCTTGGAACATAAGAAGCAGAGGTAACCTGTGCACGAAGCTTGATGAGTTCAAATG
The DNA here is from genome assembly GCA_031216125.1 of Dalbergia cochinchinensis. Taxonomy (NCBI): domain Eukaryota; kingdom Viridiplantae; phylum Streptophyta; class Magnoliopsida; order Fabales; family Fabaceae; genus Dalbergia; species Dalbergia cochinchinensis. The sequence continues at coordinate 45,681,415 of CM062370.1, forward strand.
GAGAACTTATGAGAGTCTCTGTAGCACCAGCTACCATGCCAGCCAAAAGAGCTTCAGAAGCAAGGACATAATTATCTTCTCGACCATCTGCCAACATTTACTTGTGAGCATCAAAATCAAGCACCAAAGAAAAAAAAAAAAAAGAAGCCACCATAAGATTATCATTCATGAATAACAAACTCCAAAAGGTATAGTTAAAATAGAAGACCCAAGCCAATGTCCTTGAGGTTGAATAATCAGAGGGTATCTCAAAATCACATCATGCTACATGATCTGTAATAAACATACCAAAACTTCAATCTTAAAACGATTTATATGAAGAGAGGAATGCCGTATTCATTAAAACAAAGTAGTGCTAATTTGTTACATGGACATTTCTGAAAAAATTGAAAACAATAACAACAACCAAGCTTTGTTTCACTAGGTGGGGTCATCTACATGGATTAGACAATGTCATAGTGCCCCATTATAAACTTGATAAAAACATGAAACAAAAAATAATATTAACACAGAAAACATAGGAATTACCTTTATAAAAGGCTGTAAGGATTTCATAAACCCCAAATCGCGCTCCGAGACCAAAAATCCTTCCAAGTGCTAACCAGCCATAGCCATGGAACAGACCTGAAATGCCCCCAATTAACAAGATATTCACTACTTCTCCTAGGCAAAGGCAACTTATCATTCACTCACTATAGAATAGTCCAATGGGAGCAATAAAATGGAAATGAGCACACACACACACACACACACACACATACCTGCATTACCGGACAAAGAGAGTATTCTGAGCAACACCTCGGCAGCAGTCAATTGTTTACCAGAACTGGAACCAATCTTCAATAAACAAACAAACAAACAAATTGAAGCAATTCAGACATGAAAAACAAAAGAGATGGAGAGGGGGTTGGGAACAAAAAAAAAGGTGAGAAGCTTACCTGAGAGAGGACTTTGATGGTATCAAGTGGATAGGTGAGGGCGGTGGCTAAAGCCACTGAGGTAGCAGCAGCAACCCCATGAACAGCAAGCATCTGGGTCTTGGACAAGTCATCCATCTGAAACAGCAAAATGATTGAACACGGTTGGTTGGTTCATTATCAAACGGAATCAATCAGTATAGAATGATGAAACGAAAAGAATCAGCAGCTGCAGCATCCGCAAAGCTATGTTGCCCGGATACGGTACCCATACGGTACGGTTACGGGGTATGAAAATTTTGAAAAAAGTGGGCATGGTATAATATATATATATATATATATATATATATATATATATATGAGTGGAAATCCGTTTACTCCAGAAGTAAATATTGGCCTACTTACTCAATCAAATAATTTTTTTTAGACATCAAATTGCATCAATCCAACTATTGTATTTAAAGTTCCTATTGAGTAGATCAATAAGTATATAAAGTTTCATATAATTTAAAAATGATTTGATAATTCATCGTTTCATTTTATTTTGACGGATAATGTATTTTTTGCAAATACAAGTAAATATCAATTAATAAATTACATGGCTATTGTTGTTCAATTTTTCTAAAATTTGTCATGTGTGATCATTACTATAATATAGCATAAATCAACAGTTCCTAGATTAAATTGATCCCCACCATATATACAAAAGATTCTCTTTTTTTCTTTTTTCTACATCAACATTCTTCCAGCAGCCCTATAATTCTCTTCATTCTTAGTAACAACTTGAACAACATTTCCATGGCCAACCTCATCATTCATCAATCATCCTAAAGATGCTATCAAGAGATTTGCATATATCAGAAGCATCAACAGATTTGAGAAAAACTGAACCTCTATAGCTGTTCACAAAGAAGTTGCATATACTCATTCCGCTCCCATTGTTCGAGCTAATAGTCTCAACAATGTTCCTCTAAAACCGCCGTCGCCTGCACACATTGCCGCTCCCCCGTTCGGTAACTCGTCGCGCCGCTGCCGTGCGAGGTGGTGCTGTGGGGTCCCGCCGTTCCGTGAGCGTCGCGCCGTCCCGCAGCTTCAAGCGTTCCGTGACGCTGTAAGGGGTTGGTTGGGGCAATAAATGGTGCAGGCGGCGGCTGCGAGGTGAGTCGCGCCTCCCTTCCTCTGTCCGTCGCGTCGCGTCGCCGCCGTGGTGTGGTGTCGCCGGCGATGAAGCAGTGGAGAAGGGAGAGGTGATGCCGAGGACTAGGGCCGGCAGTGTCACTGTTGAATGGGTTGGTAGGGGTAACAGATGGGACAAGTGGCCAACGTTTAGGGGGAAAAAAGGTCAAAAACCAAAACGGCTGTGTTTTGTCAAATGGCGAACCCTTACACGTATCCCGTGCGTATTCCGCCGTATTTTTTTTTTTTGCCCCAAAAAGACACGGTGATAGATACGTGAATAATGTGAAAGTTGATATGCCAATCAATAAATAAAAGAGAATAAAATTGTTACCACCAAAATAAAAAATGGCTAATTGAGTTAATCGGGCCAGTCAAGGTTACATAGTTAAAAGAAATTGGGGCTTTTAACAAATTTCATGGCTCACTAAAAGATGTAAATGATTATGGTACAGGTTACAAGCTGGAGGAAAGCTAAGTAGGAGTAGTTATAAGGTTGGGAGTGTGTTGTGTTAGTCATAAGCAATGTTAAGAAAATCGGATCGGACCCGTCAATCCGACCGAGTTAATCGAAAATCGATCAGGTGATCGGTCCGGTTAGCATAAAAAAATTGAAAGAAGTCAAAACCGGTCAAACAGGAAAAATCGGACCGGTCTGACCCATTTTTTTTTTGTAAATTTTTTTTTCTAAAACTTAAATATTGATAATATGTTATGGTAGTCATAGAGCAAAAATAAAAAAATGGAACCAAAGAAAGATATTAATAAAAATTATTTAGTTGTTATTCTCCTCTCTCCATTATTTGTAAACTGTTCACCATAAACTTCACTGATTACTAACAAATATGATTTTCAAATGCTTTGTGATCGTACTGTAAGGTTAAAACTAGAGAAATTTTATATGAATTATGTGTATTTATATAGATCTATGAATATTTTTTTGTTGATTATATTAATATTAATGATTTAATATAATTATTTATATTCTAATTAATCATATGTATATATTTATATATATTTTTATTACATTCCGGTTGGACCTCTAAACCTTTAAATCAGTACCTTGATCGATTCGATACCCGGTCTGATTTTCTTCATAAGTCGTAGCAAGGTTAGCTGAAAACAATTATATCGACTGAGAGCATACTCTGTCAGTTACAAGCCATGACTAGAGCTAGGTGAGAATGGCTACAACAGATGGAGCGCATGCCCAATATGAAAGCGCAGAGCCGTTGTAACTATTTGGGACATGTGTAACTATGACATAGGGTAAGTTACCACGGACAGTTGTCTAGTTGAAGTGATTTCCCGATTAGTATAAAAGTATCACAAAGAATGATAGAAAGAAGACATGACAAGTCATACACAACTTTTATCACTTATTTTGTCCCAAGTTTCCTTTTTCATCCCTTTTAGACACAGTGTAGTGAATTTATCCATTTTCAAACTCTTGTTTCCATGTTCTTTAGCTTTAGTGTTGGTGTTTTATGATTTCTATCATTTATTAATAAAATTTCAGCTTCAATAAGTCCAAAACTTATTATAATTTGGTATTCGGAGAAAACATAACCAAAAGTAGATATCCCTTTCCCTGCTGTGGTCATTTGTTCCTCATATTAAAATGTAAGTTTGTGTTTTGGCTTTGCTCATTCCACGAGACTTAGCCGGACCAGATTTTACCATATCTTATGTTTTGTAATATTTTATCTAAATAATAATACTTTGACGTTCAAAAAGTGAGTATTGTGGTATCAAAATATCATCATTCTATTTTTTTCCAATTGGCATCCTCAACGTACCAACCTTCACACATGGCAGGTGCTGAGTGGACCAAGCGCACATAAATAAGTGAGAGAGAGAGCGGGGAAAGAGGCGTGACTGCCCTGGGGAGAGTGAGTGAGTGCGGAAAGAAAAAGGAAAGCATGTCAATTGAGAGAGGCAAAGTAAGCGTCAGCCATATTCCGACGATTCCCGTATTTTCCGGCGAAGATGCCTATCTGTGGGTCAGCCGAGTGGAAAAATGCTTCCAGGCCAATCCCATCAACAATGATCGAGAGAAGCTGCGAGCGGCAGTAACCGCTCTGGAAGGCCCCGCCCTCGACTGGTACCACTTATGGAAGAAGTACACCGACATGGCGCCCTCCTGGGCCTCCTTCAAGGTAAACATATCTTCGATATAAATCTCTTCTAATTTCTTGTTCTTCGAATTAGCCTAATTAGAAAGACAATGGTCTGTACTCTATATCTACATCGTGTCAATTTCAAGTCATGCAAACAGTGCACCAGTGCTATTACCGTAAGTAATTGGTATGCTACAAGAGTCTCGTCGTTACTTGCTACGTTTGAGTTAACTATTTCACTTCATTGCCGTTTAATATCTTTGTCAGAGCTTTTAGCTCCTTATATTGATATGATACTTGCTATTTCACTTGCTAATCTTTGTAATTTATGCATGCAATCGTATCGGTTTTTATTTCATTTCGTGTTCCGCATGATTCTATAGCAATGGATGATTGATGAAGACCCTTAAGCAAATAAAACCGCATATCCCTGGGTGATGAGTGAAGACCTTATGAAAATGGGTTCTCCACAAAGAAATCGATCGTCTCGACATATATTGGGTTGCCTAACTTGGAATGTTTACTCATAGAAAATAGAATAGAGAGATGATATCTGTACACTATTAAATATAACATATACCATTCTATAACACCTTATGCCCCAACGGTCTACTGGTGCACCAAATTGATCATTTTTTTTTCAGTGTAATAAAATGATGAAGATAATCGTGAAATTATGTTTGAGATGTTCAACACAAATAGCATATAGACTTCACGTTAATCATTATGTCCCTTACCATCACAAAGATTTGCAAAACAAATTAAGTTCTCAACTAAAACAGGACATACTTTAACTTGTCTCACATTCTTTGCTCTATTACTTCATACTGTAGCCCAATATAATAGCTAACGGTCTCTGAAGCCGCTTCCCTAATATACAATGTCATAGAAATTCGATGACGAATCAACATTTCGGGCAGATAATACTTGTATGACAAAATACTGTAAGTCCCTCAAGTTGTACACTGTGGGACAAGTAAGTCCCTTAAATTTTAAAAATTCCAAATTGATCTTTCATATTTTAAAAAAGAGGACATTTGTTCCTCTGTATAGTTTTATGGAGAGACCAATTTATCACTCTTTTTTGAAATGTGAAGGATCAATTTAAAATTTTCAAAACTTAAGGGACTAACTTGTCTCCCAATACAAATATGAGGGACCTATTTAGGTATTTAGCCTAATTATATTTATTTATTTATTACCTTATAACAAAAAAAAAAAGTGAAGGAACTAATCACTATTGATTTTGTAAAATAAAAGTAGAAGATTTTCTAGTGATGATTTGTATTTGTGTCAGAAGAAAGAGAGCATAAATTTGATTAAAGGTAAGCACCAAGTGTATCCAAAAGAGCACCTACTCTGCTTGTGCGTTTGGGCCTCAAGCATGAAATATTTTTCCTGCAAGAATGGAGTGAAGTAGTATCTTTAAATAACAAAAGTATAGACTATAGAGCTACTGCATATTACTTCATAAATGTAACACCTCAACACTGTAAACTGAAAGATAGAATCTAATTAGTATCTTAGGCTAATAATATATCCCAAAATAATTAGCACGGTTTTTTCTCCTTATATCATTTTCAGGTTTGTTGGTTAGTAGCACTTAAACAGTATAGTTCTAAAATAAGATAGGTCATCATTCATGATAAATAAAAAAAAAGCATATTTGACTGTCATTGATTTAAATCAAAGAATAACTATTGGGTGCATATAACACCAGGTAGTGTTTGTTTTTCATGCCTGGCATGTAAATATGCAGACACTGTAAAGTAAATCTATTTGGTGATGGAAACAGGTATAAGGGACAGAAAAGGGGCAGAAAAACATAAAATTTCTGTACCTCTAAAATGTGGGGATGGTGGGACAGGATACAGAGACAGAAATTTAATATTTTTAAATTTCAATAATATTCCTATACATATTTATTATTTTTATCTCTGTCTTTACTGTCCCTGTATTTCTATCTCTGTCCCTATATTTTTGTCCCAGAACAATAAACAAACGCTAGGTGCTCACTATTCAAAAGATGATAGGATAAACAAACACATCAATGAGGAAAGAAATGTAGGTATAGCAAACCATCCCGTAGAATCACGACACTCAGTTCTTTATGGTATCCTCCAAAGAGGGCTTACAGGACAAACTTTGTATATTCACTAGAAAAAAGAATAATACAAAATTTTTAACACTTGAGAGAATTTTATACATTAAAAGCTAGAATAACTTGGTATGGTATGATATGGGAAAATAAAATGAAGTTTACAATCAAAATTTGGTGCATAAAATTTGCAGTTTTCCCTAACGATGTACACAGTACACCACTGCCACATACATATACAAGAGACTAAAACCAATGTTTTCCTAATCATATAGCATACAAAAATCAAAATTTCAGGCACGGCTGTGCAAAGGATTTCATCAAAGAAACAAATAACTCATTAGATTGTCCATGTTTTACAAGAAAGTAATTATACAAAAAAGTACTTGTAAGTTTTGCGAATCTATATAGACAAGCTTCTCGAGGAAAAAAAAAAAATCTCTGTTTCTTTTTATAGAACTGCATTGGAGAGCAAGCTTGGCAATTGAATATTTTCAATAAGCTGATTATAACTTAAAAGATAGGCTAATCCAAACACACTTTGCTTCTGCTCTCTAATTGAAAAGTTTTTAAGAGAGTAGAATAACATTACCTTTTCCTTTCACCAAAAGTGCTTTTCATTTATATTTCAAAACGCCGTGTGTTGAAATATTTAAAAAAGGAAAATATAATTAACAATATAATTTTTTTTTCTATATTAAAATGTTTAACCATTACTCATCTTACTGCTTACTTTCATCTTTCTGGAATCCGGATGCTTCATATGACCCACCAAGAGCAGCCCGCTCCAAGTTTCATGCATCTTCTTGAACCTGCACGTGTCAACTGCACCAGAGTACATTCGCCAAAAAGAACTTGCACCTCTATCTAGGTCATGATGAAAATTGCTCGATTGTTGGCAATGATACTGTGCTTCGTAGGGACAAAACGTAAGTGGCATCCGAGGCAACCCCAATTAAAATATCTGGCTGGTCTACGAGAGCAACACGCACTGTTAGAGTAAATTAAAACCGAGTGAAGAAAAGCTATTCTTTTCGGGAAAGGCAGAAGATCTCAATTCTTGCTTCCATCAGGTTAGCGTTACTTCAGCACATTAAAGCATGATCATTGTTGTTTTCCAGATTTGAAGTTTTTAATATATATGTTTCTTACTATTCAGTTCCTAATTCCCCCTTTGTTAGTGGCGTGGAAGGAACTTATTAAAAGGAAAGCAAGCATGTCGATGGAGAAAGGCAAAGGCGAAGGAAGCGGAGCAAAGGCGGCGAAGCATCCGTTGATGAAATTCTGGGGGGAGATTGCAGGAAGAAGAGTGGTGATACTGGTGGCTACTGGTGCTTCTCACAGCCGGATCGCAAAACGGGTGGTGGAGGAGCTGGGGTTGCCTGTGTGTGAAAGCGACGCGCTTTTTGATTTTGGGGTTGGTGGCCCTGCAGTGAAGAGTGGAGGGCTCTGTAGAGGGGTGACGGTTAAGAAGGTGCATGAGGACTTGGAGTTGGAGATGACACATGATTTCTACGTGTTTGAGAACCTTGGAGGAAGTGAGGACATTGTGTTGGGGTGTGATTGGGTACACAAGCTTGGACGAATCTATATGCCTGGACCTCTGACCATGAAGTTTGAGGTGGCTGGTATGGCAGTAACCTTGAAGGGGGACCCTTCTCTCACACCACATGATGAATTGAGGATCTCTGTTATGATAAGGGTAAGGTAAATTAAATATTTATGTAAGTGCATAGATATGAATCTCTCTTTCTTGTCCTTCTAATTAGTCTTGGAAAACTATTGTCGGTCTGTAATAATAATAATAATAATAACAATATCGTCGTGTGAGTGGAGTAGTGAACTATCTCACTTTATTGCTGTTATATGTTAAGTTGTCTTTGAAGAGCTTTCAGGTTCTTATTGAGATTTGTTATTCCACTTGATAATCTTTGTACGTTATGCTTGCAATCGCAACCTTTTTTTTAAATCAACACATAGGCCTAGCTGCTGCATGTTCTGCAATTCCAAATAAGTATATTTTAGTCTTTCTATAGTCCAAAATAATAATAATAAATCAAAGTTCAAAAAACACACAATTTACATAACTGAATATTATCTATTGAATATTGCCTTTAATCAAATATTTTTTACGACCAATCTTGCAATCAAATAAAGTGATTCTAAAAGTATTCGTCACGAAGTTCCTCCTTCCAAGACAACTTCCTCCACTTGCACATTGTAGATAATAACTCAAACTTGATTGCAGAAAACCTCGTCATCATCACCTGGATTATGAACAAAATATTCTCTCATAATTCAATGTTGCCCAGAGTATTGTATTCTCGCAGTTGCATGATCCAAATCCAGTTTCTACGATAATATTCTTCCTAATACGTATGGAAAGACTCACCGAATTCTAACCTGATATCAGCAAATAAAAACCACATCCTCGGTGGTGAGTGCATGCAGTATGAAAATGGGGTTTTCCATACAAAAGGAATCGTTTCGATATTGGGTTGCCTAGCCAACTAGGAATATATGTTGACTGTTGAGTATACTCTTAGAATAATCAAATCTTTGAAAATTCACGGATCAGGATGTTTTCACCAGTCATTAAAATCAACTTCGACCTCACTTAATGACATAATAATGTGGCTACGGTTTGCTCAAACGCCATCTGTAAAAAATTGTGTACAGCTACATGAGCATAACTAACTGATCAAATTTTAGTGGTAGATTCTATATATATATATATATAGAGGTCAAGTTGACTTGATAAACCCACAGCATAATGGTTGGTTGTTTATCTTTATTGTTTTCTGAGGTAAATTGTAACAATTTGAGCGGCGCCCTTATTTTAGACTGTGCATTGTATTGATATCTCAACATCTAAAAGTAGGTGTTTAATTAGGATCCATTATGTTATTATTGGATGTGATGATAATTCTCATTTTTTTCCACCAATTATCATATTTAATGATAATAAAGAACACTCATTTTTAGATATTGAAATAACATTTACTTTTTAAACCTCTCCATCATCCTTGAAAATAAAATTAATTGGAAAATATTGTTCGGCCTGAAAAGATGACCGAGACCGATCAACGTGACAAATGAAGTGCACTATCAGTATCACCATGCAATTCAGTTCGGTTGTATGCACGTTCGGTTTTCTTTCCTTCTCACCAATAAATTATCACCACTTATGTCGGGATGTTGAACTCAGGTTATCTAATTTGGGTCGTATAGCATTGCTCAAAAACAAAAACAATCTATTTATCGATCAATTGTGTAATATTAATAATTGAGAATGACTTATTGAACATTTCACACTTGACATTCACCCGACACCTGTGGGTCATGTTTCAAATTGAAACAATAAAAAAATTAAAAATGAATTATTATAAATACTTTGCATACATATTTTATGGGTGTTAGGTGAATGATGTTAAAAAGAGATATATACAAATAACGCTTCCTTTAATAAATGAAGTAAAATAAGAGCAATATGCTAATAACCAGTACAAATAGCATTGGTGGTGGTGTAATGGTTCATAACCAGTTCCTGCATGGGTTCAGCCATTGGGGTGCATGGCTCTCGGCCATTCTTTCTTCTCTTCATCTGTTGCTGGGTACGGACCCCCTTATTAACTTCTTCTGTTGAGTTCCTCAATTGCAGGTCCATTATGTTGACCAATAGAATATTCCAGGTCCATTACTTGCCATTGGTAAAATTCACCCCTTGGAGTATGTTTGATTGTCGAGCAAAACTAAGGGTGAAAATTTTATGGATAAATTTTATGTATAAAATTACATATAGATCTCATTTATATAATTTTTGATACTATTTTTACTCTTTAACCAAATGCCTCTTAATATGAATAAACTTCCATACTAAATAACATTTCTTGAATAAGATAAATAAAAAAAAACATTTCTCATAAAATAAACACAATATTAGTTGAGATTGTAAAAATAGTCCAGCACATCTTCCAATAGTTAAATGTAACTAGGATCATGGAAACATAATAGTAAATAACACGTGATACGAAAAGTTTTTGTTTTTTTTACGATGTAACATGAGAGTGTGATTTGGCTCAATTTATGAAGATTAGAAAAATGAGATAACTAAACCTTAAAACGACCAGTAACCACAATTTTTTTTTGGGTCATGACCAGTAAGCACAAGTTAAAAGTATGCATCCACTCCCTTTTTTTTTTGTAGAGCGTTAAAACTCATGATTTTTGCCCTAAAAGCCCAACTAGGGAGTCCAAAAAAAATCCCAACCTGGCCGAGGACGTTTTAACCCTAATTCCGAAAGCCATTAAAACGAAGGCATCGTGCTTCACTCTCATTTTCGCAGACGCAGAACTCCACCCGGATCCGATTAGCGCCGCCACCGCCACCATGGTAAGCTCTTCTTCCAGCAATCGCCCATATGATATGATATACCTCATTCCTCAGTTCCCATCAATTCAATCTAACAAACTCGATTTTTTTTTTCCTTTTACGAATTCTTAGCTCTTGTAATGTTCAATGGGATTTTATTTATTTCGTGAATCAATGTGTGTCCTCTAGCTAGGGCTGGCTCAGTTAAGGAATGTGTGTATAATGGAGGATTTTTTTTCCCTTTTTGTTTGTTGTATTGGTAGGTGAACGTTCCGAAGACGAAGAAGACGTACTGCAAGAGCAAGGAATGCAGGAAGCACACACTGCACAAAGTGACCCAATACAAGAAGGGTAAGGATAGCATCGCTGCTCAGGGTAAGCGCCGTTATGACCGCAAACAGTCCGGTTATGGTGGCCAGACCAAGCCCGTCTTCCACAAGAAGGTTGGTAGCCTAAACCCCCCTTGTCTCTTTTAGGACAAGGTCTATGAGATGAGCTGTTATTTGGTTATAGGGGAGGTTTCCCTAAAGTGTAGGTATAATGTGATCTTAAGGACACAAACCCCCATCAAATTGTTATATGGGCAAATTATATTGACTTCCCCTGAGCTTTGTTGAAATTCACGCTGGCTCCTTTCTATCTGTCTGTCTTGGATGTACTGTTCATTGTGAGATTGATAGAGAGGAGGACAGTGTACTGATTTTACAACTTCAGGGGAAGTTATGATTTTACAGAATAAGAAACCTCCTGAACACATTTTATGAATAGAGGGGTTGTTTGAATTTCGCCAAATCTCTAGGGAGGTTAGTGTAATTTGCATTTGTTATATCAATGTATTTGGAGGCTCTGATTCTTCCAGTTGCTGATTGATTGTTGTTAAAGATAATTGAACAATACTTAGGTTGTGAATTTTTTAATCCTTTTTGTGCTGAATAGGCGAAAACTACCAAGAAAATTGTGTTGAGGCTTCAGTGCCAGGGTTGCAAGCATGTCTCCCAGCATCCTATCAAGGTCAGCATGCGGTCTTGTGGCTTGTTTGGCAATTGGCGTTGTCTTTTTTTAAGGTTGGGGTATGTAGTGCCTTAATTGATTTTTGGCCCATGTTTCTGTTTTGCAGAGGTGCAAGCACTTTGAGATTGGTGGTGACAAGAAGGGAAAAGGAACCTCTCTCTTCTAGTTCGACAGTTAGAATTTGCAGTTTCGCTTTTTTTTTCCCATCCTTATTCCTGTCCTTTCCAGTTTTTTTTTTTTATCTTTTTTGGTGGTAAAAACATTGAAGTTTGAAGATCTGTTAGTGATACTTTTGAGATGTGAACACTTTGTGTTTGAGAACTATTCTAATATCAGTGGCTAGTTTCTTCTCTGCATGCTATTGTTGCAAATTACAATTTTCATGCGATTTGACTTCATACCCTATATTTTCCTGGGTTACTGTCCTTTTTCGTTGAAGGCTGGGTTTTTTGTAACCTATTTGAGGAGCGTACGAACGTAAGGATTCTTGGACATAATTTTATTTGATGCTGCTTCCTAGAACAAGTCATTTCACTGTGCATATATTTTCAATTTCATTTGGACAATGGTAATTGGTTTTGAAAGACTTAGGTTTTTAAGTTTGAATTTCAATTGTGCTTTGCTGTTACTCTGAAACAATCCCCAGGGCAATTGAGTTAAAAAGATTAGAACTGTTCTGAGATTCTTTTTTTTTTCCCCTTTTGAAAAAAGCTTTGTAATAACATGCAGTTAGTAAACATGCATGGCCATCATTGTGGTGAAAGCCTAGGAAAAAGGAAATGATGGCAAATTTCAATTCTGCAAGAGTTATGTTATTTGTACTTATAATATATAGGATACTGTGTCGATTCACATCTCATCCACCGTTGGATGAGGTGTGGGGACCGTATCTCATCTAATGGTAAATTAGATGTGAGTTGACACAGTGTTCCATCCCTGTGAATTCAAATAACATTTTTTATCCTGCAATAAGCTATTTTTAGCATGATGAAAGAACATGACAGCAGTATACATAATTTCGCGTTTATGGACACTTGAATTTTCTCATAATATGGTCCTACCTTTATTTAGAACAGTTCTATTCCTAAAATATTATAGCAATAATTTATCATTACCAAGTGAACATTCTCTCTTTTGAGTCAAGTCATTATCATTAAGAGTTCCATGAAGTTTGTGGGCGGTAGATTATCGATATTTAATGATTTGTGATTCTAGTTACAAGAGTGGAAGAAAAGATATAACAACACGATGTACACTTTTGCGAGTTATCGGATTCAAGACACTATTAATTTACATTGGTAGTTTCACCGTTAGTCCTAGTAGATGTTTTGGAAACAAATGTTTCTAGTGGACACATTAAAAGTTACTGCACTTCGCAATAAGGGGGAAAGAGGGAGAGAGGGGGAACCAGTCCAAACTAATGAAAAATGTTCCTAATTAATTAATGATAGTAATTCCAACAGTTTTGTTGATACCCTCCTGTGTAGATATTGTAGTGAGGTTGTTGGTTTGTGAATGCGTATTGTCCTTGCTTGCCACTCTTTGCATATTGCTGCCACATTGCCTGTTCCTCCACTAATAACCTCTGTTTCCTCTCCATTTCTGACATCTGCACGTATTGTGGAGGTGCCACGGCCAATGAAGCTGCGAAAGGATCTGTACTGGCTGAACTAAAACCACCCTCTGAAGTGGGTGGTGCTGGCAATGCTAGCATTGCAGGCCTTCTGGCTGACCCTAGTGCCACACTGCTAGCACTGCCGGTCACCCCATAACCTTGTCCTCGCATGGCTGCATTTTTAGCTGCTTGTTTATACATGCCATCCAACAACAAGGTGTCAAAGCCACCTCCTAATGATGGTTTCTGGTTGGACAAGTTGCTGGCTGATTGGACCAATGCTGTTTCCCAATCTGCTGCATCATCAAAAGCATGCCATGGGAGAGCTTGTGTTGCACCACTTGTTGCCGGTGCTGCCCCATCAAATAATGCCAGGGCTAGTTGGTCCTCACGTTCATGACTACTTGTCACATTATCTTCTCCTAGGTTCAACAGATCACCCATTGTTTGCACCACTTTTTCTTCTTTTGGCTTTTGTTGTACCACTGTCTCTAATTCTGCTGGTTTCTCTTTGAATCCTTCTGGTGGTGGAAGTGCCTTTACTGCATTCACATCCTCTTCCGGTTCAGGTTCCTTAGCTTCATCTTCATTCTTAATATCTTCTTTCCTGGTTTGTGATAAGATGGACTTGTCCCTGATGTACTCATCCATGAGCTCTAGCTTCCTGGTTGTGACCCTCTCAATCTCGGGGTACTCAGAAGAGCGTGCAATGCCAATGCTCTTGGACCAGGTGTAGAACAAGTCTAGCTCATCATACTGCTTTCCAACACGGCAGAAAATGTCATACACCTTGATGCACTCTGGTACCTCCATGTCCTCGGCAAAACGATCAATTAAGATACTTAGTATTTCTGTCATTTCTTGATATAGTTGGAAACTCTCCTTCACAATGGGGTAGAGAGCCACTATCACAATACGATGCGTCCTTGCCCCCCCTGACAAGTTGAAACAACTATGAGATTGCGTTTTATGCTTGCCCATATAATCGTGTAAGAGAAATTCTGTGTATACTAACTGAAATCTGAAAGAGTGCATAGTTATTCATCTTTAGCAAATGATTTAATAGTTTATTTATGCTTTTTTAAAAACAGCAATTAGCCCCAACAATAGGAAGAATGTGAATTAATGTAGAGCGTAGACAACCCTTCACGATATTTGATTAGTCTATAAACTGTTTAACGTTGGCAATAACGAATAAATGACAAATTCTGAGTGATGCAATCTAAATAAAAAGAATTGCAATGTTCTAAACCCAAACCCGAGGAATTTCCATCTTAGTTTCTTATAATCGTAGCATTTTTTACGAATGCATGTAGGTTCTTGTTTCTATCTATTTGCAAAGGAGAGAGGAAGGAATGATTCTCAAGCTTTATCAGGCAAATTTGCTTGTTACCTGTTGGACGGCAAGCTAAAAAGCGTTCAATCAGCAGCTGCAAATGCTGCATTTTGGAAAATAGTTGCTCAGTCTTCATTTCATCCAATGGTGTGGCTTTCAAAGCAGCTTCTTTATCCCTGTCTATATCTCTATTTCTATCTCTTTCTCTTTCTCTTTCTCGTTCTCTTTGTCTTTCCTTATGTTCCTCCTCATCTTCATCAAAACCGAACCTGCTGCGCCTTCCACGCCTATTCTGCATCCTATACTCAAGCCTTTCGTCCAGATACAATGCATATGTGCGCACAAATGCAGAGAAGTCCCATGGATTCGACTTTGAGTTGTCCCGGAAATCAGACATGTTGAGGAGGCGAGTGCCACGCCGAGTCGAGAAGAATATCTCCTGCTCATATGCTTGATCACCGTCTGCTAGCAGCCTCTGAATCAGCACAAGTGATTTCAATGCCACTGTCCAGCTGCTGGTCTTGCTGAGGCGCCTGGAGATGGTGTTAACACATGCACTGATGAATGCCCTTGAGTAACATGTCAAGCTTAGAATCTCTTTAATGTGTCTCTCTTCTGCTGGGTATTCATCATGCCTTGTTGCCTTCACAATGGCCACATCAAGGTCAGCAAGTGAGGTGCTGCTTCCCACCTTGGCTAGGCCTATGCTTGTTTGGTCCTTCACTGCCCCAATGGCTCTTCTCAATGAGCTTGGAGCCATGCTTTTATTTTGGTTACAGGGCTTGCTTCAATTTGGTCAGGATCAGGCTGTTAAATGTTCTAATTCTGCAGTTCTGAAAATTGGCTAAATATGTTGAATATCGTTGCACCCTGCAAATACCACATAGGACATTTAAAATAATTGGAACTTTTTAACATTAGCTTCATGTTATGTTATATACGCATTACATGCATGAAGATACTTCCAAAAGATAATCCAAAATTAAAATTTTAATAATTTTTTTTTTATAAATATTTCTGGACACGAGGGAAAAAGGGCATGCTACCTGCTTGGAGAGCACAAGAGGGGGCAGCAGTTAAGATTTCTGAAAGGTGACTATTGTGTCATGAACCTCAAGTGCTTAAGGAGGTTATTGCATGTAGAGATAATGACAGACCAGCAGAAAATGACGTCGTTCAGAGCGTTATTGTTGTTGTGTATATTTTCCTTAGATGTTTAGAGGGGAAAAGAGAAAAGGGGAAGGATGAGGAATAGAAGAAGGATGGATAGATGTTTCTTCTACTCTGTCCTCTCTTTCCCTCTCCCCTCTCCCCTTTCCAAGCATTGCCCGTTTTTCTAGCATCAAAACGAGGTAACCATATAAGATGTCCTGACATGTATGCATTTCCCATTAATGCTTAGCTTTGTGTTTTCTTTTCTCATCACCCCCTCTGACCTTGTCAAGGGTACCCTCACCAATTTAAGCATTCTAATTAAGGGGTGATTTTATGTGTAATTTTACACAAAAACTCATTCATAGAAATTTACACAACATTTTCACCTCTAATCAAATATACCATTAATATATTAATTATAGTATCGATGGTTTCAAATTATTGTCGGGTAACGTAATGCCTGTTCTTTTATGTCTTTCATAGAGCTATTATTGTGTTGGTAAAATGAAAGTTTGTTGGAAAACACGGAGCTTGGTCTCTTTATCGTAAACCAATTCTTCTATAGGTTCGTCATCTTCGTCATCAATAATTGATTTTGTCTCTAGCAATCTTCATCATCTTCGTCAAATTCACCTTTGACAAAGTAGCCCAACTAGAACCCTAAACCGAATGAACATTTTTAGTAGTTTTCCATTTGCAAATGCATGCAATATACAGACTGCATGCACTATGAAGACTCGTTGATTTCTCTTTTTCAACATCATCCACGCTGTGTTACAGTAAGCATAATAGAATTTTCACAGGAAAAAGAGAAATCGATGAAATGAGATAAAAATATAGAACAAGACCACTAAATTGAATTAATTGTGTGTTTGGATTTATGCAAATATCAAACCCCTTTCGCAAGCAATTAACGTAATTCTTGCGTAAAATTTCATATACGGTTATTACGGGAAGTGATAAAGTTTGCATTTGGATTGATTTTTTTCAATAAAAAAAAAACTCATTCATTTTTATTTCGATACCCTTCTCACTTTTAATGGTTGTAATTAAATCTATATTTTTTATATTTTAATTAATTTAATTAGTGGAGATACATAACACAATCTTAACCATAAATAACTATAAAATATAAATATCATTAAAATTTATAAGGACACCAGAATAATCCCAATACTTATTTTATTATAAAATGTTTTTATTGTATTCTTTTGAACATTTGAATTGGTTTTTTTTTATTTAAAAAAAAACATTTGTAATCAATTAAAAGGCAGTCTCACCTCTTCTTTTTTTTTTTAATGTTAGTAATTTCCAGATTTTACAAAACGCAAAGGCTGGAGTAATTTTTAATCAAATTATCTTTCAAAAATATCTCTTGTTGTTATTTATAATTACATTAGTTAGAAAATTCATGATTAGTTTTAATGATATTTATCCATCAAAATCACTTTTGAGTTGAAGTTCCAAACACAAACCATTTCACTTAGAAACTTTTAGGCAAAATTAGATCCAAACATACTATAAAAGGGTACACTGGTTCGCAGGCTTCCATACAGTGAAGCAAAGCTTGCTCTGGGAAAAAGAAAACTAGAGTTCCGTCTATTGTAACTGTGAGGATAAGATCATCTAACTTAATAATCCAAACGTACTTCCCATAATAATTGAAAAAGAATAAAAAAAATCTAAACGTACTTTCCTCTGTATTTTGGCTTTGGATCCTTAACAAACTTAGAATCAGTAGCCTCCGTTAACTGAGTATCAGTGGGACTAAAAACTGCAGAATGAAGATTACCATCTTGTAACCACTTTAAATGGTTCTCCTTAAACTCGATGTGTTTTATCATAGCCGCCTCAGCTATTTCCTTTGTGTAAGGACCCATCTTCACCATTGTCAGTAACACCCTGCTATATCGCGAACTAAGGATCTGCTCGGAATTAGAGATCAGTTTAAAACACGGATGCTCCGGGAAATGGTTTTCTGCACACTCATCTTCTCTCAATACAGGATAGAAGAACACCAGCCTGCCCCCCATTACAAGCATCCTGGCAGCAAGATCAAGCAAATCATGCACACACTCAACTAAACTGTAAGGTGCAGTTGATGGTATGTGATCCGTCCTCTTGTCATCAGGAACAACGTAAGGTTCCACGGCCCCCTTTAGCAGTTTCCGACCACCAGATTTGCGTCCTCCAGCTCGCACTCCATAAGGAGGGTCGCATATTATGGCATCGAATACCTGCAATAAACAGCATCATTATCTACAAACTAGAAAAACAGAAATGTTAAAAAAACAATAAGTAAATTTGCATCCATGCAATTTATTTTTGCACTTCACATTGTGTCTTTCCTTATAAAAGGATTTGGAAACAATGCCCTCAGTTATCTTTGAAAATCCAGTACATGTCAGCTGGTGCAAAAGTTGCCAGCCACACAAATTTTTCTGTACAATACCCAATTGCATCTTATCCAGACCTATTCACCTCACACTGATGTCCTTGCCACTGAAATCCTTGGTAAGAGGACCAGTCATTAGATCCAAAGGTTCTATACTCTGGTATTATTGAGTAATTTTATAAACAATAGGACTCAGCTCTCAAATATTAAGTCCCAACCCAGATGTAGCAGGCTCACCTACAGCCAGGTCAATAGAGAAAAAATATGGTTGGCCTTGGTGAGATTTTGAGTCCATGATAAGGTCTATTGGCTAACCATCAGTGATGCAGGTGTTATCAAAATTATAGGTAATCAATCTATTGCTTGCACATATTACAACGATTAAGTAAAATAACAGGAAGCCGGGGTCAGCAATACAATTATTGAAAATAAAATAAGAAATTAAGAATTAAAGAGACTACGACAAAATCGCTGATATTAGAAAAATTCTTAACTTGAGAGTTGAGACATACAACAATACGGCAGGATACTTACCTTTCAGATTGAACAGAACCAAATTAAAAAAAAAAAAAAGAAGTATAAGGTCAAGATTTTATTTTTCAAAGAACTACCTCTTTCAGCCCAGGACGCCATGGCGGACGGTTGTTATCAGCCCTTAAAAGACCTACTGGCATAGGCAATTCATACTGCAAAATGTGCAGCCTAATAAGTTTATCAGAAGGAGATACACACAGTAAATTATGCCTTATCCAAGCAAACTCAGACCATGAAAACATTGTGAATGGAAAGTGGTGCTAAATTCCCAGTAACTATATATACAAATGTTACACAAACCATAAAACAATATTTGTGTTTGGCACATTTACCTGCTTAAAATTGCTCCAAATATTACAGTCAGGACCACGTCCATCACGTACTACCCTAATGTCAATGTCAGCACCCTGAACAATTCAGATCACTTATTGTTAAAGAAAACCTTCTGTGTGCATATCGATATGAGCATGCCAAAGAAATCAATTGCAAATAATGTGAAGCAGGATAAGCAGCAAAACAGAAAAAGAAAGGTAAAGTAGACCATGGTCATTGCTCCAAAGTGAGCTGCAGCAACAAGAATACTTCCAGTTCCAACAAAAGGGTCATAGATCAGTTTCCCTGTATTAGTGAGTGCTTGGTTGGCCATCAGAAAAGCCATTTCGGCATCCATGGCTGTTGGCCCAAGATAAGCACGACTTTTCAACTGATATGCGGGTATAAGCTTCCTATCAGCACCCCCAATTTCACGACCAAAGAATATTCTCTTTTGGACAATTGGAGGAAGGCCATTGTTAACTCCGTAGTTATCGATTTCTATGAGACAGAAGTTGTGATCTGGGTTTTTCAACTTCACTTGTCCCTGCAAACAAAATGACATAACAATGATTGAATAAATTCATTCTAGTAGTACATTGAGATCACAAAGAAGCAGAAAAGCAAATAATAAGGAACTTCATTCATTGTGATACATTGGAGTTCACAAGCTAAGAAACACGAAGACTCCATGAAAAGATCAAATGAAACCAAATGGAGAAGACAAGAGATTCATTGAGACAAAAAATGTTTTAAAAAAATTTGATCAATCAAAAACTTCAAAAAATCTTGATAGATAACAACATTGAACATAATTCTGGAAACTTGTCCCACATTCTGAAATGTCATTTTAATCATGCTCAGCCCAGATCAGACAATAACATCTCCACTTCTCGAGTGAAGTGAAAGTGAATAGTAATGATCCAACTAACGTTTTCAGAAACAATTAAGACAACCACATAACCACAAGAGGGAGCAACAAAGTCAACAGTTCCTTGCAAAGATCACCAACTTTCAATACAAATAGCACCTCCAAATCGGAGGACAGTGACCCCACCTTGAAAGGGATATAAGAAAGCCCTTGAATGAGTTCCTTCTGCTCATCGAGGCTCATAACCTTCCCAAAGCTATCAACAGTGATCTTGAAAGTGCTGCCAGATTCCAAGTACGGCAACTTCCTGTCATCAGGGTAACTCAACACAGAATCTTTCAACTCCTCATAGCTACCTCCTTCCCCCCAAAGCTCATACATTCCCTTCACAAGTATGCCTACCAAAAAAAAAAAGAAAAAAAGAATCCCAACCCCAGAAGAAAAAAATCAAAACTTTAAACCAACCCACAACGTAAAAACGAGAAATCAGCATCAAAATCGAAATGGGACACCAAAAAAAAAATGCGAAAACTGACTTCGGTTGGCAATGTTGCGAGCAACTTGTTCGGAAGGGAGTTTGACGAAGTGGAAAGGGGAATCGGGGTGGTGGTGAAGAGGGAGCTTCCATTGCAACTGAGAGGCAAAGTCGCCGTTTTGGTGTTCCCCAAAAGCACCGAAGAGATGCGCAAGAGATTCAACTTCGGGTTTTCTGTAATCCAACAACCTGTGGTAGAAAACGCATAAATACCACATGGTTTTTTCGTTTTTCTTCTTTTATTGCTCTGTTTCGGCGCTTCTTCTTCAGTTGAAAATGAATAAAATGAATCAAGCCGAAGACGAAGAAAGATGCAGAAGGCGCCAGTGCTAAACCCCAGCCCAAAACCCTGAAAATGAAAACTTCCCCTTTTCGGCTTTTCTTCCCTTGTTGCAATTTTGCAATTTCGAGGGTCCAAACCGAAAATATATGCAAAAGGCAAATTATACTCCAACCCCATAAGTTTTGTCTGAGTATGACACAAATTTTCCTCATAATTTAGGCTTCGTCCCAATGTAGAATAATTAAGTTGACTTACACTTCTTAACTCAGTCAACGGGCGCCCTGCTCATTTACAGTAATGATGATTTTTTTTTAATACTTTTGAAATTATATTGTTCAGTTTATACCTGTAGTTTCATACATACTACCCAAACCACTCACTAGATGAATTTGAGTAACTTTAAAGTGATGATGATAAGCATGCATTTATAGAGTTTCTAGATATCTTTATAAAATTTAATAATATTGATATTTTTTAATTATTTATAATTAAGAATAAGTCGTACGTCTTATTATTTTAAGTTTTTAAAATTTATTAAATCAAAAGCCAAATCAAAATATTTGATTATACAATAAGTATTGATATCGCATGAGTACCAAAGAAAATCCTACATCTATTGATATTATTTTTGTTATCCTAAATTTTTTTCTGAACATCAAGTGTTTTTGTTAGCAGTTGTATGCGATCTGCACATAAAGATTGACACCATTGTTATATTTTACTTAACACATCATTAGCAATCAATTAACAACATTCATAAATTGATTAGTGAGTTTTAAGCCGGTTACTAATTTTAAACATGTGTCATTAATCCATTGAACTCAATTGAAATAAATCATTGACAATTTTTTTAATACATCATGGACTAGTATAATAATAATAATAATAATAATAATTTTGCTACATGTGTAATTTTTTCTTATTAATGGTTAGTACGGGTAATAATTTTTTTGTTATTATTTTAAAATTTAATAGAATAAGAAATATATAAAAAATTTATGTAAGTTTATAGCATACCAAATTTTCAATATAAATGTTTGGCTTGATCGTCTAATATTTATTATCTAATAAGTTTTATAAATAGAATTATATGATTAGTTGATAGTGTAAAACTTTTTTATATTATTAATGTATCAAAATTAAATTTTTATATATTTTAATTTGATTATATTATTATATATCAAAATAAGATTATTTATGGATTGAAAATTAAAGACTAAATTCTCAAATCAGTCTCTCAGATTTATAGTATGGAATAAATTTGTCCCTTAAATTTTACAAATAGGAACAAATTAGTCCGTGTGCCAAATTATTGTCTGAACCGTTAACAGAAACATCAACTTATTCTATTAACTTGCCTATGTGTATCATTAATTTTCAGGATGTGTCATAGTTTGTCTCGCTCCCCTATTCTATGTAGAACAAATAATTACTTAAAGTCAAATTTTCTTTTTCTAAGTATAGAGTTATAGTAAAAAAGAAGATGAAAAAGAATGTTTAAATGATTTTGATTAGAGGAGTGAAAAAAACTATTATTATCATAAAAATTAATAATATATATAAGTAAGTTAACATGATATAATTTAAATGATAATTTTATAGAGAAATTAATTTATTCTCATTTAAAAAATTTGAGAGTTTATTATATGATTTTCTAAACCCGTGGGATTAATGTGTCCCTTGCTATAAATATAAAGGACAGGGTTTTAGTCAAAATTAAATAAGGAAATAGTGGAAAAGAGGCACGTGTAATAGGGACTAGGAGGAAATAAATACGTCCTTACTCGCTGAGGAAGAGATCTCTGCCTCCATGGAGTATTTCAGCCCTTGATTTCAGCTTAGAGAGAGAGAGAGAAGGTGTGACAAGCAAGATCAATGGTGGGAGTTACATCATGGAGTAAAAAGATGGTTTACTTCGGGAGGAGAAATAATTCTTCGGGGGTGACCTAGATTAGAGACTCAATGACTCGCGCAGAACTATAGCTGGCAGAACGACAGAATCTCAATTGAGGTGCTTGTTTTCTGCTTACTCTGTTCTCTTCTCTGCTAGGTTTTCCTTCCCTCGTCGCCCTCACCCTCACCGGTACACTTTCCTTTTTCTACAATTCGCTTCGAATCATCGATTACTTAACCTTTTAGCACTCTTCAGTTTTCCTTATCTTATATTTCTAAATCATGGGGTTGTTCGGTTTGCTTGTATTTCCGCCCTAATTTTGACTAATTTAATTAAAGCTTCATTATTATTATTATTTTTTTCTTTAATTTTTTTCGTTTGTGGTTGGGTGTGGGTCCTTAGTCTGGTTATTGTAACAATTAAGGGAGTATCAATTTTGAATTTTTGTCAACTTTGGGGAATTTTGAGTTTTTGTGCGATCATATAACTACTTGTGCTTTATGTTTGCTTTATTTGTCTGCTTAGTGCACGTGTTTTGTTTCAAATTACTAGATAGACACCAACTATACTTAGTTATGTATCTGCGCTGAAATTGAATTCATAAACCTGTGCGGATTCCATCAATTTCATGTTTGGTTGTAATTTTTTGTCCTTTTGTTTTTGTGTATTTATTGATATTGGTGTCTTGGTAGGAGCATACTCTGATGTGTATTATTTGTGTCATTTCTTTATATAAGTAGAACTTGCCCTTGTTATGCTATGTCTGAGATTTTCTTTTTGCCATCCATGTTGGGTTTAGTGATGTTCTTATTAATGGTTTTGTGAAGATTGCCTAGCCATCTATAAAATCTGGAAAGCATTAGTTTGATGAAGATTTAGCAGGTTTGTCTGCATTTAATTGGTAGGATCTATTAAGAGGATGAGCGAATTTTCTGCACTGTGCCTACAATCCCAAAAGTTTTTTCTTCGTTTCCTTCTTTATAGTTTCTATAATAGAACTATGATGAACAGTTACAAACTACTCAAAATCTCTTTGAATTAAGTCCCTGGTTGATTGATTTGCCTCAGAATGGTATCCATAACATGGTTTTTTTCCATCTTACCTTTTAGTCCTATTTGAAGTGTCTTCAGCTGCATAAGTTGTGTGTTTTATTGCCTAGTGTGTTGTAACATACCATTTTGCTCTAAGGGCCAAGGATAAACTTTTCATGAAACATTTTAAAAAAAAACTCTCTTCTAAATTTTTACTCCAGTTTTAAACGGATACCAAAATTGATTGAGTGACAATTCCTTGCCCCTACATTATCTTCTGCGAAAAATTTCTTGCATAAAAAAAAAACATCAGATCTTAATTCTGAACCTTTAGCAATAATGCAAGCACAGACATGTTGGCTTTACAGATTAAAAGATTTTATCATATAGAATGGACTTATTTGCTTTTATGCTATTGCAGCATAGATGCTAGTAATCAGGATGTAGAACTGTGCATTTAAACAGCTTTATTTTCTTTTTAAGTGCAATGATGCTATTTTTATGTTCTCCACTTCATTTGATCATAATATTGTGCTGATTTCATTCATAAGGAATCCCATTCTCTAACTTCTTGTTTGAAGTTCACTGGGTTTACTCGTGGGGGATGGTGGCTCATCCTGCATAGTTAATTCAAACATTACGTGCCAATACTTGTTGTCTTGCAAATGTGCAGTTTAGAATGTCGGATGTGGAAGAGTATCGTTGCTTTATTGGTGGCCTTGCATGGTCAACATCTGATAGAAAGTTAAAGGATACATTTGAAAAGTTTGGCAATCTTATTGAGGCAAAGGTAATCGATGTCATATTATTATTATAATCATTATAGTTCTTGATGCCATTATTGTTCAGTATCTTCTTTCATCTTCATGGTTGGAAGTTGGTTTATGCTGTACTCTTGGCTGAGATCTCCAATGCTTCTTCTATTGTTTTATTAATTTAGGAGGATAATTGATATATCTACTGAATGTCTGTATTAACAAACCAAGGAAACAATATTCGTGTAATGTAATATAATTAAAACTTAAAGCTAAGTTTTCCAAGTGATATGTATAATTTGGATTTTTATAATGTTCTCTTGCATCGTATTTTTGATACAGGTGGTTGTTGACAAATTCTCTGGGCGCTCTCGTGGTTTTGGATTTGTCACATTTGATGAAAAGAAAGCAATGGAAGATGCTATTGATGCTATGAATGGGATGGATTTAGATGGGCGAACGATTACTGTTGATAAAGCTCAGCCTCAACAAGGATCAAGTAGAGATGATGGCGATCGCCACCGAGAGCGTGGTCGCAATCGTGATCGCGATCGTAACCGAGATTATGGAGGTGGTCGTGGATCTAATGGTGGTGAATGCTATAAGTGTGGTAAACCCGGTCATTTTGCTCGGGAGTGCCCTAGTGAAGGGGGAAGAGGGGGAAGGTATGGTGGCAGGGAAGGTGGTAGATATGGGGGAGGCGGTGGTGGTGGCCACTATGGTCCTGATAGAAATGCAGATCGTTCTTCCGGTGGGCGCAGCAGGGATTCTGGTAGTCATGGTGATTCTGGAAATGATCGATACTACCGTGATCGTGCTGGACCATATGAACGACGGGGATCGGGAGGTGCTCGTTGATATAGTTGAATCTTTTCACTAAGGTAAGCAACATGGGTTGAGATCTTCTCTTAACACTTTGTTTTCTTGATTCTAAATGAACTTGTGCTTTTTTTGCAGCTTTGAATTTGGAGAGTTGCTGTTACTGCTTCAAATTTCTTTTTCGTTCACAATGTTCTGGGATTGTTGTTTGGATGGACTGACGATACCAGTGTTTTGAGATGCAATACTCAGCTCATATTTCGAACTCTTTTATGTTCCTAAAGCTGATCTTTTGATCTGTTGAAATCTTATGCATGCTTGACTTATGGTCAAATTTGATGTTGTCCTCTATGCTATCTATAATTGCCGCTGGGATATCTTGTGAATTGTGACTTTCATGCATGGGGAGTTGCATATGACGTGCTGCTGGATTTCCTGTTTCATTTTAAGAGGTATTGGAAAGTGTTGTGGTGTTGGATGGCTGGGTTTTGGAAGGACCAAGGTAGAGGTCCAAATGTGCAGTTTGCTTCTTCTCATTGGGAGAACGAAGTTTTATTCGTAGTATGCCCATTTCAGTATCCTGTTTCTGGATCTGAGTAAAAAGTAGTCAAGCGGGTAAATTATTGAATATTAGTCTCAAACACCTACTTTCTTATTTGCTAGATTTTCGTTTTGGTCTGTGCTTTATTAATATCATTGACCTTTTGGCAGGATTCTTGGCTAAATGTGGTCTTTTTGGATTCATCATTGGGTTCCTTTGTTGCTAATTGGAATATGCATGGTTTTTTAAACTAAAATTCTTTTCAGCTGCAACAGGCCATCTGCAATTGAACCAATATGCATGCCACTCTTGTTTTCTTCACGGGGCACTGATGGAAAAGGGTTCTATTTTCAATGATTGTGGCACATTGTTTGGAAGATCTTGATGAGTTGAGCAACTCCAACCCATTGACCATTGTTTTTATGCATTTTTTTTTCTCTATTTGGTGGAAGATTGCTCCCATCGATCTTTTTCCTGCCTGCATGTGATGTGGTTTTGTTTGCTGAGATCCAGTTAGTCTTACTGTTGTCAAATTATGGTCCCAAATTTCCGTTCTCTTTCATCACAATGTTCCGCTTCCTAATCTGCCTTAACCTCCGCACTTTGATAATGAATGTATATCGGTAAATTTATCCCTATAATTGTATTATTTGTATATCTTGATCATGGTGTGTTACAAAATTTTTGTTTCTTTGTCTAAGGTTATCGTGTTACAGATCGAATACTTCCGTAACCCCTTTCAATGCATCTTTTCATTTACTCTTTATTTTGCCAAGCGGTGGATTTGACTGTTTTATTAAAGATAGGCATTGTAATTTTCTTCAAATTTTAGATGTAAACTCATACAGTGCGACTTTTTCTTTCCTTAATAGCAGTTTACAAAGCATTTCTCTTAATTTAAATGTGTGCGATGTTGGTTTAAGATTTTGTAGTGGTTGTCTACAAAGGAAATGTGAATGCCTGATCCAATTAACTCGATCAGGCAAACTTATAGCTTTAGCCAGTAAATGGCCAGTTAGCACAATAATGCAAATGGCATTTCGTTGTTGCGAGGATCAAGGTAAGCAATGAAAAACAAGTATTAGGCACCAAACATGCCGGTAAGAGAGAAGATATTTCTTGTGTATGCCACAGCTCCGGTCATTATATTAAATGAAAGGGTAAATAGCCTAAATGGTCATATTGTGTTGTGCACTAATTGTTCGGAAGCACTTTATTTTGTTTAGCAATTCATCAGAATCCATAAATGAATCCTACATCGAGATAGCCCTTTTTCATGCTTGTGTATTGGGTTTTACTATTTCATTATCTTATTTTTTTAAATATTTAAATACCTCACTCATAATACATATGGATTTTATTACTTTTTTTTTTCAGTTTATTTTTTTCATCACTCCTCTCATATTGACACCTATGTGGATGTCAAAATATCATTGCTCTTGTGTATTAATATTTTTCTGGATGTAGGAGTGGTTAACTTTATCTTGGTATATCCAAAACGAAAACACCACAAATAAACTATTGTGGCGAACCAATGAAAAAGTTTTCTCATCTTGAAAGTAGGTTCTGAATTCAACCTTTGCTAAGACTAGTGGATTGAGTTTATATATCATTGGTTAAGAGGGTGTAATTATTCATGACTTTATAGATGTAGGGGCTTAAGTATATAATTAAAAAATTCAGGGTAGTGTGCAATCCACACGAACACTTTGACAAAAAGCAAACCACCAAAACTAGTGGTCTATTTGATGCAATTCCTTATAATTTATAACATTACGCGCGGTATAATTTAATAACTTGGTCTGAATGTACTTCTACATTCTCCACTGTAACGATTTTGTGTGATTTTAATTATCATTTGATCAATTTTTAATGCATTAAACTTTAGCTGGTTCTTTTTATCTCCTTCCCTTTTCTGTTCTTTACTTCATCGAACCAAATCAGACTCATTAAGATGGTCAACTTAGTACTGCCGGAAGACAGAAACACCACAGTGTGTGTGTGTGTGTTCATTTTTTGTTTTCAATTAGTTGATTCTGAAATCAGTCAATACTCTCTAGTCTGCGGACCTGCTTAATTTTGATGCTAGTCATCATATGATTCTTATGGTTTACACAGAAGATTCCTGAAGCAAAGTATATGATTTGGACGTATGTTTTTTTCAATAATACAAAAGATTCTGTTAAATAAAGTGCATAGAAAGCCTAGTTGCCGATTCAAGCTCTGTAGTGTGTGATGCAACAGCTGACATGAACAAAAGAAAGAAACTTGACAAAGTTTCATGGTGCCTCAAGTGGAATTTTAGTTACTAGTTGAAAATGGGAACTGAAGAATTAATAGCGTAACAAAGTGGCAACAGGGAAGATTTAAAGCACGCCAATATGTCATAGTAAGCCCCTTTTGATAATCGCAGCAACATTTGCTTAAATGCTGGAGTAAGAAGTTTTTCAATGACTGGCGACTTGGATTGAAATGAAAAAACAACTGCAGTGTTTGCACAAAGGCCTCTTAATACATCTAAATTCCATTGTAGCCAATTAACTTGGTGAGGCCAAAAGTAATAGCCATAGCCATCCAACCTCCAATGAGCACTCTGACACAAGACCTTCTCACTGGAGTCTGACCAAGTACTGCTCCAACCCCTCCAAATACCATCAATGCCAAGCTAGCCATAGAAGCAACAACAGCCACCCTGATCTTATAGTTCCTTGTAAACACTGCTGCTAGCAGTGGCACCACCGCACCAGCAGAAAATGCAATTGCTGATGCTATAGCAGCCTGAAAAGGGTTTGTCTCTTTGTCATTGTTGTCTTCCCTTTCTCTCTTCATTTGAGCTACCTTTATGTCTAGTTGAGTGTACACAGAAACAAACTCTCCAATTGCCATGCTACATGCTCCTGCTACTAGGCCAGCGAAGCGGCAAGGAGCATGGCTGTGATGTCTTTATTCACAGCTCCAACACCCATCATCAGTGATGTGACTGAGACCAGCCCATCATTGGCTCCCAACACAGCTGCTCTAAGCCACTGTGCCCCTTTGAGACTAGTCAGTGTTGTTTTCTTCAGTGCCTTCACTTGGCTTTGCTTCCACATCATTAACATGTTGCATGGAGAATCACAATGTGTTTAGGTGGCATGTCATTGTTCTGAGAGCCAAGGGAAGCCATAAGAGTACAGAAGTTGTGAGATACAAAGAGAAAGGGAAAATAAGGAAATGATTGCTTGTGGAGGACACACTCTCCTCGTGGAGGTTATTATATAGAAAGGAGGAACACGGTGTTTTCTTTTTTCTTCTTTTTTTGTTCTCCTTATGTTCATATAGTAGGACAATCACAGTTAGGTACCCTTCATGATAATGGGCCTCAATGGTGATTATGAAGTGGCGAAGTGGTGAAAGTGTGGATAGTACTATGAGGGGCGGCCACTTGTTTAGTAATTCATGAAAAATTTAACCAACAATGAATTAGCTCTTCTCAAGACCTTTATATTGTTACCTGATGTGATTCACTGTATCTAAGTAGTATATGTTTACACAACACAATGGCGTATCTGTTTAGCTCTATCTATGTTTCTCATTAGTCTTGCATTAAAACTTTCTTGTGTGATACCAGAAATTCGACCAATCTGTCTTGACCTAATTGAGGTCTCTGAAGGAGGTAGGAGTCTTCTAGCGAGGATTTTTTTTCCATTCTTAGGACTCGAACTCAACACCTCTAGTCAAGGGGCCAAGGGACCTATCACCTTGACGAACCCCACTTTGCTTCTTAAAACTCTATTTAATTCATATAATCAAGTTTGCTATTATTATAAACAGCATGCAGATTCAAAATTTCTGAATGATAGAATCTTAGTGATAGTTAGATGTTTATGGGTAGGAGATGGGATTATTAAATTGCTGGGGAGTGTTCTATTCCACAAGCAAGGCAGGTGGAAGCCACCCTCTTGTCAAGTGAAAGATTACTTTATAGATGTGAAGATTGAAGGGCGTCATTAAATAATTCAGCGGACTATGAATTCCACAAGAAAGCCGCATGTCACTTTGAAGATGAGGAAGGAAAAAACAATCCAAAAGCAGCATATTCCTTCTTCAATTCCATCTAATTTGGGAGCACTGTTAAGGTGGATGCATGCATTATTGCTTTTGTTATTATTAGTTTTCCAGTAGTGGGTTTGTCTGAATGTACTCTCATACTCTACTTTTAGGCCATCTAGTGATCTCATATTTTTTATTGCCATTATTTCTACTGTTACATACTCTCTCCATTCCTTGTAAGTAGTCATTTGGAAACTGATACAAATTGATACATTAGAAAGTTAATGTATCTGGTAACAAATATTTTAAGACATTGAGTTTGATTTCATTTGGTTCTTATAACTGATTTCTCTCTCTTTTCATTCTGCATGCATATAGTTTGTGACAATTTCTTTCGGGATGGCCTTGCTTTCTCGTAGAGCTATAAGAGTACGGAGATTAGACAATGCTATCCTCTTCCCATCCAACAAAACTAATGCTCAGGTCAGGCCCATTTAGCAAATGGTTAACAAAATACCAATAGAAAAGGCTGAATCATCTATTTGAGTTCAGTTGTTATGTGACTCAAACGCAACACAAAAGAATAGGCGTATAATCATAAAGCACCATGAAGAGATAAAACACAAAAGCACGATAAGTCCTCGAAGAGAGCAAAATGTCTTTAAATCAGCAATAAATCCTCTAGTGAAAGTGCCAAAAAAATCAACAATTTAGTACATTTGATATGGGATCACCGCTTGCATAATGTATCCAACTTAGCAGTGGAAGAGAGGGGGAAAAAAGGATAAAAGCAATGACCTTTAGTAGCATAAATGTAACAAATGCAAGATATGGGATACCAGCAGTAAGTGTGTAGTGAATAAATGCAGAGGAGTCCAGAGATTGACAAGATTATTACTCATCCTAAATATTTGGAACTAAAACATGATAGCGCACCCAAAGAAAATCAAGAAATCACGAATGTGACATTCGCGTGGAATGAGCACTCCCTTCAAATGATTAACAACACACTTTAGTTGCCACTATCCTGTGGAGTGCACACTCTATCATATGTAAAATATGTACACTCTCTCTTGCATATATCTCTAAATTGTTCAGTCCATTCAATATATATGAATTGCTTAATTTGCTGAAAATATATTGCTTATGTCAATTGGCTCTAGTTCAGTAGTTCTACTGCATAAGTATACGTTGAAACTCTTCCCCTGTCCATGCCTTATAAGTACGGAAATCCTGTGTGTATTTTTATGTTTAATAATGACTTGGATATTTACCTAATCCTCATGATGTTATCCAAATCTCTCACGGCTAGTCTGCTTCTATTTACTCTGAATTGCAGTGAGCCATACTTCAAACCTTGATGCATGCAGCAAAACCTCAATTTACCTCTGAGCACATGTCAGCTAAATTTGCAACTACAAATAAATAATATACCATTCATTTATATGTTCTGAAAGATTTCTAAATCTCCCTTCATTGTATCATTCAAATAATTAACGAAACTAAAATCCTGTTGATAAGATGAATGACATAGATTACACTGACTGAAGAATGGATCCACTTTTTTAGTGATGGATTTTTAAACGAAACAGATTCATCAGTTAAAGCAAGTAACGAACCAACTTGTAGCTAGTGCCCTCCACACTTTCTCCTCTCCTTTTATCAATATTTTAGATCCATTTACACTATCCACACTTGATGATCCCTCTCTATAAATACCCTTCATCAGAAGCGCGTGCTCACCACAAGCTCTCAATATCATATTCAATTACTTCCTTCTCTACTCAGTACTTAAACAACTTTAAATAATTTTTGTCCTTCATGGCTTCCCTTGGACATGGTGTTTCACCTAACCACACTGAGATTACCATCCATGCAAATGATGTTGAGCCAAAACCAAGCCAAGGGGTTGTTGAAGAGAGCAACGCTGACTACTCTCAAAGGGGTCAGTGGCTCCGAGCAGCAGTGCTTGGAGCCAATGATGGGTTGGTTTCTGTTGCCTCACTGATGATGGGTGTTGGAGCTGTCAAGCATGACATCACAGCCATGCTTCTTGCTGGCTTTGCTGGCCTAGTTGCAGGTGCTTGCAGCATGGCAATTGGAGAGTTTGTCTCTGTGTACACTCAGTATGACATAGAGTTGGCGCAGATCAAAAGAGGGGGGGCAAATAACAACAATGAAGTAGTGGATGAGGAGGCTCAAAAGGAGAAGCTTCCAAGCCCATTTCAGGCTGCACTATCGTCAGCAATGGCATTCTCTGTGGGTGCTGTGGTGCCACTGCTGGCAGCTGTGTTCGTAAGGAACCACAAGATTAGGCTTGCTGTTGTTGCTGCTGCTTTTAGCTCGGCATTGTTGGTGTTCGGAGGTGTTGGCGCAGTGCTTGGAAAGACTTCAGTGAGGAGGTCTTGTGTCAGAGTGCTCATTGGAGGTTGGATGGCTATGGCCATTACATTTGGCCTCACCAAGTTGATGGGTTCTGCTGGACTTTGAATGTTCATTGCTTACCAGCCTTCTAAATATTGTTAGTACCAGTTTGAGTTATGTTGTTTGCATATAAGATGTGTAGAATACTGTATCGACTCACACTTTATCCAAGATTAGATGTGGTACGAAATTATTTAAGAAAGATTTACACCTCATCCAATTGTAGATTAAGTCTGAGTCAGCATAGCATTTCACTCCTAGTAATTACAAATAATATTTTCCCTTTTCTTAATTATTAGGATGTATGTGGGTACTATCTGATTTTAATGATTAAAACGTCAAGAAGGGCGAGAATTTCATTCTCTAGCATTACTCTTAATACTTAATAGGTTATGATCGATTTGTCAAGTGAACACAGGGGCGCCTTCAACAACGTCATCTTATAGCTGTTCCCAATAAGAATCTTAGGGTGAATCGTGCTTTCTGCTTTGTTTGGAGTGTTTATCATGTCTCTTTCAGTGTTCCAAGTAAAACAAACATATGGAAACTGTCTAGTGTAAAGAATAGCACTCTTCTTCTCTTCAGTTATTCGTAAATTAAAGAATAGCACTCTATCAACATCTTCTTGCTCTATGCTGCATAACTAATTTCCTTCGAAATTAAGATTTGATTTAGGTCGTCCAAGAATATATGTATGAGATTTACTACACAAATAACCAGCCAATAAATATTTATGAACCAACGTGTCCTTACAAGCAGCCCTACTTAATGGAAAATCACTGATCAATTATGGAGATTAAAACACTACTAATTTAAAATCAAATTATACTTATTAAAAAAAAAGAAAAATTACATTGTCATCTATAATCACTTATAATATATATCAAATACTTCTACTGATGTAATGATGTGTAATTAGATATTTGTATAAGAAAAATTACATTATCATCTATAATCACTTATAATATATATCAAATACTTCTACTGATGTAATGACGTGTGATTAGATATTTGTGTAAAATATTTTTATGTTGTCAAGACATCAAAACTAAATTTTCAGTAAGAGCCATTCTACTCAGCAAGAAGTGCAGGAATTAACTAGCTTCACAGTACATATTTTGCTGCTGTTGGTGAGCTTCAAACAGTAATTTAAGATGACATATTTCATTGGAACTAATTACTCGTTAATAATAATCATTTAGCCAATAATATCTTGGCTACCCTATATGAAAGTAAGAAATGTAAAACAAGTAGAGAGCAAAGGTGGTTAAGTGCCTAGATGACAAGGAAGGAATCCTTATTCAACAATGAACTTGAGGGAGTGATTGCTAGCATAAGACAATTAAAAACCAGGGGCCTGCAAGACTTTCTATTCCAAAGTGCTAGAACCCATCAACTTGGTCAAACCAAAAGTGACAGCCATAGCCATCCATCCCCCAACAAGGATCCTCACAGAGGACCTTACCTTAGTTGTCCTTCCCAGCTCAGCTCCCAAACTTCCAATGCCCACCAAAGCCAAGCTAGCCACTGCGACAACCACCACAAGCCTTATCTTGTAGTCTGTTACAAATGCAGCTGAAAGCAAAGGAATCACAGCACCTATAGCATAAGAGAATGCTGATGCCAAAGCAGCCTGCAATGGATTAGGCAATGATCTCCTTTTCTCCAACCTCATTTCCACATCCTTCTCATCCTTTCTCCTCTCACTCATATTCATCACATCTCTCTCTATTTGACCAACCTCAACTTCATACTGAGTGAACACTGAAACAAACTCTCCTATCGCCATGGCACAAGCTCCTGCAATAGATCCTGCAAAACCAGCAAGTAGCATGGCTTTGACTTCTCTCTTAACAGCTCCCACACCCATCATCAATGAAGCAACAGAAACCAACCCATCAATGGCTCCTAAAACAGCAGCACGAAGCCATTGAGCCCTTTGCGAGTAGTCAATATTGGCATCATCATCTTGTGTCACTTTGGTTTGCTTCTGATCCATTTCATTTGCATGGTTTGGAACTACTCCTACATGGTTGAGTGACACCAAACCACAAGGCGCACCAGCAGCCATAATTGGTGACCACCAACAACTTAAGGAGAGCAAGAAAACGTACAAGGTTGAGCAGAGGTGTGAAGGTTCAAGGTTCAATATTGGTATGTAGAGGCTTGTTTTATGCCTCTTAAAATATGCATAAAATGGAACTTGGATGGCTCATAACTTCATTTCTATGCGCATTGGGATGCTTGGAAGGGGCAAAATACAAAAACAAAAAAAAAATACAATAATTAAAAAAAAAAACTGATGTATAGTATAAATTATTCTCTTCCGGATTGATTTTAAATTGGGAATATTGCTCATATAAATGCCCCTTCTGAGGCATGAACATTATAACAAAATTTATTAACTGCTCATTCTCTGCTCCAAAGCTGTAACCATATCACAATCTCTATTTTAAGGGCTGAAACCCAATAATTAATTACAATTTGCAAGTGAAAATTGAAACACTGCCATTATTGTACTTTCATCGTCAAAAATGTGTGTATATATATATATATATATATATTTCCATAAAGGCCAAGGTGATTTTAAAATTAGAATTTTACTCTAGGATTAGTTCTGGCCTCCATAAAAAATTTTCATCCTATTTTTTACACCAACTAAACACGTGGCTCAAACCCCAATGCACCTCAGTAGAGGCAGATGATTCTACCATCTGATGTATGCCTCAAGTGCTATTTTGCCAGGTCAATTGTAATTCAGTTGTGGTTATGGGTTTGGACTGGGTCAATAAACACTTAGCCAGACCACATTTGGGTTCTAAGGCCCACCTTACATTCCTAATGGTGGCCAGGCTAGACTCAGCCGTATCAAGCCTGGTTTTGCCCAACTCTGTTTTTTAATGTACATTGCACAAATTTTGAAAAAAAAAAATTACATTCCTGCTCCTGCTACCAAAAAATGTATATTATTAAGAAAAATTTGTATTATCCTTGTGGCAAAAAGTTACTGTCAAAGTAAACGCCTAACTTTATTTTAAAAGATTGGACATGAATACATTAGTTCTTTCAAAAATATTAATTTTAAAAAATTGTATAAAAAATAAGAAAATATTGTTGATATTAATTATTAATTACTAAATATGTTTTCCTAAAATATATAATTAATATTTATAGTGCTATCCGTAGAATAACTTGGATTTCCACGGAAAAAAAATGACTTGTATTTTTTTATTTTTGAGGCGGACTTGTGAAATTTTATTGAACAAGAATGGCTTGGTTTAAGGCCAGAAATTCAATACACCAGACATTTAGTTATATTTATAATCTATGGCTAAATATATTTGAAAATATAGTAAATAAATTTAATCATATTTTATAAATATGGGTAAATTATTGGTGTGCGGTATATCATGTTTTCTTTAGAGGTCATCAACAAAACCATGGGTTAATCAAAGGTTTTGTCTAAGGTATATTAGATGAAGTGTGATGTAATAATCAATCATTTGGCTACATTTATAAAGTATAGCTAAATTCATTTACTGTACTTTTAAATTTATTTAACCTCATTTTGTGAATGTGATCAAATGCCTAGTATTTGATAGATCACACTTCATCTTATATATCATAGCCTCCACCTTAATCAAATAATATATGGAAATGGATGTTTCAGACATGGTATTTAGAAAGGGTTTTTTAATAATAGTGAATCTCTCTATGTCATTATTTAACATGATATGGTCGTATTTAAATCATCACTACTAATTAAAATCTCTCTTGCATCATCAACTTTCTTTTCAACTTGATCAAGGGTAAAGATTAACACATGACCCAATTAACACGAGAGGATCCACCTCCATCCTTTGACTCAGCTGGAAGTGGGCAAACAGGTCTTTTGGCAAGGGAAGACTGCCAAATTGTTCACTGCATTCTGCATACACGTTTCAGATGCAGATGCAAGTTGCAAGGTCAACAAGCTACTTTCTTCCACGGTGTACGCGGGATACAGATTCTTTACAGTTAATTTAAAACTAATCTGAATCATAAGAGATTAATTATAAGTTATGACTTGATAAATAAATATATGCAGATAATTTATTGCACACAAATCTTTGGATGCATAACTGTACAAAGATATACTTTTTAAAAATTCAAGTGATCAGCCTAATCCCTTATAGTGACCACGTAAGGAGATACATGGATCTTCTTGTCCTGATCTTGCTAAGATTTAAACTTTCTCTGGTAAACTCCTGGCGTTGATATACAAGCCATCGATCAAATAATTGTTCTGTATACAACTATTACATAAATAGGGACATCAATCATATAGGAATGCCCTGATCCTGTATATGTGAACTGCTGAAATTCTTCCGCATCTTCAGTCATCTATGCCTTCATCAGTACTCTTTTCTTTCTTCTTTTTTGTGGGTGACGCTTTCATACTCTTATTTCTGATTTAGAGAGTTAAATAATGTATTCTTTTTTGTCACATGCATTCTTATGTCCATATCTTGTTGACGTTCTGTTCCCATTTACTTTCAATTTATTAACAATTTCTTCCTGTGTGTCTTCTCTTTTATAATTAAGTACCATTCACGTGCATCATAAAGATACTGCCAAATGCCAATCATTTTATCTCTTACAACTACTAATTAACTGAGAAAGGATTCTCATACTAACAATTCATCTGCCGGTTTAATTTTTTGAAAAAAAACTACTTATATAGAATTAATTAAGTATTGGGGAATGCGTGCTTCTGCTTCAAGCCAATAACAAAAAAACTTGATTGTGATGGTGCGTTACTTAGAAATATTTCCTTAGGTAAGTTAATTATAAATCTAAAGTTGGTAATCTAACAGAATATGCTGCCAACCGTAATTAGTTAGGCACCGCCTCTTTATCAAAATAATAATAATAATAATAATAATAATAAGAGGTTTTTTCAATATCACTATAAAATTTAAGGATATCAATATCTTTTGATTATTTATTACTAAAAATAAGTCATATATTCCACAAGTGCATACTTTTTTAAACCTATCAAATTATAATAATTAATTATATAAAGGATATTGATATCTGATAACTACCAAAACAAAACCTAATAATAATAAATAAATCGCCCCTTATTGTTGCCTATCTTTGCTACGCAACAAATTACGCGGACGGGTAATGACGGATGCAGCATGACATCTCTTTCTTATGGCCAGCCAAAGTGGAAAAGTAAAAAAAAAAAAATGTTCATAATTCTACTTCAGTTTCATCCAATGACATCATATATCATATCATATATATAGCCCTATTCATATTATATACCCCTATTCGTATTGTCATATTCCCATCGCTGGCTAGCTGTAAGACACGTGTACCCTCTTTCATGGTTGTAAATGTTCAGAACTTTCGATTAGTTTAGATGATAATGATAACTAATTTTTTAACTTTTTAAAAATGAAAATATCAATTTAAATTGTCGAAAAACAATTCTCACAAAACATGGTATTATTCTTGGACAATGAACCATGAATACGCATGTAAGCATACATTATTTTTTTTCTTTCCGTTTCCAAACAAGCTTTACTTCATCTTCATATATATCCCCTGAAGTATACCGATGTTGATTTGAAAGTATATACAAAGCTTCAAAGCCTTGTTCGATTTTCTGTTTTGCAGCATATATTTGCTCGATCAGTGCTTATTTTACCAATCATCACTAGGTATTAAAGGAACATATATATTATTGATTATTAATTGCTACAGCCGGAGAACAATTAGATGATTCTTTTGCAGTTTTGCTTTTAAGAACTGAGCCAGAAAATTAATGCAACGTGGGCCTCCTAAATGGATTCACGCCTTTGCCTCCATAATTTGGTTGCATCCTAATGATTGGAAGTGTTGCATTTACCCGTCAATTTAAGCATATGGGAGAAAGAAATAATTCCATGACACGATATCAAAATTTTCATGATCATATAGTCAAGAATTCAATAACATTTATATACCTTCATTGATCATGTTAGTGTGTGTTTGGTTCTGCCCTTCCTAAATATAACCTTTTTTGTTGGAGAAAATGCCTAGAAAACGTTGCCTAAACAAACAAAAAGCGTTGTCTTTGATCAAGGGCAACACTTTTCCATCAAAGGCAATGTTTTTCGGGGGTGGGTTGCCTTCTCTTTGAAAGTTTGTCTTTACTGTAAAAGGCATTGCCTTTTATCCGATTTGAGCTGACATATTATAAGCGTTGCATTTTCTCTTATTATAGGCAACTTACACGAAGCGTTGCCTTTGCTCTTATTATACACAACTCTCTATAAATATTGCATTTTCTATAGTTATAGACAAGACATATCCATTGCCAATTCTTAATCAAAGCAACACTTTTAACATCTTTCAACCTATACTCTTAAAGTTTATCATTCCAAGACCCCTAACAAGGATCCCTACTATTCCATCCTAAGCATCTTCCAACAAATGTAAAAATCAAACAAGATAAAAAAGTTGTCAAAATTGATTTTAGAGTGCTACAATTTATTCTGAAGTCTACAAACCCTTCCCCAAACATACTTTAGAAAAAGATAATTTAATTGCAATATAGTGTGGAAGTGAAGCTTCTGAGTAAGAATCGTACAGCTATCACCTAAAGAATCAAAATAGTGGTTTATGACGCCAAAGGTAGTCACGGGGTGCATGGCCACATGAAAGGGGCTTCTCATTTTGGTTGAAATGGTGATGCGAAATCAATAGCTTGCAAACACATATTCTGGATTCCTTATTCGGTTATTCCATCACACAAAAGGGAGAGGTATATGTGATTTCGGAATAAGGACCATTTATTATTATTGTTTTCTTGTATCATTTGGAGTATACTAATTTAGTTATTTTAGTCGTTATATATATATATATATATTATTTTAATGATGATTGTAATGTTAGATGACAGTACACACTGAATGGAAATCTTGCATCAAAATTATATAGAAATTTCTCCAGAAGAACGAAGGGCAAGAATGATTAATTCCGGAAAAGAATAATTTATTGTCGACACGATCTTTATCAAGATATAGCCCACCACTCATAGGCTATATTCCTCGAAGGACTCTAGCATAAGTTGCGGTTAGGACTTGAGTTATACGTGGAACTCGCATGGGTTCAATTTAAATAAAGGTCAGTATTAGTTACGAAAAGAATAAAATTTGCTATATGAGGCATGGGTTTTCATTTTGACATGACGTCTTACTAAACTTTATAAATCTTTTAAGCAAGACGTATAGTATAATAGTTAGTTAGACTTCTTAAATATTTAATTAGTGGCTAGATCAACACCCATATATGAGCTTTATGTCTAGAGATTAATTATTGTTTCTAGCAGTGGATACTCTTACTTCATCCAAAAAAATTATAAATCCTTCAACCATATGTATAGTCTCATGCAATTTGATTCTCAAATCATGGTTTAAAATTCTACTTAATACTCGTTTGTTTTAGATTTTAATTTTTAAACGCACTTTGGCATTTAATAATGAAAACACCATAGGTTGGCTTGTTTGTTTACGTAAATTGAACAAAAATAAAACCACAAATTAAAAACTTAAATTTCATGGTCTGAAAAAACACATAAACAAACATAGAAAAATAACTTCTATAGGCTAACAATATAAAACAAATTTATATTTCCATTTAATAAAAATGCAGGAAATTGTCAAGTTATCTTAGACAAATTTATAAGCATAATTTTAACTTTGACATTTTTATTAGATGATAATATGGATTTATTATACTATCAGTATATGAAAATTAATTTCTTAAATATATATTTTTTTATAATATTATAAAATAATTAATTTTTCTACAAGTATAACAAAATTATTTTGAAACACCTATAATTTTTTTGGGTTTAAATCACAATATATGAGGAGTGTTAGATCTAATAAATCTAACCCGGCCCGAGTTGGATCGATAGCTCCAGTATAAATGGAGAACTTGTTTCAACGAAATAAGTACCAAATCATTTTAACCAACCAATTATATAACAATATGGAATATCTATACACAAACAATTAAATGCACTACTAATTATAATGGTTAAACAGATTTTGGTAACAATGGCGTCAATTTATTATTAATGAAGTAGCGAAAAATGAAAGCGCGAAACTAATTGACTAAACTTTTATGTCATATAAAATTACTTACACGTGAAAATAAATTAAAACTATTTTTCCTTTTTTATATATATAACTCGTTTACACAACTAACTATTGTATGGAATAAATAAAACAAAATTGAGTAATTTAGTTTTAAATTTTAAATATTAGTCTTCCTATCACACTTTATAAACGTAGTTACGTCTGAATTAATATATTTTCAATTTAAAAAATCAGTAAATTTACTTTAGATATGTTGGTTGTAAGCTTTTTTTGAAGCAAAATAAACTAACCCAGAAGTTGAATTGATTAACTTCTTTAATTACATTTACCAAATCAATGTAGATCGTGCACCTTTGAAATTGCCTAAGCTTGCTAAGCTTAATTACCACTTAGTTTACCAATTGAAACAATTAAAATTGGATTTGATCGGATCACATTCAAAATAAAAATTAAATTGATCCAATCCAAATCAATAGATTTTTTCAATAGATTATTTTATTTAAATTGGATAGATCTTTCATTCAAAATCGATTCAAACAGCACCATGAATACCCCTGACCCAAGACATCAATACTATTGGTAGGTGGTCCAAATTCATCATTATATACATGTCCAAAACATCTTTGATTAGTATGAAGGACCACCTTATCTCTTACTTCCTACACAATCTCTCAACATGCCTTCTTTTACTCCTTTTCTTAATTAGCTTGTCCCACATGGCATACAGCATTGCATATAAATATGTAACTGATGTATCGTCCTTATTTCTTGTATGTAATATTTGTGTCTTTTATGTATTACTTTTTCCGAGTTGTAACTTACGAAGTTGATCACAAATCCATTAGCTTGCTTGCCGAGACAATGATAAGTCCAAATTTGAAACTAGCTAGGGTTTAGCTAATAATGCATATTAGTTTAATGATAAGTAATTAACTATTATGTCATTGTAGTTGGTATTCCATTCTTAAATGATTTCAAAGATACAAATACAAGAATTTTTTTTAATTGGATTTTAACAAATTAAGTATTATTCATGTAGTTTTCACCATCCATAGATATTGTTTTAATATAATGTGCCAAAACATGTACTCGTGAACAGCAAGGAGTTGTTAGACATCTAAATTATTCCATGTGAAGCACATGAAGAAAAGGATAACCAATTGTAAAGTTGTGATTGGAGATTTTGAGATGGTACGTTCTAATTTCCAAGGTACCTTGTCATTTGCACAAGGAATGGTCCCGTACGTATGTGGTCAAATAATGAGATGACATTTGGCCCAAATTGGAAATGTTGAAAAGTCAAACTTAGAGTGATTAGATAAAAAATAGGTGATTGCTCCTGTACGCTGACAATTAAGAGGGTTCCAGTACCCATTCTACATTGACCACTCATAATATGCCAAGTGACAAAAATATTACCAACTCACTCATAGGCTGAGATGTCAATTTTTTTTTTTTTTTGCTATTCTAACCTTCTTCAATTTAAATTTAAAAAATAAGTCTTAAAATCATCAAAGAAATTTCTTAAAGACAAAATCACAATTCTCATATTTACATTCAATTGTTCCCAAATTTCTAACCTTAATATCTCCAAATTCATCTCCAATAAACCTTGCAATTCCACAAACCTTAAAACCCAAACATCCCAACCTCAGGTCTTAAGCAAATTTCCCTAAAAGACAAATGATTTAGGGTTGAGTGTTCAATCGCATAATAATTTTCAAATTACACAGAAACAAAATAATATGTGACCTACAACAATATGGTGCAAGGATATGAACTTGATGGTTGTGTGCAGTGATTTGGTGGTAAGATGGGTGTTGGCAAGCACCGCGAGAATATCACCGAACAAGGATTATCAACGTCATCGCGGGGCTTTTCGTTTTTGAAATTGAAAAACTAGTGCTTTGTTTCTTGTTTATGCACAAAATCAACCACCAACCCTTTTTTTTTGTTTGATTTGCCATGTATGAAAAAATGGTAATGTTTTGCTTTTGTTGTGTGCTCTGTACCTTTGTCTCTCTGTTGTTTGTATTTTGTTTTTATTTGTGCCATAATCTTAGAGAAGTGTAGGGGATCTTTTTTAATTAAGGATGAGAAGAAAAAATTTTGATTTTTTTTTCTTTTCAATCATTCAAAGCGGATTTTATTAGAAGTGTTGCAATAGTGGCTAATGCAGTAAACAAGACACAAAAGGCATTACTGGAGAATATGACGATGGATAAAGGAAGCATGTGAGTGGTTGATTTCTGCATAGAGAAGATGGAGGAGGACAAATGATTTTTTAAGAATATATATGTAAATAAAAGTTAATGTAGTCTTCTTTAACAATTATTTTAATTTTATTGTGTCACCAATTTAATAGGATAAGTTATCCATATATCACAAACTTATTGGAGCATCTATGATGGGTACTCAAACCCTTTCAATTCTATGGGTGCGGGAGTAACCACCTACAAATTAAATCTGAAAAATTTTAATTAAACATTAATTTAAAAATAACTCAAAAATAACTCTGCTAAAATTCTCTTTTCTCCGCCTGATGCTGCTACAACAGATCTCATCACACCGCCACAGTAGATCCTTCCCACTAGGTGCCTTTCATGTTGAATAACAGACCCTCTGGATCTGGGGAAAGATTTGTGCAAAACCATGAATCTCTTCTATTCCTCCGTTGCAAACAATAGGCGTGCATAGCTAGAACATGGATACAAAATGTACAGTCGTGCGTGTCTTTGTTGGAAACAAAGATACAAAACAGCCTTGCGTGTTTTCGGTGCCGGCGACGGTTTCAGATCTTGAACTTATGGTTTTTG
Source organism: Dalbergia cochinchinensis (assembly GCA_031216125.1). Taxonomy (NCBI): domain Eukaryota; kingdom Viridiplantae; phylum Streptophyta; class Magnoliopsida; order Fabales; family Fabaceae; genus Dalbergia; species Dalbergia cochinchinensis. Next base: position 45,724,596 of record CM062370.1, read on the forward strand.
GTGTCCTCAGAAGGGAAGTTTTCGTTTTATATATTCATCTTCGTTCAAGTAGAATTGTAGCTGTGAGAACTTGGGTTATGCAAGTGCAGTAACTCCCCTTGTTGTTGCCATACTTCAAAGAAGATGCATGTTATGGGTCTTCATTCAAATCCAATGTAACTCAGTAAAATGATATGATCCGAGATAAAGATGGCAAGGGGAAAGAGTTGGTAAAGAAGAGGGAATTTTTAATAGGAGTTATTTTTTTTAGTTATGTTTAGATTAGTTTTATAATTGCTATTTATGGGTCTAATTTTTAATTTTTAACTTAAACACTTCAGATTTGACTATTCAACATATACATTTTGGGCCAAATAATGTCATCTTTACATATGAAAGGAACCATTCCTTGTACAAATGACAAGGTAACATAGAACGCACATTTTGAGATCTTCTCATACATGTGAGTGGACCCTACAGAAGATTCCAGCATGCAGAAGAATCACATGGATGCCCCCACGTAGAATGGTGGCATCTCGTCGATGAATTAATGAGCCCAGTTACATGGCAGTTGCCCTGTAGATAACCGACCGTTCTGGTCGGCAAGCAAGACTAATCGAGCCATTATTATGATTTATGGGATGATCAATTCTTAGATGCGTGATTGAAATAAGACAAAGTAGTTACATTGTAGTATCATTTATTTTCCAATATCTTAGTTTTGTAAATATCTTTATCCCTTACGTTTTAAAGTATATTTTTACTGTAATAACTAAAGTATTGAATAATGAAGGAAATAAAATAAGAACACGTTCTTGCTTGGTCTAAGAAATACCATCTCGTCTCAAACTCCCAAAAATGTCAACTTATTATTTAATTACTATTTCCTCCGTTCCTTACCAACCGTTACTTTTAAAAGAATGAGTAATTTTTATACACTAAAAAATTAAAATATCTAGCCATAAATTATGATTAAATATATTAATTTTTTAATAGACTAAGATCATATAATTTTTTTAGAATGACCGTTAATAAAGAATGAATATTTGTTATAATTACTAATATTGTAACACTTTATTGCGTCGCGTTTATACAAAGAATATCTGCGCGTTGGGAACTATAAATCAGGGGCATGCCCCCCTCACAAATCACTACCACTGCTACTGCTACTACTACGCCCCTTCATCCCTAACGAGTAACGACTCTCCAGGCACTGGGGAGCTCATTAATTGTGACAGACCCAATTCATTGGTATCTTGTTGCTGAGCTCCAAATTCCACCTTTTGCAACTTACACTAAAGTAGTTTGTTCTGGCTTGCTTCTTTACTTTTCTGCAATGATTTTTTTTTCTTCCCAAGCTTATCCTTCAATACTGATATTTTATATACCAGATTCTCGTTTCCCAGCTACTCTAGCTTGTTTTCATGAGTTGCGATGTGACTGTCTCCTGTATGATCGAAAAAATGCTTGAGTTTCTGAACTATGGCTAGCTTCTTTGATATTTGATTTTGTGCTTTCTATTGCTAAATGAATGGAGTTTTCTGTTTTCATGATCAGAGTTATTATTGCTCGTAATGCATTGTGTTTATGCCTAGTCTTCTTTACTTCAGTTCCGGATTTTGCTGTATTTCACACTTGATTGCAGTTTTCTACCTTGTTCTTTTTCATCTGGATAGAAAGTTATCTCAAAAACAGAGCACTTGGTATTGCTTTGCTTTTTAGCCTTGGAGATGTTGAATTGCTTCTTTTCATGCTCAATCTGTTCTAGGAATCAAGCATTCTAAGCTTACTTCTGAAAAATCTTGCTTTCCGGCAAAAAAAAAACAAAAAAAACATTGATAAAAACAGGATACGAAAGAGTGACGACTGGGTTTTAGGTTCATTACTCTCTTGCTTTATTTTATTTGCATTTGGCTCCTTGTCTTTTTGGGTACATTTTTCTTATAATATATTCACTCTGGTGTTCTGTCTCTGTCAGGTAATTATCGTGTTGCAAATATCAAAAATGGTTGGAGGTGTTGATGTTTTGGCTGTTGATTCAAGCATGAACGGAGCAGTGGAACGGCTACCTGAGGATTTCAATCCCACAGCGCTGATCAAAGATCTAGTGCCACCCTTGATTAAGGGAGAGAACGGCATTGTCAAGTGTGAGGCTCAGAATACCACAGGAAAAGGTGAAAGGAAGATAGTGCTGGGAAGAAACATGCACACCATTTCCCTTGAAGTCACAGAGCCAGATATCGATGATGAAATCACTGGGGAAAAGGAAGCTTACATGGCAGGTGTTCTGGCCAGATATAAAAAATCTCTCACAGAAAGGACCAAGTATCATTTAGGTATGACTTATGATATGAATAAATAATATTTGCTCTGTTAATAATTAGTCATATTGTTAGTTGGTTACTTACTCATGCCCTTTTCCAATAGCAATATATCTTTTAATCTATTATGGAAGTTGTGTATTACATACACAGGTTACCCCTATAATTTGGATTTCGACTATGGTGCACTGTCCCAACTTCAGCACTTCTCCATAAACAACCTGGGAGATCCGTTTATTGAGAGTAATTATGGTGTCCACTCACGGCAGTTTGAGGTTGGTGTTTTGGATTGGTTTGCCAGGTTGTGGGAACTGGAGAAAAATCAGTACTGGGGATACATAACAAACTGTGGCACTGAAGGGAACCTCCATGGAATCCTAGTTGGGAGAGAGGTGTTCCCAGATGGGATATTGTATGCCTCACAGGAGTCACATTATTCAGTTTTCAAGGCTGCTCGTATGTACAGAATGGAGTGTGTCAAGGTTGACACTCTTTGTTCTGGTGAGGTTGATTGTGACGATTTTAAGGCCAAGCTTCTTTGTCACAAGGACAAGCCAGCAATTGTGAATGTCAACATAGGCAAGGCCACCTTCTCTCTTTCTCTCTTTCTTTCCTTCCTCTATATTTTTTGGATTGTGGCTCTCACACTGAAAACTTTTCAGGTACAACTGTGAAAGGAGCCGTGGATGATCTCGATCTGGTTATAAAGACACTTGAAGAAACAGGATTCTCCCATGACAGGTTCTACATCCATTGTGATGGCGCTTTGTTTGGCCTCATGATGCCCTTTGTCAAATGTGTGAGTGTTGAAAACTTGAAACGCCACAAGCAATCATTATGATGTTGAATTTTTCATTGCTATATCCTCATGTGTTCTGATTGAAAACTCGGATGTGTTCTGTTCTGCTGCTTTTTCTTTTCCCCCTGGATGTCAGTGAATTTCATTTTAGCAAACAGCAATTAGGTTCTTCCATGCACAACACCATAACCTGCCAATTTAGCGGTTTTATTAGTCTAATTAATTTCTGTCGGTCTAAAGTTATATAACGTGATCCAATTTTGACCATCTATCACTAAAAGCTAAAACAAAGGAATTGGAAAGCTTTTCCTGCAGTTTAACAGCATGTTTGCAACCCCCCAAAATCAAGTCTATGAGCTTAGAATTGATTTTTGTTGTTTTGTATCATACTTGGTTTATAGAGAAGTGAAAAATTATTACTTCATTTCGGAACATAAATCGCTTTATTTTAAAATTAATTCTAACAAAACCAATTATACAAGAATCAAGTCTATAAGTAAACCTGGTCATATCCGATGTAACTTTGTGTGTTCAGCTGCTTTATATGTTGACTGAGTTGGTCTTTTGTATCTTTTTTTGGTTTGGAAATGTCAGGCTCCAAAAGTTACTTTTAAAAAGCCTATAGGAAGTGTTAGCGTTTCTGGCCACAAATTCGTTGGATGCCCCATGCCTTGTGGTGTGCAGATAACACGATTGGAATATATCAACGCACTTTCCAGGAACGTAGAATACCTTGCCTCAAGGGATGCCACAATCATGGGTAGTCGTAACGGCCACGCTCCCTTATTCCTATGGTACAGCTTGAACAGGAAAGGCTACAGAGGCTTCAAGAAGGAAGTTCAGAAATGCTTGAGGAATGCACACTACTTCAAGGACCGCTTAGTGGATGCAGGGATTGGAGCAATGCTCAATGAGCTGAGCAGCACCGTTGTGTTTGAGAGGCCACATGACGAGGAGTTCGTCCGCAAGTGGCAGCTGGCATGCCAAGGGAACATTGCACACGTTGTGGTGATGCCAAATGTCACCGTAGAGAAGCTTGATGACTTTCTTGATGAGCTCTTGCAAAAGCGTGCTGCCTGGTTTCAAGATGGCAAGTCTCAGCCTTACTGTATAGCATCTGCTGTTGGTGAAAAGAATTGCCTTTGTGCTTTGCATAGGTAGTGATTGTGGCTGGTGGTGTGTGGCGCCAATCTAGAGTTATTATGTATAATTGTATTTGTAATCAATACGTTTCGTTAAGTGTTCATGGTAGTGCAGGCTTTATTATCACTTATCAGTATTACCATTGCCATTGACAGATTGTTTGGTTTCCCTCATTGAATGCAATATATATAGTTCCATCCCAAATTAGCTAGAATGAAATACATTATGGATGAAGATTGTCAAGAGCAGAGTTGCTTTTGACATGCTTTGTTGCATTTCTTCCAATTGGATTTTAATACAACAAGCAAGCAACGAATGCATGAGAAATACTCGGACTAGTTTACAGCAAGAGAAAACATTTCTTTTATTTTATTTATTAATTGACATATTAATTATTATATTAAAAAAACAGAAAAAATGAGATGTATCAATAACATATAAAACTAATATATCATCTAATAAACCAAAGAAAGCAAATATTTTCTTTTATTTTTAAGACAGCTAAGAAAATTTCAACAGGTACTCATATTATTGTTTATAATTTTAAGAGAAGAATCTTTCTTCTTATTTTTTTTTTCATTTGAAGTATTAAAAAGGGAACAACAAATTAATTTTCAATGAATTCTCCTGCGTGTATATCCTACCCTTTTACGGATCTACGTGTCCCATACTGTCACAAATTAAAACTTTCACTGCGCAAACAATTTTGGGCGTTAGTTTGTGCCGAATCTATCACCGTTCATTTGTCTTCAATTCTGACCGACTTTGTGGACGGCGGAGGCCACTGTCAAACTTGATATCGGAAGGGAGAACAAAAATGAAAAAACAGAAAAAAAAAGCATAAAATGGGTTGCAGTTTGTAGTTGTGTGGAGAACGCATTCTTTTCTTGTGTTTATTCGCTTCTACTACTTTCAAAATTATAAGCTCTTCCGCAACATCCAACATCTTATTGGAAAAGAATAAAAAACACAGAAAAGAACAATGGCTTGTACGTTGTGGGTGGAGACAGCAATCCTCCCTTGTGTTTATTTTGCTTGTATTACTTTCAGAATCACCAGCTCGCCCGCTACTCTGCAATCACAATCCAAGTCTCTTGAGCCTTAGCTATAATTAAGTCGTCTATTCTCACAATAAATCACTCACTCTTGCCATTAGAGTCGGACTCAATATATATGGGTTATTATCACCATTTTTTATTAATAAATTATTTTTTTTCTACAATTGGGCCAAAGCTTAGATTATAATCAAGTTATACTAATCTAACTATAAGTAAAATTACAACACTTATTACACTTTTATAAAATAGTTTTGTGTGTGTTGAACTACCATTAATTATCACAAAGGTCATTTTTATCAAATTTCATAAGAATAATTATGTAGTTTTTATTTTTATTTATTTTAAATATTTATATTACGTAAACTCATTCAGCACTATTACAAAAAATATTTACAAATGTCGAACTAGTTAAAAAAATATCAAATTAAATCTACATCACAATAAAATATGAGCATGAGGCTAGTAAGATAAACCAAGTATAATTAGAAAAATATCTCTTATTCTAATTGATCATCTAACAATTTTTCCCTGCTATTTGGTCATACATGGTAACTTTTGTCGTATTCATATATTTTTTTTTTCTCGCCTGAGTTCATGTGAATTTTTTTTTGGTCGATGTACGTTAATTTTATTTTTTTTGGTCGTCTATGTGACATTTGAATATGACCTTTTGTCAGACCAAAAGAAAAAAAGAATATGACCTTTTGTATTGTTATGGGCTCTGATCATACATGTAATTTACGTTATGAAAATGCAATTGCTTAATTGGATTTGTCCATTTGTCCGTAAGGTTCTCTGTCATTTTCCAGATAATCCACACAGAAAAAAGGTTTCTTTTGTGCAAATTAAGTTCAGATTAAAGAGTTTAGTCTCGCGGTTAGAAGAGAAAATTTTACACCTATAAAAATTACAGACTAGAAAAAAAAACGATATAAGAAAATATTAAAATCAAAACTAAATCATGAAAAACTTAAAAATAAACAAAAAAATCAATCAAATGAGTCAATCTTCGTTAGCTCAACCACGTCTCATCCCCTTAATATCTATTTTACCTTAATATAAATATATTTTGATATTAATTCATATTTACATTGATATATGATATTGATACAATGTCTACATAATATGATATTCAAAAAATATTTTCGTTGTATCTCAAATCTCAACCCCGACAGTTTAATTCAGCGTGCGTAATGCGGTATTAGTAAATTCAGCGTGTCTACCAAAACAAAAACGAAAAAGAAAAGAAAAGAATCTAAATAAAAGCTGTGGCTTGATTCTGTGGCCCATTCCTCATTCATGTTCATAGTTGGTGGAGTTATATTAACAAAATATTAATAATATTTTAATATTTAAAAATAGATATTTAATTGGGATATCTATTCTATTATAATTATTTGTGATGATGGTCTCTATTTTTTTAATAAATTCATCATATTTCATGGTGATTAAATAGGTGTCCAATTCAAATACTCACTTTTAAGTAAGAAATAACAATATTATTAACAAAAATATCTTAAATCAATTGATCACCACTAATGTCCTTCAGCCAATCGTGTTCTTCCGCAAACAACTTTGTCAAACTTGAATAAGCTGTGTTCCATCGTTTTGCTTAATTATACAATGTCTTGATACTGCGTCCTTCACTACCAGATAATTTTTTGGTGGACAACTGCCCGATTTTAATCAGGCTAGTATGCGAAAAAAAATTAACATTGAAATCCGTTTACTTATCAAGAGAAAATCTTCTATGCTTTAATTCAAAGAAAACGAAAAATTTTGTTTATACTACTCAACACTTTGAAACAACAATTTTACAAGACATTATTATCTTTTTTTTTATATTTTTGAAAAAATACTTGATGTATTAAATGTTAAATATTAAAGAGCAAATTAAAATTATGTTCTTACTTACTTCAACAGTATCTAAGATTTCCTCTACTTATAAATTTGTCAAATAGAGATGGCGAACAGACTCCGCAACTTGTGAATCCTTTTCTTGGACACATAGAAATGAAAAGATAACTAAACCATATATAATAACAATAATATTATTCTAATATCTAAAAATAAATATTCTCATTTAAATATTCACTTTATTAACATTGAATGAGATGATGATACTATTTATCTTTACTCATCAGTTTATCTGATAGTGATGAAATAGATATTTAAATGGGACATAATTTTTTAGTGGTAGAATAATTTATTGTATATAAAAATTTTAAACAATGGAATCATGGAGTACAAGATAACTTAAAAAAGCCAAAATCTTCAAATACCACATAATTTGTGGTATTTGCTGCCAAACCAGAGATAAATTAAAGCATATCTAAAGCAGAATCAAAATAAACAACAACAAAAAAACAAAATAAATAAGTTTTCAAAATAGAGATAAATCAAACTGATCCAACATGATCTACGAGCTTGGTTAAACCAAAAGTAACACCCATGGCCAACCACCCACCAATCAAAATCCTCAAAGAAGACTTCACCATTGGAGCCTTCCCTAGAACAGCACCCAAAACTCCAAAGACCAACAAGGCAAGGCTCACAACAGCCACCACCACCCCCAACCTCACCTTGTAGTCACTGATAAACGCCGCCCCAAGCAGCGGCACCACCGCACCCACGGTGAAGCAAAGGGCTGATGCTAGCGCTGCTTGAGACGGGTTCGGCAGCTTCTCCTCCTCATCATCATCATCAGTCTCTACTTTTCCTTCTCTTTTCATCTGAGCAACCTCGATGTCATACTGTGAATACACAGAGACAAACTCTCCAATGGCCATGCTGCAAGCACCGGCTACCAAACCCGCAACCCCGGTTAGCAACATGGTCCTAACATCCTTTCTTACGGCCCCAACACCCATCATGAGGGGTGCAGTTGAGAGCAAGCCGTCATTGGCACCCAAAACAGCTGCTCTAAGCCACTGTGCCCGTTCGGCATAGTCAAACACCTTGACCTCTTCTATCTGCAGTCCTCCTTCCACATCCATGTTGGAGATCTGTAGAGGGTTGGCTTCGCTGGAGGTGGCTGGAGTGCCGTTGCATGATTGACTGTTAGCCATTGAAACAAAATGGAATTACTAAAACTGGAAAAGAGAGAAAGGTGTATGAGAGAAAGTGCAAATTGCTTAGAGGGAAAATGATGAAGTGGGATATTAGAGTGTGTAGGGCACAAGGTGTTGGAATGAGGATATTTATAGAGTGGTTAGAGAAGTGGTGAGTTTGGGTTGTAGTATAAATTACTAGATGCTCTCCTGCTAGCAAGAAGTTAGTGTCATGGATCATGTGATGTAATTAGTGGATTACGTATTGCTCCACAATTTATATTGGGACAAAAACACACACCTCTCTTTTCTTGAATGAAGTTATAAGTAGGACCTTATAAGTATGGATGATTATGTAATTTTTTAATATATGTATTACTTAATAATTATTATCTTAACATTCTCTCTCACTTCCGCAATATCTTCACTTCATTGTCCTTTTTTCATTAGTATACCCTACTGTCTCTCCCCAGTTGATACTCCCTTCATCTAGTTATAATAACTTAATAAATATATTTTTTTTAATGTCTAATATTATCCATCACTTAAAAGTTTTAAAGTTTGCATCTCTACCGAGCGAAGGCCGCTCAAAAGAGGGACGCAATCAAGACTTAGCGATATAGGATAATGATATTTTGACACCCACTTTATAATCATTAGATGTAATGAATATTAAAAATAAATGGGGATCACTATCATATCCAATTATTATAAAATAAGTATTTAAATAAACATCAACATTAAAATATCATTATCCAACAAGATATACTGAAAGCCTCCGCCTCAGCGAGTACGACAAAAGCTAAAGAGGGTATGTCACGAAGCCTTTAACGTAGCCTGAGAAGCGCAGAATGAAAGGTGTTAGATGAGGGATAGCGAATGTCATACTCCCCATTTCCCAGGGTATTAATTACCTCCCTCCCTCTCCTAGCATAATTATTTAATTTTAAATATGCACTAAAATTTAAAATATATTAAAACAATTAAAATTAAAAATAATTTATTTAATTATGTTTGTTTATTTTTAATAATTTAAATTTCTTTTTCTTCTCTCATCTATCATTATATTTCTCTTCTCTTTTAATAATATTTAATTAGAATATTATTAAAAAAATTAATTAATTCTATTTAAATGTTTTAAATAGATAGTTATTTTTAGATAAATTTTTTTAAAATGAATAATTATTCTAAAACAGATTATATTCTTCTCCACCTTTGTTCTTACACGTGTTCTCTCTCGTGCACACACTTTTCATATTGCACAATTTTTTAAAAGAACGATTTTGTGAATATAAACATTTTCTTGATTGTGCATTTTTAATGATTTCTTAATTTTTGTTTCAAAACCTTAAAAACACTTCTAAGCTTAAGAGACTCTTATAACTAAAAGGAGAGAATAGTCTCTTTCATTCTAATGCTTTTTTTTTTTGTAATTTTTCTTATTAAACGTCATTTTACATACATTTACTTCTATGAAATTATATTTAATCTCAACCAAAGACATGAGCAGTAGAACGCTGGTCTTCTTGAACGTGCGTATAAAATGAAAAGCAGAAAAATAAAATAACAAGAATTGAGCGTACCAAAAAAAAAAGAATTGAAAAAAAAAATCATGATTGATATCCCAAAATCCAACCTCAAATGGCAAGGCAACTAATTTATATTAAGCTCTGAATTAATTAATGTGCGAGGTAAAATGTTTATAATTATAGTTTTTGTAACAAATGGCGAGGCAACTAATTTATATTAAGCTCTAAAAACTGCAGTATATCTAAATATAATTATTCTATTAATATATATAGTTTTTGTACGCATGATGAATTGATATATTTTGTCCAGGCGTAACATATGTTAACGCGATACGATAATACAAATATATCTTAATAACTAAATAAAATATAATTAAAAAATATTGAGATAAAAAAAAGAGAGTTGAAGTTTTTAGTTTTTGTACTTTTAAAATTATATTAATTACAATGAAAATCAAACTTAAAATTTTATACATACTATTAAAATCTTTAACAGCTAAATCAATTATAGTGATTTAGATTTAGCATCCCTTTGTTTTAGGTGAAAATTAGATAAATGATTTTTTTTTTCAATTAAAATGAGAGAAACAAGTAGGAGAAAAATACCCAATCCATTTTTTCTTCCATTGGCATGCAAGAAAATAAAAGCAAGAGAATAAAAAGATAGTGGGACCACATCTGATTTTTTCTGCTTTTCGTTAAGTTAGGAGTAGTTATTATCACTGACTATTCTCACTCCTATTAAAACTACTTCTTATCTAATTTCTTTATAATACCCTTCTTCTTATATATTAATTATATGACAATCCAACATTAAATTATTGTAATTATTATTATCAATTATATTTTTACATAAATTTATTAAAATTTATTCCAATGAAAAATAATTTATATTCATTACCAATATTCGGGCTGGTCTCGTTAGTTCCTTTCTTTTTTCGGGGTTTTACGTGATTTTTTATTCATTTTATTTCTTGTATTTCATTTTGTGTTCTCTTGTATTTCCCTTTGTTTGGTCGAGGGTGTTGTGCTGTTCACAGTTTAGGTTATGTAAATGAAAAATAAGAAAAAACACCCATTTAAAATAAAAAATTATTAATTACACAAATAAATAGAAAAAACATTAATTACGAATATGAACCATTTTAAATGTATATAAATACGCATAGGTAAATATGCATGGGCTCCCTGCGTATTCTAAATGAATATGAATACGCATGGATCATTCATGTTTAAAGTGAATATACAAGAGCCACATGCGTATTCATGTTCATTTAGAATATGCGGGAAACACATGCGTATTCATGTTAATAGTGGATTGTTTGCGAACAATGATAATTTTTTTTTTGCTTTTTTTATTTAATTTATAAGTTTAATATCAAACCACCAGTGAACTTTTAATAAAAAATTATTTAGTTTAAGATTTATGGTGGTAAAATTTAAACTTTCAAAATCTATATATTTAATTAATTTAAGATAGTTTGTGTTTAAAATTAATGTTGATGGCTAATTTTTTAATGTTTTGTTTTTATATTATGGATTAATATTTGGTAACATATTTATTTCATTGATGCAGCCGCATCAAGTATTGCAGTTGAGGCGCTGCGGTGCACCGGCACCGCATGCTCGCATAGAGTATTATCTACGGCAGATAAGATTTTGGGAGGTTGCCAACTTTGGCAACTTCCACTATAACTCAGCACTCATCAATGCACTGATAGAGAGATGACATTCAGAGACACACACATTCCATCTTCCATATGGAGAGTATACTATCACTCTGCAGGATGTGGCATTGCTATCATGAGCATATTATCGGATCCCTTCACTATATCCCAGACACAATGAGGGCCTTATATTTCCACTGGGCTTGAGGTATGCATTTTAAGATGCCAATCAGTTATTTATATATTCACTTTTGACATTTGTATGTTTGAATGTCATTAATTACTAAATGATTTTTTTTATTTTAGGTGGGATGGATTGAGGATTCCATTAGATGGGGATGCCCATCATTTGATGGACTTTAGGGCACACCTTGATGCCATACCCATTAATGGGGTAAGTGACACTATGTAATTTAATTATTTAAATTTCATATTTCATGGTTATGCAGAAAGTTTAGCTTAAATTGTCAATCATTACAGTTTTAATGGTCACCATAGAAGGACGTGAGTGTTGTTGCTCTCACACCGACCCATGTGTATGAAGGTGTTGGCGTGTAGGCTTTGGTTACCGCACTCATTTCTTTCGAGATTGTGGAGTGACACCAGCCGAATCATGTTATGCGACAATATTAATACATGCAGTCTATTTCATATGCCCTGTAAAAATAAAGAATAGTATAAGCATGAATATATAAATGGTCCTTCCATAACCGGCTTGCACATGAATGCGCTAGGGGCATATTAATATGAATACGCAGGGGCCCCTAGCAAAGGCCCTTTACGAATTCATGTGTAAACCGATTACGCAAAAGCCCTTTGCGTATTTGCGCGCATAATTTTCGCCCATTTCTGTACCAAATTTCTTTTCCGTTTATTTTCATAGATATTTTTTTTTTGTTTTATTTTAATCAAAGGGCCTGAAAAATAATTGATGCACAATAAAATCATACAATAAACTTATACTACACATCTTATCACTATTAGATGTAATGAGTGGTCTTCACTCATTTTATTCACTTATCACATCTTATGATTATAAGTGTTTAGTATAGGTTTGTTGTGCATATTTTTCACTTTGCATTCTCGGTTTTCTAAGTTACTACTACTACTATTATTATTATTATTATTATTTTGGCACTGCTTGAATTCTTTATTTACTTTGGTGATTTTACTTGCTTGTTTTCATCACACAAACACTAAATACTTACCAAAAAGGAGAAAAAAATGTCAACTGGAAATTCATTACCAATGAAAAAATTGGTAATGAATATAAATTATTTTTCTTTAAAATAAAAAAGTTATATAATTGTAATAATAATAATAATTTAATATTAAATTGTCATTATAATTAATAATTAAGGAGAAGAGCATTATAGAGAAACTACCTAAAAAGTGATTGAGTAGGAGTGGCAATAACTATTGGAGGAATGGCAATAGCTTTTTGCCTCTTCCTTGTGCAGAAAGTAGGAAATGAAAAAGATAGTCTTTAAATGACACTTATAACTCCAATCAGAAATTAAGATTTCTTGTATATTAATACAACTTGAATATTTTTATTATTTTTTTGTCCAAAATATTTTTTTAAGATAAATTTTATAAATTAAATGATAATAAATTAAATCAATTGAATATTATCATAAAATTATCTATTTATTTACTTTATAAAAAATATTTAAAAATTATATTAAACTAACATGTTTAATTTTCGTTAAGAAAAGGATATATATGTCACTTTAATATAGCTCTTATCTTTTTTTTTCTTTTTCTCTTCTTCTAAATATACTAAAAAAATACATTTTTCCTTCATTTTCACTTCTCTTCATTTTTTTTTTAATTTTTTCCCTCTCATTTTCCATTCTAAATTTAATTAGGGATGGAAAGTAGGTTGAACAACTCTGTGAAGGCCTTCAACCTGACCTACATTTGACCTAATTTGGCCTAGCTAGCATATTTAGTAAACAATTTAGACTAAGATTTTTCAAGAAGTCTTTCTAACTAAACAAACCAAACTCTAAGCAATGAAAATAGTTTACTAGATCTGACATGTGAACCTACTTATATTATTATTGTTTAACAAATCTAATAATAATAGAAACATTTTAATCTATGTAAAAATATATTTTATTTGTTTAAGAAGTCTTTTATCCAATTTAAAAGTATATTTTATTGGTATATTTTGGAAGTCCTTTAACTTATTTAAAAGTACATATTTTGGTTCTTTTTAAAAAAATTATAATAAAATAAATCTCTGAATAGTCTTAAGTTAAATCATACTTTTATGAATATAAAGCTAATATTTTAAATAAGGCCTATCAGGTAAGCTCGGACTTGGGCTATTATTTTGGAATACAAGTCATAATCTATTTAAATGATAATCTAGACTAGCTTAATCTATTTCCACACCCGTATTTCTAATCCAAACATATCATTAATGACAAAGGAGAAAAAAAGAGTAGAGAGTGGAATAGTGGATGAGAGAGAAATATAAGAGTATATTATTGACATGAGAGAAAATGTTAAGGTTATAGTGAATGTAAGAGTTTTATTTTTGTTTCAAATTAAACTAATTTTCGCTTTAGAATTTCAATGAAACATTCATTATCTCTTACCGATTTTATCTCTATCTACATTGAACTAAGCAAGATATTTATCTTTCTTTACCTATTTTTTAGCCAATTATAATTATTTCCTTAAAATATTTATACTATGTTTGGCTAAATAGTTTATTAATTTTTTAAAAGTTATTCTTAGTATTTTTGAAAATTTAAAAATATCTAATTTCTTAAGAAATAATTTAACAAGTACTTTTATTATTATGTATTTGAATAAGTTACTTTTATATAAGCGTTTAAATAAGTTGTTCATTTAAACGAAACTTTAATTTTGGCCTTTAAATTAACTAGTTTTAATAATAATACTATTTCATGATTTTCATAATTCATGTGCACTTAAACAACATTTATTTTAAATACAGGGAGTAGATAATTAATCATAATTATAGCTTGATTCAAAACAAGAAAAGAGAGAGAGAGAGAGTGCGCATGTGTGCTTGTGTGTGTGTGTGTGTGTGTTTTTTTTGAGTCTTTGTGAAAATGTGAAAGTTGGCCATCCCCTTAAAAATATAATTAAAATAGAGAGAATGAACGAAAAAACTTAAATAGAATGTTAGACACTAAAAGATAAAAAAATAATAATAAATGGTCTATTCTCACTCTTTTCTATTCATTAATTTTTTGTTTCACTGCTATTTCTATTTATTATTTCATAAATCACTACTATTTTCAACTTTTACTTTTTGTCAAATAATAAACGAGCCGTATATTATAATAATATTTTTCTCTTATAGTTATAGTATAATTATTTCCTCTAATTAGCGATGAACATTTGTTATTTCAAACCCTGAAAATATGTCTAATTAGGACATTTATTTAATCATCATTAATCGATCATTACATTCACTTTTAGCTGATCGATCCCATGAAGTACTTGGTTTAGGGAATTATTATATTCTCTCTTTATAATCTCAGACCCTCCAACATAATTGCCTCGAGTAGGAAGATATGTAGAAGCCAAAAAATAGTAGCGTACTCATCACATCAGAATTTTTATGATAAATGTTGAAACTCGTGAGAAATCAACCAATCAAATATATGAAGATTTAATTGGTTTAATACGCTGACCTAAAAAAGTTATTGGTGCCGCCCGATGTACTTTCATTTTACACAGAATCGTTGCTTTCTTAACTGCCGCTGAGAAGTAGCTCGTCATTGGCACTGTGCGATTCCCTCCCTTCGCCGCTTCCTTGGCCTTGCAGGACGATATCTCCGACGACATTGATTATAGATCAGGGTAATTATCAACAAGCACCCTCAAGGTATTCTTGAATGACAGTAAATATAAGAAAAATGTTATTTGTCCTCACAAAGTATGGAACACCATGTTGACTCACATTTCATTTGTCATTAGATGATATGTGGATCCTACTTAGATAAGATCCATGCCCTATCAATGATAGATGAGATGTGAGTCGACATGGTATCTATTATTAATATAAACAATATAACTCTAAATCCAATCCTTCTCAAAAAGTTAACACAGTTAACACTCCGCCCCATTCACTTCTAACACCGTTAATGATCTAACCTCAAAAAACCCATGTTATCTCAATTTTTTTCACGCCTCTAAAGAAAAACAAAAAAAAAGAACCACTCATCCGTTGCATCTGAGTTCACACTCCCATTGCATCACGGTACGTCCTTTGCTTGTCAATACAATGAAATGTGCCCTCAAACAAATTCATATATACATAAATTTCGTCCAAGTATTTATCAACATTCGACGGTATTGAAACTATTTTATGCTTTTTTTTTTCTGGTTTGAATACCTTTTACAGCAGAAAGAACAACTCAAAACATCGTGTCCAAAATAAAAACACTGTTATCTTTTGCCAAAAATATTTTTTATATATATATCTCTGAATGTTAACATTTTTTTTTTCTATACGTGATCTGCAAATGTTAAGTTAAACACGCTCCAATAGGTTCAACCATATAATTCCAGTCCCAGTTTTGGGAAGCAGCAATATATTATTATATTGATGCTGGATATTAAAGATTTATCAAATGCTATAAATTAGGCAGAGATTCAAGAAACTGGGGTAGTCATTGTAATTCTCTCTGCTATTCATCATTAAGGTCTGGCTATAATTATATGCTTCATATGGGCATTTCTTGTTCTATTTTTGTGTACTTTGATGGGGCTTTAAATTCCATCTGGATTGAGATTCTCTAATGTTTTACATGGAGCCATCCTGAGATCCATTGATTACAAACTCCAAAATTTGTCCTCAATATTATCTCATACCAAAGGAACTTGGACCCTGTTTCTATCTATTTGTGCAATGCTTTGCGAGCTTATGCAAACCACTCAGCGGGATGCAATGGGAGTCAGCACTCAGGTGCGTGCGAGGGGTGGAAGTCTTTGTGCCGATGAGTGGCTATAGCTTTGTTTTCTTTGGTTTTAGAAGCATGAAAGGAACGGATAACACATGGGCTGGTTCGGGGTTGGATTATTAGTGGTGTTAGAAGGAAATGGGGTGGAGTGTCAACTTTTTGATTGGGTTTACTGTCATTTAAGAATATCTTAAGGGTGGTTGCTATTAATTACCCATAAAATATTCAAAAAATGCGTGAATCTATTATAATTCAGAAGGAAAAAAATTTATTCCTATTCTAAAAATAAGTTTAGTCCCTCTTACAAGAATTTTCCTTAAATATTTTAGTATCCCAAAAATAAAGACTTAGATATAGTGTTGTGCACCGAGACTGTTTCCCAGTGTAAATTAAATTATGTTGTGCAGTGTCAACACTGACAAAATAAATTCGATATAATTAAATTTAGGGTAAATTATATTTACCTTTCCTGATGTTTGTAGAAATATAACTCACCTTCTTTAGTTATCTATCTTACACTCACATCCCCGCTACTTATCAAATTTTAAGTATTTATATTACAGTTATACTACTCATTCATAAAATATCGTTAGTAAATTTAACAAAATGATATTTTTGTAATATCAACTGTTTTTAATTAATAAAATTATAAAAATATCTTTAGCCACTGTATTAAGTTTAAGGGTTTTTTTATGATTTTATTAATTATGAATAATTAATATCATGAAAATATCATTCTGTTAAGTTTACTAACGGTATTTTGTGAATAAGGAGTATGACTGTAATATAAATACTTAAAATTTGACAAGTAGAGAAGGTGTGAGTGTAAGCTGGATAACTAAAGGGATATGAGTTGCATTTTCACAAATTTCAAGGGAAATGAGTATAATTTACTCTTAAATTTATCAATTCACATATTCCAAACAAGTGATAATAAATATATACAAAGTCAATAAAAAAAAGAATACTAAATTTTAATATAGAAAACCCCAAATATCGAAAGGATAAAATTATGGGATAAATTCTAAAAAATATTTTTCTATATATAGGATAATTACAAAATATTTTTTCAATACTTTCACACACAAGAGGTAAATATGATATTTCTCAATAAGAACTCTCATATTCAAATATTATAATTTTGCAATATAAAAGAACAATATAGTTGGTATCCAAAATATTCATAGTATACATACCTAAACCCCATCCACATTGGATTTTCTTACGCGCTCTATTTTATTCTCTCCCTAAAAATAACACACTGTATATCTCTCATTCCGCCTGCACTAAATGGCAAAACCGGCTTCTGTTTGTAGCATCTACATCGAAGCTACATGCAGTGTTAAAAGGAGGGCCAAATTTTAGCAAGCGGGTTGGAATCACCACTGCTTTATTACCGATCTATTGCATTTATCCCATGAGAAATTCGATTCACCTATGCAGCAAATTTTTCTTCGATCCATTTTTTACTGCAACCAGTTCCTTATCATTATGGCTTTTGACCACCACCGCTGGACCCCCACGTATAGACACTCCTTCAAAATTATCTATACACGGAAACAAAAAATCATAACACGTGAAATTTCAATTTGACTATATTTAGCTAAAGAAACTTAAATTAAATTAAGAGGCAATTACGAGGACCTCTTATGAGATTATTTGATATTACACTTACCCATCTAGTTTATAATATTAGACTTATCTCTCTTAATTATTTGGATATATTTGAATTGATAAAAATGAATAAAGCAGAGTGGAATATGGTTGAATGTTTTAAAATTCTATTATTTGAATATTTAAAAAATGGGTGAAATGAAATGGAGATGGATGGAATAGATTCCATCCAATTTTATCATTTTGGATTGTCCTTCTTCCTCTCCAATTTGAACAAAATGAGGTGGAATCTCTTATTTTATTTTATTTTTACTCATAAAATGACCATTATTCTATTCTATTCCGTTACTAAAATATCTAAATAATAGAGGAAAATAATTATGTCACTTCATTTCGCTACTTTTTATTCCGTTCTGTTCCACTAAATTTCACTTTACTACTTACCACCAATCTAAATAGATCCTTATAAATCATTACAGTCACACCCTTTGTAAACTTAACATGACTTTTATGCCATTTCAACATTATAACCCAATTATTGCCACCGTCACCACTAATCTTAAACCCTTCCTTCTTCCTCCTTCACCAAGGCTCAACAGATGTCACCAGCACAGTCATCCAAAAGCAATAAAACAACAAGCTCAAATGAACAGATCTGAGAGTTTCATGCCATGGAGCTGGAGCCCAAGGACGCGATTCTCCATTAGCAACTCCCCCCATTTCTGCAGCCAATTCCTAATCAAATCTAAACACAACTACACAAGATAAACAAATAAACAAACATTAGCTACAAAAACTATAGAAAAACATAGTTGGAGTTTACGCTCTTTGCATATATCCCAACGTAATAGGAGGGTCATAGTTGGGGGTTGGAGATGAGTGTTGTGAGCTTAGAGAGGGGAACATTGTGGGTGGATAAATTGGAGATGGAAAAGGAGTAAGTGGAAGGAGAAGAAGGGATTTGGGTTTTGGATTTGTCTTGCGTTGTGCTTCTCTGTGCGTGAATGATTGGTAGAGGGAAGATGGGAGGATGGTGGTGGAAGAGAATGGGAGGAAGAAAAAATAGGGGGAGAATGTGGGTTATTTTTTTTAAAGGGTAATTTAAAATTTTTGAAATGTTATTTAAAAGTAAGGGAGGTAAGTATATAATATTTAAAATTAGAGATGGATAAATATAATATTAAAAAATTTCAGGGAGACCCTTGTAATTTCCTCTTAAATTAAACTATTACGTCATGACATTTCAAAATTTATATTTACTTTCCAGCTGGAAGTAAATTTTCAAAATCAAATGAAATGTAACATTATGACAATACTCCAACATATTGTTGTAAAAATCGAGTTTCAAAAGTAAAATAATAGGGTTTAAGTTTTTCCTTATTCATTGTGATTTTACATTTTGAAACCACTAAAACAAGTTACAGGCATTAGGAAAAAAATACAATTAAGGTAAAATCTTTTTAAAATATGTTTTAAGGCGTTGAAAACCTTACAAAAACATTTCCAAAGAATAATTTTACGTTTTCACGTGTTTAAGTTTTTTTTTTCCTCCGTACAATGATTTTAGATCTTAAAGTTGAACTTAAAAATGGATTAAGTTAGTCTATATTAGCACAATAATATAATTTTAATGTCTTTTTTTTTTGGGCAAGAACACAACTTATTAGTTGTTACTAACTCCGTTGACATTTGACAATCGCAGTTTGCCTCGAGCTTGACCATGCTATCGGTTTGTCACTCTAGGCTCTCCACAGTTCACACCGCTGTTGCGTTGCTCAACACCTGTACTTCCACATGCATTGTATAATACAAGTTTGTTAATTTAATGTTGTTGCACAAAAATATTAGTTTTATGAGAATGGATGTTGATAGTAGAAAAACTAGTATTAGGAATATGTGCAGAGCACAATGGAGAGAGAATGCAATAGTTTGTGAGGAAAGACATGATTCATTCATAACTCTTCGATTACATAGAGTTAGCACTTTATATACATGCAACAGCCTAGAGTGATACTAGAGATGAGATCAGTCCCATAGCAAGATTAACTAACTAATTGCTGTAACTAATTCTGTTAGTTAGCCTATATCCCTTACATTCCCCTCAAACTAAGGGGAGTAGGGTTTATTACCTTGAGTTTGGCCTGAAACTTTTGAAAGGGAAGTAATGATAGTGGCTTGGTGAGTACATCCGCAACTTGACTTTCTAAAGGGATATGCTGAATAAACACTTGTCTTTGAACAACCTTATCCCTTACAAAGTGTAAGTCTAGTTCAAAGTGCTTAGATCTGCTGTGAAAGACTGGATTGGCTGCTAAGAGTACTGCACTTTGGTTGTCACAGTAGATTGATGGGGGAACGAATATTGGGACCTGCATTTCAGTCGCAAGTTTTGGACCCAGGACAATTCAGCAACCACTGCTGTCATGCTTTGAAACTCAGCTTCAGTGTTGGATCGTGAGACTACATTTTGTTTCTTGCTGGACCATGAGATGAGGTTGGGGCCTAGGTACACACATAGGCCACTGGTAGATTTCCTCTCCTCCATATCAAATCCCCAGTCTGAATCACAAAAGGCTAGGAGTCTGAGGTCAGTGCAGGGGTGAAAAATTAAGCCATGTTTGAGAGTGCCACCAATGTACCTAAGTATTCTCTTGACGGCCTTCCAGTGAACATCTAGAGGAGAGTGCATACACTGAGAAACTTTGCTGACTGAGTAGGACAGGTCAGGCCTTGTAATGGTAGCATATTGAAGTGCTCCCACTATAGATCTGTAGAGGGAGGGGTCAGCAAAGGCAAAATCTCCATAGGCAAAGAGTCTGGAGCTAGAAACCATTGGGGTTGGCATAGGTTTTGCTTCACTCATGTTTGCTCGAGTTAGTAAATCTTTGAGATATTTGGGTTGTGTCAAATGTACAGCACTTGTAGCTGTGGTTGAGGCTTCAAGTCCAAGAAAGAAACTCATGGTACCAAGGTCTTTTAGTGAGAAGATGCTGTTGAGTTTGGTGATCAGGTTGGAAATCTCTTGGGGGTTATTTCCTGTAATGAGGATGTCATCCACATATACTAGAATGTAAGTAGTTGAGCTGGGGGTGAATCTGGTGAAGAGGCTAGAATCAGACCTGGTGCTCTGGAATCCAAACTGCTGGAGTGTGATGCTGAGTTTGGTGAAGCAGGCCCTTGGGGCCTGTTTGAGACCATACAAAGCTTTGTTAAGTTTGCACACTAGATGAGTGTTAGGGCTAGTAAAGCCCTCAGGTTGTTGCATAAATACATCTTTCTCAAGGTCTCTATTAAGAAAAGCATTATTAAAATTAAATTGTCTAATTGTCCAACCTTTGGTTAGAGCAATTGACAACATGATTCTAACAATTGCTGGATTTATGATTGGACTAAATATCTGATCATAGTCAAGTCCCTTTCTTTGATGAAAACCCTTTGCAACTAACTTGGCTTTGTATTTCTGAATAGTACCATTCGGGTGCCTTTTTATTTTGAAAATCCACTTACATCCAATAAGTTTGGAGTGTGAAGAAGGTTGGACAAGGTTCCAGGTGTTATTTCTCTGTAGTGCACTGCATTCTTCTTCTATTGCCTTTTTCCAATGTGGAGAAACTAATGCTTGTGACATTGATATAGGTTCATGATTGGCTATATCAATAGTAGTGGCCAAGATAGCAGCATATGTCTTGGGCTTGTATATGCCATGCTTGCTTCTGGTCTGCATAGGATGGACATTTGTGTCCTTGGCAAAGGTAGAAACTTTAGAAACTACTGCTGGCACCACAGGTGTTGCTGAAGGTTGTGGAAGAGCTTCAGAGGTTGGATGAGATGGTACTGATGAACCTATAGTCTACACACTAGGTAAAGAATTAATGGGTTTAGAAGGGTTAACAATAATAACAGACAATGTAGAGCATTTTTCAGCATTAGCAGGTATAGGGGAAGGTGTGAGAGTGTGAATAGGGGTGGGAACAGTGGTGGGGTGTGTAGGATGCGTATGGATATTGTGTGTGGTATAGGAAAACAATTGATGATATAGGAACTCAAGTTCATCAAAGGTCACATGTCTAGAGATAAATATGTTTCCATTGGGTGAGAGGCATTTGTATCCTTGCTGATTGGGTGCATAGTCGAGGAATAAGCACTTGTGGGATTTGAAATCAAATTTATGCTGGTTATAAGGTTTGAGGTATGGATAACATGTGCAGCCAAATGTCTTTAAGAATGAGTAGTCTGATGGTTTATTGTGTATTAGTTCAAAGGGTGATTTATGCATGGTTGTAGGTAAGGGAAGTCTATTAATAAGGTATGTAGCAGTGAGGAAAACTTCATCCCAGTAGGTGAGGGGAAGTGAAGCTTGGGCTGGGAGGGTTAATCCTATCTCAGTAATATGCCTATGCTTCCTTTCCATACTTCTATTTTGCTGGTGTGTGTATGGACATGTGAGCCTATGTGCTATGCCATTGGCTTTAAGGTATAAAGTGAAAGTGTGGGAAATGTATTCTTTCCCATTGTCAATTTGCAAGGCTTTTAGTTTAAGGCCAGTTTTTGTTTCCATCATGGTTTTGTATTAAAGGAATGCATCAAAGGTTTGAGATTTGGTGGTTAACAAGTAAACACAAGTATATTTTGTACATGCATTAACAAAGCAAATGTAGTATCTGGAACTAGACTTTGCTGGTGTAAGGGCTGGTCCCCATAGGTTTGAAAACACTAATTCAAAGGGTGAGTTATAGTTGGTGTGTGAGTCAACAAATGATAATTGGTAGGATTTACCCATGCAACATGCTTCATAGACATTAGCATTAGTAACAAAAGGACAAGAATCAGTATTATTGAGACAAAATGCATTAGAAATGCTTTATTGATGTTGTCTGAATTATTACATTTGGATAGCACTTGAGTAACAATTTTTACAGAAAGGTGTCCTAGTCTTCTATGCCAAAAGGTGAACAAAGTTTTAACAGATGGGGCAAGAGATTTACATATAGGATGGAAAAAAACAGGGGAATGGGGATTTGTGCTTATACTAATGTCTTCAAGTTAGTATAGGCCAGCTTTATGTACTCCTCAGAGAAGGACCTCTTTGAATGCTTGGCATTTAACAAAGAAATTGTTAGCATGAAATTCGAAATAAGCATTGTTATCAACTGCAAATCTAAGAACACTAATGAGGTTTTTAGTGATGGAGGGAACATGCAAAATTTCATTGAGTTTGAAGGCAATGTTGGAAGTAAAGGATTTTAAGAGGGATTTGCCAATATGAGAGATGCCTATACCTTGCCTATTGCCAATGAACACCTACTGAGGTCCATTGTATTATGTGCTAGTATGTAGATTCTGCTGGTCAAATATGAGATGATGGGATATGCATGAGTCAGTATACCAGGCTTCATCAGTTATTGTAGCAAGCTTAGCAAGGTAGGCTATGGGAGGGTAGGAGGTAGGAACTGGGTTGTGGAATGAGCTTGAGGGAAGAGGTGGGATAGAGTTACGCATGGGCCCTTGGAAGTTTTGGTCAAAACGGTGATAGCATTGCCATACCATGTGACCAATACATCCACGGAGTTGGCATTGAGGGTGCCCTGAGTTACTCCAAGAACGTCCACCTCTCAGACCTCTACTTCTGCCTCTTTGTCCGCCATTGAAGCCACCACGCGAGTTTTGCATCCCATTATCATTTCTTGGTGCGTCGTTACTTCTCTGAGCCATATTAACTTGGGCGGATCCTATCTCAACTTTTCTGAACTTCTCTATTATATCTTCTTGGGCCATTAACGGTGTCTCTAGTTCAGTAATTGAAATAGAGTCAGATCGAGACATTACCATTGTCATGAAGGCACTGTAATCCTCACTGAGACCATCAAGAACCGCTTCGACATATTCTTCATTTGACAAAGTAGAACCAAGAGCTGTTAAGCTATAAGTAATTTTCTTAATTCTGAGTAGGTATTCATTCGCTATGCTCGTCTTCTTTACTGATTTGAGTTGAGTCTTGAACTGTTTAATCTTGGACTTGGTACGAGCAAGAAAATATTCTTCTAATTCACTCCATACTTCATGCGCAAATTCACACTTGATCATCCAATTGGTGAAGCAAAGATCCATAGAGGCTAGAAGCCACGAAACTAGGTGCTAATCTTGCTGCTCCTATTCAAGGTATTCTTGGGTTTCTTTATCAGCTACTCAATCTTCTTCTGTAGCATATCGAATTGGGATCTTCTTTTTGTCTAGATGGCTCTTCAATTTGTTGGCTTTGATGCATGCCAACGTTTGGTGTTTCCAAGGGTAGTAATTTTCCTTATCTAGCTTGAAGGAAATCGAGGTTGAGAATGTTCTCAAGGTGAAGCTCATTTGAGCCATGAGTGCAGGAGCATTTTCTGGCATGGATCATCAAGCTCTGATACCATGTAATGGTATCAGGCCTATGATGAAGGGAAAGAAAAGAGAGAATGTGCAGAGCACAATGGAGAGAGAATGCAATAGTTTATGAGGAAAGAAATGATTCATTCACAACTCTTCTGATTAGCAGAGTTAGCACTTTATATACATGCCATTGCCTAGAGTGATATACTAGAGATGAGATCAATCTCATAGCATACTAACTAATTAACTGTTGTAACTAATTCCGTTAGTTAGCTTATATCCCTTACAAAGATGAAAAGTTAGCCTATAACTAAGCTTAGCTGAGTATTTGGCTGATGAATGGATGGCAATTGACAACAGTCATGTAGAGAATGTAGTTGATGAAAAATTAGCTTGAAAAGGTCAGAATCGTTGTCACAATTTTAAATGGTCCAAAGCTAGACTTGGTTATCAAAATGACTATTAATACATATTCACAGAAAGCTTAATATGAGAACTTTGACATGACACTCGGGTTTACCCAGTTGAGGTCGTTTCGGCCCCAAAAAGAGGTCATTTTGATATTGTTTTGGCCATTTTCTACTTTTGCTATGTTAAAATTAGTTAAATACTAATTAAGATATTTTCTGTGACTTTGAAAATGTTTATCCACCCATATATCGCGTCCTTAAAGCTTGAAGGCTGGCAACGACTAACCTCAGTTGAATATTCATTAGCTGAGAACAGTTAGTCGTGTAAAGAGGCTAGCTTTTAGCTGAGGGAATGGGTCCCACACTAGGCCTTGGTCTTCGTGACACGTATCCACCTACGAATCACTTATGGGCTTTGGTTGAAAGGGACAACATATGCTTCAAAACGTGAACAAAGGAGCTTTGACTAAATCTGCAACCACTTAAAATAGGGGCAGCTAAGGAAAGGCTGATTCGAATATGGGAAAAAGTGAGGGGATAATGGTTCTGGAAGGTTACACGAGAATGTGAGAATGCTCCCAACAAAATAGAACACATGCCAAGTATTGACTAGTGTGTAGATCAAAAGTAGTGCTAGGAGTTAAGTCCATATTTAGGAATTATGTTACTGTAGTTAGTGATTGAATAATTGATCTGTTGTGCCTATAAATAGTCATGTACACAATTGGATCAAGATATCTCAACACAATAAATCAATGAAATTTCCAATTTCATGTATCTTTACTTTTCAACACTTTTACTTTATAGTCTTTTTTACTTAGTTCTATTAGGAAATCTCTTCATATCACAACCACATGCTTTCCCAAATAGTTTGGAAACCTATAACGGAGGAATGAAATCCCTTTCTTTGAGAAATCATCTAAGTTTTGGGAATTAAAGTTTTTATGGAAAATAAATACTTAAATTTGAATTAACTTTAATATAATTTTAACAAGAGACATATGTATGTGTAAAATATACATTTTACTTTTTAATAATTTATAAATAACACAAAGTTAAAAGATGCATCATTTTGTCTGATAAAGTTTAGGTAAAAAATAATAAAATAAATAAAGAAGAAGCATGATAAATACTATACAAAACTCGCCCTCTCTATTAATTATATATTTCAAAGTTATTTTATTAATATTATCTAGAGAGTATTATTTGTTTCAAATTTTATTTTCAAATACACGTTTTTAAACATAAATTGATTTACTCCTAACACACACATTTAACTAAAATCAATTTTACAAAATCAAGTTCTTTTATAATCAAATTTGTACCTGGGTCTTTAGATCGCATGGAAATTGTTACCACTAAGCTACAACTACAAGTAGCTACGTAGACGTTTGATGAGTTTAGAAGTATGCTTTGACTTTAGACTAAGATAAATTTTTCTTGTAATCTAAATTTTTGTCTTTCGAAAAATAAAAAAACCTCAAATTTGTGAAATCTAATCCAAACACACATTCACACACACACACACTGTATGTTGTGTATAGGATTTCCAGCTTGTTGGGTGAAAAAATTGTTCATTAATAATGGTATCCTAGTTAAAATTATTATTTCAAATTAAGATTCATCATTTCTAGTAACGAAAAATTTATAATATCTTTTGTATATAAGAAAGTTTAGGTTAAAGAAACATTCACTTCATTCATGAATTAAGATATGCTTTCGAACTCAACAAATAATTACAAACTTAAAGATCACATATAAACGAGAAAACTTAGGAATCAACTATTAGCAATAGATTTTTTTTTTTTTTTTGGAGGAAGAAAGTCTCAACCCACCCAACAGAGAGGTGGAGAGCAAAGTCAAGAACAACGAAACAAAAGTAACAGCAACAAAGAAAAACAGAACCATACAAACCAAAACCATTAGCAATAGAATTTAGAGAAGTTATTAGGAAAACGATCTACAGTACGGAGTGATTGTTTGGGAACATATAAAACCCGGCTATAAAACCATAACTATAACTGCAATGTATTTGTACCATTTGTAAAATTAAATTTTCGAGCTATATATAGCAGCTCTGTTCAAACTATAGATGGCAATGTATGTATGAGTGACGCGGCTAACCAGGTTGAGTCAATCCACGTTTACATTATAACATTTTATAAATAGTAATAACCTATGCATAGCGTGAATCACATTGGAAGCTGTTTGGGAGTTTACCATATTTTGGCAAAGTAGCTATCAAAAAAAAAAAAAATCTCATTTATTACCATTCCTTTCCGGTTTCTCCTGCCCAGTGACGTATAGCATGGTCCAGCTAGCTTCCATGTTAGTGCTAGAAGTTAAGCTATTTGAATGTTGCAATTTAATGTTTGAAAGCTACACTCAGGCGCCAGAGATTCTGGGAAGGAAGAGATTTTCAGCTAGAGAGAAAAGAGGGTGAATGTTTACTTCTTTATATTAATTAATACATAATAAAGGATACCTATATTGGTGTTGGTTTAAAACGTACTAAGAAATGAAAAATTGATTGGAAAACTAGAAATTTTAATTTGTTTGAATTTTGTATCAATGATGTGTCATAATTGTTAACCGTCGGATAAATTAGCATATATATAATCTATGATGTGATTTTGTGGGTCATTCCTAATTCTTATATATATATAAATCTAACAATGACTCACATTTATGTACACTCACAATAAAAATTATAGAGCTCATAATTAAGTAATTGTATCTTAAATAAAATTATTGGAACCCATTTTTATTATGGGTGCATCTAAATTTGAATCGTTGGATTAGTATATCCACACACAAGAACCTTTCCTATAGATCAGCCAACTTTTTCTGCAGCCAATCGCGATCTTCATGGGAGAAAATTAACTTTGCCTAACTTTAAGGTGTGCCATGCTGATTTGCTTTTATATTGTGTATGTTAAAAAATGTTATTTTAGTATCACAAAGTGGATGTCTATTAGGTCATTCATTTTATTATCATTGACTATGATGATAATTTCTATTCATTCTATTCATTCATCACGTTTAATAGTTATAAAATAGGTGTCTCAATAAAAACTCACTACTGCAGTGTTAAAATAACACAAATCAAAAAGGAAAATGTTACAATTAAAATCCATTTTGTTTTATCAATTTGTGAAGGGAAGGGAGAACAAATTCACTAAAGTCCATTTCCTGGACACCTAAATTAAATAATGTAAGATAACTAAAGCATGTATATTCTAAAAAATGGAATGACGGATGGCGAGAATTTACTTAAAAACCAAATCTCCATAATTACCAGTTTACCACTTCATTTGGTAATTGGTATATAACTATATATTGTTGTGAAACCCTTGACATAAACACATTAAATCAAAGCATTTCTAACAAGGAACCAAAATGAATACAAACAGGCCGGTGGGTTTCAAAACAGGATGAGATATATATCAAGCTGATCGTCCAACATGGTCAACAAGCTTGGTCAAACCAAAAGTAACAGCCATGGCCAGCCAACCCCCAATCAAAATCCTCAAAGAAGACTTCACCATCGGAGCCTTCCCTAGAACAGCACCCAAACCTCCAAAGACCAACAAGGCAAGGCTCACAACAGCCACCACCACCCCCAACCTCACCTTGTAGTCACTGATAAACGCCGCCCCAAGCAGCGGCACCACCGCACCCATGGTGAAGCAAAGGGCTGATGCCAGCGCTGCTTGAAACGGGTTCGGCAGCTTCTCCTCCTCATCATCACCAGTCTGTACTTTTCCTTCTCTTTTCATCTGAGCAACCTCGATGTCATACTGTGAATACACAGAGACAAACTCTCCAATGGCCATGCTGCAAGCACCGGCCACCAAACCTGCAACGCCGGTTAGCATCATGGTCCTAACATCCTTTCTTACGGCCCCAACACCCATCATGAGGGATGCTGTTGAGAGCAAGCCATCATTGGCACCCAAAACAGCTGCTCTGAGCCACTGTGCACGTTTGGAATAGTCAAAGACCTTGATCTCTTGCGCTTCTGCTTCTTCTCTCTGTCCTTCCACGTCCATGTTGAGAATTTTTAGAGGGTTGGCTTGATTGGATGTAACTGGAGTGCTGTTGCATGATTGACTGTCTGCCATGGATATGGAAAATGAAACTTAGAGAAACTGGAGAAAGAAATTAAGATATGCAAGACAGTGCAAGTTACGTTGCTGGGAGGAAACTGATGAGATGGGATGTTGGAGTGGGGAGGGCACAGTCTTGGTACGAGGACATTTATAGACTGGTCAGAAATGTGGTGAGTTTGGGTTGTGAAATTACTAGCCAGAAGCTTTCCTGTTAACAACAAAAGTTAATGTTGTGGATCATTTAACGATTAACATTTTAATATTTTTTATTAAAAGCATAATTGAGATTGAGAGATAAAAGTGAGGTACAAAACTTAGATAGGAATATAGTATTAGACGTTAAAAGGAATAAGAGTTTATTCAGTTAATATTTCCATTGATTATTTGGAACTCAAGTGTTAATGGTGAAGATTTTATGTCGATAATAATAAAAGGAAATCATGGGAACTGTAGTAATAATAATTGATAAATAACAGTTAATATTATTCAATGGAATAAAACGTCACCTAAAATATTTTGAGATAAATTTTGATACTCATGGAAAATGGACCAATCAAATACGGACATTTGATTTAATTAATATGCTAACCTTTGAAAGTTAGTGTTGCCGCCCAATATTCTTTCGTTTTACAAAAAGAATATTAGATTACCTATCTGCCGCTGATGAGAAGTAGCTCGTCACTGGCATCGCATGATTCCCTTCCTCCACCGCTTCCAAGCTTACGGGACGACATCTCTCACATTGTGTTCACGTCAAACGCTACACGAACTTCCATCGGACGCGTCATTCTCGTATGTTAGCCTATAAGTTATGTTGTTTGTACACATATTATATAAGACACCATGCCAGCTACAATTGATGCTTTTATTGAGAGCTGGCCAACCAGAGAGGGCTACATGCAGATAGTTCTGGCCAGCAAAGGGACTGACTATGATTCGAGTGAAGTGTTGCAGAGTGCAGCAACCAAGATGCTGGTATTCGAAAGGATGATAATGTAATAAGTATCACATTGAGGAAGGAAGCCTTATAAAAATTTGGACTCTCTCCCTCCAATGATTAGTTGGGATGTGATTTTCCTAAAAACTTATATTATACTCGTTATTGATAAGATATACAAATAATTAGTACTGTCGAAATGGCTCTTGGTCCCAAGGCTGGCCCCAAACCCATTATTTTAGCCCCATTAAAATTCCAGCCCATAGTTTAAGGGGCTTAATTAAGCCCTGACGCATTAAATCCACTAAAATAATGGGTAGCCTCTGTGTGCCATGGGTTAACCCATATTAAAAATTAAAACACATTATGATGAATCCGCTCAAATTAAAACAACACTCTCATGACCTTAAAAAATTAAAACAACACCCTTCTTCATTGATGAACCCTAATCCCCAAATCATCTCGCTCTCCCTCTGGTAAACTCTGTCTCCGCCGAAGAAGTAAGTAACTACCATTCCCGAGAAATCTGTATGTATATATTTATCGATTCCTGTGTGGTTTCGTTTTAATTTTGCTTGTGGTGTTAAGATCCGTTTCTGAACATTGCTCCAAAGAAGCCGAACTGGGACCTGCGGAGGGATGTGCAGAAGAAGCTTGATAAGCTCGAGAAGCGCACTCAGAAGCATCTGTATAAGCTTATGGGTAAACTGACTCTGCCTCCATTTTCCAATTGGTTCCGTACTCTGTTGATTGTTTTTTTTTTCTTTTTAAGTAAAAATTGTTAAGTCTTGTTGTTGCTGGATGAATTCCTCCTGTGATTAAATCTATAATGCTATAAGATTATGAATGATTTGTGTGGTTAATATCAATAATGCTATAAGATTATGGATCGCGCATCCATTTTTCCAGCACCATCTCATCCAGTTAATGAATCTATCTGTTCTTCCACCTACCAAGGCTATTAAATGGCTTTCCTTGATATATATCAAGTAAATGGAAAAAATATACTCTTTTTGGTTAAACTTTGCTTCAAGTTCCATTTTTTTTTCCCAGAAACATTTATATGTTTCAATTAAGTTATATGTTTTATAAAATCTCATCAACTTTGTCCCGAGTCCAATTTAAGGACCAACGGAAATTGTATATGCGATTTACACATGAATGACAAGCACTTGGCTGATTATTCTTTAGTATCCTCCCCTCAGTTTCTTTTTCTCTCTATCCTTTTTTATTTTCCAATCTGATTATTCTTTTAATCTGATTGATCAAGCTAAAAAGAAGTTGTAAGTGGGTTGGAGCTAACCTATAGATGGATCAATCCATGGATCAGTCTATGGGTTAGCTCATTTCAAGCATTGATAAATTTTAAAACTTTTGTAATTGAATTGGCCCATAGGCTGGTCCTGACCCCATAATAAGATCCACATGGACTTTTGGCCCTGTGGGCTTTTTAGTCCTGCCCATGGCCATTTGACACCACTACAAATAACAGTGTGGATACATGGAACTTTTTGTTGTTATTATTATTATTGCTTTTGGTAACCTGTGGGTTTTTATTTAGTGAGGAGAAGGCAGACATTGGGCAATAATTTCTAGCATTTTTCTTATGTATTACATTTGTTTTTATGAGCTAAAAGTTCAAAATTATAAGCGTGTTGAATATGGAGATAAAAATGAAAAAAAAATAAACTAACTCTTGGTGTAATTTACATATAAGCAAGCAATTAGTACATGAAATTTATCCATAAAATGTTTTCCTCTATTTTTTTTTCTCTCTCTCCATATATATATGTGTCTTGCACCGTCATGTGTTGGTTAAAAGAAACTAAATTGTCTAGTGCTAAGCACGTCAACACTAGGTAAATAGTTTATGGCGTTTTCTGCCCTATACCTTGTGGAGAAGTGTGGCTGATGCATCTTGCATTTAGCCACATTTTTTTAGATGCATTAGGCCCACTCACGTTTAACAACATTTTAAAGGGTGCTTAATGTGGATTCATCTCTACATTCATAGTTGAGAACAAACACAGACAGTATAATTGTATCTCTAAGAGCCTAAGTAGAGAAATTTGAGTAGTTAGTATGAGGTTATAAATTCAAATTGCAATATCATAAAAGATTTTATGTGCCAAAAAAATATTCAATTATTTAAAACGTAATTGTCAAGTGTCCCAATAAATAATAATATAATGTCTAGGAAATAAGTAGACCAATAACAATACTTTTATTTTTAATTAGGTAAATAATAATGCAATACACACACACACACACATATATATATATATATATTGAAATTAAATTCATTTTTCACTTTGTTTCTCAAATACAAGGGAAACAAATTTCTCTTCAACTTGTGAGTCCAGCTCTTGGACACACTGAAATGGATTAATGTAAGATAACTAAAGCCTAAACATAAAGGCTAGAAGGTATAAACGTTTTGTGAGGTCTCCCGTGGACAAAAAAGCATCACGAAATACTTCAAAGAAGCGCAATCATCATATAAGCCTGATCTTTCCGATGGTGGTTGCGTCTATCCTGATGATGAGGACGGTGTTCTTAAAGCCTTGGGTACTGCCCGGTGTACTGCTCATTGAGGTGCCTTGTCTATGTGGATGGTTATTGCTTTGAGATAGTTGAAAAGGAATGTAGTGGTGCCTATTTGTCTTTTTCTTGGGCTTGTTATTTCTGTTGTTTTCCTGTTGAGGTTTTGGTGATTTTTATCACTTGTTGACTTAGCCTTTTTTTTTCTCTTTTTAAGACTCAATTTTCTTTTAATTAATTATCAAAAAGATTGACGCATAAACATTCTAAGCACAAAAACAAAAGCATATTTACTATGAGAAAAGTTATTTGACATTCATAGCATACTAAAATTTGTGACATTCGGTGAGACTTATGATCTTATTTTAGTGAGTCGTGTGTTGTGAGATGAGGGTCAAAATAACGTACCTTATATTCTAAAATCTAAACAGTGGAATTATAAAATATATAATAATAACCTAATTAAAAGGCCAATTTCGACTCACCATTTGATTTGGTATTAGTGATAAATCATATTGACATAAACATATATAAAATAAAAACATATCCAACAAGGAATCAAAATTAATAAAAATAGGATATATATATTATATATATCAATTTGTACAAAACAACTAATAATTTGAAATAGAAGTATTAAAGAATCTCCCTAAAAATCATACAAATTAAATAATATTTGTCTATATATGTATATATATGCAAATCAAACTGATCTAACATGATCTACAAGCTTGGTAAGACGACTTCACCATTGGTGCTCTCCCTAGAACAGCACCCAAACCTCGAAAGATCAACAAGGCAAGGCTCACAACAGCCACCACCACCCCCAACCTCACCTTGTAGTCATCGATAAACGCCGCCCCTAGCAGCGGCACCACCGCACCCATGGTGAAGCAAAGGGCTGATGCCAACGCTGCTTGATACGGGCTTGCCAGATTCTCCTCCTCCTCGTCAGTCTCTACTTTTCCTTCCCTTTTCATCTGAGCAACCTCGATGTCACACTCTGAATACACAGAGACAAACTCTCCAGTGGCCATGCTGCAAGCACCGGCTACCAAACCCGCAACCCCGGTTAGCAACATGGTCCTACCTGTTGGAATTTCCTTGTGTGGCAACAATTAATTGTGGATTTTATTTTGTAAAAATTGGGTTGACGATATGATCTTAATTTTAGACAGGCATGATAAGCCCAATAATTA
Organism: Dalbergia cochinchinensis; assembly: GCA_031216125.1. Lineage (NCBI taxonomy): Eukaryota > Viridiplantae > Streptophyta > Magnoliopsida > Fabales > Fabaceae > Dalbergia > Dalbergia cochinchinensis. The sequence continues at coordinate 45,758,273 of CM062370.1, forward strand.
CAATTGATCCATGTTGTGGGCTGTGCATCTGCAAAAAGTTAGTGTGGTTAGAAGCGGTATAGTGTGGCGAATTATCTCTTAGCCCATAAGGTTTTTCCTAACAGTGACTCTTGATGGGAGAGCCTGTTGAGGTTATAAATTAAAAGGGTAGGTCATCTCCCTACCACTTGGTGTGATACGCATTTTTTCTGGCTTGCCCCATTGACAGCCGTCGCCTAGAGAAACAGAGTGGATAGGAAGAAGGGTGCAGCGAAGAGGAATCTTCTTCGTCAAAATCATTGATCTCTCGTTGATTCAGTGCATCTCATCCTAATTTGACAATGGTATCTTAAATTTATATGATGAAAAATTATCTTACATTTGATATCAGAGCCTATCATATAAATTCAAGATCCGTTGGATATGATTAAAATCTACAATTCAGCGTGAACGACTGAACATGGATATCTCAAGTGTCAAAATCCCCTTTTCTAAATTTTGGTAGTTCTGACAATTCAGGTGTAATGATTATGAAAATTCCTTTTTTTATTTTGTTAATTGATATACCGATTATCAATTATCACTAAAAACCTTACGAATTGGCTTCTGTGATGCTTTTCAATTATCATCGTATATGTGTGTTGGAATCGGAAGGCGTGCAGACCCTTTTCTTTTTTATTTTTTATCAATAAAATATATATATATATATATATATATATATATATATATATATATATATATTTGTATTCATAGCATTCTTTTTGCTTCGAAGATTGTACATGTCTTCGTTTTTATCAATTAATCCACGTTTTTTTTTCTTTTGAAACCATTGAAATCTTTCTTTTGTAGTTCACTGTGTACAGCAACTTCATACATGTTGGATTACTTTTATTTCTATATGATTACATGTAGCTCATGTGATTTTCTTTGAATTACAGTACTTAATAACATTGAGTTCTTATCAATTCCACTGTGAAAATAACTTGTTTTATATTATTTTATTTTGGGCAGTATATATGAATATGTTGAATATTAATGTGTTGATTTGTATAGTTTAACTTGAACGTGAGTTTGTATAAAATCTTATTGTTCATGGAATGCATATTATACTATCTTATGACCACTAGAGACACATGTTGAAAAGTATCTCATATCTTACTGGATCATTGTTGTTGTCTATTGGGCATTGTTTCCCTGTATGATTGGTTCTGTGAATTCATAAAAATATTTATCACCAAAGTGGTTTGTTTATGTGAATTCATTGAATTTGATCATCATATGAGGGATGTTTCTGGTTATTACATACAATCACCACCCCAAAGGGGGTTATTGTGTGCTATAATTAGAAACTTTGGGTATGTTGATGTGAGTTACTTTCTAATGTTTAAGATTATCATCCCAAAGGAGATTTTCTTAAGTATTGGAAATTTTCTTACTATTAGCTTCACATTAAGGATCCTTATACATTTTTGCATACCCACCCCAAAGGGGGGTTGTAATTTTATATTTAGATTCTTGATATGGCTTATATTATTGGCAAGCTAATTTTGTTCTGATGCCCATGTGACTAATTATTATTTTGTATTCCTATTGTAGTTTCCTTTGCTGTTAATAACAGTACAGCTACAATTGAGGTTTTAACTGGTTCAAATTATAAGAGATGGAAACAGGACATTGATTTTGCTCTAGGTATTGTTGATATTGATTTGGCTTTGCGTGTTGACAAGCCAAATGATCTTACGGATGAGAGTACACAAGAACAGAAGGACTACTATACAAAGTGGGAGAGGTCTAACAGGTACACAAGAACAGAAGGACTACTATATAAAGTAGGAGAGGTCTAACAGGTTAAGCTTGATAGCGATCAAGAGAACCATTTCAGATCACATTCTTAGCGGCTTGCCAGATATCAACAATGCTAAGGAACTTATGACAGCGATAGGGCAAAGGTATCTTGTATCCAATAATGCTGAGTCTGGAACCTATATGAAAGAACTGACCACTATGTCATATGATAACACTGGGGGAGTCAGGGAATACATTCTGAAAATGGTGCACCTCCAATCTAAACTTAAGGCTCTTAAAATTCCTATTGATGATAGCTTTCTTGTTCATCTTGCTTTGAATTCTCTACCAGTTGAGTTTTCCCAAATTAAGACTACTTATAACACCATGAATGAAACCTGGACTATAAATGACCTTATTACTAAGTGTGTTGCGGAGGAAAAGAAAAACAAGAAAGAAAAGAGTGAGAATGCCTTTTTAACCTTTCAGCCCAATCCTTATCATGGCAAAGGTCCTGCACATCATGGGAAAAATAGAAAATATGCTAGTGGCTCTGTTCATCATAAAGGAACTAACAGGCAAGGTAGCAATCCTGGTCAGAACCCTTTTGTAGGAGGTCCCAAAGCTGCCATAGGAAAAAGTGTGAAATGTTTCCACTGTAAGCATAAAGGTCATGTAAGAAAGGATTATCCTAGATTTAAGTCTTGGTTGCAAAACAAATTGAAACAAGGAGGTATGTCCCTAGCTTTTGTTAGTTTTGAATCTTTTATAGTTGATGCCCCTTCAGATACTTGGTGGTTTGATAGTGGTGCCACAACGCATGTTGCTATTACCTTGCAGGGGTTCATAAACAAACAGAAACCAAGTCCAATGGAAGCCAAGCTGAGGGTAGGAAACAATCTTGAAGTTGATGTTGAGTTCATTGGAGATGTCAAGTTGTCTTTAGAGACTGGTTTTGAGATTATGTTAAAGAATACCTTTTATGTGCCTTCTTTTAGGAGAAATTTAATTTACATTTACATTTTAGACAAAGTTGGTTTTCATTTTAATTTTGGTGGTGGAAAGGTTGATTTGATACGTGACTCTAAAGTTTTGGGACATGCTTTTTTGGATAATGGTTTATGTAAATTATGTTTGGCTATGGATGATCCTTATGCCTCTTTAGTTGTTGAATCTTCAACTGCAAAGCGCGCTAGAATTAAGGATAAATCTTTCACATTGTGGCATAAACGCTTAGGACATATCTCTAAGGAAAGGATTGATAGATTAGTTAAAAATGATATTCTTCCATCACTCTTTTTTGATGATGCAGAGTTTTGTGTGGATTGCATTAGGGGAAAATTAACCAAGACTAAAAAGAAAGGGGCAATTCGCAGTTCAGAACTTTTGGAAATTATTCACACTGATATTAGTGGGCCTTATTCCTCTACAATATGTGGAAATAAGTTCTTCATCACTTTTATTGATGATTTTTCCCGATATGGCTATCTTTACTTGATTAAAGAAAAATCAGATGCATTAGAAAAATTCAAAATTTTCAAAACTGAGGTTGAAAAGCAATTGGGAAAGGTCATCAAAATTGTGAGGTCTGACCGAGGAGGTGAGTATTATGGTAAACATGATGTTTCTGGGCAGCACATGGGTCCATTTGCCAAATACTTACAAGAATGTGGGATAGTTGCCCAATATACCATGCCTAGTAGTCCTGAGCAAAATGGGGTGGCCGAAAGGCGTAATTGCACCCTTAAGGATATAATGAGGAGCATGATGAGTAGGACCAAATTGCCAGATTTTTTGTGGGGGGAATGTCTTAAAACTGCCTTATATATTCTTAATAGGGTCCCTTCCAAGTCTGTTCCTAAAACACCTTTTGAACTTTGGACCGGTAGAAAACCTAACCTTAACCATTTTCGAGTTTGGGGATGTCCAGCAGAAGTAAGATTGTATAACCCTACAGAAAAAAAAAATTGACCCCAGAACTAGTCGATGTTTTTTCATAGGGTATCCAGACCATGCAAAAGGCTACAAGTTCTATAGTCCTAGTAGAGGTCATAAGATTGTGGAGTCTTTAACTGCAAAATTTCTTGAATATGATGTTGCTGAAGCTGAAGTTTCCCCAACTAATGATGTTCATCCAGAACCTGTTAAGACAGTTTCATTGCCCTTGCCAGTTTTCCATGATGTTGTCATGCCTATGGAAAGACATGATGTTCCTATTGATGATCCAGTTGTCCATGTTGAGGTCCCTCAACCTATAGAGGTTCTTGTGGAGGTCCCTGTTAGGAGATCAGAAAGACAGAGAAGACCTGCAATATCAAATGATTATTATGTTTAACTTGGAGAGCATGATTACGATATTGGACAAGTGGTTGACCCCATAACTTTTGAAGATGCTATGTCTTGTCCTCAATCTTCTATGTGGATAGATGCCATGAAGGAGGAAATGCAGTCAATGGCTAACAATGGAGTATGGGATCTAGTCAAACTTCCTGAAAATTACAAACCCATTGGATACAAGTGGGTTTATAAAACCAAGAAGGATTCCAAAGGTAATATTGAGCGTTTTAAAGCTAGATTAGTGGCGAAAGGGTTTACTCAAAGGGGGGAATTGATTATTCAGAAACTTTCTCTCCTGTATCTTCAAAGGATTCTTTTAGAGTTATAATGGCTCTTGTTGCTCACTATGATTTGGAGCTACATCAGATAGATGTCAAAACAGCTTTTCTTAATGGTGATCTGGTTGAAGAGGAATATATGGTTCAGCCTGACGGGTTTGCAGATATTGAAAGAAAAGACATGGTTTGTAGATTGAAGAAATCTATCTATGGTCATGAGCTTCGTCAATGGTATTTGAAGTTTGATGAGGTAGTCACTTCACATGGCTTCATAGAAAATCAAGTTGATCAGTGTATCTATTTCAAGGTGAGTGGGAGTAGATTTATTTTTCTTATCCTTTATGTTGATGATATTCTGCTTGCCAGTAGTGATCTTGGGTTGCTTGTTGAAACCAAGAAAATGTTGTGTGAGGCTTTTGACATGAAAGATCTTGGAGAAGCTTCTTTTGTGTTAGGTATTGAGATACATAGAGATAGAGCACGTCGTTTGTTGGGGTTATCTCAGAGAGCTTACATTGATAGAGTATTAGATCGCTTCAACATGGGGGGTTGCAAGGCTGGTGATGTGCCAATGGTCAAAGGGGAAAAATTTAGCAAATCTCAGTGTCCTAGTAATGATATTCAGAAAGCAAGAATGAAGAACATTCCTTATGCAAGTGCAGTAGGGAGCTTGATGTATGCTCAGGTTTGTACAAGACCAGACATAGCCTTCATAGTGCCTGTCCTTGGAAGGTATCTTTCCAACCCCGAGGAATCACATTGGACAGTTGTTAAGAAGGTGATGAGATACTTAAAACGGACAAGAGATTTCATGCTTGTGTACAGAAATGTTGAGAGCCTTGAATTAGTAGGATATACTGATTCAGATCTTCTTTGGAGTGTCTTTGATGATATGAAGTCTACTTCTGGCTATGTTTTCATGTTAGCTGGAGGTGTTGTGTCTTGGAAAAGTGTCAAGCAAACTCTAACAGCTTCTTCTACTATGCATGTTGAGTTCATTGCTTGTTATGGAGCAGCTACTCAAGCTGTTTGGTTGAGAAATCTTATTACTGGGCTTCAGATTGTTAACTCCATTTCCAAACCAATCTTGGTTTATTGTGATAATAGTGCAGCTGTGTTCTTCACAAAGAATAATAAGACAACCAGTGGGTCTAAACATTTAGAGTTGAAGTATTTGACAGTAAGAGATTTGGTGAAAGAGGGAAAGATAATAGTTGAACATATAGATACTAAATCAATGATAGCAGATCCTCTAACCAAGGGATTAAGGCCCATATGTTTTCATAAACATGTTGTAAATATGGGTGTCTTGTGCTCTTTCGATGTTCTTGGTTAGTGGGAGTATTGTGTATAATCTTTTTTTGGACTTATATAATAAACTTGGTATGCATGTGCTTTATATTATATTCACATTTTGTAGAATTGAAGTTGCAACTTTGACAATACATTTGTGAATACTTATTTTAATGAACTTGAGTTTGGTGTTATACTCGAGTATATAGATTCTGTCTTTTCATAAACATCATGATAGATATGTAAGACAACTTGATTGAATTTCTCTTGCTTATATTGTGAACAAGCATGTTGGAGAGAAATTGGAGGACCGACAAGAAAACAACATATATTTTGGATATTTTTTGGATGTTGTTTTTCTTGCTACACTACCACACTAAGACTTGTGTCAATAATGTAGTACTGTGTGTGTGACCATGGAAAGAAGTTGTGTCGATAAGTGATCAATGACTGCCATGATTCAACATAGTTGACATTATTTAACGGAGTCATATAAAGGTGATGTCTATAGATCATATTTTTTAAAATGTGGTCACATATCGTTTTTCTTAGTTGTTCAACCCTAGAGTCCTTTTTTTTCAAAATTTTTGTAAAAGAATTTAAAAGCACAATTAATTTTGCCCAAGTGGAAGAATGTTGGAATTTCCTTGTGTGGGCTACAATTAATTGTGGATTTTATTTTGTGAAAATTGGATTGACGATATGATCTTAATTGTAGATAGGCATGATAAGCCCAATAATTACAGTTGATCCATGTTGTGGGCTGTGCACACCTATTACTAAAAGTTAGTGTGGTTAGGCGGCATAGTGTAGGCCCATTATCTTAAGCCCATAAGGTTTTTCCTAACAGTGACTCTTGATGGGAGAGCCTGTTGAGGTTATAAATTAAAAGGCTAGGTCCCCTCCCTACCACTTGGTGTGATACGCATTTTTCTGGCTTGCCCCATTGACAGTCGCCTGAAAGCAGTGGATAGGGAGAGTGCAGCAGAGAGGAACACTTCGTCCAAATCGTGATCTCTCACATGGCCAGTTAGTGCGCCTCATCCTAATTTGACAACGGTTTCTTGAATTTATATGATGAAAAATTATCTTACACTACCATCCTTTCTTACGGCCCCGACACCCATCATGAGGGATGCTGTTGAGAGAGAGCCATCACTGGCACCCAACACAGCTGCTCTAAGCCACTGTGCCCGTTTGGTATAGTCAAAGACCGTGACTTCTTGCTCCTCTTCTCTCTGTCCTTCCACATCTTTGTTGGAGGTCTTTAAAGGTTTGGATTCATTGGAGGTATAAGATGGAGTACCGTTGCTTGATTGGCTATCTGCCATGGATGAAAAGTGAAAACTAAAACTGGAAAAGAAAGTTACGAGAGGAAAATGTTGAGATGGGATAATGGTGTGTGGTGGGCACACGGCCTTGGGATGACGCTATTTATTTATATACTGGTCATAAAGTGGTGAGTTTGGGTTGAGAAAACTATTAGATGCTCTCTTGCTAAGAAAAAGCTAATGTTATGGATCATTTAATAATGTTTAACATTTGCTTTAAAATTACAATCAAGATGAAAAATTAAATCGGAGTGCAAAGTTTATAAATCAAGGACTTTTCTTTAAAACGCTGGCTAAGGAGTTAAAAAATGAAAATTTCATATTATTAGGAAGAGGGGTTTTTATGTTTAGTTTCACATAATGAGATCTGCCACGAAATTTTATAAATTACTCTTTTAAGTATCCTTAACCTAAGAGTACTGATCATAAAAACCCTTTAATTAATATTATTAGCTAAGGGTGTTTTAGATATTAAAAGTGAAATAAAATAAAATCAATGGCCTTTATATGTAATGTTATGTATAGGGTTCATCTATCAAATTTTCATCTTATTTTTACTCTCATTCCACATTCCTTCTAAGGATATATTTGGTTGAAAAATAAAAAATATGGATAAAAATTTTATAAATAAATTTTATGTATAATTTTATATACGAATCTCATCCATAATTTTATTTTTTTGTCTCCGGATCATATACTCATGAAACATCACCTCAAATTTGAGAAATTTTTAAATAATAATTTTAGAGAGCAGAAAGAAATATTGTTCTATGTCATTCTTTGTTTGTCATATTAATTTTGTGAATTATTACTTTTCTAGTATTAATGTAATATTTAATATATTAAGTGATATATTATACAAAATTTGTTGAGAAAAAAGGCACGCATTAAGATATAAATACACTTTAAATATTTATTGAAATACTCTATTCTTAATATATAATAAGACACTTGTGCACCTCACTTTAATTAGAACACACTAGAACTTTCACACTCCACTTGCTGGAGCATCACCCACCTCACAGTGCACTCTACCGCACTTCTCACTTAATTCACACATGTGCACATGAACTTCACTTAATACACTTGCTACTCACTTTTCTGAAGCACAGTCATTAGTTCCACTAGTATTTATAGGATGCATATGTTGGTCAAGTAACCGACTTGAGTTTGCTAGAAAATTCTAGCACTTAAGTCTAGGTGCTTCTTTTCCTTTCTTTTAATTTTTCTAGAGACTTTTTGTAAGACTCAAATTTTCAAGAACGTTCCATTTATTTAGTGCTGATATTTCAGAATTGTAGTTTGTGCGTTAAGATCATCTAAATTTTTTCCTTAAAAATTGTTAAGAAAAATTTGAAACTCATCATATGAAGTGAACAGATCAAATTAAGATGGACACGTAGTTTTATTGTTGCCGCCCCATTACAGAAAAGAATCTCACTTTCCTATCTGCCGCTGAGAACAAGCTCGTCACTGGCACCACATGATTCCTTTCCTCCACTGCTTACTAGCATGCGGGTCGACATCCCCGACAATAGCTAAAACTACTCTATGTATGTTTGTTATAACTATTCAACTCATCAGAGGAAAAGATCATTGTTCTTAAGCTATGGATCATCTGGCATGTGTATCTTTGACTATGGCCGTGTGTATTTATTGTACTTATACTCACTGTAGTCAAAAGGCTCGATGTTGTGTGTGCCGGTGTTTCTTTTTCGTAATTTTCTTTTTTCTTTTTTCAATTTTCGGTAACCCTGTAGTTTTCAACTGCAGAGAAAAATGTCATGGATGGCCTGGATTAACCAGAAACGGATGAAAATAAAAGAGAGAAGGACTTTGTCGAGTAATGATAGGTTGAGAGCAAAATACAACATTTCTGTACTTCTCATTTTGTCACTATTAAATATGATGATAACCTCTACTCACCTCACTCGCGCATTATATGGTGATAAAGTAAAAAGTGTAAAAATGTTGTTTTGTTTTGCTGTCAACTTATCATTACTCCTCATCATGCACGAGCATGGCAGCAATGATGAGGCATCAGATAAGAGACAGATAGCGATCACACTTTTCCCGTTGAAAGACAGCACTGGACTTTCTTATTTTGTAAAATGAAAGAATATTGGGCAGAGGCAATGAGATCAACTTCACGTTAGTTTCAAAACCCATGTAGTGTACACCAATGGGTACCATAGAAATCACCGGTGGGATATATTCAGTATATGCTTAGTGGCCATCCTGGAAGCTAGGTGAAGTTGGAATCTAGCTAATGCCAACGTACATGGAAGGGATCACATCACCCGTGAACAATCGATTTTGTCTAGCCTCTAAACAAAAACAAAAATCTTTTAACATATTTTATGAGTTTAGCCCATGTTAATTATTTTGTTTTATTAAGTAAAATTGCAAACCATTTCAATTTTTGTCGATAGTTCTTCATAATTTTTATTTTTTATTTTTATTTATTTATTTTAAAAAAAAACCTTTTTATTTGGGTTCATTTATTATTGTTTTTCATTTTTGCTTTAGGTGGAGGCTCAATCATTTTAGCCCGTTTTCATTATTAAAAAAATTCAGCCCATTTCAAAAATAAAAAAAATGTGTTCAGTCCATTCTAAAAAAAAAATGCATCAGCCCGTTTCCTTTTCTCTGATTAAAAAAAATTTAAAAAAATGAAAATAAAAAAATAAAGAAAGGAATCGGTACAATGGCAAACATAATAATTCCTCCACTTCCTGAGCAATGATGATGTCCTCTCCATTTCTTGAACCATGATGATGTCTTTCCCTTTACAGAAGAAAGAGACCTTATTGCCAGCCAACCTGTGATCAATAATGGGGATGGTTGGTATAGGGATGATCATGTGCATATATATTTCAACATCAGAAATAAGGGGGATCATCTATCTCCCAGAGACATCAGCCAGAAAAATTCAAAAGCAGTTGCATAGATACAAGCCAGAATCATCAATACAATAGGAAATACTGAGAGGATACACATTGCGAGGAATATTGGCAATATCATCGGCAGTACCATGGAGTAAAAGGAATTTTCCCACATGCAGAGCAAAACAATCAAAAATTCAACAACAATCAGCAAAACTTCAAGCACATCAAAGTCATATCAGGAAGAGAAACATCAATTCAGTCCAGCATATAACAGAGGTGAAATATTAGCAGCATCGTAGGTATTATTCCTTTTTTTTCTCTTCTCAACATCAGCATAAAACGAAATTAAAAAAAAAAAACCAAAAAAGAGAAAGGAAGAAATAGGGGAGGGAGGCCGCGGCCACCCCACCACCGCCGCGGCCTCCTCATGATATCATCCTCAGCCACCATCCCCTCCAACCTCACCACTACTCTCCACCACCGCCAGATTGCGACGCCCATTAGCCTCGCCGCCGCGCATTCATCACAGATTTGAAGCACCGCGAACCGCCAAGCAACATCCGATCCTCCGCCATGTGCGTTCTCTGTTCGCCGTGCATGACCCCACCGGCGCCAGTCTCTTTCTGCCACCCATCACCGCCGCATGCTAGCCAGTCTACCATCCTCGACCGCCGCGAAGTTCGATGCGAGCCGCGGTGGTGACCTCCCCTTCCATGCAAACCCATCGCCGGATCTTTCTCTCTCTCACTCCAACTTTCTCTCTCTAACTCCCTCTCTGTCTCCCCACTGTCCTCTCTCTTGATATTTTGAAGATAAACGACACTTCTCTCTCAGTTTCAAAGGGGAGATGAAATCCCTTTTTCTGTGTATGTGTTGCTATGTGTGTGTCAGTGTCTTGCTCTATCTCTCTCGTTCACTCTCCTATGCTCTTTGTCTCAGTTGCCAAAGGAAATGAAATCTCTTTTCTTTTAAGTATGAGTGTATGTAAGTGGTGGTTTCACTTTCATCAATAAAAATTTCTCTCTCAAACCCGTGCTTCTGCAAATGCTTTCTTTGTTCAGAAGTTTGAACCAATAATTCCCTACCCCACTATAGTGGTTTGCCTCTTTTTTTAATAAAAAGGAAGGAAAGCAAAACTTGCTATCCGTTTCTTTTAAGAAAAAGGAACAAAGACTATGTTGAAAGTTGAAACTCTTGACCAAAAAGGGGGTTGAAACGAATGTCACGGAAATGTATTCCTTGTTAGCTTGCAGGTTCTATTTTTTTATCTTTTTTTTATTTATTTATTTTAAAAAAAATTAGTTTGTGAGAAGTTGGGCTAATGTTGCTATTATGCTTTAACTTGTACATGCTATAGCCTAGCACCTTTTTTTTTAAAAAAAAGAAATCCATTTGAAAATAACCGTGGAATGCCAAGTTTTAGAGTTGTTGTCTTTCAAATTTGTCTTGGGTTTGTATTTAAAAAAAAATTTAAAGGAAAGAAAAAAGAGCTTGTAATATATTCTTCAGCAATTTGTTCCAATTGTCTAGTAAATTCAGCAATTAGCGTTTTTTTTTGTTTTTATTTTGTTAAAAGTTTTCTTTCCAAAAAAAATTTTAAAAATTGATAAAAGGAAAATTAGAAATTAGGACCCTTGATTTACTTTTAGTCTTTGATTATTATATTTTGTTAGTGTTTTTACTTAAATAAATAATTTTGTCTATGAATTAATTTTGTCAGTTCATAATTGAAGTGAGTTTTTTTTTTTAACTTTTGGGTTTGATTTAGTTTAAGTCTAAACAAAAAATCTTGTTCACTTTGAGTTTATAATAAATGTTTGGGTATTTTAATTAAAAAATAGGATTTTGTAATATGCTTGTTTAAATGGAATTAAGTAAATTAATTAAAAACAAAAACAAAAAAATAAGTTCTTTTTTGATCAATTTAGTCTTAGTGTTTCTATTAATTGAAAAAGATTTTTTTTTAAAAAAAAAAATAGTAATTTGGACCTTTTTTAGTTTAATTATTTTACATGTTTTGTTAAGTTGTAAGATTATGTTTACGTGTATGAATTTTTTTTAAAAAAATTTATATGTTTTGGTTAAATTAATTGCTTAGTTATGTTTATTTTACTCCTTTTTTAAATACTTTGTGTTTATATGTTTTGATTAAATTAATTATGTGATTGTAATAATTTTGCATTTCTAGTTTATCTATTTTACATGTTTGTGTGTTTGTGATTATTATTATTTTTGTTTTATTATTTTATATATTTATGTGTTTTTCTTGGATTAATTGTGTGCTTGTATTTATGATTTTTAATTATTATTATTATTATTATTATTATTATTATTATTATTATTATTATTATTATTATTATTATTATTATATATTTTGTGTTTTGCTTGAATTAAGTGTGTATTTGTGTTTATGATTTTTTTTTATATGATTATGCGTTGTGTGTGTAACTATGTTTATGAATTAATTTTCTGTTTATTTTAATTCTTTTATATGTTTATGTTTTTTGGTCCAAATTATTTGCGTATCTATATTTATGAATTATCTTGGTCAATTTCTGTTAAAATTATGGTTTTGTTTAAAAAATATGAAATAAAACAAAAATATTTTTTTATTTAATAACCTTTTTTAAAATCTTTTACATTTATGCGATGTTCAATAATGGTGGTTGAATAGCAAATGCTATCTTCACTATTATTGAATCATAAGGATTATCGAAAGAATTTAAATGCTAACTTGTATTCTGTGCACAAATGGATTTTCATCAAGATTTGTTCTAATCCGCACAATGATCAATGATGATAATTGAGTAACAAATGTTATCTTTATTGTTATTGAATCATCATGGTTTATTGAGTAGTTAAATGCTAACTTAAATCCTGTGCGAGAACGGATTCTGTTTTCTAAAGGAATCATCCCTTCACAAAAGTCTTTTTAATCCGTGTAATGATCAATAACGATGATTGAGTAGCAGATGTTACCTTCATTGTTATTTAAATCATGGGAATTCATTGAATGACCTAGTGCTAACTTGGATTCTATGCAATAATGGATTTTCTTGTTATAAATTCTTTTTTCATAAATAAAATTTATCAACCCATAATCATTTTTTACAGAACTACGTGACTTTGAATTCCCCATTGCACCAGGAGATACGTAGAAGCGGGCGATCCCTGTCAAGCCAAAATTAATTTTTCTTAATTTGTTTGTTTAAATTTGTAAATATATTTTGTCTCTTTTCTTGTTTTCCCTTTTAGGGGTTTTTAATTAATTTGTACAACTTTCTAAGGTACCGTCTAAGGACAGATATATTAGGGGTGTGTAGGGTTAAACTCCTACCATTCCCTATGCATTACCGACTCCCGAACTCAAAATTGGTTTCAAAGGTCATTCTTTAAGATAAATGGGTTTTTCCAATGTTTTTCCCAATTTTAATAAACTTGGTGGCGACTCCATTAATTTTCAAAATAAAAATTCATTTTGTTCGCCGTCCCCGTGGCAATCCCGATTGCGACATCACCCATCCAATTTCAGCTGCCGTTTACACGTGGAGAAACGTTAAATTCCCTAATGAAAAGTTAATTAGGTCCAAGGATCTTTCTCTTAATTCTGCCAATAATTGTTAGGGTGAAACTTAAAAGAAATTTTCCCCAATTAAGAGTGATGCATAAAATATATATGGGAAACATTTTATTGATTCTAATGGTATATGTGTTTTGTTAAGGATTAAAAATTAAATTAAAGTAAATTTTTTTATAGATGAGATTCTTATATAATTTTATAAATGAAATTTATTCATAAAAATTTATGCTTTTTTTTATCCCTTAACTAAACATATCCTAAAAGGAAGTTATTTATAATCACTATGTTAAATAATTTTTTATGATAATAAATTTCATCAATTTAACTATTAAGTTATGTTATATAATATTCTAGGGCGGAGGGTCTTGTAGTTTAGGCCACCCCTGAAATTTAAAATGTTCATGTAGATTTATATATTTATATATATTTGGCCCCACCTTCTCCTTAAAATTTTTATATATTAACTAAATTTTATTTAGAATGATATACTATTATATTTAAGAAGAAATTAAATAAATTTAATATTTCGATAGTCCAATTTTATATTTCACTTTTATTTCATTTATTAGTGTTTATTTCTATCTAAATCATCAAATACAAATCAAATATTTGATGCTTACTTAAATATTTAAATATTGTAATAGAAAATATATTATGGATATATGCATTTTCTTAAGTTTTGATTAAAATGTGTATTTTTTTTTTAGAATAAATTCCTCATTCGATGCTGACAAAAACAACATCAAATAAATTGGTCATTCAAACAAATAAAAAACTTCATTTCGTAATCCCTTGCAATTAAAAGTATAGGATGAATTAAACTTTTCTTAGTATTTTTTGAAAGATTTATAATATAAATTGATCTTTAATGACCTATAATAGTTCAAATTGGTTGCTAATAATAACACAAATAGAACAAATAAATTTATTAAAATAATATGAATGGGCTAACTTGTCCTATATATTTCATTGTAAAGGCCTTAAAATGTACTTTTGTTTTAAGAAAACAATTTATTCAGCACTATTTTTATTGAAAACCGACTTGAAATTTTATCCGGATTGACAAATATGCGTTATTATTGTGCATGCTTTGATAAGTTCAAGAATTGTATTGGTAAGTTCAATATGATTGGTGTCGATAAAAATTTAGATCGATAAGCTCTTGTTTCTTGCTCAAGTTTCTATTGTTCTTCGCCTTTTCTTGTTACACAGTTGAATAAAAAAAATAGTAGAGAATGAAAAAACTGTCGTTGTGAGTAAGTAATTGAGACTGAAAGGTCACTTGTAACCTTTCCTAACATGCCAGCGGCGTTATTCATATAATAACACATTAATGCTTTCACCGCACGCGAGGACGAGGAAAAATATCCATCTCCAAGATGGATCAGATCAGCAATCCTAGACTCAAGCAAATTAAATCTAATCAAGTTCTGTCCTCCGCTAGCTTGAAGCACAAAACAGAAATAACAGCTAATAAGTTTGTAAAGCTAGCTAAAATGTATCACAACACAGCACTCTCTAGCTTATGTTATGTTAGAAAGGGCGTACGCGTGCATGCATTCTTTTAGCTCGAGGCCTCAGCAACCTTTGCCTGGTCTTCTGTGTTGGGCTTCTCCTCTTCAACATTTATTACCTCCTCGGTCTTGGGTTCCTCTTCCTTTGGCTCAGCCTTCACCACCTCCTTTACTTCCTCTGTCTTCGGTGCCTCCTCGTTTTTCTGCCAATGCAGTAATATTTGACAGTTATTATGAGAATTTCACACAGTTTTCAGGTATTATTAGAATGAACAAGCGAGTCCTGGAATAAAATTGATCAATGCAAGGAGAGTAGAAGATGCTAAATTCTCGTGTGAAATGTGAAAGACCAAGATGTGATGTTTTTAAATAAGTAAAACTTCAAACAGGGTTCATGACCAAACTGTTCTTGAATACATAATTTACTGTTTATATTCATCATTGACTCAATGCTTTTACATTAAAGAATAATCAGCCTTACATGCGTTCTTCATAATATCAAAGTTTCGATTTAATCTTAATTTTTTTCTTCATTTATGTCTCTGATATTTCAAGATGTTTAAATCTTATTTTTTTTTTCATAAAATGTGCCCAAATTGTAATTAAACAGAAAAATTGAAGTAAATATCAAATGACGATATTAAAAACGCCACAATAATACATAAAACGTAACCTTATAATAATGTTAGGGGACCACATCAAGACATAAAATGTTATGGTCACAATGTACACTTCATGTACCTTTTGAAAATGTTAGGAATAAGAAAATATATTAAGACTAAATTAAAACTTTAATAAAATGTGAGGAAAAATAATTAAAAGTTTGCCAAAAAAAAGATTTAAGTTCAATGTTCTTAAGATATTGAAAGTATTTATTTTATTTAATATTTTTGCATAGACAAGGATTTTAATTAAAAATATTTAAAAGAATATAGCACAATTCATTATTTAATTTTGATGAATAATTAGTATTAAAAAATAAAACTCATTCAATGATATGTGAAAATATCAAATATAAACTAAATATTTTTTAGATTCAAACTGAATTGAGATCGAAGTCTTATAAAATAAAATATCTAATTCTCCCACACTAACACGATGAATAAAATGGAGATATCAATCAATCAAAGAAACGGAAAAGCAAACAACCTCATTGAGCAAGGTACGAAGGGACTTCTCATCAGAGGAGTTGGAGATCTCCTCTGTATTGGTCTCAACAACATTTTCTTCAACCTCCTTCGCCTGTTGCTCAACCTTAACCTCCTGCTGGGTAACAGGCTCTGGCACTGGCTCAGGACCTTCATTGGTCTTGGGGTTGCTACCACAGTTGCCCATGTTGAATTATTAATTAGTTGATTGGGAGAATGAACCAAGTTAATTTCTTGATCTTTCTCCCTTTTTGTTAATGAAAGAAATAAAGCACAAAAATTAAAGAAGGCTAAGAAAAGGCTAGGCAAAGAAATTATATGCTACTTGGTCCCTGAAGGGGTTTATAAAGGGTCATTTCACGGGTTTTGGATTTTTGGGTTCCTAATAGCCTGCAAAATTTTGAGGAGGCCAACGGTTGCCCTTTCTTTAATTCCCTGCTTATATTTGGCATAGCA
Organism: Dalbergia cochinchinensis; assembly: GCA_031216125.1. Classification (NCBI taxonomy): domain Eukaryota; kingdom Viridiplantae; phylum Streptophyta; class Magnoliopsida; order Fabales; family Fabaceae; genus Dalbergia; species Dalbergia cochinchinensis. The sequence continues at coordinate 45,774,862 of CM062370.1, forward strand.
TTGTAACCATTCTTATAATTGGATCAAAATCACAGCATAAAAAACAATGGGCTGTGATTGTAGTCAATCATCCAATGTTTTGCTTTGATCACTAAATTAAAATAACCACACGTCAGTTTTCATAAATAGAAAAAGATTAAAAAAAAGGATTTTTGTGTTTTTTTGTATCCTTTCTAATTGTCACTACTTATATGTATATGGAATTTTTTTTCAAACATAATAACACAACATCAAATGAGATATTTTCAGATAATCAAAAGCTCTTTCGGATATGAAATGTTTTAAATTTTTAATTTGGTCTTATGCCATTAAACTTTACACCTATTTCAAGAGACTCCATCAAAAAAAAAAAAACACCTATTTCAAGAGTAAATATTTCATTTCATTGGTGTTATTTATAACATTTTGTTTTTATTCTTGTCAAATTTTCAATGATTAAAATTAAAACACACCTGCTCGCAAGATAACTCTAGCCTTTCATTTTGTACAAGAGGTGAATTTCATATCAGTATGCTCGTGGATTGAACTCACTGAAGTGGCAGCTAACTTAGCTGGTGAATTCTTTATATGTCAATGAAAATGTTTGGGAGTAAAACTCACATTCACCACTTTTCTTCCGCTAAGTTTACGTGTGTTAATTACTTATTCAAATCTTAATGATTTCATTGATTATTTTCCATCTTTGACCAAAATAAAAAATACTAGCGAACTGCAAAACTGATTTCGGCTCGTGTGGCAGCAACACATTTATGATTCATCAAATTAAATTGAAAATTCAGAATTGAAATAATTCTACTAAAATTGACGGCTTAAAGTAATTATTTCGATGGGTAAATAACAAATGAACTATTTATTTCATTCAATGTAATACGATTGGAGTAATTGAATTCGAACATCGTGATTGGAAACCTCTATGCCTAAGCACGAGAACGACAACAAAATAATAGCACCAAAACGAAATTCTATTAAACGTTTGCAACTGGTTGAAGAAAGGATAAGGCTGCGGAAATCATAGAATACAATAACGTCAGCTCTTTTGAAGAAAAATTTTTGGATGGACGCAGTTCAATTAACTTATTTAGAGATATTCATAATAAAATTGATGAAGCCCATAAAAAAGTTAAAGTATTTTGAATAAAATTCACTTTTATTGTGAATGGGCCTAAATGTAAGATATTATAATTGTACTTACGTAAAAAGCTCTCGATTCGGAAAGGGTGCATAAGGGGGTGTGTGTGTATATGTTCTGTTTGATCCGTGGTAACTACTTTTCCTTTACATATTCTTTATTAAAACATTGTAAAGTTTTTGACAACTGTTTGAAAAAAAAGCATAGGATAAAGCAATGAAATGCAAAGAAATACCACCCTTTGAGATATTTGGAAAGAACATGCTTGCATATTTTAGATAGTTCAGGTGGATATGAATTCTTAATAATTTTACTCTTAAATCAATAAAATAAAGAGGATCTTAATTTTAATTTTATTGATCCAAAAATAAAACTTTAGAAGATCCTTGCCTAGTTTAGGTGATCTATGATACATAAATACTTTAAAATACTTTACATAATCATATCAAGTATTAAATATATCATATCAGATACTTTATCAATAATTCTAGATATTTTTTATTATATTTTATATATTTTTAATTTCATTTCTATTGTATTATACTTGTGTTGTACTAAATATTCATACCAGTTTAGATAATTCATTTCTTTATTACACAAAGCAACAATGGCCTTTCTCAAAAAAAAAAAAAATTGAAAATGCACATTTTCAAGGTGATTAAATTTTAAAATTTTCTAGAAGGTACATTTAACCAGTTTTCGCGTTTATTTTCCTGCAGAAAAAAACAATTTTTTTTTCGGTCTGGAAACAAAATAGGAGACAGAACAATAAAGAATATTCCAGAGAAGTCAAAAATTGCAAATTCAAAATTTGAATTATAAGGTATATGTATCACAATAACTAATAATGTGATCTTTACATTTAAATAAAAATATAAAATCATAATTTGATCCGACAAGCCTAATCTACTTTGGGCAGCGGACTTAGCGATAGAAAATTTAATCGCGCACAGGATGTCTTCAATAATCTACAATAACACTGTCTTTCCATGATCTTCTCACGTTTCGTGATGCGTCATGAAATTTTCATTCCAATCTTCTCATGTTTTTTCATGTTATAATATCAAGCTATCATTAGGATCATTTCATTTTCTTTTTAAGAGAGAAAAATATGAATTTTATTATTTTTTATAATCATTCAATCAAGTGTTTTTATTAGCTAAGATTCCATTTGGATAAAAACTTATTTAAATATTTATATAAAAATAACTTTTGAAAAACAACTTATGAATAAGTTATTTAACATTCAAATATATAATAAAAATATTTATTTTTAGTATTTTAAAAAATACTAATATGTGTTTTAATTTGTCAAAAAATATTTAACAATAATTTTTAAAAAAATAATAAGTTAGTTAATCAAATATGATAAAAAGTAAGAATGTGATTTTTTATTTCTAGAAAGTTAAAAAAACCTATAAACTGTATTATTCAAACAGATCCTAAAACTTCTAAGATCATGAATAATTGATTCAAACATTTGATGATTTAATAATCCATTATTGAAATTTTGTGTAAATTTTTTTTACATTGACAATATATATAAATTAAATTGATATGAGAAGAACATTATCTAAGTCATTACAATTCCGTGCAAACCAAAGGAACTAAAGAGGGGCAAAAATTAATGAATAATCATAGTTAACAGAGAAAAACATGCCCTCTAAGTCTAACTCGTCACAACTCCATGCAAACCAAAGGGGGCAAAAATTAATGAATAATCATAGCTAACAGAGAAAAACCAATACACGTTGGTGATCTTCGTTAAAGGAGAAAAAAATGCACTGCAAACATAAAACCCAATTAAACATACAATATAAACAGAACTAAGTAAAAATCCCAGTCCAGGGGGTAAAAAGATGGCAAAACCCATCGTCCTCCTAACTCAAGGCTCCTAAATTCCTGGCCAGCCCATGAAAAGGAATTTAAAAAAAAAAAAAAATTCAAACCAGACAGAACCTACTCAGTTGAATCCACTCTGCCAATTGCATCAAATGAAGAAACATACTCAACTTACAAACTCATTCATCCATTACACTAGATAGATCTCCTCTATTAGAAAAACCCGAAAAATGAAATAACTCAACCGAAATATGGCACAAGACTGGGCGCATGAAGACTTGATCACCAGCCATCTCAACTTGAACCAACTTAGAAGCACTTCCGGTGAACGATAGCTGGACCAGATTCATCATATTCAGCCTTAGAAATCCACATCTGCAAAATGAAAACAAATGACATTCGTATATTGATCCATTCTACCAACTATTAGACAGAAATGAAAACAATGAAAATTAGTTGAGGAAGGCAACAGCACAAACCTGTTGAAAGGTGCTGAGTGATGCCAAGATAGAACCACCAATCCAGACACTGTACTTTCTCTCAGGAGGTGCCACCACCTTGATTTTCATGCTGCTTGGAGCAAGGGGGCAGTGATTTCCTTGCTCATACGATCACCGATACTAGGAAACATTGTAGACCCACCACTAAGCACAATATTTCCATAAAGATCCTTCCTAATATCAACATCACATTTCATGATGGAGTTATAGGTGGTTTCATGAATTCCAGTAGCTTCCATACCAATTAAGGAAGGCTGGAAGAGAACTTCTGGGCATCGGAATCTCTCAGACCCAATTGTAATGACCTGTCCATCAGGTAATTCATAGCTCTTCTCCACTGCAGAACTACTCTTAGCAGTCTCCATTTCTTGTTCAAAATCAAGGGCCACATACGCTAATTTCTCCTTCACATCACGAACAATTTCCTGTTCAGCAGTGGTGGTGAAAGAGTATCCTCTCTCAGTTAAAATTTTCATCATGTACTCTGTTAAATCACGACCAGCAAGCTCCAACCGAAGGATAGCATGCGGTAGGGCATAGCCTTCATATATGGGCACCGTGTGGCTTACACCATCACCAGAATCAAGTACAATACCTATTGATAAAATAACCAATAGATCAATAACAATACAAAAATACAAATCAGGAAGAAAAACAATAGCTAATCACAAAGATTGAACATTGAAATGTTAAGTATCTCCCACCGCTGTAGGGTTGAATGAGCAAGAAGCATACGAAATATAGTAAAGACAAAATCAACTACTAAAACAAACCTGTTGTACGTCCACTGGCATACAGAGACAAAACAGCCTGAATGGCAACATACATGGCAGGCACGTTGAAGGTTTCAAACATAATCTGGGTCATCTTCTCCCTGTTGGCCTTAGGATTGAGGCCTCAGTAAGAAGCACCGGATGTTCTTCCGGAGCAACACGAAGCTCATTATAAAATGTGTGATGCCAAATCTTTTCCATATCATCCCAGTTGCTGACTATGCCATGCTCTATGGGGTACTTCAAGGTCAGTATACCCCTTTTTGACTGGGCTTCATCACCTACATAGGCATCCTTCTGACCCATACCAACCATAACACCTGTGTGACGAGGTCGCCCAACAATACTGGGAAACACAGCCCTAGGGGCATCATCACCTGCAAATCCAGCCTGCAACCATCAAAAGAGGAAGCAAAAAATAAATAAATAAATAACATCAGCATATGCACACTGCACAGTAAACATCATAAGCAAAGAATGAACCAAACGACGGTCTTTCACAATGGCCAAGCACAACACAAACAGTACTCCATCACAAAGAAAGTGTCAACTGTCTCTTCCATAAATGAAAAACATTCAGTTGCCATTTGCTAATCAACTTACTTAACGAATTTCCATTCTAATACATTTACATCATAATAAATTCACCAACCTTGACCATCCCAGTTCCATTGTCAACAACAAGAGGTTGAATGTCCTCAGCATCAGCCATCTTTTATATCCTGCACACCACAACAGAAAGGGAAAGAGAGCCACTGTTCATGAACTTCGTTCAAATCATCAAACAGAATTCAAAATAACCGGAATTTTGATTCAATAAACGCCAAGCCAATCCCAGCAATCCATGCAAAAACTAAAATAATAATAATAAAAAAAGTAAAAAAAAAAAAAGATAATAAATATGCATAGCTGAACACACCTAAAAGGAGCATTAGTTTTTAACTCTACTCCCTGAAATTAAGAAGAGTAAAATTAAGAAAGTGTCAATTTACATCCTCAGATTGCGAGAAAATAATTTCGATTAGTCCTTTTGGTGATTCAAAGTGTAGTTCAAAGTTAGTCCCTTTGAACACTGTTATAGGGACTGATTTAAACAACTAATAAATGTCGCCATAATTTCGCAGACTAAAATGAAGCTGACCAAAATGTAGCTTTAGACTCAATCAACACAATTTTAAATAAAAAAAGTACGGATATGAATTATTAATAGAAATAGAAAATTAAACAAAAAATCAATATCCGCAACATCAGAGACATGTGTGACAACTTAATCAAGTTGAAACTGAGTCTAATCACAGAAAAGACACCCCCAGAAAACAGATCCGGATCAACATGACAAGACCATGCCATTTTTCTAACCAGAAACATAATAATCCGAGAAATTCATGCAACAGTAAAATTCACCGGGAAAAAAATAAATGAAACAGAAGGAGAAAAAAAATGATAATAAGAGAATCGAGATCAAAACGCACCTTCTCCGAATGAAACGCGAGCTCGCTGACAACGCAGGGAAGTGGATGGGATCGAAGGTGAGGCCGTTGGTGCAGTGAAGAAGCAGCGGCAACAGAGGAGAAGCTGAGAGTGTTCGGTGAAGAATTTCAGGTGGCAGCATTTTATATTCGGTGACGCAAGCGAAATTGCACCGAGATGCGAGCAAAATGAAACTCAAATGCACGCTTTGGGGAATGGTCCCTCTTTCGGACGGACGCATTTGGCTTCCCGGGAAGACAGTGTAGGAATGTCGAAGGAAAACAAGTGGACACTTTTCCCGAAGCCAAACAGAGACGAGACGACACCGCCGTGACTATTTTCTGCGCAAACGGGAATTTATGTTATCCGGAGGGAGTGGCAACAGCTCCCATTTGTGGAAAAATAATTTATATACGTATTTTTATAGGTGGTTTATATTAATATGAAAAAATAGGTAAATTTATTTATATATGGTGTGTATAATTTATTAATAATGAATTCTTTGTTATTGAATCTGATTTTTTATGCAGATTCTATAAAAAATATTTTTTTATTAAATCTGCTAATGATGGATTCAGTGTTGAATCTGTCTTGAGTGCATTCCATACTAAAAATATCATATTGTGTAAATTTTTTCCAAAACATCATATTGATATAAATACACGATCCAAATTTCATATATAAAAAAAAAGACCCCATTAGTTCCTCAAATATTGTAAGTTATTTTAATTATTAGTACCTTCATTTATTATTAATAATTACTTTTAAAAAATTATATAATTTTAATATACTAATTCTTTAATATACTAAAATTGCATAGTTGTTTCAAAGTAACTAAGGAATGGATTGAGTAAAAGCCACTGGAGAAACATATAAACTAGCTAGAAAAACAAGGACAAAACCGCGGCACTAGCACTCTAGCATAATGGTTCAAACAACAATTTTGCAGCCTTCTGCATTTGGGAACAAATAGCTGAATCTTCAAAGCATTTGGAAATGGTTCAAAGATGGAATCAGCTGCAGCCATAAGCATCCACGGAGAGACATGTTGCGTGTTTAGTTTTGTATCTGTAAAATTGATTCTAGGTAGAATTGATTTTATCATAACTAATTTTATTATGATTGATTTTAAAGTAAAATAATTTATATTAGGTAGTTCCTTTAGAATTGATTCAATTTTTCAATTTTCCTAAAATTGATTTTGAATCCAAAAACAATTATGAAATTGTATCCTAAGGTAAAACCAAACAATATATAAATTAAACAAAATCAATTTTAGAGCATCATAATCAATTTTGAGGGCTCTGAACGGTTTCCCAAAAATGCTAATGGTTGTTAAAAGAATAAATCATCAAATCAAATATCAATATTTGGGGCTCATTTGGCATGCTTGACAAAATAAAACTAAATAACAAAAGATCTAATAGGATAAAATCTATAGTATAAGGTTTGATAAATAGTTAGTATTATATAATGTTTGGTGTGTCATTATATAAGATAATGTATTTTCTTTATATAATATTATCATTTATTTATAGATAATTTAATTATACATAAATATTAAATAAAAAATGATAATTTTATCAATTATTTATATATAGTTTTAAAATAGATGATGCAATCATTTGTTTGAAAAACTCAAATTATAAATAAATATTGAATTAAAATAAAATAATATTTTTATTATTTATTTAAATATAATTTTAAAAATTTTATTATTATTTAAAATTTTCATTTATGTGAAATCTTATTTATTACTTATTTAAATATTTATAACTATTCATAATTTTAATAAATTAAAAATTTGATATTATCTCTTTATTTTATATAATTTAATATTATTCTAGTAATTTTTATCAAAATTTATTTAAACTTTAATTTAATAATAAGTATTAAATTATACCATTAAATAAGATATTAAACAACCATTTTTAGTTTTATTTTTCTACTAAATATGATTTATTATATCATTTATTTTAATCTAATTATTCATTTTATTTATTATTATTTATGTAATAATTATTTTATCTATTATATTATCTATTATTATTTAATTAAATATGAAAATAAACCTTGTATGTTAAAAACTTATCAGAACTTATCCTACCTTTCTAAACTTGATTAAGTTATTACCTATAATTTTAATATATAAGGGAGGTTTAATTGATATACTTATGCAACACTTAGGTCACACTAAACAACATATAAAGCTATTATGTATTATTTTAATTTATTCTACTATGTCTTATATAGTGTGACAAATAGGCCTTGATATTGATATTCAGTTTTAAACTTATCCATTAAAAAATAACATTCCATTGGCAATGATTTTTCAAGAATTGATGTAATCTGAACTGAAAAGCTAGGATGGGATTAGTTGACCTATGTGAAGCTGTTACAATTCACATTAGGCTTATAAAATTATTTCAACTTTTTGGTCACTGGATCAACCGTTTGGTTTAAGTTAATAACTTACTCTTTTTAATTTGTTAAATATGTGATTAGAAAAAAAGAAGCTAGTAATGTACGAAGACCAACTTTTTATTCAATCAACTGCTAGTGTCACAGTTTTGTCCATGCTTTTTCTAGCTAGTTTGTATGTTCTTTGATTGGCTTTTAATCATCAAAACAACTCTAAGGGGATTTGAAGAAAAATACAATTGGGAGCAATTAATATGAAGTGAAAATAGACAAATGGAGTGACTATACTTCAGATATTTGTATTTTGAAGTCAGGGAAAAGCTCTCATCTCAGCCGTCCACTCCAGTGATGGTTGTGCCAATCTTGTGATGCATTTGCTACTCAAAATACATAAATAAATAAATAGGTTATTACGAATTAATAGAAAAAGTAAAAAAAAATTAAAAATTGATTTTTATAAGATAAAAAAATGTTTGATAATAAAATAAAATGTTCTAATATTATATCTAACTATAACTTATTTCTTATGGAAACATAAAATAATTTTAAAACATATCATTTGGGATTCCCATATGAGACCTTTATTCCCATTAAATAATTTTCATCTTGTTAGTTGATAGTATCAATTGTTGGTAGTTTTAAAGTGAAGCAAAGGTTAGTGGAGTTTTTTTTCCTTTTTTGCAGTTTTATCCATCATTTTTATTTATATTTGATATAAATACTTAAAAAATATATCAATGGACTTGAAAAAACAATTCAACACATTGAGAAGACATCAAAAGTAGTTATAAATAGAACCTTTTTTAAATATTGTATAGATATATGTGTGCATGTGATAACTCTCAACTTTCTATCAAGATTACTTATGGGGAACTATCAAATCTATAAATAAATTATTTTATTTTAAAATTAATTTTGATAAAAATATTTTTACCTCGAAACAAATCTATAAATGCATAATTAAACACATATTAGCCTGATGTCAAAATCTTTTCAAATACTTAATTGATGACATATATTTTTTAGAGGCTAAACTGATATATATATATATATATATATATTTGAGAAATCAATTTGATAGTTTAGTCTATATTTAATGTGGAATGAAAACTATGATATTTGATGAATATTTTCATTATTTTTGTTTAATAATTTCCATTCCTATGTCATTGAAAAATTTCCTTTCCACCCTTTGTCATGAAAATATAGACCTACCAAAACTTGAAAATCTAATTTTCTTAAAATAGCTTCAAAAAAATTCTTTTTTTTTTTTGTAAAATCTTAAAAAATTCTACAAGTAGTTCATACCCATTTTTTCAAAAAAAATTGCAACAAATATTAAAAAAATATATTAAATGTGTTTATATCACTGAAATCCCATTTTAACTCATCTATCATTTACTATTAAAATGATAATAAAATTATCATTAATAACGAATGAATCAAAAAGTATCCCACATAAAAAGAGTTTAAATATCATATTTCATATAAAGATATATCACCCCAAAATAATTAGGAGTATGTTTTATGAATAAATTGATAAACCTTAAAACAAACAGTTTTGATTAGATGTGAACTGCACACAGGATTCCCTCGTTCTTCTCATTGCCCTTGCCCTGAACTTCATATACCCAACTTCTCCATTGTCCGTACTTCCCATTGCCCCTTCCTTCAATGACGAGGAGACGAGGAAGCTCCCCAGTGATGAAATGACGAGGAAACCTCTCCTTCTCCCCTGTGATTCAACTTTGATTTTTCCCTTATTACCATTGCCACCTTCAACATTTGGCTGATGGTGCACTTCACATCTACTGCTATCAACATTCTATGCAAGCTCGCGGTAAATGATGGCACGACAATGGGGGTGGCTACTGCCTATCGGCTCGTTTTCGCATTAATGCCTCTTGCTCACATTTTTGGCAAGTCAATGAGTGTGAAATTTTTCACATCATAGGACCCCCAATACCTTTTTCAAAGCAAATGTCGTTATTTACGTCTCACAACACTTTAAGATAAAAAAAAAGAAGAAGAAAGAAAGTCATATTCACAGTTAAAATTTAAATGTTTTCAATCGGTGCGAGTCGAAACAAAGGTACTAAGCCTATATATGTAGCCTTGATTTCCCTCTTCCCTTGTAATCTTGGACGATTTGGGATTTATTGTCTTATTCTGAGATGTTTTACTTCTGTCAACTCCAACAATGTTCAACCTTGTTTCTGCAATCCCAATGGGAAATTAGGAAGGAGGGATACATTTTATGAAATAAAATTTAAAATATTGAGAACTTAATTTTAATGTTCCAATAATATCACAAAATTTTATATCGACAACGAATATAGTCAAGTTTTATCTACTACTTAAAAGGTCATAAAAATAAAATATTTTGGTTAAATAAATGTGTAAAATTTCCTATAATATTTTTATATATCGATGTATAAAAATTAAACTACTAATATACAAATGAAACAGATTAAAAAACTCTCAGAGATAGGGTACGTTTGATTGAAAGGTTAAAATAGGATGAAAATTTTCATTTGAGTGAATTTCATGTATAATTTTACACATAAATTTATATATGATATTTTTTTTTCAATTTTATCCTCAACCAAACACACTCTTAATGCTAGTTAATTTTTTTTCCTCTCATATGACAAGACATATTAACTCTTTTAATAATTTCAATATAATTATTTACATAATTTTTTTAAAATTATTGGGGGGACAGCTGCCCCCTCTGCCTTGATGATCCTCTGCCTCTGACAATCACCTTTGTCACAACCAAATCTGGTCGATCCTCAAGCCACTCTATACTGCGATTATCCTCTTGTTTTGACATGAGCTTGTTTAAAAAGATTTTGCAGACATGCTTGAATTTTGTTTAATATTAAACCAATTATTGGTAAAAAGTACAGATGCATAGGAATATATAATAATACTTTTGATTTTCTATGGTTTGGGAAAGTTAAATTTTGGTGCAGCATCATGCAAGGCCAAGACCTTATTCTCTTAAGATCGAATAGCAATTGGAATTGGCGGGAATATGCTGTTAACCTTTTACAAAGCGACGGAAGTTGCTATTTGGTCTACCCACATCAACCTTTTACATCCCATCATACCTTATTTGATTTGGGCTTGCATTTTGTTGCTAGATCCTTCAGCTATGTGAGTTAATTAAAACATCAACGTAATGAGGCTCATCAGTTACAATGAGGAATAACAATAGAAATTGTCACAGGACTAAACAATACAGACCACAAGACAAGACAATTCAAATCTTTAATGTGCTTCGATAACAGTGCAAAATTGCCATAAGACTCAACAAAATACTATGTTCTTAAACATCAACAACAGTTGAATTTATTAATTGCTGTGAAAATCACGAGACTAATATGAAAATTAATTTTTTTAAAAAGAGGAAAGAGAAAATCAAATTTATTTTGAAAGTAGGATATACATGTTTTAGTTTCATTTTGATATATTAACAGTATAAAAAGAGTTTTATATTGTCATTCAATGAAATTCTTTCATTTGCATAATCATACTTTTATGGGTGTAAAAGTGAATCATATTTGTTGGATTGAGCACTTCCACTAGGCCAGACCCCACATGAGTCTTGCCGAGGCTGGATGTTGGTCCACAACCAATAATCTCCTTTTTAGCATTAGTGGTCCGTAGTCCGTGCCTTTCTGGGAATTGGGGGCTTTCAACCCGATCTGACTCTAATTCACCTGGCCTTGCCAAGGCAGAATGTTGGCCTCCAACCAACATCCCCCTCCCAGCACTCTACCACTTGTTGGATTGAACGCTTATCATTAGGCCAAAAGCTATATAGTTGTTAGTCATAATGCAACTTTTTTTGAAAAAAATTTAAGCCCATTATGGAGCACTATAATCCGATTGGACTCTAACCCCATATGGGCCTAACCAAGGCATCATGCTAACCCATAACCAATAATATTTGTAGACGTGGTAATACATAATTAGATGATATTGTAAAATTTTACTACACTATTAGTATATTAAAATTAATTTTTGGTTAAATTAATTTATAAGTCTTTATAATTTCACTAAATTTTTAATTAAGTCTTTACAGTTTTAAAATAATTTGGTCTTGATAGTGAATAGATATTTGTAATAAAGTTCTTAGACCGAATTACTATTACCTAAACGTGAGATTAAACATAATATTTATTGGTTTCTTATGAGGTGAGCGTGCATATAAAGAAGGAGATGACAATTGTTTTTATATTGATATTTTTTAAAACTTAAGTGAAACCGTTTTTTTGTCCAATAACAAAGGATTAATATCTTCCATGACAAGTTTCAACAATATTTTGACTATTATTAAGTTTTTAGTTTCCAACGAATTTAAGTCAACTCATATAAAGTTGATAATAATAAAATTAAAGAATATTTCACCTAATATCATGTTTTTATAACGAATCTTAGGTTTTATAGACTTAATTACATAATTTTATTTATTATATGGATTTGATTAAAAAGTTTTAAATTATAGAAATTTAATTGAAAATTTTGGTGAAGCTACATGGGCTAGTAGATTAATTGAAGCTTGATTAAATTTTTTAAAATATGAAATGAAGGATACGAAATATTAAAATCACCAAAACAAAAAAAAGGGACCGAACCCGGATCCAAATATGTTGACCCCTTCAAGTTTCAAACCAGTTTGATCCGAAACACATGCACTGCAGAACCCAAGCAGCAGCCGCACTCAGCTCACGACAACCCCATTCCTCTCTCTGCCCCTATCGCACTCTCTTCGTCCTAACTCCTCCCCGCGCTTCCAACTCCAATGTAAGATCATTCCTGTCTTCCCTTTCTCATCAACAGATCTTTTTTCTTTTTTTTTTTCTTCTTTTATCTTTGAATTCAATGCTACTTTTGCTGTTTTATGCTCTTCTCAGATCTGGGGTTTTCAAATTTTGTTGCAAGTCGATTCCTTTCTTTCTTGCTTCTCGATGTTGTATGAAATTAGATTGCGGTATTGATCAAGCTTTTATCCCGCGTCTGATTGATAAACTAGTGATTGGTCATATTGGATTCCGTGTTTGATGCAAAAGAATTTTTTTTTTTTAATAATAGGATTGCTGAGCCTGCTGAACTTAGCTTCTGTTTGCAGCTATGGATTTAAGTTTTTGGCTTCTAGGTTGATGCCACTCATTGCTACCTAGTTATAGAGTCCATATTCGGGAACTTTGTGTGCAAATGGTCGTTCATATTTTGATAATTCTTTCTGTGCGTTTGTATTTTAAATATTGCGAATATTTATGCTTTAAATGAGTCTGATGATGGGATTCTGGTTGGTTTAGTGAGCACACTTTAGCGGGACTCAGTTTCTCCTGTATCGGTTTGGTATACTTGTTTATCTTCCCTTTGTTGCATGTTTTGGTTATATTTTCTTTGTGTTTAAAGCTTATGCTAGTGCTAAAATAATCTTCCCTGGGAGTTTAGTGGATTTTGTTCATAATTCTGTTTGTTGGATAGTTTAATTGATATTTATGGCTGGAAGTTATTTCATTGAACTCACATTATATTTGTACATCTGTTCTGCGATAAAGGTTATGTTAATCTGTGAATCTGTCTGTAATCCTTTGTTGAATTCACATTATATTTTGTACATCTGTTTGTTGAATTCTTCGTTACATATGTGAGACATGTTAGATAGTATCAGATGAGGCTTAAGCGATCTGAAAGAGATTGGAATTCATTTGACTTTATTTGGTGTAAATGAACTTTTGTCTGTATTTCCAATGCTAAAAGGTTCAGATATTTCAGCATATCTATATTGGATAATTGGAAGCCAGGGGTTGGTGGATATGGCAGAATGTAAAAAGATTATCAATCCTGCTTATGAAAATTGTGGCATATTTTTGGAAATTGGCTGTTTTGATTTTGTTACATGGTTGTGACATCAATAGATTCAACTCAGTATTGATTTCTTTTGCTTATGTGCATTTTGGTCTTTATGCATTCCGTTACTGCTTATTTCTGCTCGTTAATATTTAGTTTTCAACATGGCTTTAGGGCTGACGAGGAACCTGTTGATCAGAAGAGATATCTTGAAGAGTCTTGCAAACCCAAGTGTGTGAAACCATTACTTGAATATCAGGTATGCTTTTTAAAGTCAAGAATTGTAAACCAGATCATAAATAGTTGAACTTTGTTCTCACTTGAAGTGATCAATACAAGCTTCTTTTATTTGTCAATTGTCAGCTTTTGAAATTGATAGTAGATTGGTGATTATCTCATATGGATTATTTTTGGGCTTTATCAATGGTGGAATTGGGTCTTATTAGTTGTTGGGTAGCTTATTGCTCCCTTTACACAAGCTGGGTATGTGATACAGTTTGCTAAAAAATGTAAACGGAGGATCCTGCTATTGTGAGTGTATGTTAGAGACAAATTTGCTGAACCGATAAAAGTCTATAAAAGAAGAAAACACAGGGGTAGGATGGGATTTAGAATGTTTGTTAATTCTGATATTGAGGCAGGATCTGGTGGGCCTATTACTGAATCATAGGCCTAACGGTTTTTAGGAGAAAGGGGGTGAGGTATGAGACACGTGTGTAGGTAATGGAGAAAGAGTATAATTCTCCTTTGGGGTCAGATTGTTGAGGAGGAATTCTGTTAGGATTTGGCACGGGAGCGTGAGCTGCTATAGTGCTCAAGGCCCCTCTCTTAGTTTTGCATCTATTTCATCTTCTACATTTCTCAGTTATACAATATAATTGTGTTATTGCAGTCTACTTTACCTGTGTGTGTGTGCTTCTATTAGTGTATAAAAGAGAATGATGGGGTTGTGGAATGACAATTTATTCTGCACTAAGAACAAAACACGGGTGTTGGCATAGTAAGAGACAAGAAATGAAGACAGCTACAAGAACTGCACCTGCAGCAAAGAAAATATTGGAGGGATGTTATCAGGTGTCTTTGGCTAGGTGGTATGACCTTATTTTCTGAGTTTAGTGAAGCTCGTGAGTCTGCAAGATAGTATGAAACTAGACTATTGTGCTGAGGGGTGAGGAATAAGTGACATGATAGTCCAAGTACATTTCCTCTGTTCTGTTGTATTTTTTCTGTTTCATTTGGGGAGAACACAATACTTCTCCATTGTATTCTTTAATAGTGCATTTTGAAATTTTGCTCCAAGTGAGGAGATGGGTCACAAGTATGTGATAATTACTTGCTAGAAACTTTTGGAGAATTGACGCAAAGTGAACTACATATCTTGATGTATCGGCAAGATCTCAAGAAGCAATGCATCAAAATTACAGTAGTTGGATTAGGGTATAGATTTTGACCCAATATCCATGTTAAATAAAAGGTTACACTAGAAGAGGCTTTCTCTTGCTTCCTTCCCTCTCCTCTTTGTTCTAGCCGACAGAAGTAACATGTTTATCATTTATACTTTAGATTTTGACTCATTATATGTATACTGAGTTAGTTTTTGTGAACCATATAATTTAGAAACAGCGAAGACATATTGTCAATTTTTTTTTCTGCCTGCCATATTTTTTTGTTCTTGAAATGGATTCTTGCTTATCAGAGAAAAGTAATTCTTCAAATTGCTACAGGCATGTGTTAAAAGGATCGAAGGTGATGACACTGGTCACAAACACTGCACTGGGCAATATTTTGATTATTGGTCTTGTATTGACAAATGTGTAAGTATTGCAGTTCAGTAGTCAAACAATCACTGAATCGTTTTGTTTGTTTATGTATTCTCCAATACTAGTAATGAATCACAATTTTGCAATGCAGGTTGCACCAAAGCTGCTCTCCAAACTGAAGTAACGGGTGAGAATTTTCTGGTATATTATCAGTACCTGCTGTCCATTTCATTCTCAAGTAACTGCTCAAACTTTTGATTTTGTACCCGAACTTTATGCCTTTTATGGTCATCATTATGTTTACTGTGAAATTTTGAACCCACATGTTGGCAGTAGATTATGATTAATAAGAATGCCATGCAAAATTATACCTTTTACATTCAGAAGGATGCATTCTGTTATGAATATGGCCTTTTTAATAAGTATGGTTGTGTTGATGGAGTTTTTAAATATGGATTGGAGTGCGTATTGTTGGATTTTCTGTCCAAGTTTCACGGTTGGATGCAAGAATTTTCCCTGCACCCTAAGTCCGTTATATATGGTTGAATGAAGGTGTTGTGCCATGTCCACGACAATATATTACGATTTGCAACAAAGCTAAATAGTAAGATTAAGATTGTTGGCCAAGCATCATGAGGTCTAATTTCATCTAAAAGTGGATGGATAAAGTGTAAGCGCAGCCTAGTACAATAATAATGCAAAGAATCGCTGGTACAATGGTACCGTACATAATGTAACAAATAGTTGTGAGAGCAGATTCTCAGTATCTCACTGAGGAACAGATTGACCATACACAAAACACAACCAAAATAGTGAGTGAAGTAAAATATATCCAGCTTACATGTTTGAGGTCTCAAATCGGATGTAATTTAATAGGAAAACCATGAAGGAAAAGAAATGTAAGACAATGTGAGGGTTGGTGCCCGCGGAAACGGCATAGCGGATCGAAGAAATTGGACTTGAGGTAAGAGTTATGTAATCTTTCTACAAAGATTGTTTTCCTAAGTTGAGCTTAAATTATTGTATATGTCAACAGAGTGGATATATTAGTCCCTTAAATACGACGTTATGGGTTCGATTCTTTGTTATGTAAATGGAAAAGATTGTTAGGAGAGAGTGAGAGACAATGTCTATTTTGGTGATTTCCACACCTTAAGCGGATCAACTCAACCTAATAAATCCAATCAACTCCAATTGAGCCAATTTAATTTGTTTGGGACATTGGGTAAAAATCAATTACCACGATAATAATTGATTCGGATACTAGATTTCATAAATTCTAACCTGATAACCCAATCCGATCATACTATATGTATATATCTCAATTTTTTCTATGTATAATGTATTTAGTAAATAAACTACACTTTAATTATATTTATCAATGTTATAAAGTTATATATGCCTATAAATTAATAAAACTTTTGAGATTTAAAGTTTGTGGATTTTGAAAAAAGTGATTTTTTTTTCATTTTAATTGAATTAAACATAGAATAATAATAATTGGGTAACCTAATTATTCAAACCTAACTAATTTGATTTTAATCAGTTTGATTTGGGTTTAGTTAAAAAAAAAAGGAAATAAATCTATAATCTTGAACCTAATTGAACTGATCAAAATTGATCGGTCCTGATTCATTTTTTCTCTCAAACCCGAACCAACGTGACCCGATTTCACCCATACTTTAATGGGCATTGATTATTGTTATCGGCATCGTACACTTCCCGGCCATTTTAAGAAGAAAAAAAAAGCGTACATCCTTAACTCCTTATATCAAGAAGTCATTATTTTGATAGTGTATTAAATATAAATTTACATTATATTTTTCAGAAAGTTAAATAGTATTGAGTTACGCAGAGCTACGTCTTGGATTACTGTCTATGAAATAGAATTTCAAGCATCAACTATTCACCAGTTCAAGATCCTCTATTGTTCAGATCAAAAGCACTTTACAGTAAAACTGAAAAGAAAATATGGACTGGATGGAATTCTAACCACCCTTGATATTTTTATCAAGTGATTGGTTACAAATTAAATTTTTTTTGTCTTTTAAAGTGCTTCCTTAACTTTAGAGAATCTATATTACTCATGTTTTACACTTTAAATTGCATCCTATAATTTATAGAATCTAGACCAACTTTATATCAAGATCTTCAAAATTGTAGGATGCAACGTTGGTCATGCCGTATTGAAGGTATTGTTAATGCTCCTGATTATTTAATATAACTATATATACAGACCGTGCCAAATATTCAATATTATCTTCGCTTGATAACGAGACGATTACTAGGACAATTGGTTAACAACATTGAAATTTACTTTTGAGTTGTATACAAATATAATTAAGGTTTAATTAATCCGTCAGTCCTATAGTTTTACTAAATTTTCAATTCGATCCCTACATTTTAAAAATTTTCAATTAGGTCCCTGATCCCATTATTCATTATAAAAATGTTAGAATTAATAGAATATTCTCACAATATTTTTTTCTATAATTTTATATTAAAGGAAAAACCCACCCCTTTCCCTTTTCCTTCTCGTTCCCCTTTCCCACCACTACCACCACCACTATCAACCCCAACATTATCATCATCATCCAAACGGCTCTCCATTTGGATCTGAAATGTCGGTTCTAGGCCCTCAAAACCAAGCCTCTGGCTACTGCCACTCAACAGCAGCAACATAATAACGATTAGGAGCTGAGCTCTGTTCTGGGAAATGATATCTCCGCCTGATTCGCTGCCCTCAAAGCCAAATCATCTTTGTCGTCTTCAACGTTGACTGTTGGATTAGATCTCATAGGAACAGGCGGTGCTGCGCGCCCTATATGATGAAGAGAGCGAAGATGAAGAGGAACAAGTTTAGAAACTGATCGACTGGGCTAAGGATGCTGCACGCCTTGATCCTTCTCCGCCCTCTGATGATGAAGAAGAACAAGAACAAATTGATCACCATGATGAGGATAG
Source organism: Dalbergia cochinchinensis (assembly GCA_031216125.1). Taxonomy (NCBI): domain Eukaryota; kingdom Viridiplantae; phylum Streptophyta; class Magnoliopsida; order Fabales; family Fabaceae; genus Dalbergia; species Dalbergia cochinchinensis. Next base: position 45,793,592 of record CM062370.1, read on the forward strand.
CAGCGCTAGCGACCAAGATATTAACCGCACTCCAGGAAAGAGAAAATAAATGTATTTTTTATATTTTGTTTCTCTATATTTCTCTATATTAACCGCCCGCCAGGGACAACTGTTTGGATGATGATGATGTTGGGGTTGATGGTAGTGATGGGGAAGGGGAACGGGAGGAAAATAGGAGGGGTGGGTTTTTCTTTTTTTTAATGTAAAATTATAGAAAAAAAATATTTCGAGAATATTCTGTTAATTCTAATATTTTTTGTAAAGGATGATGGGGTCAGAGACCTAATTAAAGATTTATTTTCAGAATAGGAACCCAATTGAAAACTTTTAAAATGTAGGGACCCAACTAAAAATTTAGCAAAACTATGGGACCGACGGATTAATTAAACCTATAATTAAATATGCCATTGTTGGGCTAGACCACGTATATATCTCTATCTTTCTCTTTTTTCCACCTCAATCCCAAAACAAATTACAACATCACCATATTAATACATACATAAATATGAAAATGAAAGGACTGAAGCCTGCCCTGCTGATGGTGATGGCGCAGATTGGGTATGCTTCTGTGAGTGTGATCCACAAACTCGCCGTTAATGGTGGAATGAGCAGTAGTGTTATTACTCCCTACCGCCTCATATTCGCAACTGCTTTCACTCTCTCTCTTGCTCTAATCTTTGGAAGGTCCATCCATCACGCCCTCTGGCTTTCTCTTTTGTTACTACAACAACTTAATTTCATGTTGTTATACCCAGGCCAGCATTATGTTATTCCTAAAAACATGATGTTTTCTTCTTCATTTTTTTTCTTTCCCTTTCACTATTTTCTATTATATGAAACAGAAAGAACAGGCCAAAGCTGACAGGGAAGGTGCTACTCATGTCATTTTTTTGCGGCCTGTTTGGGTATGGTTGATACTTGATATAAATCTTCAGTCTTCCCCCCATTTGCCTTAGCTTTTTTTTCGTCTTCTTGTTGCTGTTGTTGTTTTTTTGCGTCGCATGTATAATGTTAAATTGCTTACTAAAATTCAGTATAGTGATTGCGATAACGTAATATATGTTTTATGTGAAAAATATACATAGAAGAAGTTTGTACCAAAACCTATTTTCCAATGCTTTTGGCTTTTGTATTGGCAACATTTGCTACTGCGGTTTATAGCCTCGTTCCTGCACTCACTTTTGTCTTGGCCACCGTCTGCGGGTACGTAACTCACAGGCTATGCTTTTCTTTTCGAATTTCTTAAAGTAAGGCCTATTGGCCTTTTGGTGTGAACGATAGGATAAGTTGATAGTATCATTAAAATATGTTAAATGCTAATATTATATGATGTGTGGTATGATTTCTTATATGATATTAATTAAAATTTAGAACTATATAATATATTATTATTCTCTCTATGTTACAAATATTCTTGATTATAAATAATTTTTCAAATAAAATTTTAATAAAATGATAATTTTAAATTATTTAATTATAAAATTAGAATCAAACTTTATTACTTTTCTGTTTAAATCTTTTGAAAACTCTTATAAAAAATATAACCACAAAAGTAGTGCTATTTCTCTAAATATGATATCCACTTTATCACCCTTATGATATAATTGAGAGTTTTGTAGATGATAGAAAAGAATGACTAATAACAGAATGGAAGAGAAATATGAGTAGTAGAGTGAAAGAGGCTATGTCACACATTTATTTGAATGTTGCTTTCATTCCCTCCTTGACTTCCCAATTTGAAATGTCAAAAAAAGCTTATTTTTGAGTGATAAGAGAATGACATATTATCCCTTATTAGTCATGTCATCGCTTCTTTTAAAATTACTTCTAATAATGGTTATCTATGTTTAGTCTTATCACTTCTTGTCAGTTTCTCTATATTTTTTTTCCAATCATAGCCTTAAATGTGATGGAAAAAAATTAAATGAGTAAATACCATTCCCACAGCTAAGGACATCAAAACAGATTTATCAATGGAACATATATTTTTCGGTGATCACATAGCATTTATGATAACCACTACACTTCATGAAAAAATTAGTTTTTCGTCAATTGTAATAAATTGACGTGTAAGGGTGTAACCAATCATGCAAGGAGAGACAATAATGTGTAAACAAGAGAGAGAAATTTTCTTATCAAAGGAAACGTGATTCGCTTCACCTTGGTTTTAGATTTCGTGTGTCGTTCCACTGAATATCTTTTGATATTTTTAATATGTGTAACTTGATCCTAATTTTTTTTAAATATAAAGGCAATTTAAAACAACAAATTACCTTTGGCAGGAAGGGACTTTATCATTTTTCTTTCAAAATAACAGCTATAACAAATTAATTTAATTATTAATATGTCTTAAGAAAAGAATCAATTAATGTCACGAGCTAATTAAATTTATTTTATATTATGTGGCATGAGTGAGGCGTTTTATATCATGTGCCAACAATATTATAGTTGGACTTGGATTCTATTTTCACATGTTAGAAGGCATGATGAAAAATAGGATAGCTTAATAATTTATGTATTATTGAGAGATGTTATGTAATTTATAAAGAGGTGTGCCAATTTATAGGCCAAATATAAAATCAAAACATATCAAACTAATATCAACCTAAATTGATCTCAATTATTTCTAACAATTACTTTTCACAGGCTAATAACATGAGTAAAGAATACCCAATCCATCACTCGAGTTCAGCATTGATATCCTTGATGGCGGCAATACAATCCACTGCCTTTGCCCTTTGCCTTGAGAGGGATTGGAGCCAATGGAAGTTGGGTTGGAGTATTAAACTTCTAACTGCGGTTTATTCGGTATGCTGATTTCAAAATTGGAAGTCCGTGCATGGTGAACTTAGCTATCGGTCTAATATTATGCCAATAACGAAATTCGAAACTAAAATGTTGTTGCAGGGAATTATTGTGGCCAATGGACTAGTGATTATTGTCACTGCATGGTGTGTACGGATGAGAGGCCCAACTTATGCCTCTGCTTTCAGCCCTCTTGCCCTTGTGGTTGTGGCTCTTGCTTGTTCCTTGATGTTTGATGAGAACCCATGCGTAGGAAGGTATACTAGACCTATTTCATCTACAATTTGATATCTGGCACAGTGACTAATTATGTATGAGAAAGGTTTTTTTTTTTTTTGGATCGAAAGAAGAATATTGTTGGTAAACGTACGTGTATTAATTACTTACGCTGCTTTGATTTATTTTTGGCGACATGTTTAGTGTAATTGGAGCAGTGCTAATTGTGTGTGGTTTGTACATGGTGCTGTGGGGTAAGAGCAAAGAAACGGATCACTTCATGCCATCAGAAATCACCCAAGACGAATTTGAAGCCAATGAGGTTGTTGTCATCATGTCCTCGAGAAAAGATGTGATTGCGGCAACAATATTGATACCGGCCAATAGTAAGGGCAATATTGTTGCAAAGGTGAACATATATGAAGTGAATGACATTGAGAATTACCGGAAGGAGGCCTGGCTGTACAATGTTTCAGAAACACTAGATAGATCAGATAAATTACATACGATACTCAGTATGAATAGGAAAAATTCTCACATGGTTTTGGGAGAAGTTATTATATGGGCACAATTCCAACACCCAATCCTTATATACACTCACAATAAAAGTGGGATTCACCAACTTTATTTATGATATATTCATTTACTTATGAGTCCCACAAATTTTATTGTGTACGTAAAAATGAGGCGTTAAAATTATGTTCATCTAAGAATTTTTCTATGTTAGCACATGTTCCTCCATATTATGTTATCATCTTTACATAGTGATGTGAGACCTATGTGAAAAAAAATACATAAATGTAGAAATCCTACAATAAAGCCAGCTTTTAGAGGGGGGAGAATTTTTTTGCTCTGGGAGTAAGGAAGAATCTCTCTAGGAGTTGAGTATACGAATCAATTCCGTCCTGCATATAAGTGATAGGTTCGCGGGACTGGCAACTCAATAGTTTCTATATTATCGTTTGTATTTAAAATGATAAAATCGATTCAATTTAAATTTTTTCATCTACAATATAATACTGAAGTTTAATTTCTCTATTATATTGATGATTATAAAATACGACTACAACAAAAACAAATACTAGTAACCCCTAAATTCTAATTAAGTGCACGTGTCCGGGTCAGGATGTGAGAATTTTTAAACAATTTATCACAATCAAACCAGCGTAAGAATAATTTTGCTAATAAATAGTTGAAAAGTTTATTAAGGGATAAAAATAAGAATATTTCATATTTAAAATTTTAAGATTTATTTGTAGTGATTATCTCATATACAAGTATTCTTAAAAGACTGAGTGAACTATTATAAAATGGGTTTGACTAATGAATGCCTTAATTAAGGGTACTAGCTAAAGTTTTCAAAGTACAAATTTTTTATTGAAAAATAAAATTTTTAAGTTATCAATACATTTAATATATTGAGAACATCAAAAGTTTCTACTATTGAAAACTTTAAGATACTAATTAGTAAAACCATTATAAAATTAGTTGATGGTAATTCATTCCACGTATATGCATGTACCTTTTTTGGTCCTAAGTTTTCAAGTGTTTTTTAAAATGTTGTCCATTTGATGCTGTGAAATGGACTCCAAAGGATGTCGATTATCTGGAATGATAATCTCTTGTAAGTAAGGGGTTCCTATGGAACACTAAACCAAGCATTAACTTTTCCTATTATTGAAATAAATGCTAGCCATGCTTCTTTGAAATTGAACCCGTCTATATTGTAGACCAACATGTAGCACACCAAGATGGATGCATGGCTGCTCATATAACACATTAGTATTTATTGTGTTGGACATGTAAGATATGCTTGTCTTTCTATTATTTTATATCATAGATGTGCCTATAAAAGGCCAAGCCCTGTGCTGTGCAAATACCAGCTTAAGTTTTAGAATGAAATGAGCTTATTAAAAAGCTCCACTTTCTCTCTATTATTTGTGTTGTGCTCTATGAGTTTCCGAGAAAGAATGAAAAATAGAGAGTTGTCAGTATTTTTCTTCCTTATTTTATTATGTTTATGAGTTAATACGTTGAAAAAGATCCTGGATAAGATTGTGTGGGTTTATGATATCAAAATTTTTAACATCATCAGTTTCCATATTCAGACCAATAGAATGCATGATGTATGAGACACATAAATTGATTCAATAGTGAGAAGACACTCACTTTAGAGGATAATTTTCATTTTAGAGAATTTATTTATTGTGAAACTGTAGGTTAGAGATTGATGGGCAGGAAAAAGTCGAATTAGGGTCTACGTCGTTTAAAATGAACCATTCTTAAATTACTAATAATGCAATACTATTTTAAAACAAATATGTTCAATTTTATATGTTATGGGTGCGTATGTTTCAATTTTTGAAAAAATAATTATAAAATTTAATCTTTATATAACTAAAAAAATTGAAATTAGATTTTTTTTTAGAAACTATTCTTTTTAAGCTTCTAAAAAACTAAAAACAGATTCTTTAAAAAAAATGATTATTTTTAAATATTCAAATGCAGGAAAAATATTTTTTAAAAATAGCGATTAAAAACAAAAATCACATCCTATTTGGTACAACGGACTGCATAAATGGCAAATTGAAGCTAAAAACGATCGATGTCTACGGAGCTATAAAAACCAAAAACGGACTCCAAGCAATTAGTACCACATTTTCAACAACACCGATGAGGCACAGTAGTAGGATCCTACATGATTAAGCAACTGCCCCGAGTGCTCACTGTGCAACTAATCTGTTCAACTGTCTCGCTAGGGTCAAATACGACGGCCGCAAATCTTTTATTCCAGAATTATACATGTGGCTCTTCATCCTTAACATTTTTAAATGTTTTCAAATACTTGTCTTCATATGACAAGGATGATTAAATGTATATTATTTATCTTTTAGGTGATAGAAATAGTAGATAAGATAGAGAGAAAAAAAAAAGTGGTTTGAAAACAATTGATTCACATTGCAAATATGACATCTAGCCAGTATATGCCAATTCTCAAGTTGTCCTGATTGACATATAAGCAATCATATTGTACACCATAGTCTTTTTAGCATTTTTATGCTTTTTAATTTTAGAAAATAAACGATAATAAGAAATATAAATACTGAGATATGTATTTTTTATCTTATAAAAAAATATGATGTAAAATTAATACTAAACAGCATATAAATGTCATTATTCTTCTTGACTTGGAACTGTTTTTTTTTTTTTTTTTTGCGGATCTCCGACGATCTTGACCTTATTAATTACTTAATTAAACTTTGTCACATTAACTGCATGTCAAAGAAAGTGTGCATGCTTCTTCGGCATTAGTACGTAAACAGTGACGTGGAATTGATAAGAATTATTTGGAACCTAGACATGATACAGGGAAGATTTCTCTTCCGCATGCCGAAAATCATCTTGTTAGGGGCTGCTAATTGATATACCTGCGAAAGCTTGCATGGGAAGAGTTTGATTCAAATTTAATTAACTTCCCTATATGTATATATATATGGGGGACTCCTCTTCTTCAATTCATCAGTACCTCAAATTGCGGCGGCACAATAGCTAATCTTGAAATATGAAAGATACGTGGGAAGCGCTGCACTGGTGGAAACCACCCACGCTAATGGTGGGGGTGCAGATTGCATTTGCCGCTGGCAATGTGCTCTTCAAGCTTGCCTTAAATGATGGAATGAGCGTTTGGGTAGGCATTGCCTATCGCATCATTTTTGCAGCGGCTTTCACCCTGCCCCTTGCTCTTATTCTTGAAAGGTTACGTTGCTGATTCATTAATTAATATGCAAAGTTTTATTCTTAATTTTTCTTTTAATTTTATACACACAATATTATTGTGACATCTAAAATATAAATATCTCATTTGATATCTATTTTATTACATTTTTTAATGTTAAAATATTATTTTTCATTCTATATTGACGATTAATTTTATTGACAAATTACATCATTTCTTCACTTCACGTAATAAAATGTACATGTATAAGAAAACCAACGTAAAAACGACAATACACAACAATTGATCATCACGTCGATCGATGATAAGAGTCAAATTTAATTTTAAAAGATTTTAGAAAACCCTCGATCAATTTCTTCAATCTCACAAATATTTCAACATTGTCTAGCCGGAAGATTCCCTTTTTTGATGAATTTGCATGGGCGAAGCCTAACAGCTATTAGGAAGAGAAACCCAACATCATAACTTCTTTGAAATTTGGACTTGGACTATAGATTAACTTGGCCAAATTGGTGTTGCTTTTCCCTGTGACAGGAATAAAAGACCAAGAATAACCTGGAGGGTTCTTTTTATGGGATTTCTCTGTGGCTTATTTGGGTACGTGCAAAGTAAATTCTTAACCTTTATTTTCCCATACCACGAGTGTTATGGTGCACGTATGAAAATGGGGTGAATGTACGTGTATATTCGGTGATTAATTAACAAAACTGACTTGTTTATGTGATGCCATTACAGTCAAACTTTATTTCTAAATCTATACTTTGAGGCCCTGGCTTTGACGTCAACAACCTTTGTGTCCGCCATCAACAACCTTATTCCTGCTGTCACCCTTATCATGGCCTTTTCCTGCGGGTAAGTGTCCTCATCACCGTTTCCGTATACCCACGTTAGACTTAATTTGCTTTTGAAAAATGTTCATTACTATGGACTTGACTCAATGATATATCGCAAAATCCAATTACGTCAATTCAATTAAGTGCGTGTATGGTAATTTTATTCTCCTAAAAATGTATTAATAAAAAAATTTCCTTGTTTTAAATGTAGTTAATAATTGATAACAACGTTTATTATGTCCAATTAAATTGTAAACATTTTTTAATTTGGTCCCTTAAATTTTTAAATATTATATTGCATCCGAGTTTGAGTATTTTGTTCATTACAATAATTGTGCACCAATATGAATAAAACAAAGATTAATTAATGTATTGAAAAACGTAACGGATAGTATATCAAATTTTAATTAAAGATGTAAATTACCAAGTTATCTTTCAGAAAAACTATGCTTAGTCAGGCAATACGTGGGAGAATAGATATTAGTGGAAATTAAAGTTACTTTAACTTTGCACTCCGAGTTATGTTGCTTTTGTTTAATTCACGCTCAATGTTCGTAGGTTGGAAAAATTGAAACTGGGAGCAGCATCAGGAAAGGCCAAGGTGTTAGGAACTGTAATTGGAATTGGTGGGGCAATGGTGTTGAGCTTTTACAAAGGGGTTGAAATTGATATTTGGCCTTTTCACATCAACCTTTTGCATCCACAGCAGAACCATGAAGGACACCTGGCACCACCTCAAGCTGAGTCTGCTAGTGCATTGTTGGGAGTTCTATGTGCCATTGCAAGCTGCTTCTCTTTCTCTCTGTGGCTTATCATTCAGGTCAACTTTTTTTCCTTTCTTCTTTCTGTTAAGGCCAAAACTAACGTACTTGTTCACTAACCCCTTCTTAGCTTCTCATTTTTCATACTTCATTTATTTGAAGCTTGAAAATTATACACAATCCGGAGCATGCATTGTCAACAACTATGTTTAATAACTACATACTATGCACGATGAAAAATAATTGTCCAATGTTAAATTTTCATTTTTTTCATAAAGAATTGTAAATTTAAGACTTTTAAATAATATGTATTATTTTCTTATATTATATCCCTTTATTAAAGAACAAAAATAGTTAATACTAAGGATAGTTATAAAGGAAGCTAATATTGAGATATTTTCAATCCTCTTCTTAATTTCTATGCAAATTTAAAATTATACATTATTTCTAATGGCGTTAATTTGGGTATGTATTTATAATAAATATAAATATAAATTTAATACTTCATATTTGAACATAATCATAATAAAATTAATAGAACCTTAAAAAAGTAATTATAAAATTGGTGGGACGATCGTTTTTGTTCAGCCTGTCTATATTTACAAGATTCTATCCCTAACATCGTCTCCCATAAAGCTGTAATTTGATTTCCCCAATCACTTTACATGGCACAGGCAAAGATGAATGAAGAATACCCGAGCCAATACTCAAGCACAGCTTTGATGTCAGCAATGGGAGCAATACAATCCACTGTTTTTGCTTTTTGTGTTGAGAAGGATTGGAGCCAATGGAAGCTGGGTTGGAATATCAGGCTCCTAACTGTGGTTTATTCAGTATGTCCAAAAATTAAAGCACCGCACATATGACTAGCTAGCTAGTGAACTAAATGAATGTACGAATTCTGAATAACAATTTTTTTTTCCACATAACTTGTTGTTGCAGGGTATTGTGATCTCTGGGATAGTGATTATGGCCATTGGATGGTGCATAACGGTGAGAGGCCCTCTATATGCGTCTGTTTTCTACCCTCTGCAGCTTGTGCTTGTGGCTGTAGCCGCATCATTGATGTTGGATGAGAACTTATATTTAGGAAGGTATAACTATATAACTATCCACATTAAACCTTTCACCTAATTAAAGAGGAATATGTATGTGTTGATGATTCTTCTTTTTTTTTACTTTTGTGCATTGTATTCATGATTTAATTTTAATTTACTGTGGGTTTGTTTTGTATATAGTGTGCTTGGAGCGGTGCTAATTGTGTGTGGCCTATACATGGTGCTGTGGGGTAAGAGCAAAGAAATGCAGAATATGACCCATCATCATCTGTCAGTACCATCAGAAGTCACCGGGGATTCCGAAGTTACGAGGTTGTTGTTATGTTGATAGCTCATGATAAGCACGAACATGTATCAGTGAAACCAGACAAGCTCTGGTACCTGGAAATTTTTAATGGATCATGACGATTTGTCAAAAACATGGACGGAAGAACACGGTATTCAGTATTCGCACTAATGGCAAAGAAGAAAGTGCCCTTCAAAGATATGTAGTTGGAAATTTCTAATTAGTGCTGAGGACGCAGATGATGCGAGGCAGGGGATGCCTTGTCCTTTTCCAGTCGCCAATCTGCTTGTTCCATGGTCTATTCAATTATTTTTATCCCATCAATGAATGGCTTAATGGCTACAGATTATTCAATATATATATATATATATATGAGAAATTTTGCTTTGTCATAGTGTATAGTGTTCTTATAATATGATTGGTACGGTACAACTTAAAAGTTCATGAGTAAGAACCTATTTACTTAGCAAAGATATAGTACAGATTCACCAGAAGAAGTCGCACGTACATCATATATATTCCAGTGTTTAAAGATGAAGAAAGCGAGAATCAAACTCCAATATTCGGATCATCAACTCCAAAACGATATTACAAACAGACAAATAGAGAAGTAATACATAAAAAGGGAAAATAAGCAATCGACTTAATTAGGTTGTTTTTGTTCTGAGCTTTCAGTTTTTTATTTTTATTTTCAGCTTTTTATATTTTATTAAATACTGAAAATTTTTAAAATTATAAATTTCAATCTTTAATTTTTATTTTTAATTTTCAGTATTTCTTTCATAAAATTTTAAATACTGAAAAATTGAAAATAAAAATTTAAAACTGTAAACTCAAGCAAACAGAACCTTAATCTTTAGAATATTGGTATTTTAATTAAGTGAGACATCTACTTCATTACCATTGAATCTGATGGATGAATAAAAATAGTATGTACCACTATCCCATCCAATAGTATCTCATTTAAATATTCACTTTTTGATGTTAAAATAATATTAATATAATCTCTACCCTATAGTTCTCAACACTGAAACCAGCAATTCAGTCAGGAAACCCACTTTTTTACGTATACATAGATAGATATAGGAAATTCATTAATATTGCAGACAAATGAAGTACAAGCGAGGGGGGATTAAGATATCTCCCACGCTAGGAAAAAGATGAAGGAAAGAATAAATAAATAAAACTACGATGAACACAGTATCAATTCTGTACGTATGGTCACGGGGACAAGTGGAGCCACTATTTGTATTTTACACCCCACTATCAATGAAACCATACAAAAAGGTTGAGAAGTGGCATTCATTTTCCATCTCCCTCACATACTCTCAGCTGCACTTGGTGCGTAGCCCCCCCACCCCACTTACATATATATAATGCACAACAAGATCTGATGAAGTAGTGAACGCACGAAAGAGCATTTAGGTGCTGACCGTTGCTTTGCTTGCATATAAGAAGTTTACTTGTACTCAATTGTATGCGACAAGCATAGACGACAACGACATTTTTTCGTTGCGCTCCCTCTATTCCTTTTGTTGTTTGATCTGGATTTGTTAGCTTGTTCGATTCTCTCGGTGGGCGTAGGACAGTGTGACCGAAAGGAATAGATATATATGCCCATCGGTCTCCACTAAGTGCTATTGTGGGCGACAATATCTGTTGAGGAATGGGATACTCTCACACTCAGTGAACATTTTCAACAACCCATTATCGGCAAGTTTTTTAAGCTTTCTGTGGGGTCAACAAATTAAAATACGAGGCCTAATGAAGAAGAAAGTGCAGAAATAAGATAACAATTAAAAAGGGAATTGGAATACACGGAAGAGGGAGGAGATTGAATTTCAGATTTGTAGAAGGATACAAGTTCAATTTGAGTTGAGTAAGATGTTCCTTAAGGTGAGGTTGGTAAATATTATATACACCATACTCTCCTTGAGTTGCATTTATTAACCCCTCCTTAAATTTTGATGTAAAAGTATTTCATATAATTATTCAGCCATGTAATATCACACTAGTCGCACTACAAGAAAACAACTATTTTTAACAATTCAGACATTAAAAATATCAATAAAAATATTATAAAAAAAGCAATATTGACATATAATACTCGTTGAAAATATTTGTAAACTTTTATTGATAATTAGTAAGTACATGTTCGGAAAGCTAAGAAAATAATTTTTTTCCTCAAAAAGAGAAAAAAAAAGCTGTTTTAAAAAAACATCTTGTTTGGGTTGTTTTCGGTTTCGAAATCAAGCATTTTTTGTGTTGGAAGAAGAGCAGTTTTGGTTTAAAAAAAAAGTTAAAGCTATATTTTGGACATTTTGATTATAAGCTGAAATATCAATCACATACAATTGCCCAATCTATCCTCAACAATCATATCCCTCTATTTAAGATTTACCCCTTTTAATAATTCATCATAAAAAATAATTATTTTTAAATGATCCAAACAAAAAACAAACTTAAAATTAATTTTCAATTAAAGTACCCAAAATTAATTATATAAAAAAGCAATTATATGTATAAATAACTGATTATTAAAATAACTTTAATCTTGCATCTTTTCCAAAATATGTTCTAAATTCCAAAAAAAGTTTATAACTATTTTTAGCACTCACTTCATGTCGAAATTATTTTTTTAACAATATTTCTATTGATACTTAATTATTGAAAATGCTCAATTTTTTTTTTGTAATCCCATAATAGTTGATTTCTCTACCCACTGCATGAAAGATAATATAATAATAAAATATTTTAATTAAATAAAAATATAAAATCTCAATACATTAAAATTAAACTTATATTATACATGATACCCACCTATTTTGATGCAAGTAACATCAAACACCTCTGTACATAACACACGGCACCAGTTTAGACATATGACAAATAGAGTACTATATGTGTAACGCTATCTAATATCAGAGAAGTTACGTGTAATTTAAATCCATTTGAGTTTATTATTATATCATTTATTAAAAATTTTGATTTCAGGAATAATTTATATGGGCCGCGCCACTTGTTCTAACATGCCAAACAGTTTCTTTGCCAAATATATGCACTCCATATATTTCATTGAATCCTTTAAAAGTATGTCTTCATGTGGTCCAGTATGTCTTCCACTGTCCGTCTACCTGATAGACCTAACTCAGGATGTTTGGTATACTGTATTAGACATGATAGTATAAGTTTATATTATATATTATTCTGTTATATGTTGTTTGATGTAGATAATGTATTATATAGGCTTATATATCATAATTTTTTTATATGTTAAAATGTTATATAACTTAATACAAAACGTATAAGATTACTTTTATTTTTTAATATTTTATTAAAATAAAATAATTCTTAAATAAATAATAATACATAATAATGCATAAAAATTTATAAATAAAATTATTTCATAATAAATAAAGATTGTTAACAAATAATATATGATATTAATCTAGCTATATACAATAAAAATAAAAAATTAATTATAGTTAATAAATATTAAATAGAAATAAATATTTAAAATAAATAATATATAATATATAAAAGTAAGTATCAATAATAAAAATATTTTGAGTTGAATTTTTTTTAAAAATTTAAATTTAAATAATTATAATTAAAAATAGAAAACATTAAAGATATATAAAGAGTAATTTAATATTCATATAATTTATTGAAATAATAAATAATTAAAAATATTGAAATAAATAATAATATTCAAAATAAATTAAATTTTAATTAATAAATATTTACATAAATATAATATTTAAAATCATTAATAAAAATTTTATTTTATTTTATTTAATATTTGATTAAAATATTAAAATTATTTATAAATAAATAATTGTATTATTAAATATAAAATATAATATCTTATACAATATTATACTAAATACTATAAAAATTTATCAAATCTTATTTTATTGAATCTTATTCTACCAACAAAAATTACATGAAGTTTTATAATGTGTGGACTCTATACATATATATATATATATATATATATATATATATATATAAGTGCACGCAGTAGCATACAAACGGTGCTTAGAGAACTTAAGCACTGCTTGGAATCCGAATATTCATTCTCCATATAAATATACCATTGCCGAGCTAAACTTTCCACAACTCAATCTTTCTATTTCCTATTCGGTCTCAACTCCCAAACTGTGCAAGATGAACGATTTCTGTAATGTATTGCAAGAGTTGAAACCAGCCATGCTAATGGTGTTTGTGCAGATTTCATTTGCTGCGGTCAATGTGTTCTACAAGATCGCCATAAGTGATGGAATGAGCATGAGGGTAGCTACCGCCTACCGCCTCGCTTTTGCATCGGCCTTCACTATCCTCCTTGCTCTCATCTTTGATAGGTTTATTATAATTTGCCTTGCAGCTTCTTTTGCTTCTGCACTATTTACCATGTTAAATATATATTTTAGGAATTATATACACAAAAACATTTTCACATATTAATTCTCATTGGATAAGTGAAAACCTCTTCTTTTTTTCTCATATCTAATTTTAATATACTGATAATATAACATTATTTTATGCAGTCATTTAATGACATTATACAAATAGGAGTAATTAATTGGAGAAGCACATGTAAAATTTAAATCCTGCTTTTTCCCAATCAAGTTATTTTCTTATATGTATAACTAGCCTTGTAGTTTGTTTATCACAACTAGGTTATGTTTAGCTGTGAAGTAAAAATGAGTGTAAATTTTTTATGAATGAAATTTATGTATAATTTTACACAGTTGAGCTTATTTATGAAAATTTACTCCCTATTTTTACGTACCCCTAACCAAACATATTCTTAAAATGCTGTTAATCAAACATAATTAATGTTTTAAAAACTTAAACTTTCACTTTTTAAAAGTTTAATTCACGCATGCAAAATACCTGTGAAAATCTTGTATGACTCAAAAATATTTTACTATACAAATTTTCAAATTAAATGCACACATGTATCATCTTCACATCACCATCAGCATTAATTAGTTACAGCCATGCATGCATATCCACCATTTGTTCAGAGTGTGGGTGTGCTAGCTAGTGGTTTAATAAGCTGAATTGCGGAAAGGTGCCTGCTTCACTGGCGTAATGAGGAACAGGTTTAGTGTAATACTAGATGGCTGTGTTATTGCATGCGGTGCAGGTGTTCTCTAAGTCTTGCTTTTCATCTGCTAAGATTGTTTAGGCGTCATGTTTCCTAGAAGCTGCTTTGTATAGATGTTGAATTGTTGGATGTTATACTTGGTTTATCGAAAAAATAATGATGAAAAACAAAATAGCCCCACATGCGTATATATTATAATTTATTTTATTATTATTGGACGTGATAATAATCTCACTCATCTCATTAACTCATTGCATCTAAATATTTAGCAATGTAAAATGAAATGTGGAGTACTATACACTACATATTTAGTAATATTTATAAATTATGGCTAAATATAATGAAAAGTGTAGTAAATAAATTTAGCCACACTTTATACATGTGATTAAATATTTGGTGCCCCTCTCCATCTAATATATCTTAGAAAGAGACGCATATTGTAGCTTTCGTGAACATAAGACGTGCAATAACAGATTAACCATTCCAAAATGTTTTTTTTTTCTGCCATGCATACAGGAAGAAGAGACCAAAATTTACTCGGAGGGTGCTTTTTATGGAATTTCTTTGTGGATTGTTTGGGTATTCCTGCTACATAAATTCTTCAAGTTTTTGGCCATAGATAAGTGTTTTACGGCATCTATATTGTCAATGGTATTAACATTATGCTGACATGGTGATGTAATAAAATGTTCCAGCGGAAGCTTATTTCTCAACTTCTACTTCGCGGCACTGGTTTTGTTGCCAGCAACGTTTGTGTTGGCCATCATGAACCTTGCTCCAGCCATCACCTTCATCATGGCCATTACCTCCGGGTACTCATCATCGATCACTTACATTTACTTTATCTTATTTTATCATGCCTTTATCATTTTAAAAATTTTCATTAATGAATGCAAAATTACTTTATGCTTTGGTTATGGAAAGACAATATCTTTCTTTTGTCCAATCTATCAACACATTTTTTTAGTCTTTTGAATTCATTTTATTTTATATTTTACACCTATATATGATATTGTTTTACATATTGATTCAAACCTTTAGTATCTAAAGCATAATCAAATTAAGATGACCTAACATCAAAAACTGATTTAATAAAATAAAGTTTTAAGAATTAAAACCTTAGGTTTTACTAATTGATTTATTTGTTGGGTAAATTACACTCCAACTTCTGTTTATTTATATGATAATAACTCAATTTTAATAAATTCTTAGGTGTTCTTAAAGTAAGATAATGTATTTATTCTGCCTTATTTATTGATTAACAAATCAGTTATTATATTAAAAATATAGGAGAAATAAGAGATAACAACAACCCGTAAAATTTATGTGTCAATTAATAAATGAATGAGAACTATACAAGCGCTCTATATCTTTATATACCTATGATATTCCATGCTGATTTAACAAGTGAGTTTTAACCTGATTTATATTTTAATTTGCATGAAAACTATTAGTATGACCGGTGCCCATATTAATATTACATTTTTTGGATAATTAAATGATGTTTAACTCTGACAGAGAAAGAAGTGAGAGAAACTTGAGTAAATCACTTATCTCACTTGACAAAGCTAGATACAAAAAATACCCAAAACCTAAAACAATAACAAAAGTGATACAATCCAAAATGAAAAAATCATCAACATACTATTGCCAAAACTACCCAAAAGCGAAAACCAAGAATAGCGTTATTTTGTCTTAAAGAGACTTGAAAATTGAACAACTTTCAAAGCATTATTTAACTGATATGGGAACAATAGATGGGGTAGTCTCCACCCACCTCATAGTGGGTGCACATAAAATGAATCAACACAACCAAACAATCATTGAAGACCACCTCGACTGCGTGAGCTCCTCCTGCATCTAGAAACAAAGGAAGCCATACCTGCAAAAGAGAAAAAAAAAAAAAAAATAAACACACTACAAAAATGAACCATGCACAAAAACGAAAGCCGTAGAAACAGGGGAGCACAAAAAATTAAATGATGGTGTCATTGGTCGAAATAAAAGTCACATTTGGAGTTCCCAACTAACAACAATTTCGGTCAATATTAAGGTATAATATGGACGACTGGTCGTAGGAAAGTGAAGCTAATTTTGGCACTCCCTATTCATATTTAGCACTTTAATTTAGCTGTGTGATTTTACAGTTTGGAAAAATTAAACTTGGGAGCAGCAGCCGGAAGGGCCAAGGTAATTGGAACAATAACAGGAATTAGTGGGGCAATGCTGTTGACCTTTTACAAGGGGGTAGAAATTGATATTTGGTCTTCCCACATCAACCTTATGCATCCACATCAGAACCAAAATGGGCATATGCCACCATTACATGCTGACTCCGGCAGCAAATTACTGGGTGTTTCGTATGCCATAGCAAGCTGCTGCTCTTTTTCATTGTGGCTCAACATCCAGGTCAGCCTTTTTTTCTTTCTTCCTGGGACCAAACATAGAACAGAACACTCTTGTTCTCCACTGACTTCATCATAGATCAATGTCTGCTTGTTGTGTAATTTCACTAATGCATATAGGCTAAGACGAATGAAGAATACCCAAGCCATCAAACAGGCACAGCTTTAATGTGCACAATGGCAGCAATACAGTCCACTGTTTTTGCTCTCTGTGTTGACAGGGACTGGAGCCAATGGAGGCTAGGCTGGAATATCAGGCTTCTAACTGTGGCTTATGCGGTACGCTCCCAGTTTATTTAATCAATCTCTTTAATTAGAGTTTAGGTTCTATATATAGATACACACGAAGTATGAATGAGAAATTAAGAGTTAAAGAATGTTGTTTCATGTGATTACATGTCACTGCAGGGAATTGTGGCCTCTGGAATGGTGGTTAATATTATTGCATGGTGCGTACATATGAGAGGCCCTCTATTTGCATCTGTTTTCAACCCTCTACAGCTTGTGCTTGTGGCTATTGCAGCTTCTTTGATGTTGAATGAGAACTTATATTTAGGAAGGTATATAGTAGAATCTTTTATCCATGTCATGTATGTATGAATTTAGTCTCATTTTTTTTTTTTGAAAAAAACATTATTTCTCGCTTTCGCATTCATGATTGGATTTGATTTAGTTTTATTGCATGTTTATAGTGTGCTTGGAGCAGTGCTGATTGTGTGTGGCCTGTACTCGGTGCTGTGGGGTAATAGCAAAGAAATGAAAAAGAAGATTCAGTTGGTACCATTAGATATGGCTGCAGAGTCCGAAATTGTTCAAGTTGTTGTTATGTCCACGGCCGCGCCAATAGATCATGATAAACGTGAACACAACGAGGAGTGTCAACCCGCTACTGCGATGAATGTTTCTAATGATCATGACAATTTGTCAGAAAATCCGCGTGAAGAACATGATATTCCTAAGAAGGAGAAAGGAGAAGAATTACCCACCTAACATGGCAAAATAACCGGATAAGGGGGTGTTTGATTGAGATAATATACCAAGTTTATCCATAAAATTTTATCACATCTAATCCAAACTATATAGTTGGAGTGAGAATGAGATGAAAATTTTCATAAAGAAGTTTTATACGTATATCAACACATCAACACTATTTTCAACACACCACCTCTCATGGCTAAAATCAGAGTTTTCGATTTAACTAGAGCATTGAATTAAAATCGCTAAAACCAATCTAATTCAAACAAAAATTGATTAAAAAAGAAAAAATTTACATTCGATTGATTCTTATTTTTTTTTTTGACATTTAGCTTAAATTGGATCGGAATTAGATTTAATTTTTAAAATTGCTGATATAATTCAACTGAAACCAAACATTATTCAATTCAATTCAAATCGAGCACATAATAGATTAGTCTTTAAGAATATATTCATATGACAAAATCACGGAATCAAAGCAAGACCACATGCTTGAGGAACTTTTTTCATTCAGGTCAACATCTTATTAGTAAATTTTCCCAATATAATGTGCTATAAATTATAGATTGATCCACATTTAGGGTGTGGCTGATTGTTGCGTTAAGAGCATATATAGCAAATTGTTCAGGGGATTTAGTATAGGGGCATTGTGGTGATTGCAGAAAGTTTTTTTGCAGAACTCATGAAAATTTGACATGGACTTCATTTAGCTCGCAACCTAAATTTCGGTACGGACATGTGCTATATATGCGAAAGTGACTCGCCAGGCTTAGAGGAGGGGGTTGAGATCCACAAAGAGCAGTGTGGAAGGAGGCACTAGGCTTACATGTCGATCGCTTTGGATTGTATCGCACATTACTTAGCATTTTGCAACTAGTAGTGCAGCAGCAACAGATGAGAAAGAATCACACTATCACATTGGAATTTTTTTTTAATGATCAAATGAGGAAATGAAAATTTACTCATCATTATTTGCGGTAAGTTAATAGACCTCCAAATTTGACAATAAATTTTATTTAAAAATTTAAAAGATTACCTCTCAATCATGAAGATATTTTTAAACTTGAATCTGATCCCACCTCTTATGAAAGATTGTAAATAGGATATTATGATGATTTGCCATGGTGTAATAGCATTAGAGTTTGTCGGTAATGTGTTCTTCTTTTCTATCTTTATTGTCTTATCTATCCAAATAAGTCAATAATAATGGGTGGAATTGGGATGAAAATCATTTGTTTTTAAATAATATTTTTTTTCAATATATTTTTTTGTCAGGAAAAAAATGAAAATTTATTAGAATTTAAAATTTTAAAGTTTAAATATGTTTTTAGTCCATATAGTTATTCTGTAAATATCATTGTTCTGAAAACCGGACCGGACCGGCCGGTCAGACCAGATTGAGCTGAACAAACTGCCGTCGGTCAGGGTTGAACTCAAAACCAGCAAAATCGCCAAGAATCACAGAACCCACGAGAAACCAGAAACAAGACAACTGCCCGGCCAAAAAACCGGTTCGAACCGTTTTTTTTTTTTTGTAAAAAAATGTAAAATTACATATTTTGGGTTTTTTTAAAAAAAAAGCCTAAAATATCATATTTCCTATTTTTTTTTCCTTTTCTAATATGGAAAGTAGTAACTTGAGAGATTTGATCCATATGGATAATGTTTATTTTGATTAAGAGTTGAATTATGTTATGTTCTATGGTTTTGTTGATACCTAATTTAATTTTTAGTTATTTTATGACATATATTTTATTTTATATTTTTATATATTTATATAAATATATATTTTATTATATATCAATTATATTCCGGTTGAACCCCCGGTTGAACCTCTGAACCTCTGAACCCTTACCCCGACCGGTTCGATGTCCGGTTCGGTTTTCAGAACCTTGGTAAATATGGTTCATCACTTTGATTTTGCTTCCTATAAAATTTTTGCTTTGGTTTTAGCTTTTTCTTTTTTATTTTTTGTCCCTATTGATCTAAATATTAGTTTCAATAAATATTTTTCAATTTGCATTTAATTTTTGTAAATATTGAAATTTTATTTTTTTTCTTTTAAATATTTCAATAATTTTTTTATTCTTATAAGTATTATTATTTAACATCGAATTTGCGGGACCAAAAACATAACGATTGAAGAAAGAGAGACCAAAATCAAAACAAAAATTTTAAAATGACCAAAATCAAAATAACTTATATTTATGAGGATTAAAAATATATTTAAGGTAAAGTTTAAAATTACTAAATATATATTATTCATCTTCTATGTTACAAAAAGTGAATAGTGATGATACAAGAAAGATGGTATGATTTTCATCCGATGGATTCAATATATGTATATATAAAGTCAAAAATATATTAACAGCATTCTAAAAAAATTAATTAATTTATGAACATTTAATTTATTAAATTTTAAATATAAATATTTTCTTATATTTTAAAATAGTATAATTATGCTTGCTATGATTTATTTGTGTTAAAATAATTTAAAGAGCAAATCAGCTCTTTGATCCATGAAAGATTTTTATTTTAACACCTTAGTATTTGAAAAATTAATTGTATATACTTAAGTCTTTTAAAGATTTTAAATTATAACACTTTGGTTTTACAAAATTTAGTGCATACACTTTATTAATCCTTCGAATATTTGATATTATAACACTTTAGTTCAACGTAAACATAAATTGTATACACTTAAATCCTCTCAAGTTCATATAATTATAACACTTTATAGTTCATTATTATCATTTTCTTTTGAACTGAAGTGTTATATCGCCAAATTATTGAAGGATTAAAGTGTATGTACTAAACTTTTGAGGACCGATGTGTATACCGAATATTTAAGGGATTCAAGTATATATAATTGATCTTTCGATAACTAAAATGTTAAAACAAAAATCTTTTATGGACCCAAAACTTTGATCATGATAATCTTATTATAACTTTTTTTAAAAAAATTGAAATATATATTGGGTATTTTTTTTTGTACTTCAAAAATTACATTAATCATAATGAGATTTAAACTAAGATCTCATGTATACTACTCAAATCTCTTATTATTAGACCAATTTTAGCGGCTTTAATATAGGGTTGTGTTAGTTTAACACAAAAAATGGGTGTCTATAGACACTCAATCAAATCTAAAGGTGAAAAACCAAAGTTTATATTTTTAAGTAGAGACCACATAAAATTTAATGTTGATAGATTTGAGGGTCCGTACGTGTCCAAAACGTGGGTGATTAAAAAAACATTCACCTTTAATATATGTTGAATATTTGATATTATACAAAAGATTATGATAAAATAATTTGATTTACATAATTTGTGTAACGCACGTGCAAAACACCGAGACACCAGTCCTGTCTTTTTGGAGCCGGATTCCCCAATCAGACGAGAACCATATTTATAGGCAAGAGAAACCATAAATCAAAATAGATGAGCCTATCCTACCCTTGAGTAAATACTTGATAGTAGCTTCACTGGACCATGCATCTTTCTTTACTTATATATATATATATATATATATTTCCGATAATTTATTAATAGAAAATTAAAGTTACGACTCTTCAAACGGAGGAGTAGCAGCAGAGCAGAACAGAGTACCAGCAAAAGACTGCATCCATAGTACAAGCTAAGGCAAACTCAAAATCCATCTTTCTAGGCACATCTATGAATAGCTATATAGATAAGAGTTTCCCTCCTTCCTCTTAACCCCCTAGTTGTTTATATGCAGTTATGTCCATGAGTCTATCTAAGCCAAAAAGATTGTTAAGAATTAGGGATTGATAAGTGACTCATCATTTTTTTTTTGACTTTTGCAATTTTAAAATTTTAAAAATGGTGTCTATTAAGATACTCATTTTATTAATGTTGAATGTGATAATAGTCTCCATTTATTTTATCTACTTATTACGTTTAAAGGTGATAAAATTTGAGTTTTAATGGACACTTGACGTTGAAATAGTAAAACTTTTTCCCATATTACAATTATTCTTTTTGTTGGAATCCTCTTAATGCACAACTTTCATCTCTGTCTCTGCTTTCCTCTTATATACTCAAACTCCATTTAAGCATAAAAAAGAAAGACGTAACCTCCGTTAATTAGCAGAGCAGCATAATTGTGAAGATGAAGGGCATAAGCAATGCACTCCACGGATTGAAACCTGTATTGCTAATGGTGATGGTGCAGTTTGCATCTGCTGCCGTCAATGTGTTCTACAAGCTCGCCATAAATGATGGAATCAACATGAGGGTAGCTACTGCTTACCGCCTGTGTTTCGCGTCAGCCTTTACTATCCCTCTTGGTCTCATTTTTGATAGGTCAGTGTCATTGCTTAATTTGCGGCTTCATTCTTTTCCTTCCACAACTATCTTCACTTTTTGAATATCTAGGAGAAGAAGCAAATATAACTATATATTATAGCTTCTTTAATTTGAACCCAGATTTAGACAATAAATAGTTAACAATAATGTTTTAGCACCTTTTATTGCTATACAGGAAGGAGACACCAATGATAACACTGAAGGTGCTTTTATTGGCATTTATTTGTGGGTTATTTGGGTGGGTATGTATGTTACGTTAATTGTTTACCTTAATTTTGTTTTATATACATATACACCTTAAAATTATGTCGCATACTCCCTTGCCATGATGGTTGTAGTGTTTGTGTAGCTGCTCAATTTTATGAGATATTTCACTAACAAAACATAAATGTAATGCTTCGGTGGAAGTTTGTATCAGAACCTTTTATTGCAGGGCTTGGCTTTGATGCCAGCAACATTTACGTTGGCTATATTCAACCTTGTTCCAGGCATCACCTTCATCATGGCCATATCTTGCGGGTACTGATCACCAACCCACACTAAACTTATTTTTCTCTTTTGGACCCTTCATTATTTAAGAAAAAATGGCTGACAGGCTTTTGTTCAATAGGAAATGATTGATTGATGGGAACTAAAGACTACTTCGGGCACTCTCAATTTATGAAAGAGTAATGATATTTTGACACTCAAAAAGTGGGTGTCTATTTAAATATCAGATACCTACTTTATAATTATTGAATGTGATGAATATTAAAGATAAATGGGAACTATCATCACATCCAATGGTTATAAAGAGAGTGTCTGAGTAGACACCCATTTTTTTAATATTAAAATAACATTACTCCTTAGGAAAAGAGCGATTTCACTGCATAAAAGAGATGTATAAGTGAAACATTTATTTTATTATAATTATATATGATATATGGTTGCCATCATCATATTTAAATTTTGAATATTAAAATAATATTTTTATTAGAGAAATAATAAATAATTATAAACTTAACTAGAATTTTGAATCTGGACGATATGGGATAACTATTAGTCTAGTTTATTTTATTCAATATACTAATTACCATATATATATATATATAGAGTCAAGATCCAATAACGCTGGTGTAAATTTTTTATACTTACATCCATACTTAATCATTAATTTAATATTAATCTAACAATTTAATGAAGAAAGAGAATTCTATATTGACAAGATTATAATTATAATGAAGAGAGAGAAATATCAAAAATCTAAAATTAATTAGGGAACAGAATTTGACTATATAAACTGATAATTATAAAATAATAAAGAATAACAGCAGCATCAATGAAATAAAAAGTAATAAAATATACGAATGAAAAATTAAAAATACAAACTTAATATCCACTAATTATAGGAAAAATATTATTTTTTTATCTTAAAATTCTATGCCATTTATGTTTTCAATAGTTGTTTTTTGTTGAGTGTTTTCACTAGTTATAGAAAGTGCTCTTTTTTATTTTAATTGTTTTAATGTCGTTTACATTTTTTATTTTTATTTATTCAAGGTTTCATGTAATTGTTTTTGGGAATTTATTAAAAAATTTCAATTTTTAATTTTTATTTCACTAAAAATTCCGTTATTTTATATAAATTTTTATTTTCATTTTATATATTTTTTAAGCAATTTTAAAAGTTTAAAAGTAAATATATTTAATTTTCTAATAAATATCTACCCAAAAATAATTCAAATAAAAAATATGATAAACTTATATAAAATTTAAATTTAAATAAAAACTAAAATATTAATAAAAATTATATAATTATATGCTGAAAACCATAAAATATTAAGGAACTATGTTTCTTCTTTTAATTGATAATAATTAGAAAACACAAAATTTGTAACTGAGTGTTTTTCAAAAATTATAAAAAGGCTATCATTCTTTTTAATTTTCTTGTTACTCTTTGATAAGTAAGTATTAAGAATTTGATAGTCGAAATATTTATGTTCTTAAGGTATATATATTTATTAAAAACATTTATCAAAAATATATTTATTGAACTTGTAACATTTTTAATAGAAACTTTCCAAATTCATTTCACTGATGTTTATAATTTTTTTTATTATTTTATAATCATTAGCCTGTATATCAAATTCTTTTTTAAATAATTATTTAATTTTATTATATCCCTGTCTTCATTAAAATAATAATTCAATAAATCTTTATTCTTTATTAAATTGCACAATTTTAAATTGTTAAATTAATATGAAATTAATAGTTAGATACTGATCTAAGTGTAAAAGTTTTACACTGGTGTTACTGGATATATATATATATAGTCAGGACCTCCAGCATCATCTTCAATTTATGATACTTTTGACTTTCTGTAGTTTGGAAAAATTAAATTTTGGAGCAGCATCGGGGAAGGCCAAGGTTTTGGGAACTGCAATTGGAATTGGAGGGGCAATGCTATTAAACTTTTACAAAGGGGTAGAAATTAATATTTGGTCCTCCCGCCTCAACCTTTTGCATCCTCATCAGAACCAAAACGGGCGTACGATGACACCACTACATGGTGGTCCTGGTAGTAAAGTATTGGGTGTTGCGTGTGCCATATCAGGCTACTGTTCTTACTCTTTGTGGCTCATCATTCAGGTGGGTTTATTTTCGAATAATGTTATTAATTTGTATATAAAAAAAAGGATATTTGATGAAAATCATATAAAAAGAAAAGCATTATCTGGTGATAATAGATGGAATAAGACTTTATGTATGTATTAGTTGTACACAATTTTTATAGATCCTTTTCCATTTTATATAATCAGTCTAATTATTCGTGAAGATGTCATCTCACTTTTGTTGCCGGTTCTCTATTTGTTTTACATATATGCCATAGGCTAAGATGAGTGAAGAATACCCATGCCATTACTTAGGCGCAGCTTTGATGTCTACAATGGGCGCAATACAAGCCATTATTTTTGCCCTTTGTGTTGAGAGAGATTGGAGGCAATGGAAACTGGGTTGGAATGTGAGGCTTCTTGCTGTGGCTTATTCGGTATGCTAGCTAGCCTTCTGATTTTGACTTGTAAATTTCATGCTTATATTACAAATTGACTATTTTGTTATGTGTACGGTGCACAGATTCGCACGGATTATGTAAATTAAACATTATTTATAAAAAAAATTATAGAACAAATGAATATTTAATACATATTTTACCTTTTTCAATTTTTTACAAAGTTATGACGGAAATATTTTAAAATTGTTTAGTAAATTTTTTAACGTAAAATAACTAAGTAAATGTGATTAAAATTTCTTTTTTTTTGGGTAAGGATATGATTACAATATTTTAAAATACACATAACAAAAGGCTTATATGTAAAATTTAACAATTATTTGATGAAGTTTATTTTTTTTAGAATAATATTTGTATATATTTTAATTTTATATACATAAATTAAATTAATATTATATATTTATTTAAATTATTTATCATTTTAAGAGAACGTTTTTTTAGGATATGAAAAACAAATATATTTGTTACTTGTTTATTTTATAAAATAGTCTTTAACTTCACGTTAAAAAAAGGTCTTTAACTTAATCTTTTGTTTTTTTTTTTTTGGTCGTTAACTTAATTTTAGTTATTATTATTATTATAATTAAAATTTAAAATAAAAATATGCTATGTGGCATTAATAGTAGAAACCTTTTACATTTTTTTATAAATAGATTACAGATAGAAGGAACTGATTTCTGTATTTAGAAAAATTTTGCAGGGAATTGTGCCCCCTGGATTAATGGTTGTTGTCATTGGATGGTACATACAGAAGAGAGGCCCTCTATTTGCCTCTATTTTCAGCCCTCTACAACTTGTCATTGTGGCTATTGCTGCCTTTTTGGTGTTGGGTGAGAACTTATACTTAGGAAGGTGCATGGTAACTTTTACTGCTAACTCATTTAAATAATTAAATTTGCATGTACCTGTATATATAGACATGTCTTTATTTGATTTAGTTTAATTGTGCACATATACAGTGTGCTCGGATCAATGGTGATTGTGTTTGGCCTATACATTGTGCTATGGGGAAAGAGCGAAAAAATAAAAAAGAAGACTCAGCTAGCATCAATAGAAATCGCCAGAGAATCTGAAGCTGTTAATGCTATGGGCACGCCAGTAGATCATCATAAATATGACCATAACAATCATAGCCAAGACATGGATAGTTAATTCTTAAAGTCTGATTAATTCTCCAGGGCAGTTTAATAATTTTCAAGTACATTGATTTGAATGTCAAAAATATAAAACAACTGATATTATGATAACAATCATCTTGAAATACCCGGTGAATGTTAAGTTGATTGGGTCAACAAGTTCTTTGATGTGCCGGAATCCGATTCTCTAACCACTGAGTGGCAGAGTCCAGTTGCCACTAGCAAATGCAACGACAAAAATTAAAGCTGTGGTGATTAGTACAATAATGGCTTCGAAGATTATATATTTTAAGAAAAATTGAACTTTATCCTATATATATTACATGCACTTTATGCCATAAATTTTAAAAATACGCAATTTAATTCTCTGAATTTTCTTAAATATGTAAATTAACCTTTTCGTTAACTTTTTCATCGATCGTTAATAAAAATATCACCAATTTAAAAAAAATTATAGGGTATTGTATTGTATATTTAGGAAACTTAGGATCAATTTGCATATATTTTAAAATTCTAAAGGTATAATATATTTACTTTGATTAAAATATATATTTATGAAAGTTCAAAGCGTCCATTTACATATTTTTAAAATTTAGAGACTAAAGTGAAAATGATATTTATTTAAAAGATAAAGTACTGTTTCCCCTGCACACTTTATACATTTTACGCGGACAACGTTTTTACATCGTAGAAAATGTAGGATTCTTACCATTGTATGAAAATGAAAGTGTGAACATTTATCTAAGAATTTTCACGAGGCACTTTTCATACTGAAACATTTTAAAAAGTCTTTGTTGACTAGAATACTAAAATATGATACACCTATATATTTTTTTTTTCCACCATTACGAAGCCACCGATATTGATCAATGATAATGAATCAAGAGTGATTAAAATGTTGAATGAGGAAAGAGAAATATGCTTCAGTTCTTTTTTTGGTCAAAAAAAATTGTCACAGCTGAAATAGCAAATTACTTCTTGTCGAATGATGTCCTCCCTTATGTTTTTTATAAATATCAACATAGTTGGTGTTTACGCCCAATGGGCCAAGTCGTAGGTTTGCACTTGATCCAAGCCAAATGGTCTAATTCTTTATGTGCCAATCTCAAGGGATCCATGACCGAAAAATAAAAAAAAGCCTTAAGGGATTGAACCCCAGCCCCTAGGTGTGGTAATTATAAGGCCCTAGGCAGCAATAGGTCGATCACATAACAGTTGCACGTTATTTAAGATCATACAAATAATATTTAACAAAGAGTACGAAATGAAATTGCATGAATATATTTAACAGAGGGTACTTCTTTTACTGAAACGTTTTTAAATTCTTTATTGAATACAGAAATTCCTATATAAAAATTACTACATAAGCTAAATTCTTTATCGAATACAGAAATTCCTATATAAAAATTATTACATAAGCTAAATGTCCTGAAGTCTAATAAACAAAAGTTATCTACGTACCAAAACTTTGTAAGCAAAATTTCAAATGAAACAAGTGAAAAATATCTTGATGAGATTATAAATACAATTGAGATGGTTTGGCATAACCAATTATGAGCATAATAAGATGGTAACAAATTAAAATGTCGCTCTCAATTCGTCTTCAAGGGTGAACCGTTCTGTTGGCAAACATCAGCAATTGAACATTTAATCAGGGTTTAACAATTTAGGTGATCAGTTTTAGTTTAAAAAAAAAAATTCAGTTGTGTATGAAATATTCAGTCACAATGTTTTAATGGCTACTGATACTATTGTCTCTCAGAGATACGCGTACGAAATATTTAAATATACAATGATCAATTACAGAATTACTCGTTCAGACGTTTGAAGGAAAGACGTGTGTCACATGCGGCGACAGCGTAAAAGACAAATAATTGGATAATTGGCTTGCTCACCGACGTCTGGGTGGTGTAGTTGGTTATCACGCTAGTCTCACACACTAGAGGTCCCCGGTTCGAACCCGGGCTCAGACAATGGTATTTTGATTGATTTTAGTGCACGGGACATTGTTTTAAGGGTTTTGAAGGATGGCTGAATGCCACATGTAGCTCACATAAATATTTAATAACCTTTTTCATCTTAATACTTGTGTACATCTATATATTTACTCAAACTCATATATTAATAAATATAAATAATGTCTATCCAATAGAGAATGGATTTTTTTTTTTAAAAAAACATCATCAGGGTCAGCCAATTGGAAACTATCTTGTCCTATATCATTTCAATATTTCTCTTGCTCAGCACCGATTAATATGAAATTGAGGGAGTATAGTAAATTATATTACACAGGTAAGGTGGCCCGAATGATACTGCAAATCCGTCTCCCTTTGAAAATCATCTCCGAACCATATGTTATTCATTGCTGCTAAGACTATACAATGCATGTGCAATTCCCTCGGCTGAACATACTTTTTCATTGGTATATTCTCAACTACATTTATGTGTCAAGTGTGAACAACAATCGCACTGCTAATTTTATCGAGACAGTTGGTGCTGAATACTCACCATGTTCTGCTAAAGACCTCCGTGTATCGAAAATTGTTTCGTAATTGTAGTGATGAAGCGGTAATCATTTTCACATAATATAACTAAAAGATGTTCTTTAATTAGGAACCAAAAAACAAATGTTTGTGAGAATCCTCAATGCAATTCCTGGAATTAATAGATGAAACGAAGTGGTAGGGACGATTTGTTCGTTTGATATTCAATAGCATCATATATTATTTTGACGATTCAATTCCAACAAAAGAAGAAAAATAAAAATCCTCTTGAACAGCATTTTTCTCATATACTTTTTTTGATAGAGCATTTTTCTCATATAACAACGTGGTATAACAAAAGCAGGGATCTGATCTGTCCCTTTTGGATAGATTGAGTAATATAAATATAATTAATATTTGCTATCATAGCGTATTAAGCAACTTTTTCTAAACGAGGTATATCAAAACCGGTCTAAAAGGGAGAACAACTCATCTTGTTCCCTTCTTGTAGATGTGGGAGTGGGTTGAGTGAAACTAGACTTTAACTAAAATAAAATTGCTCAGTATATTTAGAAAATATTCCAAGTCTAAACTTGCTTTTTGATATAGGTAATTTTATGGCCTTAACTTAATTTTCTTAAAAGTCTTATTTGACCTAAAAGTCTATTTAGAGGTTTGGTTGATTATAAATTTTTTGAAAAAATTAAAATGACTACTCTTAAACAAGTCAAAATACTTATATATATATATATATATAATTTAAATAGGCTACAAGGTTTCTAAAGTAAATTAAAATATATATTTTTAAATAGATTAAAATATTTATATTATCATCAGATTTTAATAATATAATATGTAGGTCAGTCTGTTGAGCCTAATAGACTATTTTTATTACTTAGAGTCTGACTTGTATATTATTTGGAGCCAGACCTGTTTAGATAAAAAAGAACTCTCAAATTTGTCTATGTAAGAGATCAATTTATCCAACTTGAAATTTTGCAAGGATTGAGTTTTATTTTTCAAGGACAAATTTATTCGATAATTTGATTTTGTAATAATTGATTTTAGAGTATTTTTATAGAAATTAATGTGTCTGACTTAAAATTTTAGAGAAACTAGAATGAGTTTTTTGTTTTTATTTTATTTACTTAGTTTTAAATTTTTTTTTTAACTAACATATGGCGGTGCTTAATTTTAGAATGTGTCATCTATTATTAGGTGTATTTGTGCTCTAACTAAAATAAATGGCTAGGATTCCTTTTTTTTAATCTAAAATTGTAGCTAAATAATAATACATAAATATTCAATTCAATTTAATATTTTTGTTAAGCTTTATAGAAATATGGACCTAATTAAATTTTTTTAATATAAAAATTTAATTATAAATTTTTAAATTATAGAAACTTGATTAAAAGTTAAATGAAACTATATAATTCTGTAAATTAATTAAAACTAATAGATAAAAGAAGGTAAATAAAATGCATAGATTCAATTAAAACCAAAGTCTACAAAGACATGAGAAAAATCCAGCCGAATTCCCATTAAAGGCATAAATAATTGAACTGCACTCCAAGGCTTCTGCCCCTTGCTTGGTGAACTTGATTTGATGCATCTTTGAAGTCTGGACATCTCACAGAGAGAGGGAAGAGCAGAGAGTCTAGGGAAGAAGACTGCAGCTTCTTTTTAACACAAGACACACAAAAAAGCTTGTTTCTTTATGCTTCATTGAATCTATCTGATGCATAAAAGGGTCCCTTTTCTGATTCTGCTGTGGATTTCATCTCTTGCAAGTAGTGCTAATGCTTCAGGTGCAGATCTCTCCTTTCTGGGTATATTTATCTTCCAAATCCAAGTCCAAAGCCTTCTATTTTTTGTTTTTTTGGGGTTTCCTTTTGCATGTAAACAATCTAGTGAGTTCTTCTTCAAAATCTGAAAAAATTTCACCTCTCTTGCGACCTTTTGGAAGGATAATGGCGGGCATATTAATGGGTTTAATTTCGATTTTCAGTGCTTAGGGGATGCAATTTTAAACTAGACTGTGTTATTTGAGTATTGAATTTTGTTTTTTGTTTTTCGGTTAAGCACTAATTTTCTGACATTTTCTTATGCTTTGCAGATAAAGGGTGTTTTTTGGTCAATCTTTGATTAACTGCCATGTCTTAAAGAGTTAGTCTCTTTTCCTTCTTTAGTTTGTCACACCCTTTTCTTCTGCCTCTTCCCGGTGCAGAAACTGCTTGTGATTTAAAGTGAGCTTTGGGGTTCTTGTTAGGAAGGTAGTCAAGAGGAAAATAAAATGGAAGCCTCTTTTCAATTTTATTAAGTCCAAAATTAGCTGGTGAATTCGTGATTAGCAATATTTCTTCGTATTGAATAATTGATCTTGTGTGCATAGTATTGTGTCCTATATAAAATGCAATTAGGATTTGAATTTGAAGTCAAATTAGAAGCTATTTACTACTGAATGGAAAAAATTGTGGCAATGTCGCTGCTGTATGTGCCACTGTCATCATCATGATAATGCCTTTTTGGATTATTCTTTATGATGGCAGGTAATCACCAAATATCAAACTTGATACCCTTGTTAACTCCATTGACCTCATAAAATTTGAAAACCTGTGCCTTTTGATTCACTGATATGGTTATGTTGATGCTTGAAATAGATACTGATGATTTTGAAAAACATATTGCTGTGGATATGATTTGGTTTGATGATTTTGGAAAAAAACATATTGCTCTGGATATGATTTGGGTTCTTAGTCTTTATCTTTAGTGAATAATTGGCATAAAGAAAAAGATGAAGAATAACGACAGCCTTAATAAACGGAAGTGTTGAAGTTGAACTGAAACTTTCCTTTTATGGCATTGGCAGCTATAAGCTCACAGTGGTGAGATATAGTCCATCACAATATATATATTACTCTGGGATACAAGTATGGAATGTCATTCCGAAGCATAGTTCGTGACGTGAGGGGTAGTTTTGGGAGCTTGTCTATGAGGAGTTTTGATGTCCGGCTTACTGGCCATAATAGAGGAAAATCTCACGGGTCTGTACAAGATTTGCACGACCTGCCTTTTGTAGTTCAAAATAGTTGCTGGGCTAGCTTGCCCCTGGAATTACTATATGATATCATTAAAAGAGTAGAGGAAAGTGAGACTACGAGGCCTGCTCGAAAGCATATTGTTGTATGTGCTGCAGTTTGCCAGTCTTGGAGGAAAATGTGCAAGGAAATCGTGAAGAGTCCAGAGTTCTGTGGCAAACTTATATTTCCTGTGTCCCTAAAGCAGGTTAGTTTCATTATTTGTTTTGTGTTGCAGGTTTTCTGATTTTGATGAACTAATCTATTTCTCATCGTTCATACTATTGTTTGAAACACCACGCTAATTTTTCCCTTTTCTTCTTTGACCTTTCAGCCAGGACCACATGATGGAACCATTCAATGTTTTATCAAAAGAGATAAATCAAATTTAACATAACACCTATTTCTTTGTCTCAGCCCTCGTAAGCCTTCTTTTCATACATCTACTGTCAATTGGGCTTATGCTGTAGCTTGTTCACTACTATGATGTTCAGATGCTTCTGGCTCTGCTATGACTATGTGGATTTGTTCTGATGAATTTTGTCGATATATAACTTAAAAAATGATCCCTCCTTGCTATAAAACTGTACTCTCCATGCATTGTTCTTTCTTGCTGCCTCTGTCCATACCTTTTGTGCGGACAAAAGGGTGGAGCTTGTAATACTATATTTTTCATTGGTGAAGCAATTGCAAATATTAGAGAATCAATTTGAAAGTGGATAGTTCATAATGGTTGATTTCCCCATGCTAATTTCCCTTTGTAATTGATGCTAGGACCACATTATTTGATAGTCATATTGTTGGGGACAAGCCTTAGCAGGACTTTTGCATGATTTTTCCCCTTTCCCCAAGCTGTGTTCCCAGTGGTCTTTTGTGCAAATTGTGTGTGTGAAACTTTTGAGTTATTTAATATTGTGCAATGTTTGGTTATTCTCTTAAATTAAATATGGACATCCAGTTTAGTAAATATGGTACAAACATTTTCCATCGATCATTAGTTGGCAACTAAGTCTTCAATCTGTCTATATCATGTATAATATATGAGAATAAATCAGTGTGTGATATTCCTAACCTTGTTCAAGTGCTTGCTGCACTCATTGCATATTCTTTTTCTTTTCTTATTTATGTCCTACGATTTGCAGCTTTATTAGTTGGAAATGGACAATTCCTGCTTTCTGCCAAGAGGACAAGGAGAACAACTTACACGGAATATGTCATTTCGATGGATGCTGACAACATATCCAGATCAAGTAGCACTTACATTGGAAAGCTGAGGTGGGTTTACTGCTTGCAAGTGTTTAGTATACTTTGTTATCCTATTGGAAGCTAAAACTACAAATTCTGAGTGCCAAAAGTATAAGGCTAAAATTCATGATCTTGTTAACTGTGGGCTTTGACATAATGCACTAGATGTATACTCAAATTCAAATGTCACCTTCCTCTTATTTTTGAGTTTCTACATTAAGGGGGATATTTAAAGTCCTTATTCCATCATCCTTATCTTCCCAGTTCCCACATAAGAGGTTATCTTAGCATGGTTTGTTTGTGGTGATTTGCTATGAATCTTTAGTTCTATTTTACGTCCTTGTATTATCACCTATGGGAATTTCTTTAATTTCATATGCCAGATCAAACTTTCTTGGTACCAAATTCGTCACATATGATAGACAGCCTCCATACAATATTGCCCATGCACCCTCTCTTGGGAATGGGAGGACAAGCCGAAGATTTTATTCCAAAAAGGTTTCACCAAAGGTCCCATCTGGGAGTTACCACATAGCTCAGGTAACATATGAATTGAATGTGCTTGGGACAAGAGGCCCCAGGAGGATGCATTGCATTATGCATTCAATACCAATGTCAGCACTTGATGCGGGTGGCACTGTTCCTGGTCAACCAGAGCTTCTTCCTTGCACCTTGGAGGACTCGTCTCGGAGCATCTCTTTTTCCAAGTCCCTAGATCACTCAATTGAGTTCAGCAGTGAACGGTTGATTGGGGGATCCTCTAATGAAGACGAGGATGACAAAACGAGGTCCTTGGTTCTAAAAAACAAGCCTCCAATATGGCATGAGCAATTACAATGTTGGTGCCTTAATTTCGGGGGACGGGTGACGGTTGCATCCGTAAAGAACTTTCAGTTGATTGCTTCCACACAGCCACCTGTTGGTGCACCCACACCCACACCATCTAAACCGGCCCCTCCGGATCATGATAAGGTAATTCTGCAGTTTGGCAAAGTTGGGAATGATATGTTCACCATGGATTATCGGTATCCTCTATCTGCATTCCAGGCTTTTGCAATATGCCTGAGCAGCTTTGACACCAAATTGGCATGTGAATAATTCTTGAAGCATATAGCATTGGTGAATGGTGATGGTATCCTTCCCTTCTCTTTTTTCCTTTTTCATTTTTTTTTTTTTGTTATCAGTGTCATCAGATTAGGCGATTATTGTTACTTAGCTGATGTATGAATAATTGTTAACTGTAGCGAGTTCTTGTTGTAACGGGGTTTAATAGCATTTTTAACTTATGATGTTCTATGTATCCTACTTAGTTCCAACACAATGTATCATTTAACGGATTTTAGGTTCTGCTGCCGTGCACATTTGTCTAGTGCATCTTTGGTGATTCAGAGGTGCTTATGGTCACCATCTTGCGCTGCCCCTTGTGCTTTAGAGGTTAGACCTTACAAGGTTGTGGGCACAGAAAAGATTAGTACCAGAGCTCTAGTGTGAGACTTTTTCTGACATATTAGTTGCAGACATCAATTATGATTGCTAAGATGAGTCGATCAATCATAGACACGAGAGGCTGTAAGTGCATTATCTGGCCTTGACTTGAACCAACAAAATTATTGTAATCCTATCCAA
Source organism: Dalbergia cochinchinensis (assembly GCA_031216125.1). NCBI lineage: Eukaryota > Viridiplantae > Streptophyta > Magnoliopsida > Fabales > Fabaceae > Dalbergia > Dalbergia cochinchinensis. The sequence goes on from CM062370.1 coordinate 45,828,728, forward strand.
GCACACCTATTGTTATAATTTTATGTTTATCTCTGAATTTTTAAAAGTGTCAGACTGATACTATAATTTACATTTGCTATACAGCAGACCGAGCTTTGCTGTGAGAAATTTGTGGCTAGGCTTTTCTCTAGTCTGCAAAAGACTTTACCAGCCACATGTTTTCTTTAGATGAAGGAAATAGAGCTACCCTTTGTCTAATACAATACATGCAACTTTTGTCTGGTAATATATGGAAGCCACAGTTCAGCGGTTGGGTTAATTAAGCAAGAAATATTTGTTTGTGTCAATTTAAAGGTTCTTTGTTCGGTTCTTAAAAATTATGAATTTTCATCCAAGCAAGAAATATGTTGTTTATAAATATCGTTAATTTCCATTGAAGCTTGCGATATCTTCAAAGATTCAACTGGGGGTGTTTAAGGCTAGGTCTAGCCCAGTAATCTATCCTAACCTGAAGCTTATTAGGTTAGGTTCGGATCCTTAGATTTGACTCGATACACTTTTTGGGTTGGGTTCGAGGGATGTTTTGGGTACCGAGAAAAACAAGCCACTTTCCTTCCTTAAGAATCATCTTAAACAGAGAAATAAAATAGAAATATAATCACAATATAAGAATTTAGTGTAGAAAATTTCAAAACTGGAGAAAAATCATGGTTGTTGTCAAAAGACAATCAAAGAATCTCATTATGTGAAAATTATTACAACACATAAATTTCTCTTTTAAACATCCACACCCAATATACCAGTACTTTCCAAAATAAATATTTAAACTACTTCTCACAACACTCTAAAATAAGAGTACAGAGGAAGAAAAATCAGATACAAGCTTAAAGTGTTTCTGACTGATACGAATAAGATACAAGGAAGAAAAAATTTTACATCAATTTATTTTTAATATTTTTAATTTTGATATTGCTTCAACCATTCTATTAAATGTCAGTTATAATGAGATGAGAAAATTAATATTATAATAAAAAATATTAGAACTAAATTTGTGTTGAAATAAAAATATTATAAAAAATTATGTTCGGATCAAATTGATGTTCAAATTAAAAATGTTTCTCAAATAAAAAAAATTCACCAATAAATTCAGAATGTCTAAATTTTAAAAGAAAAAAGAGAAAAATAAAATAAAAATAAAAAGGATCACTAAGAGTGGTTTATGAAGAGAAGAAAAACATATGCACTGACTTTGGAATGTCCAAATTTTGAAAAAAAAAGAAGAAAAAAAATAAAAAAGGATCACTGTAGCAAATTCGGACATTCAATAATTAGATATAATTAAAATTATTGTCTTAATTGATTTAATTTATGAACTAAATCTCATGATTGAAACAGCAATTATATAAAATGTGATTTGATTTTATATATAAAACATTTATTCTAGAGTAAATAACGTTTTTGCTCCTAATATTTTTAACTCGATTTCAATTTTAAAATTTTTTATATCAATTTAATTTTGATGTTGATTCAATCATTCTATTAAATGTCAATTATAAGTAGATGACTAAATTAATATTATAATAAAAAATTATTAGGACTAAATTTGTGTTGAAATAAAATATATTACAACTAAGTTAATGTCAAAAATTATGTTCGGATCAAACTAATATTCAAATTAAAAATGTTTAGTAAATACCTTGGAAAGTTATAATGTATTTCACTATTGGTATGAGTGTATGTATCAATATTGTATAGTATAAAAATAAAATAAAATATGGTGCTGAAATAATGAGATTGCGGTGAGATTATTAATAATGAAAATAAGGTGAAGGTTTTAGTACGTGGATTCTACAACTCATGATATCAACACCTGCATCCCAGTCTGGCACTATAACTACTTTTCACTTTTAACTATGTTACTCTGTTTTACTGTCGATTACAAAGATTCTCACGTTATTATTGACACCTTAGGTATTGACCACGTTAGGCACGTGAGTTATGACCTAAATTAAGGCCATTCAATAAAAGAAATAGTAATCTCAGGATCAATTTGATATCAGTAATAATCTTTTTAATACTAAATTAAGACTTGGAATCTTCTTATTATGTTTCAAATTCATGTATACTCCCGAAGCTAAAGGGGCTGAAGAGAATAGGAGTAGAAACTGTAATGACTCAAATCATTCTTTCTTCATTTTATAATGCCTTCCAAAAACTTATGAAAATGGCTCTATCCCTCTCCCAATTTATGAGATGTAAACTAAAATATCAAGTTCTGGATCATTCATGATTGTTTTCACGCAATCAGTTAGACGAAAAGTCATCACACCCAAGGCAAAGAGATATATGATTCATGCCTGTAATTTCATTCTCATACCTATTTGATTTGATTTTAATGTATTTACTAGAATACCTTTCAAAGTCTTCATAAAAAAATCTCAGCGATTACCTTCTTTTTAAGTTAGGCTGTTTAGTCATCATCTAACTTAAATTTGTTGAGTGTGATGTGAATTATAGTTGACAAGGATTTATAAATAACAAAATGAACTAATAAGGTTACAAGAAGTAAAATAATGAATGAGATTTTTTTTTTTTGCCATTATAGACAAAATAGGTGTGCAATGCATGCTGATTTCATGTATAAGAAAAGAACAAAATACGTGTTCTACGTGTTCCATTTCCTTTGACAAAATAGTTCTATTCTCTTTGTATTACGATACTATTTTTACTATATTTCAATAATTTTTTCAGTATTGGTGCATATTATTTTGATTCATTTGCTTTAGATATTCCTGTAGTATTTTATTTGGGAAATTTAAGTAAATTTTATAATTTGATGTTCATAAATAGATCTTCATATTCTAAAAGAAGTAATTGGATTTCTAAACAACTATATTTTTAAGCGTTACGGACCTAATTAAAAATTCTTTAAAACTTTAAAAAATTTAAGCGACCAAAATAAATACTAAAAAAGAAAAACACGTGACTGACAAATATACTTATCCTATCAGTCTTCAGTCTTGTGCTAAGTAAGCAATTGTCAATATTCAAATCTTTTACATTATTTTATAATATCGAGAAAAGTGTAATATTATAAGTTTAAAAGTAATGATTTTCAAATAGTTAATTGATTTATTCCGTATAAAGTTACAACAAAATAAATTTTTAAACTTTTTAGACATAGAACAACAGTTCTGCTAAGAATAAAATGAAATAAAAAAAAAAGAACACAGCCGTTACCGATAAAAGCAAATTAAAATGTCATATATAGTCTTGGAACAAAAATCCTCTTCGTTCTTGCATAAACATCTTTAATAATTCCTTAGAAAAGATAAAAATGTTGGTCTTTGTCAGTTGTCTCGGCAATAATATTCTGATTTTAGTTACATTGGTTGTCCTATCCCTTGCCTTGAACTGGCGTGAACCAAAGCGAGGGGCTTTGGTCCTTCGATAGGGTTTTGGGAATTCGCCATCTCCCATTTCTTGCGGCTCCACGCTTCCTACGATCACCCTCTTGCTTCTTCAATCTCCCATGATCTTGTTTTCTTCTCTTCTACGCTTCTCAACCTCAAAGGTACTCCTTTTGTTCTGCATTTTTTTGGAGCTTTCGTACATGCAGCTCATGCACTTGACTTTTTTCTATTATTATTATTTTTATTATTCACGTGATGATGTTCTAAGAAATCTGTCACTTATTGAAGATTGTCTGAACATATGGGCATGTGAGTGTTTGAAATTTCTGAGGTTTTTTGGCCTTGGGTTTGGTGTAAAGGTTTGATTTTTATTTGGGTTTTATTAGCTATTGAATTTGAGTTTGTGTCTGCAGGTTGTGGGAGTCTTATGATTGAAAGTTGAGATCTTTTCTAATTTGGGTTTTGATTCCAGGATTGGAGTTTGGTTGATCTGTTTTTTCAGATCGATGTTTTGATAAATTTGTGGTTTTCAATTGGGTATAGAGTGTGATTTATGTTGGAGTGTTCATTGTTAGTATTTCCTTGGAATCAGTTACTTAATGAAATTGGGAATGTTAATGCAGCTGTTTTTGATAGGTTTCATGTGATCCCTGTGGTTCCGGTCCTGTGTAGTGAGTATCTTCAGGGGATTTCCTCTGAAGTCTAGTACGCGACGATGCCTTCTACAGACAATCAGGGCCCTTCATCATCGTTTTCCTCGTTTGGTCGCTCAATATTTGGTGTCAGGCAGGAACAGGTTCATTCTGTAGATGCAACTCATGAACCTGATTCCTGTAATTTAGAGCTTGGTTCATTCCAAAAGCGGGTTACAGATCGATTTCTTGACCTTTCTGGGGCTAGCGATGATGAATTGCTCTCAATTGATTGGATGCAGAAGTTCCTGGGTGTATTTATCTGCTGCTATGAAGAATTCAGGACTATTCTGTTGAACAATAAAGAGCAGGTCTCAAAACCCCCCTTAGACCGTTTGGTTTCTGAATTCTTTGAGAAGTCAGTGAAGGCGCTTGACATTTGTAATGCAAGCCGCGATGGGATTGAGAGGATTCGAATGTGGCAAAAGCATCTGGATATTGTCCTTTGTGCATTGGGTTCTAATAAGAGAGCATTGAGTGAAGCTCAGTTCCGCAGGGCAAGGAAGGCACTTATGGATTTGGCACTGGCAATGCTTGATGAGAAAGACTGTGGATCGGTTCTTTCTCAACGTAATAGATCTTTCGGGCGACATAACTCAAGCAAGGATCACCACTCGACGGGGCATTCAAGATCACATTCATGGAGTGTCTCTCGTTCCTGGTCAGCAGCCAAGCAACTGCAGTCCATTGCAAGCAACCTGGCTCCACCTCGTGGGACTGAGGTTGCTGCAACAAGTGGGCTTGCAGTTCCTGTTTATACGACGAGTTGTATTCTCTTGTTTGTTTTGTGGACCCTTGTTGCAGCAATTCCTTGTCAGGATAGGGGCCTAAACATCCATTTTTCAGTCCCTCGGCAATTCTCCTGGAGCACTCCAGTTACCTCACTTCATGAACGGATCGTGGAGGAGTCAAAGAAGCGAGAGCGCCGGAACTCAAACGGTTTGTTGAGGGAGATATACCGAGTTGAGGTATGCACCCGCCACTTGACTGACTTGGTTGACTCAGCTCAGTTTCCGCTGACAGAGGAGCAGGAGATGGAAGTTGAACAGGATTTGAAGGAGCTTACGCATGTTTGTGAAGCTTTTAGAGTCGGGTTGGATCCATTGGAGCGCCAAGTGAGGGAGGCGTTCTGGAAGATTATGACGTGCCGAACTGAGGGTCTTGATTACCTTGGTGCATCAAGCTATGCTGAGCAATGAAAATGTTGGGATTGTTGCTGATGTACAAATTTGCGGTACATGTACATTTCACATCTTACCGGCCTTTTTGAGAGGAGGAAGAATGAGTAGACGACCTTAGCAGATAAATCATTTAGCTCTCTTTGTCATGCATTGTATTTATCTTTGTACTTTGGGTAAGAAAACATGATGATAAGGTCACTTGTTAAATATTTTATGGTTTGGTGGCTTAGAGATTATATACAGGCATATAGCAAGCGTTTTCTCACACTTGTGTGACTAAATTTGTGATGCCTGAGATACTCTGAATAATATTCTCGATTGCTGAGATTTGGTTTAAATTTGTTATATAATAGTATTTTAAATTTAATTAAAATGCCTGTATAATTATGTAAGGTACATGATATACTTTTATTTTCATTGTAGATTGAACTGAACATAAGAGTTATCTAATTATAATGCCATCAGGTTAATCTATCATGACGACTTTCTTTCTCATTTTTTCGTGAGATGTTTGGTTCCGTGCTACAAGTTGCGAAAAAAATAAAGACATAAAGTCAACCGGGTGTGCGAGTGCAAATTGCGGCAGCTGATAAACTACACCTGTCTTGGACACATCTCAAAATATATTTTATTTTTCTGCATTGTTACTGCTTAGAATGTGTTTGGGTCCAATTATTTTCTGAAAAAATAATCATTTTTATTAGCTCTTTCAATAATTTTTTTATATTTTAACTTCTGAACCTGTAAAAGATAATTTAATTATTTTAAACCCTGGGAACATATAATCATTTGACAACCATTTTAGTTTAGTTCATTTGATTCTGCTGTATTTTCTTACCCGATTTTAGGTGCGAGATACTGTTTTCATTGTTTCTTGTCATCTTGTCCAGACTTCTGCGTATATTTTTCACTTTTTATTGATTCCATCTCACTATAACAACAGTTCCTACATCTATGCCTGAATATTGAAGATTTTCTGGTTCCGAATTTAGAAATCACCATTCCTTTATAGAGTTGTACTAAAAATAAATAATGATTTCAGAAATGCTAGTTAGGATGAAATCTTTTCGCACGGCAGCCATAGGAAGTGATTTGGCAGTTTTTTATTAATTTTTTTATTGGGTATTACCTTTTACCCATCTCCCTCATGATTGATTGTTTGTTCCTAAATTTACGACGCTGCAAATCATAGGCACTGGTTTACGAATTCGTTGCGTACTAGAAGTAGTCTATTGATTTGTTGCTGGTTTGTTTGATTTATGTAATTGCTTAATGGCCCGAATTGTTTGTTATGAAACGATAGAGTAAATGGGAAGTTAAGCCCAATTGTTTTGTTTTTTGTTTTCAGTCATTTTTTTTTTCTCTCCTCACTGTTGATTTTAATCTTACTGTTAACTGATTGTTGGGTGATTCACACCACTTCGACGAAAGTGAATTCGTACTGTACAACACCTGCTCTTGATTTATTTTCCATAAGTTTATATACACATTAACATTGCATTGTAAGTCTTTGTCTTAAATGTGATAGTCATTGATTATTAGGTTTTCCATTGATCGGCTTTAATATACTTAAAACACTAATTGAGTTTAAATTTGGAAGGCACATACCTTGACTCAAGTCCTTAATTTTATGTTAATAAAGAAACTATATTGTAATTTTTTGGTCTGAACTGGAATGTAATGAAGTTAAATGGTCCTGCATTCTTAGGAGAACCAAATAACAAAGATAGATCCGCTCTCAGTATATTCCATCGAAACTTGAAAGCTTTTCCTACGTTGACAAGCGTGCTTCGGATATTAGTTTATATGCAGTTGTAAGTTTAGAATTACCTGAAAAAAGGCATTAGCTACTTAAGATGCATATAGTCCAACGGTTACTTTACATCAGTATGCAGAAAACTGATATGAAGACACAACAGAAACAAACCAAAGACAACAGCCAAACAAGTAGCATCAAAACAGTTAAAAAAAGAGAGAACTGGGGGTGTGTTCTCTGAATAATATAGATAGGAGTTCTCTAGAAAGTTCTTTGACTATCAACTATCAGTATACAACATTTTCTTTAGTTTCCTAAGCCTGCAGATCAAACTACTCCTATATAAACTAGTCAGATATGGTACATCCATGATTTTATACTTTGTACATGTGAGAAATGAAGTGCAAACATACATGCCTGAGTTAAACTAACAACTCTCTCCCCACTTTCAACATGCAAAAAGCTCAGGTGCTTTAGCATAGCACAGTAGAGACTAGTGACCAAAAAAGGCCTATATCCTTATGCATGAGCATAACAAGGAGGAAACAAAAGTGGCCAAGGTGCCATGCAACGCATTATAGAGGTACATGATAATTACGCTTCAACTGGGTTTCCACATGCGCCAAGCTCAGTGCCCCGATAAAAGAAAAATGTAAGCACATTTTTGGGAGGGCCAAGATCTACCAGTTTTGTCCTACTGCGAGGATTGAGTCAGAAGAATACCATGCCATTGAGTTTTGACCTCTAATGGACTTGAATTTGGCATCCCTTAACTATTTTGATCATAATCCAGTGCTTTTAGCTTAAATGTTCTGGAAATCTTTTGTCAACATACCTGGTTCTCTAAACCAACAAAGTTGCCCGAATTTTATGCAAAATTCCCTTCTTTACTATCTAAACAGCTCCGGAAAAGACCACATTACAAACTTTGCGAAAATGTCGGACTCCAAGAACTCGATATGTGCGGTCCGTCCAATAAGTGTGTTTAAGCTCCTCCCATAGGAAGAGGTGTTGAAGTTGATGTCACAGCGCATGACAACACGATGGTCAGAGTCGGTTCGGATTTGGTCCAAGCAATTATTTAGCATGTCCATGAAGATTTTCCCTCTTTTAGAGAAATCCATAGAAGCTGCGGAACACATTTCTATTCTGGCAGAATGGTATGGAACATAACCATCCTGACATGTGATGAGCAGAAAAAATTATGATCTATCTTCCAAAAAAATGCAACAGAGAGTTAAGGTCTGTTTGCACACTGATGATTCCTATCATAAGCATGTAAAAAATACCTGAGGTGAGGAGAACAGAATCACATTCCGGAAGTTTTCCAGTGTCTTCTCCTGCAGAAAAGAATAACAGTATTTTACATAGGCAGCCATAGACTAATAAAATAGAACTTATTTCCCCATGTTCCCCTCCATTAAAAATACACCAAAAAATTGAACAAAAATCTAAAGGTTAACAACCTCTTCTGTAGTCACTTCACAAATTTACCTCCATTCCAAACCCCAAAAAACTGATAATATTCAAGACTAGGGAGATGGAGATCTGGATAAGGGGTTACAGGTAGGACAAACTACAAGTATGAGCCAAATATTATGCATCCAATACCTTGGAAAGATTGTAGATGAAAGTATTCTCAAGATCAGGGTCATCTGTAAAGGTCAGTTGATGGATGCATTGGGTGCCCTTTAGCTTCTTCAATAGCCACAGCCCTGAATTGAATAGAGAATTTGAACTATACATATAGCCCAAGTGCGGACCAGATATGGAGACATATGTCTGTAAGTATATTAGATATGGCTCCATCATGCTCTCTGGAATTATTCCAAAAAAAAAAAAAGGATACATTAGTTTCTCCAGATTTAACTTTGATGAGCTTCAAAACTGTGCATAAATACCAGCTAAGGCAGCCCTGATAATGAGATTCCCAATAGAATGACCAACAAAGCTAAGCTTGATATCTTTCAAGTGTCCGCTTCTTGAAGCTTTATCCATCTTCTTTTTAAGGAAAGAGATCACCTCCTGGACAAGCCTTAATCCCATTTCTCTAAAGTCCCCAGATGTTTTATCTTCATTTGCCTCTGACATAAGAAAGTGTATCTTGGGGTCTATTAAAAGCCATTGGTTCCGAACAAGCCGTAAATCTAAATGATTTCCCTGTTAAAATTTGAGTAGGAGGGGTATGCTTAGTCATATTAATTGAACAAGATGGAAAACAATAAACTACTTACTAACCACCAACAAAAAGTAATCCAGGCACCAGAAGTATAAACATAAAGCAGGAATCCAATAACTAATACATAAGTACTAATAGATACTCAAGTTCTTTTCAACAATAACTTAATTTATGTCAAAATCATCAGAAACAAGTCAACAAATTGATAAAAAAGGAAAATGTAATACGAAAGTAAATCAGTAAAATAACAGAGGTGCTTGGTAAGAATAGTTCAAAGGTAGCTTCTATTAGAACAATGAGTTATTTTTATTGGCCAGTCACCAAAGCCCAAAGCAGATAAGTGAAGTTTCCTGACGGGATCATGATGGATACATCCACTCCTAGGATCACATTCCAATAATGGGTAGAACCTTCAACTAAGCTTTGAGAGTAGATAATTTTAATTATCCCACAAGATGAAATATTTATATTTGTCGACACACAAGATGGTTAATATTCATCTAGGTGTTTCAACATATATAAAATAAGTGCTAAAATAAGACTAATTTATAGTTTATTTACCAAGTATGAAATGCTATTAAATCCAGCATTGCTGGTTATACTGAATAAATATATAATTTTTCAAAAACTAAGGGATTCAAAGTCAAACAGAAGAAGTACAGAGTGAAAGATCACACATCTGATCCCATCCCGTTCAGTTTTCAGAAAAAGTATATTGGTCTTGAACTCCCAAAAATTGAAGGCCACAGGGTAGCAAGAAATAGGGTAAGAAAACCCAAACAGATCAAGGAGTTAAAAGCAGCTGCAAGAAAGTGAAACATGCCTGAAACCCATGTACAAAAACAACAACTCGCAAAACATGTTCATTTTGTCGCAGGCTACTCCCACACGACTTGTCTGTGGCTCTCGATCCATTTTCAATGATATGACTTGCTTCATCCTTTGAAGGAATGAAATTTGAATTCACACTGGTGGATTGGGATGTGCTTGTCAGGCGTTCTACAATAATAATAGGAACACACAAAGGATCTCCAAATATATACATGTCTTGAAGTGACCGATCGTTGATCTGCGTGGAATTCATGTATTTCACAAATAGCAGTCAGCAAGAAAAAAGAGAGATTATAAAGCATTCCAGCAAAAAAGAAAAAAAAATCACTTACCTTCATGTGCGCTATACCTCGTCTATGAAGTTCTGCACGCATTGTTGCAATTTGAATAGGCTGAACAGAAGAAAAAGCAAACATATTTGAAGAAAATGATTAAGTGAAGCAAATCCATACAAAAAAAAAATTTAATAAATAATTTCAAACACAGCAGATACTGATGAACTTTTATGAATTTTGTACATCATCAGTTAACCTCCTTGTACTTCCACGTGCACCATGGTGCAAGAATGTCTTTTCAACTCCATTTCTCAAACACTGATGAGGCATTGCAACCGTTGAGTACAACATCCATATTGACCATTCTGTTCTCCGATCGTTAGCCCAGGAGTTACGAAGGAATTCCAGTATCTTTGCTTTGTTTTCCCTGAGTGAAGTGATAAGATTAAAAGGAGATGATGTTATCAGCTTGATGTAGCGCTAAAATATCATGCTCAAGAGTGCAACTTTTCTCATAACTTGACAGTCTATGCCTTCATCTTAGATGTCTCACAACAACACATGGATTAAAAAAAAAAAAAAAATCATTCTGCACATGCTAAATTTCAGACAGCCTGTCAATCAGGCTCAAGCTTGGCTAATTACACCATGCAAAAGATAAACCTCAAACCAAGTGAAAAAAAAAATAGCAAATAAACTTTTAGATGCCACAATCATCAAAATTGATTCACAACCGTAGCATTCAGATATTGAAAAAGAGGCTACCAGGACCTCTCGAGTTGCCAAAGTTATCTTGGATATAAAATTACTTCTATAATCGATCAGAGCAAACCTGTGGAATTTCAGAAATATATTCCAAAGACACAAGAGCTGATTCCCCAGAGACTGGAAAGAGTTTAACAGATGGTCATCCCAAGAAAAAGGTTGAAACGATTCCTCAGTAAGATAATTGATAGAATGAGCAGCTTTCTGTCAAGGCGAAAAATTAAGTATTACATTAGCAAATAGTCCAAAAGGCAAAGAAACAAACAGATTACAGAACATTCACTTTGCCAGAATAGAGGACCTTAACACTTACTTGTGGTCCGTTAGACTGCTCAAATGATGGTTCACCATTGATACTATTCACATGTGCTGGTGGAGTAGAATTAAACCATTCTGTAACATCTGATTCAAAAGTAATTTCAGTCAAATCAATAGTTTGGTCAATGCCTGTGCTTAATCTTTTCAAATCTTCAAGCAGGATATGATGGGCAGCCATCATTGCTTTGATGAGAATAACCTGATTTGAGTGTTGACCATCAATAGAGAAATAAGTTAAAATAGTAAGAAAGGAGATCTCTCAACAAAATTAATCTCATCCATCAATATAAATCACAATTTTACAAAGTCAACTTAGACCATTTTTAGAAAACAAGAACCATTGCTATGAAATTATAAAAAATTTACAACAGCAGAACAAATTTATACCTTATTTGACCCAACATAATCTTCAACATAAGTGCCTTTTGAGTCTCTAGAATCACTGATATAATCCAAAAAACTATATCATTAAAACTTAAAACAATATGTACGTCAAGCACTAATGTATATAAAACCAAAGCACTAGTGTAATACACCTAGTCCACGGCTCCACGCCTAAGCCCACTTATATGATAAGACTCTTAATCAAATAAGGAAACAACTCCTAAGATTGCTCATCAATTGGAGGAATAACTGATTCTAGAATATATTTGTGATATTCAAAAAATACTCTATATTGTGATGGTATTCAAACAATAGTGATGCAACGGTTACTACAGTATCTTTTTGAACTCTGAAAACTGGAACTCTGACAAACCTTGGTACCTTCTGTCGATATGTGTGATAACTAGCTTTTAGTAGACTGATATGAACACTTGTATCAACAAGGACAGCATGGAAAGCATCAAAATGGACAGGACAATATGAATGCAATCCCAGAAGAGCTTTAGGGGGGATTTTATATTCGTGAACTGAAGCGGAGAATGCACCCGGTGATCCTTGTAACTCAGACCTGCAAATAATGCAACAAGCATTTTTAGTGTTTGCAACCTCAAATTCATATAACCATAATAATAAAATCAAACTCAAGCTCAACCAAATCATTGTATAAAGCTCTCATTAGTTCAATACACAACCACACTCAATAAGTGAAATAGCTTCATTGACTAACCCAGTTTCAGTCATAGGGGCATGCAAGAGTTCGAACTTCAAGATAACAGCAGAAGATTGGTCCTGCATATAAAAGGTTATTAGCCAAGACTTTTATGACAAGAAAAATGAATAATAGAGCCAGTGGGAGCACTCCAAGAAGTCAGTAATTAAATATGTGGGCATGTGTGTGAAAATATCATTATAAAGAAAGAAGAAAGTACAACCGGGAGGATGATAAAAAATGTCCAGAAAAGTAAATGACGAGAAAATAACAATACTAAGTGACTAAAAATTGTAATAGTTTTTGATTTCCACAACAGTAATATAAATTTACTTCAATCAACCATGAGCACGTGAAAGGCAATCATATCCAACAGTGAACATAAGGGCAATGAGACACCCTCAAAACTATGGGTATTCCTTTTCAACCTAACACACGAGGGAACAGCATGGCTTCCTTTCTTACAACCTAATATAATTCCAAAGGAAAAGGATTTTTCTATTATAATTATTTTAGAAAGATTATTGGTTCTGCCATCAACTTATCCAATGAAGGGTAAAAAAGAAAAGGTGGCACTAACAGATATCAAGGTAAATTGTTAACTTTGATGTCAGATTATATGCACTGAGGTCCGAGGTACAGCCATCAGCAATTTAGATCAGTTCATGTTATCAGGTCCACATTCATTATATTGATTTTGACAAATAATCTTACTTTATTTACATTAAAGCTTGTTGGCTGACTAAGTAGATGTATGCCTTCACTGTGTGTGTGTGTGTTCTCTGTCAGTATTTATTGTATATATTCATTATGTTGTGTGCAGTAAGGACCTTTCTACATCCTTCAATAATTTAAAATTCACTTGGCCAGATTTTGCCGAAAGAATAGTAGGTCTGGTCATGTTTAGGGCCTTTTTTTGTTGGCCACTTAGAAAACTTCCAGAAAATCATGCTCAACACCTGAGAATCATATTTCTGGCAAAATGTCCTGCTTTTGGCAGCATCTTTTCTAACAAGTTTTGTTCCTATGCCTAATTTGTTTGCTTAACAAAAAATAACATACTCCACTGCCTATATAAATTATAGGTTCTAACAAAAGATCACAAGAGAGAAAAACTGACCTTACATTCACCGAAAGATAGGTTGAACGAAATCATGATAGAAAGAAATACATCCTGCCTTGCATATTTAATCCGAAATGGAGGTGTTGAAAAGCTGTTGTCTGTATCATCAATCATCCAAACTCTACAGAAATTGTCAGAACCCACTTCAGGAGCTGCAGCTCAAAGAAAAGTTGGATTCTAAGACTTCACTCTAGCTAAAACACCAATATAATACAGGACAACAAACTAACCAAAGAAACAAAGTAATTGCCCAGCATAGCTTGTGTCATGTATATTAGAAGAATCTAAAACAGAAATTATCTAACTTCTCAATATTAACTTTGTGTATGAATTACGTATATGCACCACTTCTCGTACTTTAAAGGCTTGAGTAATGACCTAGGCAACACAATGGAAAAATTTGTGCCGTACAGCTGCATATTGTGAGCTAAAATGGAGATGTATGGCTTCTAGTACTAATGTACTATATATGGAACCCAATTGTTTTGAAAGTTTCTCTAAGCAGTAAAATATCAACAGCTAAAAGTTGCACGAAGAACTCACGTGTATGTTGCAAGCTTGGATGTTGAACATTAGTTAAACAAGTCATTTCGGGCAGCCAGTATCAATGAGACATAAATTTACGAGAGGTTCACATCTTAAGCCTCATTTTGGTTGGAGTATTTATTCACAGGCTCATTACAACATATTACAAGAAAAGAAAATAGATTGCCTTGAAATATAAGCTGTAATTTTGGGATTTCGCACATTTATATAATTATATGTATATTTTATACTATAGACCCCTAAAAAATTTTATCATCTCTACACATAATATGCATAATAAATAATAAAAGTCTTCTGATATAATAGCACATATGATATAAAAATATGAACCATATAAATATTTGTAGATTATATTTTTTCAGATTTTTCCCTTATTAACTCAATTTATCCACTTACTAGAGTTTCCACTTACTAGTTAGTTATTTATAATTGATGCTCTCTGTTTTAATATTAAATAATAGATTAATACACTTTTTTTTATGTTGAACCTAATAGATATTTAAAAAAAAATTATTGACTCTTTTGTTAAGAGGAGAGAGAAGATAAATGATGAAATAAACCATAATTTATCAATAATTTGTATGAAAAACACTATATAATGGCTCATTTTATACTTTCTATATAATAATCTAATTTATTTTATTTTCTGTATTAACTAATTTTGGCCCCACCCTCCAAAATTTCTGGCTCCGCCAGCAATCAGTTTTTTGTGTGTGGATCACACACCAAGGCGAATAAAACACCCAGGATACAGCTACAAGAACTCAGTGAACCAGAAACTTATGTCTCCATAAAGTAAATTAGTCTAGTACAGAAAAATCATCACCAACTACAATAAAAAGCTGAAAATTAATCGCTAATACTTAGGTTAGGAATATATTTCACCTTCGTACTGAACAACCCTTGCTGGAATCCCAGGATAGGATAGTTCACCCTCCTCCAATCTCATAGTAACCTTGATTTTGTACCATCTCCATAACAGCAACAAGAATAACAGATCAGGAGGGAAAAAACATAAAAACCTCACCAAAAAAGGAAAAAAGAAAAACTGAAAGAAATTGAAGCTTACCCTTGTTCAAAAAGGTCAAGATTATGAAACCTATGAATGTAAATAGCAACTTCATGAACAGCATCAGGCAGAGGCAGCTGCTGGTTAGGCCTTGCAGGGCCAGCAGGTTGCTCAGCATTGACCAACCTTTTTGTTGACCAATTTCTTTGATTCAGACCCACAAACCATCTGAGTCTCCGAAACATATGTTATGTAGTACTGTAGTAGTACACTAGCAGCAGATACAGTGATATTCTATTCTCAGATGATCATTCATCCCTCTTATCTTAACACCTTCAATTGAACTGTAACAAGCAAAACCCCACTACTGCTGAACCCAAAAAGGCTCCAGCTTTCTCCCACCCACCTCGGTTTCAATGCAAACCAAACCCATTAAAGCCACCCATCATGCTTAAAAATGTCATAATTTTATGGCATCTGCAACGTGGGTCTCTGCTGAAGAAATTGATTGGTTGATGTTAGGAAAGGTTGGGGGACCAAAGGGGTGAAGAAGGTGAGTGAATGAATGAGTGAATCGGAGAACAAAACTTTGTTCATGTCATGATTGATGATAATTCGTTGTCTCACAGACCTCTTTCACACGGCAGGGCCCAAAACAGTAATTTTCGTCAACCCTTTTCACGGGTAATGCTATTGTTGATCTCTTTTTTTTTTTTGTGATTTTACAAAACAAAAAAGTGATATTGTGAAAAAGGGGCCTCCGAAAATGGCTGCATGGGATGTCGTGTCGGTGTACGCTGAATGCGGTATCAGTGTCGCTGCTACAACCGCTCAACGTGAAAAAGTAGCTTCTTTTTTCTGTTTTGATACGAGGAAAAATGATTGAAGCTTCCTACAATAGTTTTAGAAATTTTAAGTTTACCATTTTTTCCATCCTCACCAATTTTCTAGGTCTTCATTCATACGCGGTTTGTAAAAAATGATTTTGGTGGAATGGAAATTTTCCGGTCCACTTGTTTGAATTTTTGAAAAAATAAAAGGTATCTTTTTATAAGTTGAAAAAAATAAAGGATCCGGATCCTTTTTTTTTGAAAGGGACAAAACCGGTCCGATTAATAAAATCTCAATCAATCATTTATAATTACAACACATTGACGGTTAAAATTTGGGCACCTCATTCTTTAAATATTTAAAATACTTATTTTTGAAAAATAATAATATAAATACATCGTTGTTCATCTCCTCACCTCAAGGTTTAGCTTTTTGATCTTCAATTCACCATAAAAAAAATTTATGAATATACTTAATTTATTTAAGTTATATTTACATTAATATTTTTTTGACTGGAAAAAGACAAATAAAATACTAATTACTATAATAAAATTTAATTTATATATGTTTTCAGTATAGAATTTTTTTAAAATATATTTTAATCATATGTTGTCACAATAAAAGAGTTTGACTAAACCATCTATTATATAAAAAATCTTATAAATAGAATCATATGATTAAATGATAGTTAGTGCACAAAAATTAAGTTCTTAAAATAAAGAAATAAAGTAATTCGCTAAAAAGAATGACAGCAAAATGATAAAAAAGAATAACAAGAAGATAAAAGAAATATATAATTGTAGATTAACAATGTAATGTTATTTTTACATTTCTAGTGTATTAAAACAAAACTCTTAATTTAAATTTATTACTAGAATAAATTATTTATACTACCAATAAATATATTTCATTTTTAATATTATATTTTGGATAATTAAAATGAAAATTTAATACTTTACATTATTATTTAAAAATGGATAACTATATAAAAATTTATATTTACTATTGTTTTGTTTAGATACAAATGAAAAATAGATGAAAAAATAGAGATAATTTTTTTCTTATTATATATTGATTTTTTCTTCTTGTCATTTTTCACTATTATTTTATTCTCATTTTATTTTTAGCAGATTGCTTTATTTCTTTATTTTAACAGCTTAATTTTACATTAATTATCGTTCAATCACATGCTTTTATTCATAAATTTTTTTTAAATAATAGATAGTTGATTCAAACTCTTTTTTTGATATGATAATACATAATTATAATATGTGTAAAAAAAATTATACTAAAAATACATATAAATTAAAATTTTATTATAATCATTATTATTTTATTTTTATATTTTTCAGTCAAACAAAAATTAATTTATATATAACTTATATAACCTAAGTCTATTCATTAAAGTTTTCAACGGTAATGACCAGAGAGCTAATCTTGAGGTGAGAAGAGAAGAGCAATGATATATTTATTATTTGTATTATTATGTTTTATTTAAAAATTAGTTTAAATATTTCAAGAATAAGGTGTCCTGGGATTTTACTAACAGGACTGCTCCTGTTCCTTCCGAAAAGGAGAGGATCGGATCCAAAAATAAAAATGCATTATGAAAATACTTTTTAAATTTAAACAAATGTAAATAAAAATAATAAATTCATTGTGACTTTTTATCATCAAATTTATTGTATGAGAGAAGTCATTCTAGCATTATTTGTGCCATATATATGACTAAAACCTTTTCTTTTTTCAGTCAAGCTATGAGAGGATGAATAAAACTTGAAATAATACCACAACCTTCTTTTTTTTTTACGTCAGAAAGATAATGAAGTTTGATATTATAATCTCTTAGTACCAAAATCCCTTATTACTATCCCAAGGCTTGTACATCTGGCGGCTATTAACAATCCAATGTAACTTTTATTATTATATGTTATGTAGTTAATGATAAATAATAATAATTATTATTATTATTATTGAATTTCTATTGTGTGGTTTGGGTGTGATGATGGTGAAGTTGAGAAACACCGACACTTGGCGGTGGCTTTGAGTTGGTGGCATCCATTAAAGCGGAAGGGTGGTATCCATTAAAGTGGAACATGGTCGAATGTCAACAGGTGTAATGATGATATAAAATTACCTTTATGTATCGAAAAAAAAATAAAATTATCTTTTATTTGTATGTATAATAGAATCATAAATTTTTAAAATTTAATTAATATTTTTGTTTAATGCTAGATAAACAATGTTCGAATGCAGAAATAATATGCATAATAAAGTAACTTTTGGACTCTAAATTAAAGGTTGTGTTTAATGGGGTCTTATTCAATGCTTTTTAGCATAGTTTTCATAACTGGACTGGTGATTGACTCAATCAAAGTACTAGATTATTGATTTAACAAATAAGTCATTAGTCAAACCGATAGAACAAGATTTAATTAAATTCACATATAAATATATTATTTAATGTGATTAAGTAAGAGCTATATATAAATAATAAAACTTAATAACACAATCTTAAGGTTAGCTTGGTGGTAATCCACGTGCTCCCTCGCCCTTTTTGGCTTGAGTTTGCATCCCAACAAGGAATTTTTGTGAGCAATTTATACAAAAACCTTGTTGGCTGGTTCACTGTAATCGATTCAATTAATGAATCATACCAACCAGTCTGGTCTAGTTCTTAAACCTATGTTTTTTAGTCTTGCCTCCATTGATTGTTGTATTAATTATGTTTGGATGATTTAAAGCAAAATTGAAGATAAAGACGGATAACTCTCTTAGGAGTTATGTTTTTCTTTAATTTTCTTAGAATTTTTAGTTTGTTAATAGTTAGTTTTAGTTTTCATGATTTCCTTTTTTATATCATTTAGTTTAAATTATTGTATAACTGCACTCGCATTTAATCTTGCATTATAGTTGTGTTTTCCATTGGTTTTGTAGCTTTTTGGAAGAGGAATTAGGGAAGCATTTGAGCTAAAAGTGCAAAGGAACAAGAATTGGAGCTGAAAGGATGTCAAAAATCCATGCTAGAGTATAGAAATCCATGCTGGAGCATTGATCCTGAAACTGAAGTCATGCTACAGCATGGAAATCCAGGCTATAGCATGGGTTACTGTTAGAAGTCTCACATTTTCACTTAAGTTACGCTCCAGCGTAGCCATAGCCACGCTACAATGTGGGTGTATGAATCTAATATGTGGACTGGGCCTCTGTATTGCGTCTGACAGCCTATGATTGGCACAAAAACCTAGACAAACGTTCTAGAAAGGGAATCAGACATCAGAGCATGAAATTGGGGGGAGAAGATGAGGCTAGAGCTTGAAGCAAGGGATTGGAGTTTCAAGAACTAGAAAAGGAGACCTCTCTTAAAATTGTTCTTCAACTCAATGTGAAGTTTTCTTTGTTCATGACTTCTTCTTATCTCTTTTTCATTTATGTTACTTTTATTTTACTTTCCATGACTTGCAACTAAACCCTCTTTGCTTAAGGAGATTTATGGAGGCTATGTATTTGATAATATGCTAATGTGAATGAATTTATGTCTTGTTTTCATTTAATGGTGAGCATTGTATTTGAGTTTATTTATCTTGAATTACTTGATCACCAATTTAGGATTATAGGGTTATTATAAATTTGAGAAAAGTAGTAAGAGTCATGCCTATAAATGCAATGTCATGACTTGAATGACACCTAGAGATAGGCAAACATGATTCATGTGGTACTTAAGGACTTGATAATTAAATTACTTAGTTAAAATTAAGCATGCTAAGTGATTAGGTGTTTAACTCTAATTGAGTAGCATTAGATGATTTTGAGAAAGACTTTTAATGAACATAGGACCCTACCATCACTTAATTCAATTTGGACAGGGCATATTAATATTTATGTTGCATTTTGTTAACACATAGTTAAAGTAAATCACACTAGCATTTTATTCCATTAATTCTTATATCGCTTTTACATTGTTTCAACATTTTAGCCTTTAAATTCCTTTGATATAATCTCTTTTTAATTGTTTAGCTTGTCCCCTAATTAACTAAAATCAGTACTTGTGAATGAATTTATGTCTTGTTTTCATTTAATATGGTGAGCATTGTGTTTGAGATTATTTATCTTAAATTGCTTGATCACCAATTTAGAATTATAGGGTTATTACAAATTTGAGAAAAGGAGTAAGAGTCATGCCTATAAATGCAATGTTATGACTTGAATGACACCTAGAGATAGGCAAACATGATTCATGTGGTACTTAAGGACTTGATAATTAAATTACTTAGTTAAAATTAAGCATGCTAAGTGATTAGGTGTTTAACTCTAATTGAGTAGCATTAGATGATTTTGAGAAAGACTTTTAATGAACATAGGACCCTACCATCACTTAATTCAATTTGGACAAGGCATATTAATATTTATGTTGCATTTTGTTAACACATAGTTGAAGTAAATCACCCTAGCATTTTATTCCATTAATTCTTATATCGCTTTTACATTGTTTCAACATTTTAGCCTTTAAATTCCTTTGATATCATCTCTTTTTAATTATTCAGCTTGTCCTTTAATTAACTAAAATCAGTACTTGAATTATCCCTGTTGATATGACAACCCTATTTTTACTCTATTACTTGATAACGTAGTATATTTGCTAATGTTACTTTCCTTTGGGAGCAATCAAAGACAAACTTGGTTTTAGATCCTGCAGTATTGAAGTAATATTGTTATTTTAACGTTGAGTAAAAAAAAATTAGAGTATATAATAATCAGAGAAATATTTTTTTAATTTAATATTATATTATTATTTAAATGAATAAGATTTAACAATTTTAAAATATTGAAATTATATTTTAAAATATATCTTATTTCATAGTGCTAAAATACTTTTTGTTCAATTTAGTTATAATTAAATTTTTTAAACTAATTCATTTTTAATTTAGCATGCAAAATAAATTTACAATTTTCCTTTTTGATGTATTTTATATTATTATTTAATTAAATAATTTTTTGGCATAATATTTTGACTATATTTGTTGATATAATAATATATTTTTTGATTGAAATCAGGGTATTCCTACCGCTGGAAGCTATAAGACTAATCCTTCGTCCATTGTAGGCACCTCAAAGGGTAAGAGAGCTAACCTGAGAGTTTTTAATTAGTTTTTCATACTCAAAGTCGGGGATCGAACCCCTGCCATTTGGTTAAGAGAGGATAAATCCTTACCACTCAACCACACTCCCGAATTGGTATAATAATATATAATTAGATAATAATATAAAATTTTTTCACATTATTAATGCATAAAAAATTTAAATCCATAAATTGACATCTTTTTATAATTATAGATGCATCTATCAGTACAATAAATAACATGTATCATATTAAACATAACTATATTTTGTTTTATTCTAACTTTTTATGAGATCTAATAATATGAAAGAAAGTACACTTCTATCTCTATTTTTTATGTTTTTGTTTTCTCCTTTCATTTAAACAAAGCATTAGAGTAAGATCATTTATTTATTTATTTTGGTTTCCAACATATATCTCTTGATACCAATTTTTCTATATTTAAGACTCGAACTCGAACTAATTAATTAAGAACAAGGAGCATTTAACCATTTTAATGGATCATATATTGATAAGCTTTGCGGGTAATTAGTAATTATCATTTTTAACTTTCTATATTTGAAACGAAACAAATGAAGGGTCTAATTGTAAACGCGTTTTTTTTTTCCCCTCTCTCTTACGGCTTCATAATGTTTCTTTAGACTATTCGGTGGGACTTGACTTCTTTTAAACTATGGCCCATTGAGCACGCAGAGCTAATTTTCTAATTCGTCAAATCCTACTGAGAGCAACAAGAGCCTACGACCCAGCGGCCAAGGCAATAAATTTCCATCAATCAAGTGAAACGAAAATAACACAAGTGCTTAATTAATAAACAAAACAATAAAAATATTATTATTTCTGCATAACATCTCATCTAGAACCCATACCTCAACTGGCGGTGAATAGAATAGAAGTAAACCGGTATAATATCTCACAAATATTATGTATTTTTTATAAAAAAATACTTCTCAAACCAGAAATAATAACACCTTTCAACGTTTAATGAATAAACCAAGCACCTTTTAATAACAAAAATTAAAGACAAAGATGAATCTTTGCTTCAGACTACCTGGCTTCGCCTGTCTTAGCCTACCACATTCGTTTTCGATGAGTGGTTATTATTGTATCCTCTTCTTTATTGTTGCATATATTTAATATACTTTTAATTAATTGTCCTAAAATATACTTTTTAAAAGATTTGAACTAAAACTAATTTGTTATTAAGTTAATGTTTTCAAACTCATTGTTATTAATATTGTTAAATAAATCTTCTTTAATATAGCTTCTGTAATTTTATTTTGTGAAAAAAACATTTATAACAATTTTATATGATTTTTTTTATCAAATCATTATTAATTTAATTGCAAAATGCTTATTGTTGATTATATTTTCTATTTTAAAATGACCATTAAAAATTTGAAGTATTTTTTATTAATTTATTTGATATAATTATTTCAGTATAAATATTAAATTAACTTATAAATTTTTTATAATGGAATAGTGATCTACATAATATAACAACAAGTGTATCAAACAAAAGATAATTCAAAAATTGATCAAAATAATCGTAATATATAACATATAAACTCAAGATTTTTTAATCATGTGTTTGTATAATTCAATTTAGAATTAAGTAAATATATCATATCAATGTTTTTAGTGTCGATCTCACAAAATTTGTCATATTTTTTTATCTTTATTCTTAAAATTTAAGCTAACATAATACATTAAATTAGTTATCTACTTTACAAGCATACTATGTCACGATAAAAATTTATACTAAAATTTGATAATATATTTTCACATCATTTAACTTGTTTTAGTAATATATTAGATATTAAATTCATTAAATAAAATGAAAAATTATTACTTGTTTATATTGAAAACTTTTTTAAAAATTAGTAATGGAAGTTGAATTTCAAAAGTATTATTAAGATTCATTTTATTTAATTTAAAATTTATTATTATACTCTTAAATGACTTTATAGTATGCAAATGGATTAGTCATTATGTCTAACGGTGAATATTAAATCAACTTTTTTATTACTACATTGATCATGATATTTTATTTTATATTATATTTATAGAATATTAAAATAAAAGTATTAAAATACTAAATTTGATTCTTTTGAAGTGAAAAGGTTAATAAAGTACAAAAGTGATGAGTTAATCACCATTACATCATTTAGTGGGATCCACACATAATGTATACATAATATAGGTTATTAATTCAACGGTGATTAACTTTTTACTT
This sequence comes from Dalbergia cochinchinensis, assembly GCA_031216125.1. NCBI lineage: Eukaryota > Viridiplantae > Streptophyta > Magnoliopsida > Fabales > Fabaceae > Dalbergia > Dalbergia cochinchinensis. Next base: position 45,852,035 of record CM062370.1, read on the forward strand.
TTATACTTTATTAATCTACTTACTTTAAAAGAGTCAAATCTTAAAATACTATTATACTTAAATAAAGTTATTTGTAGTAAAAAAACTTAAATCAATTCGAACATTATTTACGTTCAACTATGAGTTGTTACATATCAAAATATTAATAATCATTAAATAAACTTATATAAAATTGTTATAATTTTTTTTTCACAAAATATTAATAAGCTATATTAAAAGAAGATTTATTTCGCAATATTAATAGGAATGAGTTTGAATAATATTAAAGTAACAATAAAGTATTTTTAGTTCAAATCTTTTATAAATGATATTTTAAGACAATTAAGCAAAAGTGCCTGGAATAGTACTTGCCAATTGCCACTTCCTTGTTTTTGCCCTTCAACTGTTCGAAAGCATGTTTGTTGTAAAACTTTCTTTAATGCAAACCAGCATTGATTCGGAAAAGAGTTCCTCCTATCAAACGGCTTTGGTCTTTGCATAAGGTCATTTCAATTTTAAAACTCAACCAGCGCTCTGTTTTCCGGATCGAAGTTTAGACCATGACAAACGTTAAAAACTGCGTATCCGTTTCATGTTTTATAGAAAATTTTAAGGTGTTATTAGAATAAAGTAAAATATTTATTCTATTTTATTTGGTGAATAATAAATTAGCTGTCATATTAAAAATGTAGGGGAGATGAGATATAATAATGATCCATAAAATTTATATATCAATTAATAAATAAATCAGAATAAATATTATCCTTTACTCTCAGTGTACCTAGGTAATTTTCTATTTTTTATATATACACACGTCTCGATTCGTCTCGGGGATGAAAAGCAAGAGCAAGAGATCACAATATGCTTTTTCTTTTCCTTTTTTTTTTTTTTATCTTTTCTCCTATTTCAGATGTTTCGTGTTGGCAAGACTCATAAATTCATAATTGGAATTGCATCCCCACAAGATCTTTCTTGTCCAAACCTGAACCTTATCTTCTTGCCCATTAATCATGATAGTACGATGTTCTAGCTGAACTGGCTTAATTAAGCAACTAAAAACAAACCATTACAGAGAGCACTAGGTTAATCAAAAGAAAAAAAAAATAGAGAGCACTAACTAATACACCTGCTACAAACACAGAACCACCAAGTCCAACGCACCAAGTTTAATTTCCCTTCACAAAGCGTCGTTGTTATCTGTTCAACTCATAATTAAATGCTTTTCTTATTCAAATTCATACAAAAAACACATAATACAAGCCCTCTATAAGTTCCCCAGCAGATTAGTGGTGCGTGGTTTGGAAATCAAATTACTACAATTAATTGATTATAGCATCAATCAACCACCTTTATTAGTGCCAAAGGTGTTATTCCATTCAAATAATTGGGGTCTGCGCCAAGGGAGGGTACGAACCATGTAACACCATATATATATATATATACATGCAGAAGGAAGAGTTATATGTAGGATGAAGATATGTGATTTATAATTTTTTAGACACTGATTTATAATATTTTATTTAATAATTTATAATTTTCTCATACGGGGTTTACAACTTTTTTTTATAATCACCTTTAGCGATGTTTTTATTATTCACATATATTTATAATATATACGCATAAGTTTATAATATTTTACACATTAGTTCATATAGGTTTACAATATCTTCATCCCACAAATAACTCTTCTATTTTCACACGAGAACATACCATATATATATATATATAAATTAGTGGGACGCTGTGGACAGTGCCCGATGCAAGATTCCTGAAAGCCAAAAGCTTTTCAACTTTTTATAGGCAGTTTCCCATAAGAGAGAGAGCTTGATTGGCAACCCCGTATCTTATTTTGTTCCTTAAACTGCCACGTTTGACTGGTGCATTTGGGCCACCAAATAAAAAGCTAGCCGCATATTGTTACTGTTACAATAAAATCATCACATGAAATGTTATCGTTCATTAATCTTGTTACTACTCAATCATATATTTAGGTTCCTTAGTTTTCGCTCCAATATACAGCCCATAAATGTCGTAAAAGTAGAGCATGACTTGTGAGGCTAACTTTTTAGCGTCACAAAAGTGATGCTAATACTTGCGAAAATCTTTTTCCTAGCTGTATTACATTATAAATGTTCACACATTATACATACATACATACATACATACATACATATATATATATACATACATACATACATATATATATATATATATATATATATATATATATATATATATACATACATATATATATATATATATATATATATACACACACACACACACACGCATACTTGAATTGGAAAATATATAGGAACTCAAGTAACCAACTCAATATCCAATCATTGAAAAATGTACTGGCCATGAATATGTCAAATGAATGAGCCAGCTGACCAACATATAGATTGGTCTTACAGCTAGAATAGATAGTCAATTATGAATTACCAACAATAGCAACAAGAAATATATATACACTACTTGCTAAAATCATTGAAAGTGTTGATGGGGTTGTTATGTAGTCATATCATTTCTCGCTTCCTTTTGCATAAGAAATTAAAACTGCAAGAAATGGAAAGCTTCGAGAGGAAAATAAAAGGAGAGAGGGTGATCAATTCAATGCTTCGGCCACACGAAAAACCTTCATATTTGCGGACACAAAAAAAACAGCTAGCTCACACTATGAGACAATGATGCCAACAGAATTGCAAAGAAAAATTGTGTAACATACGAAGAGAGAGTTAGGAAGAATGAGAATGATTAATGACGCGGCGAGGCGTGTTTAGAGAAGGAGCATTTGAGGGAAAGGTCACGTGAACCCATCACAATCCCATCCTTGGATACACCTTCCCTTCCCCATGTCTTCTTAGTAACGTAAAATATCTTCAGAGGTTTTAGAATGACAAATAGATAGATTATTATTGAATCGTAAATGTTACTACCTCCTCTCTCACGTTTTTATTCTCTTGCCGTGTGTCTTCTTTCTTAACTCTAATCCTAACGGGATGACACCAATTAGACACGTGCCAAACAAAGGCAATACAAGCCATTAAGCAGAAGAGGAAATGCTAGAGTCAAAAAACTTTTGTTGAAATTATTTGCTACTTTTTTAATAGAATTGGCTAAATTGATTTAGTATGCATAATAACATCTAGATGATTAAACAGGTTATATTATTATATTTTATTTAATATATATAACTCATTCATGAAAATTTATATATGATTTTTATCCTAAATCAAACATACCCCAAATGGTAATAATCAAATGGTAGAGATATATACCAATTTTAATGTTTGTGTGGTGTGACTTATTAGCTAAGTTAATTACTTTTGGTGAAAACATGTAATTTCTTAGGGATCCTAATAATATGATTCGAGTTGGCACGTGGACATTCCTAGGTTGGCTAGGTAAATGGTTTTTCACTACGCTACCTACTAAAAGCATCAATCCCTCATGAAACATGAACGAGTTCGATACGCAGTATAGGCTCATTTCCACTTCATTAATAATAACACTTTTATTCTTTCTTTTCTTTATTATTTTTTTAATTTTCAGTTTTCTTCTTTTTCTTGCTCTTTCTTCATGCCGTTCGTGTATATATAGGACATGAGTTGCTCAAACCATCTTCACAGCTTCATATCTCTGCATGAGATATCCACTGAGGGGTTGAGTAGCAAGTAACCCAGCTAAGGTTTCCTATAGCAACCCCTTCTATCCCCTTTTGCATTTGCTCAAAGCCAAAAGAGTTAAAAGAGAGAGCATCACTATTATGGGCATCCACAATGATTTGGCTCTTGCTTTTGGCATACTAGGTAACACATATAAGGGTCATCATCATCATCGGTCTCTTTCAGTTGCCGCAATTTTCCTTCGTTTTTCTTTTTCTTTTTTCTTTTTTATTCTACGACTTTCTATGTTCTATTAGTCGAATATCAGTTCTGCTATTTTCTTCGAGCATATGCACTGCTTACCTCAAAAAAAAGAACTTTTTTCTTTTTCACTATTTTATCGTAGTTATGTCTCCCTTCTATTCAAAGCCACATTATTATTATTTTTTTGATAGAAAATCACATTGTTTATTTTAATTCATGAACAGCTTAGTTACATTTCCTCTAAGAAATTTTTGTTCTTTCCCCATCATTCTAATTCATATTTCTTACTATATTCTTTACTTTTTAAAATAATGAATGGGCCAAGCCCCCGTACATTATTATTTGAAATTTATATTTGAGTAACAAATTCCCATTAAAGACTATATATAGTTGAGAACCTAATCAATTCTCTTTTAATCACATGAGATACTGAATACGGCCTGCTCTGTACTTTTTTCGTGCATTACTTTTAAATTGTTAATCCTATCATATTATAATATGATTAATAATTACCTTTTTTCGGCTAAAGCAAAGGAACTAACGTATTCTCCTTTTGATGGTACCTAGGTAACATCATTTCCTTCCTGGTGTTCTTGGCACCCCTGTAAGTACATATATATATATAGACATAATTTTTGATTTTCTTTTGAATTAAAAAAATACAAAAGCAATTTTGATTATTATGTTGTCTACAATGCAGAGTAAATATGTACGTTTTCATCTTTTGAAATTTGTAGACCAACATTTTACCGAATATACAAAAAGAAATCCACGGAAGGTTTCCAATCACTGCCTTACCTGGTCGCATTGTTCAGCTGCGTGCTTTGGCTGTACTATGCGTCTCTCAAAACGGATGCTGTTCTCCTCCTTACCATTAACTCCTTTGGATGTGTCATAGAGATTATCTACATTTTCATGTACATAATCTACGCGCCCAGGGAAGCAAGGGTAATTTACCAATTACACGTACTAATTAACTCAATAGTTTCTCATCACTCATATATCTAATCAAATTGAAATGAGAAAAAAAATTATCACATACTAATTGTGTAACTAATTGGCTAAGCATAAGCATATTTAGCATGCACCATGTTGATGCTGAAATTTTTAACTGCAGTACTTAACCGTAAAACTATTTATGGTGATGAACGTGGGCTCCTTCGCCTTGATCCTCTTCGTCACCCAAGTTGCTCTACATGGTTCCCTCCGTGTCAAAGTGCTTGGATGGATATGTGTATCTACTTCAGTGAGTGTCTTCGCAGCACCTCTAAGCATTGTGGTGAGTGAAAATTCCAATAATGATTTAGTGCTTTTAATATACTTGCTCTCCCATATTATCAATCCCATAACTGACTTCTTGCTGTGCAGGCACAAGTTATTCGTACCAAGAGTGTGGAGTTTATGCCCTTTAATTTGTCACTGTTCCTTACACTGAGTGCCATAATGTGGTTTGCTTATGGTGCTTTTCTCAAGGACATATGCATTGCCGTAAGTCTCTAACATCGAGTTATGCTAACATTAATTCTTAATTAGATATAATCTATAGAATTATTATTTAGACAAGTGAAATAGTGAGAAACTATGATATTTAATATGACATGTGAAATAGTGGGAAACTATAACATAAATATACGTATTTTTAAAAAAGTTTAATATTAATGTACTATCAATGTAAAAGAGTTTAAAATATTATTGAATGAGCATAATTTTAAGAATTTATTTGAAAAAAATAGTGGGATAAATATATATTCAAAAGATGATGAGACCCACTTTTATTGTGAGTATGCCTACATAAGCATGTGTTAGACGTGTCAATAAAAAAAAATTTAAAAAAATTTATATTATTATTTAATTATATATTTTTGATCATAAGACAATGACTAGGTCAAATATTTTTGCTTTTGTATCAATGTATATTTATATGTTTGTGTAAATTAATATTTGATTTAGATTAAATTCTTATTAAAAATACGTTTATCCATATTAAATAATAATTTGAGTGCTTAAAAGATAATGTGATATATTGCACTTAGCTAATTAAAAAATTCTCGTGATATATACAGTTTTAACATTAATTAATTAAGGAAGTTTCATTTATGGATTTTTCGTTGCTTATTATTATGTGCAGATCCCAAACGTGCTGGGTTTCGCACTGGGGATAGTTCAGATGCTGTTGTATGCGATTTACAGGAACGGTGGTGGGGAAGAGAGGGCAAATGGTGGTAACAAGGAGCATGCACTAGAGCCGATGAGAAACGTTGTTGTTGTGAGCCCGTTGGCGTTGGGGGCTAGAGAAGTGTTCCCAATCTCAGCTACTGATGCTGTCAAAGAGCAAGGGAAAAAGGATGACGGTCCACAAGGCAAGGAGAAAAGCGGGCAAGGCATCGAATTCGAATGACCAGTATGATGTGATAAACTCGATCGATCGAGGTGTTTATTTCGTGGAGCGAGTCCGAGGCCACGAGGATCTGATAGGCTTTAATTTCTTCTCTTATGATAGTATGTAGTTGCCTGTATGACTATGTCATTGACTGTCTAAGTGTCTACCATCCTTATGTGTGATGACTTTAATATTATATAGTATTCGATGGGTTTAATATTGATTCAGTGCTTTCCCTCTCGTCCCATGAGACCTCATGCACCTAATTTTCATCACTCTATCGTGTATCATCACTACTTTGAAGCTACCTTTATATTTTAAATGTAGGTGATACTCCCTCAGTTTATAAATGACTATCCCATATGAAAATTTTACTTTTCCATAAATTATTATCTATTTAGAAATTTTAGGTAATATTTATTAGTTTTTCTAATTACATCTCTTATTAATTTATTTTATCTTTCCTATTAAATACATTCTTAGGGTATATTTGGTTGGGGAGTAAAAATAGTGATAAATTTTTCATGAATGGGATTCATGTATAATTTTACGCATAAAGTTCATCAATGAAAATTTATCCCCTATTTTAATCCCTTAACTGAATATGCCCTCAATAGAAAATATCAAGGGTAGTATTATAAAATATATATATAACCTTTGTTAACATCGAGAAATTATCAATCTTTCTCTTAATTACTGTACATATTTAAAAGTGGATAATTATTTATGAATGGAGGAGGTAATAAATTAATTAAAGAGATTACTATTATTATCATTCAATTATGTGATATCATATGTGATACTTTTAAGTAATAAATGTGATACATATAATTAAATTGAAAGGGTAAAATTACAAAATTAACAATAAATTCTGTTATCAATTGATAGGTAAGAATAATAATGATTTTGAGTTGAGAATTTTTCTCAAACATGACAAATAAAATAGACTAGAGAGAATAACTATTACAACATAATTGAGATTTAGTGAAAATTGAAAAATGTTACTAAATCATATAAGATTATTGTTAAAACTTTTTATCAACATAGTCTATATATTAGTAAAGAGTTTTAATATTTTTAACTTTAATTTTTAATAATAATTTTTAAATGATACTAAAAGGTTGCAAGAACACCTTTTACTAATAAATGTCGTTAAAAGTTAAATATGTTATAGTGCATGGATGGTATATATATGATGCATTCAAGCGTTCCAACCATCGTTTTCAAATCTAGACCGGCCTTGAACCAGGCCCACCAACCACTAGGCTAGCTAACCACATTGTTGTAATACAATATCTGAAGAATTATATTTATTACACATCTAATATATTTTTTTTATATGTTTATTTAATTAAGTTCAACTCAACGGAGTGACCTAGTGGTGCGCCGAATCAATCATTCCCTAGTTCAGGTTTTAAAACTATGGCTTCAACATTATAAACATTTAGATGAGTTCCATTTTCTTTTGTGACCAATTATGCACATTGCAAAAGAAAATATTATAATAAGAAATCAATTTTGATATAATATAAGTGTAATATGTCTTACACTGTTAATAGATTGTATTTTATTTATTGTATAACTTTTGATATGACTATGATAAGACTAAGTCAAATACTTTTAATGACATAACAACACATAAATAAATAACTATGCATTGTGTGGAGTGTTTATTTATTATTGGAAAAAGTTATATTTATGTGTGTGTGTGTATATAATTTAAAAAATAAACTCTTTTAAATCATGAGAAAAGTATTAAGATACCTCATGTAAAGGTTCTATATGAGAACACTACATTATACTAGGCAAAATGAAAAGAAGTAAACCTTTCCCAAAACTCAAATGCCGTTCTCTAATATTTCAGCAGGCGTGCGTACAAGCATAATGTGTGGAAGTGAATGAAAAGAACCAGTGCTTATGCAGAACTTGGTTACTTTGTCTATGGTTGTAAACCACTCAGGTTGATCAAGTGTCATCTAAATATTTTTGAGTTGATTAGTCAACTTTGCTAATCCTTATGGCAAAGAGGTCTCAAAGATTCAGCATGTAGAATGAGAAAGAAAAGGTCAGGATGTATGGTGGTTTTAGTTAATATATATTTGATTTTGGTCATAGCCACTAAAAGTTTCATTAGTAGTGGATTCCTATTTTAGAGCATTTACAAGAACAAGTGTACCACAAGAATGGTCACCCCACACAATATAACATCAGAAACTTGAATTCAGTGTACTAATAAATGGTGAAATTTTACAACTATGAAATATCACATGACGAGGGAATTCTTAAAATCATTTAAAATATAAACTAAAAAAATCAAACTTGATCCAATAAGGTTAGAATATATTCTGAAAGCAAATTCATTAATCATAATATTTTGAGCTACCCATTATTATCAATAGATGTCTTGGCTATAATTCGTAATGCAACTCTTCAACAAATAATTTAGCCAAATTTCCAAAACTATTTTGAATCTTCTTAGCTGACACCCTTGTGATAGGTCCCATGGGCATGCTACAGTTCTCATCTTTTCCTCCAATGCTAAAATGTCCAATTTTCTTAGTTGTGGGATACTGTTAGCCTATTTATAAAATTCACAAAACCCTACTTTATTCCCTACAAAATTTTAAATTTTAAGTCGAATAAATTGGTTTCCATAAATAGAGAAAAAATTCTCAAATTGATCACTATAATTGAATTGTTTGACAAATTGGTGCATGTAAAAAAAAAAACCCAAATTAGCCTATGCATAATTAAATAATCAAACAAATTAATCTTATAAAATTGAATAATCAGGCAAATTAGTCTAACAATTCATTTTTTGCGGATGAATTTGAATTTTTTTTTATATGGACCAATTTGTCAAATTTTTTAATTTTATAGTAATTAAATTGAGAGCTTATTATTTACAGGGAATAAAATAAGGTTTTTGTCTATAAAATTTTTGTATAAGTGATTGCAAAATGATTTAAAATTTTTTTATCGGGATGTGGCACAATTGAAATTTTTTTAAAAAAATTGATTGAGATTTGACTAAGAATTTAATTGAAATTTAAAAAATATTTTATTGGGATTTGATGAAATTATCATAATTTGATTGAGATTTTGTTTGAAATTAACCAAAAAAAAAAGAAAAGACTTGATTTGCATTGATTGATCAAAATTTTTAAATCATTTGAAATTAAAATTGATTTCTTTTGGACAAAAAATATGACTCAGATAAAATATGGTGTTCATAATTTGAAGTTGTTAAATTGTTTGTATAGAATAGATATAAAAATAATTTTTTGAATAAAATTACAATTAAGGACATAGAGTTACTTCTTAACAAAGATGTTTCAGATAAAAAGCATTTTTTTGCACATCATAAATATTTTTATATTAAAATTTTTATTTTTATTTAAAATTAATTTAACTAGATATTAAGTAAAAAATATTTTAATAAAATAAAAATAGTCCTTTATTATTTTATATTTATTGAGCAATGGGTGAGAGTGCTTTAGTTGAAAGCTATATTTTGTCTTTTCATAAAATAGATGAGTTTCCTTTAACAGTGTAAAGTGTTTTACACTGTTAATATTATATCTTATCTTATTTATTGTATAACTTTTGAGATAATTATGATAAAAGCTAAATATTTTTAATGACATAATAATACATATTAAATAGCAATATAAACTCTTAGGGTGTGTTTAATTGGAGAGTAAAATGAGTTGCATGTATTTAACCAAACACACTCTTACACTAATAATATTCTAAAATTAAAATTAGTAGAATATGTATCGTGGAATGTTTAAAAGTTTTGATGCTTACTTGGACTTGGAGTATATTTTTGGTACTGGATTAGTTGAGGTATAACATGTTATAATTTTGTTACGTGTTTATCTAGTATCAGAAAAAAGTCATATATCATTGTTATATTTTTTAAAAAATAAACTCTTTCTTTAAATCACAAGAAAAGTATTCTTTAGTGAGATTTCTTTTAAAAAGCTATCTAATTATTTTCCCCTTCTTCTTTTCTTTATTGATAATATATTTAATTCTATACGTAATGCGTTTATAATTTATCCATGCCATTTAAAGGTTCTATATTTTCATTATTTAAAGGATCCATAGGAGAACAGAATATACTAGGACAAACAAAAGAAACTGAACCTTTCCCAATATCCAAATGGACTTCTCTATTATTTCAGGGAGCCACCAGCACAATGTGTGGAAGTGAACGATTTCGTTTTGGTACGGTGGAACCGAGGAAGTGAATGATTTAAGCGCTTACTACTAACAAGTTACCTTGTTCTATAAAAGAAAAAGAAAATCATAGGTAGGACAAAGGATGAAAGCACAGGATTGAATTTCAAAGAACCATTGCCTCCATAGAACTTAGTTACTTTGTCCATGGTTGTAAACCATTTAGGTTGATCAGTGTCATCTTAATATTTTTGGTCATAGACGCAATCAAATTGAAGCTTATTACGATTTGTTTTATTAAGTTCCGTTAGTCATGGAATCCTAGTATAGTGCATTCGCAGGAACAAGTATGCCATAAGAATAGTTACCTGACACCATATAACAGCAGAAACTTGAACTCATTGTATTAATAAAGTACGTCAAGTCTACGTGCAAAAGATCTAAGAGCATTGGAAAGATAATAAGATATCCAACCATCACATGATCAAGAAATCCTCAAAAAGAATGGTAATACTCAGTAGAGCACAATGCTAGACGGCACGAGACGAATTGTGCGAAATGCTAGTGAGAAAGATAAAAGTGTAAAAACAACTATTAAACATAGATAAATTAAAAGTAAAATATTGACCAATTGAAATAACTTGACCAATATATTCTCGCTGAAAAGCGACGAGAACAGTTTTCTTACGCCCAAGCATTTCTCTATTCATTACTCTAAATAATAATAATAACAATAATAATAATAATAAAGAATCAAGAAGCTCAAAGTGTTATTCTCTCATTCAACGCTTTCTTTCAGCGCGCCACTTGTATACTGGTTTAGTGGTTGGATTGACAATCTCATCTTCCCTTAGTTTGCGCTTCTTACCCTTTTTCTGATCAGATATGGAATATCCTTTCTTAGCATTCTACAAACGTAAGACTAAAACAAGTTAATAAAAAGGCAAGCAAAATGTCAATACCTGCAACTCCTTCTGCATTGTCATATCCAAGTAGATTTGCTCTAATTGCTTGACTCTAGTCTTCCTTGCTTCCAACTCTTTGTAGGACCGAGTTGTTTTCCTGTGAATGAAAGAAAATACCTCGGTTACAATTGGATATAGCACCAGAAGCAGAAATCAAGATAAGAAAGAATAAATGGAAATGAGAAGAAATAGATCTAGTAATAGTCAACACGTTATAAAACAAATAAAGCTGGCTTCCCCCGTAATAATACAACCGATACAACCCAACATGGGAATGCTTCTATATTGCCCAATAGTAGAGAACCAATTGGGGGTTGTTGCTATCAAGGCTTCAAGCAAACATCATAGTCTTATTTGTGAATTAATATCTTAGAGGGAACATTATTAAGAGAACAGTTTTCAAAGAAACAAGCTACACAAACTTCAAGGGAAATAATTGTGTTGACCAACCATTCCCATGAACCCTCAAGCTGGGATACAGATGATAAGAAAATACGAGTATGACTCCGACAAGACATTACTGTACAAAGCATCCTAATTCCGCTTTATTGCTGGGGTTTACCATAGTTGAGATATTCACAAAAATTAGCAATCTTAAAGTGCATTAAAGAGAACAAATAAATTATTTGGTACAAAAAATAGATAACAAGAAGCTGTTTAACAAAAATTTCAATCCAGAGAAGACATCAAACAAAACAAGAATGGATCAACACAAGTCTTTGAAGTCAAATGTAGGGCAGTACCTCTTAATGCTAGCAGGAATATCATCAGAAGTAAGAGGGATTTCACTTCTCTTATTTTGGAGTTGTGATTGTAACTCTTTTGCCTCTCTCCTACATATATATGGGCAACAGAGTAAGAAACCCATTCATTCAGAATATATTTAAGGTCGGCTGATAAAATCTGTAATTATGCACAGAGAAAGCACCTTTCAGAAGGTATTTAGCATTTGGACATTATTTAAAAAGCATAAATGAATAAAAACTTATTTTTTTAATAAGAATATACAATTAATTTCACAAGAAACAACTTGAAACTACAAACTAAATCCATTTTACATTTTTACCAGAGCCATAATGCATCATCCATTTTACATCTCAGAAACAAGTAGTAACCATAGGCATAATAAATGATGGTACCATCACCCTAAAGTAAAGAACAGCCAGGCTTCAGTCTATCAGAACAGACTGATATAGCATTCGTTTAAAGGGAGAATAACATTGTTTTGTAGAGAGAATCAATCAACGGCGGAGTAAATATCTAAGTACTCTCAGAAGCCTCTAACCTGTCTTCAGCAAAGTAAACATGTTTGTTTGATGGTGGATTATCAATTAAGTGCAGCGTAGCTGTCAGCTTTTCGACTTTCTGCAAGAAACACAAAAACATCCACACACAAACCTAAATTCTAATTTCTACACACAAATCCCCAATAAAGCAAGAGAGCAAGTTCAATGCATTGGTCCACCTTTCTCTCGCTCTGAAGCTTCTGAAGAACATATCCTGCATCCTGTGTCTTCATCAGTATAAGTTCCTCTTCGGTGTACTTGTTTGCATCACTCCTACGCATACGCAACAAGAAAACACCTTTAAGTCCATACAACCAATCAAGACAACACTAAAATAAATAAGAAGCATGATAATAAGTTAATACTGTGGTTGATGAACTCCACCAGCGGTTTTAGTCCTGATCATCTTAAAGTTGAACTCATCTTCATTTCTGTTCGCTGCTTTTTCCCTAAGTCTCTGCAGAAAAGCAACACATGTATTGAACCCAAAAAAAAAATAAAAAATTGAACAGTATAAAAACAGAAATTGAAAAAATAAAATAGGGAAATCGCACCCGAAGAGTGTCCTCTTTCTTGTGGAAAGCTTGTGCACGCTGAACATAGTCTTTGTGCTTCTCAAGCAAGCCGAATTTTTTCCTTGAGGACCTAACGAAAACAAAAGCAAAATACAGACGCACAACTTATATTGAGATAAATGGAGGTGGGGAAATAGGAAAAGATGGGATCTTTGGGGACTTACGGTTGAGCGCGCTCTTTATGAGCACGCCTGGGAATGGCGTTCCTGAGGGAGGACATCTTATGGCAGAGAGATTGAGCTGCCGACCGTCGAGGGTTGCAGTGGCGGTGGTGGCCACTGTCCTCTCCTCTGCGTGCTTGCGTTTGTGGTGGCTGCTGCGCTTTGCTGATGCAGAATTGGATTTAGATTTGGTAGGGTAAACTGGCCCAAGCCCAATAACTAAGCACTCACTCACTCTCCTTTTTATTTTTTGTTACGTCTAAGCACTCACTTTTGATGGATTAAAATCTCAATTTAGTTCTTCATATTTATAATAGATAATAAATTAATTTCTTAAATTAAAAAAATCTTATAATAATTCTTTAAAATTTAAAAATGGAAAAAAATTAGTCCATTCATTAAATTGTCATATGAGCTATTAACAAAAAATGTCAAATGTCCTATTAACTTATTTATATATACAGTTAAATATTAAGACGGGTCCCAACCTGTCTCATAGTGAGCATTAAGAGAGAGTACTGCACCGTACATATATTTTGTGAAGAGAAATACAACTTTAAGAAATTATTACTTTTCTTTTGTGCTCACAAGAAAGATTTCTTGAAATTCTTATATTTCTCCTCCTGAAAAACATAGACCGATGGAGTATTCTCTCTCTAAATAGGTGAATTAGGACTTACTATAAAAATTAATAAAACAAGTGTGCAAGTTGGCATGATATGTGGACATTTCCATTACTTTTAAATTATTTTAGTAAATTAAAATATCAATTTTAAAATATATGTGATAATTAGTAAAAAAAAAAAATGATGAATAATCTTAATTTGTGACAATTCAATTACAACTCCTTTCCCAATATAAAAACAATGTTATGTGCAATATAAAAAACATAAATAAGATTAATTATAGGGTAAATTACATTTATCTTTCCAGAGATGTGCTGAAATGTAACAGACACCCCCTCTATTTTCAAATTTTGCAGCATAGGTCGCTGAGGTTTGTAAAAGCCTACACTAACCTCTTTTGATAACAGTAACTATTAGTGATAATAAATAAGGTGTGTGTTTTAATAGTAACTATTTGTTGCCATCCTCCAAGCTCCACCCTCCTCTTGGTTGATCTTAATTGCCATCTCTAGTTGACCTAATCACCTCGCGGACGAGTCTCATCGCCATCTCATTAACCTCCATCGTATGTCTGTTAGTCTTTGTCATCTGTTAGTCGAGCTCTTCTTGCTCCAGCTGAGCTCTATTTCCTCTCGGACAAGCTCCATTTTCTCTCAACCAAGCTCCTCCTCCTTCTCCAGCCGAGCTTTATTTCCTCTTGAATGAGCTCCACTTTCTCCCAATCGAGATATTTTTTTGTTAACAGTGATTAGCTTTGTTTGTTTTCATTTAGATAAGGGGAGGTAAATATCAAATGGACAAATAGAGAGAGTGTCTATTATATTTCAACAAACCTCAGGGAGGTAAACGTAATTTACCTTTAATTATAAATAAGACTAATTTATGTCATTTTAATTACATCTCCTTTCCTTTTATTTTAATAAATTAAAGTTTCTAATTTAATGTATGAATTTATTTTCAAATAATTATATAGTTAAATAAAGACACAAACAAATTATAAATGAATATGTTCATGAAATTAGTCATTCTATTTTATATCTTATTTTAAGTATGATATAGATAAAATTGAGAGAATTTCACTAAACGACTTTTAACAGGCAATAAAGATCTTATCTCATAAAAAATATTTTTGCTTTGCTAGAGAAAATTATTGAATAATGAAAGAAAATAAGTAAATAGTTTTACTATATAATTAGTCATTTATGTTATTTTAAATAAATTAAAATATCTAATTTATAAATATATATTTTATAAGTAATAAAAATAATAAATAACCTTAATTATACACAAAATAGATCTCTCATAATACACAAATTTTATCCATATACAATCTAAAAGACACATATTATATGTTAGGAGGCACAAAAATATGAATATAATTCATTTTACTTATCCTGTTATAACTTAAATAATAGTACAAAATCTCTAAGTTATTAATCACTTCTTGAAACCTTACATCTCCAAGCCTTGTTGCTTACAAAATTTCTCAAATACATCACACTCTTATTTTAAGCAGAAATTTCAAAATAATTACCTTTAAAGAATTACTACAAGAAATTCCAAAATTTATTATTTCTTAACAGATAAAAATGTTTGTCAACTTTTAATAAGTTTAACAATTTAGAAAAGGGCTTAAGAACAAACATATTTATCACAAAATGAACGTCTTCTATTTCCTTCACAAATGATATGCATAAAACTAAAAGAGAGTGACCTTGAATGACAAAGAAGAGAACACTGATATTTTTTAAAATCTATTTTTGACATTATCAGTGCAATGTCATGAAATTATATAGAGCTATTAATATATTTTATGACATATATATATATAATCATGAGACATTATTTTCGTAAATGAGGAATCAGAAATTGAATTAAAATTATAATACAATTAATTTTCAATATGCTAAATATCAATAAAATATCAATTAATTATACAGAGATATTAATTTCCAAATTAGCAATAAGTTTATCCCATCATATATACATATATAGGGAATATATCATATCAGAAGAGTGATTTATTATGAGAGTGGGGGAAGTGAATCTTGATAATTGGATTTTACATGAATAGTTAAGATTAAAACATAAAGTTATATAATTTTTTTAAATGAGCATGTGAGTATTAATTACTATTAATCAACTTTTAATTTTGATCATCTATATATAATTATACGACTTAAATTTATTCTTATAACCCTCATAATAAATCATCCCTCTTATATAATACCCCACGTATATGAGAGAGATGATTTATTATAAATATTTCATACATCCACTTATCAAATACCTAAAATCAATCCACTTCCTATATTAATCAAATTTAAAAACAATTTGGCTGAAAAAGTTTGTTAAAGTCGAGATTTTGTTTGGTAACATTGAAAACCAAGATTAAGTTCGGCTGGAAAAAAAAAATTTAAAAGCAATACTACAAAAATTTCTTACATCCACTTATCAAATCCTTAAAATCACCCCACTTCCTATATTAATCAAATCTAAGAACAGTTTGGCTGAAAAAGTTTGTTAAAGCCGGTTTTTTTTGCTTGGTAACATTTAAAACCGAGATTAAGTTTGGCTGAAAAAAATTCTAAAAATAATACTACAAAAATTTGTTACATCCACTTATCAAATCCCTAAAATCACTCCACTTCCTATATTAATCAAATTTTGAAACCAGTTTGGCTGAAAAAGTTTTTTAAAGCCGAGTTTTTTTGTTTTTGGTAACATTTAAAACCGAGATTAAGCTTGGCTGAAAAAAAAATTAAAAGCAATACTACAAAAATTTCTTACATCCCCTTATCAAATCCCTAAAATCACTACACTTCCTATATTAATCAAATTTAAAAACAGTTTGACTGAAAAAGTTTGTTAAAGCCGAGACTTTTTCTTTTTGGTAACATTTAAAACGAAGATTAGTATTGGCTGGAAAAAATTATAAAATTAATTTAAAACAGAGATTAAGCCTTAACGAAAATTCGGGTTTGAAAAATTAGACGGTAATTTTTCGTGGCTGTTTAATTGCAGTTTTCAAATTCTCAAATTTTGGAATTTGTAAAAACAAAAAGTTTGTGTAGCTGTCGTATATTTAATTATTTATACAATGCAGCTGTCATATTTTTTTTTTCAGTCACAACCCTCTTCCCCTGACCTCTTAAACATTTCGTGCCGATTCTAAATTTGACATTGCTTGATACTTTATGCATCATGGCTATTAAAAATTGTGATGCAATCAATGAAGGAATTCTCTTTACAAACTATACTAGATTGCAGCATCAACACGCCACCCTTCAGTCCGCTATTGCCGATAATCACGGATGCGACGTTTTCCTTTCCTTCGCGCATCATGGCTACTACACATGATGCTACTGCCGGTCCCCCGAGAAGAGTTATTCTTGTGATTTGGCTGTGGACTAATCCAGGATTCAGCCATCCTAATAAAATTAATAGCATAGAGATTGCGCTGCAAGATAAAGAAGTAAACTCACTTCTCATTTTATTTTCATCGGTTATTTTCATTGGTTAGTCGCTAACCCTTTTCACTAAACAATAAGAGTAACTTATGGAATTAAAATTAGAAGTAAGGTGTACCTCTTTGTCTTTTAGCACCCTCTCTATGTTATTAATTTCATTCGGATGGTTGAATCCGAATCACACGAACAACTACATATTCTCCATTTTTTTCTTTAAAGGACCAGCAGTAGCATCATATGTAATAGCCATAGTAATCAAAACAGGCTCGGATCGGCTAGTTTGGTCTGAAAACCGGTGAACCAATCATGAAATCAGTCTGAGCCATTATTTGGACCGGTTTCCCATCAAAAGTGGTGCGACCTAGTTTGATTCAGCCAGGTTTATATTAAAATCGGTGATTAGGTCGGTTGAACCAGATCGGATCGGGTTGATTTTTTTCTTTTTACTTTTTTTGGACTAAATAATGCCTTTTTTAAAAAAATATTAAAAAAACTCTAATTTAACTTATAGAAAAATGTAATAACTTTATTTTTATTGTCATGATTTGTGAGTTTATTTGTATAATTATGTTTTGAACTTGTCAATTGTGATTTGTAATTATAAAATATGAACAATATTTAGAAATTTATGTTATTCGTTTATGTTTTTATATTTAGACTCCTTACAGAGTATTAAATTATTAATTAGTTATTATTTTATTATATTTTATTTAAATTATATATATATATATATTTGTATAAATTCAGTTTCAATCGGTTCAATCAATGATTCATTAATTAAACTAGTGATGCAATGATTAAGTATTTCGAGCAAGTCGATCATCTTTCCTAACCTGAAAACTATGGTAATAGCCATGATGCACGAAGGAGAGGAAAACGTAGCATTCGTGATTACCGGCAATAGCGGACTAAAGGGTGCCGTGTTGATGCTGCAATCTCTATAGTTTGTAGAGAGAAATCCTCCATTGACTGAACCACAATTTTTACGCGGAATTCCCCATCACTTGTACAGAAATAGGGGTACGCAGCGTAGGGTGTAGGTAATACTATCTTAGTCTTCTATGTACTGATACTTGTATATAAGCATGCTTAATTCGCAATGAAAGAGTACTGGACAGGAAACCTTCCAAAAGTGATTTTAATGCAACAAAATCTTGAACAGTGCAAGCTTTTTAATTTCAGTCTCCAACAAGCTTGAAATAGACCAATTTGGCTACGAAGTAATTGGACACTAGATTAACCTGATTGAAGTTTTTACCCACAGCGCACGAGCAAATTATATAAACAAACGAAGCATATAACAATATAATGCAGTCAAATATTAGACTAATGTATTAGCTAAAAATAGACCTAGCCAGCTAGTATCATGAACTTACTAGAAGTGAAAGTTTAAACTGTTAGATTATATCACATAAATAACTTTATATTATAATATACTCTCTCTAATATGAATATCCCTTTTTGAGCTTGAGTATAAATATTCTATCATTTGGTAACGGTGGTTTTGATCCATATTATGAATTATACTCTAGCTAGCTAGTACTAGCATTTCAAATGGATAATTTATTTATTTTTAATGAATACCGCAGTGCAAGAGAAAGTTTGAACTAGTCGCATGGTCGTCTTGGCAACGTAATCGGAGTGGTCATACTCAATTAGCTAGATTCAACCTCTTCCATAAATGCCTGATTGAATTTATTTACGAGCTAAACAAAATGAAGCCAAGTATGACGAGAAGCTATTGAGGAATCGAAAAAGAGTGCTCCCACCATTATTGACTAACAAGCAAGCTTACCAAAAGAAAGGAAGCCATCAACATCGACTCCTTCAGTATAAAAACCCAATTGGGTGCTAACTATACTTCCATCTGAATGTGTGCGTTGAAATTGTATATCTAGCTGTATACAATGGGATTGTTGTGGTCTCTTACTTCGTCGATGAAGTTTCTTTTCCTTTATTCATTACAAACATCATCGATTACAAACTGTTTACCTGCTTCCATTCAGGCAGCACATGAATGTCACAAAGATGAAAGCTACGCCTTGTTGCAGTTTAAGGAAAGCTTTGCCATTAGTGAGCATGCTTCTCACAATCCTTTCAGTTATCCTAAAACTGTGTCTTGGATACCAAGCACAGATTGTTGCTCATGGGATGGCATCAGCTGTGATAAGGTCACAGGTCTCGTGATTGGCATTGATCTTAGTAGCAGCCAGCTCTATGGATCCATGGATGCCAATAGCAGTCTTTTCTCACTTGTGCACCTTCAGAGGTTCGATCTTTCTGACAATGACTTCAATCGCTCTCAAATTCCAGCCAAAATCGGTGAGCTTTCACGGCTAAGATATCTTAATCTTTCTCAATTCAGTGAAAACACATTTTCCGGTGAAATCCCACCTGAAATTTCTCATCTTCCCAAGTTGTTGTCTATTGATCTACGAAGCTATGTTGGATATCATCTACAACTACCTGAATTTCCATTCAACCATTTGCGACTCAACATATCCATTCTAAGAAGCTTAATTCAAAACTCAACTAGACTTGTAGAACTTCGCCTTAATTTTGTGACTATCTCGTCATCTGTACCTGATATACTCACAAATCTCACCTATTTGCAAAAGCTTTCTCTTTCCTACTGTGAACTGTATGGTGAATTTCCAATTGGAATATTTCACCTTCCAAACCTAAGAATGTTGAGTGTCGGATACAACCAAAAACTGAGAGGTATGTTGCCTGATTTTTACTCAAGGGCACTCGTTAGCATACTATATCTCTCAGGCACAAGTTTCTACGGTAAACTACCTGCATCCATAGGAAATCTTAGTTCTTTGAATTTGTTTTCGATTGCATATTGCAATTTTTATGGGTCCATTCCTTTTTCATTTGGTAACCTCAGTCAGCTTACTTGGTTGGATCTTGCGTATAACGACCTTCAGGGTGAAATTCCTCATTCTCTCTTTAGACTAGTGAATCTTGCATTTCTTTCATTGAGCTTCAACTCGCTTCAAGGTCAGCTAGAGCTGGACAAGTTTCTGGAGCTTAGAATGCTTACTTTTCTTCAATTGTCCAACAACAAATTGTCTTTGCTCACTGGAAAGAGTTCTCCCAATGTTACCCTTCCTCCAATCCAGGTGTTAGAACTGGATTCATGCAATTTAAGTGGTGAAATTCCATCTTGGATACTAAACCTAACAACATTATCTTACTTGAGTCTTCAAAGAAATAACCTTCAAGGTCAAATCCCTCATTCTCTCTTCAGACTAGAGAATCTTGCTAGTCTTACTCTAGACTCTAATTTGTTTGAAGGAGAATTAGAGCTTGACATGTTTCTAAAGCTCAAAATGCTTTTCTTCCTTGGTTTGTCATACAACAAACTATCTTTGCTCACTGGAAAAGTTTCTTCCAATATAACCCTTCCTCCATTAGAAGTTTTAGTTTTGGGTTCCTGCAATTTAGTGGAGTTTCCAAGTTTTCTTCAAGACTTGGATGAGCTGGGATTTATTGAGATGGAACACAATAATTTAAAGTCAATACCCAATTGGATATGGAGAAAAAGAAGCCTTCAAGATTTGTATCTTTCCAACAATTCATTGACAGGAGAAATATCCCCAATGATCTGCAATCTTAAGTCACTCGTGGTTCTGGATTTCTCCCATAACAACTTTAGTGGCAAGATTCCTTCATGTTTGGGAACCTTCAGTCAATCTCTTCAAGTTTTGGTGCTACAAGGAAACAAATTGTTTGGTCAAATTCCTCAATCATATATGATAGGGAGTGACCTTAAGATGATTGATTTCAGTAACAATAATTTGCAGGGTCAACTACCAAGAGCATTGGTCAATTGTAGAACGCTAGAGTTTCTTGATGTGAGCCATAACCATATCAATGATATATTTCCCTCTTGGTTGGGTGCTCTTCCTGAGTTGAAGGTTATTGCTTTGAGTTATAATGAATTTTATGGAGTTATAACGTGCCGAAATAGATTCACATTTCCCAAACTTCATATCATTGATCTTTCCCACAATAAATTCTTTGGAAATTTGTCTCCAGAAATAATCAAGACCTGGAAATCCATGACCGTTTCCAACATGAGTCAATTAAGGTATGAGGACATTCATATTTATTTAAGTAGAAAATCTTGGTCAAGAAATTGGAATGTTCATCATTATTATTCACTCTCAATGACTAATAAAGGAGTCATTATGAATTATGAGGAGCTTCAACAGTTTTACGAATTGGTAGCCATTGATCTTTCCAGTAACAATATTTCTGGGGAGATTCCAAATGTCATAGGAGACTTGAGGAATCTTGTTTTACTCAACTTGTCCAATAACATGCTCAGTGGCAGCATTCCATCTTCCTTGGGAAAACTTTCAAATCTCGAAGCATTGGACCTTTCCTGCAATAGCTTGTCAGGGATGATTCCTCAACAACTAGCAGAACTCACGTTTCTGGAGTTCTTTAATGTGTCCCTCAACAACCTCTCAGGTCTTATACCAGAAAATAAGCAATTCTCCACATTCCAGAGCAATTCTTTTGAGGGAAACGAAGGCTTATGTGGAATTCAGTTGTTGAAGACATGTGAAGATCATTCTAGGCCTCCAGTACCTGCATGTAATGGTGATCAAGACTATGACTTGGGATCTTTCTTTGAATTCTACGGGAAAATAATTCTAATAGGATATGGGTACGGACTTGTGGTCGGTTTGGCATTGGGAAACACTTTCGGTTTAAATATTATTAGGTGGTTGAAGAGGATTCTTTTAAGTTAGAAATCAAAACTGTAGGCTTCAAAATGTGAACTCTTTTGATGATTTTGGTTTTTCCCCCCTAAAGTTATTGTAATTACTTCAGATAAGAGTGTGCTATATAAAATTATCTGAAAATTATATATAGTCCCGTGCGTTGCCCGAGTTTGTACATTAATTTTATTTTTAAAAAATTACATTTGAATAAGCATACTCTCTGTATCCACCTTTATTTGCCTCATTGGAAGATAACTAAAATTTAATATGTTAAAAAATTAATATATCTGAACACAAAAAAATCTAAAACTCACTATATTAAAATACAAATATAGGAAATTTTAGCTGTTTTCTAAGAAGATAGATAAAAGTGGATGGAGGTAATACTTTTGAAAGGAAATATATAGTAGATATTAATTGTTCTACATAATAAAAGGAATATACCATTTTTATTTTAAGTCACAATTGATAATGCAACACTAACTAATAGTTACGACCCCAAAAACTTGGCATTGGCTAAATTTCCATGTAACTCACACTTCTTATGATGAAGAAAAAAGGTTATGTGACTATTCTTTCTATTTTATTAATAATAATAATAATATTATTATTATTATTGTTGTTATTATTATTATTTCCATGTTAAAAAAATAATATTATATTTTCATCATTGTACATAAATTTCTTAAATTGTTTATTTCTTGTTCTATTCTAATATCACCATTTTCGGAGTATCTTATCTTCTATTCTATTGATTAGAATTGTATAATATTATTATCTTGAAAAATTTTAATTTTTTAATTACTTGTATAATTTATACAAGAAAATTTTTTAAATGCATTTCAATCTTTTAAATGATAATTTTTTTAAAAAAATTTAAGTGATTGTTTTTTTCATCTGAAAAAAATATCATTAAGTGATCATTACATAAATTGAATTTAAGGATAATTAAGGCATTAAAGAAAAAAGATAGGATATATATATAGAATGAGGGTTTTGATATTTCCTTGCAAGTAAAGTGCAAGTGTTTTTCAGAACGCAAAATGGCTTTAGAAACATATTGAGATCTGCTTAAAAATACTAAAATAGAGTCAAGTTGGGAAAAATTATACTTTATCCTGCCACTATTATCTCGGAAAAAATTAAAATATATATATATATATATATATAGACCCCAAAATAAAAGCATGGTCATAAATAACACAGTTTTTTTAATAGGAATTACATGATATTCGGTTCACTATCCCATCAACAAATAAATAGAATATATTTACGATTAGTATTAGAATTCGTTTGGATGTTAGAATTCAAATGGCAACGTAGAATTTTAGTTTCATATTCCAATTCTTTTAGAATTAAAAGTGACAATAATCTTAAATTATGTTTGGATTTTTTATAGAATTGTACCATGATTATTACAAAATAAATGAAAAAAGAGAGAACAATATAAATATTAATGGGGAGAGAAATATTTATTAAATTTTGAAAGTAACAATTGGTATAGATTAAGAATCGAGAAAAGTCTATTTTAGTTATTTTTTTATTCCATGTAATTATATTATAAAATTATAATTCTAATTCTATATGTTACTCTAAACATAAAAACTGCAATTAGACCGTCTAATTTCAATTCTATACCCAATTCTAGACATCAAACAAGATGTTAATATAAAAAGGTTTATGGAAACCATGTAACAATTTACACACAAATGGTTAATTATGGGTTGTCATATTAATAAAATTATTTGACATATAATTCAATGATGTGCATAAAACTCGTTTCCATAAATAGTCGAATAAATAAGTTGTGGCTTAATAACAGGACAAATGTAAGCCATATTTATCATAAAAATATTAGAGACTGAATAACACCCATTATATCAGTGGCCAAAAAGTTAAAAGATCGAAGTTGTGTGACTTTTAAAATTGGTGACATGTTCTTGGAATCGACCATTCATATCAAATCTAACAATCATTGTTGATTCCTCTCCTCTCCCATCCCCCCAAGAAATCAAGAAGCAAAGAGCATTTCGATTGCGTATGTTAAAAATAAGATCTTATTTCAACTTTCCTAACAAGGATTACCGGGGCAAAATCCACCTAGCACCATGGATCTTCCACAAGCAATGGATCAACAATACACGTTCAGGTTGAATCAAATTACCTGAATTATTTGGCTGCACCTATTTTCTCTATACAATGTAACTCTGAGCACAAGCAAAGGTGTATAACCTCTCTAATCCTTTTCCTTCTCTTGTCCATGTTTCCCCTTATATCTACACCATGCCACAAAAAACTAACCCTGTTTGGTGGTGACAAACAGATCACAATGATTGAACTGAACTCGTTCTTATAAGCCTTTTTGGTTTACGCTTCTCCACAACTGGAATGATGAACTCATTGAGCTGCAAGAAATGATTCAAAGATTATAAGATTGATAACATAAAGCAATTATATGTTTTGAATAAAACTAAAGTAACTATGTGTGTCATCAAGTAGCTTTTGTAATTAGAGGCAACTAAGAAATCTGATCTATTCTTGTTGGATTTGGATCCTTTAAAGTAAGGATATTACTTTAGAGAGTAAAGTGAGGGGATTTTACCATTGGATCAATAAAGAGAGAAGTGGAGCCCTTTCTACTATATTAATCTAAGAGTGAAACTCCCCACTTTATTCTCGAAAGTGATGAACTCACTTTAGAGGATTCAAACCCATTCTTGCTAGTACAATTGGAGCATGAAGGCAAGAGACCATTTCATCACCGGAGAAAATATAGAACTCATTCAATAGTTATCATACATACAAGAATTATGAGTATCCTTTCACGCAAGGATACATAGAATCTACTATTGATAACCTAGTTCGACCAAATTTATGAGATTTAGGGCACTGAAGTGATGCAAACTTGACAGCTCACCAAAGCCCCAACAAGCTTACCAAATATATTGTAAACTGCGGGTTCAACTATATTGGTATGTACAAACGTAATTGGATAGTATATATAAGTCTAGTCCAAGTGAACTTGCATACTTCAACAAGAATGATTGCCAGGACAATCTAGATTGTATAATACTATGGTCTGTATTGAATAATAAAAGTCATGGTCATTAGTAATAATTGTTTAGTTCATGTGGACAACTTCAAAGTTCAAGCAACAAGGTAGAATGACATAAGAGGCAACTCATGGCAAAAGAGAGGACAAATTGTGATTAACACAACAATCATAGTAAATGATGTAATTAAGATGGCAATGAGGTTAAATGGAAGGATGCCAAAGTAATACAGAGTATAGTAGTTAAGTTGCATTTTGGCATTTTGGACATTGAACATATCTCATTAGCACTTCACAGAGAGTTCCATATTCAAGTTGTATTGGTTCCATTATTATACACCTCCAGCACATCAGTTTTCACATTTGAAAACATCAAGCCAGAGCTTCTGTCTGCCATTGAATCCACAAATGTCAAGAAAATACTGACTCTGTTCTGTCCGGAATGGAATTTGGCTTCTAAATGGAGATATGTCTTTACATGACAGTTTCAATTATATAAGAACAAATATACTAGAATACGCAAATTAACAGAAATTGAGCAGATATATTACATACCTCCTTCAACCTCTGCTTCCTCTTATCAGCCTGCATTCAAGAGCCAATATTTCAAAAACTACTTGAGCAAATAAAATTTTAGGCACAAAATGTAAGAATCTTCAAGAAGAATAAACCATGTAAAGAACAAAGGGTTGAAACACAATGAGTCACATTGACAGCTCTGTCATACAGATAAAGTCTCATTGATCCATCAAGGAAAGTCTAAAACTTTTATTAGGCCACCAAAGAGACAACTTGATAGAAGGTTGAATCATGCAATGGGGGAGCGTACTCCACAAACAAACACTTAGCAAGCAGCCTCTCTATAGTGTTGGAATGCAAATTACAGTATCCATTCAGGCCTCCTCCTCCAACCAAAAAACCATATGATATGCTAAATTCTCAAGACTAAAACAGTCAAAACTACAACACTGCCAATGAAGGCCGTTGATTTCCAATCTGGATTGAAAAAAAAAAAAAAAGACAACAACAACATTAACATGTACGAATGCCAGGTAAGAATATAATATAATAATTATAATGGGCACCTCTTCACTCAATAACCGGGCATTCTCCATCTCCAGCTGTTGAACCAGATACTCAAGCTCAGTTGTGTAAGCCTGTAAGGCAGAACATCCATCACACCTACCGATCAGCTTTCTTTCGGAGGAAAACATAATAAAAAACAAAAATAAATAAATAAATCAAATCCAATCCCAGTGGGGAGTGGCCCAAAAAACGCAGACAAAAGCTCAAATATTAAAAAAATCACAAAGAAAAATAAAAATAAAAATCTCAACTCTAATTGGGTTCCTTCCTTGATTCCACCATCCTACCAACAAAAGTCCAAAAGTGAAATTCCCATAATTACTGAACCTTACTTACCAAAGAAGAAGAATCCGCAGTTTCCCGACATCAAATCAACATTAAAAATTAAAATCAAAATAAATAAAAGAAACTTGATTAAATTATTGAGAAGAGAAAGAACAGGGGTATGTTATGTAAATTGTAATTGTAGTTGTAATGTACCTGCTTGCGTTCCCTGGACCTGGCAGCAGACTCACGATTCTTGATCATGCGTCGCTGCTTCTGAAGAGTGGCCTTATCAGCGGGTTCCTCAACCACCCTTCTCTTTCCTTTTCCTCCTCCTCCTCCTATTGTTGTTGACGATGCTGGCACTCCAACCACCGTGTCAATGCCATTATTAGCGAAGTTAGGCTCCACCACCACCACGGAGGAGGAGGATGATCCTCCTTCAACGGCCACCGGAAACTGAGGAGGAAGACGTTGATGATGATGAGGAGGAGGAGGAGGCGGAGGAGGAGGAGGAGGAGCAACAAGCCCGGTGACGGCGGCGACGTCCTCTTCTCTGACGGCACCGGCTTTTGTGAGGAATGCCTCGAGGGTCATCTCCTCCAAGGCCTCCTCCTCACCGGAAGCTCTGTGAGAGTGAGTGTGTGTCTGCGTGAGGATCATGTCCTTCCAGACATCGTCAACGGTGCTGGGCGGATGGGGAGGAGAGGGAGAGGAAGAGGAGCGAGGTGTGTAGATTGAGTTGAGAAGATCATCCATGGAATTGGAGTGTGCGAGAAGATGGTGATGATGATGAGAAGAAGAGAGAAGGGTAGAAGAAGGAGAAGGAGAAGAAGAAGAGTAGTCGCGTGGCAGATCCGTATTCGTCGTGACAACCTTCGACGACGCCATGCCGGGTTTCTAGCTCTCTCTCCTCCCTTTCTGTTTATTTTGTTTGTTTCACTTTCATTCTCTTTCTCTCTCTCTTGTGACTTCACACACTCTACTTCACAATCAGAATGACACCCTTCTAATTTCCTCTCTCTTTCTGAGACAGATGGATTAGTTTTGTTTTGGTTAGGAGTGTGGTGGGACTGAAGAAAGAAAGGAAGGGAGGAAGGAAGGCAGCATTACTACCTTACAAAGGCTTCCATCATGATCGTATTCATCAGAGTTCTGTTTAGTTAATGACAGGTCACAACCACCACAACCCACCTTTGGCTTTACATGAGTTTTCAGATCCAACCATCCAATCTAATCTAACCTTTTCTCACTCCCTCTCGACTCTGTTACATCCGTGTCCCATACCTTCAATCTTAATTTTCTGAAAAAAATAAATAACAGTTATAGAAAGAGAAATAAACTATTTTTCTATAATTATTATAAATGTTAGGACAACAACTTTTATTTCAAATTATATGCGTATTAATTTTGACACACTGTATCAATAATATTATCACTTATACTTATTAATTTATTATTAAACCAAATGAGATCCCTAAAATAAAGAAAATAATATATTCTGTACCTGAGAATGCGCAATAAATTTATTGATTGGTTCTATGGTATTTGGTGTATCTGCTATTCTATTAGTAGCCAATAAACGTTTAATTACTTGTTTAGACGAGTTGAATGGAATATATTATTTATTTTTATTTAAGGTATCATGGCATCTCCCCTTACTTTCCACCTTTCCTGTTGTTCTCTCCTATTGCTCTTTTGTTCTTTCTTATCAATAGTGTAGGAATTATTTGCTTTTTATTTTCATTTGTAAAGAAAATAAACCAAAAAAAAAAACTAAAAGATAAAAAAAAAGTATTTTTTGGAAAAAAAAAACCAGACAAATCGGTAACTTTATAACCTTAGTTGTAATATTTTTTATTCTAACTGTAACTTTTTAAAAAATTATGATGTTCTACTTTTTATTTTTAAAGTGGCATGCATTGGTTATTAAATAATAAGAAGAATTTTTTTTTAAAAAAAAGTTGGAATAATTTGAAACAGATATAAATACATAAATAAGTGTGTCAATACTTCCAATCTTTCACCCATCTTTCTATTCTTAACTTTCATTTTGATATTTAAGCAAATGCCTTTCTTATCCATTTCCTAGTGATTAATAACTAATAACAATTCCCGTAAAAAAATTAATAATAATTATGCCGAAAGCAATCGACATTTTGTTCTTTGTGACACTAAAAAACTTTTCGTTTCTTTTTACCCTTATGAAGTGAATCCATTCCAATGCAAGAGCGTGACAGATTGATCGGATTCAATCTGTTGCATTTCCTTTCTTTTTTACTCTCACTTTCTCTTTTATTTCTTTCTTTATCCTTGCCCACTAGCTTGACACTCTCAAAAGCTTGATTATTTGATTTATATTGGTGACACGCGTGTCTTGCTTGTTAAATCAAATGTACGATCGTAAAACCTAGCATCGTGTGTCTTGTATGTTAGATTTTGTCATAGTAAAATCCAGTGGTCAATTTATTATAATAGATATGTGTCTCACTTACAAAATCGAAGCATTATCCCCCTTAAAATAGAGCTCAAATCTGTTCATTGATATCATTTCAAACAATTGGTTCGCTCTCTGAGGACATACACTCGCAGGGAATCAAAAATTTTACCTTTCACGATAGAAAAAGTAGTGTAGAAAAATAATAAACAAACATTGTTATTGTTATTTTTAAAATTTAAATAATTAAAAAAAAGAAAGAGAATGATCACATAATGACATGAGGATCCTCTCCCTCTCAGTCCCCTCCCAACTCCCAATTGTGAGGTCCCAATGCCGTGGGGCCTATGAAATCCATTCCTTTTCTCTTTTCGTACGCGAAGGACTTTGCTTCTTTTGGAACATCCCGTGCATGAGTGCACCTCATCATGCTGCTCCTGCTCTTCCGTTATCTCGTCCTCCATTTACTAAACTTTCCCCCGTACGTTCATGGTCGCTTGATTGTGGCCTAGTGCAACTTTATGTAAGATGATGGTGATAATAATAATGGATTTGAATTCTCAAAAGAATTTACTTGTATTAAAGAGGAAAGTAAGAAAATTTTATTTTAGATCAACAAAATTAGAAGTGAATTCTCTTATAAAGATAATACTCTCTCTTTCCTTCAATAATTGTTCAATTTTAAATGCACACTGAAATTAAGGAAACAATTGAAAAGATATCAAATTTAGGAAATGTTAAAAATTATTTACTGAATTGCTCTTGTTTTTCTAATATTCAAACTTTTTCTCCCCTGCTTCACTATATCTCTCCCCTCCTCCAATAGTATATAATAAGGATATTATTAAAAAAATAATTAATATTACTTAAATTTTTGAAATAAATAATTATTTTAGACAAATGATATTTTTAAAATGGATAATTATTCAAG
This sequence comes from Dalbergia cochinchinensis, assembly GCA_031216125.1. Classification (NCBI taxonomy): domain Eukaryota; kingdom Viridiplantae; phylum Streptophyta; class Magnoliopsida; order Fabales; family Fabaceae; genus Dalbergia; species Dalbergia cochinchinensis. The sequence goes on from CM062370.1 coordinate 45,882,046, forward strand.
GATGATAGGATTAGTATTTATTGAGTTTAATTTTGATACATTGAGAGTATAAAATATTATCATCCAATCAAATTTTTTTATTTGGATGACTTTTCAAGTAGTGATTATGAAAATTAACTATCATGACTTAAATAGAAATAAATGATTAAATAATCGTGTAAAAAACTTTTATCTTGCAAATGCATAAAAATTAAATCCATATTTATTTTGGTATGTGAAATTATATACATAAGTTATGTAAATCTAAATCCATGACTTTATAAATATGAATCATGGTAATTTTTCAAAACACAAATAATTCACATCGAACTCCTTAAATATTCTCTTTTTTTTCCCCCTTTTTATTGTTTCCTAGAGTATCCATTGTCGGCCCCTTTGAGAGAGTTATATGAAGAATAAATCTATGGCCATGCGATCATTTTCATACATATGATTACAAATCAAATCTCTAATAAGATATTTAAGGAATTCAATTACCAACCAACTGTGGTAGGTCTCATGCTTCTCAAATATTCTTTTCAGTTTATGTATAAGAAGATCGCATGGTCTAAATCGGAGAAAGCGTTTGTCCCAATCAACAGCTAAAAAGCATTTTACTAATTAATTCAATGCATTAAACAGAGACAATGTGCAGTGTGTTAACAGGCGTTAGTCCCCTTTTGTGTTTTGAAAAATCTCCATTTTTTTTTTCACACACATTGTTGTGCGACCTCCCAAACAATGAAATTCTTGATGTTCAACTCCGTTACTTGAAATAAGATTCCTTCCTACCAGTTTGTGAAGAAGGGAACGGAGGTCCTTATTTCTAAGTTATGTTTAAGTTGAATCATGGGGATCAATAATTCGAGATAAAAGCATGCGTATCCGTTGTTTATTGAGATTTAGTGGCTGTTCACATCTACAATGTGGATGTTTAGCTGCTCTGCCAAACCCCCTCAAATAATTTTGTCTCGTTCTCAAAGATGAGTTGCCATGCATTTACTTAATTAATTACTTGTATAAGATTCAAATCACAACAACTGTATTATTATTAGGTTAGCGATTGAAACCTCTTTGTGTGGTTACTATTAAGGGACAAGTTACATATCATGTGGTGTATTATTGAAAGTGTATACTAAGAGTTGAAAGATATTATTCGCCTGCCTTTCCTTTAGCACCGCCATCCACTTAGCTCCTTCGTTATGAGTAGTAGCTATCGCCGAAGTTATGGTAAGTTATTGTCAATTAAAGGTAGACATATAAAAACTAACGCAGAATATGACCCATCATAAGTATGTAATAACAATAAGATTGTTCTAACTGCTCATTTTATTTGTCATATAAGCATAATTATGTTTAACAAAATTTTAATATAAACTTGTAGCATACGTTTAAAAATTACATGTTGATGTGAGATAAATTAAGATATGATAAATTCTAAATTGCACAATATACATATCAAAAATTATAAATTATAGATATGACATATTATAAATTTATGACTTATTATCACTTGCTATATTGATATTAATTCAAATTAAGAATTACAAATTTTAATTGAAAGATAAAAAATTCGCCCTATTTCTATATTTTAACATAACTTACTTGGTTTCAAATTTTAACATTACTTGACTCTAATTTTTTTTTCCCAAACACTTTCTGATAAACAATACTCTTTCTTATGTGGTATAGATTTTCATTTTCATTCAAAATCAATATTTTCAAATCACTTTTAGACTTCACTCTTAAAACAACAACATACAGTTGTCCATGTGTAAAAATTGATTTTGGCAAAAACAATTAAACATATGATAGTGATTTGTCTTAACTCTTGTTAATTGTTATAGCAAAACAAAGAGTAATTAGGAATTGTTTTCCTTAAAACTTTCAACGAGTTCAAAGATTAGATGGAATTAAATTCATCATTCACTTTAGAGATAAATGTATTTTAACCCTTTGAATTTCAGGCTATGTGCAATTTACATCCTGACTTTTTAAAATATGCATCGTGACATTCTGAACTTTCTAAATTATGCAAAATATCTCTCAGTATAATTTTGGTAACCAATGAAGATGAGATTTGTATGAATGTAATCCTCTGATATTTCTAATTTATGCAACCTAATATCTTGTTCATGAATACTATGTATAATTAATCCCTTGATTTTTTTTATTATGTGCAACCTGACACTTTGCAACTTAAAGTTTTGGGAATTTTTCTGCACAGTTTGAAAAGTTCAGAATATCATAATACGCATTTTGAAAAATCAGGATTTAAAATGTATATGATCTAAAATTCAAAAGAATAAAATGCATTTAATCCTTCATTTTATTTATAAGTTAAATGTTGTGTTTTGAATAAATAAAATAAGGTACTAATTTAGAAATCAATACTTATATCTTAAATTCAATAGATAGTATTTGGGATGAGTAAAATAGAAATTGAATTAAATTGATTTGTATTTTGGTTTTAAAATAATATCAATTCCCATCACATTCTATTTTCAATTATTATTTGTATAGGTTAGTGCAATTTTAAGTTTGAACTCCTTTTTTTTGTATTTAGTTTTCGAAAATTAACCAAATATCGAGGGTTTGATTCTCTCTTTGGGAATGGAACAGTTTTAAAACTCGTAATAAGTGTATACCTCTTTAAATGAGCCTACAGTATTAGTTATTATGTTTAGTAATAGACATCTTAGGAAATCAGAAGGAAAATAAAATTATTTACTCAATTCTTTTTAGTTTGATTTGATTGTATGCACTCTTACAAAATTTTACTTTTAAAATAATTTCAAACTGTTTTTGGTAGATAATTTAAAACTAAAATTAATTTAGATAAAAAATAATTTTAAAACAATCGATTAGTTATCAAACTATATGTTTTGGATTCGATCTCATTTTATCTACACATTTGATTTATCACGATTGTCAAACAATTTCAATTATCAATTATATATTATCCAATTAAAGTATGATTTTATTGCAACTATTATTTAAAATTTGATTTTATACTAATCAAATTTGAAATTTAAAAAATTAAGTTGATTGTTAAGAAAATCCATCAATTAGCAATTTTATTAGTCTTATATTGCATGTCTAAATAGTTTTTTAGTAAATCTACTATTATAATATCTGAGTGTCATTTCATAAAAGCTATTATACATGTCTTTTATACAAAGTTTTAGGGTTCACGTATCATTCATATAGTAATTTAGGATCCACTTTTCTTAACATTTATATGTACAGACTTTTTAACTTAATTTATAATTTAATTATTAATTATTAATAAAATCAAATATTATAATTATTAAAGATTACATGAATCAACAAAATTTGAATCATTAAAGATATATTCATGATATTAAGAATCATTAAAACTACCATCTATAATTATAATTAAGAATCATTAAGAATAGAGAAAAAATATAGAATTAAGAATCATTGAAAAATTAATTAGATATAAATTTATTGGGGTGATAAAATATTAATAGTGTCCATTACAACAAAAAGTTATGTGATATGCAAAAAATAAAAAAGTGGAAGCCTTAATCAGATCAACAAAATACAATGCTATTTGCTGAGAACAAAACAAAAAGGAAAGAAAAACAAGAAAAATAAATTTTCTAGATCTTACTCTTGGTTTTTCTATTGCACGTGGAACAATAAACATAAAAAAGGGATGGCTATTGCAAGCAAATCACCTGGGGTAGTCATAAAATTATACTTTCAATAGCTTCTGAGCTCTTACAAATAATTTCAATAATTTTATATTTTAAAAGATGTGAATAAATTTTGAAAAAAAATTAATCACACAATTGATGATAATTTTGATAGTTTTATATTTTAAAAGATTTGAATGAATTTTGAAAAAAAAAATTAGTGTTAAAAAATTAAAAAAATTGGAGAAGATTTGAAAAAGAAATATGCTAGAGATTTATCAAAATCTTATTTATAATTAGAAATTATTAATGATTAAAATTTCATATAAAATTTATTGATTGTATAAATCTACTATACTAATATTTCAATCTCATTTCATGAAAACTATTATACTTGTCATTCATATAGTGATTTAAGCTTCAAGTATCATTTATACAGTGATTTAGGCTCCACTCTTTATGTCTAATTTTTTTTAAACTTAATTTATAATTTACTTATTAATTATTTTTTATATAAAATAAAATCAAATATTACAATCATTAAAAATTATAATTTGCACTAAGAGAAAATCATGTTGATATAATTACGATCTACAATTAAATTAAAAAAAGCATTAATAGTCTTACATTATGAAGAAAATATAGCAAATTATAAAGAAAATATTTTCAAAATAAATAAGCTTTAAAATCAGTATTTTTTTTAAAGAAAACAGAAAGATTAAATTGTTAACGAATTGCTAATTGATTGATTTAATATGATAATAATTCAAAATTCAATTTCTATGAAATTTATTTTTAATCAAATATTTAAGACTCATTATATTGATAATATTATAATTTATTCTTAATCAAGTATGATAATAATTAATATAATACTAATATTCAAGACTTATTATATAAAAATTCTTCCATGTATTATTCATAGAAAAATTATACTCTATCATTTTCATAATCTTAACGCTTAAAGTAAGTTTTTGAATTTAATTTACTTTCTGATTATCAATTATTTTTTCCAATCATACATTCATATCTCTCTACCATTAATAAAAGTTATATAAAAAATAGCATAAACACAATTATAATTCAATATATTATACTATAAAAAATTTATATATATAATTATAGTATTAATGAATTAGTAGTATTTATTATTATGTAAATTTATGTTTTGAAGTTCAAAATATTTTTAAAATTTTTTCTTTTAATTTTTTTTTAATAAACCTATAAATATCAATAAAGATTCGAATTTCTAAGTGAGATAAGAATAGGGGCTGTGATGGGATATAGGTGAGAATGAAGGTAAAATTCTAAATGAAAATAGGATTAGGAGAAAATTTTCTAACTTCAAATATAGAACTTTGAAAATCATAATAAAAAAAATTATCTATCTATCTATATCACTATATCCTATTTAATTTTTTAAAACTTGAATATTCCAATCTATCAATTCCATAATTTTTTCATTCTAATTTTTTGAAAAGAATAACTTCAATTTTTCAACACTAAAATATTTTCAAAAATCAATTTCACAATTTACACTTCTTTGATAATGATATTAAATATTTATTAATTTTTAACAATTAAATAATTATATCATTTTTTATTTAAAATAATATTATAATTGATATACTACTCTAGTAATTAAGATTATATAAATTAGAATTATATTGTGCATGATTTTTTACTAATTATTATACATTAATTATAACATATATTTTAAAATTGATATTAAAAGATGTACAAGGAAATGACATGTAATTAAAATTATATAAATTAAATTTATGTATTATTTTTATTAATTAGAAATTATCTTTTTGCATTTTTATAAATTAAATATTTTAATTTACTAAAAAGATATAAATGGCTAGGGATGATAAAAAAAAAATAAAAATGGATACACGCGAAAATTACACACAATGGGAAAAGAAATTAGGAAATATTTTATCTTTATAGGGAAGATCAATAATGGTTAAATCCTCATTTGTTAAATGAAATAGAAATGGAAATAGTACACCTTCATTTTTTAAAATTCTTTTTATTGTATTTATATTATGTATATATTTTAAATTTTAATTTGGATTATGTTATCTTAACAGTATTTGTTATTATGAATATTTATATTTTAAATTGTAAAATATTTTGAAAATTTTTCTCTTTTTGAAACTTATTAATAAACTTCTGAATACTATAGGGATTCAAAATCTCTGTCGGAAATGAAAACCCATAAGGGGAATAGGATGAGGATGAAAGACAAAATTCTAAATTGTGACAGAAAACATAAGACATATCCCCTTTCTCATAGATTCTCTTTGTCATCCCTATAAATAGCTCATAATATAGTAAAATTATCCATTTATTATTTTTTTCTATTCAAAAATTTCAAATTTTGAATGTGTAAAATTTTCATAAAATAGACTTTTTATTGTTAATTATAGGCCACCTATTGAGAAATTTTCAACGTTATAAACACAATATTCAATATAGGATATAAATAGAATAACATATTTATATTTTATCTATTTATTTAATTATTTAACTTACTTTTAAGATAAATTTATATGCTCAATTTTTTATAAGATATATTTAAATAAATTATCGGTTATTTTTTATAATAATAAATAAACTATTTTTTATTATCTTTCCATATATTACACAGATCACACGACTAGTTTTTTAAAATTTTAAATTCCAAAATACTTTTGAATTTGTTAAATGGCACAAGTTTTTTTTTTGAAAAAAAATAGTTCTAAAAAAAATAGTACAGATAGATTAATAGTAAATATATTGATTTCTCAGTATCCGGACAAGTGCAGATTACAACTTTACCTCGCCCTCGAACCGAGAAACGGCACAAGAGAAGGAAAAAAAGAATATGTTACCTGCTGCTCAACTATACAAGCACAACCACCCAACTACATAACCCTAATCATCATCGTAACCAGCAACATCCATGTCTGCGTCCCCATCTCCATAGCCATGGTCCTCAGCTAGATCAAAATCTGCTCCATCAGTCTCAAGTGGCACATTATCCACCATTTCACCAGGTCCTGTCTCCTTCGATTTCTTCAACTCCATGGATGTCAGATTTTCATCACTGAAGAATGAGGAATAGGGTTTGGAAACCTGAAGACGGAAATTGCTGAGTTGGTCTATGCATAGATTTTGGTAGGTTGACCAATAACTCATGCAAGCATTCCAATTATTTTTCAAAAAATCTACTTACTAGTATAAAAAAGAGCTAATAGCAACGTCATCCAGAATGCAACACTTGACATTCATTTAAAAATTTTAATTTTTTTTAGCAAATGGCACAAATTTATTGGCCCAAGTGTTATGCGATGCTCTGATTAAATTTCTCTTATAAACTTTTTTAAAATTCAAAATAATTTAAAAAGATGAGCTTCTTTGAGAAGCTTTCAACACTCCTATAGCAACTTAAAAGAATTATTGGAGTTGGAGCAATTAATATTATCTAATCTATAATTATACTTATCTATACTTATAATAAAGTAATGGCCCATTTACGGTTCATCATCCTATTTGTGATCAATACATTATCATTATTATTACTACTTTTACTTGTTAATGTAGCGCTTGTATCATGATTTTTTTTCTCTTTCTTACCTTTTACAATATATATAATATAATAATATAATAATATTAACATATAAAGTTATAAATATAAATAATTATATTAAATAAATAAATAATAATGAATTCTTAAAATAAATAATTTATGATAAATAATATTAATAATTAAACAATGCTTATGAAATGCAATTATATGTAATGAAACTAAAAATTTTAAAAGTTAAATGTTATCTATCAATATTTGAATTATTATATTTTTAAAATTTACATGTAAATTATTGTTAAAAGATATTACTTTATATGTTTTATTTTTAATTTCACATGTTAAGATGAAAAGTATAAATAAAACTATTAAAATGTAAAAGAAAGAAAAATTTATATTCTATAATGTTTATAAAATACAATCATATATTATAAAATTAAATTTTAAAATTTAAATGTTATAGATCAATATTCGAATTATTACGTTTTTAATGTAAATTGTTGTTCAAAAATACCACCTTATATGCTTTATTTTTTATTTCAAATATTATAATAAAAAGTATAAATAAAAGCTATTAAAATGTATAAGAGAAAGAATTCTATCAAATGAATTTTCATAATTTTTCACATATTAATTTTTCCCACATCCATATATTGAATTTTTTTTACAACATCCATATATTAAAAATTTTATATCTACTTAATTAGCTTATCTGCGCAACTATGTGTGTCAAATACTAGTTTAGAGTACTATTAGAACGTGCAAATTCTGATCTGTGAGGGTCAAATAAAATCCTCATTTTTATGGTATGTTTGGTTGAAGAGTTTATGTGTAATTTTAGTACTTTTACACATAAAACTTATTCATGAAAATTTATACCCCAATTTTATCCTATATCCAAATGAATAGATAAAATTTCACTGCATTGCTAATAGTAAACGTCAAAATGACTTTTCAGAGCACTTACTTTGAAAAAACAATTCCTCTTCTCAGCACTTTCCACCAGCTTGTTCCATTGTTCACTTCTCCTCAATGTTGAGGCAGATCCAACCACCTATAGAATGAAAATTGGTCACATTAAGGCATATGTACCAAGTGAATTCGTTGAAAGCTTCACCTTAAACCGAACGATACAGTACCAGCACTGCAGATTTTGCTCTAGTGATCCCAACATTCATACGCCGGACGTCCTCCACGAACCCTATACCTCTATCTTTGCTTGCCCTCACACATGAAAATATTGCAATGTCCTTTTCACGTCCCTAAAAGAATAGAGAGAGCATTCTTTAATCTATGCCATGTTATTTGTTGCACTGGTACTCCAAAATTATGTGGGTGCACCACAGACTTAGCTTTGCAATCACACATGATTTCAGGTATGTTGCGCTCTAGGTGGACCATATTCAAGTATTTGGCTTATTGATAATAATTTGGCCAATACTAAGAGAAAAAATAAAAATGATGGGTATCATACAATAAATATTAAGCTAGTTTACCTGGCAACCATCAACAGTACATATATCCACTACTGTCTCTGATGGCACTCCAAAAGTCTCTTGGAAACGCCTTTGGAAGAGCTTGACTTGTTGACTATAGGGTGATATGATTGCAACTTGGTTACCTGACTTCAAACTCGGATAAAGTGTTACAAGTTTCTGATACAAGAAGAGGACAAAATCAACTTCCTCAACATTTATCCACGAACCACTTCCAGGTGGCCGAGCCTCTTTTCCCTCATGTATGTCGAAGAAGCAGAACGGGCCAAAGCAGCAGTACCGATGCCAATCACGCGCTGTCCGTTCTTGGAGGTCATCCCCATCTTCCAATGCATCTTCATAAAACTCCCTAGAGGGGAAGCTTCTTATCTGATTGATCACAATATGATGAAATACACTTAGAAGAAGCCTCAAGATATTTCAACGGATAGACAGAAGAAAGATGATGAAAGTGATAGTAGATAGAAAAACAAGAATGAATTTCATCCCAAAAGTGGAACGGATGAAATCCGATGTGTTTGGTTTTGAAAAACAGTTTTCCATTTTCATTTTCGTTTTTAGTTTTCCTATTGTTAGGATTTTGTGAGGGAAATACTGAAAATTAGATTTTGTAGTTTTTACAGTTTTTAATATTTCCTTTGCAAAATCCAAGAAACAGAAAAATAAGAAATGAAAACTGAAAATTATTTTCTAAAACCAAACACAAAAAAAATGGTTTCCAGTTTTGATTTTCAGTTTTTAGGATTTTGTGAAGGAAATAGTGAAAATTACGAAATCAAGTTTTCACTTTCAGTTTTCACTATTTTCTTCACAAAATCATGAAAAAATAGAAAATTAACTGAAAAAAGAAAATGAAAACTGAAACCTATTTTTTGAAACCAAATGCACGCTGATATACTCAAGGTCCAAATCCTAGCGAGATTAGTAGAATCCCCATATTTTCACCTTGATGCAAGAAAACAAAACTATTTTACAGGTTACTACTCTCTTATTGGTTATGTTAATGCAATCAAATCCTAGGCAAAATGCTAGTGAACCATGGTCCCTAAATGTGAAGCACGACCACATATACTCAACAAACTAATTTATTGGCATTCAGCGAAACATATACACCAACCTCAGGATGCATTCGGTATTGGGTCTTCAACATTTTAACAGGATAGCCCGCCTGTTTCAATCTTTCAAATAAGCTTGTGCCGTATCTTAATTCATGAAACAAAAAGCAATACAAAAGGAATTACTCATAAGTCAGAAGAATGGTTTAGCTAGGTTAGAAAGATATAACTGAGACCAAAAGAATTGTCTACCCATGATTCTTAGCAACATCTGAAATTACAGTTGCTGGAAGCTGTGCAGGATCACCAACCTAAAAAAAGTAGAAAAAAAAAAATAGCAGCAGTAAGGCCTAAGGACGACATCAAACGATTTGGAAAAGGCATAGTCCAGCAAATTCAAACATGTTCAATACTTTCATTTGCTAGGCCATGTATAACAAATTAGTAAATTCGGACATGACTTGTGAATCTCATTTCTAAATACCATTCCAAATCTTTTTGGTTAAGAGTTACAAATTTACAATAAATAATGAACTTGCTTACTTTACAGATGCTGTCAAAATGTATCTTCCATTATTATTATTAAAGCACCATGATATCTTTTACCTCATTCTGATACCAATCCTTGGTCATACGAAAATTGAAATTGCACAGAAGACATTGTTTTCCAAGTTCCAATTGAACAGTGCTTTTGGGTGGTAGTGGTACCGTACCATGGTAGTTTAAATCTTTTAATTGGTCAAACATTGTTTTATCAACAACGTGGGAAGTTATTTTGCCCAAAAAAAGGGAATGTAGGAGCAATGCCAAGAAGTGGTCTGTGCAAAGCACAGTCTGTTAAGCATTCCAATTATTATTTTCAAGAGAATTATCTTCCTTAAGTACATGATATAAAGGAAAATCATTTCATTTTGCATACTGGTTTAAAAATATTTTTCCCTTGAAACTTGTACTACATAGATAATAAGTAAGTTAACAAGTAAAACTGGGCATATTAAGACATAATTGCAACTAAAATACTGTAAAAGATAAAACAGTACGGGATTCTATAATGAGAGAGCAGTAATGAAAAGTACCAGAAAAACTTTTTTGCATTGATTGGCTAAGGGAACAAGAGTTGCAGGTTCCACCTGTTTAGGGGTAGCATGTCATACAAAGAGATGAAATAAAACAAGCAACATTGTTTTTACATTGAAAACAAAAAATCCATGCATATTGACAAAGAATTTCTAGGGATTTTAATTGTAATTTGGTTTGTAGACTTACTCCCGTATTACATATTCACTTCAAGAGGCATGATGTTCTGTATCCATCTTGCATGAAGGGTATTTACTTATTCCCCTTTTTCTAATTTAAAGAAAATGACTTTTATGAAAGCAAGGTGCTAATGCGTAATAAATGCTGAGATAACATATCTGTAGACAATGACAAACCTACGTACTTTATGTAGAACCAGAAACAAAATCATCAGGTAGTTCTATACTTATTTCGAAGCAATGACAGACCAAACCGAGAGAAAACTATGCTGGAGATTGTATAGAGAAAATACTGATAACAAAGTATGAGGGTTTTCTAGACTAGTTTAGGTTTCTCTATACCATCTTCTGTCATTCACTTTCACCCCCCAGTCATTCCCAAAAAAATTGCAAAATTATCTGAATATTGATTACTCCTATCATGGGTACATCAACATAATACTGAAAATTGGTTGCACAACTTTGCCAACTTAATTATGCTACAAGCAATCTAACAGGTGATTCAGCAACTAAACAGAAGATTTCAAACTTACAGCTTGTGCTGCTTCATCTATAATCACAACATCAAAGCTGCGACTTAGTTTACTGAAAATATGCGAACCACTAAAACTGAGCGTGGAGAAGACCTGCCAAGCACAAAAAAAGAAAAAAAGAAAAATTCTGAGGAAACCACATTGCTAGTTTATTTTTCTTTTGAATTCAGCTTAAAGCTTGATGAAATATATACTATTGTGGCCTCATCCAAAATTGCAGCCCGGACACTGTCATCATTACTTCCTGCAGGACCATTACTCTGCCTATCAGTAGATGATTTATTGGCACCGGCACGTTTTTCTTTCACCTGCAAGGGAACTTTATAACATCAAAGTTTGGCCCAAATTACAGTTCAAAGTGCAGATTAACCATACAAATTAGAAATAGATAAGAGATCCCCTAGCTAAATGTAAGACTTATAATGTCATTATTTGAAGTACTGTCTAATTGCAGATTTCAACCAAGGTCTAGAAATGCGTATCATGTTCTAAATTTATTTTCTTGCTAAACATTATTTTCCTCAAAGGTTTGTAAAAGGTCATCCCCACATCTTCCAGAGCGGTTACGGCACATCACAAAATCAAGATTCATGTATATGTTCTGGAAAGGAAATCTACATACTAATGTGTTTTGGGTTAATGAGAGTAAGATTGGATTAGCCAATTATAAGATCTGTGAGAGATGAACACAAGTTATAGTCCTTCAGTCAAAGTCAAGAAAGAAAAAGATGTAGATAAAGTTCCAGTCCTGGAGAAGAGTAATGAATTAAAAATTTCAGCCCGAAGTGAATTTAGGACAGACACAATTCTCTCAACATTAATTGAAACCATTGAAGCTACCCATGTTCAAAATTTTAGATGAAAAGTTTCAAATATTTGTTCCTAATTCCTATAGAGAATATCATCTCTTTGGAATTAATTATCCTTGTGATATTCTCTATAGGATCAAATATTGGAAGCTTTTCATCTAAAATTTTAAATAGGGCTAGCTCCAAGGGTTTCAATTAATTAATATTTGAGCCTCCTTCCAGAGCTCCCATGCATGATCATGGCATTATAACCAAATTTTAGGGAATTAGTACAATGAAAGATTAAATAATAATGGTAGTGGCACAGCTATTTTAAAGACAATCTAATCTTTTCAACATACAAGTTCATCCAAGGAAACTTTCTTGATAGAATGATGTGCTTTGAGACCAATGCGGACAATGTTAGGTTGGTATGAACGATCATTTTCATCGTGTACACCTGAGAACATCCGCAAACAATAATTAGAAAAAATTAAAAAAATTAAATAAGTAATCATGACGAAAATAGTAATGATATCAGAAATCCCCACGAAAAACAAAAAGGAAAATTAAATCATGTGAAGAAAAAGAAAAATAACTATTAAGAATATCAAGGTAAGTTCAGTCTGCTTATAATATAACATAATTGATTATAGGCTAACAACTGGCCACACAATCAGGATGCCAATAACTTTTTCCTATGGGCTTAGGACATCCCAGTTGAACTCTTAACCCCCACCCAGAATAATATCATCATTGGCATCCAAAGAAAACGGAAAAAAGGAAAAACAGAGAAAAGAAAAACAACACTCATTATGGATTCAATTTGCCATCATTGAATTACTATTTTTTAATAGAACATCCAACAATTACTTTGAAATCAAGAAACTGCAAGCAACATAACTTTTGGCATTACTTTAATTTGGAATTTCTTTCAGTGGACTAATTACCAGACAATGCGTGATAACAAAACAAGTGGTCCTTGGCACCCTTTTACTCTAGTAACATTGTCACTTGATGCGAGTGAATTTAATACAAAAGAATAATCATTTTACCAAATAAATGCACTGATATAATACAAAGATATTATGTACCATAAAGAAAGTTAGCTAACTGTGCCACCTATTGATAGGTACCAAGCCATGTATGAGTGAATATGATGAGTGTATTGAGAACAATTGAAAGTGTAAAATAGCTCAGAGTATTAGAGAAACTCTAAAACTCTCCCAAATGCCTAACCAATTTCCAGATACCCCTCTCAATATCCCTCCCCTTCTTATATAGGCTCTCCCCTAACTAACTAGAGTATTCTCACTCTGCCTATGTGGCAGAGTTAGTTACAAAACCCTTACAATTATAAGTAGACCTAACAATACTCCCCCCCTAAAAAATCACCTTGTCCTCAAGGTGATGTACATAAAGAAAAACAATAGTGCTGAAAATTAAAAGACTTCCTCTTGGGTCCCATATCTTGAGAAAGAAAGAAAGTGAGCTTGCATTGTTGTAAAGTCCTCCAGGGTCCCAAGGAGCTGACCAAAGTCCAATTTCCAGCTTATCATGATTTTCAAAATTTTGTAGCTGATAGGACTCTTGCTCACTATGCATAATAGCAAGCATTCCTTCAAAACCATTGAAGACAACTGTCACCTCAGCTTTGAGACCTTCCTTGCTTGCTGTGGTATCACTCTCTAAGAAGGCCTTTAAGAGCATCATGGGTATAATTTTAGAGAGATCTTCAGCCTGTTGGAGTTTTAAGGTTCTTGCTGATTGCCTTAAAACCCATTGCTTTGGGACTCCCCTATCAGTCTCAGTATCCAAAATTTCCACAGCTTCAAGGAGATCAACAATTTGGTTCCACCCAGCAGTGCAATCGGATTTGTGTCCAGCAAGTAAGTAAATCATTGAATTGGGCCACTGTCCTATTGTCCGTCTTGCCCCATAATTGCCTTTTCCCTTTGAGCCAAAACTTTTATCCCAAAATTCTGCACAACACCTTCTCATATCGATTTTGCTAGCTTGGCCCATTTCCTCTTGAAAACAAATAAGTCCAGCTTCCCAACTAAACGGCTGATTGTTTTGGGCTTGGCCCAATAAGTCAAAAAAGTGAGCCAGCTCATGTCTCACCCCACTCGCTGCCCATCCCACCTCCTCCTCTATGCAGCAGCTTGATCGATCTAGCTCAGTGGCCACCCTCGTTCCCAGCAGCTCCTCTGTTATGGTCACCGCGGCCACGGGTTCTGGCGGTTTTGGTGTAGATCGTGGGTCGACCGGAGTTTTTGAAACCCGAAACCCCTTCACCATCACATGCTCTTCTCCCTTCTTCTTCTCACTTACATCGCGACCTGTGATAGTTCATTTTGTGACCATCTACGGCGGCTCCTCCCGTGTAATGGTCACCGCTGCGGTTGATTCGGGTGGTTCCGGTGGTTCACGCGGTGGGATCTGAATAATCAAGCGCGAGAACCCAAGCTCAGTCACGGCTTGTGTCTCCTCTGCTCTCGCCGAGGCTGAGCCCTGCCGATCTGGTGGCTCTAGCGGTTGGAGCTCTTCCCCCCTCTGCTGCTCACCCGCGGGATTCCATCGCATGTTCGCTCCGGTCGGAGCTTCGCCCATCAGCTGCTGGATCTCCTTCAATGGTTCTTCTTCGATTACGATCTCCAGCTCCAGTGCTTCCTCATATTGGTGCGTATCATTACCTTCATCATCATCGTCCTCTAGTGCAGCATCTCCATCCTCTTCCTCCGCTTCATTCTGCATGCTCTGAAAAAACACTTGAACATTAGGGGGCCAATCGGTCATGGAGGATCTCTTTCTTCTCCTCCACCACCAATCTTCATCGCCCTCCCAAACAGGTAGTCGACGACGACACCGGTGGGATCTTCCTCTTTCCATGGTGGCAGCAACAGCAGCAACAAGCGTGGTTGGCACAGGGCTCCCAAGACTGGGAGCTCTGATACCATTTGATAGGTACCAAGCCATGTATGAGTGAATATGATGAGTGTATTGAGAACAATTGAAAGTGTAAAATAGCTCAGAGTATTAGAGAGACTCTGAAACTCTCCCAAATGCCTAACCAATTTCCAGATACCCCTCTCAATATCCCTCCCCTTCCTATATAGGCTCTCCCCTAACTAACTAGAATATTCTCACTCTGCCTATGTGGCAGAGTTAGTTACAAAACCCTTACAATTATAAGTAGACCTAACACACATGCAGGAAGAAAACACAAGAAAGGCAAGACAAACTTCATACCTCCATTGAGAACCCGCAACACAATCTCATCTAGGGCAGAGTTTGAGGGGGCGCATACAAGCACTCGTACCCGATACTTACGAGTTGAAGTTACAGCTTCAGGTTTCTGATTGAACCAATGATTAGAAAATATTATTTGTAAAATCAACAAACTAAACATATTTATTTTCAAATACTTACTAATTCATTTCCAGTAGTCGGGAAAAATCCATCATCACCATCTTTTGGCATCAAAGCATCCCTTGGATTAACACTATTCATCCATGGAGCTGCCAGTCCCCAATGTTTGCATCTGCCAAAGGAAAGCCAATAGAAAAAATAATAAAACATCTAGCCAAATAAAATAAGAAAAATAAAATCTACAGATAAAGCTAGTATAATGCCAATTTTTTTGTTCTATTTAGCTGGTCTAACCGCAGAGGTCATTACCATCCCAAATCAATACTAAAATGAATAAGACTAAGACTGGACATTGGTGTAACACTAGAGCTGACAAAGTGAAATCGATCAACAAAGTGAGTATATTTATGATACATGTCAATATCTACCTCAATTGCACTTCTAATTTGATCAAATTACTTGTATCCGAACAAGCGGAAGAAAAGCACTGCCATAGAATTAACATGTATAACACAGAGCAAGGCAAACAAAGAATGAAAAAAGTTAAAATTTAAAAGATATCTGAATATGAAATAAAAAGAAAATATCATGCCAGAATCACAGGTAAATGTGAGAGCAAAACATACTTCTCCTCCATTGGTAACTGTGGCCCCCGATTTAGCTCAAAGATCCTGGTCCTATTAAGCAAAATGTAAACAAATAAGTATATTTATTAACAAAGAGAAATGTAAGGCAAAAATGTGAGAGTTGCTGATATGCTTAAGGCATGCTGGTAAAAGCAAAAAATCGTCTCCAAATTTCACCACTGTTAGGCACACTCTAAACATAATGCTTTGTCCAAGATAACAATAGAAAACAGAAACAGAATAATTAGAAATAGAAGACTTTGCAGATTTATGAAGATATTACTTACTTTGAATGCACCCTTGTTGGAGTCGAATGCAAAATGGCACTTAGAAGCCCTAGTATGGTCTGAGTCTTCCCAGTCCCAGGGGGACCCTGAAACGAGTTTGGTTAGACTCAATAACAAGCATTTTTAAACTGGCATAGCTACAATACATTAATAAACACCTAGAAAGATGTCTTTAGATACAGACATCTAGCAAGGGATGATTCATGCCAGATGAAAATTAAAAAAGTAAGTGATTATCTAGAAAGGATTAAATGACATGATTAGATGAACACTATAACCTATTTTCTAGCAGCATCAAAATTAAAAACTTTGACCCAACAACTGTTGCCCAGCTTTGCATGATAAAAAATACCAAAAAGCAAAGGATAAATTAAATTACATCCCTCATACGAACAGAACCAGATCAGGACCAAATCATAATTCCAACACTAAGACAAGGCTGTTTCCTAGAACTCTAAAAAGTTTATCTGTCTGCTCAGGCTTTTACAAGGTCAAAAAGAAAATCTTGACACAAATTTTCATTTTTCATTAATTTTTACAAGACAAGATATTTTGCCCAAAATTAGATAAAAAGTTGCTATAGCCTATAGGAGAGAATTTTGCAGCAGAAGTACACAGAGACAAACCTGTATCAGGACAAAGGCTTTTGATGATAGACCAGCCTGCATCAGAAAACAAAAGTTTATTGTGATACAATTAAATGGTACATGAGCTTCATAAGAAGACTCTACACTGTGAGAAATGTCATAATGAGTTGCATGTCAAATTGTCAAACAACAAAGCCAATAGGAACAAAAAGTCAAAAGAACCTTTGAGAATGAAGATTCACCAAAAGTTTTTATTCCATCATCATTTACAGGATTATTAACAATCACGAAAAAGTAGGTGCATCTCCTTGCAATATATTGAGCCAACACATTTTCAATCAATATAAGAGTTTGTTAGGATGAGCTTTTTATTTGAAAAAGAAAAAACCAGTGACAATAAGCAAATGACATGTAAGATACAAGAGAAAATAAGTGAAAACAAGGGAAATGGTGAAATATTATGTGGAGAAGTTAGAAACAAGAAAAGAGGGATGTTCAAAGTCATGCATCCCTTGTTTTCTGCTTAATATTTTTAACTAAATGTCAAACCCAAACTTGACTATTTGTCACCTTAATAATTGACAAAATCCCATTTTTATTCTTTCCAAACAATATAAAGTTAGTTAACAAAGGAACAAAGAGAAAGAAAACTGAATTATATTGAAAAAAATTATATTAATAATAGAAAAAAGAGATTAATAAAGTTGAAACCCAAATAAGTTTTAGGCGCTTCATTGAACTTCTAAAGTAGAAACTTACTGTTATAGCATCACGTTGATATTGGTTAAAACTACTTTCAACATATTCCTTCAGAGATATTGGGATTTTCCAACCCTCAGCTTCCGGACCAGAATTCTCTTGCACAGCATTTAGTATCAAATCCTTGTACGGGAGAAAGCCAATTGTTCGCACAGCTACATATTCGCGAGCAATGGTGGATAAGCTGCACATCTGCATGATTTCTCACATTTGTTCAAAGCCAGAAATAATATATGACTGTATAAGAATATATTTGGTTAAGAAAACAATAACAGAAAATTCTATACACCTTTTGTGAAGGAATAAAACAATTTATTAGTCAGGGATGGAAGGCCCTAGGTAGATACACAAGGAAAGAAAGAAAAAACAAACAAACACACGTATAACTAGGATCCCTTTAATAAAGGCTGATGACATAACACTTGATTGATTGATTCTGAGCCAGATCATGTTTGGATTTGGTTAATTTTGGAGACATAATTGGCTTTTTTCTGGAAAAAAAAAAAGTCTCGAGAAGCTTTTAATTATAAGTAGTTTTGAGTTCAAAATAAGCTGATCCAAACACACACAAACCCTTCAACAATCTATAGAAGAGGAAAAAACAAAGAGATGAAAGGAAGAGGACAACTACACAAACTTTGAGAATCCATGACCTATAGAATTAAGCACATGCTACATAAAGGAAAATTAATTTCAAAACTTTCATAAAGGCAGAAGTGGAGGGAATGGGTATGATGACGTAATGTATTTAATACCATTGCTATTGGTATAGTGCAAAAAACCTAGAATAACTAGAGAGATAAAGTGCTTTAAATATTCAGAGCAAAAGATATCATAATTAACATCAATTAAGAAAAAAGAAGCAGCAGCAACTGTATATTCTACCACCTTTAAACAGTAAAATTTATGCTGATGCTAAACAACAAGATTAAAAACAGTGCAAAAGAAAAAAGGGGGTAGGAAAGTTGCCCCTTATCCAAGTTAAAGGCATGCCACAAGCCTCTTAGAGCTTACAGTGATACTTACATATGACCTACCAATGAAGGACCAATCAAATCCAAGACCACCGTTGTAAACTAGCCAATCAAATAAGTAAGCTCAATTGCAGAAGTGAATTAAATAAAATGATACTCAATCTTTTTATACACTAGCTAATCTCCTCTCTCCTCCTCTAAAGAGGAATCATAAAATGTACTTAATACATATAAATATACACATATAGTTTAAACAATTAAAAAAAAACATAAAATATACATAAGTAATTCTCATGCAATCAAAACACACACAGTCAGCAAAAGGAACTGCCAACATTAAAGAATGTATGATCAATGATAGCATTAATATGTTCTTTTTCTTTCTTTTTGCAAAACAATTCTAGCAAGAGAAACTATAGGCACCCTTGTATAGTAGAGCAGAAACCAAGTATCATAATCGGACTTGACATGCAAAACCTTCGGGCAGTTGTACTAACCAAGATACACCTAAACAATGTATATTCAACAAAGGATGATATCTTAGAAAATTATACATATCATATTTACATACATGCAATTAACAGAAAATAACCATGTAAAATGAATTCCATGCAAGTAAAATTTGGGGAATAAATACATAGTTAACAAGCACCCATTTAATTTTCCATATCTCACACAAGAATATAATAAATTATTAAAACAGGTTACCTTCATAAAATACAATTGTCTCTCTGTCTCATAAATATGAGACCGCATATTAAGAAGCCTTGGGCATGATTGTACGTGGTTTGTATTAACAAGAGAGAACTCTCCAGCTAGATAGAGTCTAGTGCGAAGAAGTCTTGTATCAGAAAATTTCCGTATGTTCTCCACCAAAGCAAATGCATACACAGTGGGTAATCTTTTGCTATCCACGAACTGCAAAGTGACAAGTACATGGATCAACACAATTCAATTCAAGTTGTGGCCCATTTTAATGGACAGAAAGCATATAAGACAACAGCAAAAACGTGTTTTGGTTTACTCAAAAATCAATGTAAGTTGAAGACCACAGTAAAACTAAGAAAACTTACTTCAACAAAGACATTTAAATATAATTTCCACATCAGTCTATTCATCCACAATTTGCTCAATAATTATCGGAAAACAAATCATTACAGCTTTATGCAAAAATTTGAAATGATGTAACTTGTGAGGAATGCAATGCCTATAACACATTCACAAGTAGTAGTGAGAACTGAGAAGTGAAAAATTAAAATAAATAAACATCAGTTTAAATCGATAAATAATTCCAAAGGGGGGAATAATGCAACATCAAGAAACATATATCAATGTGACATCCAAGAAAATTACACTATGGGTGTGTTTGGTTGAGGGGTAAAAATTGGAGGAAAGTTTCCAAGGATGAATTTCATGTGAAAATTACATGTGATACTCATCCATGGAAATTTCCATCCTATTCACTCCCCTATCAAACACACCCTATAGTAGGACCTGCAAATGCCAATAACAACCAGTCTCTGATCGTAAGTACCTTGTCTCTCGAAATCAGCAAAAGATCATTCTGCGATATCGACTCTCCCTCCTTGATTTCACAGGGAAACTCTATAAAATGAAAGCCATCCCCCTCGCTGTAATTCTTTACCACCCCCAACTTCCATTCAGTCACTGCATTACACATGATAAGATTTCTTCAGCATGACACAAAGTCAACAAGACCCCATTTGTCAAAATCCATTTTTTTCAAAAAAGGAAAGGCTTTACTTTTTCCCTCTGGGCATATAGAAGCAAAAAACAATGAAAAGCTTAAAAACCTCTCGAGGCATTGCCATTAAC
This sequence comes from Dalbergia cochinchinensis, assembly GCA_031216125.1. Lineage (NCBI taxonomy): Eukaryota > Viridiplantae > Streptophyta > Magnoliopsida > Fabales > Fabaceae > Dalbergia > Dalbergia cochinchinensis. Next base: position 45,902,830 of record CM062370.1, read on the forward strand.
AAGATAAATAATAACCCAGTGAAAAACCCAAAAAAAAAAACACTAATCTTAGAATATGGGCAAAAATAAATAAATAAAAGGTTACCCTCTTCTTCCTCTTTCTCCTTAATGATCTGTGACTTGGCTTCTTCAAAAATAAGGGGCTCATAGGTGGAAATATAATCATCCACGTCATTATATGTATCCTTCACTTTGACCAGGCTCGGCAAGGAGGATCCATCAGCACCTTCTTTTTCCCCTCTGTTCTTCTGCATTGGAAAACATACCAAATTTCCAAAAGAAAAAAAAAAAAACAGCTAATGAATTTTTAGAATTGAAAAAAGAAAAAAGGAAGGAAGACAAGTAGAGTAATGAAGGAAGAATTTGCCTTGGATTCCTTGAGGAGACGAAAGTAGTCCCAGCTAAGAATAATCTGGTAGAAGCGCCGTATCACTGATTCTTCCTGAAGCCTTTCCTTGCCCACTGCCTGGCACGGCTTTAGTTCACTCTCAATCGCCATGAGCAGCAGAGGCAAGGTCTAAATGAAAGACAGGGTTTTGGGTTTTAGCTCTCGAGTTCACTGAGAACCCTTTCTTAATAAAGAAATAATAGGAGTCCTAAAACCCTATAATTATGGGACCCAATATGGTTGGCGTTTATCCACTGGGAATGGTTGACAACTCGGTTCGGTTTTAGGTGATAAACCAACTGACCCGAACCGACTCCGGTTGGATTCGGTTGGTTTTCGTTTATTTCTTTTTTGGGTCAGGTTCTGTTTCCTATAATGGGACAGTTTTCTTTTTTTTTGGTCATGGATCAACGTGATACGTTAAACAAGAACAATGAGTTGCACGAATCAAAAAACCAAAACTGAAACTAAATACAAATCAACTGAAAAACCAAAACACAGAAAGAAAAATTGAAAAGAGCAAAAAATACAATTTGCTTTGAGTTTCCAGTTTCCCATGTCTATTTTCAGTTTTTCAGATTTTACGAAAGAAATATTAAAAATTCTGAAAACATGAGTTTGTTTGGTTTAAGTTTTCATTTTTCATTTTTTCAGATTTTGTAAAGGAAATATTGAAAATTCTAAAAGTTACAAATCCAGTTTTTAGTTTTTATTTTTCAGGATTTTATGAAGAAAAAAACTAAAAATTGGAAACTCAAACTAAATAGACTCAATCTAGTTTTTAATTTTCATTTCCAGTTTTCAATATTTCCTTCACAAAATCCTGAAAACTGAAACCATACAGGTGCTAAACCACTCAACCAATGTCTCAAACCTTGCCAAAACCATCTCCCTCTCCAGAGTCCATTGAACCAAACAAAAACAAAAGAGAACAGAGGAAATAACACATACATGTTTCGAAGAGGAAGATTAAGGAACTACTGAAAAAAAGGGGGAAGGCCCAACGAAAGAGGAGCTGTGCGAGGGAAGGAAGAGCGGTGCAAGGCGTGGTGGTGGTGGCGGCGTGAAGGAGTTTGTGCATGCAAGGAAGGAAGAGGATTGGGGAGGTTTTGTGGGCGCCTTTCACGGGGGCAATGTCGACAGCCATTACCACCGCTTCTCCATATCCAATTGATTGAGCGAGACTAAAGAGTGTGAGATGGTGAGAGCAAACTCCTACTACTCCGCTACAGAGAGAAGACAGTGCGAATAGAGCAAGTGAACAACTACCTCTTCAAGGATACAATAGTACATGTGAAACAAGTCAGTAAATTGCAAAAGTGAGGAGTTACAGTAACTTTTATTATCTGTGCATGATGTTTGGATCCTGTAAATAATTCAAGGGTGGTTAACCCCTCATTTTTATATTTTATAGAAGTCAAATCCAAATTATTATTAAGGGCAAAACATGGAAATATGACATAAATTTGGTTCAATTTGATTTGGTTTGCTTTTCAACTTTAAAAATAAAACAAACCGAATGGATTGATTTTGTCTAGAGGAAAAAAATTGAAAGATATTGAATGCATTTACGGTATAAATCGAATTGGTTGCATTTTGAACACACTTAACTTTACTTTTTAGTTTCACAAGATATTCGTCGTTAGTGATAACTAATCTCTTTAAGATAAAGGCTTCCTAAAGTGAAAATTTCTCACCATGAGATTGCTTTCATACATATCATCACTAAATGCTTAAAAAATCCCGCTAATTACCAACTATGTTAGGATCTGTGGTTACCTAACTTTACTTTATTAGAGTGTTCAAAAAGCTAAATCAATTTAAAAATAAAAAGGATTTTGTTAATCAGTGCTATAAGGGCAATGGTTAAGAAGACAAATAAGGAAATTTTTATCTTGAAAAGATGAGTTTTTGTATCTTCAATACATGAGACTCACTATAAAGTTTCAAAACTTATTTTTTGGATTTAATTCCTCTAAAGTGAAGAGGTTGGCAAAGTACAAAACTGAGTGGTTACTTACCCTGATATCATTTAATGGAATCCACACACGATGAAAGTTATTGACCCAATAGTGATTATCCCCTTGTCACGACCCGATCTGAAAACGTGACTAACACATAAGAAATTTCATTCCAATGTAAGTCTTCTGAGTAACGTATCTCTCTAAATGTATACAATAGTATAATATTATACTTAAAACATAATTATCTTCTAAATTAATACCAATTTCTCTTTCAAAACATAATATTTAACGTATCTAATATTCAAGGTCTGAATACCCTTTTAACCAAATTTGCTAATCATGAAATCATAACTATCTCATCGCATCATCTAAATTTTAAATTTGAAAAGCAACTTAACACCTGAAGACTAAATCATAAATGCATATTTATTGGCTACATAAATCTTTAACCATGGGCTACATTTCAAATACATACTTGAGCTTTGGGAACAAATACATAAATGATTCAAATTTTGAAATTTAATATATAATCTAAAAATAAATGCATGACCAGGATCTTGCCTACATATCTACTAGAGCACTTCAATACTAACATGCACCTAACTAAGCTTTATTTCAAAATAAGGCCACCACTAGGAACAGTTGCTACTACTGAATAGAGGGTGGAAGGATATTGTAGCTGCAACTGTAAGAGGAAGTGAGAAGGGTGAGTCAACGAATTCAATGAATGGATTCTCACTCACCACTTATACGGGACAACCATGTACATAATACACTATACATGCAGCAAATATAAATCATTTGATACTCAAATACTTAGCTAGCTAAGAAAACATTTTTCAATCATAAGTTCATAAACAAGCATTTATAAATTTACAATCAATCATGAAATCATTTTGACAGGGGTTGTGGTAGAGCATTGAGAAACATCATGCTAAACTTAATAAATACATATATAATAACAAAAGCTCTAAAATCAAAAACAGTAAGGTGGTGCTCTGTCTCTAGCAAACCAGATCACCTATTGAATCAAAACAGTTCCTATCGGACAAGTTGTGGGTACCAAACTGTATCCCATTTTCTGTAAATACCAGGGGGTGATATTGTCCTATGACAGATAACTTCGTACTAAGGTTAACGATCTCATCACAGCCGTCTATTTCCTTATCTCTATTGGCTAAACTAATTTGGTAAAAAACCATAACTGAAGGTTAGGTGCTTAGTCTCTGGCAAACAAGAGCCCTTAACTGAAATCTTAAGACACTTAAATTCTTAGTATTCTAAGAGTTCTTGACTCATATAACTCTAACAATCTAGTTTTAGCATAACTGTGTCTGTGAAAATCATGCCCACGGATCACCCACTTGTGAGCATTCTAATTTCAAGTCTACGAAATATGTATCTGGCAGTTGCTGTGAATTATACTGAATTCCATACTTATTTGTACCATAAGCTGAAGTTTTAGATTCATATCTTAATCTAATATATTTTTCCATATACTTGAAATCTCTAATATTATAATTTAAAACACTAGGGTTCATAATCATAAAACTTGGAAATTATACAACATATTTATTCATAAAACTATGTCATACTCTTATATCGCATTTCTCCAAAATATATAAATATTAATTGAATATTCTAAAAAATAGTATGAAATTCCAAATCTTGAAAATATTGTAGTATCGTAAATCCATAGGGCATATCTGAAAACTTTCATAAACATTACTAGATTATATAATTTCTAGTAAATCTCTTCTTGAGCATATAAAACATTTTCATCATATACAACATATCAATCATGGTCTCATGTTTTTCTACAACACATTTTTCATTCTATATTCAAAATCATACTCTTCGTTAGTTTTAGCATCACTTACAAATACATATTTATATTGTATTTTCATCTCAAAGCTTCATGTTTGACAATCATTGTGCAATAAACATATTCATAGTGATGAAACTGAGGCTATGAGATCAAACTCACACATCATTTGGGGTCCGGAATACGTTGGCACCATCAACTTGACCTTGAAAACTTAAAATGACACCAACAACTGCCATAGAGTAACATAGACTCATAGATTATCTATGGGTATCTCAAATAATCCTAGATCAACTCTAACAACATTGGGAGTGCATCCCTACTTAATAACAATAACTCAAACCATAGGACATGAAAGAATGAAGAGGAAGATGACATAATCTAGCAATAACACATACCTTTGAGCTTAGAGGAGGAAGATTAGAGTGGGGTTGGGAGTGAAAAAGGAGGAGGAGAAAATGATATTTTGGGGGGCTAGGTTTTCAATTTCTGATGGTGGAACCCGAGCTGTGAGGGTTTATACAGGGGTGGGGTATCAGTAAGTGAAACTGTGTCATTTTTACACTATGGCCTGCTAGCTACAGCAAGCCTGGCTGATGCCTGAGGCACAGCTTAGCTTATCCACTCGTTGTAGTGAGTCTGTTCTACATAATTTTGTCGATATCTGCCTTAACAAGGCTTACTGGGTATCGAGGGTTCCCGGGCACCAAAAAAGATGTGTTAGACTTAGCCAGGATTGCATCACTCCCCTCATTTTACCTAGGGCATCACACCCCTCAGTTTTACACTTTATTAATCTTCTCACTTTAGACGAGCCAAAATCTACTTTTGTGGGTATCCTTAATTATTATCCTCATAGTGTTGGTTAACGAAAACGAAATAAAAATTTGTTAAAATTGCATAATTTTAGTGAATCCATTATCTTTTTCCTTTTTTTTTATAAAATCCATTCTTATTTTTCAAAGATTAAACTGTAACGCTCGAGGACGAAGTCGGGGAGTGATCGCCGGTGCAAGAAGGCATGGACAAGGAGTGGCTCTTGGCAGACTTCCAAACAAAGAGGTACATGAATGAACTGATTACACACCCTAATGAGAGGGATCTTAAAAGCTGTATAGGTATGGGACTATACAATCAAGGAGGGCTTATATGAATTGATTTGTACTACCTATACCAACAAGATACATCTTTTTTTTCGGTAGCCCATCACTAAAGAACTCCATAGTTAAGCATACTTGACTTGAAGCAATTTTGGGATGAGTGACTTCCTGAGAAGTTTTCCTAGGAAGTGTGTGAATGAGGACAAAGCACACTGAAAAGACCTGTGTTGGTTTGTGGGGACAGTCATCAATCTATAAAGCAGTAGAAGATGTTACAAATTGTATCAGAGCCTGCACCTCTCCCAGTACGGTGTGATTCGGGGACGAACCAAGTGGAAGCTGGTGGGTATGTAACGCCCAAGGATGAAGTCGGGGAGTGATCTCCAGTGCAAGAAGGCACAGACAAGGAATGACTTCTGGCAGACTTCCAAGCGGAGGGGTACATGAATGAACCGATTACACCCTCGAATGAGAAGGATCCTAAAGACTGTGTAAGTATGAGACTGTACAGCTAAGGAGGGCTTATATGAATTAATTTGTACTACCTATACCAACAAGATGCATCTTCTTTTCGGTAGCCCCATCACTAAAGAACTCCACAGTCAAACGTGCTTGACTTGGATCAATTTTGGGATGAGTGACCTCCTAGAAAGTTTTCCTTGGAAGCATGTGAGTGAGGACAAAGCACATTGAAAATATCTGTGTTAGTTTGTGGGGACAGTTGTCAATCCATAAAAAAGCAGGAGATGTTACATAAACCAATCTTATATTGGATCTAGTTTTTAAAAATCCTTTTCTTTCAACTCAAGTCAAGTAATATTATATACAATTAACCCTCATTTTAATCAATGACTTTACAAGTAATTATAGTCTCTGGCTTTTTAGATAAATTCTTTTGATCCTGGACTTTACAAATGTTGAGTTATATTAGTCTTTTGATTAAAGATTCGATAACATCCGATAGCATTTCATTGGTTAAATGAATGTTCAGTGATATCCAAGTATATCATTTGTCATCTGACGTGGTATGGAGACTTACATAGCTCATTTTAGTATCTAAAAATTCACAAAATGAGTTATTACTACCATATTCTTCATTAAAAAATGACTTTTTTTGTATAATTTCAGACACATAAATAGGTTATTTGAGTCTGCATATCACATCAAATAACACATGGTATGTTTGGGTATCACTAAATATTGTACATATTATTTAACGGGCATATTATTAATGGATTTGTACTAAAAGACTATTGTGATTCAACTTTTGTAAAGTTAGAAACCAAAATGATTAATTTTGAAAACTAAGGATTAAAATTATTGTTGCTGGGAAGGCCCCAGATGCTCGAAAGTCAATTCAGATGGTGAATAGGTATTTTTGACACCGCTATAGCAGTCTAGTAGTGGTAGAGGGCAAAGACGCCATTCTTGCCAAGTGGGAACCATTGTAGTGGTTTAGGACCACTATAGTGGTTAGGTAAAGGATTTTTTTTAGGTTCTAGGTCACAATCACTAAAACAGTACTGAAACAACATAGTTTCAATTAATAATCCCATCCCTATATAAATATCCCTCCCACTCAGTTTTCTCAGCCTAAAACCAAGCCTTAACACCCTCAACCTCTCTTCCTCCTTCCCCACTCAAATCAATTTCCTCCAAATTTCAAGGTGAGTTAGGTGTTAATTTATGTTTCTTTTCTCTCTATTCTTCTATGTTCTTGAGTGTAAGGTGTTTATGCTCTTAGTTGTTGTCAAGTGATGGTGCTCCCCAATGTTATTAAAGTTGGTTTAGAGTTATCTTAGAGTTGTTAGAGATTATTCATGATTCTATGTTGCTCTATGACAGTTATTGATATCATTCCAAGCTTCCAGGTTAAGTGGATAATACCCACGAACTCCTGGCTCTAAACGGTGAATGGGTTCAAACTCATGACCTTATTTTCTTGTCATTATGAGTATGTTATGCATTAGGATTTCTAATTATGAGACTAGAAATGATGATATGTATAGAATATGATTTTACAAGTTATGACAAACTAGCAAAGATTATGATTTTGACTATAGTATGAAAAATATTATTTAGAAAACCATGGACCATGATTAGATTGTTGTGTGCCATAAAAAATGTTTATTATGTTTTGAAGAAAATTCATTAGAGAATACATGATTTAGCAGTGTTTACTAAAATTGCAAATGTTTTTTATGGATTTAAGATATTACCAAGCTTGCTAGACTTAGAAATCCAAATTATGTTTTTAGAGTATCAGCTGGTATATGTTGGGAAAATGCAGAACATAGTACAATTTAGCCTTTGAGTATATATGATATTATCATTCTAGAGTTTTCATAATTTTGAACCCTATTGGTTTTGAAGTACAATATTTGAGTTTCCTAGTTTTGAAAAATATGATAGCTTAAGAGATGATTCACGAATTAAGTTATAGACGTTTTAGAGTACGAATCTTCATATGATTCATGATAGTTGGTGACTACATACTTTTTGGGCTTTTGAAATCACAATATGTACAAACGGGTAATCCCTTTGACATGATTTCATAGTCACAGTTATGCTAATACCAAACTATTAGAGTTACATGGGTTCAAAACTCTCAAAGTACCAAGAGTTTTCAGATTAATTTGATTTATGTACAACTAGTATTTAACAATTTTCATGACACTCAAAAATAAGGAATTCAATGTTTGAATTTGTTGTTGATTTAATCAGTTTATGTATGTTGAGATCTATATAGTAAAATTGCATTATGTTTTGGAAAAGCAGTTAACTTTGGTACGCCTAGCTGCCAAGGAAGTGGTATACCAAGTGGCTATGGAGGCAATCTTATAAGATATTAACCTTGGTATGCCTAGATGTTAAGGAGGCGGTATACCAATCTGCCATGGAGGTAATCTTATAAGCCTTTAACCTTGGCATATATGGTTGCCATGGATGTGGTATGTCAAGTGGTCATGGAGGCAGACTTTTGTGATCTAGAGATATCACGGATACGGATCTTATGAGGACAAACAACAAGTGAATGCTTATAAAATATGAATTTAGTTTTAAGTTAATTTTCTTTAAAGGTGGAATTTTATGTAGTTTAGGTAAGGATTAAATGACATGTATGTCAATATTATCATTATGTAATTACTTGCATTTTTATAGGGATTGTATTATGTATATCCCCTAGTTATCCAACGTAGGTGATTAGTGAAAATCTATTCACTGAGTCCATTGACTCACTTCTCTCCGTTCCTTCTCACAGTTGTAGGTACATATTTTGTTTTAGCCCCAGTTCAGTAGACGCAGCTATTTCCAGTGGTGAGTCTTACTTTAAAGTAAGACTTAGTTTAGGTTCATGTTAGTCCTAGAGTGCCCTACAGATAAACAGGCAGGATTCGAGCCACCCATGTATTTTGAGATATTGTAGTTATTTTCAGAATTTATGTATTTCCTTATATGTTTTTAGGCTATGATTGGGAGAATGAAAACAGAGATAGTGGCAAGGAATGAAAAGGCTAAAGTTAAGTAACAATTATTTGGAAGAATTCTAGGGTTTGATTGGGAGCCTAGAAAATTAGGGGAGTGGCAGGGAGTATGAGGGTATGGCCCAACAAACTCTGTTTGGAAGCAAAATTTTGGAAGGGAGAGCGAGGGACATTGAGAGAGAGGGATGCCTTCCAAGCCATCCCTAACAGTCATTTATTGACCCCCCAAATCGGAGGCCAAGGATGGCCAAGAATATTTCAAGGGTGATTTTATTGTTATGCCATTTTCAATCCTCTTGTATATAAAACACACTCATAAAATAAAAGGACAAAAGTGAATAAGAAATTTTATACACCTTTTCACTCCACTCACTTATTTTATAAATTCCCAAACAATAAAGTGGTCTCACACCCTCCACTCCACTCCACTCCTCACCTTTATTCTCTTTTCCATTAATGACGATTATCTTCCCCTCTAAATAAATTTCCCAATCATAGCCCTAGGGAAGGGAGTGGGATGGCTACTAAGGGACAATATGTCCATCTCTTGCCATACAAAATCAAACTTTTTTTACTTTCTAAATTGGGGATGAAGGAGGAAATGAAAGCAACTTTCAAATAAAAGAGTGACATAATCTCTTCCACTCTATTCCATACCTTTTCTATTCCATTCCATTATTAGCTATTCACTTCCATTGTCCATAAACTCCCAATAATAGCCTTAGAGTTAAAGTATGTATTTGAAATGTAGACTATAGTTAAAGATTTTGGTAACCAACTAGATATGTGTTTACGATTCAGTTTTCAAGTATTAAGCAGATTTTTAGATTTAACATTAATGTTATGTAATGAAACAGTTTATGATTTCATAATTAGCGGATTTGGTTAAGATGTTTTCAGAGCTTGAATATTAAATACTTTTAGTTTCATGAATTTAAATATTATGTTATAATTAGAGAAATGGTTGTTGATTTATAAGAAAATCATATTTTAAATATAATATTATGATAAATGATCTATTTAGAGAGTCATGTCATCTAAACGGCTTACATAGGGACAATATTTCTTACGTGTTGTAACATTCCCGAATTAGGTCGTGACGATTGAGCTAATGGTTTTTTTTTTTATTTGGGTTGAACTAATGAAATAGAACTGCTATTCTTGCTCTAATATGTTTTTTGCCTTTGTCCATCTGAGTTGATATTGGACCCGACTTAGTTGTTATTTTTAATTTTTTGAGCTTTGTTATAACGGAAATATCTATTAATGGAAAGCTTTAAGATTAGAATAAATGATTATTCTTCTGTTAACAAGAATAGAAAAACTAATATTTTTATTTAAAATAATTTTTTTAACTAGTATTTTGTTTGATTTAATAATTTGTCATTGTTTTAAATATATTAAATTAAAATAGTTAAGTTTTTGTTTGATATTTTCTTTATAGACACTTTTTTATATTAATATTAATTAATATAATTATTTTAATTACTATTATTTTGGTTGGAATAACCTTTTAGAATGACATAAGGATAAAATTATCATTTGGTATTATTATCTTTTTTCTCTTTCACTTTTCCACACAAACAAACAAAAAAAGTTAATTTTCTTTTTATTTTATTTTTTCTCATTTTTCTTTCATCCAAATATATTTGTGAAAAATAAAATTCCGCTTTGTTTCTTTCCTTTCATTTTATTTCCTTTGCTAAACATAGATAAAGAAAGATTAAGTTATTCAAATATAACAATATAGAATATCATAGAAATATTGAAATCGCCAAACCTTTTACATTCCTATTGCTATTCGAAAAATGGAAAATTTTAGAATGTGTTTGTTTTCAAAAAAAAATTCTCAGTTTTCATTTTTATTTTTTTATATTTTACCAAAGAAACATTAAAAACGGTTGAAACTATAAAATTTCTACAAAATCTAATTTTTCAATTTTAATTTTTAATATTCAATATTTACTTCATAAAATTCAAAAACAAAAGACTTTGAAACTAAAACTTAAAACTTTATTTTGAAATCAAAGGCATCATAATAATCTACCATCAATAGAAAAAAAAAAAGAAATATAAAATAAAGAGGAAAGTAAAAATATCCACAGAAACCGACCTAGTGTTCTAAACAGTATAAAAACGATGACTCACGCATTAACATTCGGTATCTCAACATTCACCATCTTCACAACCCCAAAAAATCACCCTCTTTGTCTCAAGGATCATGGCCACAGCCATATCTGCATGCGAAAACAAGAACCCCCAGAAGAAGAAACCCTTTAAGTTCTCCAGATCAGAGATCGAAGCAGCTAAGCAGCTCATACAACTCAGCAGTAGCAGCAGGGATTCTGATGAGGAAGAGGAACGACAAGAACAGCAACAACAACAAGAAGATCTTCACAGCAGCAGCAACAGTTTCAGCTACAGCGTGGTTCAAGGGAACCCTGATCAGGAGGAGCACAGCACCATCAAGGCTGATACTACTGGTGGCGATGTGTCATCCGTTGCAGCCACTGCAGAAGAGGACGTGTTGGCTGCTGAAGATGAAAGCTGCTTCCCAATTAGGAATGACAAGAGGTACCGCTTCATTGAAGATTTGTATAGCGTTACGGTTCCTGTACCCGCGGTTAAGCCGAAGAAGGTTAAGAGCAGAAAGTGACTGCATTAACTTGTTGATGACTTGTGTTATAAGCTAACTATAATAACAAAGTTTTGTGTATAAATCTTTTACTGCTTTTATTAGAGGACTCTTTCCGTGTTTGCTTGGCTGGTAGAAAGCAGAAGCCTCTGGAAATTTGTAGATATAAAAGGCACAGGTTTCAATTTCCCTCTTTAGCTTATTCTTCATGTTTAGTATTTATATATGTTGGCGTGGCATGGAACAATTAAAGAAGATTAATCAAACTATAGAGTTGCAGATGAGGATTTGGCTAAGATTAAACTATTTAGGATATTCCAGATTGGGAATTTGAGAAATGATCCTTCGGCTCTAAATACATATATAATTTTTTTTTCCTAACCAGCTGAATATATATGATTCTAGGGTATTCGATATGTAGGGTAATTGGGGTTTTCAAATCCCAATTACGAGTTTTGAACATTGGAGAGGGTGATGGTTAGGATAAAAAATCTTTGTGCTTGCTAATTTATGGAAGCTACTCAATTGATTATACGCCACTTATGAGTTATGATCGTTGCAAGTTGCAAGTACCCATATCCTCCAGTTTGGATTTCACATGCCAAAACGACATGGTTTTGTTGCTTGATGTTAGCCAATACTAGTTTATGGCTGCCATATAACACTGTTTCAGGTTTTGAACGAGAAGAACAGTACATAACTGAGTATAATGGTCTGATGGAGAGGGGAATAGTCTTGGGGCACTGGAAATTTCATTTAACACCGGAACACTTTCCCATTTCATAGTCTGATGTGTAAATTTATCAATGATGCAGAATCAAGTAAGAAAAAGGGTTTCAATTAAAGTAATTGTTGAATAATTACAAAGGGGAAAATGAGGTCTAGTTAGTAAATGTCATGTAGTCAGTGTTGACGCTCCAGTATAAGTTCAAGCTTTTTCTCCTTAATAATTATTCTGATATATGCATAATTATGCAAATTTTATGGCACAGTGGTTCTATATAGCTCAAGTTCAATGGTTATGTGTTGCTTCTTCACGGTAAGCATTGGAGAGGCAGGGTCCACATACGGCTAAAATTGTCATTAATAATATATGTTAGGGGTAGTTTGATAGAAGAATTTAATCCTCATGGAACACGGATAATCTTTCAAAAGCCAACCTAAACTAGACTGCACTATTGGATGATGCCATTAACTAAATATAGATAAAGCATTGTTAATTATAAGTAGAAAAATATTTGTTATACAATAAAATTACACAATGAAAGCACACTGTACACTTTATAACAATTAGATGTAATGAGTAATTCCTAATCATCTCATTCGCTTATTACGTCTAATGGTGATAAGGTGTGCGGTATGCTTTTATTGTGTAATTTTATTGTTCACCTAACATTACACATTATAAGTGAATTGTCTCTATCAATCATCGTTCAAACTTCAAACATTACTGGCAACCAAAAACATACCACCAAGAGTTATACTTGCCTCTTATTGAGCTTGGGAAATGGGAGCACAATTATAAAGTAGTTTTATGTTTCAACCCGGAAAGGTGCAGTTAGCATTCCAATTCCTAAGGTTTGTGCGAAAAGGAAAAATTCAGATTGGAAATATTTGATAACGACAGGGAAACTTCTACACTGTCCTGGGCAGATTCATTCTCATATGGTTTATCCATGCTAGTACAAGAAATTGTTAAAGATACATGAACAATCAATCAACAAGATGCAAAATGATAATCTAGTCAATTTAAGAGATGGAAAAATATGTCGAGAGACTTAAAGAATAAAGATAACGCAAAAACAAAAAAAAAAAAAACTTTACCTTAATCCGTACAACTTTTGTAATGATCACATAGCATGATGAAGCTTGGAAGCTACTATTGCTTGCTGTCCCGTTAACAAGCATGCCATTTCAGTTTTTCTTCTTCGTTTTTTTTCTCTTTTTCCTTCTGAAATATACAAGGCTTAGTTATGCAGATATTTTGTTAATGGTTAATAGGAAAATATGAGGGAGAGTTGGAGCTCTCCTTTACTAAAAATTTTGGGAATGAGTATCAGGTTCCTCTCCGGACAGTTCATTTTGAGTTATACATTCAAAGGAGTTTCATAAATTCATGTTATGATACAAATAGTAGTATAAATAGGAGTAGTCTCCTTCCTGAAAAGGAAGTTAGTGAATTATGTATTTTGAAGTTATCCGAATTTCTCTTGCATCTCATTCTATAACTTAATTCAAATTTTTTATGATCAATGGGTCAATAGTTCATGCTCTCTCCTTAGTTTGGGCAAATTCTCTCTTTATTCTCTCTCAATTCTCATCACCCCTATTTATACTCCTATTTGTATCATAACAATTCCCAGGTCATCAACTATTATACTCAATTTTTCTTTTTAGCATCACAATTTCATCATTTGCCAAACATTTAAAAAGATTTACATAAACTTCTATGTCAAGAAAAATCAGGATAATGTCTAACTCGGAAGCATTTTGATTGATACGCTTGATATTTTTAAGCAGAAAGAATAATAATTAATTTCCTTTAAATATGGGCCACGAAAAAGTATTGAGTTTGCATCCATGCATTCAAAATATGTGCAAATCATGGGCCACACATAGATTAAAAGCATACGAAAGTAGCTTTTGGATGTTTGTCTGTAGTAAATATTAGTTTACTAGGTCGACCAACAAACAATTGGTTGTGAACCGGCTTGCACATTAAACTAGAAGAATTCTTGATATACAGCATAAAACCAACAATACTAGACTTGCATTAAAATATGACGGAGACCTTTCAATGTCTCTACCAGACAGAATTAGATTCAGGATTGGAAATAGAACTAAATTCGATGGAGACCTTTGAATGATTCTCCCAGACAGGATTAGTTTTATGATAATATATCGATTAGTATCAAGTAGGTATAACATGCAATTGATTAAAGCAAGGCCAGCATTCTAATAGAGCAGGAGTCTATAATTAATTGATACTAGGATACCCGTATCGTATCGTATTGTGTATCATTGCGGGAGACGGAAACGTACAGAGATTATTTGTGTTTTGTTCAAAGACTTTAGGAAGGGGAGAAAAAAATATATAGATGAATGATGATAAGGGTATGTTGGGGAAATGGGGCTGTGAGCTATAGCTTCTGTGCATGTATTACTGCTCCATGGGACACGCTTATCATATATACACCAGAAAAGATAAATGACATGAATCGAAAATTCATACATATGTGCCAAAAGTGTCATCATACTACCAATAAGCTGTTGGATAAGTGGTAAGAAGTTTGGCCTCCCATAAGGATGAAGACATATATTCACTTCCTGGAAAGCATATTTATTGGAAAAAAAGTAATCATAAATACTCTATCCCAGAATTACAAGAAAAATATCTCATACAATATTATATATATACATATTAAAACAAATAGTGTCATCGGTCTAACTCCTCTCTTTAGCATAACACACACCCTCTTTTCAGGATTTTAATTTAATCTATATTTCAATCAGAGGGTGTCATTTGTATTGGTTGGGGGATTTTCGTAAAAACATTTTCAAGCGACCTACATATCGCCGCTCCGTATACACTCCCTTGGACATACAATTTGCACGTTTAATTTTATTTCCACTTCGTTGTGAGCTTCATGAGTCACAAAATGTTACATCAGTGTACTGAACACACTAATGCTGGGTTCGGTAATTGCATTGATAACACTATTATTGATCTTGTATGAATTCTCTCGGCTGTTTCGGTAATGGCATGCTTTCAACCTAAGCACGACAGAACTTGCAACTACCAGAGTTAACTTCCTTACTCTGCCAATTGGCATGCCATATTTGGTCGTGTCATACAAATTAACCTCGTCTCATGGAAGCACTAGTTGATCCAAGCTGGTTTTTGTGAAATCTCTAAAAAATAACTGAAATGTTCTATTCTAAGCCAGGTAAAATTTGATAGGATAAGGATCTACATTTCTTAAATTCTTGTTTTATGAACGGGAAACGGCGGAGCATTTCATCATTGGGTCCCTCTAGTTAAATGGTGGTTAATGCAACTTTATAGTCAGCTTAGATAAGCACACATACCTTTTCATGAAATCTGATAAAGTATGAGTAAGAATAGGAATTTTTTAATGTAATAGTAATTATTTATAATTTAACTTAAATATGCTGCAAATGTACAAAGTTTTACATAAATATCTAATCTTATACTTCCATATTGATAAAAAGTATTTGTCTATTTGACTCAACCACTCAACTACATAAAAAATTTTGCAAATCAAAAACAATACAAAACTCTTATACATTGATAATATTTAAAAATTAATCTCATTTTTTTTATCTGAACTTTTTATGCAATAGATTATCCTTTTATTTGACACTGTTGCTTTATTAAAATTAATCTGCCTTGATAGAATATTTTCGTAATGCAGGATGTCATTCTTTACACTATATTGTATACATTATGGTAAGCGTTTTTATTTATCTACTTTTTTGGTCATTACACGCTTTTTTTTAATCTAATAAAATAAAATTAAAATTTTTAAAGTCCAACACATGTTTTATTTTTTTGGGTCAAGAATTCCTTATATGGTTTGACCTAAATTTAATGATTCATGTGGATTTTGGGCCTATTAGTTGGACCTCTCAACCCTATACACGAACTTTTGTGGGATCCGAAGCATGTTTTTGTTTAGGGCGGAGAAAGAAATGCGTCGCAGCGACACTCTTATATAAAGGCCAGGCCCCGACGCGAAACCCTTACACAGGCTAAGCTGAGAACTGCGCAGCTACACATTCACATTGGAACCATCTTCTCCCTCGTCTTCTCGCGCAGCAGGTGCATTAATAATCTATGTTACTCTCTCTGTTCTCTAATTCGATTCAGCTTCTCATAGTGTTGGATCTGTGTTATAATTTTTGCATTTGATTTGGTGGATCTTGATTGATTGCTGCTGTGGATTCTACAATCCTCAGTAGCTTTTTGACGTGAATTTGTTGGATCTAGATATAACTTGGAATTTTCTTGGTTTTCATATTATCATGTTTGAATACTGTTGATTATGCTATGTAAGATCTGTGTCTTTTTGGGGTTTTAACGATTGATTTTTCAGTTGAAGCAGGAAAAGATGTCTCACAGGAAGTTCGAGCACCCGAGACACGGTTCTCTTGGATTTCTCCCAAGGAAGCGAGCTTCTCGTCATCGTGGAAAAGGTGACAGATCTCTCTGTTTGTTACATTGTCCAATAGAACTTGGTTGGAAAATTTAATCAATGGTTTTCAGAAAGCGTATAAGCTGAATGAGTAGCATGCTTTGAATTTTTTTCTGTTTAAGGGATTACATCCTATGCATTTGTTGGTGCATAATCATGGTGTTGCCATTTTCATAGTGATGAGTGAGATTGCTTCCATGAAAAAACTGATTAATCAAGGCTGGAGTCTCAGAAATGGCTCTTCTAGCCAAAATCCTGTGAAAGGGTTTTGGGAAGGAACACAAATGAGCTCGAGAATTGGCATTGATTTTGCCATAGGCCTTTGGTTTGGAAGCATTTCTTCATCATTCACTGGAGAGGGTGATTATGATTATTGTATTGCAATGTGTAGGTGTAAGCGTTTTTTATTATCGGATGGGAGGCTCATAATTTTTTCATTTTCAAATATTATTGGTTTTTTTTCTATTTTTAACATTGATGTTTTGATGGAATATGTTGCACAATATTGCAACTTTGTGATGCATTTATATTCATATTTATTTTATGCATTTGCAATGTAAAATCTTAATGCATATGGTGAATCTTTTTATTAGAGTTGGCTAATGTTTTCTGTTTACTATAAATTCTGACTCAGGTAAAATATGTCCTATATTTAGCTCTATGCACTTAGATTCCTCCCAGCATCAATCAGATGTATTGATTGCTTCATTTATTTAAGAAACTGATGGTATTTGCTACTTTTTTAGTATCATAACACAGCTTGTAATTGCTTGTTCGGTACATCTCGTCCAAGGTAAGCATTTGTGTTGGTTCAACTTTTAAAGAAATGGTACCTTCTGTGACCTCTTTGCCACACACTGTTAAATCAGCAATGTAAACTCATACTACATAGTGACCCTTCCATGGCTATTTTATATTGATCGAAAGGGCGCACAACCTTTTACCAATGATCTGTATCATCTCTTTGGTGCTACAATTTTTATTTCTCTTATTTATGAAATATCTTTGCATTTAGAAAATGGATTGTTGTCTTATTTTGGTGCAAATAGATCTCTGTTTGATGTTTGTGCGTGAATGTATTACATCTGAAGTATTCTGTTATGTTTTTTTTCTAATGGTTCAAATGCTTACAGATCAATGCAATGCCCAGCTGTTTGAATGAGGCTTGGTTGTTGATTTTATGTTGTCTTTATTCCCTTAGCATTTCTTCTATTTTGCTATTGCAGTGAAGGCTTTCCCAAGAGATGACCCTAGTAAACCATGCAGATTGACTGCCTTTGTTGGCTACAAGGCAGGGATGACCCACATCGTAAGAGATGTCGAGAAACCTGGATCAAGTAAGTGTTTTTTGGTAAATGTCCTGTGAGTGGGATGCAGGTGTTTTTCATGGAGTAGTATTTTGACAATACTGTAAAGATAGGCTTGGCAAGTGGCAACTAATGCTATTTTCACTCATTTAAGGTCTATTTTCACTGTTATCTACACTCAGGCAGCTCTGGCATTTCACATTCATGTTTGTCAATGTCATCTTGCAATTTTGGGCATTGCACATTATTTTTCTATGAACTATTAACTTTGAAAAGGACCAATATGCTAGTTTTCTTTCTCAATCACTAGAAAAATTTGGGATGCCTTTAATGATGTCAATGCCATGTTGGCATTCTTATTAATTTCGTTGTATGATCTTTATGTGAGGTACTTTATATGCTTAATACTGATTGCATTCTGCCATTACAGAGCTTCATAAGAAAGAGGCGTGTGAGGCTGTTACTATCATTGAGACTCCCCCGTTGGTTGTTGTTGGAGTGGTTGGATATGTGAAGACTCCTCGTGGTCTTCGCACGTTGAATACTGTTTGGGCTCGGCATCTTAGTGAGGAAGTCAGGAGGAGATTCTACAAGAACTGGTGCAAATCCAAAAAGAAGGCTTTTACCAAGTATTCAAAAAGATGTGAAACTGAGGAAGGGAAGAAAGATATTGAATCTCAACTTGAGAAATTTAAAAAATATGCATCTGTCATTCGTGTTCTGGCTCATACTCAGGTAAGAATGTGCTCATTGTATTTTATCTGAGTTTTGTTTGCTCTTCTGCATCTTAGAACAATCTTTATTGGTTTTGAGAATGCTGGCTTCACAATTAGTATTGTTGGATCTTGGTTCTTGGAGAGGGTCATTGAGGCATTGTTAGGCACGAGCCTTTGTGTCACTTTTGAAGCATGACTCAGTAACTCACATCTCATCGGAGTATATTTCCTTACATGTTATGGCATTCTAATGTAGTGAATCTTGCCTGCATTCAATTTTATTATATAAATGTATAATGTCATTACCATGACAACTTATATGTTTAACGTCAAAAGGATATTAAATTTTTTGGGACTACAAGCCACTGCTTCCAATGTTGTAACGTTATTCGTTTTTTGTTTTACTGAAGATAAGGAAGCTGAAGGGTCTAAAACAGAAGAAGGCACATTTGATGGAGATACAAGTTAATGGTGGGACAGTAGCACAGAAGGTGGACTATGCATACGGCTTCTTTGAGAAGCAAATCCCAGTGGATGCTGTTTTCCAGAAAGATGAGATGATAGACATAATTGGTGTGACCAAGGGTAAAGGTTATGAAGGTGTTGTTACTCGATGGGGTGTCACCCGCCTTCCACGCAAGACTCACAGGGGTCTGAGGAAGGTTGCATGTATTGGTGCTTGGCACCCTGCTCGTGTTTCTTTCACTGTTGCCAGGGCTGGTCAGAATGGTTATCATCACCGGACCGAGTTGAACAAAAAGATCTACAAGCTTGGCAAAACCGGACAAGAGACACATACAGCCATCACTGAGTTTGACAGGTATAATAATCTTTTTTGCTTTTGGCTTTGACTTTCAGAGTTGAACTGACTCGAGCAATACCTTGTCAACAAAACTGTTTCTTGAGTTTTGGTTATGCAATTATGTTGCAAATTTTCACACCAGATTCTGTTGTATTTAGTCATCTCTTGACATGGTTATCACATTTCCAGAACGGAGAAGGATATTACACCAATGGGTGGATTTCCTCATTATGGTGTGGTGAAGGATGATTATATTATGGTAAAGGGATGCTGTGTTGGACCCAAAAAGCGGGTTCTTACTCTTCGTCAGTCACTGCTCAAGCAGACATCTCGTGTGGCTCTTGAAGAGATCAAACTGAAGTTCATTGACACCTCATCTAAGTTTGGGCATGGTCGCTTCCAGACCACGCAGGAGAAGCAGAAGTTTTATGGTCGGTTGATGGCTTGATTTGCTTATTTTAATGGGTCATATTTATGTGTTCACTTCAGAACATTTGCAATCGAAATTACAGGAACAAAATAAGACGTGCGAAGTTATGACCGTTCGTTTTTAGGGTGTGACGGTGGTGAGGTTGTGATATGCTTCTAGTTGTCGCTTGGAACACTAATATTTTTAAGTTTCGTTCTGTTTTAGCTGAACTAGCAATGGTTGGTTTTGCATCATTTTATTATGATATTTAGATTTTAATCGATTTTAACTTGACGGTGGCTTCTATCAATTCTCTACATGCAATTTTGTATTTGATGGATTTTTCTATCTCAGATACCCCTCCCCTCAAGGTGGCATACATTTATAAATTGATTTCAAGCCGCGACTTAATAAAGGTTGTCTCGTGTGTGCTGAGACAAACATGATTCTAATTCATCAAATTTCAGATGTACATGCGCGTTATATTGGTGGCTTTCACGGGAAGTTGACTCCCCCTTTCCATTTGTGGCCGTTTTTGTGGACGAGTTAAGCCAATCGGGTCCTGTATAAGTCTGAAAATAAATGAAAATCGATACAATTGAACTGTTAAAAGTACGATCTAGAGTGCCGGTTAGTTCAGAAATCATCTTTTACTGTGGCTCTCATCATCTCATTAGAGCGTAAGCCCCCCGAATCTTCTCATGCCCTTGTTTAATAATTAATGATGTAATCAGATTCTATTCTTTTTCAGATCCTCATTTTACAGATAACAAGACAGAAATATATTGTAACGTACTTATCGTAATTTGCAAGCAAGTGGGGGGGTGCAACTTGCTCGTTTACTAATAATTTTGTCTCCACCTAAACTTCTTTAAGTACATGCTCCCGATGTTCATTTTTTCTTGCATTCCTCATAGCATCGCAAGAAAACTTTTCTTTCGAATCTAACCACACGTCCGATGCCCGTTTAATTACATCAACACTCTTCGCAATCGAAGGAGTAACAGAGTTCATAATCCAAGAATGAACAACGCTATTGCGTCTTTGATCAATGGATTGAACTCCTCAGGCTTCGAAATCGATCTGTTGATGAACTCGGATTTGATTTTAGAAATTAAGGGGTGGAGAAACCATTACCTGATCAGCTAGGCCTTGAAGCTGGTGCTGATTCTGATCTTGATTTAACAATGCAGCACGATAATTGTTCTTTCTAGCCATGACTATGATGCGCATCAAAGCTCTGTATTAGAGCTCTGACACCATCACAAGAACTGAGAAATGAAAGAGAAATTGAGAGAAAAGTAGTATAGCAAAGAGCTTGAGGAGGCTGAAAATGATCTCTTGTTTATTGAATGAACAAATTGAGTTTATATGCATGAGGTAAGGTGTAGCTATGATTGCTACATCATGTACATCTAATAGAAACTTCTAACTAACTTCTAACCGCCTAAATGCTGACTAAGCAAAGTATAGCTAGCTTACTACATCAACTTGTATCACAGGCGTCTTCTTCTGCATGTCCAAGTTCGGCTTCAGGTTTGATACTAACAAAAGTAGTGTCAAGTGTCAACTATTTTGAAATAAAATTTTATTTGATGTTTTTCTATACATATCACTATGGAAATTTGAAAATATTTGCAAGAATACGAAGCTGTTTAGATCGCTCGCTGTAAGCTTTGGTGGGTTATATATTTAGAGTTCAATAAAATAGTTTTGTATTGTGATTCAATCGTATGCTTCATTTTACATGATTTAAACTAGTGGGTGATTGAGCTAAGATCGTTTTGTTTGAGTTAATACACAATTGAATTTTTTTAATATTGACAACTTATTAAAATTAAATTTATATATTTATTAATATGACTTTTTCCAATCTACCAAACCTCCAGGCAAATTTCTTCTTTCCTTTTCCTTTTAATTTATGGTTGAATTTGCGATAATCACCAATGATAGGTTACTTATTTTATTTTATTTTTAGCTAAATATGCTTCGTTTAAAACACCAAGGGTTGTTTATACCCTGACTCGGCTCACCAACCCAAAGTACATTAGGTTGGAATCAGATGGCACATCAGGTTGGCTCAATCCAGCTTAGGATTAAATGATTTTTTATAGATAAATTTTTTTTATAGTAATTTATAAAAAAATATATAAAATTTTATAGTTTAATTAATATATTTTATATAACCTAATATTATTTTTATATTGAAATGATTTGTTTTGAAACACATATTATAAAATATTTTTTAAATTTTATTTTTTATTTGATAATTTTATTATGTATAATATTTAAATTTTTATATATTATTTAGAGTTCAGTGGGCCCGGTGCATATCCATGTCATTATGAGGTCAAGTTCATCCAATCTAAAAAATGGGTCAGGATTTATCCAACCCCGCTCAATCCCGTTTTGCCAAACTTCTCATATTTTCATAAATATGGATTATCAAGACCCATATAAACGATACTTAACGCAGAATATTCTTGAAGTTTCACCCATTATTGAACTTCACTCTAATGAAAATTGCACTTTAGCTCATCCAATAATCCTAACTAGTAGCATCTAAATGGCCAAATGGGTTTGGCGCATGGACTGAAAATACAATTTCATCAGTATGAATCGCAATATTTCGAGCATGGCAACGCTGTACGGCGGTCTCATGAAACTGAGCAGCAGAAACATACCCCCACTCCCTCGTATCTCTTGTTATCGCAGCAGCTTTGCTTCTCTAACCCAAACCAACAAGACACCACAGTTACTGTACCACTCTAACAAAAAGATATCCCATTTGATTCGAACCGGCAGATTAAGCGAAGCCAGGGAACTCTTTGATTCCATGAAGCACCGAAACACCGTTACTTGGAACTCCATGATGAGCGGTTACGTGCGTCGCAGAGAGATGGCCAAGGCACGCCAACTGTTCGACGAAATGCCCCAGAGGGACATTGTCTCTTGGAACCTCATCATCTCGGGTTACTTTTCGTGCCGCAGAGGTGGGTACGTAGAGGAGGGGAGGAAGCTGTTTGATGAAATGCCGGAACGAGATTGTGTTTCTTGGAACACAGTCATCAGCGGGTATGCCAAGAATGGGAGGATGGAGGAGGCTTTGAAGCTATTTGATGCCATGCCTGAGCGGAATGTTGTGTCCTCTAATGCTTTGATCACTGGGTTTTTGTTGAACGGTGATGTGGATTCAGCTGTTGGGGTTTTTAGGAGGATGCCGAACCGCGATTTGGCTTCTCTTAATGCGCTGATATCGGGGCTCGTTAGAAATGGGGAGTTGGATTTGGCTGCTAGGATTTTGCTTGAATTTGGGGATGGGGATGATGGGGAGGATGATTTGGTGGCTGCATATAACACCTTGATCGCAGGGTATGGTCAAAGAGGGATGGTGGAAGAAGCACGGCGCCTTTTTGATGGGATTCCGGATGACCAAGGCGATGGAAATGAGGGTGAAAGGAGATTCAAGCGAAATGTGGTCTCGTGGAATTCGATGATGATGTGCTATGTGAAAGCGGGAGACTTTGTTTCTGCTAGGGAGCTCTTTGATAGTATGAAGGAGCGAGATACTTGTTCCTGGAACACCATGATTAGTGGCTATGTTCAAGTGTCAGACCTGAAAGAGGCTTCAAAGCTCTTCAGTGAAATGCCAAGTCCTGATGCACTTTCATGGAATTCAATAATATCTGGGTTTGCGCAGATTGGTGATTTAAAACTAGCAAGAGATTTCTTTGAGAGGATGCCCTGCAAAAACCTGATCTCATGGAACTCAATAATAGCTGGCTATGAGAAAAATGAAGACTACAGGGGTGCTATTATGCTCTTTTGTCAGATGCAACTTGAGGGAGAGAGGCCAGATAGACACACTTTATCTTCAATTCTTAGTGTGTGTACTGGGTTGGTGGATCTCTACCTTGGCAAACAGATACATCAGCTTGTCACAAAGACTGTTCTTCCAGATGTTCCGATAAATAATTCCCTCATTACCATGTACTCGAGATGTGGGGCAATAGTTGATGCTCGCTTTGTATTTAATGAGATGAAACTCTATAAAGATGTGATAACTTGGAATGCAATGATTGGAGGCTATGCATCTCATGGTTTAGCTTCAGAGGCTCTAGAACTTTTCAAACTGATGCAGAGACTTAAAATTTGCCCTACCTATATAACCTTTATTTCGGTTCTGAATGCATGTACACATGCAGGATTAGTTGAAGAAGGGAGGAGGCAATTCAATTGCATGATTGATGACTACGGTATTGAACCACAGGTTGAGCACTTCGCCTCTCTTGTGGACATCTTGGGACGGCAGGGGCAGCTTCGGGAAGCTATGGATGTGATAAATGGCATGCCATTAAAACCTGATAAGGCTGTGTGGGGTGCGTTACTTGGTGGTTGTAGAGTGCATAACAACGTAGAATTGGCCCAAGTTGCAGCCGAAGCTTTGATAAGTCTTGAACCAGAAAGTTCAGCTCCTTATGTCTTGTTATATAATATGTATGCTGATATGGGGCAATGGGATGATGCTGAGCAAGTGAGGGTGTTGATGGAAAAAAAGAATGTCAAGAAGCAAACAGGGTATAGTTGGGTAGACTCTTAAAATCGCCAATGATAATTTCACTGCTGTTTGGAAGACTTCATTGTTGCTTCACTCGGCAATGGATATCAGATCATGCTTTTGCTAGAGATGCTCACATTCAACTTTACGTCTTCACCCATTTTATTATCAAATAGAAAACGCGAGCCTGTCTGGATAGAGTAGACATTGATCTAAATGCTAATTTGACTTGGAAGAAATAGCATGGCTTCTGATGAAGTTTCGGAGGTAAGTGTAAGTAGCATTTCTTTAATTCTTGGACGAGTATAACTCGTGAAATTGGAGCTTGCATGCTTCTGTCGGATCTCATAACTAAAATCATGTTTCTTTTGACGGATCTGTTCGCCAGTGACAGCAATAAGTGGTTTCAACTCCCAATGGCTGGAAGATTGGTATGTTACAATTTTTCAACTGCTGCTCAAATAATTTTTCTTGATGAGATAAGCAGAAATTTAGTGAACTATGATTGATGAGAATTAATGGACAAGGAACTGATCATAATTATCTGTGCAGAAATGTAATAGGTAATTTGACTATCTCCGATCAACTTTATTTTTTCAGAATAATCAAGGAGTTGCACCTCAAGCAAATCCTGAACTGAAGTGCGAACACCATCCTGATTGGGCGTCTACTTGGCGGCTGGCCAGCACTCATAGCTGAGTGCCGACTATAAAATGGAGGTAAGTGGATGTGGGGCTGGCAAATTAATTTGACATCATGAATGATGGCAGCGGGAAAACATTGCCTGTATGCAGTAACAGTAATACCTGAAGTATTCCCTTGCAGAATGGAGATATTGTCATTTTGGTTTGGTCTGCATCGACCTTATGGCTCTGTCAATTAGCTTGCAGTTGATCAGACAAACGTAAGCTTCTCAAGCAAAATCTTGTACAGTTGCACTCATGCGCCGCTCATTAGGCGACACTTAGCATTGGATTGAAAATAAAGGATCAAACTCTATTCATAAAGTGATTGACCTTAGAGAACCCGTTTTTCTTTTTTAATTTAACGTAGAGAACCCAAATTTAATTTAGGATGAAAATTCCCTAACTACTGCTTGGTCAATTGAAAATCTGTGATTATCCTCGTTATTTTTGGTATGTATTATCAGATTTTGTTGATACAAATTTGCATTTTTTGAACGCTTGATAGCCTACTGATCTCGCAGTTGAATACGATATGAAGGATTACGGAATAGTACTGGAACAAATTTTCAATTAGATGTAATAATAAGTAAATTTTCATTCCTATGCCCATAAGGGTCACTGGGTCTGTTTGGTATCACAATTCAACTGGTATTCGATGAACATTTAACAATTTCTCCGTGCCAATAGTTGTTGGCTGTGCATCTACCCAGAGTAACTAGATTACTAGACTTAGGTCACCAAAACAAGTTGAATGTGTAATTATAACTACTGTAGTCTGTGGCCAGCCACCTTAGATCAGATGAGACTGTAGAGGGACGGCCATTTTAATACAGCCATCTTGCGGTCCATTCCATGTATAAACTCACGGTCGATAACAAATTAATCACCTTTGTTTTTGGTGCTGAACTTTTCATCTTTTTCTTAGCCTAGTGTTCACTTCATACGCGGAGGGAACAGTTAAATAACTGACAAAAACCTTAAAACAAAACAGTTGGTGTGAAAGTTCTGATTTCACCACAATGCATGAGACGTCTACAGAATAAGACCTTCATTACATCTACTGAGTCAATTTTTACCGCTATAGCTAGAAAGAAATAGTCAGATTAAAACTTCGGTTCTTGTAGAACCATATAATAAAACATCATCCGTTGAAGACGATGATGCCAATGGGCTGCAGACTTGCAGTATAGCAAACTCAGAATGCTAAAGAAATTTACTCTCTTTGATTTGATGTTAGGCTTGACAAGAAAAAGAAAAATTAGAAACTAGAAATAAACATCACCCTGGTAATAAACATAACTTCATAACCAAATAGCTGTTTTGGATACTAATGACTGAGGTTGTAGTGCTGACTAATCTGTCAAACAGATCAATTCAAACCAGAGCGTTTCAAGAATGGTTGTAAGAACAGGAGTATATATCGAATTACAAAAACTCATCCAATTAGTACATAATGCTTTTCAATGACTGAAACTTTTGACTTGTCACTAGACACACTACGAAGAAAATAAAGCATTAAGACTCTGTTACAGGCAAGACATCATGCTTTTCAATGAAAAACTTTTTCACTACAATAAAAATAAAGCATGAATGGTAGTGCTACAGGAAACTACTAAGAAAGCAGCAATACCCTTGCTTTATAATCAAGGATGCACTGTATAAGCACAAAACTCTTCATCCTTTCTTAGGCAATGAACATCAAAAGAAGATTGACTTCCCCGTCTCACTTCAATGTTCGTGGTTTTTTAGTTTGTGTAATAAAGAATAAATTGGCAAACTGAAATGCAAACACAACAGTCGACATCTGAACTACTGAGTTGAGGTAGAGGCAGCAGCAGCATTACCCAAACCCATCTTTTGTCCCAACAATGTAAGCTGCTCTACGAAGTCCACTCCAGTTAGAATTTCTGTTGTTCCATATATAATGTGCTTTGGAGGCTGCTGATGTTGTGCAAGCTCTTGCAGACTGCAATATTCAACATAATTACCACCACCAATCATGAATACAATTGCTTCCTTAAACGGTCCTTTCAAATGGCTGCTACTTGCTCCTGCACCGGACTTAGGAGCACGAGGATCAAGTACAAGATATGAATCAATTTCAGGATTTGGCCTCCCTTCAATCAAAGCTTCAACTGCCCTGGCCAATGCCAGCTGCCTGTCATTAGATAACAGATTCTTCACACCAGCTGTGACTGCACTAATTGACTGTCCATAGAGCTTCTCAGCCCAGTCAACAATATTACTTCTGCTGGCAGAATTTGCCGATGCCAATGAAACATTCAATGCCTTGATCTTTTTCACATACTGAAAAGCAGCAGAATCAACCTCTGACTCTCTTAGTGCTGCTTCCACAGCCTCCACTTCCGACTGATTAATGCCTTCAGATGATATAAGATACATGATTGCAAACCGAAGCTTATCCATCTTTGTTCCCTTCCCTTTAAGCACACCAAGAAGCTCATTCCGTTCGATTCCCCCTCTAACCATCATGTCATTCTCCTTCTTTGCATAAGAATCGAGCGATCTCTCCTTGATCTCGCCCAGCAATGTGGTAGCAATGTTGGTGTGCTTATCAATCACTTGCTTCCTTTCGGTCAGCTCAGGCAGCGAATTCACAGCATTCATCAAATGCTTCGTGTTCCCGATCAAATCGGTCCCATCAAACTCCGCGCCATGAGTCCCACCAGTCCTCTTGTTCACCTCATCCACATCCTTCTTATACTTATTCAGCTGGGTCTCAATCTCCACCGCAACCTCTGGGAATTCCAGCAACCCATTTGCCACCCAAAACGAATCTGAACTATCCAACTCATAAGACCTCATTCCACCTTTCTCCCCCTGTACACTCAGCCTATTAAGCTTCAACCCAAGCACATCATGAACAAGCGGCCAGTACCTAAAATCATGCTGAATGGCAACGGGCAACTCGAAATTCCTATCAAATATACACAAAACCGGCCGCTGAAACGAGCTAACGAAATTCCCGCCCTCAGTAAACAAATTATTCTTAGACAACAAATGATCCCTGAGCCTCTGATCCAACGCAGAGGCAACCATCTCAGCGGGTCCACCGCGGGGGCACCTAACAACAGGCACGACACCAAGAGTAGCGAGAACACAAAACAAACCAGTAACAACCTTCTCCACAATGTCCTCAATTTCGCGGTCACCAGCAGAAGGATCATTAAGCTGAACATAACAAGACTTGTCGGCCAAGGAAAAGAGGTTATCTTCGAGGGTAACGAATTCCAAGTACTGATCGTGGACCTTGGAGATGCGTTCAATGGAATCGGAGGCTAGGGTTCCGGAGGCGAGGTCTTCGAGGAGGGGGCGGGGGATGGAGGTGGAGAAGTTGAGGTGGAAGGAGTGGTAGAGGGAGCGGGAGGCGTCGGAGACGATGCGGCGGAGGTTGTGAGGGGTTGGTTGGACGAAGTAGACGGCAGGGACGTCGTGGACGGGGTTGCGTTCCTTGTCGATGAGGAAGTAGAGGGTGACGCCGTGCTTGCGGAGGTCCTTGACGTGGATCAGAGGGGACAGGATGTTCTGACAGCACTTGTCGTAGATCAGGATCTTGTACGCCTCCTCGTTCGCCGTGCCCGCCGCCGCGTTGATCGGTTGGTTCAGGTTCAGCATCCGCGCGATGCATTCTGCAACACAACTCCATTCAATTCAATCGACCAATGAATGGATCCAGATTTGGTTTTGTTTGGATTGGAATTGAGAAATTGAGGAATTGAGGGGATTGGAGATTTACTTACCTGTTTGCTTCTGGCGGAGATTCAGAGACATTGTTGGTTGGTTGGTTGGTTCTGCTCCCTCTCTATCGATCTGAGATTTGGATCTGTGCTGTGCTGTGCTGTGTAGCAGATACTCGCAGAAGAATGAGTATTTTTTTTCTTTTGTCTGTGAAGGGAGATGGAATTCGAATGAATCAGAGGTAGGGTTTCACCGTTTCAGTTTCAGGTTTGTTTCTTCTGTACACTGCACTAGCTCTGCCTCTCGCAAGCACTCGTTGAGATCTGTTTCCGGGTTTTTATTTTACTTCCCCCCTTGCCGGATTGAGTGAATTCCGATCAGGAGTTTCGTCGACATTGTAACGTTATTTTGGATTTTCTATTTTTTTTTGAAAAAAAAAACTTGTGGAAAAATCGGATTTTATTTTTACGGGGGCTTCTTTTGTCAAAAAAAATTTAATGAGGCGAACATTTTTTCCAGAATAATTTTGCTGGTTTACTAGTGAAGAAGAGTTTAGTTTCTATTCCTTCATATTTACTATTTAAAAAATCATATAAATAAAATGATTTGATTAAAGAGTGTATAAAAATTATAAACTCAATTAAAAATGCATGGTTTTTAATAATTATTGAAGTTTTCTTTTTGAAGTGATTGAAGTTTTAAGTTGAGTTAGTACTTATCTCATTTGATATGAAAGTAATTCAACAAATATATATATTGGATCAAAAAATAAAACGAAACCAATAAAAGAAAATTTTGCCACCGTAAGTAATATCGTCAAGTGGGGGGAAAAAATGCAAGAACAAATTTATACAATTTATCAAATAAGCATTACAAATTTCGGTTCTAATACCTAGGTTCAATTTTTGTTGTTAACAATGTTTTGATAAGACAAATATAAATAGCGTTCAATGTCTGTCACCGGAAAAAAAAAAGGTAGCATTCAATGTGATTACATTTTTCAGAGTTTTTTTTTTTTTGATATTTGGTCAGAACATATTTTCAGAGTGAAATGAAAATACCTTATTGGTGATCTCTGTGGGGCCTCTTTGCCCCGCCATGTGAGTGTGGATTTGTAGTTGCTTTGTACTTTTGGGCTTTGGCCCGATCAGTCAACAAAAACCGGAAAGCAGCTGGCAACAACACTTTTCTGTTCTTGACCAAAAAAAAGTTTCTAATAAACATGTTCAATTCCGACCAAAAAATATTGTTCCATCGTTTGGAATGACAAAGCCATCACCAACGTATTGTCGTTGTGACTAGTCTGTTCCGTTACTCACCACTGATTTGAATCTTTGACAAGTCCTTGGCCTACAACTTCCTAATTCCAAGTCTAAATTTGTCCCGCTTGTTTGTTCTTACTCTTTTTAGATTTTTGGTCAAAATATTGTCTATGTATTATATTTGGATGTAAAAATGGGAATAGATGTTGACTTGTTGTTGACCGGCATTGACCACGGCCGGAGATCGTTGACTGTCGTCCGCCGGCCGTTGAGCACCGCTGGAGACCGTTGACCAACGTTGGCTTTAGTTGACTGACGGTGGACTAGTGGCCTGACCATCACTGGAAATTTCTATCTCCATTGTCTCCACTTCTTGGAGGATAGAAATACAGAAAATCTGTGTCTCTGGGATGAAAATTTTTTCCATCCCCGTACCCTGTCTCTGCCACCAAACATGATACAGGAATAGTCTGTTCTTGTATTTGTATTCTACCTTCCTTTCCAAACGTTGCCTTAGTCCTATGAAACACAGACACGGACACAGGATATGACACGGACACGGAGATACACCAAACTTAAAAAATTACAAGACGCGGACACAGTATATATATATATAATTCTTTTATAGTTAGGGCTAATTTTGGGCACATGTTGGTATTAAAATTTGAAAAAAAAAGAAATAAAGAAACCAACTCAGACGTATCTGTGGGGTGTTCAAGTTGCGTCCACAGTGAATTAGAACAGTGTCTAGTCGTGTTCGGTGTGTGTCTAAGTTTAAAAA
Source organism: Dalbergia cochinchinensis (assembly GCA_031216125.1). Lineage (NCBI taxonomy): Eukaryota > Viridiplantae > Streptophyta > Magnoliopsida > Fabales > Fabaceae > Dalbergia > Dalbergia cochinchinensis. The sequence continues at coordinate 45,933,663 of CM062370.1, forward strand.
AATTATTTTTTTAATTGAACATGTATGACTGTGTGTCTAACATGTGTCTAACATGTATTCCTGAAGCTTTTGACTGCAATTGACTTTCGTTATTTTCTTAAAAATTAGGCCAAAGCCCATTTGCCCAATATCATAATTCCGATACGAATTTGGGTTATAGCGATATTTTCAAAATCAATTCCTCAAAAAATACGAACCAAGGAAACCTTAACAATGTATTTTGTGGCATCAGTATAACTAGTTTGTATACATTAAATGTGATAGAATACAGCTCCGAGTATGTCGTTGTTTGATTAAATATAAATGATTTGGAGTATGTCTTTCTTTGATTCATTTAGTAAAAATCTCTTTCTGGTGCCCCCTTTCCTGTTTCATATGACAATAAATGATAGATTGGAGGGATAGAAAAAATAAAGCCATCTGAAGGCAGAAGATTTTTGTCCAGTGGGACAGAAGTTAATTGTTGTTGTTTGTCGTAATGCACATTGAATATAATCTGAGAAAATCGCAACTACAAACAAATTTTAATTGGGGTTCTAAGCGTATTTATAGGGTGAACAAGGATCATGAATTTATTGAAAAGCCGGAACCATTGTGGTTTCCGAGAAAAAATAGTTTAATATTACAGCAGGTCCGGCCAACTAGTAGATATTAGAAAAGGATTTTATACACATTTTGTGAAAAAAGAAAAAGAAAAGGAAAAGCCGCATTGATAAACGAATACCTCGTACTCTTAGAAGGGCTAAATTGAAGTTTCTACACTTCCAAAAGCCCCAGAAGAGTTGAGGGGGGAAAGACCAAGCAAGCAATACCTCAGCTACTCATTGAATTGTAACTCTACAGTTTACACGTTGTCCGCAGGATTTTGTCTTCCAAGTAAAAAGTAACAAATGGAAAATTTTCTTTGACAAAATGTTGAATATCTTAATTTAATAATCTCCTGAAATCTTCCTCCTCATCTCTGCAGTTATCGGCAATTTCGTGAGAATTCATTTTGGTTACCATTCTAAACTCATTTCTAACAGCCCATCCAAGTTTTCCAATCTCTCTTTTCACCCTTCTCATTTCTTCCTCAAATAACTCGAAGAAATTAGAGTCAAGTGAGTGTGAAGAAAAACTGAGTGGGAAACAAGGAGATTCGAAGCTGTCTTGTGTGATGAGTACCCCTTAAACATTCAGTGCATCGATTCCACACAGCTTGTAAGTCAGAGACTGCTTTCGTGGGCTAATCACTATAACGCAATCCACCGCGACCTGTATATAGTTGAGTTCATTATCATTATTAATCTATCGGCAGAAACAAAGACTAATGATTAAAACAAAGAAGAAAACAAGGAACTTGAAGCAAGCAAGAAAAGAAAGCGATAAAAAAAGTCACAGCTTTGTGGATTGACAAAAAGAATTGGGGGTTTTAAAAGGATCGATTCATATGTTCCCCCAGCTGTATATCAGTATATGGACACATGACGATGACACCTCACGCTTTGCCCCCGCAGGGGAGTCACATGGCGATAACTTCGCTTGGCCTAAAAAGGGTGGAGGAATGGAAGGAGAGTTTGAAATTTGGAAGCTTCATTTTCAAAGTAATCCTAGTCTAATCTAGCACATAGGATCGCCTTACCCGAAAAAACAGCAAATTACAGGAAAAAGTTGTGTTATTTATACTAATTATGTGTGGAATACTGTGCTGACACATGTTTCATTTACAATTGGATGGGGTATAGACCCCATTCAACTATGATTCATACTTTATTCAATGATAGATGAAGTGTAAATTGACAAAATGTCTCACACACAATGAGTACAAATAACTTTTTTTTTTTTCACAAGAAAACTGCATTTCTATTGAGAAATAAGAAGGCAATACATGAAGAGGCATTTTTCAACACAGTTTCAGTTCATCCATTTTCTATTGCCAAACACAAGCCTCGCGTCTCAACTATGTATTTAGTGCATTTTTTAAAGGAACATGTTAATCCTAGGAAATTAGGAAGTTCTAACACTCATCGTTTTAAAACATATCACTTGAAAAAAGAATGCTAGTGAAATATTTAACTGACATCCTTTTGCTTAATTTAGGAAATGCTCCTTCCACAAAAATTTTCACAGTGAAAAGGTATTAAAGTAAGGATAAAATCCAAACCGCCAAAACCTGAAGAATTTCAATAAAAAAGAAGCACTATACGCTCACAGATAGGAGAAGAAAAGGGGTACAGAAATAAACCCAAAACAAAAGGAACCAAGCCAAAACACAAAAGTGGAAAGGGACACAACCAAAGGATCTACTTTAGTAAGTGAACGTGAACGTGACTCAGAGGTGATGCAGCAGAACTTCAACATCCTTTCTGTTTCTTTTTTCTTTCTAAGTAAGAAAATGTATCCAATCAGATTAGAGAAAACGAAGGTTGTGAATGGATGGAAGAAGCTGAACATCTTAGAACACTAGTTAGTATCACCCTATCACACTACTATTTTATTTTATTTTTTTACGTATAGTACTATCCCACTATATACTAAAACAAAAGGGGAAAAATTGCTGTTTTGGACTTTAGGTAGTTAAAATATGTAGCACTACACATACATTCCACTTTTTAAATTATTTAAAATCATTTCACCTTGTTCTCTACTACAAATAATAAAGAAGTAATAAAAAAAATAGCCAATCAGTTCAAAAATTTAAAGAGTACTTCAATTAAAATTAATTACTAAATTGCAATCATATTAATATCTATTTTTTTGGTAGCCTAGTGCAGAACAAAATTACATTGGACGCATGGAGTATTTTACATATATATAATTAAATAATGTTGATATTATATATTTGTCCCGAAGTGAAAAAAATTACACATATGTCTTGTTTTGGGTTATATAGAAATCGGGTTGAGCAGGTTGTGTGAGATTCATATCTAAATACACAAATCTGCTTGACCGATTCAACAAAATCTGCTTCATGGAGTTTGAAGCCCGACAGTCTTGTTGAAGCTGAAGGTCAAGGCTAATCAGAGTAGGCTGGCAACCGATTTTGAAAGCAAAGCAACCAAAATCGGTTTGAAGAGATTGTGTAGTCAGCTATATATCATAAACCAGCATCATAATCGGTTCAAACCGATTTTGGACACCTCCACCCCTATAAACTCGATCGATTCAAGCTTCATTGTGAGGGATCGGATGAAGCTTCATGAGGAGTGTGCATAATCATCTCGTGGTTGTTATTTGTGATATACACCAGAGTGAAATTAAGTGAAGTAAAGATGGATGATGAAAATATTTATCGCTTAAATACACTTGATCACATTCTAAGATTAGAACAGGTTAGTAGATTATTTTATACAGTTTATTATGTCAAGAATGTAATTTATTTAGCTTAAATTTTTTAATATATTAACTCAAGAGGCCTTGAAGTTTATAATATTGTAATATGTTTGAGTAAAATTTAAATATAATTTACATGTGATCAGATATTTAGTATAATTTTACTGTATAAATAAGTAGTTAGTACTTGCACTTTGCCTTGTAGTATAGGAGAATTTACATATTAGTATTTAACTAAGTTAAGATTAGAAGACTTAGTGAAATTTAGAGTTTGTTTGGGATTATTTTTGTGTTTTAGTTTTCAAACGGTTTTTAAGTAATCTTTATATTTAATTTTTAAAAATAAAGAATCAAGAAATCTGCTTTTGATTAAAAGGTTATTAAATAGTAAAAGACATATATTGTTTGCATAATGAATTTTAAATAAAAAGTTTAAAAGTAGTTAAACATAGAACTTGATTGAGAATTGGTCTATAAAAATAGAAATGGATATAAAATAAAATACATTGAAGTAAGTGACATAAATAACGTGAACATAATAGATTGATTCATAGTATTAGACTGAGTAGTACTTAATTTGTTAAATTTGAATCAAAAAGTAAAATAGTTAAAGAATTGATTATTCATTCTACCAAAGTATTGATGAGAAGTGCTTTACAGATTTTAAAACAACTAATGCTTTATTATTTTTTAAAGAAAAATACGATGACGTTAAATGTACAAAAGTCAATAAAATTTAAAGTTGATTGTTAATCTATATAAAATAATAAAACTTGCTTATCTATTTATCTAAGCTTCAAAATATATATGCTAAATGATTTTTGTACAAATATTTTAAATCAACTTTTTCACTTATTAACATTATTTACAAAGCTTTTCTAAAGCTTAAAAATATAAAAAACAGAGTTTGATTATTGATCATGGATTCCTTTGCGAAGCTCATATATACTAAATTATTAGGTGTAGGTGGAATAACGTAGAATAATTATCTTTGTATAAGATGGTACAAAAATTTGCTACTAATTTATACATTAAAGAGTTGTTCTAATAATTAAGTGCTCAAAAAAGTAGTTATGAAAAATTTAAGCTTAATTTTAGGTATTAAAAATTTAAAAACCCATCTTCTCAATACCAAATTTTCATTTTTATTCTTTAATCAATATCTTTAAGGTATTAGTTGATAAATCCTTATTTAAATTATTACTACTTTAAAAGTAATTAATTAGAATATAATTTTACTTGATATTTTATTAGCATTTTACTATTTCTCTATATATATTGTGGTGAAAGTGATGTGCAGAAGTCGTCTATCTTAAGTCACCGATCCAGATTTGTAGGAAAGAAATGTGCACAATCGATTTGCACCGTTGTGACCTTTAATGAATAGGCCATTCTTACGATTAAGGTGTTTACACTAAAATCATTTAAACAGATTTGTGTATTAACAATGTGTAACTTCACACAATTCCAGATTTATATTTCAACCAAAACAAGACATATGTGTAATTTTTTTTACTGCGGGACAAATACATAATATAAACATTCTTTGATTTTATATATGTAAAAAACTCGTACTTTAAAGATATACTAAAAATGTTATTGTTTGGTTGGTTTAGATTATAGGAATTTATGGAATTTGTTTGTATAGAATAAATATTTTGAGATGTATAATTTAAATTTAATCAGTTTTATATAATATGAATTTTATTAATTATTGACAGTGGCAATTTCTTTTAATTTTATAAACCTACGAATTATAAAAAGTAGGCGATATAATAAGATAGTGGAGTCACATCCTTTGATGGAGCCATATTTGAGGCAAGCAGGGTTTTGATATGTTGCATGAGATGGTTCCCATTTTTGATTATATGACAGAGCACCAATTAGTGCACTCATTGAGCGATGGAGGCCCAGTCACACACCTTTCATCTACCCTATGGAGAGTGTACCATCACGCTCAGGATGTTGCATTCCACCTAGGTTGCTGTTGATGGACAAAGGTTGTGGTGTGTGTTAGTGCATGGGAGAAATTTTACAAAGCAATATTTGGACATTATGTCAAGAGTTACTTGGTGTTGTCCCCATACAGAGTACATCTTGGGATCTATCATGAACCTACCTTGGTTTACAAGGGCATTTAGTAATTTGAGAGATGATGCCAGAGAGCTACAGCTTATCCTGTGAGTACACTCGGGCATATATTATGGTTCTACTTAGTGGGTTCCTGTTCCCAGATAAGTCAGGGTCCAGGGGTCAATTGAAGTGGCTCCTACTATTGGAGAACTTTGCAGAGACAGGGCAATATAGCTGGGGGTCAGCAGTGCTTGCAGGACTTTACCGCTCTCCATGTCGTGGTGCTAAATACAATGTCACGGAGATTGGAGGATGTTTAGCATTATTGCAATCCTGGGCATGGTACAGGATGCCCGAGTTATATATAGGACATGAGCGTCCGATCTGTTTTCCACTAGCTCTGAAGTACGTTTATTTCATTGTTTACGTTTTCGTCTTTTTTTTTTGTACACTGTTGGAAAATTTGTTTCTTTGTAGGTGGAGGGGTTTTACTTGCACAATCCTTACACAGTTCGCGACTATTGAGATATAGGGATCGATTGATGCGATTGGTATTAATCTGGGTAAGTGACATTGCACCATGCTGTTGAGGTGTTCGTTGAGTGGTTTTAATATTTCAAATTATAATATATTATTATCCATTATTGCAGTTTTGGTGGACCCCATATAGCCGTGATGATGTTAGGGGTGTGACCCCTGCATTTATTTATGAAGAGGTCATTCTTGCTTGGACATCGATCACACTCTCATACATTTCTGGTCATGATTGAGTGGCACCAGTTGATTTGGGTTGGTCGTCGGTTTGGCGGAGGGCGGACATACCCAGGTCCCGCTAAACATTGATCTGCCGAAGGATGGGCGAGGATCTAGGACGATGGTGGCCTCGATTTCACACCATGGCATGCAAAGACATGGGATGGACGTGGGGACCCGACAAAGTTCATTACCCACCGGTATAGGATCATAGACCATCGATTGAGTACTTGAGTGTGCACGTGTCCTGCGGGCAATTAGGTTTTTGTCAGCTCATGGATCCCCTGATGACCCCACACTCACGCAGAGCGCTCGACGGCCAGAAGCGATACGAGGCCCCACCAAAGACTAAAATCCCACGCCCACCAAATGTCCCGGATCGACGCGGTGAGCACACGAGTGCGATCGGGTACACGCGTACTACACAAAAGACAATACGTTTTGACGCATGATCTTGATGAGGGAGATCTGGATGATTATGATCATCATCATGTAGATGACGCACCTCTCCACCCGGCGAGGCAATGGGACGGCACTCCGCGACTCCAGGCTCATTCGAGCCCGCGTCGCACGGTCGCACCAGGCACCGCATCACCAGACTCGGCCGGCATCAACTCGCGCCAGACTTCGGCCAGCGCGTCCCGCCAGGTCTCGTGACAAAGCACACGCCACCATAGTCAGCCAGAGGCTAGCTGCCGGGTCGGCCGGGCGCGATTGCCATCCTCGGGGAGCCAGTATACCAACAAAGGCCGATGTACCCAACGACCAGGCAACCTCTCATGGGGGGGTTGGCCCAACAGCTCATAGGAGGTTTGGGCCTTGATTCATGGGAGGTTTGGGTCAGCAGTTCATGGCAGGGGCAGGCTATCAATTCATTGGAGGCCCTACAGCCGGTTCATGGGTGGTAAGGGTCGCAGTTCATAGGAGGCCCTAGTCGCCCACCTCGGCCGAGCTTGTCGGAAGCCCGCGATCGGCCCGATTCATTGGAGGCCCTAGTCCCGACTCCACTCAGCAGTTCATGGCCGGACCTAGCCATCAGTACATGACTGGCTCCTATTTAGACTCCACGCAGCAGTTCATGGCCGGTCCCTCACACCAGTTCATGGTCGATCCCTCAGACCAGCTGCTCGACCCATTGACTCAGGTAGCCCCGCGACAGAATTTATTCTGGGTTTGTCCCGGTGACAAAGCTCATCAGCTATCATTTAGCCCCGTCAGCATCACATATTCTCAGGTGGTGGCTGGATTTGATTCGGGTGACGTATATCGGCCGCTCGATGGAGCTTCGAGGCCGGTTGAGCGAGATCAGGACCAGGAGCCGGAGCAGGATCAGGAGCCTGAGCAGGGGCATGATCAGGAGCAGGATCAGGACCAGGAGCTGGAGCACGATCAGGAGCCCGAGCAGGGGCAGGATCAGGACCCGATCCGGGATCATGCTGAGGGACAGGGACAGCATAGACCTGCACGACAGATTAGACGCCGGCGTTGTCACGAGTGAGTCACTTTTAGCCCCTAGACGACGTCTGCAATAGGGGATCTGTGATTAGGCCATGGGAGGTGGTTATGTACTTATTATTATTATGGACTTTATTTTATGTACTTGTGCTTATGTACTCATCATGATTATGGACTTTATTTTATGTACTTATGCTTATGTACTCATCATGATTATGGACTTTATTTTATGTTACTTATGGTTATGTACTCATCATGATTATGGACTTTATTTTATGTTACTTATGGTTATGTACTTGGCGATTCTTATGGACTTTATTTTATGTAATCGTAGTTGTCGGTGATTATGCCTTTGCATCCATGTCTTACTTTTGGTTTATTGGTGAATATGGAGGTGGCAATTATACACGATAGATAACATGAGTTAATGTTATACCATTTCAAAGCGAAATTAGATAATGTACAAAATCGTAAATACAAACTAGCACAACACAATATATAAATTCATGCATACTAATGCTTTTTAAAAGAGCGATGATACACTCAATATAACACATAATATGCATACTAATGCTTTTTAAAAGAGGGATGAATATATTCAATATAACACATAATATGCAATGGATTTAGTTACGTGGAGGATGGAGCATGTGGGCATGATCGCTCAGTGTGGCTTTGTTTCCCGACATAGGCCACAACGATTTGGGCGGCTCAGGTCAACCTCATCCATTTCATTCTCAACTGGCAAATCGGCGCACCCTGAGAACTCGCTTCAATGCGTGATTTGGCCTTAAGGTACGCTGTTCGGAGGCCACATGTCTTCGTTACCAAGCGCACGTAACTCGGTTTGTAAACATTGAACATCGATTCCATAGTGTAGACTTCGTGAACAAAAGACATCCGAGTCTCAGTGGGCATCGCGACATGCAAAGAAGGGCATGACGGCAGTGGGATAGTGCAGCTTTTTGAAAGTCTCCACGTCACACCATCGGTTGGTTAAATCCACCACAGAATTTCGTTGACCACGCATTTCGCCAATGTCATCTCGCTCAAAGATCAAGTACATCGATCTCTCGATTCATTGGGTGGCACTCATACTGCTGAACTGTCGCCTACTTTGCTCAATTGCATTTAATAAAGTGGATGAAAATTTTCGGCCACTTTCAAGTTGGGCCTTTGCCTCACTCTCCCTTTTTTCACAAAAACCTTAATAAGGACGAAAGTAAGTGGACTTCACTATTGCCGTAATAGGAAGATTAGAACGCCTTTCATGACAAGATTCATACACTCTCGACAAATTAGTAGTCATGTGCCCGAATCGACGGCCCTCATCAGTATACTGGGCCCACTTCTCAAGAGGAATGTTGCTAGCCCACGTGCACATTGCGATCCACACGCGCCGATGCACCAAACCAATACAAAAAATTTTGCTCCGTCTTTGCATATGCAGCATTCATTAGCAACTTCTTGGCATCTTTGTTCTTGAATTTCACAGCAAAGTTTGACACAATGTGACGGCACGATATCGTGATACGCTGACTGGAGGATGCCAACCACTCCCCTCTCCATCTAAAGCTGCTTTGATAGCTTGATGCCTATCGAATATTACAAGAATGCTCGCTTGTGGCGTCACATGTCGCTGAGATTTCTCAAGAAAAAGACCAGGCTTCCTTTGTCTCTCCACCACGAAATGCAATTGGCAAAATGTTTGAGTTGCCATCTTGGGCAATTGCCATCAGTAGTGTTTCGCTATACTTGCCATACAGGTGAGTACCATCAATTGAAATAAGCCGCTTGCAATATTTAAACGCTTCTATACACAGTGATACGGTCTGCAAAGACTTGGAACATAATAGAATCCTGTTTTGTTCAACATCACCCACATAGTATGGCCCAGCTTTGTAGGCGCACAATAGTTCCGGCATATAAAGATCAGAACCCACCGAACCATCTAGGAAGCTCGATTCATCGCTCCCAATCACCATAAATCATGACAATCGCTTGCGTTTGGCCAGCCACACTTTCCTGTATGTTGTCTTGAACCTCAACTCTGACTCAACTGATGCCTGCAGTGACTTGATGGCGATCGTCGAATCTGCTTTCACCAACGGATAAATATGGGCACAGATAATATGATAATCCATCTGGGCATGCCGATTCAAGACTCAGAAACGAACACGTGTGTGGTCCGTTGAGTTTCCTAACTTCCCACGGTCGTGATTTTGTGCAGCGTCACACGTATACTCCAATCTGACCATCCCCAAATTTTATGCATTTGCAATGAAACTTTATAGCGGTCGACTCATAAACTTTGTATCAGTACACCTCTTGAATCTTGTAACGTTTAACGACAAATAGCACCTCTTCTTTATTCCGGAACACCTGTCCGATCACAGTCAGCTCCTCCAAAACCCGATCCTGGCTGCATCTAACTATGTTAGACCGCATTGCATCAAAATCAACTCTAGAATAATGACTAGCGCTCGAGTCGAGGACTGAGAGATCGAGATAGGGTAAAGACACAACCTGCTCATCCAAGTTTTGAATATGAAATAACTCCTCATCCTCTCCTCTTCATCATCATTTAAACACGATCAAGCTCCTCTTCTTCCTCATCATGGATACCCCATGATCAACATCAAAATCAAAATCGAATCTGGGCCGTAAAGTGCTAATGGTGAGGATTTAATGGTAATGGTTCTTCGACTTGCCTTGCAAGATGTGCAAATTATAGAATTCAAATCTTCATTTGCTAGATGTGAACTTTGATCATGACCACGGGACACTTCAAAAGATCGAGATGCATGATGTACTCCAACAAATGATGATGTACCTACATCCACCCACTAGAGTGAAAAGGACCATCTTGGAGTTCGACAAATAAATCAATTCTACGAACATCGAAAAATGATTGAAAATAAGAAAACATGTGACTTACGTGCTCATCTTTCCGAATTCGAAACCTCCTATATCGAATCCCGTTTGGCCCAATATCTACCGGCATTCGGTAAAATATTTTTGCAATTTGCTTGTTGTTTCCATCAAACTCTTCCAGTATTCTACTCTGCAACTCTAACAAAGTAATAGGTGGACTGACAACCAACCATGCTTGATCGTCACTTATGATAGTTTCACCCTCTACTGTGTTTACAATCTCTCCATTATAATAAACAAGAATATTTACACTACACTCTGCCATATTGCAACTCAACTTCTCATGTAACCACTCTTTCTTTTTTTTTCCTTCCTTTCTGCTTCCTTCTACTGAATGCTCGGAATGAATGCCCGCTGTGATCATTATATAATGGTATAGATGCCCCAAATCGGTTTAAGCAGATAATATTATCTGACAATCTCAAATCGGTTTAACAAGATTATTCACAAGGCTTGTCGATTCGGTGCTACCTGATCAAAAAATCGGTTCAAACCGATTCAAAAATCCTGCTCAAACCGAATTTTTAGACACTCTGACACTCAAAAATCGGCGAAGCTGATTATTGCCAGCGCGTCGATCGATTAATCGGGCCTGAAAATCGATTCAAACCGATTATGAAATCTGCTCAAACCGATTTTCCATACAAATCTGACACTGACTGACGCACTACAATAATCTGCTTAAGCCGATTTTAGCAAATCTTCTTAAACCGATTTTTGACATTTTACACTAAAATCGGTTTAAGTAAATTTTCGTTCAACAAAAAAAGGACAATTGTGTAATAAAATTAACATCCGGGTATATATATAATATCTAATTTTAATCATTTTATATTAGTAAAATTGTCGGACGCATGTGATCACCTTGTCATCTGCGCAGCGCGAGTTAGTGATTTGAAAAAATAAAAGAGAAAAATAGAATAAAATTATGACACAGAGTGGAATTCGCAGATGCAGAGGGCAACTTCCTCCACAGCATAATTGAACAAATAGATTAGAATTGTTTTATTTATATTTATTTTATATAATACACCTCATTAACTCATGCTTTACTTACTATTAGATAGGTGGGGTCCATACGTTATCCCACTTCGAAAGATTATGTTGTCTCTACAAATATGTATGGGACGCTGGTGCTGATTAATTGTATAATCGGGACTGTGAGTGAACAGAGCGTCCACAAATGACATTTTCCTTATTAAAATCTCAATTAACTGTAACAGAAAACAAATCCGAGAGAAGAGAGAGGAACCTGAACACGAGGAGAATCGAAGCGAAGGACCCGTATCCTGGCAGAGACATCGCCGAGTACCCGAAACTCGACCTCGTCATCGACCATGGCTTCTCTGATCAACTCAGCCGCATCGGCCTGCAGCAAGCTGACCCGGTCAACGGCGATGGTGGCAACCACATCCTTCACGCTGTGCGGCTCCTCGTAGAACGCCGGAACTTCTGCCCTTCCCAACGGTATCCCCCGGTACATGACAGTGAACCGGGAGTCCCCGTACCTGATCCCAACCCTGTTCGGGTTCACAACAGAAAACAGTAACCGTATTGCGAGGGAGAGCGTGGCGGTTACGGGGTCGTTAGAGGTGATCCCCACGTACTGTACATCAACTCGCTGAAGGTCCACCTCCGGCTTCCTGGGCTTAACGGCTAGCACCATGATGAGGATGACTGCTAGGACTAGGAGTGCTAGGAACGTGAGGAGAACGAAGAGGCAGCAGCAGCAGCGTTTGAAGGAGGCTGAGGATGAAGAGGGTCGTGGGGATGATGGCGCCGCCGCGTAGTAGTGGCGGTGTTGACTGTAGGAGTATGGTGGTGGCGGCAGTGGTGGCCTTTGTCTGCGGTGGTCTCCGTTTGGTTGAGGTGGGTTTCCTCTTGTTGTCATTATTATTTTGATCCGCTCTCTCTCTCTGTTCTGTTCTGTGATTATTGGATTGGGTTTTGGTTCGGCTTTGTTCTCCCGCAGTGTGTTTGCTGTGGCTGAATGGAGAGCGGTGAGTGAGTGAGAAGAATAATGGCTTTTGAGTATAGAGTGACTTGTCGCTCAACAAGGATAAAATTACTTGCACACCGGATTTGCCACCCTACATGCCTTTTTTCGTAAAGTTTGCTCGTTGAGAATGCATAAAATAAGAATAATATAATGTTGTTTTGTTGATATACTAAAATGGATCGCAGCAGGCAAGAGCAAACACTATAGAAATAAAGACACGAAGGCCGTAACGAAGGCAAGTTAAAAGCTCTGCATGTCTCTTTCTTTTATATCAAAATAGGCTGGTGCTCACGTGTCCCGGATGGTCAATGCCTGTGATGTTCGTATGGGTTTTATCCAAATACCATGTGATATGAAGTGGATTATAATAGGTCGTAGAAATCGTGTATAAAGTAATTTAATAAATCAATTAATAACTATGTATTACTGTGGCAGATTTAGGATTAGGGAACTAAAAAAAATTTATTTATACATTTTTTTTTCAATTTATTTCTTCATAATTCGATTAGTAATTATTTTCGTTTCTCACATCTTTGATCATTTTTATTGGTTTTTTATATTTTTTTCAAAATTCGATTTTTAAGAATTTAGAGGAAAAAATAGATACATTTGATTTTGTATTTTTCAATTTTTTTTCTTTTTCTTTTTTACTTGTATGCTTTAAGAATTTGACAATTTCGAATTTAGTTCAATGAATAGTAAGTTTTTCTTTTTGTTCTTCCTTGAATAGAGATGACTACAGTAACAAATTAATTCATTTTAATTTCCTTCCTTTATAATATTTCCTTTTCGCAAATAATTGGTTATTTTTTATATTTTTTATAAATTTATTAAGCATGTTAATTTACTTTTTAACACCTGTGGTGTCCCTGTTACACCATTAACAGCACTGGCTATAGGTGACAGATGTCATACTCTCTGACAGCCACGTCAAGTTGGACACCGGAGACTTTGACCACCTTCGACACCTGAGCACGACCCATCAAAATAACATTACTCATCACATAAATATTTATTTATATAATACTTTAAAGAAGGTTTTTTTTTTCTGATACAAAAGGTGGTTTTGATAATTATTGATTAGAAATTTATGTGTACTCTATCCTCATTGGGGAGGGAAACGCAATCCTTAAATAAGGAGGATTCTAACAAAAGCTCTGTAGTTTTCATAACAAGCTCAAACCTCGGTGTGTTTAATGTAATGAAAATATAGGTATATACAAGCAGTTTATTGGCAATATTAGGATTGTTAAGGCTGTAAGAAGAATCGAATATCAGAAAGTGAGGAAATGGCCATTTTTTTTTTAATTAAGAAAGAACGTAACTGAAGCATAAGGCTAGCTTGGTGGTTTCAACACTAGGTTGATAATCACGTTTCTCAAATAAGCAGCAAATGTCACATTGCAGCGGATTATTCAATTAATTAAAGATGATTCTCTAGATAGTTAAGCACCAACGAGATCAATGCAATTGCCTTACCACTAAGAAAACCCTTGAGCTTGCAAGTTGTAACAGATTCTTTGCCAATTGTTTTCCTCTTCTTTTTACACGGTGACCAGAGATGATCGGGCAGGATCCAAAATTAGGACTGTTATTATTAATGATTGGAAAGAGGGTTGTTTCTCATATGATGACTCAAAATCAAAACAAAGTGAAGCTGGACACATGAGAAAGCAAATACTATATATATAAAACATATATTCATTAAAGAAGATTCTGATCAAGAGGTAAAAAAATTAATTTTTAAAAAGCTGGAAGCCTGGACCTGGAAGGGAAGGACCAAGTTGCTAAGTTTTTTCTCCAGCACAGATATCACTTTACGTCACCATAACAAAATTAGCACCTTTTGAGCAATATCTCGAGTTTTTTTGGTTTCTCATGCCGCAAATGCAAAAAGTAGAGCCATATGGATCCCACTACGTTGGTTCATGCATTTGCACTTAATTAACAGCATTCTAAGGGTGCCTCATATCATACCCGAGGGTGGCAAAGCAGAAGTCTATAACTTCAAATCAATGGAGGATGGAGGAGGAGGGAGCTAATTACGGTTGGTTCCTTCGGTGTAACATGAAGAGTTCAGCAGCAATAAAGTGCAGAAAAGTGAAAATAGTGCCCGAAAGCTGAATCAGCAGCAATAATCCTACATGCCATTTCCATAATCAAACAAAATGATACAATACCATCCATGCCAGAAAAAAGGTTTCCAATAGACAAAAGTGTAGCTGGGTTGGCTCATTTGGAACCACGAGGTTGGAAACTTCCCTTCAATTCCCTTTTTCGGTGCCAGCTCGTTGGAAAGGGCCCCTTGTGCTCTAAAAGGTACGCAGGCCAGCACTTCATTTGAGAATATGTTTCTATAATTCCAGTTTATCTCTTCATGTGAGAAGGGACTATTTTAAATATAGTAATGAATGCCTTCTTTCTTAAGGCATTGGTCTTCCTATACTAGTATAAGTCCTGTTAGTTCTTGTGTACATTAAATACCCGATTATTAGTATTAATGAATTAACTTCGGGGTAAAGTCCACTGTGTTACAAACCTACAATGCTCGAATCATTGCATAGTACATTAAGAATGTTACCTACACAAATCTCAATTGTACAATTGTATACACGTGCAACACCATCTCGGTTTAATTATAGATATAATGCTCGGGTTGTTCTCCTGACCTTGAATGGCAAATTAAAAACTACTGTTATATATAGAGCTATCCATACATCAATATCATATTCCATTGAGGATGAATATCTCCTTGATGAGGCTTCTTTTACTCCCATGTGGCGGCTCCTTTTGTTCTATAACTCCTTTCCACTCGTCTCTAGATTGCTTTCTAGGGTCTACGTATGACCGCACCTCCTCTTCAACACCAACCTACTCGAAAAAAGTCCATCCGGGGACAATGCAAACTTGACAAGAAAGAAATTGGATTCTACGGTAAAAGCAATGTATAAAACATTTTTATTCTACAGAAGTAGTCTCCGGAAGATTAATACTATATGTCTTGGTGCCAAAATTTGGGTTCCAGGAGTGCCGGAGCCCAACATATGGTATCTGGCGACCATTTGCGGTTCCTAATGGCTAAAGTGCCAAACCCATACCAAAGGAATCAATACGTATCGGCCACTTTGGACATGAGAACAATATCTGTATTGAAAAAAAAAAAAAAAAAGTGCCAAGCTATTGACGGCAGAAGCTGAATATTGCTTGGAGCATGATTGAAACATGACTAATACTCAGTTGATTCAAGTAGTTTAACACTTATTTTTCTCAAGAAATAATCCGCATTTGAGTCTTGTAAATAAAGGAAACTAGCGCCGCTAAAGCTTTATCAACGTAATAGACTGACCTAACTACAACTAGATTAACTAAGTCTAATAACGTCTGAATATTGCTGATTTAAAATTATAAAAAAAAAAAAGGCTACAAGAATGGATACCAGGTGGGGAACCACATACCGTGGCACCTTGACTAAGCTTACTCATGAGGGGAAGACTAGGCACGTCCAACCGAACCATCGAGGAATCCTTAGCCGAAACTGTGTCCGCTGCCCACAACCAATAATGACATGCCTGAAAACTTAAATCTCGTTGAATGCTTGAAAACTGTTTGACCTGACAGGCCATCAATTATGATCTACATTATCAGAACCAGCTGCAGGATCTGTGCTCGGGTTACTTGCTTCAGCCATGCTTGTTTCATCAACCCTTCTGCCAGAATCAACCTCTAATACATCATCCATCATATCATCCTTTCCAACATTTATATCTTCCACATCCTCATTATCTTCATTGTTGCTTCCACCAGGTATTTTTCTTTTCTTGGGACCATGCTCAAGCCTGTGTATCCAATTCTTTGTCCATAGTTTCCTGTAAGTTCTGATCATTATTTACTTTCCTTGCTTTTCTTGCATTGTGCCATCTCTCCATCTCCTTATCAACGTTTGCAAGGTACTGTTCCCCAATCTGTTTCTGATACTCTGACAATTCCCCTCTCCTTGCATTCTTCCATTCTAGAAAAGCCTACAAATTGACAATAAATTTTCAGTATACCAAACCCCGTGTGTTACATATTAAAGCCAACATCAAAACAATTTATTTGCAATTTATCATATTGAAGTATCAACGAGTTTGAAAAGCTTGGCTCAGCTTGACTAGAAGTGTGATATAATAATTATCATCAATTCTATCAAAAAGCACTTTTTATAATGTAGCTTTAGTATTTTATTTTATTTTTTAAAAAAATACATAATAAGTTGAAGACCGAAGTTTGAGCTTGGGTTGGCCCAATTCCACCCCCCCTATTTGCACGTATGCACCCTAAGTATGTATTAGACAACAACAGAAAAATAGCTTAATATTTTTCATCTGACCAGGGTCACCGGGTTGGCTCAATTCCGCCCCTATCTGCAAGTATGAACTCTAAGTATCCATGAGACAACAAAAGAAAAATAGGCTAATGACCAGGACAACCAGCTAATGCTGGGAGGCCGCCCATAGTGGGCTAAATGAAATCGTGTAAGATGAAGAATAAATAACTTAAAGTGTATCTAACTTTGACAATCACATTAATTTTTCAAGTTCCGAGTGTCAAACCTCTTCTTTCCGCTTCTCAACTGATGTAGCATCTTCATCCAAGGGCTTCTTAGGTAAACAGTATATGGGAGGCTCTGCCTTAGTCCTGGGGGGAAACAGATACCCACGTTCAATCAAACAAGGGGAAAAAACTATCAAAGGAAAATTTTCATATTACTACCTATAATCTTGCAGTTAGCTGGAAATATTCAATCATCAAGTTGGTCCAACACTACAATGCACATGAACAGAAACTTATCTTCGTCTCAATAAAATGTGAATATGGACACTTTTGGACCAAAATTAATAATAACCTGGAGAGAAATTGGGATGTCAGGAATTATTTATTCCTAGTGACTATCAAAGAATCTGTCATGACAAGACTCCTGCCTCATTAGTATTAAATTTGAAGGAGACAAACCTTAGGAAATTGCTTAGTTTCTTTTGATGCTCACTCCACTGAAGAAAAAGCAACCCCAGGTTCTTTTCTTCCGTCTTAGCAGCCACACATGCCCTAAGAGTCTGATAAGAACTAAGGGAACAAATAGAAACACAAGAATGTTAATTAGGACCATAAGAAATTTTATCATCTATTATGAAGGCCAAAGAATTGTTGTCATTTGGAAGCCCACCAAGTCTCTCCTCCGTTTTTCAGCAATCTGTTCACACTGTTCTTTTCTTAGCCTTTCTGTTCACACTGTTCCTTTCTTAGCCTTTCACTTTCTTCTCGTGCTCTTTGCTCAGCCTACAAAACGTTCCAAAGTATTTGAAACTGTTATGAAAAATAGATGTTATCTTACACAACAGAGAGATGGTAAACTGGCAAGAGGCTTTCAGTGTTTAAAATGGAGGTGTTCCTACCACACAAACAAATCTCAAGGACATTTAACTGCATTTTGCCATTTTATAAAGACCATGAAGGGAAGAGCATAACTACAGTTGGATTAAGGAAAAATGTAGTGTATTCTATGCTCCTACCGTTAGCTAATAATAACAAAGAAGTCCTACTCTGAAATCTATATGTACTGTACAATAAAGCCTAGCAATAGTAGCATGCCAAATGGCCATTTGTGCAGAAAAAGCAAAAGTATGGACATTCCCACATAACGCATTCATAAAAAATTCAATATGTTTCAGTTAGTCATCTCTAGAAAAGATTTCATTTATATATGTGTGTGTGTGTGTGTATGTGTGTGTATGTGTGAGTTATGATGATAGTGACCATGCACAAATTTATTGAGAAAAGTATGGTTCATAATTCTGCAAACCTAAGCACAACTAGACAGATTGACTAAAGTCCTCTTTACATATATTGTTTTAAGGACACAGGTGGTCAGCTTGAAGCATTGCGCACACACAGATCACTTGTGAGTCAGAAGAAGCTTCATGTAACAACGGGAAACATACTCTAAGTAGATCGTCGCATGAATGCCTCTGTTCCTGAGAGTTGCATGTCTTCCTTTCTAAATTTCTGGGGGAGAAAGTATACCAGAAAATGTATAAAAATATAGAAATAATTACAGTGATAAAATCAGAGAAATATGGTCATGTACAAGAGAATATAAACAATTGAATTCAGCTTTTATTTTGTAAGGTACCTCCAAAGTTCCAAGAAGCTGACCAGGCATTCTCTTATTCCTATTAACCAAGCGAGGATCGTCGTCCTTTGGCAATACCCATGGAAGTTGGAACATGTTCTGCAGCAGGAATGTCGGAATCCTACCAGGAAATAACAAGTTCTTGTAGCAATAGCATCAAATGAACAGATGTGCAGCAAGCAAAACTCAAGAGTCACGCGGAAGGCAAATACAGTTGAAATTACCACCATGTTGGAATTTCTTTGATTGGCTTGGCTGTGTCTCTCCTAGAGCACCCGGTTTGGTTTTGAGAATCCAATGGGTTACTACTGCCACTGGTCCCATTAGTGTCGAAATCCTTCAGTTCATGAGCATCCTGGGTCAACTCTCCGCCCTCCACCTTCATTGATTACAAAATGGAAATCAACAAAAACTACGGTTATGTTTGTTCCTCCTCCCATGTATTCCTCCAAGCAGGCTCCAACAAATAACCAAAATACAGGGAGAATGAGAAAAGACATCATCATCATTATTATTATTACCTCGACGACAGCAAACGAAAGTCGACGTTTGGCGGCGGCTGATCTTCGGATTCATTCCTGTCTCTCTGAATGACAAGATACACGCAGTAATCCGCTGACTCATCTTCCTTTTTTTTTTCATTAAAAAGAAAATCCAATTTCAGCGCTCATAAGTAAATCAATAAATTGAATTGGATAGGTGGTGGCAGCATCCATCGAGGAGTATAGAATAAGAAGAAATGAGACTGACGTGAAGAAGAAGAGAGGGAGATTGACCAGGAGCATTGCGGGGCGAAGGACCAAGCCAGCCCTGCGGAGGCCTCCCGGATCTCGAAGGCGCTCCGTAATCAACAAAATTTGATTGATACCAACATGAAAGATTTCATATTAGTTTAGTCATTGAAAATACACATAATATCAGTTTAATAGTTATTTAATTTTTATATCAATTTAATTAGTCCCTAAAAAATACATATCATATCATTTTTGTCTTTATAAGTATGTGTCACGTCTATTTGATATCTTATTTTTTTTTATAAATTAATGAATTTATTTGATGTCACATAAATTTTTTAAAATTCAAAGTGTTTTTTAGGAACTTAATTGATAAAGACTAAAGTGATATCATAAATATTTTTTATGGACTAAATTAATGTAAAATATATTCGAAAAACTAAAGTGATGATATACATATATATCTCTATATTGTATCAAAATTCAATGTATTATCAACAAATTGATATCAAAACATTTTTGGGATAAAATTAATATCAATCACTTAATGTTAGGATAAAAAGATATTTACCCTCAATTATATTGTTCAAATGTTCATCTAAATATATATAACTAGTCGTTTGACCCATGCGTTGCACATTGCACAGGGTGATAATAAAAAATAATTTGTTGGCCATTAAGAAAAATAAATAACAATTTATTTAAATATCTTTATAAAAAATAAATATATAAATTTATTTTGAAAATAAGTTAATAATTAAATAATTAAAGGAATGGAGAAAAATATAAATACATCATTCTATTTTATATCTTATTTCAAATATCATATTTATAATAAGGCTGAAAAAATCTCAGTAGATAACCTATAACTAATAATAAAGAGCTTGTTTTATAAATATTTTGCACATTTTGAAAGTTGAAATTGTTTAAAAATGAAAAAGAATAAGTGAATAATTTAATTATACATGAGTCATTTATAAGAATGACAATGAGTATCCATGAGAAAGGGAACACGTCTTACGCCCCGTCCCAATTTGGAATTTTGCTCTAATTCTCATCCACATTCCCGTTATGGGTTCTCATTCCTTATTCCCGTGAAGATTTGATTCCCTATAGGTATTCATAAATTTATTAAAAAATTTCAAAAAGAGAAAAATTAAAAATATTTTGAAATTCAAAGCATAAATATCCATAATAACAAATATTAATAATGCAATATAATCCAAATTAAAAATACATACAAAATATAAATTTAACAAAGATAATTGAAAAAATAAGGGTGTGTTATCCCTATCCCTGCTCTAATTAACAAATGGGAACTTTTCCCCTGTTAATCATCCCGAAAAGACAAAAATATATCCTTCTTCTTATCCTATTATTGCGAGTAATCCCTATGTGTATCTATTTTCATTGGATTTTTTTTGTCACACTAGTCATTTATATTTTTTTAGTAAATTAAAGTATTTAATTTATAAAAATATAAAAATATATTTTTTAATTAATAAATAAATTTAATTTATGCGATTTCAATTACACTTTCTCTCATTGTACATCCTTTTAGTAAATTAAAATATCAATTTTAAAATATATGTTATAATTAGTAAAAATATATATAATCTAATTTTTTCCTTCTCAATTATTGAAGTAGTATATCAATTATATAATTATTATCAATTAATAAAGTATTGTAATTATTTAATTTTAAAGAAGTATAAATTGTGGAATTTATCTTTTAAAAATATTTTAATTTTGAAAAATTGAAGTTTTTTTTTTCAAAAATAAATATGAAACAATTGTGAAATTGACAAATTGAAATGTTTAAGTTTCAAAGAATTAAATATGGCAAAGTGAGACAAATATATGTATATGATTTTCGAAAGCTATAGATTTGAAGTTAGAAACTTTTCTCCTAATCCCATCTTCATTTATAATTTTTCTCTTATCCTCATTTCCATTCCCGTCATGGGTCCTCATTTCACATTTCTTTGTAGAGATTTGAATCCCTACGTGCATTCATGGATTTATTAAAAAAATTAACAAAAAAAAAATTTAAAAATGGTAATGGAAAGGTTAATAATATTATTAGTATGTATACATTATTGATTGATGTGGATATCAGCATCATAGTATTAGACTTATAAAAAAAGGTAATAATATAATTTATTATTAAATTTTGCTGTGTTTCTATTTTTTTGTGTAATATTAGCTTTTTATCACTTAAATAGTTAGGTGAGGATTTACAAAATAAAATCAACAATCTATTGATAATTATATTTTTCTAAATAAAATAATATATTAATAATGATTATACCTTAAAAAAGTAAATATGGATTGTATATAGATACAAAGATAATATTTTAAATTTTATTAATTAATTTAAAGTTTTAGCATGAGAAAAAAAATGGATCAATAAATGCATATATTGGAAGAAAAATCAATCAATAGATATACATATATCAATATATTTGATTCACATCAAAATAAAAAAAATAATAGTTGACAATTAATTTGTACAATATTAATGCATAATAGAAATTTTAAATAAGAAATATAATTTTGTTCTAAAATATTATTCATTCTCCATAATTAGTGTTTGTAAATAAAATTGAAATTATAATTCAATAACTATGCATATGTTGAATTCAGCAATCTTTAAGCATTACAAAATTAAAAAAAAAAATTGAAGAAGGTGGAACAACATAAGTAAATTCCAATAGAGATTAGTTGATACATTTGTCTAATATTGCTATTGGAATTATCAGCTAGCTTGATTGTGTACTGAATTGACTCAAAAAAGTTTTGTTCTTGACACAATAATAATTCCCTCTCACATAAATGTTATGCCAAACAAATGAGCAAAAGAAAATCAAACGTAAAAATAGAAGTAAAACCAAATACAATCTTCAATTATTCTTTGTCATTAATGTTTATTACCTTAAGTTTAGTGAAATGACCAGTTGAAATAGTTCGTCAATAACATCTCCTTTATTTAATTGTGGCTTCAAATTCTGAAAAGGAAAAAATTATAAAATCATTAATACTCATTTATACAACAATAAAGATAATCTCAAATTTGATAAAATGTTTATTAAATTATTTATGAAAAATATAATTACCTTTGCCACAAAGAATGAAATAATACGCGGTTGAGCTTATGGCCTACTGGGTGTCTCTTGTACAAAACATAGGAAAAAGCCATATATATACAAAGTAAAAGACTAATTAAACATAGAAAAATCTATAGATAGAAACGAAAAAAAAATCACAAAGAAGACGGGTAGAAATAAATTGGATATAAATAATGAAAATAAAAATAATAAATAAGTTGATTTATTTTAAGAAAACTCCAAAAAAATCAAATCTTTAGTTCGTTGACGAAGCATTTAAATGTATAAAATAATAAAATATATATGCAAATTAAAAATACTAAACAAACATAAAAACATGTTGTACAAATAAAAGTCTCATAAAGAAAAAAAGAGCTTCAAAGAGGAATGATGGAACATTTGAATTTTCTAACTTACAAATTCTTATTCCTTAATATAAACTATGAAAAAGAAAATTAAAAGATTAAGTAAATTAACGTATTTTGAGAAAACTAATAGATAACGAACGAAGAGAAATGAAAACTAAGAAAATATGAGAGAAAGAATAAGAGAGAAAAGAAAGTTGTGGAATAGAGAGGAGAAATGAAATGATGTATTAACATTTCAAACTAAAACTTTAGGCAGTAGAGATATCAATAACAAACTATTTGTAATACCTGAGGTATACGTGTCCGTGGGCAAGTTCCGTATTGCCCTAGAATTCCTTGGGGCCCATCCGAGTAGCCGGACCAGCCCTAGATACAGAAACCAGGTTGCAGCACCAGATTCTATAGAATTATGCAAAACAGGTTCACTACAGCGAGTTTTACTCGCTGCAGTGAACATGCGAGCCTTCACACTCGCTGCAACGAGTGATGGTTTTTCTTGGCCTTCATGCTCGCTGCAGCGAGTAATGGTTTTTCTTGGCTAGCTACAGCAAGCAAGCAACCCGTGTCGATCTGATGTCGATAAAGCAGCCAGCTTCATTTTAAAGCCAAACTAAAAGCCCATCGGGCTCCCCTCCCCCATCTGAAGTAGAAGCCGAACTAGAAACCATTCTCCTTAAATTTTCATCCATTTTTCTCTCTTTCCTTCCAATCTAGCTTCCCCAAATCATCAAGGTATATTGATGTTGTTAGATTATGTCTTCATTCTCTCTATTTTTTCACATTCTTGGCATGGGTATGATTATTTCTCTCATTTTTGTCAAGTATGGGTTCTCCCCCAAAGTTGTTGGTATATTTTAGAGTAATCTAAAGCTTCCCACAGGTTGTTGATAAGTTTTATGGTTTCAATGGCAGACATTAGTGTCATTCCCCTTTCCCAAAATCCTCGCGGTGTTGATACTTCACAGTCTACCCTCTAGGTGAATGGATTTGATCTCATGGCCTTAGTTTGATCATTGTATTATTATTTGCTACCATTATGGAGTATTTAGAGAAATGGAAAATAGATTTTTATATGATATTGCTTTATATAAAAATATGCTTTAACTAGGAATGCTTCGTTTGAATTTATGCATGAAAATTGTGATTTTAGAAACTACATGAGACTATATTTATTTCACCGAAGACTCTGTATAAATTAATTCACAAATTGATTTAAGTATGATAAATTGAGATTCACTATGATTTATGAAATGAGATTTAATGATTTATGTTGTTATATTTGAGAAATTATCACGACCCGACCTAGGTCCGTGACCGACACGTGAGGAATCCTCATTCCCACGTAAACCTCGTGACCGCTGAGTCTCTCTATATGCATAAAATAATATACTTTTCATTCTAAATCATAACTTTCTCTAAAACTCTGTATAAACTGTATATATGAAATTATAAAACTGAATTATTTAATATATGAAGCTTTGAAAACCTCTTAATCATACTCTGAAAATCCATTCAACGTGTGAACTGAATCATAAGTAAATCTCTAGTTTATTACATAAACTCTAATTAAATTCTACAAATTTCAAATCCTCACTTGTGAATTGAAACCAGATACATAACTTTTCAAATACTGAAACCAAATACATAATATGAACATAATGCATGGGTTGGAGCCTGCCTGCACATCTACTGGAGCACTCTACTCTAACAAGACTCTAACTAGGCCTTACTTCAAAGTAAGACTCACCACTGAGAACGGCAACGTCTGCCAAATTGTAAGTTGAGCAACGTTTGCACCTGCAACTATGAGGAGGAAGGGAGAGGGGTGAGTCAACGGACTCAGTGAGTGAACTCTCACCCATCATCTACATGGGACAACAACAACCATTTATATATATATACATGCACTGGAAAAACATTTCCAAATTCTTGTATATAATCTAATAGAAAATATATCTCTGTATTCATAAACTCAGAAAAATATCTCTAAATTCGTACTTCAACAAGAAAATCATTTCTCATATGTATAGTATCTCTTAAGTCAAATATTCCCATAAAACATCAATAATCTCTGAAAATCATTAATACTCTCTGAAAATATAAACAACAGTACTCTACTAGAGAAACAGTAATCTCTACTCTATGGTTCTTCAAGAACTGAAAATGTTATGCTCTATGATCCATCAGGGATCTAATACGGACACCTAAATAGGTTCCATTCTCTGCTCTATGAAGACAACTTGGTACCAAGGTTAACGATTGGGGTTCAGCCGTTAACTCACTGTCTGTTTCTTTATCGCTACCGTCTAGTCTCTAATTCAATAAACATATTGTTTTCTCTAAATCTCTGTTATATACTCTAATCTTGGTATCAAACTCTTTCATACATAACACTGTATTCCTTAAAATCATCGAGATAATTCATAAAATCTCTAGATACAATCATACTCATACTCTAGCTTTTTATAAAACCGTTTAATTACGAAAACTCTTGAAATTCTAAAAGCCCTGGACTCCTATAAATCTAGCAACCTGACTTTAGCATAATTGTGACTGTGAAATCATACCCAAGGGATCACCCGCTTGCAGGCATTCTGATTTCAAGCTCACAGAATATGTATCTGGTAGTCACTGCAAATTATACTGAATTTCATACTTTTGGAATATCACAAAACTGGATTTTTTAAAGGTCTCTTTTCTCAAAATAACTTCTTTTATAAATTAATAACTCTAATAACACAGATTAAAACAAAAAGGTTCAAATCGTAAATTCTCTAACGTTATAACATAGCATCTCTATTTGACATATTTGCCAAAATATCTTAACTGTTACTCTAAAATCATAATTCAAAGTCTCTAGTCTTGAATCATAAGGGTATCATAAACTCTTAGAACATATTTGATAAAATGTCAACTTATTACATCATATCATCTTGCAAGAAATCTCTTCATAAATATGTATAAAACCTTTTTCATAGCATTTTATAATCAACCAGGATCGCATGGTTTTCTAAAATACATAATTCATACTCTTGAAAATCATGCTCTTTCTCTGACTTGCCATACTTGCAAAATCGTCTATATAATCATACATTCATCACTAAATTCTCATATATAACAAATATCATGCATAAACATACTCGTAATGCTTAAAGTAAGGCCATGAGTTTGAACCCACTCACCATTTATGTGGGCACCACCAACTTGACCTCCGAAGCATGGAATGACATCAACAACTGCCATAGAGCAATATAGACTCAAGATTAGTCTCCGCTAATCTTTAAAAAACTCTAATCTAGCTCTAACAACATTGGGGGAGCACCCTCACTTGACAACAATGGAGAAAACAATGACCCATAACAAGAGGAAGGAAGAACACAAAGGAAACTAACATAAACCAACAACAAAACTCACTTTTGATTTTGGAAGGAGAAAAATTGATGATGGATTGGGAGAGAAAGGGTTGGAGAGCTCCTTGGAAAAGTTGGGGTTCAGATTTTGGGAGTGAAACCCGAGTTTGGAGTATATAAAGAAGTGGAAGGGTTCATTTAATCAAAACTACATTGTTTTCTACTGTTTCTGTAAAACTGACACCTCTATAGTGGTCTATGACTGCTATAGCGGTCTCACCATGTCCCGTGACCACAACTGACTCACTTATGACTGCTATAGTGGTCCTGGACCGCTATAGCGGTCTATAGGCCATAAAAAACATGAACTTGCCTTACTATGACCGCTATAGCAGTCCTGGACCGCTATAGGGGTGATAATTCACCAACCTTGCTGCAATAAGGGTCTTTCCGGCCTCCCGGGGCATTCCCAGCAACACGGGTGGGTCCCATGGGACCTTGGGGCAGTATGGAACTTGCCCAACGACACGTGTACCTGGGGTATCACAGAAATATTAAACTAGAAATATAAGAACTCCCTTTATGATTTCAGTTGGTTTTACGTTCGAGAGAGTTACTGGGAGGAACAAAATTGTGAGTTAATAACAGTTATTCCATTAACCTTGGTATACCAAGGCTCGCTAGAGGCAAGTCATCCTTGAGTTAGATCAGTCCGCCAGAGACACGATTCGCGGACCATTGAGATCACATTAGCTAGGGGCTTTGTCCACTAGGGACTAAGCACCCTCCCTACAGTTGATGAATACTCTGTTCTCTTGTGTAATTCTTGAGATTTTAAAGATTATAATTATTATGTAAAGTAAATAGAAATGTTTATAAATGCTATATTCACCATTGTTTACTCATATTGTTTTCTTGTTCCGTGCACGGTTATGAATGAGAATCTACTCACTGAGTTTTGAATGCAAAATTCACTCCTCTATTCTTTCTCTTTTTTTCTTACAGATACAGGTGTAGCCCGGTATCCTTCCCTTCATCCCCTTCAACGGTAGTATTCTTCAATTTGGGTGAGCTTCACTTCGGCGTGAAGTCTTAATATTTTGTTCATGGTAGATGTGCTACAGTGATGTGGGCAGGATCCCGGACCGCATATAGTTTATTTTGTATTTTAATTATACCATGATTATTTTATATTTAACAGAATATCATCCATAATTATTTTGTATTTGAGCAATTCGGTTGAAATGTATTAGTATTATAGATTATATATTATAGATTATATTTTAATGTGATATTAAGGATTTATTCTTAATATACTAACAGAAGATTTTTTACATTATTATCTAATTATATATTATTATGGCATCAAATATAATTAACTCTTACATCCATTATTTAAAAGATAATGCAAATAGAATCTAATTGAACTACAATATCAAATATATATATATATATATATGTAATAATATTTTACTTACTAATTGAATTTAAATTTAATGCACCAAATGTAAATTTAAATTTATTAACCAAAGTAGTTCATTTTTGAGTTGTTATTGAAAGAAAAATACTCTCAGAAATCATTGTTTTAAGATTTAATATAAAGTTTGATTTCGTGACGCTTACAAATTATTTAAAATTCTCATCCTAAGACAATATCAATAAATGTTCTAGCATAGAAAGAAGAAAAATAATTATTAAGCAAGTTCTATTTAAATTTATGAAGCAATACCAAAATATAAAATAAAATAATTATTAAGTTGTCAGTCTAAATATTAAGATTAAAGTAAAAATACTTTCAGAAACAATTGTTTTAAGTTTTAATATAAATTTTGATTTCGTGACGCTTACAAATTATTTAAAATTCTCATCCTAGGACAATATCAATAAATGTTCTAGTACAGAAAGAAGAAGAAAAAAAGTAATGATATTTTAGCACCTATTTTATAACTATTGAATGTGATGAATGTTAAGGATAAGTGGAGATTATTATCATATCCAATGATTATAAAGTGAAATACTCATTTTTTGGAGGTCAAAATATGTGATTTTTTAAAAGGGAAAATTGTACTAGGAAATTTGAAGGTTTGACATGTATCCGTGGCTCTCTGCCTCAGTGGTGTTAATAGCTAACTCATGGGTGAAGTTCTCTCCAGGAAATTTGAAATCGGCCGACAATTTATCTAGGACCACTTCTTGTTATACTTTCATTTCAATCATTTAATCACACAAAATCGGAGTTCCTCAGCTACAGTAAAAATAGGATTAAACTTCCTAAACAGACGGTTATTAAGTTTAACACAGCAAGTGTATGGAATTGTAGGTTCTAGACCCTTCCCCATAATTGTCATGGGCTACTTATTGAAGTAATTATATTGCCTGGCACGTAAAATTTAGTGTTAGTCATAATTAAAATGGTGCACTAGAATTGAGCCCTCAATAAAGTCACTAGTTTTCTCTTGGTTGTAAAAGGTTAGCTAGCCTTCTTCACTTTCCTGATTGACGTTCGAGCTTGCGAGGTGCCTATGAAAATGTTAGGAGATTGCCAAATGCTTAATTTTATTTTCAGAAAAAATCAAGGCCAGAACAATTTGGCAGCAATATCCATTGAAAATAAGAGATGTCAGTTCATACTCCTATATAAATAACGCCGTAACATATCGATGGGGTGACTTTGATGCACGACCAAACTAATTTAAGGATGTCCTATTGTGAAAAAATAAATCCCAGAAATGGTTTTGATTCATGTCTCTTACGTGCTCGCTCATGCAAAAGTCATTTATACATAAACAAGGGATGAACAAAATGCATATCCATCCTCGACCCTTATTATTATCTATATGCTAAAGCTCGATTTAAATGAATTTTGTAAAGTGTCAAATTTCTAACTACTACTTTTGATACTGTGCAAAGTTCAGATTCAAATCAACCTATAGAAAACTTTCGGAATTCTAGAAAACATTAGAAAAGGCATTTGAATCTCAAATAAAATGAGCAATTTCACCCTTAGATTAATAAAATAAAGAGGGTTCACTTTTAATTTTATTGATCCAAAGGTAAAACCTCCTTACTTTACTCATAAAGATCCTCACTTTAAAGAATCCTTACCCTTAAAAAAGAAACGATCCTATTAGTTATAAAAGATATTGTATAAGCCTAGCGAAAAAAGAAGAAGATATTTGATAAATTTGTGTAAGAATATACTAAAGAACAAACATTATGTATGAAGAAAGAGTTAGAAATTTATTAAACAAATAAATTAAAAACAATATATCATGTAACCGATACATCCCACTTTAATAGTGATTAAGAAAGATATTATTTTACACATTCAATATCAAGATTACACATTTTGATTGAGTTCATATATTAATATATTTTTTTTGACGGGGATATATGAATCAAATTAAGAAACCTATAAGTCATCATACAAAATCACGGCATCTAACATAATTAGTTGATGATATCATGACAGATTGATCCAGTGAACAAATCTTCATGACTCCAATGTTGGCTCAAAACCCTTTGTCAAATTTTTATTATAATTAAATCCAATTTTTAATAATAATAATTGCACAAAATTTGGCTGAATATACCGTTGAAATCTGAAAGGATTTTTCGGTGGCAAAAAATAATTCCAATTTTAAGCCATCTCATAACCATTTTTTTCTCCAACAAAATGTGATATTTCTTTCTTTTGCCCATAACTTTTTTTGTGACGAATAGAACTTGCTTGTTTATCAATTATCATAAATTTCAATCTAGTGCAAGACTAAAAGTCTTTTTAATTTACTCTTTTAATATAAATTTAAATTACGCTTGTTATCCAAGTCTTAAACGCTTTATTTTTCTAAGTTTACAATTTTTTTCCCCATTTTTGGGTGCTAATCAATAATCATGCAAAGAAGATGGAAAAGGAGTCCATAAATTAGTCCACTCCATTATCTTTCTCAAGTCAAGGTACAAACTCCAAACCCATCAAATACTTGAACCACAAGCCAACGAGGTCTACAAATTCGCAAGGTGGTGGTGGTGGGTGAATGAATCCGCAGCACATGTAACGCCAAGCCAAATTAAAATCCACCTCCTAACACTATCAAAGCCCCCCACCCCTTTACACAAGCAAACAAAGTTGAGTATTTTTCGTGACTCCTTTACGATAAAATCCTTGTCCTCTCCTCGACGCAATCAAAGCTTTCTTTCTTGCTCTTGCTGTTACTATTGTGTGAAACTAGGACACCCCTTTTGCTCTCTCTGTCTCTGGCTCCCAAAGTCCCCTCCTTTATCACTTTAGGCTGTGAAATATGCTCTGTGGAATGTACCCCATGTTGCTTCCTTGGTCTAATTTCTCAAATTGAGGAACTGGATAGTAGTTGGTTTGTGCTCATGGCTGAGAACTAGTTTTATTTGTTCTTTCTGTTTAATCCTTCGGTTTTTGATTGGCTGCTTCTCCTTGTTGCTATTATTCAGGTTCTGAGAGGGTTTGTTTAACATTGATTGGCTAAATGTTTAAAAGGGTTCAGTTTTCTAACTAAATAGATTAGACACTGGTTGTGTGTTTATTGTGGTTGCACAGAGCAGGGTATTCATACAGTCTTTTAATTAATATTATATCTGTATCTGAATCATAAATCTCCATTAGCCTTTGTTTTCTTTTTTAAAACAAAAGAAATTGCTTCATATGACAAGCACTTGCCAATGACATCCTTGGTTTGAGGGTGCAGGGGGAGAAGCGCACATCATATTGATTTTGTTATTGATTGAAGTTTTATTACCAAACATTTCACTGACACAGAGTGAACAGGTTCTGCTTGCGTGCAGAACTTCAGTTTTGGTGACCTATAACTTGGGAATTTGAATTGCAAGACTTCAGTTTGTAAACAATATGAAGAATTACTTGGTGAGCAATGATTTTAATAGACATTGAAATTAATGCAGCAGTGGATTATTCATCGAGGAAAAGAGTGAGGCATTGTTCAGATGATTGGAAGGTTTGATGTGAAACACAATTAATTCTATCCCAACATAAGGATTAATGTATTTGACATGAGGAATGGAAGGAAGTGAGCATTCTTTAGTGCCACAATGGTTGAAAAGCAGTGGAAGTGCCAGTAGGGTGGCCAGTACCAGGAACCAACCCACATCATCTCTGAACTCCGGTAATTGTTTATGCTTGTTGCTGAATATCTGAGTTTTAAAAGCATTTCTATTGTTTCAAAAAACAGTAAGGTAAGGAAGAAAGATCTGAGTCCATTTTTTGCTTTATTCTGATTAAAAGGAAAACAATAGCATGACATAAAAAGCAGCTTTAAGTGTGATCATGATTGTGGCTCAGTTTTTTCCATCCATTCTCCATAACCATGGTTAGAAAGGAAATTTATTGCATACTTATTTTGTTCAATATAAATTTTGGACTCAGACCCATTTGTATCTTCTCCTCATAAACATACCAGTGAATGTCATTTCAGAGTGTGATGTTATTTAAGCCCAAAAGTGAAATGTTTTCTTTGATTCATCATATATGATGTTCTTATTCACTTAATGTTGAGCTTGAAAAAAAAAAGAGTCTTATTCAGTGTATAGCATGATGGGAATAAACAACTCAAACAGTTCTGATCATTTCAAGTATCCTCCTTTGTGTCAGATCATATTACTCACTCTGGCCGTCAATGGAGTTCAAGTAGCAAAGGTGCTGGCTTCTCAAGGTCCTATAGTAGTTCTGGAAGAAGCAGGCATGATAGAGAAAGGGAGAAAGATATTGACAACTTCTTTGATAAGGACAAGCTGTTTAATGGCCAGTATAACCTTGACTATTCTGACCATGTCAATAGCATATTGTCCAATAGGTTTGAGAAGGATGTATTACGACACTCACAGTCTATGAATTCTGGGAGATGGAGGGAGACTTGGTCCTCTAGAAGTTCAGGTGATGTAAGTAATCCACAAAGAAACCGTTCAAATAGTGATGACATGGTTGCTGGTGTTGTTGGCATAATGGATAAAACTGTGTTTGAAGAGGAATTTCCCTTACTTGGAGCAGAAGATAAGCATGGTAGTTCTGAATTGGGAAGAGTGTCATCTTCTAGCTCAGGTACTCGGTGTCTGCTTACTAGCACTTCATCAGTGCTTGCGAGCAATGGTCTTAGCTCAACATCAGATGAGATTCCTGTGACAGTTGGAAGCGGTAGCATGGCTGTAATGATGCATGAGACTGATTCTTTTAGCACATCTTCAATTGCTTCAGGCACAATGGTCCTCAGCATGGCTGAGACATTGGTTCAGGGTCCACCTCGGTCTCCTACACCTCCACAAGTGAGTTTCACTTTGATTTGTGTTTTATGCTGTGTATTTGTTAAAATGTTTTCATGGCTCATGTGGTATGTTTTGCGATGCAGTTATCTATTGGTACTCAAAAGCTTGAAGAGTTGGCCCTTAAGCAATCTAGGTTATTAATCCCCATGACACCATCCACGCCAAGGTCCCTGGTAATGGATGTTTTTCATTTTTCATTTATGTTGTTGTGGAGGACTTCCCTCTTAAGTTATACTAATTTCTTATTTGTGCACCTTAAGTATTTTATGTGCACTGGAAAATTTCATGGTACCACTATGTCCTGCATCAATATTGATTGAAGTTTTCTTACAAAACCACTAAACTACCAACAACTCATATGCAAAATATATTTTCTCTTCCAATTTTATTTTTCCCATGTTTTAATAGTGTATGACTGGTGAATACTTTTGGAAGTGGAAAAGGACATAAATATCCCTTGGTGATGCATACTGATGTACTGTTCATTTCTGATTGATTTAATTTTAACTCCATTTATTGCCATAAACTTGTCCCCTGAATAGAATGTTAGTATTATTCTTATTAGGAAACTGTGGATATTCATTGAAGGTTTTGAACATGATACCTCTTTCCTAGCAGGCCTGCCTAGAGCTAGGTCCATTTAGTATCATGTACTTTCTGGATTTTATCTTTCCAGGGTGCTGATAACTTTGTCCTGTACCCAAACCCTTAATATTTTTCTGACTTGAAGTGTATCAGTTTTTCCCTGGTTTATCTGTTTTTCTCTGCTATACATGACCAAAAGTCCAATTTATAACAGCTGAATTTCACTTATGCTTGATTGAGGATTCATTTTTTTCACAATAACTGTTATCCTGTAGTATGCTTTTAATCTCTGATATGCTTGGTGCATCAATACCCAAAGTACTTGGACATAAATACACCAGCTATTTAAACAAGTATTGTCCCAAAACACACAGGAAATGTGTGATATATTAGTAACCTCAGAAGTGGTTTGGTATTTATGCCTTTGTAGGTTGCTAGCCCTTCAGAGAAATCGAAGGTCAAGACTGGGCAGCAGCAGTATCCCTTCTCATATTCACGTTCACCCAGCCATTCTCCACGTCATGCTCCTGGAAACTCAGATATGCAGAAGATTAGTTCTGGTATATCCCGTAATGTCAGTGCTTCACAAGAGTTGAATGGTGTCTCTTTGGCTGCAAAGGACAACTCAAGTCCCAGTGGAAGCAGAGTGCTCAGCCAAACTGGAGCAGCTTCATCCAGTTCTTTATCTGCTTCCTCTAGGACCCCTAGCAACAATTCAAACCCTTCTATGTGGTTGACATTGGAGAAGAGACCAACTTTTCAAACTGAGAGCCGAAGTGATTTCTTGAAGAATCTATCAAGGAAGAGTTCCACAAGAAACCATTGCTCTCATGTTTGCCCAAATGGCATGTCTTGTGACTTGGAGAAGTCTGAAGCTGGCAGAAGCACTGCCCCTTGTTGTGTGAACTCATTGACTGAGAGCAGCTGTGTAATTACTGAAAGTGGCACTGCTTCCAGTGAAGCACTGAAATTTTCAAGCAATAGGGAGCAGCAATATAGCACCAAACCAGTTCTCTATCCAGACGAAGAGATTGCATTTTTACGTTCACTTGGCTGGGAGGAAAGTGATGGAGAGGATGAAGGCCTCACTGAGGAGGAGATACAAGACTTCTATGAGAAGGTTATTATCTATTTGCAAATGTTTCTTTTGCTGTAACTAAATTTGAATAATGGTTAAAGTTGATGTATCTTTTAGATGATTGGTCCATGAGATCAGTGCATTGATTTGTTTCCTTCTGCAGTACTTGAAATTGCAGCCATCATCAAATATTCTCTAACAAGTGCATCAAAATACAATTGCGTTGCCACTTGACTCGAGCAGTGGAGGATGTGGAGGAGCTCCGTCAGATTGTAGATCATATTGCTGAGTTTGAAACTATGTTTAGAAATTAGAATTATGATTGCATGGTTTGGAATATTAAACTGATGTGGGAAATGTGTTTCTCTGGCCAAATGGGTGTTAAAAGTATTTTTCCCTTTGGTTGATAGGAAAGCTATTGGAGTAGAGTATCATGAATAGGTTGCATCACATAGATAGATTCAGGCAAAGCACTGACTCTTTGCTAGGAACTAGTGATACAATCACGCTCCCTATACTGAGCGTAAAGAGCACATTAAGATATCAAAAAATAGTTTCTTTTTGTTTTATAGGGAGCTGTTTGTACTATAGTATACGGTAAAGCAATGCAGAAACAAGGAAGTTTGAGAATGCTTTTTTTAAAATAATAATTAAAAAAAACTTTTTCCTTTGTTCCCCCTTCTTTATGATATTCGTTCAATAGTTGCAATTTCAAATGGGATTGTAGTACGGCTCCCATATTAAATTGTTGTTAGAAAAATAAGAAGGCAAGAAATTAGATGGTTTTGCTCTTCCCTCTCCTTTATCTATTTGCCTCATTTATGTTTAATTCTCTTATTCGTCTCGGCGAGTGAGAGGCTTCAAGTGGAGATCCTAAGGAGCTTCTCAATAGGACATCAATGATTGGTGGAGGATGAAGAAATGGAAATCGAGATAAGGAGTGTCTAGGGGGATTGAATCCCATTGCTCTCATTAAATGTCTCTGAATTCTTAGCAGCTGACTGATTGACAAGGGACAAAATGCCTTCTCCCTATGTTTCTTTTTACGATTTTTTATGAACCACCACGTCAGAACTACTACAACTTAGAATAATTAAAATGACAAAATCGATGCTAGAAGTATGATCTCTTCCAATGAGTAGGCAGTGAACTAGCACAATGAACTGATTAAATCTAGCAATGAATTAGTCACAACTCTATGGTGTGTGTAAAATTGTATGTGAAATTTATTCATAAAAAATTTATCATTAATTTTACTATTCAATTGAACATGTAAAAAAAGATGGAATTTACCCAACCAAACTTTAGTAATATATTTTCATGAATTAACTCCCTATGTAATTTTTCATGCCGAATACAAATCAGTATATGCGAGCGAAGGCTTCGTATATGACTGCAAGTTGATTATTAGAGATACAAGTTGATTATTTGAAGAAAAAGTGTCTTGTCAACTCTTATATTTTCACACCTTTTTTTTTATCATAAGAGATGCCCAAAAAAATCCCATAAACGGAGGAGCCAAGGTACTATCTTTTCACTCCTTGTCTCACATAGGCACCATACGTAAGGGGTTTGTTAAGGTGTGGTTGATTAGAGAGTAAAAGTAGGGATAAAAATTTTTCAAATAAGTATCATGTGTAATTTTACATATGAAACTCATCTAAGAAAATTTTATCCTCACTTTTACTTTCTAACTAAACATATAAGGGGAAAAATTTAACCCTTGACTGAAAATTGAGTTAGACATCTATAGAAAGAGGAGAAGAAAAATGAATCAATTTTTTTCATAAAATTTCAGAAAAGTCTATGAATGAGTAATTTCAGAAAACTGGATGTCTGTGTAAATTATACAAATAATTGGTCTATAACTACTGTAGTGTTTGCATTAAATTAAAATATTTACTTCTAATTTGAGAAATAAATTGCACGCATGCACTGATACAGAGTGATAACTAGAAGTTGCCAATTTAGTTGTCATTGTGACTGCTTTTCAATTCTTCAAGCGAAGAAATTCCAAGTTGAGAAAAATGAATTTTGACTTTCTTAAGGAAAGAAAGTGATTCCGCTAGTGGCCGAGTGAGAAAGTTCGTACACAAGTCAGCAAGTCAATCCTAACAATATTTTTTCCATGGAATCCCTTATCCCTTTCTCTTGTGACAAAAAATTGCCAGCAAGTTGCAAGAAAATTAGATAACTCAGTTGAAAATGGGCACCGTCGACCAGAATGCCAGCCCAATTAATGAAAATGTTATAAAAATGAATTTGTTATGAAAAACACCAACAGAGAAATGAAACAAACACATACACACACATATATGAGAGTTAGCATTAATACAATTTTAAGTAATTTTTGCATGATCGAATAATTTTTTTAATTAATAATCTTTGACAAAGTTTTATGTTAGGTTGAAATCAATGTTTTATTAATCATATATATGTATGTGTGTGCACGCGTGTGTGCGCAGGGGCGTGTATTTTAAATCATTATAAAACTTGACGCAATATATATTTAAAATGTATAAAATTCAAATTTATTTTAATAATATTTTTTTTCTGTTCGTCATTTTTAAAATTTGACACAATTAACCATATGATGAATAATTGTGAGTTAACAATTAGATCAATAAAAAGATACTTTATAAAAAATATTGAAATATGTAACTATATTTAAAGCTAATGATACCCACATTACTTGAACTTGTTTATATATATATATGAAGGTTTTGATTCTTCATTGGTATTTCTTCTCCATAGGAAGTAATCCTCTCTGAGATATGGCAGAGCACTAAGTATGGGTGCGTCTTCTAGCTAGTATACGAAGTATAGTTCGCCACTTGACAAACTAACCCCCTTGACTAGACTTCATCACCGTTGATATATGAATTTAATTTTGATATACATATTAATATATTA
Source organism: Dalbergia cochinchinensis (assembly GCA_031216125.1). Lineage (NCBI taxonomy): Eukaryota > Viridiplantae > Streptophyta > Magnoliopsida > Fabales > Fabaceae > Dalbergia > Dalbergia cochinchinensis. The sequence goes on from CM062370.1 coordinate 45,970,802, forward strand.
TCAATGCAAATTAAAAATATTCTACACATATCCAATCGTGTAAAATTTACATATAGTAGCACATAATTAAAAGATAATGAAAAATTATTTTATATTGATATTATATTATATGCAATGAATAATAATTCTCTTATATGTTTGTTTTGAATATGACAATTTCATGTTCAGAAAAAGAGAGCCAATATTTTTACTTAAGTTTATTCCTATAATTTTTAAAAATAACTTGTGAGTTATACAAAAGAAGAACTTTTCAATTCCATAAAGTTGTATATATTTGATTGAGGGGTAAAAATATAGACATTTTTTTTTATAAATAATCATTTCACTCATTGTTGTACCTAAAATTAGTTCAGGGCCCTCATTACATCGTATTGTTGTAGTGCATGTCATTTGGTCAATGAGGGCTCAATCTTTCTTGTCCCCATTTTTTCAATAATTGCTTTAAACTGGATGCAACCTCTTTTGAAATTGAATTGAAAAAAGAGGTGGTTGAGGTGTTGGCCTTGCGATAAAATTGTTGCTTTGTAATCTTACATTAAGAGTTTGATCTCCATCCCCTCTTTCGAAAAGATCCCCTTTTCCCATACTTGGAAAAAAATTAGAAAAAAAAGGGAGAAAATAGCTTGGCAATTACTATATCAAATTAAAGAGGCAACAATTTCCAAGTACATCAAAAGACTTCGGGCTATATACATGCCATGTTCAACTAGTGAGTCATATAGAGAGTGCAACACCAGATTCAGGGAAAGCTCGATTGACTTAAAATTTCGTTAATAAATGCTGATAATGCAGTAAGCTAATTGTTACTAACTATTACTATCCGGCATTTGAATATTGAAACCCGTTATTAGGTCATGCCACGGAAGGGACAAACTACGGCATCTGCACAAGCAAGCATCATTGGCCTTGGTGTTGGGAACTTAAACACAATTCCCTACTTGCAAGAACAAGAGGAGTAACTATACTAGTAAAATTATCGCAGCAATCAACATACACAATAAATCAGAGCAATAGGGACAATGCACCAAGATTTTTAACGTGGAAAAATTCCCTCAATGTGAGAGACAAAAACCACGGGTAGTCCAGACCAAAGAAATAGCTCCACTATGATCAAAACAGGTACAAGAGAGTCTCAAATATGTGCACAAATCGTGCTAACAACAATCTAAACCAACCAAACACCAATACTCAAAATAGAGAACAAGGAATATGTAAATACCCCAAAATTGGAGCTTCTGTCCGAGACCAGTTCCTCACACTCCGGAGCTCTTCTCAATGATCCAACCGTTCAGAATGAAGAACCATATATCCAGAATCTTCTATCCAAGTTTCAACCAGATCCAACGATTAACAGCTTCAAAAACACTGATTTACGGTGATAGCTTGAACCAATGAAGTGATTCTCCAAACAAGAATAGAACTACGGTGTGAGATTGATATCTTACACTCTAGAACTCATATCGATGATCTAACCGTTTAGAATGAAGAACCAGACACCATGAACCTGCTGTAAAAGTTTCAGCCCGATCCAACGGTGAACAACTTCACAACTGCTAATTTACAGAGACAGCTTAAACCAGAAAACTGATTCTCCAAACTAAAACAGAATCTCTGTGCGAGCTCAATATCTCACACTCCAGAGCTTTTCTCGACGATCCGATCGTTCAAAATAAAGAGCCGCCTGTCAAGAACCTGCTGTCCAAATTTGGTTGTGTTTCTCTCTTCTCTCTCTCTTTGTGGCTGCTCTCTTTGTCACAAAATGATCACACATACACCCATCCCTAGCAGACCCCTCTGCCTTAGATAAGTTGAGGTAATGGGCTTGGTCATTTTAGGCTTTCTCCATATAGGAATGGAGCCCAACCCAACAAATCTCCCCCTCACGACTATGTGGAGGTATTCGCCAAACCGACGATCAAACAACAAGCTTCAAACTTCCATCTTGGCAAAGATTTTGTCATCATGTCTGAACCATTATCATCAATATGAACCTTTTCAAGTTCCAACAACTTATCATTCAAACATCACGTATCCAATGATACCTCACATCAATATGTTTGGATCTCGAATGAAAAGTTGAGTTTTTACCAGAATGTATAGCACTTTGACTATCACAAAATAGCACATACCTCTCTTGAGTAAAACCAAGCTCTTGTAAGAACTTTTTCATCCAAAGCATCTCCTTGCACGCTTCGGTAATAGCAATGAACTCAGCCTCTGTAGTGGATAATAAAGCAACACACTTTTGCAACTTAGATTGCCAAGCTACAGCTCCACTTCCAAATGTAATCAAATAACCTGAAGTAGACCTTCTAGAGTCAATATCACCTGCCATGTCTGAATCAATGTAACCAACTAAAGAAGGCTTCTCATTTCCAAAACATAACTTCAAGCTAGAAGTACCACAGAGATATCTCATAATGCACTTCACTGCATTCCAATGCTCTCTTCCTGGGTTTGAAAGAAAACGGCTAACACTACCAACAGCATGAGCTAAGTCTGGTCTAGTGCATACCATAGCATATATCAAACTACCCATGGCTGAAGCATATGGAACTCTCTCCATGTCTTTCTTCTCTTCTTCATTTGATGGACTTTGCTTGCAACTCAATTGGAAGTGTGCAGCAAGAGGAGTGCTAACAGCCTTAGCTTTCTCCATTTGAAGCCTTTACAGCACGGCTTCAATGTATTTCTCTTGTGATAACCAAAGTTTCTTCTCCTTTCTATCTCGGATGATTCTTATGCCAAGAATCTGCTTTGCTGGTCCGAGATCCTTCATTGCAAATGACATCCCAAGTTGCTTCTTCAACCTATCAATTCTTGAAGCATTTTGACCAATAATAAGCATGTCATCAACATATAACAGGAGAATAATAAAATCATCACTGGCAAACCGTTTAATAAAAATGCAATGATCTGAAGTAGTCTTCTTGTAGCCTTGCTCACCCATTACAGATTCAAACTTCTTATACCATTGCCTCGGAGCTTGCTTCAAGCCATATAAGCTCTTCTTGAGTTTGCACACATAATCTTCTTTCCCTTTTGCTATAAAACCTTCAGGTTGCTCCATGTAGATTTCCTCCTCAAGATCACCATGAAGGAAAGTAGTTTTTACATCCATCTGCTCTATCTCTAAATCAAGACCTGCAGCCAAACTCAAAACAGTCCTGATAGAGGACATCTTCACAACCGGAGAAAAAATCTCATCATAATCAATCCCTCTTTTCTGTCTAAAGGCTTTAACCACCAATCTAGCTTTATACCTTGGGGAAGAAGAATTTCCTTCATGTTTCAACCTATATATCCACCTGTTTTGCAAAGCTCTCTTACCTTTAGGCAATTTCACAAGCTCAAACGTTTGATTATCATACAGGGCCTGCATTTCATCTTGCATAGCATCAACCCATTTTTGCTTCTGGTCACTATCCATTGCCTCCTCATAACATTTAGGTTCTCTCCCATCAGTCAAGGTCACATACTCATCAGAAGGATACTTTGTTGAAGATTGTATCTTTCTAGTAGACCTTCTAAGTACAACTGACGGATTTGTAGGTATCTCATGTTGATCATCAACAACATCATCTGTTGGAGCATCTAAATGATCTCCCATCTGCTGGTCATCACAAACCCTATGGTCATCTTCTTGCATATGATCCTGGGCCTGATTCTCTACTAGTTCTTGTGCACATGGTGGCTGGACCGGATCTACGTCGATCAAGTCACTATTATGCTGAGATTCGGTCTTCTTCACTTTCTCAATATCTTCTATGGTTTGGTCTTCTACAGACACCACATCACGACTTCTCATAAGCTTTTTATCAATTGGGTCATAGAGCCTATAGCCAAGCTCATCCTGACCATACCCAACAAAGATACATTACTTTGTCTTCACATCCAACTTAGATCTCTCATCTTTTAGAACATGAACAAATACTTTGCACCCAAAAACTCTTAAGTGATCATAAGAGACATTCTTGCCAAACCACACATTATCTAGAACATTACTATTCAAAGCAACTGCAGGACTCAGATTAATCACATGCACTGCTGTGGGCAATGCTTCTGTCCAAAAATACTTAGGCAGCTTTGTTTCAGTAAGCATACACCTAACTCTTTCAATTAGTGTCCTATTCATCCTCTCCACCAAACCATTCAACTGAGGTGTTTTAGGAGGAGTCTTTTCATGCCTAATGTCTTGTTGTTTACAATACTCATCAAATGGTCCACAATATTCACCACCATTATCAGTACGAATGCATTTAAGTTTCTTACCTGTTTGTCGCTCAACCAAAATTTGGAATTCTTTGAACTTCTCCAAGACTTGGTTCTTGATCTTCAAAGCATAAGCCCAAAGCTTCCTTGAGTGATCATCAATGAATGTCACAAAGTAAAGAGCACCACCAAATGACTTCTCTTTCAATGGACCACAAACATCAGAGTGCACCAACTCCAAGAAATCTGATTTCCTTGAAGGAGAATGCTTCTTGAAGGATAATCTTCTGTTTCTGACCATGCAATGAGAACATTTCTCCAACTCTGCATTCTTCAAACCAGAAAGTACATCCTTTTTAGCTAAACAATTTAGTCCTTTTTCATTGATGTGACCAAGCCTTCTATGCCATAACTCTGAAGCTTCTTTGCTTTCAACTGCATTCACACTGCCTTTTGAAATTGTGGATTTCATCACATACAAACTTGAGGTCTTCTTTCCTCGAGCCACTACTAAGTTGCCTTTACTAAGCTTCCATTGACTACTGCCAAATATGCTAACATAGCCTTCATCATCAAGCTTTCTAACAGAAATCAAGTTTAAGCGGAGATCTGGAGCATGTTTAACATCCTTCAGCAGCAACTTCATTCCAACATTAGTTTCTAAGTAAACATCTCCCATACCAATTACTTTGGCCAAGCCATCATTGCCCATCTTTAGCACTCCATAGTCACCTGAAGTGTAAGATGTGAAGAACTCCTTCCTTGGTGTAACATGTATTGAGGCACCACTGTCAATTACCCAATCAGACTCATCAGATACTATATTAATCATATTCTCATATCCTACAATGAGAAGATCATCTGAAGTAGCAGTAGACACACGATCATTATTGTTTTCTTTCTTCACTTGCTTACCTTTGTTCTCCTTTTTCCAAAGAAAGCAATACTTTTGGATGTGCCCTGTTGTATGACAGTAATGACATTCAACATTTTTGTACCTTGATCTTGACTTGCTTCTGCTTTTACCTCTACCCTTTGTGCCTTTATTCTGACTTCTCCCCCTAGTTTCTGTAACCAACATCTCTGAGTGAGATGAAGAACCTTGAGTCTTTCTTCTCACTTCTTCATTCAAGACACCACCTTTCACAAGTTGCATGGTTACCACACACCTGTCCTTATTGGGATCATGACGGGACTACGGAAGAGAGAAATTTATTTAGTTGAAAATTATTGGAGTCGCCACCAAGTTTATTTAGAATTTGGGAAAAAACGTTGGAAAAACCCATTCATTTTGAAAATGGCCTTTGAAACCAGATTTGAGTTCGGGAGTCGGTTATGCATAGGGAAGGGTAGGAGTTTAATCTACGCACACCTGGCCTGTCTGACAAGTCTACTTTATGGCTTGTGCAAATTAAATAAATAACCCTTTTTTAAACATTTATTTTCTATTTTTATTTACAAGAAAATTGCGAAGAAGATAAACTTTCTTTTGAAAAGAAATTTCAAAGCATCAAACCGTCACGATTTAGATGTCCAAAATATTAAGTTAACAAGCCGTCATGGTTAAATTAACTCTTTATCTACAATAACAGAAATTAAATAAAATATTTTGAAATAAAATTATTAGGAAAAAAAAAACTTATAAATAAAACAAAACGCATAAATAGCATAAAAAAACTAGGAAAATTATTTACAAATAAATTAAGTGGTGAAAAGTTAATTTTGAAAGGAAATTTTAGAATATTAAAGTATCATGCATTAAAATATTCTAAAACATAAAGATGTTAACAAAGCCGTCAGCACAAATTAACTCTATTTAAAAAAGACTTTGAATATCAAGCTGTCGCAGCTAAAATATTCTGAAACATGAGATTAACAAAACCGTCTCACTAATTAACCTCTCTTTTTTATATATATACAATTCATCAATTAATTAAGTATATAAATTTTAATAAAATATCCAAATATTTATTTTGAATCCAAAATGGATAAAACTTCTCTTTTTAGACAGGAATCTACAAAGTTCAACACAATTAACTTAAATAAAACATATAAACATATAAAATAATTAAACCAAGAGAGAAAAAAAAGAAGAAAGTAAAAAAAATAATAATTCATGACCTAATTACACACAAAACGCATAACCATATAAAATAACAAAACTAAATAAATAATTCACAAATGCAAATACACAAAATACGTATAATAATTAAACTAGAAATGTAAAATAGTACAATTTACACAATTAATCTTAATCAAAACACATAAACACAGAAAGTAATTAAGCTAAAAAAAAACACAAACACTCTTAATCTAAGCAAGACAATAAAAAACATTAAATGAACACCATTATATAATTAATTTAAACAAAACGTATAAACATATAAAATAATTAAACTAAAAAAACACAATAGAAATTAAGCAAAACTTATAAACATAAAATAATTAAACTATAAACATAGACATCATTAATTTAAACAAAATACTTGAAATAATTATACTAAAGAAAGGTCCTAATTTTTATTTTATTATTTTTTAATCTTTTTCAATTAACAGAAACATTAACATTAAATTCACCCAAAATAATAGAATGAAATTAAATGAAATTAAATTGAATCACCTGTTTTTGTTTCTTTCCTTTTTGCAATTAATTTTCCTAATTTCATTCAAATAAAAAAAGAAAATATATTACAAATTTTTTTTATTGAAATATCAAAATATTTATTACAAACTCAAAGTAAAAAAAAAAAACTTTTATTTAGGCCTAAACTAAATCAAACCCAAACTCTATTCTAATAAAACAATTCTACCCAAACTAATTTCTTAAACCACTTCTATATTTTTAATATATTTTTTTTTGAAAAAAAATAAATAAATAAATCAAAGAAAGAAGTAAAAACTCCAATATTTACTTGAAACCAAAAGCAACTGAAATTTCCCTTTTTATTGTTAACACACAAATCCAAACAAATAAATCTTCTACACTAAAATAAATAAATAAATGTTAACTAAAACAAACAAACCTAAAATTTAAACTCAAATTAAGTAAACTCTTTTTTTTTAAATTCATTTAGACCGAACAAAATCCAAACTTAACAAATAAAATCCAAAAGATCACAAGATAAAACAAATGATAACTAAACCAAATAAATTCAAATTCAAATAAACAAATTTAACAAATTAAAGAAAAAAAAAAATCTCAATCTATTATTCACTTATCACTCCCATCACACACTCAAAGCTCACTCTCACACAGCTACACAATGGCTTTACAGCATACACGCTCTCACAAGTTCACTCACGCACATAACACACACACGCACTTACAGAAAGAGAAAGAAACAAAGTGGAAAAGAGTCTGAGAGAAAGAAAGAGGAGGCTTAGAAAGAGAAAATGAATCTAAGAGAGAAGGGAGAAAGCGTTTGTCGGAGAAGAGAGGAGGCCACGGTTTGGCGGTGGCATTGTCTTGAGGAAGGAAGCGCCTGACGGGGAGCTCGTGGCGGAATGCGTGCGGTGGTGTGGAGAAAAGTTGAAGGAGACCGATCAAGAAGAGGGAGGCCAACCGGCCAGCGGTGAGGATCTGCGATGAAGTCGCGGGCCGTGCGTGGCAGTCCGTCTGGCGACGCCAGGAGGGCGAGAGTGGCGGCAGTGGTGATCCGAGCCAGAACGCTTGAGAGGTTGAGCGATGGCGGACGCGTGGGGCGTCCGGCCAAGCTCCTCGGGTCGCGATCTGGTGCGGTGGGCTTGACCGCGATTGGTTTGCACCTGAGTGGGTTTGACCGCGGTTTAGGGTGAGGATGATGGCGATGGGTTGGAGGAGGAGAGGAAATTTGTGATGATGGAGGCTGCGGTTTCGTGATGATCCGAGGGGCGGAGGCCGATGGTGGAAGGGAAGGAAGACAAGATGGTTTGGTGGCTAGGGTTGGTGATCTGATGAGGTTGAAGGTGCTGGAGAGGGTGGCTATGTTGGTTGATGAGGGAAGAGGGGAGAAGATGATGGACTGAAGGGGAGGGCGATGGTGGAAGGAAGGAAGACAAGATGGTTTGGTGGTGGGGTTGGTGATCGATGAGGTTGAAGGTGGTCTTTGGAGAGGGTGGCTATGTTGGTTGATGAGGAAGAGGAGAAGATGATGGGCGAAGGGAGGAAGCGTGGCCCAGAAGGGTGGCCGCGACTACAGTGTCTTCCTTTCTTCCTTTTTTTTTTTTTTAAAAAAAAACTGATGATGATATTGCTGATGATGATGGTATTGTTTACCTATTCACTGGATTATTTTGCTAGAATTGTTGATCTCTGTATATGTATTTGAAATTTTGTTGATTGTTCTTGCTCTCTGATGCTGCTTTCTGAATTAGAATCCTTTTTGATTCAGTTTTTTTCCGTAAAAAAAAGTTATGCTGATGGTAGTGTTCATGCCCTTCTCTCTGTGTATCCCATGTTAAATGTTTCAACTCCACCGAAAGAGATCTAAATTCCAGAACACCATCATTGCCTCTGTTTGATTTTTTTATGCTTTCTCTCCTCCCCAGACTCTCGTGACTTAGCTAAAAAAAGCCAAAAGAAAGGAGACCAATCCGTGAACTCTTTGCTTCCTTTTCAATTTTTATTTTTATTTTTATATTTTTTAATAAACTATAAGTAAAAATAAAAAAAAAAGGTAGATTAAGTATAAACTGTTGGATTTTATTGTTAAAAGATTGAATAAAATCAGTTGTTCACAACACCATTAGGAGTAGAATTAGTAAGTGAGATGCGGAATGTCTCTCAAGAATCTGGTAGAGTATTTAGCAACCAAAGTCCTTGAACTTCATATTCAAACTTGATTCCCATGCCTAACAACTGATCTAAAACTCCTTGAAACTCATTCAAGTGATCAGATATGGATGACCCTTCCTTGTATCTTAGATTCATCAACATATTCAACAAATACAACTTGTTGTTCCCAGACTTGGAAGCATACAAGGATTCAATCTTTTCCCACATAGTTCTAGCACGAGTCTCATTAGCAATGTGATTATAAACATTATCTTCTACCCATTGCCGAATAAAGCCACAAACTTGTTGATGTTCAAACTCCCACTCTTCTTCAGTTTTTGAATCTGGTTTTTGTGTAGCAAATACAGGCATATGCAGATTTTTAACAAACAACAAATCTTTCATCTTGCCTTTCCATATATGATAATTAGTACCATTCAAGCATACCATTCTACTTGTATTTGCCTCCATCATTCAAGCAAGCTACAATCAATAATACCCAAGAACGAGCTCTGATACCAAATGTTAGGAACTTAAACACAATTCCCTACTTGCAAGAACAAGAGGAGCAACTATACCAGTAAAATTATCGCAGCAATCAACATACGCAATAAACTAGAGCAATAGGGACAATGCACCAAGATTTTTAACGTGGAAAAATTCCCTCAATGTGAGAGACAAAAACCACGGGTCGTCCAGACAAAAGAAATAGCTCCACTATGATCAAAACAGATACAAGAGAGTCTCAAATATGTGCACAAATCGTGCTAACAACAATCTAAACCAACCAAACACCAATACTCAAAATAGAGAACAAGGAATATGTAAATACCCCAAAATTGGAGCTTCTGTCCGAGACCAGTTCCTCACACTCCAGACCTCCTCTCAATGATCCAACCGTTCAGAATGAAGAACCATACATCCAGAATCTTCTGTCCAAGTTTCAGCCCGATCCAACGGTTAACGACTTTAGAACACTGATTTACGGTAACAGCTTGAACTAATGAAGTGATTCTCCAAACAAGAATAGAACTACGGTGTGAGATTGATATCTCACACTCCAGAACTCGTATCGATGATCAACCGTTCAGAATGAAGAACCAGACACCATGAACCTGCTGTAAAAGTTTCAGCCCGATCCAACAGTGAACAACTTCACAACTGCTAATTTACAGAGACAGCTTAAACTAGAAAACTGATTCTCCAAACTAAAACAGAATCTCTGTGCGAGCTCAATATCTCACACTTCAGAGCTTTTCTCGACGATCCGACCGTTCAAAATAAAGAGCCGCCTGTCAAGAACCTGCTGTCCAAATTTGGTTGTGTTTCTCTCTTCTCTCTCTCTTTGTGGCTGCTCTCTTTGTCACAAAATGATCACACACACACCCAACCCTAGCAGACCCCTCTACCTTAGGTAAGTTGAGGTAATGAGCTTGGTCATTTTGGGCTTTCTCCATATAGGAAGGGAGCCCAACCCAACACTTGGTACATGTTCGATCTGCCGCACACCTGTGAGCAACAAGAAGCTATGAAGAACGGGCACGCAAGTGGACTTTGGAGGCATCATCTCAACATCAATCCGGGGTACCCTGAGGTGGCCCACTGGAACCGCGAGTTCGGGACCAGCGCATGTGGAGCACAAATAGTAATACATCTTCTAGAATCATCCCTTAATGGTATTTCATAATCCCTATATTACAGTTTGGTTCTAAATCTCGTATTTTGGACATATTTAAATAATATAAATATAAAATAGAAAGTCTGTCAATAATAAATTATTCATTCCAATTATCTATTTATTTTTCTGTCATTCCCTCATTAACTTGAACGTTGTAGGCCCTTTACAGGTATCCATTCCCAATGCTCAATCCAAATCCACCGGGAGAAAGGAAGGAAACAACCTGGAACACCACCGACTATATGTCGGAGAGTGATCCCAGCATAACAGTATGTTACGGTAACATACAGTAAAATATTCATGATATACAGTGTTGTCTAAGTGATTAACGTACTTGTGGTCGTGGTCCCAAATATTTATATGATGTTCATGCATGGCTGGAAACAAACTAGATGAGGAAGTCGGGATTGGGAAAATTCGATCTATGTCAAGGAGGAAACAGTTAATTAGTCTTTAAATTAAAGAACTAATGATCGGAAGTTTAGCTAATTAACAATCTATGCAACTCATGACCTGCAGCCACGAATTTAATGCAGAGTCTCCATCGAAAGCGGAAAGTGTTGGTTTTATTTGTACATTATTTTTTCAGCAGATCACTAAGTTTTATTTGTATACTATTAGGTATGCAATTACATGTGATGCATTTATCACTATCCATCAACACAACTCACAAGCTCGTGCATGCGTGGACTTATAAGGTATGTGTGGAATATTATAAATCATAGGGCAGCAAGCGGCGCCGCAGCCACTCATGTTTTGCATTATTCATAGCTACTGATGAATTATCTCACATAAATAAAAACCCGTGAAAAAACAATACGCTTATTCTCCCTCTGCCTTTTTTCCTTATTTCATGGTCTTGACATTTCTATATCAATATTGAGTACCGAGTCTTCAGACTTCAGTGTTGTGAATCTAAGCACTTCTCCTCTCTTCTTTTATTTTTCCCCCCAATCTAACGTTTCATATATTAGGGGATCCGAGAATGGCAACGTTTTGGCCTAATTAAATTATTCTATTTAATTCCTATATTTACAAAGTTATAAATTTATCAAATATAAAACAATGATAACAATAAACCATAAGGTTTATAGCAAAGTTAGTATAGCTAGCTAGACTTTTAAACATTTAGTTAAGAGTTTGATTATTTATGCAAGAAAATCTCATGGCCTGAAGTAAAATCTACGTCAATAATCTTTACACTTTTAAAGAATTAGTCATGTCTTTAGGTGGTTGATATATTGAATGATAAAAAAATGATGATAATAAAACTTTCTTTACTAGGTGAAATCAATTGCATAAATTAAACATAGCTATCATGTCATATCGTGAAAATTATATCTGTAAATAAATTATTTGAATCTAAATTTTTCTCAATAGCTTTCTCTGTAAGTTAATCTTAATTAAGGATGTATAAGACAAAAAAAAACTGTTTAATTATGACTTGATATATATTAGTCGTTGATTCAGCACCATCTAAGGAAAATTAAAGAAGAAATAAGTTGAGAACTATAAGAAGCCGACACAAGTGGATCTGTCTAGATCCTTCATCGCAACCGCAGTCGTCTCAGTTCCCTGTCGCTGAGTCACATATGGAAATGCAAAAAAAGAGAATTTCTTGAAATTTTAAAATGTAGCTCAACGAACCAAGATGAGAGTCATTTAATTGGTTCGCTTGGTTTAATAACAGAAAATACTGAAATATAATTTTGAAAATAAATTAAACAAGCAACGCGAAAAAAAGTAAATCGGCTAAAGAGTAAGGAATACACAATGATGAGAAATGTTTGGAATTTGGTATACAACAATTCTTTATAACAACTTTATATTTCTAGTGCATAGATATACATAGGCCACACACTTATTTTATCTTTATATATCTCTATACAATAGAGGTGTAAAATTATTATAAAAAAATATTAATATTAAATATTTTTTCACACCGATTTTTGTCATCATCAATTATTTAAAATTTTTCTTCACCTTCAAATTTTGACGAAACTTCCTTTCTTCCTCCCACCCAATTTTTAAATAGAGTAGTCTATAGTATGTTTCTCATAAGCACACGACCAAACCTCCTTCCATCTAGAATTTACCCATGGTTTATTTTTTCTCAAAGTATAATTGCCCTTATAATTGAGCAACAATGAATTTCTTAGAAATAATCTCTCCCTAGAGTAAATTAGCAAATTTAGTTGTATAGAGCTATAATATATATATATATATATATATATATATATATATATATATATATATATATATCTTTTCTTCTCTTCCTCTTTCTTTCCTGTCCAATCCTCAGGCATTTTTACTCCCAACGAAACATTCCATTTTCGTGTAACTTTTGCTAGGAACAAGAACAACCATCCTTCGGGTGTTATATGGAGCTATGGCTCAGAATTACAAAATTTACTGGACCTGGGGACTCGCACGTTCATTTCGTAGATACATAAACAAAAAAATAAATAAATTCTTACATGGGCACAACTGGACAAATTTAATAATTTATATTTACACACATTCATAATAAAAAGTATATTTTTTTGAGATAAATTTATTTAAAATATTCTCACCTATTTATAAATCTCACCAAATTTATTGCAGATATGCATAAAAATAATGCATTAGACTTGTACTCATCCAAAAGAATTTTTATAAGAATAATAGAAGAAAGGTCATGTTATTAATTGGGAACAAGAGCTCAAAGAGAAATTCTTACAGCACAATAAGTAACACTTAATTATATATTTTTGCACATCACACTCACAACAAAGTAGGTAGGTCTCGCATAATCAAATAAGTATAGCACATTAATTAAATAAAATTAATATGATCTATTTTTTCTCTGAGTGTGTGAAAATTATGAAATGTTAAACCTATTCCTAGACAGAATCTCTCGAGCTTGAGAGAACTTTAGTCTAAGCTCAATAAATAAATATATTCGTTCATGTACTTCAAAGAATTTGCTTCAAGTAAATACAGGTATATTCTTTCTTTTTGTTCTTGTTGATTATTAAACTATAACGTGGGAGGTAACTAATTGAAGAGTATAATAAAAAACTGCTAGTGTGTAACTAAAATATAAACTAGGAGTTGAGAGATGTATGGGCTTTTGTGGTCTTTCAGTTGACATATTCAAGATCTGATCCCAAGGATTTCCCTTCATATGGGATTTCGTACGGGACTCACATTCCAGGGTAATAGATGACGCCACACTACTTCATATATTTTAATCAGCAGCATGTTAAGCCTTGGAATTTTTTTCCTCCCATTTCCACTTAAAAAAATCTCAAATGAATCTTGTCAAATTGTCCATTAGTAGCTAGCCACGGATAGCACGGGCGCTCCCACTTCAATCTTGAGCAAATTACAAATGGGTTCTCTTTTCCGCGGCGAAATGACAATATTGCTCACCCGAATCATGCTCTAAATATGCATAGAAATAGCTAGAGATCAACCAAAATGAGAAGCATGCAGCAGCGCGTGCTTGGAAAATGGAAATTGCATTTGTATGTACTATGGAAAATCAACCCTAGGCACATGCATGTGCGTGCCCTATATAGTGTTAGCAACGAAAAGTTTGTATTATTGTCACGAGCGTGCGGTGGGGGCGAAGCATGATGATATCTACTTTAAAGAAGTTGTTAGACGGCTAATCACGTACTCTAAATGATTGAAAAGCCTATGTTAATCTCCGCAAATAATGTTAATAAACAGTTGAATTGATGTGATGCGTCGTCGCTCGCTTTTTTTCTTTCAGCACTTAGTGGCTGGAAATTCATAATAAAACGTTGATTTGTTTCTTATTTACACAAAAGGGCAAGCAAATGGTCGATGAAATTGACACATCATCAATTTTGATTCGTACAAATTAATGGTTATTATCGTCTTTTAGGACATGGGAGGACTCAAATTATCAAATAGTAGGGTGCCCTCTTCCCTATATTTGTTAATTTTAAAATATAAGTTTGCAGACTGATTAATTTACTAATCGGGGATTCATTAAGAAGCCGATTAAAGTCAAAACTTAGATGCGTCCTTGTGTGTCTAAGATAAGAAACGTCTTTGGGACGAGGGAATTGACTTTGGTGCCTCAAAAGAAGCATTTATATCAGAAGAGAGGACAAAGGAAGAGATTCTTCATCAATATGCTCAACCATGTCTTCGATGGGTAGAGGGAAAGAACAGCAAAAGATGGAGATTGATCTCTCTTTGAAGATAGATGTTGATAATGAAGATAGAGGAGGAGCAACAGTAGATAAGCGAGTGAAAGGAGATGAAGGGGAAGAAATGACACGGACACAGGAAGAGGAAGAAGTTCCTGAAGCGACACCTGGCGAAATAGAAGATGATGCATTAGTGGTTGAAATTTCTTTGCAAGATAATACAAAAGCAAGAGAGGTGACTTTTCATAATTTAATGTCAGATTGAATAGCATCACTAATAATTCTTTGTTTCCCCTCTCCTTAGCACTTCTGTTGGTATTGTTGTTTCCTTGAAAATTAACAGCTAAAATCGTATACTAATTTTTCTCCTTAGATTTTCTGTTAGTGTTTGTTTATGCATGCATGTGTAACTCTTGAAACACAAGTCTCTTGATTGTTTGAGTATATATGATGTATATGCTACTTGCTTTGAAATCGTTAAATTAAGGGAGTGATTTTCCAGCAGTTAAGTATCTTACAAATGGAGATGGAGAGCATGAAAGAGGAAAACAAAGTTCTTAGGAAAGTGGTGGAGCAAACCATGAAAGACTACTACGATCTGCAAATGAAATTTTCAATCATCCATGAAAACAATAAAAGCAAGGTAAATTCGATCGTTTCTTTGTAGCTATATAATTAATGATCCCTATTTTATATATATGACTAATGATAGAATCCATTTATTAGAAGCATCAAATTTCTCTCTCACTTCAAGACAATGCAAGCAATGAAGGGCCAACGAGAATTCATGAGATCTTTAATAACAAAATTCAAAGAGCACCATCCCCACAAAACACCGATGATGATAGTTTAAGCGATAGTGAATTGGGTTTATCACTAAGGTTGCAGAAAAGCACGAGCCATAAAGAAACGGAGGAAGGTAAGGAAGACAAAAAGGAGCAGCCAACAGGTTTTGCATCATCAGTGCAGAACAAATTGCAGCGGACACATGAATTGTCTGGTATTACTACCCACGTTGCCTCACCACCTAACAGGAAGGCTAGGGTTTCTGTTAGAGCAAGATGTGAGGCAGCCACGGTGAGTTCAAAATATATAATACATTATAAACCCATCAAGCCAACTTTATGATATGCAGAAACATTATAAACCCATCAAGCCAACTTTATGATATGCCGAAAGAGTTTAATTTTAATATGTGAATATAAATTTTCTTTTACATAATCATCCATCAAATATCTTAATTGAAATAACTTTTTAAATGATAGAGTGATATATAATTATATTTATTAATATGGTATTATATGATTTGATTATTGTATAAATTTTTTTTATACTTTCAGTATATTAAAATTAAATTTTTTGTATAAAACTCAAATTTAAAGTCAATTCCATACATATTTTGACAGATGAATGATGGGTGCCAATGGAGAAAATATGGGCAGAAAATTGCAAAAGGAAATCCATGTCCACGAGCCTACTATCGTTGCACTGTAGCTCCAGGCTGTCCCGTTAGGAAACAGGTAGTTCTCAAATCTCAAGTATATTTATACTCTGTAATATTGCATCATTTCTAAAATTCCGGCATTTCTATTTATATATTTAGCAACTATATTTTATGTCGATCGTTTGGAATTCTGTTCTATTGTTTTTAATTTTTCCAATTCTTATATGTTGTATTTTACGTATAGGTGCAAAGATGCATAGATGACATGTCCATACTAATCACAACCTACGAAGGAACACATAACCATCCACTTCCTGTGGGGGCAACTGCCATGGCTTCTACAGCTTCTGCGGCAGCGTCCTTCATGTTGCTGGACTCAAGCAATCCTCTCGCTGATGGCGCATCAAGTTTCAGTCATGCAGCTCTTCCTTACAATACCTTCCACCCATTAAACCCAGCATCCAATATTAGAAGCATAAACCCTAGTGACCCCTCCAAAGGGATTGTTCTTGATCTCACCAACAATCTCAATGACCAATCACGACGTTTTCTTAGTGGTAGCTCCTCCAGTGCGACAACTGAACCGCGTTTTTCTTGGATGCCAAACAAGTACCAGAGTGGTGGTCCCGCTATTGCAATGAACAGTTTCCACCATAATCCTGCTAGAGCCGTGGATAATCATCATGAGAGGATTTGGAATAAGGGAGAACAAAGTAATAAGGCAGTAGATGAGAATGTGTCCGCAATTGCCTCAGATCCAAAGTTTAGGGTTGCTGTTGCGGCGGCCATAACATCACTCATGAATAAAGATCAGAGCCACGCTGCTCACTATCCTCTAGGGACTTCCTTTGGTCCCAGGAGCAGCAGTACCCAAAATGGTGGCTCTAGTGGTAGCAACAAATGGGCCATAGGCTCTCTCTCTACAAATGGAAATGGCAAGACCACTTGATTTACAAATTGAAAGACTTTGACACCGAATTTGTACGGGAGACAGAAGGTGAAGGTTAATGGGCCGTTATATATACAGCACATACTATGCTTGAATTAATAACATTTCAAGTAACATCGCAAGCATTACATAAATACAACTTGCTTATTGTTGTTGACTGCTAATTTCTGAAGAAATACTTTTGTGTGATAAGGGATTAGCATAACGTGAAGGACTTGAATACGGTTAGCAAAGGCTCAGTTATCAAGGAATTGCAAAGCCTTTTTAATTGTGTTTTTCTAGTCTTGTAATGTACTCATGTAGAACCAAGTTGAGAGTCAAGCAAGTATCCGGTTCTGGAAAATCGGTTCCTTTCCTTGCTTTAGTTTTAGAATTTTTTATTTTTTATTTTGGGTGTTGGAGTACTTAGCTTCCTTGTGAAAAAAAAAAGATTAATTGTGTGCTTGATCTAATTGCATTGCTACGTTAACTGCAAGTGTGTACATTAATTGTGCATGTGTTTTTCTCATATATTTATTTTCTGAACTCTTTTTTTTTTATCATCTTTGCCCATTTATTTATCTTTTTATCATGTTATCATCTATCCGTGGTCATATTTCCAACTGTAGACACGGCCATAGAAATCTATATATTTCAAATCGACTCCATAACGTGGGTGCATTATGTTGTGTGTGTGTGTATATATATATATATATATATATGTATGTATGTATGTATGTAAATCAGAACATGTGATATGATATATGAATGTATATACAATGTATGACATAAAACTTGCATATAATATAATTCTTTATATTATGTTAGGGTAATTAGTTATTCAGAGTAAACACAAATTCTTGAAATAGATAACCAACTTTGTTCTTTTTATTGAAGTCATAATGATGACTTCTTTTAGTAACGCTGTGCATAAGGTAGTGAAGAGAACATTTAAATTTCAGTATATTCTTAAAGCATTAAGTTCAAAGGACTAAACATCTACTATTTCTAAATGGTATCTTTTTTCCTATTCTTTCAATAATTTATTAACACGTAAAATATATATATATTATATTTAATAACTTATTAATTTTGAATCTATTTTAATTTTTATCTTTCTATATGTCAATAAATGATTGGAAAAATAAGGAAAAATACACCATTCAGAACACACAAGACTTCATGCATGGAAAACTTTATTAAATCCAAGCATTTTAGGGTAATTCAATGGAACCCTAGGCAAATCTTGGGTTTAAAAACCTTGCCTATACATACGAATAAGAAAACTCCTAGATTTGTAATAAATACATATTATAAATATTTTTTTCAAAATTTAATTTTGTAAAATAGTACTTAAACAAATATAATTTATAAATGAATCTTTATTTTTTTTTTGTAAAATACAATTCATTCATTGAGAGATTAATTATTAATGGCAAAAATAATTTATAATAATTATTTTTAAAACAATATTACATATTTTCTCAACTAATGATTTTTGAATATTAATGTATATTTTTACAGTGAAATAACAAAATTCTTCTTGTTACTTTTTCCATGAGTCATCTTTATACACAATATTAATAAATAATTTTATTTTGGCATGCATCTCTAAAATTAACAATTGAGAAAATATATAATTTTTATTTTTTAAAATTTAATTATTATAAATTATTATTACTATTAGTATTTGTTTTCTTGTGTGTAATTGGGAAACTAGAAAAGTAGCTTTTGTTTTTCCAATAAAAGCTGTTTTGAAAAAGTAAGTTTGATTGAGTATTTTAAATCAATAAAGTGATTCAAATATTGGGGAAAAAAATAGCTATTTTAGAAACAGCTTTTTTTGTGTAACTAATATTAGTTGTCTTAACAATCTTATGTACTCATGGTCAACTAACCCTATTAAATATTGCAACACTTAGGAAGCAAAATTAGTTATATAGCCAGCCAGCAAACAAGGCCGTATTGTCTAGTCATCAAAGGAAAAAAAAAATACCAAAATTGAGCTTATCTCCAAATTAAAAAAATGAAATATCTATTTTAAACGTAGTTGATGGGACTCTCGTATAGTGTATTTATTAATTTACAGATAAATAATCCATCACCTTTTCACCTTAAAAATAAACTCGCATTGGGGAAGTCTACTCATTTATTTTCATCTGTGGGTTACTCATTGACTCGTATATTCTTTTTCTTGGTCATAATATTGTTCTCCTTTTTTGGGTCGTATATATATTTATTTTTTGGTCTGGTCGTATAGTTTGTTCACATTGGTATTCTGGTAAAGGCGACTTGTGAGGTGAGCCACGCCTGACCAGGACTTGTTTTTGGGACTTAAAACCAAACTTCAAAGCTAGACTCAGGCTCAGGCCTTCAAAGAAAAAAAAAAGTCGGTACAATTAATTTGCGGTGAGTCACGACCGAGAACCGACCCAAGAAGAAAATGGTACGACTTAGCCTCTATTATTGTAAAATTCACATGTTCAATAATGAGGCCGTACCCATTTTAATCCCTTTAAATTTGTGATTTATTTTAACTTTGATATTATAAAATATGAGTCATTTTAATTTTTTAATTTATTTTTATTTAATATTTAATTAATTAAATGATAATATGTAATTTTAAATAATAAGTTGATATACAATTTATTTTTTGAAGTAGAATGGAATTTAAAACAATTCATTTTAGAGTCTAACATTGCACAAAATAAATTTATGATTTGAATTGAAAATTTAAATGACTCATTTGTAAAATTTTAGATACAAAAATAAATTATTTTAAACTTTATTATACTTTGAATGTTATAAGATATAAGGTACGTCAAGATATCATTTAAATTACTTATAATCATTTAATTGATAAAATATTAAAATAAAAAATAAATTAAGAAATTAAGTAATTTTTGCACGATCGAATAATTTTAAGTATTAATACAATTTTAAGTAATTTTTTCAGGATCGAATAATTTTTTAATTAATAATCTTTGACAAAGTTTCATGTTAGGTTCAAATCAATGTTTTATTAATCATATATGTGTGTGTGTGCACGCGTGTATTTTAAATCATTATAAAACTTGACGCAATATATATTTAAAATGTATAAAATTCAAATTCATTTTAATAATTTTTTTTATGTTTGTCATTTTTAAAATTTGACACAATTATCCATATGAATAATTGTAAGTTAACAATTGGATCAATAAAAAGATATTTTATAAAAAATATTGAAATATGTAACTATATTTAAAGCTAATGATACCGATATTACTTGAACCTGTTTATATATATATGTGTGTGTATATATATCAAGATTTTGATTCTTCATTGGTATTTCTTCTCCATAGGAAGTAAACCTCTCTGAGATATGGTAGAGCACTAAACATGGGTACGTCTTCTAAAAGTTAAAATGATTCGCATTTTACGATCTCAAAATGACTTTTAAAAGTTAAGAACTAACATAATTTATAAATATAAAATCAACAACTAAAATAACATTACGGCTTCCAATAATACTACTTTATATGATTCAACCACGTACGGCAAAGCAAAGAGGGGGCCATGGTGCTGTGGCGGATGGAATTTGAGGGTAGTCAACGAAGACTTCAGTGGCAGGTGGAGGATCGTGTGAAGTAAATGTTCTATACTTTACTGAACAAGTTGACCCACCATAGAAGCCAGCCCAAATCCTTACAAGCTTGTATAATAATAACACAAGGATGCACGAGCCATATCAGCCAAAGTTATTGTAATGTTTATTGGGCCTAATTTGTTAGTTGTCTAGTTTTCAAATAAAATTAAGTTTAGGCCCATCCTCAAATTCGTCCTTATTTATTTATTTACACCCTTCCTTTCCTTGTTCCCACCATCAGTTTTTACCTCCAAGTGACCTCAAAAGAAAAGGTATTATTTATCTTGAATATAATAATATAATATCTACTAATTTTAGAGGTATGTGACTAGGTTTAGCCCAATAATCCATCCCATGAAGTTTATTGAAACGAATTTGGGTTCTGAAATTTTATCTATATATTCTTTGAGTTGGGTTCAGATCATATTTTAAATTGATCTAACTCAATATAAAAATAATTAATTTGTTCAAACTTATATTTAAAAAATTATAATAAGTAATAAATTATAAAATTATGTGCTTCAATTAATACATTTTATACAATACAAATATTATTTTTATATTGATATGACTTGTTTTAAAATATATATCATAAAATATCTCTTAAGTTTCCTTGTTTTGGAACACAATTTGAATCAAGATTCTAATTCTCACAAAAATTCAATTCCATCAAAACCTTTAAAAATAAATCAGACCTAAAGAGATCTTATTTGTGGATGGAATTGAGTTAAAAGATTGAAATTACCCATAAATCCTCTTCTCTATTGTGTTGCCCTTCTGCTGCAACCTTGTTTGTTGTTCTTGTTGGTTGTGCTTTGTTCTTTTTTTTTCTTCCTTCCTTTACTGGAGCCACATGCTGGGGCTTTGTTCTTTTTTCTTTTTTTTTTCTTCCTTGCTACGGACTTGGAGTGGAAGTGGAAGTACTAAGTGCTGGGCGCTGGACAGTGAGTGCTGGGGCTTTGTTTTTTTCCTTCCTTCTATCATTGAGAGCTGGGAGCGGGGATGGGAGTGGGAGTGCTAGCAGAGGACACTGGGTGCTGGACTGGGAGTGCTGATGTGAGTGGATGCTAGTTGTTAGTGAGGATAAAATGGTAAAAAGAAACAAATCAATTCATTTTTATATATATTCCAAATTAAGGAATTCAATTCAATTCATTTGTTTACTAACTCATTCCAAACATAAGAATTCAATTCAATTCCTAATGAAATTCAATTCTTGATGGAATTCAATTCAATTTTATCTCTTAAAAATTTTCTAAACAGGCTGTAAGTATTTAATTAAGTGTTTAATTTCTAGTGGTGTGCATATAGAAAATTTTATAGCCAAGGACAAAAATTATATTTATAAACTCTACGTTTTGAAGGGATTAGTCATTGTTTCTCTAAATTGGATATCTGGATAAAAAAATCAAATTGAAATTAAGATATTATTTAATAACTTAAAATAACTAACCCAATTCATAAGCAATCGAGACTTTAGTTTATCAATATGTCTCGATAAGAAATTGGAGATCACGAGTTTAATTCCGATCCTCACTCCCATTTCTTGTTATCTTAGATAAAAAAAAAATCACAAGCAAGTAAAAGGGAAGTAGATATGTAGAATCATGTAAAGAACGAACACAAATATTTTCTAATTTAGCTTTTACATTTTTAAAAGGGAAAAAAAAGACAAACTTTATGGCTTTATTAAAAGTAGAAAGTAACTTATGAACACATGTGCCTGTGAACTGAGTGATAGGGTGTATTGTTATTATTATTATAAAAATAAAATATAAAAACCTGAGTGGTGGAGAGCGAAGAAAATCATTGCAGTTCCGAAATCTGCCCTACCAGCCTTGTGCCTCGTGGCGAAATCACGTTTCCGCTCGTCTTCCCATTACATAGTAATAGACCAATAGTATGTCCAACAGGTAATTACCAAACTAGTACAGCACATTAACAATGACAATTCCCAATTTTATTAAGGAAAAAAGAAAAGGTACTTACCATAAAAAATTTCACCCTAGTACTACAAACAAACGCCTAATGATTGGGCTATGAAATATTTTAATAAATATTATAGTCTAACGAAAAATTGATATATGCAATTAGCCAATACATGCCATAATTCTTAAACGAAAGTTTGAGATAATAAATAATAAAAACCTCAAAAATAATTTTAATAAAAATTGTATATTTTTACAAGAAAAAAAATTGACATTAGTATTTTAAGAATATAAGAAACATCAAGTTAAAATTTTTAAAATATAAATATTAATTTAGTTGTTCAATAGCCTTTTAATATATATTTTTTAAGCTAGTCTTTTAATACATATTTAACTATAAGATAAGAGTTTTGTGTCATAACAATCAAATTAAGTAATTTTTAAGATCTGTGATAAATTTTTCTAAAAATCAATCGAAGCATTTACTAATATAAATAAGTTACTTGTAAAAAAAAATATATTTTTTGTACTTTGAATACTATATTTATGGAATTGAGATTTGAATTTAGGAGCATATTACACAAAATTCTTGTTATTAGATCAATTTTAATGGCTTAAAAAATATAATTTAATTTTGATAAATTAATATTGTAAAAATCTTTTACTATCATTCAATGAAACATTTTAATTTGTGCGATTGCTATTCAATAGTACATTATTGAATAGTAGTGTAATTTTTTTTATACAATAAATATAGTAAAATTAAATTTTAAAAAAGGAGATGCTATACAATGAAAAAAGCTTTTAAAAATCTTAGTTCTGATAAATTTTTCTGACTTTCTATTATTATTTTTTCTATAAAATACATGTTATAAAGAAGTAAAATGTTTAATGCCTATTTTATTTTAATTTATATTTTTAGTTTTCAAGATTTTATCAAGAAAATATTGATAATTAAAAATAAAAATAAAAATTTATAACCTTTAAAATTTTTAATTTTTTTTTTTTATAAAATCTGATAAAATAAAAACTGAAAACACAATTGAATCTACTTTGCTTGTCAAAAAATAAAAAAAGGAGTGAAGCCCCGAATTTTTTGTCTCGAAATATTTTGTAAGTGATTAATGAATTTACATGAATAGCGAATGAATGAGAAGTGAGAACTGAGAAGAGCAGCGAGGTGCATTTTCTGTCCACTTTCCCAGCAGCAGCCAACTCAGAAGAACAGCAAAACACAACACAACACAACACGACACGACACGACACAAGCAGCTTCTTAGAAACACAAACACCAAACACCAAACCCCAAAAACCAGAGAGCATAGCAGCCACCCAGCCATGGAGTCCAGGTGGAAGATGACCAAGGCGAAGACGACAAAGAAGAATAGCCACAAGCAGACCTCCAAGCCCAAGCTCGAGCGCCTCAACGCCAAGAAGAACATCGATTACCAGCTCCCAACCACAACTACAACCACTTTCCAACAACACCCTCATTCACCTCCTTCCTCTTCCTTCCAAGACCAAACCAGCTTCAGGGTCTCCGACGGCGAATTCCACCTCATCTTCCAAAGATTGGGCCTCTCCGGCCCAGAAGACTTCGATATCCCCACCGAAGATTGGGAAGCACGAAAGGCTCGCTTTGCTACCGAAAAAGTGAAGGAAGATCGCAATTCAGCTGAATTGGGAACTGGGGTTCTGCTTGATTCCGATGCCGAGTCCAAAGATGAGAACTTTTTGCGACCCTTTGAAGAGGGAGCCTTGAAGCTCGGTGTTTCTTCGGATTCCAAGGTTTCGGGTGGGAAAAATGGAGATGGGGTTGTTGGGGGAGGGATCAAGGGTGTTAGGCCTCCAGTTCTGGCTCCCCCACCTCCTATGTCGAGGCCAATTGTTGATGGGTTTGGTTCCAATTGGGATTTGATGAGGTCTTTTGGTCCGCAGGATAATGTTCTTGGTGTTGGTGTTGTTGTTTCGCCGTCGTCTTCTGGTGAAATTGGTGTTGCTTGTGGCAGGGTCAGGAATGGAGAAAGGAGCTTGCTTTTCACGGATTCTGGTTCGTTCACTACCTCCCATGATGATGATAGTGATGTCGGTGGAGAAAGGGCTTGTTCATGCTCTGGTTCTGGTGTGGTTGATGAGTTGTCTCACAGTGTTTCCTCAAATGGGTGGTTCTCATCGTGGCAAAAGGGTGACCTTTTGGGAAAGGGATCCTTTGGAACCGTCTATGAAGGCTATACGGAGTGAGTCGCTTTCCTTTTTTGTTACTTCTTTTATTGTTGTTGTTGTTTTTTTTTTTTACCAATTCACTCTTTGGTTGGTTAGTTCTCTAATGACTTAGGTGGAAACGTGCATATTTTTTTGCCTCTGCTCTAAAAACATGGCCTGGTTAGAGATTTGTCTGTGTTGTTTGAAGAACTAAATTGCAGTTGGAAGAAACCCTGATTATCTGATTCTCGTTACATTTTTGAGACATGATTTAAGTTGTTGGTGTTTCCGGGTTTGTATGTGATTTACTTTGATAATTAAAGCTTTGTTCAAATTGTAGCATTCAATTTCCATAGAATGTGCACTTGTTAGATGATAGTATCTTATCACTAGTAAACGCACACAACTCTCTAGAAGGCCATTAGTAGGCTTTGATTTGGGAATTTAATTTGTTCAAATTGTAGCATTCAATTTCCATAGAATGTGCACTTGTTAGATGATAGTATCTTATCACTAGTAAACGCACACAACTCTCTAGAAGGCCGTTAGTAGGCTTTGATTTGGGAATTTTATTTGTAGCAGCTATATTTATTGGAACTCTTCTGAATCCATAGCTGAAAATTGTTAAAAAAATAGGATTCCAATGATTTTAATAACAAGTTTGTTGCGAACAGATCTTCCATTTTCTTCGATAGAGGTCACATACGCATTTTCTTTTCTTGCAGTGATGGATTCTTTTTTGCGGTGAAGGAGGTGTCTTTGTTGGATGAAGGTATCCAGGGGAAACAGAGCATCTTCCAACTTCAGCAGGTGGGAACTCTTTAGTCTTCTCATTAAAAGCTTATGAGTTATGACATATTGTTCATCTGTTAATTCCATCTTATACGACATTATTTTATTATATGAATATTTGTTTCCTTCCTCGCAGGAAATATATTTTTTGAGTCAGTTTAAACATGAGAACATAGTTCGATATTTTGGCACAGATAAGGTATGCTATTATCTAGTTGGCAACTGGCAAGCCTTTTTTAGTTCATCCAGGATATGATATGATATTATAGGAAGAATAATTGCATTTTAAGGAATTGAACAAGGCAATTAAAATAAGCATATTGCAAATTGGAAAGCATTTACTTGGCTGAAAGTCAGTTTGTTCATTGAGCATCTTGAAAATTGTGGCAACCCTACAGAAGCGTAGTGCTTCAAACTTTGGTCTGTTTAAACGGTAAAACTGATAATTTTTTTTCCTTCATCTAATGCAAAAAAAATAAATAAAAAAATAAAAATCTCATCAACGGATATCCCGCTGAAACAACAACAAATTAAGCCTTTCCCCCCTATGTATTGATCTCCTACTCCTGCTGTAAAAAATATGGGTCAAGTATTTTCTGCTAGTTCTTGTAATGTGATATTAATTTGTTCATGCATGCATTTATTTGAGAAAGTCAGTGTAAGACCCTTAATTCTGTCTGAGCTGTCTGTTTCTAAAGTTGCCTTATGTTTTCCCCTTCTATATTACACATCTTTCTTTTTCTTACTCTATTCATCTTTCTTTTTTGCAGTTTTTCACAGCAACCTTAATCTATTCCATTCGACTTTCAAAAACTATTTGATTGAAGTAGATGAATGTTATTGGACTTTGTGAATTACTCTTAATCATGGTTGAGTGACTCATATGATTGATTGCATTCTTTTTCCCGTAGATCTGGCTTATTAGTGCATATGTCATTGTTTAGCTATCTGCTCATAAAATTTTTTAAATAAATCCTGAATTTGGTCCTGGGATGAAATACTTTGACATTAAACTACTCCAGAAGTTACTGTTTGCTGGGTCCAAATTGATGTCATGCTATGGCCGAAAATCATCATTCAACGGTCAATTTGATGTCACTAATTTTTTTAAGACCAAATTGATGTTTTGAAATTTTTTTGAGGGCAAAAAGATTAGGGTTTACTCAATTATTTAATGTCTGGATCTGTTACATAACAGCAATTGCATTTCTAGTGTTTTTATTCTTCTTCTTTTCTTTGTTACTTATATTTATATTTTGTATTTCCCAGTCCCACGATGGAAGTGCACTTTATATCTTCCTTGAACTTGTGCCAAAAGGGTCATTGGCAAATCTCTATCAAAAGTATCGCTTAAATGATTCTCAAGTTTCTGTGTACACGAGGCAGATTTTAAGTGGCTTGAAGTTTCTTCATGACCGAGATGTTGTCCACAGGTAACATGAGTGCATTTCCTATTGCGAATCAATTCATTGACTGTGCTTATAATAACTGCAATCTTATTTGGTTAAGTTCCATGAGGAAGCTAGCTGGCTTGGTTAACGATGATACACTGCTTTACAGTTAATGATCAAGGGATTTTGGTCTCATGCTTACTGCTCTAGGGAAGCATATTTTAGAATGTTCTGGTTAATAAAGGGGTTCTTCACAACTCAAATTTCTGTGCCTGTAATTGTGCTAGCGTGTATCAAACTACAATTTTGTATCCAGTAGAAACTGGATGATAACAGATATCTTGCAAGCCATATGACTATGACATTTCAAAATCCCTCAAATATATTTTCTTTTGAGCCTTTTAAGTATATTGTCTTCATGATCAAGTTTCAAAGTGTATTTAGATGAGGAGTTTACAATCCTGTGCTATTTGCTGCAACAACAAAATCAATAAAAGCCTTTTCCCACTAATTTGCAACTAATTGACTCTTTTGTCAATGGCACAGATAGGTATATCAATAAAATTGTTTATGAAACCAGATATGGAATATGATTCCCTGCCTGGGAAGATGGGTCTGTTTAAACAAATTTTATTTGAAGAGTGAAAAATGCTTAACTTTGAATCGTTGCAAAAAGTTACTGGTTGCTTTGGATTTGATATCTTCTTTTGGCTTCTGAGGATTGTATTTAAGTTTATACCCACTTTCTGGGGTTCTGAATTTGCTACATTCTAAAACTTCTAATCCAAATATTCAATTTTAAAGGGATATCAAGTGTGCTAATATACTGGTTGATGTAAGTGGGTCAGTCAAGCTTGCAGATTTTGGGTTGGCAAAGGTAACCCTTCTTCAACAAAACTGAGTTTCTCTGTTCAGCATCTTATCAATTGTAAAGTCAACTGCTGGATGCTTGAAATTATATGATTGTTTCTTTTACCTTCACAGGCAACTAAATTGAATGATGTTAAATCAAGCAAAGGCTCCCCATACTGGATGGCCCCAGAGGTTTGTCTCTGTCTTGTGTCATTTGTCTGGAATAATTCCTTCAAAGGGATAAACTAGATTGAGATATGGCTGTCTAATGTAGTACACATCCCATACGTTCCTCCTTTCTCTATAAACATTAAGTTGAACTATCTTCAAACTGTAGTTTTTCCCCATTTGTAAGTTACTGGGTATGTCTCAATAATCTGGCAATTGAATTGTCGTTCTACATGAGCTATTTAATGTGAGTTTAACCTTGAATTGTTCCATAATAGGTTGTTAACTTGAAGAACCATGGTTATGGGCTAGCAGCTGATATATGGAGCTTAGGTTGTACAGTCTTAGAGATGTTGACGGGGCAGCCTCCTTACTCTGATTTGGAAGGAGTATGTAACATTTCTCAATATTGTCTTTTCTTTAAGTGTGTTACTTGTTTTTCCTTGATTCATTTGTTACAGTAAGTGGACATTACCCTCTGTTGCTTTTGCGTTTTGAGTCCTTTTAATTACCTGATATGTTTTCATTCGAGATTTTAGTTTAATTGGTACTAAGATTCCAGAACCATCAAGTTAGATAGACTAGACTACTTTTTGAAACTGGATAACTGGTGATAACATATATTTGTTTTTGTTTCTTTCATGACAGATGCAAGCATTATTCCGGATTGGCAGGGGTGAACCGCCGCCTATTCCTGAATCTTTATCCAACGAAGCCAGAGATTTCATTCTTAAATGCTTACAAGTTAACCCAAGTAAACGCCCAAGTGCTACTCAGCTGTTGAACCATCCTTTTCTAAGGAGACCATTGTCATCTCCCTTTAGTCCTGCTTCTCCACATATTAATAATCTCTTTCGGTGATAAGAGCCCTCGTATCACCTGTTATATTGCCATCAAGAAGATCAAATCCATCCTCAATTTTCTACAGTTCATCCCAGCAGAGCGATACATATCTTGGGTTTTAACTGGTGGAATATAAAGGAAAAGGCAAGTAGGTTTGCAGATACCTGCTGGACTTGGACCTCACAAAACACAATCCTCTGCTGGTTCAGTTATAATCTGTTTAACCCTCCATGCTGATCCCACGGTGAAGGTAGGTTCCTCAAAAGGGCAGATTGCATAATCAAGAGTTTGACAAAGATAAACTTTCACCCTTATGCTTAATTGAGAAGAATCAGTGCCTGTATCACAGTGAGGCTCTCCTTATGACTGGAGGGGGCCTCTTCATGTCCAACCAAGTGCACTTTGCTGGTCACTCAGGGCAATATGCACCCACCAGGAGATTGCAGTGCAATGAAGTTGGTCATATGGTGCAAGGCAACATTGGATCTTATGGTCAGTGGTCAACTCAACATTGCTCAAGATGTTGCCTTTTTGAAGTAATATTTGTAAAAGCAATGGTTATTGCTTGGAAATTCTGCAGTGACAAGTGTGGCCACTTGGTTGGTTGGGTGGTTGCTGATGCTCATAGTCGCAGGGCCTAACATGTAAATAGTTAGCCGAGAAAGGGGCGGCCTGCTGCAATATGTTGCTTTTATATGTATTTTTATGTAAATATCTCTGCTATTGAAGCAGCATTGAGTGATTTTTGTTAGGAAACTGCAAAAATCTTTTGATAATTTTGTGGTTTTTGCAAAGATTTTTGTATTTTAGGAGCTCCAAAATCTAGCGTTTGGTTGAGATTGTTTTCGGCCTTGATGACAGTATTGATAGGAGCATTGCGACGAAGTGAAACCATTCTTCCGGGGAACCATGGTAGTCAGTCACCCGTTGATAACTTGTAGCTCATGATGAGTGGTTGGAAAGGACCAAAACAAATAAGGGCGACAATTTAACAAAATAAATGTGACATCTTTTGGATGTGTTTCAGATATTGTGACGTCCTGTTCCTATCCGCGAATGAATATTTGATTTAATTCCGCTTCTAAAACCGAGTACTCCATTTTGGGTGCACATGCAGCTTCATACTGCGCGCAATGAAGTTTGGCGGATGGTAATGCATTTCTACGCTGTCTGTTTAATTGTGCAATAAATGAGTGGATTTTTCTTTTTAGAAAAACACTTCTCGAGTATATTTGAAAAAGATAATTTACACTCATTTTTCTTGACGTTTAGTGTAAGTATATTTGATATCATTTTATTTTATGAAATTATCCCTGACTTTTCCTGAGGAGCAGTAAAATTACACTAATCGTTCATGTAGATACTAATTCATTAATTTAAGTGGTAATAAAAAATAACATAAAATATATACATAATTATTAATAAAAAGTTATAATATTTTGATAATATTTGACATATATATCAACTAGAATATTCTTTTTTAATCATAAATTAGGCGCCTACTCTCATGAATGTGTTTGTCAATACCTATGATGCAGTCATTGGCGCCAATGAATGGGAGAGTGACACATACCGTGGTGGGGGCAGAATAGTTATGGGGTGTGTAAAAATTTCATGGAGTGTAATTTAGGCTCTTTATTTTATGGTTTTTTTAAAACAATTAAAAAATGATACTAAAAAGAAAACAATTTTTCATTAGGAAAAAAACACTGTACATTACATATAACTCGGATAATCCAACTTTTTTTTAAAAAACAGTAGCAACTTTAAAAAATATAAAATATGAATATTAAAAATAATTAAATTTAACAAAACGAAAGTAAAACAATACGTAAAGAAAAATAAAAATGGTATTGGATAGAATTCGGAGGAATCAAATACAAATAAAAAAGAATATTAAAAATACATAAAACTAACAAAAAAAATATGAAATTAAAAAATAAAATAAAACCTATTGTGCGCTCTATAGAATTGAATAAATTGAATTCTTCAATAATTAAAAACAAATTAAAGAATATAAACATTAATTATGAAGAATAACTAAAGTTTAAAAAATTAGGAAAAAAACACTGTTGATAACACTAAGTTTGGACATCCCGAAATCTACCAAGAAAATGAAAATAAAAAATTAAAAATTGAAATAATAAATCTCAACACAATTAAATATTAAAAAATAATTACAATTAAAACAAACTAAAAAATTAACACCAAAGAAAAAAAATTAGGAAAAAAACACTGTTGATAACACCAAGTTCGGACATCCCGAAATCTACCAAAAAAATGGAAATAAAAAATTAAAAATTGAAATAATAAGTCTCAACACAATTAAATATTAAAAAATAATTACAATTAAAATAAACTAAAAAAGTAACACCAAAGAAAAATTAAAAAACTGCACAAATCTTAAAAAAAATATTCGTCATAATTATTTTACTTTTTCAATGCGTTTCTCTTTCTTGTCAGATATTCACTTTAGTCCCCATAACTATTCTGCCCCCACCACGGCATGTGTCACTCTCCCATTCACTAGCGCCCATGACTGCATCATAGGCATTGACCAACACATTCATGGGAGTAGGCGGCCATAAATTATAGTTATAAGTTTTTAATGTGATAAAAATATATTTTATTCAACTAATGTGTTAAATATTATGATATCATTATTAATACTTCTATATATATTATTTTTTTATTAAATTAATGAACTAATTATACAGAAGATGTCAATGTAATTTTAATAAAACTCTAAAGATACCCATGATAATTTAAAAAAAAATAAATATAATTACTTTAATTTTTTTCAAAAAAAGATGAATGTAATTTTCTTAAATAAAAATAAAAAGTTTTCAGTGAAGTGGAGCAGTCGATTAGAGTCAGACAAAGAGAGGGCTGCAATGGATGACTGCATGTAACGTAACGCCACGATGACAGCATGCTGATGTTTCGAAGCGATGCCATTCGTTTTATGGTATTGACTGACTGATTGACGTCAAATCTCGAATTAAAGTTGCTAAATTAAAAGCTGTATCCATTGAGAAGGGACTATAGTAATCTTGAAATTGCAACCAGAATCTTGGAAAAGATAGCAAAAACTCTTGACTACATTTGATTATTATTATTATTATCATCATCATTATTATGTTGAAAAATGCATACAAAGTTTTGAGAAAAATATTTAGGTATATCAAGAGTAAGAAATAATATTTATTCTGATTAATTTATTAATTGACATATAAATTTTATGGATTATTATTATCTCCCATGTCCCTTATATTTTTAATATAATAACTAATTTGTCAATTATAAAATGGAACAAAGCAAATATTTTATCTTATTTTAAGAGCACCTAAGAATTTCTCAAATTTTAAACCTTTTGGGTACATTTAATGTGTTAAAAACATATATTCTTCAACTTTCAAGATAATTTTGTCTTTTTAAAACCTTAACTATGTCTTAACGACACATTTTTTTTTAGGGGACAACATGATAAACTTTTATTATTATCAGTGAGATTTATCAAACTCGTGAGTTTATCTGAATTTATGGAGTCAGGATAAACTCGACTTGTAAACTTATAAAGAGTTTATTTACTTTAAAAATAATATTAAAAAATATTTATAACATCCAATTATAATAAAATATAGATTTATAATCAAATCTATAATCTATCTATAATATTAATATTTCAGAGTCGTTTGAGAAAAAGTTTTACACGTGTCACAATGAGAATATTTTAAGCCCCATATCTTTTGAAAAGTTATTCATTAATTTTTTTGAAAAAATAAAATCACAATTATTACATATTATTAGCATATCGTTGATAATCATTTATATTTAATAATAGGATTTCATTACATTAATTAAATATCTTTAATTATTGTGATGCTGAAATCATGAATTATATTAATAAATTAATTTCATAATTTCAATATTAATTTCACATCTAAATTTTTTATATTTGATGCAGGTGGTGTTTTTTTTAATACTATTATATTAAATTTATGAAACTAAGAATATAAGTTATAAGAAAGATGCAAAATATATGCACTGAGTTATATTATTTAACTTTTTATTAACAATAAGATTATAATGAATTTAATTATTTAAAGGTAGAATATTTTTTTGTGTCATTAGTTATGATATTATTTAATTATATATATAGACTAATTTAATGATTTGAAGACCAAGAATATGTCAATTCAATAAAAAAAACTTATATATGTACACAGGTGAAAATAAAAATCATGGGATCACCTAAGATAGCCATAAAATTATACCTTCAATAACCACTGAGCTCTTGCAATTAATTTTGATAATTTTACATTTTAAATATTTGAATGAATTTTGGAAAAAAAAAATCAATCATACAATTTATGACAATTTTGATAATTTTATACTATAAAAGATTTGAATGAATTTTAAAAAAAAGGTTCATGTTAAAAAAATTAAAAAAAACTGGAGAAAATTTTAAAAAGAAAAAAATTAAAGATTTATCAGAATCTTATTTATAATTAGAAGTTATTAATGATTAAGATTCTGTATAAAATTTATTGATTATATAAATCTATTATACTAATATTTCAAACTCATTTCATAAAAATTATTACATATATCATTCATATAGTGATTTAGGCTTTAAATGTCATTCATACAGTGATTTAGGCCTCACTTTTCTCAATCTTTGTGTCTAAAGACTTTTTTAAACTTAATTTATAATTTACTTATTAATTATTTTTATATGAAATAAAATTAGATATTACAATCATTAAAGAATCAAATATTGCAATCATTAAATATTATAACTTGCACTAAGAGAGAACCCATGTTAATATAACTATGATCTATAATTAAATTAAGAACTATTAATAGCCTCATATTATGAAGGTAATATAAAAAATTATAAAGAAAATATTTTTAAAATAAATAAACTTTAAAATTAATATTTTTTTAAAAGAAAACGGGTAGGTTAAATTGTTAATGAATTGCTAATTGATTGATTTTGATATGATAATAATTCAAAATTCAATTTACACCAAATTTATTAATAGTCATGTAATAATTTATTATTAATCAAATATGATAATATATAATAGTAATATTTAAGACTCATTATATTAAAATTCATTCATGTATTATTTATAGAAAAATTATACCCCACCTTTTCATAATCTTAACACTTAAAGTAAATTTTTAAATTTAATTTACCTTCTAATTATCAATCATTTTTTTCTAATCATACCTTCATATCTCTCTACCATTAACAAAATCAATATAAAAAATAAATAATAGCATAAATAAAATTATAATTCAATATATTATACCATAAAAAATTTATATATATAATTATAGTATTAATGATAACAAACCTATTATAATTATGTTGCATTAGTAGTATTTATTATTATAGATATTTATGTTTTGAAGTTCAAAGTATTTTTAAATTTTTTTTAATAAACCCATAAATAACAATAAAGATTCAAATCTCCATATGAAATGAAAAATGAAAACCCATAACCGGGATGTGCATGAAAATGGAGGTAAAATTCTAAATTAAGATGAGATTAGGGGAAATTTTCAAATTTTAAATTTAGAAATTTTAAAAATCATAATAAAAAATTATCTATCTACATATATCACTATATTCTATTTAATTTTTTACAACTTAAATATTCCAATCTATCAATTCCATAATTTTTTCAAACTAATTTTTTTTTGAAAAAAATAGCTTCAATTTTTTAATACTAAAATATTTTAAAAAACTCAATTATATAATTTACACTTCTTTGATAATGATATTAAATATTTATTAATTTTTAAAAAGTAAATAATTATATTACTTTTTATTGAAAACATTATAATTGATATACTACTCTAATAATTGAGATTATATAAATTAGAATTATAAATAATTTTTTACTAATTATTACACATCAATTATAATATATATTTTAAAATTGTTATTCTAATTTATTAAAAGGATGTACAAGGAAAGAATGTGTAATTGAAATTATATAAATTAAATTTATATATTATTTTTATTAATTAAAAAAAATATTTTTCTATTTTTAAATTAAATATTTTAATTTATTAAAAAGATATAAATGGCTATGGATGATAAAAAAAGTCAAAAATGAGTACACACAGGAATTATTTAATGGGAAAAGAAATTGGCACATACTTCACCTTCATAGGAATAATCTATGGGGGCTAAGTCCCCGTTTATTAAATAGGATAGGAATACGGATCGTACATCTTTATTTTTTAATTATTTTTATTATATTTATATTTTTTTTATATATTTTTAATTTTAATTTGGAATATATTGTATTAATAGTATTTGTTATTATGGATATTTATGTTTCAAATTATAAAATATTTTTAAAGTTTTTTCTGTAAAGTTTGTTAATAAACCCTTGAATACCATAGGGATTCAAAATTCCTACGGGAACCAGAAAATAAGAAATAGGGAACCATAACGGGGATGAGGATGAGGATGAGGATGAGAGACAAAATTCTAATTGATAACGAGAGGCGTGAGACATGTCCTCTTTCTCATGGATACTAATTGTCATCTCTATAAATGACTTATGATATAGTAAAATTATCTATTTATTCTCTTTCTTTATTCAACAATTTTAACTTTCAAAATGTGTAAAATTTTCATAAAATAGGCTCTTTATTGTTAGTTATAGGTCATCGATCAAGGTATTTTTAATCTTATAAATATGATATTCAATATAAGATATAAAATAAAATGACACATTTATATTTTGTCCACTTATTTAATTATTTAACTATTAAATTACTTTATAAATTTATATATTCAATTTTCTATAAGATATATGTAAATAAATTATCATTTATTTTTTATAATAATAAATAAACTATTTTTTATAATTTCTCCGTGCATCGCATGGGTAAAACGACTAGTATAAAAATATATAAAAAAGTTCAATTGTAGTATCATAATTAAGGAAATACAAATCATAAAATATAAAATAAAAATTATAATCTTAAGGAATATAGCAAATCAAGATTTTAGGATATGAAAAATAAAAAATATAAATTTATAATCAAATAAAAATATAAAAAATTCAGTTGTAGTATCATAATTAAGCAAATACAAATCATAAAATATAAACTATAAAATATAAATTATAATCTTAAGGAATATAACAAGTTAAGATTTTAGGATGTGGAAAACCAAAATAAGTTAACTCAATAATCAAAATTAAATTTGGAAGGTCTAATTATGAATACTTATTATGAAATTACCCAGGTTTACTCAGGTTTAGAAGAGTTTACTTGAATTCACCATAGTTTATTCGAGTTTACTCAGGTTAGAGTTTTAAAGCTAATTAACTTGATTTGGGGACCTAAACTCGTAAGCTCATAAGAGTTTGATAACCATGATTATTAGAGTTGAATTTTTATGTATTGATAATATAAAAGAGTTTTATACTCTTATCGAATCATATTTTTCTTGAATTTGAAGATAATAAGTGGTTGAAACCAAGTCTTTTTGCTAATATATACATGTGTAGTGAGGAGATGTATCTAATGAGAGAAGTGGTTTTAGAGAGTGGAAAGATTAAATCTAGACTATATAAGTATACGTGGATGATCATGATTAAAAGGTTATATGATTACTTAAAATAGTCATATGACTTTATATTTTAATCCTGATTATTAATACAAGATCCAATAGTCCAGATTTGCTCATCTCACTCTCATATAAAATCACCATTCTCACTTGATTCCCTCCCTATATAGTGACATATGATTGGATGTTTGTATAATAGTTTTTAAAGTATTACCTAATGGAATTTAAAAATAAATGATAAATCATAGTGAGTGGTTTAATATAATACATGGGGTATACGTGTCTATAGACAAGTTCCGTACAGCCCTAGGGTCCTCTGGGACTCACCTGCATAGCTGGGAAGGCCCCAAATATAGAAATCATGTTGCAGGAGGAGGGTTTGCAGAATTATGTAGAATAGGTTTGATATAGCGAAATATACTCACTGTAGTGAGCACCCCAATGTTAGCACAGTATCATAAATGACACAGTTTCATTAAGGAGCTCCAACCCCATTATAAACCCTTCCTCATTCAGGTTTCATTTCTAGAAATCAAAACCGAACCCTAAACCCCCATTTTCTCTCTTTTCTTTTCATCTCATCCAAATTCATCATCCCCAAGCTTCAAAGGTATGTGTTTATGGTTGATTTATGTCTTCTTCCTCTCCATTCTTTCTTGATCTATGGTTGAGCTTTGTTATTTTCTCTCATTATTATCAAGTGGGGATGCTCTTCCAATATTGTTAGAGTTAATTTAGGGTAACCTAGGAGTACCTATAGATTACTTATGAGTTTTATGATTGCAATGACAGACATTGGTGCTATCTCTCCTCTCTGGAGCTCTCTAGTATCGATGCATCACTTTTCAACCCTCCAGGTGAGTGGGTATGATCTCATGACCTTATTTAGGTCATTTTATCATTATTTTCTAGCATTACAGAGAATTTAGAGATTTGAAAAATTGTTTTCACATTATATGGGATTATATGACAAATGTGCTTTAGTTAGAAATGCTCCATTTAAACTTATTCATGAAAATCTATGATTTTGTAAAATGTATGAGACTATGTATAATTGCTCCATAAATATTTTATATGATCGAACTCATAATTTTAGACTTGCTTATGATGTTGGAATTGGATATGCTTGATGAAAAGTAAAAGCAAAGCTTTATGTTTAATTCATGAGATGTTGAATTTAGAAACTTAGAACCCCCTATGATTTAGTGTAATTTAGATTAAGGAATTAGAGAATCACTGAGAGGAGCAGAGCTATGAGTTAATGACAGTTATTATGTTAACCTTGGTATATCAAGGCCCGCGAGGGGCAAATATCCATATGTTAGATCAATCCACGAGGGACGTGATTTGCGAGGGGCCGTTAAAATCTCGGTTATGTGCTCTTATTCGCAAGGGATTGAGCACTACCCTTTAGTTTATGGATAGTTTGTTAATTTAGTGATTCTTAAGAAATATATTTACCATAAATCATAATTTAATAGTTATTATATAGATTGAATAGAAATGAATTATGAATATTGCACTATTATTTATGAATATTTCTTTTTTTCTCATGTATGGTTCTGAATGAGGATTCACTCACTGAGTTTTATGATAAAACCTGCCCTTTTTTTTTTTCCTTTTTCCTCACAGATATTGCTGCAATATCGGATCTGCCACATCCTCCTCCTATGCAGCATTAGCTTTTGGTTGGTGAGCTTCACGTTGTCGTGAAGTGTTTTGTTTTGATATACAGTGCTCCAGTGGTAGTGCGGGCAAAGTCCCAGGCGATACATGATATAATTTTTGATTTATTATGATTCTTTTGTATCTACATGATATAACATTCATGATTTATTTTGTATATTGAACAAGTCAATATATTTTATGTAAGACTATAGTTTCAAACCCAAGTTATGGAAAAGAGCTAGTTATGATTATTATGAATCGAATGTGCAAAGTAATTATGATTTGGAAATGGTTTTTATGAATAAAAATATGCATATAGTCCGACTCAACAATCACGAGACTTATGTGAAAACGGGGTTCCACACGTGCCGGTCACGATTCAAATCGAGTCATGATATTTACTAATAGATAATTACTCTTTATGATGTGTCACTTTGCTAAAAACTCATTGATTGATCACCACATAGAAATTGAATGCAAAGATATATTAGCATATGTTCACATGTACACACACACATATATATTTGACAATATCTACAAAAAACTTAATATGTTAAATTTAGACCCATTATTAATGAGTGATGTTATTTAAACACAAAAAAAGGTGTTTATGAATAGCCGTTGAGTTTTACCTTTAAGTGAGGGTCACACAAGATTCAAGAAGGAGTGAGTAGGTTTCAATATGGAGTATATGGTATTAGATATTGAAAAAATATTTTTCTCATTCGATACATTACTTTTTATTATTAAAACTTGAGTTTAATTTTTATGTACAATTAATATAAAATAATTTTGTACTCATATCTACTCAGGTGCTACTATATGAATAAAAAAATATTTTTACTTATATGACATCATCTAATTAGATATCAATGCAACAATACAGAAAAACTAAACTTTAAAACTTTATCTCAGTTGATATACTACATTTTTTAAAATGTACACATGATAATCTCTACCAAAACAATTATATACATGATAATCCAGTCGGTAAAAATAATTAGATCACTTCATGCGAGAAAAGGATAAACATCTCTCAATGAAATTTTGTTTGTCAAGAACATTGTTATTCTAACATCCAAAGGTGGATATCCATCACATTTGAATTTGATGGATAAGTAGAGAAAATTAAAGCTACCATCACATTCAATAATAATAAAGTAAATATCCTAATTAAATATCAACTTTTAAGTATTGAAATAACATTTTGAATTTTCAAATTCAAATCGAGACATTTGGACCCTGTCTTATTATTTGTATAATTCAACGAACAGAATGCAATGAGCTACTTTTGTTTTTATTTTTTTGGGTAACAAATGCCACGAGCTACTAATAATAAATAACCCAGAATAGAATATGCTGGGTTGTTCTGCGAATCATACGATGGTACGTCGGTCTTCTGAAACGGGCCACGTGAAGCCCCGCTTTCTGCTAGGCCCATCACACACTCCCCAGTTCCGTTCACCAGCGCGTGGAAACAAACCCCCACGAGAGCGCGTGGCCATCGCACCCACGTCCCTCGTTGTCCCTGTGGCACATAGTGATAGGAAGCACTGCACGGGAGTAGCGTGGAAATGACTCGATTCTCAGCTCACTCTTTCTCTCTCTCTCTAAAAAAAAAACAAAAATAATAAAAAATAGAGGATTAGGAGAGAGAAACAAAAAAATTTCAACTTCCCACTACTCTCACTCTCTCTCCGCCATTTCCCTCTTTCTCTCGGTTCCTTCGCCTTTGCTTTCGATCCCTTGCTGGAGGAAAGAACCCTATTCCCTTCTCTCTCTCTCTTTCTTTGTTCCTCTCTTCAAATTCGCTCCTTTTTCTTTCATTTCTGCTTTATCCAATTTCTTCGTTTTCTCCTGGTACGACCTTCATCCCTCGTAGCTCCCTCTCTGTTCTTCGTTTTGCATTTCGGTTTTCTCTCCCTTTTCTGGGCCGTCTTTCAATTTTCGATTCGTATATGTAACATTCTTAATTTTTGCTAGCCCCCTTTG
Organism: Dalbergia cochinchinensis; assembly: GCA_031216125.1. Taxonomy (NCBI): domain Eukaryota; kingdom Viridiplantae; phylum Streptophyta; class Magnoliopsida; order Fabales; family Fabaceae; genus Dalbergia; species Dalbergia cochinchinensis. The sequence goes on from CM062370.1 coordinate 46,011,050, forward strand.
TTGTGAAAAAAAAAACTGACAATCGAGGAAACAGATACCCAGACGGCCGTGTTGTGTTGCTCCATGCTAAATTTTCGATTCTTCTACCATTTTCCTTAAATGGCTATTTTTATTTTCTGTCTTATTGACACTTTTTTTTGCGTGTGTTTTTTTTTTTAAATATTGGTTATCCTTTTTGGTTTTTAATATTAGCGTCTAAGATTGGATCTAAGATGGATGGATAAACATGTGCTTCTAATCTTAGCTCGGTATTATGGATATTATTATTATTATTATTGTTATTATTATTAATCTTACTCTGTTAGTTGTCTTTGCTTGCTGTTGCTGCTTTTGCATCTTGCCACGTTGTTTCCTTTTGCCCTATTTATACGAATCTCTTACTTTGTTTTCTTTCTTGCTGTTCAATTTTAACATTATTACCAGATGCACTGTGGTCTCTCAGACTAATTGGTTGGATTCATTACACGAATTGCTAGCTGGTGAGTTTCTCCTTCTCTGTGTGTTCTGATGCACAACATGCTTCGTGTTCTGTAGTCTATAAACATGGCTCCTTTGTTGACAGAATGGGGCTGTTTCCAGCAAATTGCCTTTCACTTTTGTATCCGTTGGTATTGAGTGCATACTCCATTGTTGCGCCGATCTATTCTTTATTTTCTGAGTTTGATTGAGGCAAATAAGATAGTAACATTATTTCTCCAATTGCGAGATAAAATTTGTGTCATTGTTTCGCTGGTTTGTTTCTCAAGCATTTTCTATTTTCTTAGAATCTGCATTATGAACTCTTCCATTTCACGAGCTTATGAGATGTTCAGAACTTGTTTTTGTTGTGAGAGAAGCTTTGTCAAATTGAATTATTCACTATGATAGTGTCAATTGATCATTACAGTCAACTATCTGGTTATATGATAATTTGCTAGTGGCACAAGACATATTTTAGAAAGCCATAGTAATGAGATGTGCTCTTCTTTGGATTGTTAACCTGGCAGTCATAAACTGTGATACCATGCGCACATGTGGCACATGCATGAAATGAATACCTTTCAGCTGAGCTGTTATCAAAGTCTAGGTTATGAATACTGCCAAAATAGTCAAATAAGACAGCGTTTACTGAAAAACTACGTGCTTGTATATAAGTTAAAGTGATTAAACTTAAAATGCATTCTCCCATGCTGCTTCTAAGAGGATGCCTCAGCTGCTACTTCTTTATTCTCTCCCCTGTTTAACAAGTTCTTTTATCCAAAAACTAAATTATTGATTTTCCTAGTTGTAATATATAGCGTGCCATGGCCAAAGAAATTTCTTTTGATGTATTTGCTGTCAAAGTTGAGGTCGGTCTTGTCACTTTTTGAGTAAATTGACCTGCAGCCATTGGAGGTTCACAAATTGTCTTCCACCTTATAGGTAGGTAGGTACAACTGTGGGAAGATGCTTGGTGTCATTTTAGCCTTAGTACTGGCTAGAGCATAAAACCTCTTGCTAGACCAGACAACTTGTGGTCATTTTTAGCTGCCTTACGTTCATCTACCACCATTATTATGTGGACTGGTCTTCCGATTAATGGTTTTAATTGTGTGATGTGATGATCAGAAGTATTGACCTAGAAGGACAAAATTTGTTTCCCTTTTTGAAGTAAGGAGTGAGTGGTTGAAAGAACTTCGTTAGAAGAGCATCATGCTGAATATAACATATTTAAATGGGACAGAACATGTTGAAGTCCAGAGAGAAAACCACCTGTTCAGATTCTCTGATGGAACTACTTGATAACTCTTGACAATAAGGTTTATATGCATATAAATTGTGTCTCTGTCTGGTTGGTTCTCAATTGTTTCTTTGTTTATTTCCTCCGGTGTAATAAACTTTTGCAGTATTCCTGGGTATAAGCTTGGACCATGGATCATTGAGGTTCAGATTAGTTTATATTAAGGAACATTTGCAAGGAAAACCAAGAGTCCTTTTTGTTGTGAATGAAGTAGCTTTGTTTTTAGGTATCTTGTACTCCCTCTCTTTCTCCTTTTGAATATGGTTTCTTTTTGAAAGAAGGGATTTGAAGAAATCTCAGAACATGTTGCAAAGGGTTTGGTAATCACAGTAGGAAATGAATAAATACATATTTGCTGAATGTGTGGATAAATGATGTTTTCTAGTTCGTTCTTCTTTGGCTTTTATGGAGGAATTGTGATTTCTGTCCATTCCTTCCCTTTGGTTTTATTCTGGAGGATGAAATTTGGATTGGTTATTATATAATCCCTTGTGTCTGATCACATTCAGGAATTGTGTGTCTTGATATATTTGCTCAACATTTGCTGTGGGAATATATCTAGGCAATCAAGAGAACTGTTCTTTCTTTTTCAATAATTCATAAATCAAGGGATTCTTTGCTTTCTTTCACATTTTCATGAAAAAAACATGTACCTATTCTGCCTACTTAGCCTTTAGTTCTTTAAAGTAAAATCCTAGTATATCCTTTTTAACTTTTGCAGTTTAAATTCCAGGTTTTGTCGTTAATTTGGAAATGGCAAAAGGAAGCAGGGGACGTCAAAGGATTGCTTCTCGTCAGTACAGACTGACTCCATACCCACTGACTCCTTGCAAAAGGGACATTTGTGAGGATATGTGCCCAAAGAAATGCTCAAAAGTGCTGGATAAGAAAGAGTTGGAAGATGTAACGTGTTCTGTATGCATGGAATATCCGCACAATGCTGTTCTCCTCCTTTGTTCATCTCATGACAAGGGTTGCCGTCCCTATATGTGTGGAACCAGCTTTCGTCATTCTAACTGCCTGGATCAGTACAAGAAAGCTTACACAAAAGTTATTTCCTCACAAAATGGGCAGCCTGTGCTAGACTCGATCAGTAACCCTGGTGTCCTAGAAGATTCTAAGAGTGAAGTCACAGAGCTTGCATGCCCCCTGTGCAGGGGTCAGGTTAAAGGTTGGACTGTGGTTGAACCTGTGCGGGACTATCTGAATGCAAAGAAAAGAACCTGCATGCAGGATAACTGCTCTTTTGTAGGGAACTATAAGGAGTTGCGTAAGCATGTGCGGGCAGAGCATCCCTCAGCACGCCCACGGGAGGTGGATCCTGATCATGAACAGAAATGGAGATGGCTTGAGTGGGAGCGTGAACGGGAAGATGTTATCAGCACAGTAACATCAACAATGCCTGGTGCAGTGGTTTTTGGAGATTATGTTATTGAAGGACGCCATAATGACTTTGATACAGATGACGAGCAGGGGGCTAGTGGTGCAGAAAGAAATGGAAGATTCCAGATGGGTATAGAGGCGATGAATTTCTTCCTCCTGTTGCATGCAGTTCGGCATGGGAATAATGATCTTAGCAACCTAAGTAGACGGCTGAGGTCTGAGCTGACCCCCAATCATGTAGCGGGTCAGAACAGGACTGGCGAGTTGGACTTCTCAGATGAAGACAACAATAATGGCAGCATGTATGATGAAGGTAATGATGATGGCATATCTCTGGTTAGTCGGCTCCAACGCCATGGGGGGGGCAGAGTTCTGTTGGGCCGATCTGGTAGAAGGCGTAGACGTAGAGATGCACAAGCAAGGATTGAAGGTAGTTGAAGATTGTCTTGGAAGCAGGAGGTTGGAAAAGGACAAGTCTCATAGGTATATATTAGAGCACGGCCACTATAAAGTGGTGAGATAATAACATTTGGAGGGTTTCTTTCCCTGAAACAAGAAAGTCAAAAGATGGGCATTCTTCTTTTCATCTTTGTTGTAATTCCTTTTTACATGTACATTCCTACCTTCCTCCTATTACTTTTGCACATTGCAATGTGAAATTCACTTATGTAATCATTCTATTTTATGAAATCCTTTGACAAGTTGATTGTCATGTTCGATCCCTGGATGGAACGGTTGCTCACTGACCGTATCAACATTCTAGCCAGTGCTGCCAGCAACTATTCAAACAAGGATGGAAAGATGAGATTTGTAAGCAAGAGAAGAGATGCATAACAAAACCTGATTGTGGGTTGTCAAAAACATGTCAGAATAAGAAAATATTTGGAAGGCCTAAAATACAAGGTTGTCCGAAATCTCATCTTTGCATCCTTCATACATTCAGTATTCAAGTTTCAGGCTATCAGAAGGATTGGTAATGATGGTGGCAGACGAAGGGTTACGCCAGGGGTGGGTGGCTGTCCTTCCTTGAGTGGTGAATTAAATAAACAGTAGAAGCACTAACTAATTTTCTAGTGATTATTTAATTAGCGCTGGCTATGTTTGAGGTCTATTAGTTTGAATCTTTTTAGTTTTTATAGAAAAATATATTTTTTGGGTGGTGAAAGGCTTGGAGTGAAGGGATGAGTTACGATCTGAGGATCAAATTCAAATGTTATAGCAGTTCTTGACTAAAAGGTCGCAAGAGAGAATTGCTTATCAAGACGTATAAAAAGTTGTAGATGATTATCTTTCTTTTAAAAGGCTACAACTTCAGTAAAATTGTTTTGCTAATTTTTATTTTAAAACAATCAGTTTTTAAGAAATTTTTAAAATTGTTATAAAAATACTCTTTTACTTAATCGCACCATTAGAAAACTTGAATGTGTTATATATATATATATATATATATATATATATATATATATATATATATATATATATATATATATAAAAGAATAACTATTTTGATTTCAGTTTTTAATTTTTATTTTTAATTTTTCAATTTTTTAGATTTTATGGAGGAAAAATTAAAAATAAAAAATAAAAAATAAAAATTAAATTTTATAATTTTCAGTATTTTTTACTTAAATTTTGACAAACTAAAAATAAAAATTTAAAATTAGAAACTGAAATCAGATAAACTTTAATCTTTCATCAAAATTTTCCTTTCTCCTATTTAAGTACTTGCACTTCAGATGTCCTTGCATCACAATAAAAAAACTATTTTTCTAGGTTTAATAAAATCTTTACATGCTGCTTCTATTTGGTCAACGTTGTAAAATCATATGGCTCAAACAATTTTAGGCTATCTACCAAAAATATAAAAGGTAAATAACATTAAATACTCTTGAGGTTCAGAGTTATTGTACTTTATTTTTCTTTAAATATGATACTTCACCTTATTTTTCTTATTAAGCTCATTTATTTTTTCTTTTAATTCATTAAACTCATCTTTTCCTTAATATATATAATAAAAATTATAAAATAAATCTCAAAATTTATTATTTGATGAAATACTACAACTTCAAATTTTAAAAATATAATAATTTCAGAGTTTAAAAAATAAAATTATACTTTTAAATTTTTCTTTCAAAGTATATAATTTATAGTTAAATAAATAGTATTTCATACAACAAGTTAATATTTAATAATTTTATATACTTTGAAAAAAAAATTTAATAATATTATATCAAGGGAGTTTAGTGATTACATCATATTTCAACAAATAAAATCATATTTTAACTTTTTCTTTCGAAGCATATAAAATTACTTTAATAATATTGAGTATGGTTTATAATCAAATAAATATTATTTAATACCATAAGATAATATTTTAATATCAAATGTAACGTTACTTTTAGCAAAAAATTTTATAATATTAAGGATTCCAATATTCATAACCTAAAAATACGTTAACAATTTCTCAACCTGAAATAAGAAATAAAGAATTTATAGAATTAATAGTTTTTTGAAAAATAAATCACAAACAAATTTTAAATGTTGTAAACATGCAAAATAATTCTAAGAGTCAGTGTTAGAAGAGTAAATTTATTATTTTACTAAAACATGTATACTAATCAAAATATTGGTAACCATAACCATTAAATGGATGTAAGCTAAAATTTTGATATTAAATATTAATTTATTGTATGAAACATAATATTTATTTAATTATAAATCTTACTCAATATTATTATCAAAGTAGTCCTTTGACAGAAAAATTTAAAAAACATGATTTTATTTTTTAAGTGCTGAAATTATTATGTTTTTAAAATTTAAATTTATAGTATTTCATCAAATAATAAATTTTCAGATTTATTTTATAATTTTTATTATACATATTAAGGAAAAGATGAGTTTAGTTAATATGAAGGAAAAATAAAATAGTAAATGAGTTTAATAATAGAAATGAGGTGGGGTGTCATATTTATAGAAAAATGAGATGGAGAGTAATAACTCAAAATCTCAAGGATGATTAGTATTATTTATTCAAATACAAACAATTTTAGCTTGGGTTGTCTTTATAGAAGCCCAGTGAAAATTGCAGAATCAGATTTAAACAAACTATATCCAAAAATCTAACAAAACTCGAGCCTACCGAACATTGTCCAAAACGATTTTGTTGTGAACGGAGAACAAAGATGTCAAATTGAACCCAAAAAGAAGAAACAAAAAAATGGGCTATTGTTGGAATTACGAATAATCTGGAAAACGGCAGGGCCAAAGTTCCCAAAGTAGTGACCCAAGAAAAAAAAAGCCCACGACAAAGTCGTCGCACTCTGGTAGCCTGTAGGGGGAGCCAGCTCCACAAAGGTGGCTCTTTCCCTTCGCGAGAGGAAGTGTGATGTTAGTATTTGCAGATCTCACATTGATACGTCAGGTTGAATAAGAAAATTGTGCTTGTAATATGTGATAATCAGCCGTCTCATTCTATGGCTATTGGTTGGGATTTGTTTGCTTTGTTTGTGGTGTCTAGAGAGGCAAATGACTTTTCAGTTTTTAACTATGCTCTAAGGAAGTTGATGTGTTGACAAGTACCACGGAAGAGGCTACTAGTGAATTGATGTATGTACACTGTATATGTTGTCGGCTTAGATAGACGCTCTTATGTTTGATAATCTAGGTTTCCATATATTTAGCACTCTGGCTCCTTTGATTTTGTGATTGGAATGTTATAATCAGTGGCTTTAATATTACTTTAGGTGCTGTTTGTTCTTTCTATAAAGCTAGTCAAAACTATAGGTTTGGGGGTGGGTTTAGAACCAAGATCAATGATCTTTAGTATCATATGTATATGCGCTAGTGTGATGTAACGTAGTCATTTATTCAAATGCTTAGTATCTAATGGTATATAATATTTATTGGTGAAGTTTAATTTGTTTAATGAGTTTAATTTTAATATATTGATAGTATAAAATTATTTTATATTGTATTTAATCATATTTCACTACATCAATAAAATCTGATTGATTCCCATTTTCACTACTTAAAAAATTATAAACATAGGAAAATTTGATTGGACATTTTATTTAAGTTAGATCCATGTTTTATTGTTTTCCAGATTCTCTTTTGTAATAGGCTTTACTTTCAATTTTAATCAATGAAGTTTATGAATTTTGGTTTCTTGAAAAAACGGCATACACACGGGTTCTTCCCATTCCTATTGCTCGTGCACTTATTACCAATATCGCAATTCTAGGTTCAAAACACTATTATGAAGCAACACAAAACGAGGCAGATGAATATCATGAGTTTATCTAACCAGCTCTTTTAAGATGCTGGTTAAGAAAGTAAAAGAGAAAAGTTCTGTTTTATAGAGATGAACTTCTATATTTTCAACATGTGAGACCCACTACTAAATTTAAATACTTACCTATCGTTAGCCCATATACCAAGAATAACTTCTTCTATTCAGAGTATTAATTTACACACTCCCTTTAAAGCCTTTTTTATTTGTAAATCTTCTCCTAGGTATATAAGGTATCTTCCCTCACAAGCTTATGAAAACACTCAATTAATTTTGTTTCTTGTCAATTTTCGACCCCTGTTCACATAATATTCTCAAAAATATTTAGACACAGATTATAGATATACCAATAATTTTTTTTTTCAGTCTCACTATTTGAATTTCCTCTTGACAAGAAATACTTAGATGCTTTTCTTTGTCTTATTTATTAATTGACACATAAGTTTTATAAGTTATTATTGTTTCTCACTTCTCCTACATATTTAATACGATAACTAATGTAGTAATTAATAAACAAAATAAAACAGATATTTTCTTGCTCTAAAAGCACATAAGAGTTTTTCCTTTTTAAACATTAAATAAGACACATATACTTTTTAAAGGGGGTGTAAGATTCATATTTTTTTTTACAAAGACATTAAGGTTAGAAATTTTTCCTTGAGGGAAGAGAATGGTGAGGATCAAACACAAGATCTCTCACTCAAAGATTCAATTATGTAAAGCCTAATTAAAACAAATTATATTTAAGAAGCCTTTAATTTCGAGTGTCCAATTTGATGTTCTCTTTTCATCTCAAAGAGATATTTCATTTTTAATTTACGTCGGTTTTTCTACGGTTTTATGCGAAATGACCATGACCTTTCGCAATTGGAAAGAACTTCAATTTTTCGACAGTAGGTGCAAAACTCACCCTGTCATCTGGTTGTGATGGAAATGACACCCGAAGACCAAGACAGTGCAAACTAGGAAAACTATTGCGATGCCGAAGCCCAGCTAGAATTCCCACATTTGTCTTCCTTACCTACGCTAAAGATGGGTTGGGCCTTTCACCGCTTCACAGCTTCACAGCTACAGCTCTATGACTTCCAACCGCAAGGAACACCTCATGTCACCCTCTTCTAAAGTCTAAACTTGATTAAGATAAAGTGATAAACAACTTACTTATAAATTTGCTAGTTTTAGATAACAAAAAAACACATGAACTGAACCTTTCTTAGTATGTAGAGGTTAACCGAGCCTGCAAGTGCCAATTTACTATTACCTGTCGAGTCCAAATGGTCTAAATTGTACTCACTTTACTTAAAGAGGTAGGCCAAAACAAGTTCCCCCACCTTTGTTTTCTTCTCCACTAAAAGCATAGAGGAAGGGAAAAATGAAAAAACAAGGGGTGATCAATCATTGAGATGACGTTTTGAAGTGATATTCAAACTGCCATCACTTGCTCTCTAATGCATGGACCCCTCTTTTGTCTCCCTATAGCTACTAAACTTGCCAACCCCTACCACCCCCTATACCTCATCCTCAGCCTCAAATTCTTCCCTTCTTAGCGTTGCCTAAGTTTTATAAATATCCCCATTATCCACCTTTACTCTCCTATATCCCAGACTCACTCTCCCTTCAATTCCGTTCTCTGTTCTCCACTAGATTGAGTAAAATCCTGGTTAACAAGGGAGCAAGAAAATTTCAACCAACATTATCTTCTCACCAAGATGCATGGATCCATCCCATGTCATAAAAATCACACCAAACTCCTAACTCTTTCAATTTGACCGCATGTGCTAAACTCTGAATTCTCTCAAATCTCAATCATTTTTTCAAAATCACCGACTTTGCCTTCTCCAATCCAGCTAGCTAGCTTTTGACAAACCCCAACCAAACCCACCTGAAGAATTAATTAATAGTCCACAAAATCATATATCTCATAGCACAGTACAGCCTCTCTATATATCCCCCAAAAAATACTCCATCAAACACATCTTGTGCTACACACACTCACATACATATCCCAAAGTCCCACCTCCCAACACATAAAACACATCTTGTACTAAACAAAGTAACAAACAAACACACACACACACCCCAAAACTCCCGACCCAAATAGGAGAAAAAGATAAACGGGCAAACACAAGATCACCACAACCTTAACATGTCCGCCGCAGTGGCAGCCGCAGCCGCTGCTTCCGCCGCGATCTCCAGCTACCACAATTCCTCAAACACCAACCACAGAGACCATCATCAGTTACCATTAACATCATCATCAGAACAGGTGCAAGTTTCTGTCCCTCTAAGCAGGTACGAGTCCCAAAAGAGGCGTGACTGGAACACCTTCGGTCAGTACCTCAAGAACCACCGTCCACCCTTAACACTCTCCCGGTGCAGCGGTGCACACGTCCTCGAGTTCCTTCGCTACTTGGACCAGTTCGGTAAAACCAAGGTCCACACCGAAACATGTGCTTACTTTGGGAACTCTCACCCACCAGGGCCATGCCCTTGTCCACTGAAGCAAGCATGGGGTAGCCTTGATGCTCTCATAGGAAGGTTGCGTGCGGCTTTTGAAGAGAACGGTGGGAACGCTGAGATTAACCCTTTTGGTGCACGAGCAGTGAGGTTGTACCTTAGGGAAGTAAGGGATGCACAGGCCAAAGCAAGAGGTATTGCTTATGAGAAGAAGAAGCGGAGGAAGAATCAGCATCAGCATCAGCAGCAGCAAAATGGGTCGATGATCATGGTGGAGGATCCTGTTCATGATGTGAGTAGTTCTGGTTCGGTGCAATATCCATCTGGGTATGATATTGGTGGCTTTGTTCAGTTGTGCAATTCAAATGGGGCAGCTCCTAGAGATGCTGCAGTTTCATATTTCTCATCCTAATTAATGTGTTTAATTATTAGTTAGTTAGTGGAGAAATTGCTCATGAGACGAGAAAATATGTTAGTCTTTATCATTTTTAATGTGTGGCATATATGTGATACTGGGTAATAGCTATTTTTCTTATTATTATAAGGGTGTGTAAGAATTTCTCAAATCTAATTATTAATCCACGAGTTGGATAAGGATGTGTGAAATACATTGCAGGGTTCTATGATTGCTAGTGTGAAACTAATGGGTAGGGCTCGCAGGTGTGCACTAAATGTGGGCAATATTGTATTATTAGTCAAATACTGTCTCATTAACAGTGAATTTTTCTTTCCTTTGATTTGGTCCTAAAGCGAATGGGGGAATTTTAAGAAATTCCCGTGCCATCATAGTCTTGAACTTGGAAACTATGTATGTATCGAATAATTGTGAATCTAATAGTATTCCACCCTTGTTTATTCTCATCCATCATCCTTCTATGTGTTCCTTTTAGTTATTAGCACCGTTTTAATTAAAATATAAATGAAAAGGTATAAACATTTAATATCTTGGTTTTTTTCAAACAAATAAAAAACTATTTTTTGGGTTAAGGTATGCCTTACTGCACTACACTGATTCACCAATTAAAAGAAAACTATCAACTAACTATTTAATAATTCTCTATTTTTTTTGTTCAAGTATTCAGGACAATTCAATTAAGGATATTAATATTTCTTAACCTGACAAGCACCCCTTAAGCTCAAAGTAGGACTTGAACTTGTTGATTAAAGAGCCCGATTAGTTATTGGACAAGTGTCTCTCCTAAATTTTATGGGATCCTGAATCATATGTACAATGGGTGTGGTAGCCCCTTACAATATCTCACATTTAAAGAATGATGGGAAAGTTTTAAAATTTCCATAATTTGTTGAGTTTATGGATGGATAGCATTTAACGACGACGTGATTTCTTGATTTGTGGTGTTGAGAATCGGTCCCATCTGTTGAATGGTGGGGGAGAATATCTGGTTTTACTGTATTTGTCCCTTTAAGTTATGCTATTTATGCAGCAGAATCAAACTTGAATGACCCACCCGCACTAATAAGAAGCTTCCACTGCGTCAAGGAGAAGCTGGTGAAGCACGTAAGGCAGTCATAAAACTGTGGCTAGCTAGTTTTGTGTTACTATGCTTTCGCCTTAAATAACAAAATTGTATCAGGTAAAGTTCACGATTATTTGCTTCCATATTAGCTGCAAGTTGCAACTAGATCTCTCAAAAAGCGTTGGTACTCGCTTATTGATTACTCTAGAGAATAACAGCTTTGATAAGACAATTGACATAGAAAAATAATTCTTACCTTATAAATATACATTACGCCCTAACTATACAATGTCATACCAAATATCGAATCACATGAATTTTAAATTTGATTTTTTATTGTTACAAATTGGCTTAAATAAACATTTAAATAATATAAGATTTCTTTAGACGTGTGGGATATGCATGGCCCTAGACAGCATGGATTTGTTGATTCTGGCTACGATAAACACTTTGAAAAGTGCAATATTTCTCCTTGACTATGTACAGCTGAACCAAAAGGCGCAGCCCTGATAAAAGTCACGATGGAAGCAACCCGGCTTCAAGGCCAGCACAGTACAAGAAGTTTTCTTTGGTAGATAGGGGCATGGATGCTTCCAGTTTAACTATTCAAATAATTGTATTGCAATTTTTGAAAGAAAATTATGTCGTAGCGCATAAACATCCACTTGATAAAAGATAAAATGCGTCATTAAAGGACAAAACATGCAAATGTTTGGTATGATTTCGTTCTAATGTCATAAGGAAACGTCCTTGTTGGGAAAATTGGTGCCAAACAACATCCAGCTTATATCCTAATGAATCTATTAACAATCGACAACTTCAAGCACTTACCTTTTTATACTTGATCATTGCTACTAGCAACTGAGCAGATGTTTCTGGAAGTGGAGAAAGTCAACATTTGCAACTTAGGGTTATGGTGGATTTCAAGCATTGATTAATATTTATCGAAAAAATCTAAAACACTAGGCGGAGTCATGATCTTGAGTCACAAACACCCCAAGAAACCGAAAAACGGAGAGAAAAAGGTGTTAAAGCCTCAAGGCAACTTGACCAACGGTTTAAATGGTTGGATTTTAGCGGCTATTCGATTGTTAATAGATTCATTATTCGTGAACATATAAACTGGATTGTGTTTGGCACCAATTTCAATTTTCCGAGCAAGGATGTTTCCTTATGAGATTACAACGAAATGATACCAAACATTTGCATACTTTGTCCTCTAATGATGCATTTTATATGGGTAGTTATTTTAAGACCCAAAAAGTTTATTTTTATTAGAATATCCACTTCATAACTATTAGATATGATGAATATTAAAAATAAATAGAAATTATCATTACCTCTAATAATGATAAAGTAAATATTCCAATAGATGCTTGGCATTAGAATAATAACACTTTTGTTAGTCACAATCCACCTTGCCAATGCTACCGATGTTGAACCCATTTTCGGTTTCCTGTCAAATGCATCAACAATTTTTTTTGGTGCGTAAATGCATCAACAATTTGAATCCTCTCCAGACAAAATAGGAATGCTTCCGTATAGGAACCACGACAGTTGGTTACCGTTTGTCTCTACCCCTCACATGAAAAGATATATCAAGAAATGTCCAGACAAAATAAGATACCAAACCGTATAACGAAATTCTCTCCGGAATGTGTCAAAATATAAAACTAGTTCGTCAATGTTTTAACGTATATACGAAATTCTGTACATAAATAATATCCTAACCAACATGATTTTTTTTTTCCTCTCTAAAAGTAATATCATGTCAATCCCGATCATTTACTGATGCATCCATTCATTATATGGTTCATGGAACTAATGTCCTGATATCAATTTGAGAAAGCAAGGAAAGGCATATTACAGACAGGCACATAAGTCAAATTTACATGCTCCACCCCAGTAGGAATATCGATTTTATCTACAAGCAGCATTCAGCAGGGTTTATCAGACATCAAGCAAACTGAAATTTTGCCCCGTCCATTGTATTGAGAGTAAGACATGAAAAAAGTAATAGGCAATTATATAATCACACTCAAGCTGAATCTAAAAATATAATCTCTGAAAACAAATAAATGAAATAAGGCAGGGTCGGAAAGCATTGAATAAAATAACAAGGATAGCACGCACTTCTCGCACAGTCAAAACCCATAAAGCTACACACATTACTATAGACACATGCAGTGAAGATGAGACATCAGGGTACTAATTTAATGTCTTTGAAGTATTCATGCTCAAGGGCGCTCCTAGCAGTAATTCTTTTGCTGGGATCCAAGCGAAGCATACTCTGTAATACAATACGCATTCAATAAAGCATGAACCAGAGAAAATCAACAAAAATAATTTTGAGGAAGCACATAAAACTGGCATGTAAGTATATCTACAATGAAGAAAAGTAGAAAAATCAGAAATATACAACATATCAATTGATATCGAGGATCTACAAGTAATATGAATGGAGTCAATTCAAAACATGGGATCTTTCATGATACCATAAATCAAATACTGAAATTCCTGTGACTAAATAATCCAATCATACAGGGTGATACAGAGGATTCAAAAAGCAAATTGAATGAAGTAATTTCAAATATCATGAGATCTTTCATCATATGATATATCAAATACTGGATGGTATGCTTTGTCACCAAATAATCCCACCATACAGGAGAAAAGTTAATCTGCTCAGTGCCATTGCAAGGAAACACCTCCAGGAAAAGCAAGCTAGGCATTCACGGGTCATGCACCAGTATCTCCCTTTCAAATTTGTGAGATAAAGGATAATAAAAAAGGTTAATCACGTGTCTCCCTGTCTCCCTATTTTCTGAATTCAAAATGGATTTGAAATGCTGGACATTATTAATTGGTAGAATTATGACTAGTGAAGTTCCTCATAAACATCAAAGACAATGGAATATTGGATGACGTGATCTCACCATTTTGCATGGCTAATCTTTCTAAAGTCCAAATAGTGAAAGATTATGCTACATTCAATCATGCTGTGCCAAATATTTGTTGTCCTCATCTAAAACCTTGTAAGAAAGGTTACCATCTAATACTAATGCTTTCTATTATTACTTTGACATGTATTTCTCTTGTTTTATCCCTATTTCTCAACAGAAAATACTTTCTATTCATTAGTGATGAATAACATATAACCTTTGGTTTCAGTTTATCACCATAATAGAAAAACAATTTACTATGTTTTTATAATTATAAAATATTACATCTGATGTTGCACTTACAGAAAGAAGATCAAGACCAGCTGGCTCAAGAGTTGGAACCACAGTTGCTAGGTCCTGAAAAGTAGAAGATAATTCTTACAACAATGATTACCCAAAATCAAATAAAGCAAAGCTAAACACAAACCCATTTAATTACCTTAGGTGGCCACTTGGGAAAGGCTGATTTAAAATCAGGCAATGAAGTTACTCCAGGCCATGTATCTTCATTTGGTGTACCCATGATTCTTCATATATGAACAATATGTTAAAATATAAGCATGTAAATTAAGTAGCATTGTTTATTATTAGTTACATGCCTGTTTGAAAGTGAAAATATTTTGCTTGCATTATAATGATTGCAACACCTATAATATAACAATCACTATATTATAAAGATTCAATCCATGAAGCATTGGGTTGACTTAACCTTCTATAAAGCAATGATTAAGGAATGAACAGTTACAGTTATGAACAAGTTATCATATGATGCTTCATCCATAATTCAGAATTAGTAGATGGTCCACTCAAAACTTTACAGTAAAGCAGACTATACAGAAATGGTCCAGGCACAAGGAAAAATGAATACCAGATGTGGCAAAATGTAGCCAGACAAATAGATAATAACTGAAGTTATTATCAATATCACATCAATATACCATATATCCTACCAAGTCTATAATTCTATTATTTTATTTTTTTGATGGATATTCATAGAAATTCAAATATCCTAGCTTATAGAGTCATACATTATTTTGTTCTGACTCCTAAATCACAAGCATCATGATTTTAAACTATAAATATGAAAAGTTGGAACAATATTGCAACCTCCAACCATTAAGATTCATGCATAATAGGAAGTTCAGCAGAAGATATCTGTGCCATAATGCCATTTTAAGCCTAGAGACTGTTAATGGAAGGATACTGCCTATAAATTCAGGGTGCACCCATTGTCAGGTTCTTAGCTGACACTGAGAGAATTTAATAAGGTTTTCCAAAAAATGTAAAACTTATGCAAAAAAAAAAAAAAAAATGCTATTCAGTATTCACCTGAATATTTTGAACAATTCATCAATCTCAGAGTCTCCAGGAAAAAGAGGTCGTTGGTTTACCATCTCTGCAAAGATACATCCCACTGACCAAACATCAACTGGGGTAGAATAATGATGAGATCCAAGCAATATTTCTGGAGCTCTGTACCAGAGTGTCACCACCTACAATCAACCACCCAAACTATGAATGCAGAATCAGGAATAAATTTTATGCTTTTATGAAGTTACATTTCTTAAAGAAACTACATTTATCAAAGCCATCAATTAAACCAACATATAATAATTTTAGTTGTTTTCATATGAAAAAATACAGACTATAGTAAGGCCAAAGCATGTACACAACAACTACTACAGAGCAATTTTCCCACCATGTCAAAATGGAATCGACCATTTTTCTTGTGCTTTCTCAACTTTAGACTGCAGAGTGCAGAATTAGTACATATTTTTCTTGTACAGAGGCTGACTAATTCCAAATTCTGATTATCTCTGAATGATCAGAAGCCAATATAAGGGAGCACACAAACCTCATGTGTAAAAGTCCTAACAGGAATTCCAAATGCCCTCGCCAATCCAAAATCTGCAAGCTTCAGAGCATTAGTGCTGCGATCTATCAACAAATTCTGTGGTTTCAAGTCCCGATGAAGAACTCTATGTGAATGACAGTAAGCAATGCCACAGAGAATTTGATAAAGGAACATCTGCAAAGAGGATCATTAAACAATTCAAATTCCAAATTAACCTGTTCTCTTTGAAAAAATTAGCACATCTCTTTTTGAATCCATGATAAGTATATTCATTAACACATGTTAAGGTGGAAATCCTAAGTCTTGATCAAACATACAAACATGCAAAGAAAAGAACCAAAATCTACTCAAGCTCAAATAGTTCATAAATGACAAGGCAGGAAATGTGAAGGAGAGCCAGAATCCAATAAAATGAAAAAGCTTCTTATGTGTACCCAAAAAGAAACAGCAACATGTCAGTACAGCATCTTTATTGCCATGCTCCAATGAATTAAACATTTAAACCAACATAGTAAAAGACTTTTTCTAATTAACTACTTCAGATAGTACTTGAACAACTTACTACTGAACTCTAAGATAATAAAAAAGGGCGGCCTAGTGCACGAAACTTTCACCTAATGGGGTTTAAAAATAATAGATGTACTTAGCCTTATACCTTTACTCACATTTTGCAAAGAGGCTATGTCCCGGACTTGAACCGGTGAGCGGTCACAAAGCAACAACCTTATCATTGCGTTGAAACTCGCCCTCCAAGATAAAATTATCTTATTCACCCAGTTTAATTATTTTCCTTACGAAAACAGAGAAGAATTTCACTTTAGTGCCTTCTGTTTCAATAAGCACTTGACAGCCCCGACAAAAATGCTAAAGGCAAACTTAATCATAGCATCTCGTCTCTACAAATAGGAAACTCTGTTTATGAACAACATGAAACCAATAAACTAATATCCACATCACCGTGTAATTCATCATGAAAATGATGAGCCAAGCATTAAGCAAGATATGTATGGACATGCATTTTGATAAGCTAAAGTTATGCAGCCAACCAAAAAGCTATTTAATCATCATTTACTTGCATATTTGCTTCATTTGATGTATGGAAAAACAAGACATATGGTAAGGAAATCGAATTATGATGGCTAGCTGAGACATTTTTCCCTCACTCTTATAATTATAATTTTAGTTACAAAAACCTCAAAAATATCCATAAAAAGGAGAAGCACTCACTTTTACTTGCCGTGGATCTTTAGCAAATTCTGGAGATGAATCCATATGCTT
Source organism: Dalbergia cochinchinensis (assembly GCA_031216125.1). Taxonomy (NCBI): domain Eukaryota; kingdom Viridiplantae; phylum Streptophyta; class Magnoliopsida; order Fabales; family Fabaceae; genus Dalbergia; species Dalbergia cochinchinensis. The sequence continues at coordinate 46,028,490 of CM062370.1, forward strand.
CTTTAGATCTAAGTCAAGGTACTCAAAAACTAGATATAATCTCTTCTCACTGTGCACCACATCCTGCAACCTGCCATCCACACAACCATGACACATAACTCAATAAGGAAATAGATAAAGAGGCAGAGTGATTCAGTGATAGGGTTTGTCCAACAATATCTTCAGAAAGCTTCACCGGTTGACCCAACACCAAAATAAACAATCAGTGCATGGAACTAAAGAATTTGTGCCACAATATGAGGATAGAATTATGAAGAGCATGGATCACTAGATAACATTAGCCTTGACATTGTCTATGTGCAGCATTGGCATGACTAGTAAAATTCACAGAGACTTGCTTGATTGATTTGATACAGGCGTAAACTATTAGCAACTTCATCACATACAATTTAGCAATGCTGAAATAATCACCTATCAACCCCTACAAAGACATATATCAAAGTAATCAAACCACCTTCTGTCATTTACTATAACTTAAATGCTGCACATTGGTGTTATATACAGATCTATGATTATACTACACGTACCAGTTCAATTCCAAGCTACAGAAACACCAATGTACTAAAAACACCACACAATAAATCACACATTGAGACTTGAGGCTCACATATGAGTGACAATTAATCTTACAATTTTATAAATATGCAAGTTAATCTCATAATTTTAAATGTCTATAGGCATAGTATTCTTGCTCAGCAAATCAACTTCACTGATGATAAAGCAACACATTCCTTAAAAACACTTAGCAAAAAGATATGTATACCTAACAATGTTCCTGTGCTGCATTTCTTTCAAGAGTGAAATCTCTCGAATGGCGGTGCTTGGAACGCCCTCATCTTCCTGCTCCAGACGAATCTTCTTCAGCGCGATGGTCTCGTTGGTGACGCGGTCACGAGCCTTGTAAACGACACCGTATGTTCCTTCACCTATCTTCTCCACCTTCTCGTACTGACAACAAACAAATTCACAAGCAGAGAAAACAGAATCAGTGAATATTTCGCACAGACACTCAAACTCGCTCGAAGTTCGAAACGCAGCGCATAACACTAACCTGCTCCATCAGAGAAGCTCTAAGTTGAAAGCCAAGTTCTCTGAAAGCAGAAAAGAGAAGAAAAAGGAGAGATTAAGAAGAAGATTTGAGCGGAGGAAAGAAGCGCGATCGAAGAGGGAGAAGAAGATCTACCGGTGTGCCGCAACTCAAGAGCGCTTGGCGCGATGGTTACAGTGCAGTGCCTCCCTCTCTCTCTCTCTCTCTCTCTCTCTCAGCCTTCTTTCTGGCAAGTGGACTCTGTTTCTCTCTTTTCTTCTCCGAGTCTACCCTTTTCTTAATTTTTTAAATATTTCTATTGATTTCTTGTTTTCTTTTTTTTTTGAGTAAATAATTTTGCATGCTATTTTTTTAATCTTTTTTACACTTATTTATTTACAAATAAAAAGTAGTATGCGTTCTACATTTTATTATTTTACATAAATGATGTAAGATTATTGTCTTAAAAGTGATGATAAAAACAACATTTTTGTTATTGAAAATGAGTCTTAACTAAATGGTTTGTCTGCACATTAAATCTGTTTATTTGTTAGCAATTCACCGACTAATCGGTTAATTCCAGGTAAATCTGGTTATACTAGTTGATCGTGTGTTTACTATAAGAAAATACAAATAAACAACGAAAAACATGATGTTTGAGTTTTATGAGTGATTTTGAAATGAAGGGAAGAAAAAAAGGATTTTGGAATGCCTAACTAATTTTAATAACTTTAATTATGTATTTTTTTATTTATCATTTTACAATGCTGCAGTGTTTAAGCAGATTTTCTTTTACCTAGTAATTTTATTTATTATTTTACAATTAATGTTCCCAAATAATTTTAATGCTGCAGATTTTCTTAAAAGCAAAATCGGTGCAAAAATACAAGAAGACACACACACATATATATATTGACATCTTTGTTATCTTTTCAGGCTGACAGGTATAATCATGTAATTTCTTAGGACATAATCACCCGATAATCGTGTTGACCCCTGTTAGGCTTAACCTACCCAACATGTGAAGTAACAAGATTTTCTCGATGTGGTTCGGTTTACAACGTGTCAATGTTAGAAGCAAGTAAAAAGGGTATGGAAATCTGACAGTTTTTAATTCAACGGATGGACTGTTTTCATCTATCACTTCATCGAAATTCCAGCTTTTTTTTCGTCCACTCATGTTTATTAATGTTCAGTGATCCTTTTGCGTCCATATATGCATGTATAATTCCAATTTGTCTAAGCCTTAAGGTCTCAGTTGACCCATTGAACCAGACAAATGGAGCTGTTCCTTCTACTTTTCATTGCATATTATATTACAGTCATAGGCAAAATTACATTCAAACACAAAAAGATTAAAATACACTGTTATGTCTACTCCAATATGTAATGGGTAGGATAACAAAAGGCGGTCCTAATGTAATTAAGATGTTGCCTTGGCTTGGGTAAGGACGATGAAGCCTTGCGGTTATCGTCTTACTGAAGTTGCAGAAGTGAACTACCTAAACTGAATGAGTGAACGCTGAGCAGAGAGAAAGAAGACAAAATTTTCAAACGCCCAAATGTTTGCTTGATTTTTGGAGACAGTATCAGGATATCACGCGTTAGAGGGTTGGAGCCAGTTGTGGGAATTTAATTCGTTGCGACCCTAACAGGGCCTCAATGGATGGGCCAAACTTAATGATTTTGGGCTAAATGATCACATTTGTCCAAACTTTCATTCCGGCATTTAAGACAAATTCGAAAAACAAAAAATTCCAAAAACAACAGTTAAGAGATTAAGGTAGCGTTTGGGTCTTTCTTATATGCAGCAATGCCATTAGTGATTAGCCTTTGAACAGTACACACAAAAGCAGTTGAGTGAGAGCCGCGAGTTCAGACTCTCCGGATATAAACCTCTCCCAGCCGACAAAACAAAAGAAAAAGAATTTATGTGATCCTCATTGGGTGAATGTTTCGTACGAGCATATTGAGCTTCAGCCATTTTCTATAGCTGGTAAATATTCCAACCCCGAAGCATGACATCTACCCATTTATTTGTTAATTTTAAAAGTTGGGCAACTTTCTTTTACTTCTTGTTATCGTGCTTCTTCTGTCTAATAGGCTACTCTAAGTTGATCGAGTTTTAGGGGGACACTATAAGGATAACTTTTTAATTGGTGCAAGCAATAATGCACGTACACTTAGTACACAATTTAACTGTATCTGTCCATTAGGTCTGAATTCTTTATCTATTATTTTACTTGTGTGTGACGTTGAAAGTGACAAAAGCCTAAAAGGAGATATGAACACACGTCTATACAACGCGGTTTTTTTTATCTTTTTCTTGATGTCCATACACGGCTCTTATTAAACTTGAAATGCACTTAAAGGTGGTTTAATTTGCGTAGGATCTCTAACTATCCCCAAAATATAAGGCCAAACGATATATTCACAAAATCCTATCCCTTGCTGGAAGCAAAGTCGTTTAAATCACATGGAAGAGGACTATGTGTCCCAAAACCCAGTTAGTGCTGCTTTCAGTTAATGAGTATGAATTTAAAGCAAAAAAGGATAGACGTATACAAAGGTACGTGAAGGATTACCCGCCACTCATGCAAGATCTTAATTCACAGCTTCGAATGTGTGTTAATTACTATGTTTTTCTTATCTTCATAAACTGAGCGTGCCCACGTTTCCCAGTATAAAAGGCCGGGCCTGTAATATAATATATCATTAATTAATTAGCTTAGTTTGCTTTTTCCTTGTGTTTTCTGATCATAATGCTGTTGAGCGGGTGAGGTTAAGATAATCATATCACCAACAATTAATTAAAAAGACAAATTACGAAATCACGATTAAAGAAGTAAAATGTGGCTGTAGACTTGCAATAATTGTCGCGATATTGTGACCACAAATAATATTATTGTATATATTTAAAACTATTGGTTGAGTTGCATGCCATGGAATGGAGGGTGTAAATACGAGACAAAGATATTCTAACACTCCCATGAGATGGACATCCAACGCCTTATAGAAAAATAGCAAAAAAAGGTGATAAGAGAGAATAAGTAGATAATAAAAAATATATATTTTCTATATTTTTTTTTATGAAAAAGGTCTTTAGAGTGTTTAAAATTTTAAGTGGTGAAATAATTTTATTGGTAAATATATGTACAGTTAAAGCCATATATTGGGCTGTCTGTGAGGCTAAAATTAAATGTATAGGCGTGATGGTCAATTGGTCATAAAATTATACAGCTAAGCCTACCGAGTAGGCACTGTGTTTGGTGGTCGGAAGCAAGAACCCCACTTCCCTTGAGACCCTCCAGATATAAAGTCAGTTTGTCCTGTTTCAGTTGGTTTGTTCCCACTAAAAAAATTCAGCTGACCAATTCTAGAATCTGAAGTGCAACTTATATAGGATGAAGCAAACACGCCTTATTTGGCTATGTACTAGCATCTTGATGTAGCACTTAATTATTTTAAGTTGACCTTGTTTAATTTTGGTCACTAGGCTGTGTTAATCACTTAATTAAAACAACAAACTACAGGCTAGGTCATGGTCAATCCCAGCCGTCCACATGGTTTCAATTCGAAGCTGCCAGTAAGAGGATGACGTCCCCACCAGTCATATGGCTTTGGCAAGTGTCCCCCGCGACCCGGGTGCCCCGTGAACACGGTTGTCACAGCCTCACAAGCATGGCCAAAAAGATTATTTTAGTGCATATGGGGTTAAACACTTTGATTTGTTTAATCAGAACTGGCAGTGATCAGCAACTACCAAGCGCTGGCATTTATAAGAAGCCTAAAACCTGAAGTAATTGCTTATGGTTTAATATATTATGCATAAGATAAAGTTGTTTTACGTACGTGAATAAATTAGCTAGAGGGGCCTGCTTCACAAGGTAGGATGCTGGTGATTCTTATTGGGAAGACAAAATCCTTGCTAGATGGAGTACTGTTAGGGGTAGAAGAATCCCAGTTCAATTTTGTTCATTTGTGTGGTGTGTGATCGGCATGTCATGCTGAAACGTGGAGCAAGTGTTTGCCTCTCTAGCCTTTCCATAATTTAATAATGATTTTTCACAAGATACCACGAAAACTGGGTTTTCGTGGAATTGTGGGACGCACCACGATCAAAGTAAATATATTGACCGGGATTTTAAGAATCTATATTATTAATTTTTTTCCCTCTTATTAGAATGTTGTTTACACTATAAGTAAGAGACTAATCTTATGATATATTACTAGATATATTCCTCCCAATAAAATTGTTTTCATACGAATGAATTTTGAAGTTGAACGTAAGACCGTTTATTTAAGAGAGTCAATTTCACTCAAATTAACACTCTATATAAATTAAATTCCTATTATATTAGTTTTTTGTAGAAGTCACATGTACACTTGGATGGGAATATATATTTTGGGATAAAATCTCATTTTTTATCCAAAATATCACTTTTTGTATATTTGAATATTTTTTTAAAAATAATTAGAATATCAAAAATTGTTTTCAATTTTTTTTATATATAGAAACTAAAAATAGTACATTCTGAAAAAAATTTATTTTTATATTTTTTCAATTTTATATAAGTTTAGTTTTATAATTCTTGAAAGTTAAAACACAAAGACATGTTTGGTTTTAATTATTCTGAAGAAGCTAATTATTTTTAAACATGCTCCAACACTTTTTATCATAAATTATTGTAAAATTAAACTAAGTTATAATTTAAGTACATTTTTAAAATGATTAGATTAAAAATAAAAAAACATAGTATATTATATTCAAAATTTAAATTAGTTATAAAATTAAAACATTAGAATAGCTCATTTCTATATTTTAATTGATGAAACATAATTTGTTGGTGATTCTCTTCATTGTCATTGGCCCATGTAAAAGTAAACTTGAATCCTTCAAATTATAAACAAGATTTAAATTGAATCCTCCAAATTACTTTAAAGATTTAAATATTCAGGGTGACTTTTGTTTTTTCAAAAGATATTCTTATGATGATTTTGGCAGCCTCAAACAATCTCATTATGATAGAAATATGCACATGTTAGTAAATATAAAAAATAAATAAAATGAAGATTCAAAATTTAATAAATTTTATATGTTTATAAAAAATAAATATCAACTTGGGAAAAGAAGGGAAATTCTATGCAGAAGCGATAATTTGAATATCAGAATGGGATAACAAACTGTATACTTGGAAGATTGTTCGATCGAATCGCGTTGCATACCTGGCATGTGGCAACCAGCTAAAGGGACAATTATTATTTAGATTTCTAAATGTTGTAAAAATTGTGATGATGGGGGAGGAGACACCGAGAGAGGTGGTGGAAAAAGGTTGACGTGCAGAGATTCAAACCTAGATATGGTCCGGATGAAAAGAGTAATTTTTATCTATTTATAAAATAATTTCACAGTATCGTTAATCCATCAATAAATATTTAAAATCGTAGAAGATTGTGAGAATGTTTATTATGATTTATATTTTTAAAAACTTTATTGATTAGTTGTAAAAAATTATTTTATAATAATGCCATGTAAAATATAGCTAGTCACATAAATAGAGTTTTTGTTAAATTCAGTGTATATATAAATAAAAAGTAATGACTAATTTTTTTGAAATATAATATTAATAGATATGGGTCTTATTTTTGATTATGAGACTCTTCTCCATATACACAATTAGAAATTAAATCTTTGATATAATTAAATATTTAAGAAATTTAGTTAAATATTAACTGTGTTAGGTATCGTCATTTTATAATTAGAGTTATTCAAATTACAAGATGTCAATGTCATGTATAGTTTTTAATATTGTAATTAAAAGTGCAAGTTACTACTGATATTCCCTAAAATAATTTTTTAAAAAAGGTTATTACTGATATATGGTTATTAGTATGGGAACTCGAGCAGTACGCTGCCTGATTTGACGCCCAATTACATCGAACCTGGTCTCACAAATAAATAGTAGCAATTATAGTTGGTGTAATAGTAGATCTTTTGGAGCATGTGATGTATATATCAAATCCCATACCCAGTGGAACAAATGTTCTTGAGAACAGAGAGAAAGATACGGGGTGGTAGTTGTGTTAACTATATACGCATAGTACATTCTCGCAACGTCTCATCAAACGTAATTTGTCGGTGATTCTCTTCATGATCATTGGCCCATTGGAAATTAAACTTGAATCCTCCAAAATCCGAATTATAAACAAGATTTAAACCACCTTAGCTTCTTGTCCCCACAATTTATAAATCAAAGCATATATATATATATACACACGGAAAAAAATGAGATAAGACTAAATAATTAAATAATAAAAAATACATATAAAATTATATAAGTAATTATTTTTTTAACACATTGATGATAATAAAATTTGAACATATGTCCTTATACAAACTATTTAAATCCTTAGCTTACTACTAGTCTACTTATAATGACTTGGTATAAGTAAATATATCTCATTATAAATGGGGAACAAAAATGTGAAGGGAAGGGGATATAAACATTTGAGAACCTTTTCGTCAAACAATCAATCAAAGCCCTCAAGAGTATCGTAGATCATGCATGTGTCATTTATCAGCGAGATAACTATTGAAGAGTGCTTTCACACATATCTCATAATTAATTATATAAGTAGCAGAATTATATTGCGAGTATTAAAAATGAGATAGATTCAATTATAATTATAATTATATAATATAATTAGTCATATACTTCTATCTATCAATTTAAACTTATATATATATGCTTATCCTATAAGCATCATCTTTGATCGTTTTCACAAGACTTCAACTTTTGAATCCAGACAATAGACAAAGGCGTAATATGTCCCTCTAGGGAAGATACAAAAGCCATGTTTATCATATTTATAGAACTTAGATTAGCTTGGTTTCCTCGTTTTGCTAATTATTGTTCTTTATCATTCCGACATATACAATATTAGTTTCTAGTTAATTGCATCCCACGATGTCTTCATAAGTACTTTAAGAAGTTTAATTATCCTTAAAGAGTTATAAAGCCGTCCCTGAGCATCTATCTAAAGTATTCTTTGGCTCTTAAATTCACAGCGTACCTGTCTAGTTAGATCATGCATTCACACTTCCTTGTTGCGAGTCGTGACCTCCGAAGATAATGAAAAGTGAGCCCGATTCCCATTAAAGGTGGCTTCTGAAGTGGTAGTTGATTTGCAAAGAAAGAACTACTCACAACCACGAGAAAATGCACTATATCCTGTCAAGTCAATTCATTTTGAATCTGAACGAAGTAAGTGGACGTGGATGGTCTCAACCACGTACTTTTCTCTTCCATTAAACACCAAAAGAATTTACTGATCGGTGTTTAATATTTGTTTCATCATTAATTCCTTTGTCTTTTACATGGATACATAATTCGTACAAAGTTTTTGTCTAATTACTATTCTTATAGATAACGCACCTAACTTGTTGTAAATTAAGATGAAAATGCTGTGATGACTGGATATAACAGTAAAATTATTGTATCCCATTACAAATGTATTTGAAACTAAGAAAATCCAACTTAAATGATAATTAGTTGCAATCCAAAACTTGCTTTCAAATATAAATCATTAGCCACTTCTCCGTTCATCTTCCTAATAAGTAGGGCTTTGTTTGTTTAAATCTTTCAATGAATAATTTGACCTTGTGAGGCACTTTTAGTAGACTTTGAGAAGTGAAGACTTGTTTAATTTTAGTTTTCAGTTTTCCAATTTTGTAAATACCGTGAATAAAAAATTAAAAATTGAAAAAACTATAAAATCTTATTTTTAATATTTTCATTATAAAATTCTAAAAATTGAAAAACTGAAAATAAAAATTGAAAACTAAAACCAGACATATCCTAAAATTTTCCTTTTGATATATTATATTGTAATTTAATAGTATGTTTGGATTAGTTATAAATAGTGAAATATAACGGAGCAGAGAGGAATAAGTTGGAGTGACATAATTATTCCATTATATTATTTGGATATTTTAGTCATGGAATAGAGTGGAACGATAGTAATTTTATGAGTGAAAAATATAAAAACAATAGATTCAATCTCTTTCGACCAAAATCAGAGGGGAATAAAGGCAACGAGAAATAATGAAATTGGATGAAATATATTCAATGCTCCTCCATTCCATTCCACTCATCTTTTAAACATCCAAATGATAGGGTTTTAAAATATTCCATCTCATTCCGCTCCACTCCATCCATTTTCGTCATTCCAAAATACCCTAAATGAAACATAATAAAAAAAGTTAACTAATACATTTTAATAAAATATAGACAAAGTCATGAATTAGAGGTAAAAGACGTGAGTAGTTTGTGTATAATATTGTAGATTCAATCCTGTTGCCACTCACATGCTAAAGAAATAAATAATATTACCAAATTTTAAAATGAGTATGCTTGAAAATTTTGTCTTGCATATACATAAATGAACTCATTTGGCTCCTAAAAAAAACAACACTCATTAATTAGTTACAAATTGAAGTATGATTAATTTTGGATTTAATTTTTATATAATGACATGTAATATATAATCATATATTGTCACATTCATGATAGTTGATTCTTCCATTCACTACTTGAAAATGTGATACAAATAAAATATTTGGATTGAATGACATTGTATTTTATGTTATCAATGCATATATCAAAATTAAATTTTATAATTTTTTTATTATAGAATGAATTCTCTTAATTAAAAATTATAGTGCAGTAAGGAAAGTAGGATGAGAATAAGTTAGTTGGAGTTGGTTACTAGTTGTTAAAGTCTGTTAGAGAGTTAGTTACACTCTCATTCTTTCACTAGCTTGTATATAAGCTCAACTATAACTGTAATCAATTATCAGAAATCATAATCACATAATTCAGAAACTTTCTCATTCTATCTTATTCTCTTTGCATTTTCTCCATTTCTCAACCTAGCACTGACACCTTCATGGTTTCAGAGCTCAGGTCCTGATCACTATGAATTCTCTAAATTCCATACAAACCTCACAAGGTTCATCTTCCATTGCACCACAATAATTCTCGAATCCGGTTTCAGAAAAATTATTTGCCATGGAAAGAGCAAAATGAAGCTACAGTTGAAGGTTATGATCTATTAGATCACATTCTTAGAAATGAAATTTCGAAGAAATTTTTGTTTCAACAAGATCAAGATGTTGGTGTTGTGAATTCGGAGTACCAAAAAATGGAAGAATTGAAGCAAGACACATTGCTGAAGTCCTAATTGCTATCCTCCATGACAAAGCCATTCACTAGTAGAATGGTAGGATGTGAGCTTTGTCATCACATACGGAAAAAGGTTAAAGACTTATTTTGCTTCTTAAATCACTACTAAAGTTCGTTAATTGAAGAACAAGCTACGAAATCTTAAGAAAGAAGGAGCTGTTAGTGATTACTTGCATGAAGTGAAAAAAAATCGACGATGCCTTTATTTCTATTGGTGCAACCATGAATGATATGGTTATGTGGAGACGATTCTAAATGGATTGCCTAAAGAGTATTCAACTTTCATTACTACAATGACACTAAATCCACTTAATTTTCTAGACAAGCATGACTATTCAGGACCTGATCAAGTGATTGTTGGTAATGGTTGTTGTAATATCCTAGGTATATTGTTCCATAGAAGAGTATAGAGCAATACAAGTCCTTAGATAAATTTGGGCACCATACCATTCCTTGGGACCCACTCATGTTGTAGAAAGGTCCCACTCAATTTATAGCTTAAGGATTTAAGAAAAATAACTTTGGAGAGCATTGCAGCGGTCACAGAAGACAAAACAAGAATATTGAGCTGTCTATAGGCTGCTACAGTGGCCTAGCGGTAAGTCGATGAACTTCTAGAATGCTCCTTTTTAGCACTGCAACACTACTCAAAATTTTATAAAAAAACCCCATTTTCAGGAACAAGACCATCAAACACGACCCTTACACCCCCAAACACAAAGAACTCATTCCCCTACACCATTCTACCCTTGTTCACTCCATTTTACTCAATCTAACTTCAATCTTTCACTTTCAAGGTTTTAAGGTAAGAGATTTTGATATTTTTACTCCTTTTCTTCCATTCTCCCTTAGTTCTTGAGGTTGGTGTAACACCCTAATTATTAACCTCTTATGCATACGTCATAATTAGCTACTTATTAGATTTCTTACATTTTGATTTCGTATGTTTAGTCATTTGAAAATACTCTTAACGGAAAAATAGATAATAGATTTTTTTAAAACTTAAAATGACAAGAGCCTCGTCTGTTAATGCGTAATTAAAACTATTGCAACCTATGAGCGAAATAACAGTTCCATAATAATACACAGATAATAGAACAAACCATAAATAAATCCTAGATAAGAGCCAGTAATAAGGCTCGGTCTCAAATACAGTCTTCTATAAGTCAGAAATTTCAAAATAAGGAGAAACATAAATAGGGACTAATAAAGTCTTTAAGCGTGGATTAGCTCCAAAGTCAAGAACTCAAGGGACTCCAGCATTCTGGTCTACTAGCTTATCTGAAGACGGCACGAAAAAAGAAAAGGGGTGAGAATCCAAAGGAATCTCAGTAATTAAGTGAAAACAGTATAAGTGTCATTGTTATCGTCTCCAGTCACTTCGGCTTAATTATAAAATAAGTGAGCATGCTTTAGTTCATTTTAATTAGTTCGCAAATAAAAGTCTCAAGGTGATCCACATTTTAAGTCATGTAAAAATTCTTGATCAACAAATAATAATCTAAAGAGCTTACCATTATTGTAATATAAATGATATAGAGAGAACTTACATGAAAGAATAAAAGAATCAAGACATCATACTTTCTTTAGGACTTTGTTTAGTAACTTTAATTCTTTTAATGTATCAGCCTCTCTCATATCACCTAAACCAATCGCATCACCGTCCTTGGCGATTTAACTGTCATCTAAACTCTGCATCACCTATCGTCTACTAGGATGAGCTCAACCTAACTAGCCGTCGCTAGATTTGAATGGGGACAGAAGGGAATAACTTTACTTAACATTAAGTTTAACATATAGAATCTCATGTTTCAACATCATGTAAGAGTCTTATAACTTAATGAAGTATGGCATACAAGTACAATAAATAGTCATAATTCATCCATGTATAACAAAGGATTATTCATTTTCATAGCATCACAAGTATAAGACTTACTAAAGGGATGAAAATGATAATATATTTTATTCCACTTTCAATAAAGTATGCACAATTGACTATATAAAGAATGAACAGTCCTTATTATTTGGGATCTATTACAACAGAAAATATATTTAAATGTTTGAACTATTTAAAGAGAACAAAAGACTGAATTATTGCTAAGCAACAAAACTGAATTATTGCTAAGTGATAAGATACTGATATTCAGGAAAGGTTGTTCAAGTTTGTTGGAGATGATTAACTTGGTGTAGTTATAAAACGCCCCCTCAAGATGAAATTACCGTTGGTAATTTGCATCTTGTCCCGAAAATCTTCAAAGGAAGTTATTGGTAATGGTTTGGTGAGAATGTCTGCTAGTTGGTCCTTAGATGAGATATGAGAGACCCAGATTTGAACTAACTGACGAACAAAATGATAGTCCAGGTCAATGTGCTTCATTCTTGAGTGGAGAACTGGATTGGATCATAGGTAAGTGGCCCCTATGTTGTCACAAAGAAGTACTGGTGCCGAGTAGAGGGGAATGTGAAGTTCTTTCAAGAGATTATGTATCCACATGATCTCAGCTGCAACTGCTGTTATTGCACGATACTCAGCCTCAGTTGAGGACCTTGCAACTGTTTTTTGCTTCTTTGAACTCCATGAAACAGGATTGCCACCTAAGAAGGAAATGTATGCTGATGTGGAGGTCCTGTCATCAATATTGCCACCCCAATCTACATTTGAATAAGTGACAAATGACAAAGCCTTTGGCTTTTGTAGAAGAATACCATGATTAACAGTGGACTTGAGATATCTGAGTATTCTTTTCAGATGTTGGAGATGAATGGTAGTGGGCTGATGCATAAATTATGAGCGTTTATTGATGGCAAATGACAGGTTTGGTCTACTCATATTGAGATATTGTAGAGCATCAATCATCAGTCTGTAAGTAGTGGCATTAGTATGTGGTGATCCATCAATGAAAGTGAGAATTGTTATCGAAGCAAGAGGAGTGGGGGCTGGTTTTGCCCCCTGCATGTCAAATTTTTCCAGGAGGTTACAAATGAATTTATGTTGAGACAAGAACAAACCACCCTTATGAGGAACAATTTCCACACCAAGAAAGTAGTAAGGGAAGTCCAAGTTTTTAAGTGAGAATCGTTCAGAGAGATCCTTAATAAATATGTCCAGAAATGACTTATTGCTTCCTGTAATCAATAAATCATCTACATATGCTAGGAAATAAGCAATTATGTTAGATATGGAATAGACAAATAAAGAAGGATCACTTTGACTACAAGTAAAGCCATAGGACAGAATGAAAGACTTGAGGGCAGTATGCCATGCCCGAGGAGCCTATTTAATGCCATAGATGGCTTTCTTAAGCCAGCAAACATAGTCAAGAAACTGGGGATGTTTGAATCCTAAGGGGCTGGTCCATGTAGACTGTTTCAGATAATGTGCCTTGAAGGAAGGCATTGTTGACATCAAGTTGATGCCTAGGCCAGGAGTTGTCAAGTGCAATAGTGAGAATAATTTTGACTGTCTGTGGCTGAACTACTAGTGCAAATGTCTCTCCATAATCAAGGCCCTGTTGTTATGTGAATCCTTTTGCTATAAGATGGGCTTTATATCTTGAGATGAAACCATCAAGATTCCTTTTTATTCTGAATAACCATTTACAGCCAATAATGTTGTAACCCCTTGGAGGTGGGATTAATGACAAAGTACTATTTTTCAATAGAGCAACGAACTCCTCTGTCATGGCCATGCGCCATGTTGATATTTCTTTGCCTCTCTCACATTGGAGGGTTCCAGATTTTCAGGTAGTGGGTATTTGGTGACTGTGAAGGTATGCTTGGGTTTGAAGATGCCATTTTGTGATCTAGTGGTCATGGGATGTGTTCTAGTGGGTGAGGGAGGAGAATTTGTGTCTGGTGAATCTTGAGAATTGTTAGTCAGTGATTGATTAGAGAACTCAGGAGTTGCTGGAGCAGGACCTGAAAGAATGTTGCTAGATGCTTGCTGAGTGGTAGGTGCTGAAGATTCTGCTGGTACAGAAACTAGTAGTGTATGAACAGTGGGACTGATGCAATCTAATGAGTGTGTGCAAGATGCATTATGCTGCGAGAGAAGTGAATCGTAAGGAAAATTTGAGTCATGAAATTTAACATGCCTAGATGTATAAATCTTATTAGAGACAAGATCAAGGCATAAGTATGCATATTGAGAGGATGAGTACCCGAGGAAGATGCATGGGGTGGATTTTGAATCAAGTTTGTGCGATGCATATGGTTTTAACCATGGGAAACAAAGGCAACCAAAAGAATGCAAGTGATGTAGATTGGGTGAATTGTTGTGCAATAACTAATAAGGAGATTTCATGTTGAGAATTGGTGTAGGCATTTTATTGATAATGTAAGTTGCTATTAAAAAAGCAAAAGACCAGTATTTGGCTGGTAGATTTGCAAAATGGAGTAATGTCTTTCCTGCCTCAACAATGTGTCTATGTCTCCTTGTATATGTGGTGGTGTGGTGAGGTGTGTGATGCCATGATCAGCAAAGAATGTTCTTAATTTAATGAATTCTCCCCCATTGTCAGAGTATAAAGTGATAATAGGAGTGTTAAAAAATTTCTCTACTAATGCCTTGAACTTGGGAAATATTATTGAAACATCTGATTTATTTTTAAGTGGATACAACCAAACATACTTGGTGAAATGATCAACCAAGATTAAATAAAAAGAGTAACCATCTATTGATCTAACCGGGGCATGTCCCCATACATCAGTGTAAACTAATTCTAGAGGCCTGGAGCTAGTCAAGGTGGATTGTTTGAAAGGTAGTTGTTGGCTCTTGGGACTAGCACATGAGGTGCAAGGACCTGCTGGTTTGATCTTTATGTGCATAGACTTTTCTAGATGTTAAAGAACTCGACTAGATGAATGTCCTAAAATGTGATGCCATGGAGTGTTATTGGTGGAATGAAATGCATGTGGTTGTGATGCCGATGGAAAATGATAAACTCCATCTCTAAGAGGTCCTTCTAGTAGTGGTTTCCTGGTTCTCAAGTCCTTCACATGAAAACAATCATCAAAGAATTCAATAGAAACTGGGTTAGTTTTACACAACTTGGAAACTAAAATTAAATTTTTGGAGATAAAGGGAACATGTAAAACATTTTTTAAGTGAATGGTGTGAAAGTTGGAAGATATCGTAGATTGGCCAGTGTGTGAGGTAGACAAGGGAGTACCATCACCAACATAGATTTGGTCTTTGCCATTGTAAGGAGTTTGGAGATGTAGTTGATCTAATGCATTGGTAATGTGATGACTAGCACCACCGTCCATGAGCCATTCATTGTTTGCTGCAAGGGGGCAGCCTGAACATTATGTGCAATAGGTCTGGATTCTGATTTTTTTGGGCCGCCAATGATCTTGTAACATTCCTTGGCAGTGTGACCATTGCGTTCACAATATTGACACACTAAGTGCCTGGTGGAACCTAAAGCTAGTCCTAAAGTAGTTTTGTGCTGTTGTTTTTGCTTGAAATAAGATTGTTGTCAAGCTTTGTGAGAGACATTTGCAGTAGCAATGACAGTGTCTTCAGTGGTTTGATTTTCATGATTGAGATAGGCCTCATAATCAATGAGAAGATCATGGAGCTCATCAAAAGAGGGGGGTTTTCTCGAGCTTTAATGGCAGCAGACATCTCTCTGTACTCGGATCCTAGGCCATTTAGAATGTAAATGAGCAGATCATCATTATCAAGGGGTTGTGAATGACAGCCAATTCATCAGAGATTGTCTTTATTCCATGAAGAAATTGAGTCATGGATTGATTTCCTTTGGAGGATCTAGAGAGCTTGTCTTTGAGGTGAAGGATTTTGTGCCTTGTTTTGCTTGCAAACAGCTTGTTAAGGAGGCCCCATGCCTGCTTTGAGTTGTGAACATTTCCAGGCATGGTGACAATGGTTTGGTCAACTGAGCTGATGAGACTAGCAAGGATAAGCTGGTCCTGGCATTCCCAGGTGGGGAAGGGAGAATGGTTGGTGGCTGGACAAGCATTGGTGCCATCAACATAGCCAAAAAGGCCCATATCCAACAAGGATAGCCTTGATATGAACACGCCAAGTAGGAAAGTTGCTGCCTGTGAGTTTGGTTGCATTATGGGTATTAAGGACAACAAGAGAATTGTCATTAGGTGGGTGTTGGATAGTAGTATTTGTGTTAGGATTAGGCTCAGGTTCAGTGTGGGAAGTAGCAGTGGACATGGTTATAGGATTAATTTTTGCTGTGAAGTTTCACTAGGCTGATACTATATAAAACTTACTAAAGGGATGAAAATGATAATCTTTTTTATTCCACTTTCAATAAAGTACATAGTTGACTATATAAAGAATGAGCAGTCCTTATTATTTGGAATCTGTTACAACAGAAGATATATTTAAATGTTTGAACTATTTAATGAGAACAAAAGACTGAATTATTGCTAAGTGATAAGATACTGATATTCAGGAAAGGTTGTTCAAGTTTGTTGGAGATGATTGACTCACTGTAGTCATAAGAACGAGAAACAAGTCTTTTTAAATAATTTGGCTTAGGTTTGATGACATGAATAGCTTGAAGAGCATTCTTCTTTCTTTCTATTTTCCAAATATTTGTGAAAAACCAAGACCACCTTCCCATGAGTATATGTTCTAATAATTTATTTTCGAAAATCTTAAGACTTTTAATTTTTGCTAAAGAGCCCTCCAACTTCATAAAGTCTACAAAACAACCTCTAAATTTTTTATCCAAAACATGTTTTTCATACTTATTCCACTTAACTACAGTTCTGTCATTGAAATTTTTAGAATTTACATAAAAATCTCAAATTTTTGAGAAATTATGATTTGACCCCTCAACTTTACTAAAATTATAAAATGACCGAAAAACTCTTTTTTTTCCTGAATACATACCATACTATTTCAGAACCTACTATTATAGTTTTGCTCCCTAAGTATTTAATTTTTTACAGAACACCTCTAAACTTTATAAAATTACATTTTGACCCCTAATTTTTATATATAATTACAAAAGTACTCAAATCACATGTACCCACTCCATTTTTCATGTAGATTCCAAATATGTGGTTAGTTTTAAAAATAACATTTTCCTTGTCGGAGAACCTACCTTGGCTGAACCTAAATATCCTAAGAATCAAACTTTTGTAAAACTTTGAAATATAATATCATGTTGTGCAGAAATTTCACTCTCAAAGAAAAATATGATTAACCTATTAAGCATCATAAAAATAGAGCAAAATCATTTTTCAGTGATAATTCAATATGTCTGTGAGACGCTGTAAAAATTTTAAAGCATAAAAGATCTCTAGCTATATTAATAAAATTATACAATTTTAGATGTCAGAAACCATCTGTTTTCAGCCAACAGTCAGAAATCCCAATTTTATTACCCTACCAAATGAACTAGAAACATTCTATAAAAATTCATGGTTGAACTACAGGATGTCCACAAGATCCTGTAAAAATTTCAAGTCACGATTCGATCATTTGGTATAGTAACAAAATTATACAAATTTAGTGCTTTAGAAATTACTGTTTAGACTGAAATTGTAACCTCCTTGGTCTCTGAATTTTTAAAAATAGAAAAAGTCATCTAGACACCTCAAGAAAAATAATGAAGATACCTCCACATGTTAGCTTCATCATATAAAAAATTTAGCATGAAATATTATCCCCATCTATGTGAATAAAATCATATAAACTGGGTTGTCTGCATAAATCTGAGAATTCTAGCAACACAACATACAATTTCTTTTGATCTTTCAAGCATAATCATTCATCAAAACTCAAGCCTTCTTAACAAAAATCAGAGAACAAGATAAGATAAATAAGATTTAACATAAACCCTTATCAAAATATGATTTTTGTTGGATATCAAGGTAGCCACAAGCTCTTGAAGTTTGATCTCCCAAGAAAGGAAGCAAAAACTCTTCTTTTTCTTTGACCACAAATTTGGTCTGCTCCAGAACAGATAGAATGAGGCTTTTTCTTGAAAAACTAATGGTAGATTTGTGTTTGTTAAGTGGAAGAGCTATGAAAAAATGTATTTGTTTGTTGGATTTGATGGAGAATTAAAGGAGTTATGGGGTAGAGGTAGTTGGCGGTAGGTGGTGATAGCTGAAGATAAGAGTCTGGTGGAGTGTTTTTTTTTTTTTTTGAAGAATAAAATCTGATTGTGTGAGTGAGGAGTGAATGCTTAAGTTTTTATATTTGTTTGTGAGTTTTTGGATTAGGTTTAGAGATATTTTAGGGATTAGATAAAGAGGTAGGTAGATTATGTAAAAAATGTATTAAAATTCAAGTGTAGTAATCATTGATATCATCAAATCTCTTTGTCATTATGCCTCTATACTTTTAACTAATGGTAATTAGATAATTAGTAACTCTTTAGAAATCTTTAAACAATTAACCACACGTTTTTTTCTTAATTACTTTAATTAGGCTCAATAAGCACTGTCCACGGACAAAATGGTAATCTTACACCAAAATTTATGAATTGCAATTTTTACAATGATTGCTATCTAAAACACATACAGTCTCCTTTCAAATATTAAATTAAACCTTTGAGGATAGTTGTGACCGACCGTCCTCAATTCTCTTACAGAAATGACCTCAAGGGCATTTTGATCATTTTGTACAGAAGGAAAAATCGAGGCATTACAGTTGGCTTCGCTATTCCTCTATACTATCAAAGATATGATGTTCCTCCTTCGTATTAGAGTCACATCTAAGTTATTTAGTGATTTCTAGAAGTTAATTTAGAGTATTATGGCTGTTAAGGCAGATATTGGTGCCATTCTCACCTCCTAAGGTTCTATTGGTGTCAAACATGTGTTTTCCACCCCTCCAGGTGAGTGGGTTTACATATGTGACTTCTATGTTATGATGTATTAGATCTATTTTCATAAAAGTATAGTTTATATCACAATATTAGATATTTCTGCATAAATCTTTGAGATCACTACTAGTTAATATGTTTTGAAATGTTGATTTAAAAGCATGAACATGTTTTTGACAAAACCATGGGACCATTGTTGTCGAAAAGAGATCATAAAGGTTTGAACTGTGCTTTTGAATGTTCAAAACTATTATGATGATTACATGATTACTGGTATTGAATACTATTATATGAGAAGCTTTTGAACCCTAGGATAGAAGACTTTATGGAATGTTGTGAAAAGATTGGTTTTAGAGTAAGGAATTATTGAGAGAAACAGAGTTGTAAGTTAACGGTACTTGGTATATAAAGTCTGCCAGGGGCAAGTTTCTCCTTATCTAAATCCATTCATCAGGGACCGTTAAGATCTCATTTATGGGCTCATGTTCACCAGGAACTGAGCACCACTCATGTTCGCCAGGAACTGAGCACCATATTTCAGTTTATGGATAGTCTCTTCTCTTTGTAAAGCCTTGAGAAATATCATGGTTTTTATGTTTCCAGCAAATTTATGATTTTACAACTATTATGTAAAATAAATAAAAATGTTTTACAAATGTTGCATTATGTATTCTTTCTCATGTCCCATGAAGGGGTTTCAGGTGAGAATTTACTCACTGAGTTTTGCATAAAACTCACCCCTTTTTTCTCCTATTTACATATATAGTTGCTGCTATGGGTCTTTCCTAGCAGCAATAGAGATTTTAGCTTATGAGCTTCACTTAAGTGAAGCATTCTTGATTTAGTTTAGAGTGCTCCAGTGTCATTTGCAGGCAGAGTCTTGAAGCATTTATAGATTGTTTTGTATTTTGAATTTTGCATAATTTGATTATATTGTGACTTGTATTTAAAGACTTGGACATTATGGATAATTTGAATGAAAGTAGTTGAGATGTATACATTTATGGATAAAATCATGACTTCATATTTTAGATATTGATTATGAAAATTCAGTTATCATTATCTTGATTTCAGAAAATATATGATTTGTATGTAGAAAATAGAATTATCTTTTAAGTGGATTTTCTGTGTAAATTATGCATATAGAAAAGTACACAGGTCACGAGACTTACATGGAATGAGATTTCTCACGTGCCGGTTGTAACATCCCCTGCTGCTTTATGGATTGACGACTGTCCCCACAAACCAACACGAGTCTTTTCAGCGTGCTTTGTCCTCACTCGTACACTTCCTGGGAAAACTTCCCAGGAGGTCACCCATCCCAAAATTGCTCCAAGTCAAGCACGCTTAACTGTGGAGTTCTTTCAGTTTGGGCTACCGAAAAGAAGATGCATCTTGTTGGTATAGGTAGTACAAATCAATTCATATAAGCCCTCCTCAACTGTATAGTCCCATACCTATATAGTCTTAGGATCCCTCTCATTCGGGTGTGTGATCGGTTCATTCATGTACCCCTCCGCTTTCGAAGTCTACCAGGAGCCGCTCCTTGTCCGTGCCTCTTTGCACCGGCGATCACTCCCCGACTTCGCGATCCCCGGGCGTTACATGTAATCTAACACCCTAATAGACCCGGACTCTATTAGCTGTTACCTATATTCTTTAATCAATTTTATTTTTAAATTAATGATAAGAAGATAGGGGTAATTTTTTTTATACAAATCTACTTTTAAAAATTAAGCCTGAAATGTGAATAATATGTGCGCCATAGTTCCGATTTAATATAATTTCTAACATTGAAGTTTACTAAGCAGTAATATCATTGTTACCAACATGAGTTTACATAGTAGCACCTACACGAGTAAATACATTACTGGCTTTTGATACATCTCATAAAATAGTACATAGAAGAAAATACAGCATACGAATAGCAACAGTGGAAAAGTAAAAAATCTCTAGCATAGATTACTACAGAGGTGGTGGTAGTGGTTCTTAACCTATCAGATGTCTAATCTGAGGCTAGCCTAGTAGTGGTCTTTCTCTCTAGCTCCCCAGACTCCGTGCATCTTTACTCAGGGAAGCGAGACTTCCCCCTTCTCGAATAGTTGGGATCCATCAGTATCTAGTGGTGACAACGGAAACATACATAGGAGTGAGAAATGCTGGATTTCTCAGTAGGAATTTCAACTTGGTATCGATCGTGTCATCATTGTCACTCCAGCTACCTCGGGTTTGTTTACAAAGTGATGGACAGGTAAAGGTTCATTTATCAAGATTTTCGTAGCGTGATTAGCCGAGGTAGAGTTACTTTTAAACTATTCTTATTAGCAGAGTCATACATATCTAACTTAACTCATCAATTACAAGTCAACACATCACTTAATGATTTCATGCATCCTTTTTGTAATCATACAAGCATTTCTACTAATAGTATTCATGCATGACACCTTATCCTCTTTTATTGACATGTCTCATAATTACTCACGGGATGAATACATCAATGCCTTAGACCACCCTAAAAGGGTAATGAGCTCATACCGTGGCCGTCGCCATAACCTTTTGGTTTTCTTCCGTTCTTTGTGATCTCAACGGTTTAGGGGGTTAAGCCGTGAGCTTAGCTCAAGTCCACTTTTCCAGACTATCATTGCTACTTTTTCAGGCTTTACTTTTATTCTCATTGAGTGAAAAATAATCATGCAATCATAAATAAATCATGGTACAATCAATCATCCATTCTTATCATTTCATAACTCATCAATATATATTCATAATACTATATATCAGCTTGGATATCATAGAAACATTTCATACACAATCTTATATCAAATAGTAGACATTTCATACTAAGTCTCATGGTAAAAATAGCATTCATGTTAAGCAGGTATTTAGCGGATAGACTTATATAAGATCTTATATAGAATCTCTTAGTCTTCTTTGTACACTTAATTTTTTAGTAATACATTAATGCACTTTAAAATATTATTAAATATTCTTTACATATTTTAAAGCTCCCCTATGACTTTTATATATATATATATTTCCTCTTGAAGATTATTACTACTTAAATATTTAAGTTTTCTTGCAAGACTTGAATCTTCTATTTCAATTTCTAACATCTTTTAGGAGAAAAATTTGTAGCTCTCTATATACTTGTTATCTCAGCCTAGAAAAGGTAGTTTTAGATTCCTAATTCATTAAGTTTTAGTGTAATTCAATTGTAATCCGTGCACAGGAGGGTTCCCAGGAAAGAGAGGTGGGTCACAATGGACACGCTTAAATACCAAGTCTTTCCTTAGCCGAACTGCTCCAAACTACACTCTCACAAAGACACAGTGTCCTTAAAATTTATTTCTCATTCTATATTTACGTGGTGCAAAGCATTATGTATAACATACATATATGTGTTTCTCTATGTGTTAGCTTTCCTAAGGAGTTGAAATCAGTCCATTTGGATTTTTATATAGTGAGTTACACTTATTTTACTACTGCAAGGTCGTATGTAGAGTTTCAGTTTTTGGCTTAGCTTTGAAAATTTATATCTTGAGCTAGAGAACTCTGTTTTGGGTGATTCTTTTTGGAGAGTCTTCTATAATGAGTCTAGTTTATGATAAAAAATGTTTTTATTTCGGGATATTTCATATTTTATGATCATTACATTCTGAAGTGCCTGCTGCCAGAATCAACCAGAAATTCCAGCACCTACCATTTTTATGTCTTTAGTAATTTTTATTAAAAAAAATCAAGTTTCACATACTATCTTTTTATGTTATATTTGAGTATGATAACATCATAGAAGTGCTAAGAACATAATAGAATATATTGTGCTATCTAAAAATATATTTTACAAATAATCATTCAAAAACTTTTGACAATAACTCAAGGTTGAGGCATTCTATCCATGGTTAGAAGCCAATAATGATTGAACAAATAAAGAAGAAACTCCTACCTCTTATGTAGGGTCAAAAAAAGAGTCCTTCTCTTCTTTCTTGAGCTTATGCAAGAGTCCTTGGAGTGGATGACCCTCCTTGAATCTTGACTCTAGAACTTGAGTGCTTAAGAAAATATTTCTCACCAGAGTTAAAGATTGTAACTCTTATGAGAGCTAGTGAAGGTTTGAGTTTAGAATTTAAGTGTTTAAATAAGGTTTAGAGGATTAAGAGAAATCTTTGAAGAGGAGAACATAAGAAGAATGGTAGAAAAAAAATAAGAAAGAAAGAGCACTTAGGGAGTTTCTAAGGCTTGGAAACTAGTAAAAGTGTATGTATTTTACAAGAGCTAGAGAATGTATCTCTTGCAAAGCATGGTAAGGCCTCTTTGTGTTTTGGAAATGTAAGGAATGGAAAAGAGTTTGAAGAGTATTTATAGTGGAAGGATCAAGACAAGAAACATTTAGAGAATTAATTCTTGGAGCATGATTTATGGAAACATGTTGGCCAAACTTTGGATGAAAACACTCCATGTTTTATGCAAACATGTTAGCTTAATTTTGGGATGAAAATGCTCCATGTTTTATGCAAACATGTTCCATGTTTTATGCAAAAATGTTGTTAGTGGAAAATTTCTAACCTTTAATGTATGTATGCATCATAGATTTACATCATGTGATCTTATGCTTTAATAAGTGTTTTTAATTTATTTTTTTTAGCATGAGATTATCTATGTGCATGTATGTGATTAAGAATGGGTATGATGTATGTGGTTGAATTATTGTATTGTCATCTTAATTCAATGGCTTAGATTCATTCTTGCCTAAAGGCAAATCTAGGGATTTGTGCAATGGCATTGTTGTAATTGGCATTGTAGTAATTTCTTTAACTAAGACAAGGATACTTTTGTAATTATACAATGACAATGGTATTTTTGTAATTCTATTTACAGAGTAAGGGTATCTTTGTCATTTACTAATAAAGCAAGGGTAGTTTGGTAATTTCCTTTACATAGCAAGGGTATTTTCGTTATTTCTATTAAATGATGGCATTTTTATAATTCTTTGCATTTTTCTCTAGAAATACTTGAATATTCTAATAATATTTGTTATGTTTCATAAAGCTGGTCCAGGTTCTCTTGGTTTTTGCCCTATTTTATCTAATTGCTAATTAGCATTAATCGATATTTATCTTATTTATGAATTTAGGGATGTTACACCGGTCACGATCTAAGTTGGGTCGTGACAGTTCTGCTCTACTTATTAGTCATGTTGGAAATGCTAAGTTTAAATTAGATCTAATTAATTTCACAATTAGATTGAACAATATTGCTATATGAGCCTAATTTAGCCAAGAATCTTCTTAGTGTGTGTCAATTTACTAAGGATAATCACTGCTTTCTTGAGTTTCATACTTATAATTGTTTTGCTAAATCTCAAGGAACCAAGGAGATAATTCTCTAAGGCTCATGTAACTACGGCTTGTACAAGTTTCACAACTTTAAGCCCAAACTTAATCATGTTGTTTTCTATTCTATTGTTGTATCTAAATAAGATTTTGTACTCTATAATTTTATATAATATTTTGCGCTATGTAATTTTATTTCTTTAAAGAAATTATATTGTTATGTTGGAACATTTGGTCAATTCTTACAAGAAAAGATATAGTTTCAATCAATTGTGATAGTTTGTGCTTTGGTAAGGGATAGTAATTTGAATCTAAGAAAAATACAATGCTATTTAATTTGTAACCTTTTTAAAAAAAAAATAGCTATAAGACGCCTTACAACTATTTGGACTTTGATCTGGCTTAGTTGTAGAACATATTACTTTCCATAAAAAAAAAAAAATTCAGTGTTATTTAATTTAAGAAGTTGGGATATCAATGTTTTGTAGAACTCCCTGCATAGTTTTCCAAAAATAAATATTATAAACTCAAAATAAACACTTCTTATTACGGATATAAATATAACATAAATTTTTCATAAGATATTTTTAATGGAAAACCTTTGGTCATGAGCTCTTTTCACATAAAGTCTTAATTCAACTATTTACTCAAACACAACCTATATCTTTATAACATTATATATGAATTTTATCCATGAAATTTTTTAGTAAACACACATCCCTTAAAGTTATTTTATTTGCAATAATGTTATTAAGATAAAAAGAAGCCAATGCATGATACAGTACAAAAACACTTGTAACTGGTCAAATCAAGCCAATCAGCATGGAAGAGAGGTACAATAACCCTAAGAGATAGAAATTTAAGTGATTTTCAACTGAACTATGAAAACTTTCTTATACAAAACATTAATAATGTTTTATTTTTTTATGTTTTAGAGTATTCTCTCATCCAACAAATAAGAAACTAATTAATCTCCAGAGTATGATCTAACATATAAGCATAATCTCTATCAACTAATAGTTAGATAGTTAGTTAGTTTTCAATTAATTTTTCTAGTAACAACCTAACCTTAGAACACCTTGTGATATCAATTAATTTTCACATACCAACTTTTATACTTTCAATAGATTAATAATACTTCTGTTGCACTTCCCTTTTCGATCTCTTCTCTAATCTCTTGATTACACATGGATACCAAAATTGAGATGGTATCAGAGCCCTCCTAGGATAGCTTTGCTGAGCATTATTTCTCTGTTCATTCCTTATCTTTCTTCCATTGTTGTGCTTCTTTTCTTTTCTTCTCTTTCCTTTCAGTAGCATATCCTATTAATGATCTAGCAAGCCCATATTACCTGCATCTTAGGGAGAAGCCTAGTCTTGTTCTTGTCTCCACACCTCTCAGTGAGACAAATTATTACTAGTGGAGTCGTGCAATAAGGATGGCCATTATGTCCAAGAACAAAAATGGAGTTTCTTGATGGGACAATCTCTACACCATAAGAAGACAATCCTATGATGCTACTTGGAAGAGATATAACACCATGTTGATTTCTTTGCTGTTAAGAACAGTTCCACATATAGCAGAGAGTATCTCCTTTTTAGATGTTCCAGTAAAGATTTGGAATGACTTGAAGTAGAGGTTTGCTTAAGCATATTCTCTTTGAGTCTTGTAATTACTAGAAGATATTTGCACTACCAAGCAAGGAGATAAAAGTGTAAGATCCTATTTCACAGAACTCAAGATTTTATAAAATGAATACGCAAAATATAGACCATTGACTCCTTGTTCTTGTGGAAATGGCTATAATTGCATAAGCTTTAGTACTATTAAAACATAGAAAGATCAAGATAAAGTTTTAGGTAATTTCTTGAGAAGCTCAATGATCATTTTGGCAATATAAGGTCACAAATTGTGATACCCTAGGTACAAATGTCCTTGGACAAATCAGGTATGGTCTCCCGGGAACTACTCGTGTTGCTAGGAAAGCCCTGGTGGTTTGAAGGGCCAAGGGATGGAGTTGGGATGCTGTTGCTGCAGAATTCTATAAACAGGCTCGCTACAGTGAGTTTTGGTCGCTGTATCAAGTTACATTTGTTGCAATGAGTATGAGCATCAGTAGGCTAGCTGCAGCGAGCTTTACTCGCTGCAGCGGGTGGACTCGATGTCAGCACAGTAGAAAATGAAGCAGTTTTGATAAGTGGGATCTCCACCCCTATAAAACACCCCAAACTCAGGCTCCCTTGGCAAAAACCAAGGCCCAACACCTCAAGGGCGCTCTCCAACTCTTTCTCTTCCAATCCATCAACATTCTTTCTCCTTTAAGATCAAAGGAAAGGGTTTATGTTAGTTTTGTTATCTCCTTCCTTTCCTTTACATGTTCCATGATTTGGGCTTGTTGTTTCTCCCATTGTTGTCGAGTGAGGTTGCTCCCTCAATGTTGTTAGAGCTAGATTAGAGTTGTTTAGAGATTAGTGGAGACTAATCTTGAGTCAATGTTGATCTATGGCAATTATTGATGCTATTCCATGCTCCGAAGGTTAAGTTGGTGGTACCCACATACTCCCAGCTCCAAACAGTGAGTGGGTTCAAGCTCATGGCCTTATTTTTGCCATTATAATTATGTTTGATGCATGATGATAGTTGAGCATGAAAGCAAAGATGAAAATATATACGATTTGGATTTTACAAGTTATAGTAAAGAGTATGATTTTGAATATGGCATGAAAATGTGTTTTAGAAAACCATGGGACCACGATTAGTACATTGCTTGTTATGGAAATGTTTTATGTACAACTCTAAAAGATTCATTTACTGGGAGAATATGTGATTTACTAAGTTGGGAGTATATCCAACATGTTTCAAGAGTTATGGCATACTTATATTTCAAGAAGATATTTTGGCGAAGAATATAAAGTAGAGATGTTTTATTATAAAACTAGAGATTTTCGAATTGTGGACTTTTCCATTTCAAAGTTGATGTTAGAGTTATTAAGTTATAAAAGAGGTTATCTTGAGAAATGAGATTTTAGAAATTCAGTTTTGTGATATTCCAAAAGCATGGAATTCATATGATTCATAGTGACTGCCAGATACATACTTTGTGAGCTTGAAATCAAAATGCCTGCAAACGGATGGTCCCCATTCCATAGTGACTGCCAGATACATACTTTGTGAGCTTGAAGTCAGGTTGCTAGAGTTATATGAGTCCAGAGCTTTTAGAGTTTCAAGAGTTTTTATATTTAAACTCTTTTATAAAGAGCTAAGAGTATGAGTATGATTCTATCTGGAGATTTTATAAATTATCTTGATGATTTCAAAGAATAGAGTATTTATGTATGAAACAGTTTGGTACCCATATTAGAGTTTTGTGCTTAGAGCAATATTATGATAGAGATTTAGAGAAAACAAGATGTTTATCGAATTAAAGACTAGACGGTAGCTATAGAGAAATAGACAGTGAGTTAACGGCTGAACCCCGATTGTTAACCTTGGTACCAAGTTGTCTCGATAGGGCAATCTCATAGGGCAGAAAATGGAACCTGTTTAGGTGTCCACATTAGATCCCTAATAGATCATAGAGCATAACATTTTCAGTTCTTGAATAACCATAGAGTAGAGATTTTTGTTTCTCTAGTAGAGTATTGTTGCTTATGTTTTCAGAAAGTATTAATGCTTTTCAGAGATTATCGATGTTTTCAGAGAATATTTGACTTAAGAGATACTGTATATAGATGAGAGATGATTTCCTTGTTAGAGTAAGAATTTAGAGATGTTTTTTTTATGAATATAGAGATATATTTTCTATGAGATTATATATATGAATATCAAACGGTTGGTGATTGTTGCATGTATATTGCATCATGGTATATTCCTTGGTTGTCCCATGTGGGTGATGGGTGAGAGCTCACCTACTGAGTTCATTGACTCACCATTCTCCCTTTCTCCTCATGGTTGCAGATATAGATGTAGCCTAGACCCTAGTTTGGCAGACGCGGTCATTTTTCATCGATGAGTCTTACTTTGAAGTAAGGCTTTGCTTAGAGTCTTATTAGAATAGAGTGCTCCAGTAGATGTACAAGCAAGATTCGAGCCATGCATTATTTTCAGATTATGTATTTAATTTCAGTATTTGAACAGCTATGTATATTTTCAGTTTACAAATATGGATTTGAAATTTTTGAGTTTGATTAGAGTTTATGCAATAAACCAGAGATATATTTAAGATTTTGTTCACATGTTGAATTGATTTTCAGAGTATGATTAAAATGTTTACAGAGTTTTATATATCAAGTATTTTGATTTTATAATTTCAGATATAAAGTTAAATAGAGATTTAGATAAAGATATGATCTCAGGATGAAAAGTATATTATTTTATGCATATAGAGAAACTCAGAGGTCACGAGACTTACGTGGGGATGAGATTCTTCATGTGTCGATCATGTTCTCCAGTCAGGTCGTGACACAAATTCTTTTGATAGAGCCTATTCCTACAGTCAACAAGGTCCTTTCCTTAATTATTTAGCAAGAAAGGCAATAACCAACAAGAATGAAACAAAATTGATTGCGCAAGTCTCTAAATCAACTATAAATGCTAGAAGAGGTAGGATGATTTGAATAGCACTATAATCAGTTTTTGGCAAAGGTGCAGGCTTGCAAAGAGGGTGAGGACCTAATAGTGGAAAAAGGTGTGTTTCCTATGGAAAAATAGCGCACACCATAGAAACTTCCTATAGGAAATATGGTTATATAATCACTTGAATATAAGCCAGGAAGAAGAGCCATGTCTGCTAATTTTGCTGAATCTGATGCAAGCTATGTTGAGATAAATGATAGTGTGGTCGCTGAAAATACTATGACATGAGAACAATACAAAGAGCTCATGACACTATTGCAGAAATTAAGAAACAATACCCTATAGTCCTCGAATCAAGTTTCTATGGCTAATCCCTTTAACCCTTTGCAACTTTCAGGTATGAAAAGCTTCTTCTGTGCCTATATGTATCAATGGATTCTTGACACTAGTGCAACCATTCACATGTGGTACAAATGAATATGTTTTCAATGTACAAGAAAATAAAGCCAGCACAAGTAAAATTACCTAATGGTTTTCTCATTCAAGCTAAATTTAATTTTCAAGAACTATTCATTTTTCCTTATCTTTTTATCTGACAGATGTTCTTTTTATACCAGAATTTGCTGTTAATCTCATATTTATTAGCAAACTGATCATCACCCTACATTGCAAATTAACCTTTTCTATTAAAACTATGTGATACAGGAGATCCTGTCTCAAAAGAAGATTGGTTTAGCTAGAATACATAATGATGGTCTATATAGATTGGAAGCACCTGCTAGCATTCCTTCACCTGTCATATGCTGTAATGTTTCATGTAAAAGTTCTTTTGACTTGTGGCATTATCGCTTAGGACTTTTACCTTTTGATAAGCATGGCTTAATATATTCTTCTAATAAAGAAATTCAGTTCAATAAAGTCATGGTTTGTCAGATATATCATTATGCTAGACGAAAGAAGTTGCCTTTTTCCTTTAAGTTCTAATAAATCTAATAGTTGGTATGAGTTAATACATGCTGACATTTAGGGGCCCTTGGGGTACCATCTCTATGGGGATATAAACATTTCCTCACCATTGTAGACAATTTTTCTAGGAACACTTGGGTATGTTTTATGCAGAACAAAAGTGAGGCTTCAAAACACTTAGAGTGTTTTTCAAATTTTATGAATATTCAGTTCAATAGATATATCAAAATCATTAGAACTGATAATGGTCTAGAGTTCAAAATGTATGACTTTTATAGTAAAAAGGGCGTTATTCATCAAAGCACTTGTGTTAAACCCTCTAACAAAATGGAGTTATGGAGCATAAGCATTAGCACATCCTTAATGTTGCTAAAGCCTTGATGTTTTAAGCTCATCTTCCTAAGACTTTCTAGAATTTTGCAATTGGACATGTTGTCCATCTTATAAATAGGATTCCAACTCTGTCTTGGACAATAAATCCCTATTCCAAGTTCTGTATTGTAATGTTCCTAACCTCTCTTGCTTAGAGTATTTCGTAGCCTTTGTTTTGCATCAATTATAACTGCTCACAAACATAAATTTGATTCGAGCTAGAAAATCTGTCCTTCTAGGATATGTCTCTGGTACAAAAGACTTTCAACTATATGATATAAATACTGAGGAGTTATTTGTATCAAGGAATATCAATTTTCATGCAAATATATTTCCCTTTAAAAACTCCATGAATTTAAATAGTTCTAACACTATTATTTTCTCTGTTCATGACTCTAATCCAAGGCTCTTTGATTTCAATGCACCTATTCTCAACCAAAATAACCCTAACCAACTTGAACATAACACAAAAATACATCAAAACAATGCTGCTACTACACCAAAATTACTGAAGCTGATCTTACAAACACTACTACCTTTGAAATATCCAATACCATACCTGTTACCCAGATCCACTAGGGTCAGAGCTAAGCCTTGCTATCTTGAAAATTATCATTGCAATTATTCTACAGATGTTGATATAAATACCTCCATCCAATGCCTTTTATCCAACTTTGTTTCCTATTCTAATTTATCTCACAATCATCAAAAGTTTGCTCTTTCCATATCTTCTCAAGTAGAAACTAGGAGTTATTATTAGGGTATTCAACACCAATGCTAGAAAGATGCCATGAATACAAAATTACAAGCTCTAGCTGACACAAAGACCTGGATTCTTACTAAATTATCCAAGGAAAAGGTTCCTATTAGATTCAAGTGGCTATATAAAATAAAACACAAAGTAAACAGATCCATAGAAAGGTATAAGGCTAGATTGGTGGCAAAGGGGTACACTCAACAAGAAGGAGTGGATTACTTAGATACCTTTTCTCTTGTGGCCAAGATGACTATGTATAGTTAAAACTCTTTTAGCCATTACTGCTACTTCTAATTGGCATCTCTATTAATTAGATATGAACAATGCCTTCCTTCATGGAGACCAAATGAAAAAGTTTACATGGAACTTCCCCAAGGACTCACACCTTCATTTCCCAATCAACTATGCAAATTGATCAAATCTCTATATGGCTTGAAGCAAGCCAGTCATCAATAGAATTCCAAAATTCCTTCAGCCTTTCTCTCGAATGGATATAATCAATCTATAGCAAACGATTCTTTCTCTACCAAGAAAACTACCTCTTCCTTCACGGCTCTTTTGGTCTATGTAGATAATGTAATCCTAGCTGGAATGCTTACAAGAAATTCAGAAAGTAAAATCCACCCTTGACATAAGCTTCAAGATCAAGGACCTTGGTCCTATCAAATTCTTTCTTGGACTTGAAATTGCAAGATCCTCTAAAGGAATCCATCTGTGCCAAAGGAAATATGCACTAGAAATTCTTCAAGATGCTAGATTACTAGGATGTAAGCCTGCTAAGACTTATATGGATTCTAGCTGCAAACTAGAATCGGATAAAAGGGTTTCCCTATGAAGATCAATCATCATATAGAAGATTAATTGGAAGACTATAATACTTCACCACTTCAAGACTAGATATAGCCTATTCTGTCTAGCAACTTAGCCAGTTCATTTCAAAGCCCCTGGACATTCACTGTCAAGCTGCAACAAGGGTTCTCAAATACCTAAAGAATGCTCCAGCAAAAGGACTATTTTCCGGTAATCATAACCATTTTATCCTCACTACCTTTTTTAGATTCGAACTAGGAAGGTTACAGAGATACTGGCAAGTTGATCCCTTATAGGTCGTTGCACCTCTCTTGGACCAACCTCAATACCCTAGAAGTGTAAGAAATAGAATATTATTTCAAGATCTTCATCCAAAGTTGAATATAGAGCCTTTAGCAGCTTCTTGTTGTGAAGTTCAATGGTTATATTTCTTACTTTAAGATTTGCAGCATGCTCTTACTACTCTTACTTCAATATATACATTGTGATAATCAATCTGCCATTCACATTGTCAAAAACCCTGTCTTTCATGAAAAAACCAAATACATTGAGATTGATTATGACCTTGTTCAAGAGAAACTCTAATCCGGATTAATCCACCTGCTCCTCTTTCCACTTGTTATCAAATAGCCAATATTTTCACTAAACCTCTCGCTTCTCAAGTGTGTGATCATCACATATCTAAGCTGGGAACGTTGGACATCCATTCTCCAACTTGAAGGGGGTATCAACTAATAGTTAGTTTTCAATTAGTTTATTAATCATGACAATTCAGTTAGTTCCAGTAACAACCTAATCTTAGCACACCTTGTCTTTTCCCTTCTTCCCCTTGATGTATATAAATACCCCTTTCTCTCTTTTGCTGACCAACTTTTGCACTTTCAATACAAGACGAATAATACTTCTGTTGTACTTCCCTTTTCGATCTCTTCTCTTTCTCTTTTCTAATCTCTCGATTATACATCGATACCAAAACTGAGAATCTCTTCTAATATTACCTTTTCCATACACATAAATCCTAACATTAAATTTAGAATCTTATATTTAAGAGACTCAAGTCCATTCCATTTGAACCGCATATTTTTGTTTAAATGACATATAACAGCGTAAAGTTGTTCGGATCTGTTATCCGTTTAAAATTTCGATGTTTGCATCCCATATTTTTTATGAATCCCAATAAAATTAAACTTTATTATATTACGTATATGTGGACAACGACCTAGAAGAGAAAAAGACAGTAGTAGCAGTTACAAAATTCTTCGAAAGCCAAAATACGGACTTTTCTCAGCCTGACTTCATGTTAATTGAACTTTGGCCTTAGTCGCTTTGAGTGTGAATGCAAGTTTCGTAGCACCTGGAAAATCTTTTAACGATCATATGATCATGTCTTCAATGTTTGAACGACGTGTGTATGGTCAAGAAAATTAATATTATGATTATGAATGGATTTAATTTTGCTGAAATTTCAATGTAAAATCATTTTATATATTTATTCAATTATATATAAGTAAGTAATCAAATTGTCTTATTCTTACTAGAACTATTGCAAAAAATAAAATATTATTATTTGGCAGTCTTAATATTTTATATGTTAAAAATTTATCAAATTTAATATCTTTATAAAAAAATAAAAAAAGTTTATTTTACCATTTATATATAATGTTTTTCACTTATTAGCTAATATAATGTTATTGTCACATCGTTTTATGGCTCGCTTTTTCAGAAGTCTCAACTATATATGATGATCTATAAGCAATTTTTTTAGCACTTTAATTTACTATCTCTATTGATATTTTATTATTTAAAAAATAAATTTAAAATTATCAACATAAAACATAGTTGTTCCAACAAAATTAACTATGTTTATTATTATTTTTTTGCTAATATTAATGTGTAAAAATAATATAAAAAATAGTATAAAATGATTAAGTTTATTTGAATGTTACATGGTGTTAAAAATGGATGGGATTGGACTCACAGATAAATAGATAAGATCCTTTCATTTATATGACATTTTTAAATAAGAATATAAAACTCAATCACCTTTATAAATGTGATAATATATGATTAAATGACAGTATAAAAAAATTATAGTATAAATGCCTGGAAGTTAACTCAATAGATTATTATAACTATAATATTTGTCCCGCATAATGATGTATTTGATATTTTGGTCAAAATTAGTTACGAAATGCCACAGAGAATGACATTTTTATACGTCCCTCCATCTTAAATATGATTTTATATTAACATGTTTTTATTGTGCCAAAAAAAATATATTAACATGTTTTTAGGAACCCATGTTTTTTGGTGTATTAATAATATAAATTTTTTTATATAGCTAGTCATTCAACTATATATTATTATGTTATCTATGATAATTAATTTTCACACCCACTATTTAAAAAATTATTTAAATAAAATATTTTAATTAGATAATAATTTAAAATAATTTTATACTATATATATATATATATATATGTAGTTGATATGGATCCACATATTATAATTTAAAGAAAAAGTGCCAACTCCAATGATTCGTCCATTTCATGTTTACAATTAATCTTTGGCTTTGTTTGATTTGGGCATAAAAATAATGGTAAATTTTTTATAATTAAATTTTATATATAATTTTACAAATAGAATTCAATTATAAAAAAATTGTCCATTTTCAACCCCAATCTTACACAAAGTCCTGTTGGCCGAATCTTCTGAGTGCCAAACTGGACTACATCGAGAGTTCATGAAACTCTCAAAATTTATCTACTGATGGAA
The DNA here is from genome assembly GCA_031216125.1 of Dalbergia cochinchinensis. Taxonomy (NCBI): domain Eukaryota; kingdom Viridiplantae; phylum Streptophyta; class Magnoliopsida; order Fabales; family Fabaceae; genus Dalbergia; species Dalbergia cochinchinensis. Next base: position 46,063,170 of record CM062370.1, read on the forward strand.
ATAGTACGCTGAATCCTCACTGAACACTGTACCGAAACAATAGCTATGGAAACAATAATATTGTTGGATCATCTTTGCCAGAAAAACGAAATATTGTTAGGGAAATACTGTACATGATCAAGTCCTTCACAATACATCTTGAATTTTGGTTATCGGAACAGTAATATATATAAATGTCATTATAACTTGTCAGTTAATATAAATCTTGTATATTTAGTTTCTTCATCTAAGAATTGAGGAACAGAATTTTTTATCGGATCTATAGTTCCTTTTTAATTTGTCCTTCAAATTTACATTAAAAGAATATCATTAATTATTTCAGTTGTGACTTGGGATTTGACTCGTCTAAAGGGATAGAAATCTTTTGCTCCCAAATTATGCTCATTTCTTCTATCTCCTAATGTTCAATTGACACGTAAAAGATTTATCCTGTATATTTGATAGCTTATATATTTTTAAATCTATTTTAATTATATATTTTTACATGATAATAAGTAATTGAAGAGATTGGAAATGAGAGAATATTTGGAGCAAAAGATTTCTACCCCCTCAAAGTAAGAAAATTAATAAAATGCAAAATTAAGGAATTAAACACTCTTGATCAATAGCCTTCATAATGTGTAGTGTGCACGAAGAAACATTACAAATTAGCTGCGCTGATCAAAATATTCTCCCTAAAATGAAATTGGAGCGTCAGATTGAATGGTTCGAAACAGTTTTCCGAAAATTGCGTGAACTTGCCACTTCTTTTGTTTCTCGTCAATTCTTTTCGAGAAATGACCATTCTACAATCTTTTTATCTTTTTAGCTGAGAGAAAAAGATGATACCTAATTATTAAAATAACAGTGGCGCCCTTCTTTTTTTTTTGGTTGGCCATGGTGTTCGATAAATCTCCCACCTCAACACTCATTTTATTACTCCAACCATGTTAATAAAAAAAAAGCTAATAATAAAAAAATTTAAGATGATTTTTGAAAAATTAATTTGTTATTAAATATGTAACGCAAATAAGTCATACTCTACTAATATTTTCAATATGACATTATATTTTAAAAAATTCATTTATTTTTCAACTGTATGGCATTGTCTTTTAGTTATGAGATGTGTTTGTTCAAGTTCAAGAAAAATTAAATTTATGCTTTAGTTTTTACATTTTTAAATCACTTTTTTATGATTTTATTTTCTTGTTTTTAATCACTTTTATTGAATTAGGGAATGCTATTAGAATAAATTTTAATTTTTAAAATAATTTTGATAATATAATTTTTTTATGTATTATACTGTCATATTATTAAATAGTTTTATTTTTTATAATTACTTGAAAGCAATAAGTTATAATACACGATTAACAAAGAGTGTAAAATATCTGGTCAGTATATCAAAACTATTGGATCAAGTATTTATAATTGAGCAAAAAGTTATAACTATTAGTCATAATAGTTCTTTTATTTAAATACATGATCAATCGTGCTATGGTTTCATCTAAGTTTTATCGAGACAGGAAATGTTGGCTTGCAACTAATTAACAACCCTCTCCCAACACCTCTAGCGTCCATGGTCTATGTCTTTTTATCAAGGAAAATGTTGTTGCAAGGTCCACATGAGCCTAAACATTCATCATGGTGTAAGATGAGTGATAGAGGAAAAAATAAATTGAAAAAAAAAATAAATAATAAGACTTATATATTTTATAAATAAAATATTTAAGTGTTTAAAAAAAATAAATATTAAGATAATATTATTATTTCATGAACTGGGCTTTCGTCTCTACCACTTTAATCTTATCCACCTAATTTTGCCAATGCAAATATTAATTTCTTAAAAAATTATTTAATTGTCCGAAACTTCAATTATTTTTATATATTTTCCAATTAATAAACACTTTTAAAGAAAAACATTAAACAAATGGCCATAATTTAAAATTGCTTCTTTCACTTTTCATCTCCGCTTCTAATGTTGCGTATCGAATGGAGCCGTCTTGTGTGAAAAGTCAGCGTCTTTCTCTCTTTTTAAACTCATTCTCTTTTGTGCTATTTAGACGAAGGAACAATCAGTTTTCAGCCACCAAAAACCTGTTCTTTTGCTTTTACAAAAGCAAAAACAAAAAAACCCATTTCCTCTCAATCAAACATTCAAACCTATAAACCCACATACACACAGACCAAAATTCCCAGAGTTGCATGCCTTTTAAGTCCATTAAAGCCTGCAAATTAAAGGTTTCCAAAAATTGACACCACCTTCCTCCCACTCGGAGCCTTTTCACTAATTAAGGAAGAGTATACATATACATGTGCAGTATCATCGTTGGGTCAATTATGGAAAATAAGGACAAGTATCAAGGTGATTTAAGTGACATAATCCGTGCTAGTTATTATGGCAGCTGCAGCACAGGTACTACTTCTTCATCTGAAGTAGCTGCGCCCTTCTCTCATGATCATCACTGGATGTTCCTTTCTGATCCCATGGATTTCTCTTCTGTTTTGGAAGAAGAGGACAATAGGGGCAACTTTGGTGATCCATTCTCAAACACCAGAGATCCCTTTCTACATGAGCTATGTATGCCTGTTTCTGCCAGCTACTTGAATGGCTCATCTGGCTCTGCTGAAATTATTAGCGGTTCTGTGAATATGGAAGAAGCTGCTTGTTTTGGTGGCGCTGGTGTTGGAAGTAGTGATGCTTGTGTTTTAGCACAAGAGAACATTGTTGTGGTGGATGATATGATCACAAGGCCTTGTAACATCATATTGTCAAACATGATTCAGATCTCTCCCAAAGCCGAGTCATTACCCATCTCAACATGTGATTCCTCGCCTGTGACAGCTAAAGCTTCGCCAAAGATAGTTAAGCCTTCTGCTGTGGTTTCTGGCAACATGATTAATGCAAACACCTCTAAGGATCATTGCTTGGTGGACAACACAGGAGTGCAGATCTCATCTCCTAGGAATCCAGCGGCAAGTCTTAATAAGCGAAGGTGAGATATATATATCATTAATTAACTGCTAAATAACTAATAACTGAATTAAATTATGGAGAACACAGCTTCCAAGGATATTGAGTCAAAGAATTAGATTGATAGCTGTTGATTAATTTCAAGTTGGCATCATAAATTTGCAAAACGAAATTAATCACAAATATTACTATTTTTTAAACTTGAATTTTCATGAAATCATGGTGAGCGCTGAACAGGAGGTAAGGTAGGGTTTGGCAAAGAGTTAGGCAATTCTTTTCTTTAGTTCCGAATAGGTTTGGTTGGCTGCATATCCAGTCCAGAGAGCAAAAAGGATTAATCAGCTTCTAGTGGAAAACAGTTCATTGTGATCAAGATTCTACACGGTTAATCGAGGCTTGTCATACTCAAATAGGTTTTAAACCCACCTGAAAAGTAGAGCTAGATGTGGTTGTCACTATAGCAGTCACTGACTGAGCTTTCAACAAGTTGATCTCGAATTACTTTTCTTCCAAACCCACCTGAAAAGTCCTATTCTTTTTATCACATCAGATATAGATCGTATCCCTCTTAATTCGTTGGCCACAAATTTTCCACTATTTTGATGGAAACCAAATCAGAAAGTTAAACCCGGCCTGGTTTCAATAAGAGTTTATTTTTTTGACATTTTATATCTCTTTTAAGTATCATATTATGTATCTTTCATATTTATTATGTTTTGTTTGGTTTAAGTTAAGAGTACAATAAGTAATTGCTGTGTAATTGCAGGAAAAGCCAAGCCAAGAAGTCGATTTGTATTCCTGCACCAGCAGCTCCAAACAGCAGACAAAGTGGAGAGGTAGTTCCTTCTGATCTGTGGGCTTGGAGAAAATACGGTCAAAAACCCATTAAAGGTTCTCCATTTCCAAGGTATAGTTAAGTTGGTCTCGCATGCTATGATATTTCTCAGCTAGCGATGATAAGCTATTTTAATAGAAACAATGGGCAACGCCGCAAAATATTGTAACTCGATCTCGTCTATTAATTATTATTAATTCCTTCATTATCGATACGTCACACTTAACACTTTCTAGGTGAAACAAGTAGCAATAAGTTACTCCACTCAAAAAGCTTCCTCTGATCTCTAGCCAATTTTTTTATACTGAAATGAAATTCACACACGTTAAGCAATTGCTTTTGGTACGTAACATATTGTATGTCGTTATTGTGGCAGATGGATTTCATTCTTCTAGAACTGTCATTCAGGTGTCGCAGAGTTAATTCAATTTCTTATCAATCTCTTTAATTTGTTACCACACAATGTAGGGGTTATTATAGATGCAGCAGCTCAAAGGGTTGCCCTGCAAGGAAACAAGTTGAGAGGAGCAGAACAGACCCAAACATGTTGGTCATTACATACACTTCGGAGCACAACCATCCGTGGCCAACTCAAAGAAACTCTCTGGCTGGTTCATCCCGGTCCCAGCCCTCCAAGAACATCATCAATGCTGTTTCAAAGAACTCAGAAACCAGTACTCAAACCACTGAGCCCCATAAGGGCACAAGAACAACAAAGCCACAAGAAGAGGAACAAGAGAGCAACAGTGACAGCAATGTGTCCCCATCAGTCGTTGCTGAGAACTCAGCAAACAATGCATCTGTGAAGGAAGAGACCGATGGCGTGGACAAGCAGCTTGAGATGGATGATAATATTGGAGAATTCAGCAATGGAGTAGTAGTCCCTTTCAAGAATAAACAACTTGAGGACTACTTCTTTTCAGAATTGGGAGAAATGGAAGCAGATGATGATGATGATTCACTGAACCTATTCTCTGCTCAAGGTTTCATTAATGCAGTTGATCATGATCATCAGCAGAGAGAATCCAAGGGCTTAGATCCATTTCATGTCCTTGGCTGGTCCAGAGATAACAGTACCAGATACCACCTCATTTGAAGAACCTAAAATGGTTATAATAGGACCTTGAAAAGCAATTGCATGCACCTCCCTCACAAATACCTTAATCTTCCACTAAATTTCTTGTGGTGGGGAGAAGGTCATGCTCTTTCTATATAATCCGATTTATAATGTGTCATGTGGGGAGATTTGAGATAATGCCACTTTTCTTGTTTCTACCTTTTTCGGTTCTAGTCAATTTACCAGAACAGTATACTCATGGGAGATAAACTATAGTGGAGTGAAAAGTGGGACAATGGGACTGCTGCTTGATTGGAAGCAAAACCCAACGATTCCCACATTCCTTTTGAGCATTGGTGGATGGGACAGAAAGTTGAGGAACAGAAGATTTCAACAGTTGAAACAATTCACTACAGACGCGATTCTAAAGCTCAGTGATGAGTAGATTGGTGATAAAACGATGGGACTCTAGCTAGCCCCCTTCATCTTTTCAAGCGCGGGAAAAATAATTGTTATGGTCTCCTCGTTGTTCATGTGGGGTTATTCTAAAAGTTTTAATAAAATAAAAAGAAAAAATGAATGGGTTCGGAGGTTTGAGATTTCCATCGCGGAACTGAAACTGATGCATTAGAGGTGACAAAGAATATTAGGGTTAAAAGAGTAGATACCAACATACTATAAAGCTTGACTTTAAAATATTAGTCTCTGCTAGGATGTGCGACATGCGGGGAAATATATAAGCTTTGCTTTCTAGGCTTTCTGATTCTGTTATTGCCCACCAACTTGTATTAATTTGTTTATTTTTTCAATGATTAATTAATATATATGTTTCTTACACAGCAACTAGCTAGTTTTGAAATTGAATAAGAAACTGATTGCATTCAGTCTAATCTGTCAGCATCGGTAATTTCTCTTAATTAAGTGATCAGTCTCCAGCAAAACGCGCGAGGATGACATTTAATCATGTTGCATGTGCATGCTAGCCAGCTTGCACGTACTTTTATATTTCTGGATTCGTCCATCGGTTTAAATTATTATGCATTTGCGTTTGTGCGGTTAATTAATATTGATATTGAACTATCAATAAATGGCCAAATAGATCGAGTTCGATGACTTTACCAACGAATAGTAATATATTTTGTAATATCTATGGGTATTGTATATAATAAAATGTAAAACTTTGTCTGAACTATCTCTATCTACGCTCCTTGAATTTGTTGATTCCCAATAGAGCATTAGGACATCTACTCTATCATTTCATGGGTGTTGGAATAGTATTTTTATCTCCAAATCCAAAAAGAAAAAATAATTAAGAGCCTATGTTTTATTTGTGTAGACTGTGCTTTTACTCCTTTGCCCCTTTTTGAACTAGTCTTGATGTGTTATGTAAAGAAAATTTCTTCTGCCTGCAAGTGGCAAGACCTTTTTCGTTTTGTGGTGGTGGGTTAGCAAGTTGCAAGACTGTACATACGAAAAACTACTTCCAAGTGTCCTTGATGAACAAGCATGAGTTTTTACTCTCTTTTTTTCGATGAAATATTGAGAATGGATATTAAGGTTAAGGCCGATATTCCGCAGCCCAAATAACAACCGCTTTTAAACCACACTAGAATTGACAGGAACCACCAAGCTCAATAATTAATTGGACTAAGCACAAAACCTAACACGTAAAACCCATATTAGGGCCTTGACAGGCGATAGGTCCAACCCTTTTTTTTGTTTTTGGTATAAGGTCCAACTCTTTTTATTTATTAAATTTGTGGACGGCAGTACTTGCCTCAACATGTTTTCTTACAGACTTACACACACACAAAAATAAAAAAAAAATGAAGTGCTACTTTCTATGAAGCATCCAAAAAAAAAAAATGATTTCAGTACTAATGTACCCAACCTTTTTCTGGCCCTTAGGAATCTCAAATTAGTCAATTGGCAAATGTAAAATTATTATAAAAGTGAACAAGTAGCTCAGCACGCATGCATGATTATCGCCCACAGAACCATTCTGCCAGCTGCCACCCAAGGATAGCACAAGAACCTATGAAGTACCCACATAGGCGCAGAATATAATACAGAGACATATTAAACTTAAAAAATTATAGGATACGGATGCGGTATATATATAATTTTTTATTTAATTAATCCACTAGTCCCTATAGTTTTACTGAATTTTCAATTAGGTCCCTATATTTTAAAAGTTTTCAATTGGGTCCCTATAATGAAAATAAATATTTAATTGGGTCCCTAACCCCATCAACCATTATAAACATGTGAAAATTAACAGAATATTCTGAGAATATTTTTTTATTATAATATTAAATTAAAAAAAAATCACCCATTTCCCTCTCGCTCCCTCTTCCCCTTCCCCTTCAAAAACCATGACACACAATCCACCAAGCCGCTCCCTAACCACTGCCACCCACTGCCGCTCCCCCCACTCACACCATCGCCTGGCGGAAACAGGATGTAGCAGGGGAGAGAGAGGAGCTCGTGGCGGCGTTGTCTAGTTGCTTCTCGAATGGATTCCCTAACTTTGCTGATCCTAGGAGGAAGTGTGACTGGTTTTGGTGAAGGTGCTGTTTGGGCACATGGCCGCTAGCAACTTGGTTCGATGGCATTGGTGGGCTCCACGGCTACTGTTGTGCAAAGACACGCCGACACCAGGCTAAGGCGACAATGGCGGTGTATCAACTGCGCATTGTGGGTCGTGAAGCATGTGACTGAGAGACAGGGTGGTTGCGGCGGTTGCGGTTGCGGCTGAATGATGGGCTTCTCACAGCCGTGGAGGAGCCTGCTCTGGCATGGCTTTGCGATGGTTGGGTTCAGGTTATTGGGATATTTCTATTTTACAGGTGGTAAAGATGGTTGCGAGGTTGTATATTGGGTCTATTGTGTAGAGTTGGGGTTGTTGGGCTGTGAAGAATGGTGTCGATGGATTGCTGTAATTTTGAGGTTTCACTGTTTCAGGGACAGTGGGTGAGGGAAAGCGGGATGGGGAGGGAAAGAGGTGAGCGAGAAGAGTACGGGGAGGGAGGGAATAGGGTGATTTTTTTTTAATGTAATATTATAATAAAAGAATATTCCTAGAATATTCTGTTAACTTTCACATTTTTGTAACGGTTGATAGAGATGTCAAAACGGGTTGAGCCCGCTGGGTTGGTCCGCCAAACCCGCCATTTTTTGCAGGCTGGGTTGAAGTTTTGAGCCTATCAAAAAATTCCAACCCACCTAAATCGCGCCGCCTAACCCACGGGTTTTGGTGGGTTAGGGCGGGCCTGGTCCGTGGACCAAATCTTTTTTTTTTTAAGAAAAAATTTATAATTTATTGATAAAAAAGTAAGAAATATGTACCTTAAAAAAGAAAAAAAGTAAGAAATATGTATAGTTATGAATACACTAATATTATATAGTTGACATTATTCACTCAAAGTTAAAACTTAAAATAAAACAGTGTTATAATTCACAAATAACACTATTAACAATAACATTTTTTAGTCCAAATTAATATATAGTTGTTATGGATATTAAAAAATTGGGTACACATAAATAAAAAATATTATTTCAACTTTTTTTTAAAAAAAATTCATCAAAATATTAAAAAATATTTTTTTGAATTTTTTGATGGGCTAGCCCACCAACCCACTAGCCCGCCCTAAAACGGGCTGAGCTGACTATTTCAACCCGTTTTATTTTGGTAGGCCAGCCCATCCTACCCGTTTTTTGTGGGCTTTTGGTGGGGCGAGCCTAAACGGGGCAGGCCGGCCCATTTTGACATTTCTAACGGTTGATAGGGTCAGGGAGCCAATTAAACATTTATTTTCAGTATAGGGACTCAATTGAAAATTTTTAAAATGTAGGGACCTAATTGAAAATTCAATAAAATTATAGGGACTAACAGATTAATTAAACTATAATTTTTTTCTTATTTTGTTATATGATTTTTTTTGTCTAAAATTTTTTGGTATGAATTTTTTTGTCTTATTTATATAATTTTTTTATCGAATTAATTCTTCTTTTATTTTTTGTGTCCAAGTCATGTTCCCAATGAATTAAAGTAGTGTCCAGTCCTATCCGGTAAGTATTCGAGCTCAAAAAAACTATTTCTTTAACCGGTGGGTGTTGTGTCAATGTCCAATACGTATCCGACACAATGACACACTAGTAAATCGGTTATTGTAACTCGGTCTCGTCTGTTGATTATTATTAATTCCTTCATTCTTCTAACACTGTCATTCAAGTGCCGCAGAGTTAATTCAATTTCTTATCAATCTCTTTAATTCGTTACCACACAATGTAGGGGTTATTATAGATGCAGCAGCTCAAAAGGGTTGCCCTGCAAGGAAACGAGTTGAGAGGAGCAGAACAGACCCAAACATGGTGGTCATTACATACACTTCGGAGCACAACCATCCATGGCCAACTCAAAGAAATTCTCTGGCTGGTTCATCCCGGTCCCAACCCTCCAAGAACATCATCAATGCTGCTTCAAAGAACTCAGAAACCAGTACTCAAACCACTGAGCCCCATAAGGGCACAAGAACAACAAAGCCACGAGAAGAGGAACAAGAGAGCAACAGTGACGGCAATGTGTCCCCATCAGTTGTTGCTGAGAACTCAGAAAACAATCCATCTGTGAAGGAAGAGATCGATGGCGTGAAGAAGCAGTTTGAGATGGATGATAATGTTGGAGAATTCAGCAATGGAGTAGTAGTCCCTATCAAGAATAAACAACTTGAGGACTACTTCTTTTCAGAATTGGGAGAAATGGAAGCAGATGATGATGATGATTCACTGAACCTATTTTCTGCTCAAGGTTTCATTAATGCAGTTGATCATGATCATCAGCAGAAGGAATCCAAGGGCTTAGATCCATTTCATGTCCTTGACTGGTCCGGAGATAACAGTACCAGATACCACCTCATTTGAAGAACCTAAAAAGGTTATAATTAATAGGACTTTGAAATGGAATTACATGCACCTCCCTCACAAATACCTTAATCTTCCACTAAATTTCTTGTGGTGGGGAGAAGGTATGCTCTTTCTATATAATCATTCTATAATATGTCCCATGTGGGGGGGATTTGAGATAATACCACTTTTCTTGCTTCTACCTTTTTCGGTTCTTGTCAATTTACCATAACAGTATACTCATGGGAGATAAACTATATTGGAGTGAAAAGTAGGACAATGGGACTGCTGCTTTATTGGAAGCAAAACCCAACGATTCCCACATTCCTTTTGAGCATTGGTGGATGGGACAGAAAGTTGAGGAACAGAAGATTTCAACAGTTGAAACAATTCACTACAGACGCGATTCTAAAGCTCAGTGATGAGTAGATTGGTGATAAAACGATGGGACTCTCTAGCTAGCCCCCTTCATCTTTTCAAGCGCGGGAAAAATTATTGTTATGGTCTCCTCGTTGTTCATGTGGGCACAGTGGGGTTATTCAAAAAGTTCTAAAAAAAAGAAAAAAAATGAATGGGTTCGGAGGTTTGAGATTTCCATCGCGGAACTGAAACTGATGCATTAAAGGTGACAAACAATATATATTAGGGTTAAAAGAGTACATAACAACATACTATAAAGCTTGACTTTAAAATATTAGTCTCTGCTAGGATGTGTGACATGAGGGGAAATATATAAGCTTTGCTTTCTAGGCTTTCTGATTCTGTTATCACCCATCAACTTGTATTAATTTGTTTATTTTTTTCAATGATTAATTGATATATATGTTTCTCACACAGCAACTAGTTTTGAAATCGAATGAGAAACTGATTGTATTCAGTCTAACCTGTCAGCATCGGTAATTTCTCTTAACTAAGAGATCAGTCTCAAGGAAAAACGCGCGAGGATGGCATTTAATCAGGCTGCATGTGCATGCTAGCCAGCTTGCATGAACCTTTATATTTGTAGATTCCTCCATTGCCGGTTTAAATGATAGGTAATGATATTTTGACACCTAAAAAGTAGAGACCTATTTTATAACCATTGGATGTAATGGTGGTCCCCACTTATACTTAATGTCTATCACATCCAATGATTATAAAATGGGTGTCTAAATAGATCCACTTTTTGAATGTCAAAATAGCATTACTCTTAAATTATTATGCACTTGCCTTTGCGCATTTAATTAATATTGATATTGAACTCTCAATAAATAGCCAAATAGTTCGATAACTTTACTAATGATGTTGTTAAATGTTAAGAGAGAGTAATATATTTTGTGACAAGAAATTTTGAGATGCAGAAGGAAGAGTTTTCTACACGGTGTAAAAGTTATAAATCTATGTATAAAATATTGTAAACCTATGCATTATTGTTATAAACCTACGTGAACAATAGAAACATTTCTAACGGTGATTATAAAAAAAAATTGTAAATTTTACATGAGAAAATTGTAAACTATTGAATAAAATGTTGTAAACCTTATTTTTGTAGGTGTAGAAAACTCTTTCTTCTGCACCTGAGAATTTACCTTTTATAATAGCTAGGAATATTGTAATAAAATGTGAAGTAATGATATTTTGATATAAAAAAAGTTGGTGTCTATTTAAACACTCACTTTATAATTATTGGATGTGATGGTGGTCCATACTTATCAATAATATTCATCATATCTAATGATTATAAAATAGATATTTATTCAGAGACCTATTTTTTAAATGTCAAAATATCATTATTTTAAAATGTGTTTCTGCATTTTATGATTATAACTTTGTCTGAAGTGATCTCTACGTACACTCCTTGTGATCCTAACACGTAGTGCCCATGATTAGGGCCTTGACAGGTGATAGGTCCAACTCTTTTTATTGATTAAATTTGTGGATGGCAGTACCTGCTTCACAATGTTATTTTAGGTGGCTTTGGCAGGGCACAAAGAAATAAATATAGGAATAACAGGGATAGCAGAGCTGAAGATATATATAACAGATATGTATAAGAGTATTATTAGAAGGAAAAAATATTATATTTTTATTTTTATAATCTGTACTCATATTTTAGAGGTACAAGAAGAATTTTATGTTTAAAATGCTAAACTTACATGCTTGCACGGAGATGAAAAAACCATGAAGTATTTCTTTCTAGGAAGTATTAAAACAAAGTGATTTCCATTTTCCACTCAAGCAGGTGCTAATGTACCCAAACTTTTTCTTAACAGGTGACCTTGGTGGTCCTTAAGAGAGAGTGCTCTCAAGTTCGAAAATTAGTCACTTGGCAAACATAAAATTAAGTGAACAAGTAGCTCAGCATGCATGCATGATTATCGCCCACAGAACCATTCTGCCAGCTGCCACCCAAGGATAAACACAATAACCATACCACAAGTCACTAGACATGGCCCTTGAGAAATAGCCATCAACGACAAGTTTTCCTCCACGAAGAGAAAACCATCTTGTCATGGACATGAGTATACATCTTCTTGCCAGCTTCCTTTTGGTATCATATATATTCACATATGGCGGCATGATGTTTTTGAGTGATTAATTACTGCAAGGGCAGGCCATACCGTCAGAGTCCATAGTATATAGAGATCTACATATAATTATATATACATACCCGCTTTACCCTCCAATCCATTCCCCCTGACACCATCAATTGCAAACAATGGCATCCACCGTCTCCATGTTCCCCTCAATCTCATGCATCCTCATAGCCCTGATCATTTGTCTGTGTAATGCCCCATCTCCTGCACTCTCACAAGAAGGGTGCCACCCAGAAGACCAAAAAGCCCTGCTCCAAATAAAGCAGGAACTGGGCAACCCTTCTCTCCTCTCCTCCTGGGACCCAACCACCTCCGACTGCTGCAGCAACAACTGGCAAGATGTCATGCGCACCGACAACTGGCGCGTCCACTACCTCGACCTCAACGGGCTTGACCTCCCAGGCCGGGTCAACTTCCCTCTCTCCATCACCGACCTCCCAAACCTTGATGACCAGCGAATACTCATGAACATGCCCAACCTCACTGGCCCAATCCCTCGCTCCATCACCGAACTCACCAAGCTCGAGGTATTCTACCTTTACAAAACCAACGTCCTAAGCCCAACTCAAGACCCTCTGATCCTTGGCCTTCGATTGCAACAACTTCACGGGCCCACTTCGGGCCTCTCTCTCCCAACTACCCAACGTCGGGGTGTTCTCCATAAGTTTCAACAGGCTCAAGGGCCCAATTCCCGATTCCCACGGTTACTTCCCGAAAAGCCTCTCATCGCTGATACTGTCTCATAACAAGTTGTCGGGGAAGATCCCAGCGTCGCTGGGGAGGCTAGACGTGGGGCTTTTGGACCTGTCTGCGAACAAGCTGGAGGGCGATGCGTCGCTGCTGTTTGGGGCAGAAAAATCGACGCAGGAGATAAACCTTTCGAGGAACAAGTTGGCGTTCGATTTTGGAAAAGTGGAGTTCGGTAGGAACATCTCGAATCTGCACCTGAAGTACAAGAGAATATGTGGGAAGCTCCCAGAGGGGCTGACGAAGCTGCAGCTTCTGCGAAGGTTCAATGTGAGCTACAATGATTTGTGTGGTGAGATTCCACAGGGTGGTACTGGTCGCTTGCAGAGCTTCTTCAATGTGTGGGTGTATGCTCATAACAAGTGCTTGTGTGGTTCTCCACTTCCCAGCTGCAAGTGATTCTGAGGGAGGTCAACCGGGCCTTAGTTAATTAGTTAGTTAGTTAGTTAGGGTGATCGTTTTTGCAAGTTCCACGTTTCTTCAATCGTACTTCTGTGTTTGCGAGACTAGGTGTTGTTCATTGTATTATTCTATTCTATTGGAAAAAGAATGTTTCGTGCCACTGTATGCTGGAACAAATAAAATGTCCTTTGAGCCTTTTATATCATTTTTGAGTGAAGACAATTAGTAAGTTCGAAACCAGTTTATTATTATGATAATATTTAGAGTTCGGTTGAATCCTACAAGTTGGGTCCCTAGTTATGAGATAAAATTCTTCTGAGTGTTAATTTTTCCCGCAAGACTTAAAATTTGGACGTTAGAGTTAAAGAGAATAACGCTGAACAACTTGAATTGACTAATAATGAAACTGATTTTATAAGTATTACCTGCAGTGATTTTCAATCAATCACTTATTTTATTTCTTTTAAAATTAACATTTAGTTAAGAGTAAGAGTTTAAATTCATTTTATTCCATCACTTCTCACTAATAAAGTCATTTTGGTCCCTAGCTTGTAAAATGAGTCAAGTTAATTCTTGACATTGTAAAATTTGAATCATATTAATTCATCAACTCACTCTTACTTAATGTTCTATCAATTAAATAATAATGGATAATCTTAAGTTATACCCTAATATACCATATGTCATCTGAAATAGAATCAATTTTAAAATGACTCATTTTGGTCTTTAAAATTATACAAAATGAGTCATTTCAATATTTATTATAAATTATACAATAACTTATTTTGTGCAATTTTAGATACGAAAATAAGTTATTTTAAACTTCATTTTACTTCAGATGACACATGTTATAATAAGATATCACTTAACATTACAGATTATCATTTAATTGATAAAATGTTAAACAGAAATGGAATAAGGAGCAATTTTCAAATCTACTATACTCACAATTTAGACCCATTTCAGGAAAACTTTTACAAGTGTCATTCATAGAGCTATTTAGACCCACTGCTTTCTCAATCTTTATATTTAAAGTAATATTTTAAGTGTAATTTATATTTTAATTATTAATTAATTTTCATAGGAAATAAAATTAAATATTACAATCATTAAAGATTACAATTCTCGAAACTAAAAAAGATTACAATGAAAATAAGATTATAAAATAAAAATTAATGAAAACTACAAACTAATAATTGAGACCCATTTTAGGAAAATTTGTATTCATGTCATCTACTTCTACTATATTAATAACTAGTTGTTTCACTCATGTAATACACGGGAAGATAATAAAAAATAGTTTATTAATTATTATAAAAAATAAATAATAATTTATTTGCATATATCTTATAAAAAATTAAGTATATAAATTTATTTTAAAAGTAATTTAATAGTTAAATAAATAAATAAGTAGACAAAATATAACTGTATCATTCTATTTTATATTTTATATTGAATATCATGTTTATAAAGTTAAAAATATCTTGATAGATGACCTATGATAAACAATAAAGAGCCTATTTTATGAAATTTTGGACATTTCAAAAGTTAAGATTGTTGAATAAAAAAAGAGAAATAAATGGATAATTTTACTATATCATGAGCTATTTATAGGGATGACAATGAGTATCAGTGAGAAAGGAGACATGTCTTATGCCTCCCGTCACCGTTTAGAATTTTGTCTCTCATTCCTATCCTCATCCCCCTTATGGATCCCCATTTCCCATTTTTCATTTCCTGTGGGAATTTTGTATCCCTATAATATTCAAGGGTTTATTAACAAATTTCAAAAAGAGAAAAACTTTAAAAATATTTCACAATTTAAAATATAAAAATCCATAATAACAAATATTATTAGTGCAACATAATCCAAATTAAAATTAAAAATATATACAAAGTATAAATATAATAAAAATAATTAAAAAATAAAGATGTATTATCCCTGTCCCGATTCCATTTAACAAATGAGGACCTAACCCCCATAGATTATTTTTATGAAGGTGAAATATGTGCTAATTCCTTTTCCTATTGGGTAATTCTTATATGTACCCATTTTAATTTTTTTTATCACCTCTAGCCATTTATATCTTTTTAGTAAATTAAAATATTTAATTTAAAAATAGAAAAATATTTTCTAATTAATAAAAATAATGCATAAATTTAATTTATATGATTTTAATTACACGTCCTTTCCTTGTACAAACTTTTAATAAATTAAAATATCAATTTTAAAATATATGTTATAATTAATATGTGTGTAATAATTACTAAAAAATCATTTATAATTCTAATTTATATAATCTCAACTATTAGATTAGTATATCAATTATAATTTTTTAATAAAAAATAATATAATTATTTATTTTTTAAAAATTAATAAATATTTAATATCATTATCAAAGAAGTGTAAATTATAGAATTAATTTTTTTAAATATTTTAGTGTTAAAATATTGAAGGTATTTTTTTTTCAAAAAAATTAGTATGAAAAAATTATAGAATTGATAGATTAGAATGTTTAAGTTGTAAACAATTAAATAGAATATGTTGATATATGTGTATAGATTATTTTTTTTATTATGATTTTCAAAAGTTCTACATTTGAAATTAGAAAATTTTCTTTAATCTCATCTTTATTTATAATTTTGTCTCTATTCTCATGCACATCGTGGTCATAGGTCCCTATTTTTTATTTCATATAGAGATTTGAATCTCTATTGATATTTATGGGTTTATTAAAAAAATTAAAAATGAAAAATTTTAAAAATACTTTAAACTTTAAAATATAAATATCTATAAGAATAAATATTACTAATGCAACACAATTATAATTGGTTTGTTATCGTTAATACTATATAAATTTTTTATGGTATAATATATTGAATTATAATTTTATTTATGCTATTTTTTATTTTTTTATATTGATTTTGTTAGTGGTAGAGAGATATGAAGGTATGATTGAAAAAAAATAATTGATAATTAAAAGGTAAATAAAATTCAAAAACTTACTTTAAGTATTAAGATTATGAAAAATGTGGGATATAATTTTTCTATAAATAACACATGGAAGACTTTTTATGTAGTGAGTCTTAAATATTAATATTATATCAATTATTATCATATTTGATTAAGAATAAATTTTGTATAAATTAAATTTTGAATTATTATCATATTAAAATCAATCAACAAGCAATTCGTTAACAATTTGACCTATCCATTTTCTTTTAAAAAAATATGCAAATTTTAAAGCTTATTTATTTTGAAAATATTTTCTTTATAATTTTTTATATTTCCTTCATAATGTGAGGCTATTAATGGTTGTTAATTTAATTGTAGATTATAATTATATTAACATGGGTTCCCTCTTATGCAAATTCTAATATTTAATGACTATAATATTTAATTCTTTAATGATTGTAATATCTAATTTTATTTCATATGAAAAATGATTAATAAGTAAATTATAAATTAAGTTTAAAAAAATCTTTAGATATAAAGACTGAGAAAAGTGGGGCCTAAATCACTGTATGAATTACATGTGAAACCTAAATCATTATATGAATGACATATATAATAGTTTTTATGAAATGAGTCTGAAATATTAATATAGTAAATTTATACAATAAACAAATTTTATATGGAATCTTAAACATTAATAACTTCTAATTATAAATAAGATTGTGACAAATCTCTATCATTTATTTCTTTTTAAAATCTTCTCCAAATTTTTAAATTTTTTTAACACTAACTTTTCTTTTTTCAAAATTCATTCAAATCTTTTAAAGTATAAAATTATCAAAATTTTCATGAATTTTATGATTAAATTTTTTTTCTTTAAAATTTATTCAAATCTTTTAAAATATAAAATTATCAGAATTATTTGCAAGAGCTCAGAGGTTATTGAAGGTATAATTTTACAGTCATCCCGTGTGATCCCAGGATTTTTAGTTTTACCTACATACATATATAATTTTTTTTTTGAATTAGAATATTCTTGATCTTCAAATCATTAAATTAGTCTATATATATAATTAAACAATGCCATTACTAATGACACGAAAAAATATTCTACCTTTAAATAATTAAATTCGTCATAATCTTATTGTTAATAAAAAAGATAAATGATATAACCTAGCGCATATATTTTGAATCTCATAATTTATATACTTAATTTCATAAATTTAATATAATGGTATTTAAAAGAAAATCACCATCCGCATCAAATATAAAAATTTTGAATGTGAAATTAATACTAAAATTATGAAATTAATTTATCAATATAATTCATAATTTCAGCATCGCAATAATTAAAGATATTTAATTAATGTGATGCAATTCTATTATTAAATACGGATAATTATCAATAATATGATAATAATACATAATAATTGTGATTTTATTTTTTTAAAAAAAATTAATGAATAACTTCTTAAAAGATGTGGACCCTAAAATATTATCATTGCGACACATGTAAAACTTCCCTTCAAATGACTTTGAAATATTAGTATTATAGATTATAGATTTAGACTTATTTTAGATAAACTTTTACAAATGTCATTCACATAGCTATTTAGGTCCCGTCACTTTCTCAATCTTTATATTCAAATAATATTTTGAATTTAATTTACATTTTAGTCATTAATTATTTTCTATAGAAAAAAAAATTAAAGATTACAATTTGTTTAAAAAAAAGACTACAGTGAAAATAAAATTATAAAGTTATAAAATTAAAAATTAATGCACAACTGTATTAATAATTTAGACTCATTTTACAAAAACTTTTACACGTGTCATTAATATATGTATTTAGACCCCATCATTTTCTTGATCTTTATATTTAATTTTAAATTAGTATTTTGAATTTAATTTATATTTTAAATGTTAATTACTTTTCATATAAAATCTACCTATTATTATACTAATAATTTACACTCATTTTAAGAAAACTTTTATATGTGTCATTCATAAGGCTATTTAGATCCCACTGCTTTCTCAATCTTTTTATCTAAAGTAATATTTTGAATTTGATTAATATTATAATTATTAATTATTTTTCAAAGAAAATGAAATTAAAGATTATAATCATTAAAGATTACAATTTGTTTTAAAAAGGATCACAGTGAAAATAAAACTATAAAGTTTTAAAATTGAAAATTAACACAAACTACTATACTAATAATTTAGACTCATTTCAAATAAACTTTTATACGTGTTATTAATAGATGTATTTAGACCTCATCATTTTCTTAATCTTTATATTTAATTTTAAATTAATATTTTGAATTTAATTTATATTTAAATTATTAATTATTTTTCATATAAAATCTATCTACTATATTAATAATTCAGACTCATTTTAGAAAAAATTTTACACTTGTTATTCATAGAGCTATTTAGGCTCTACTGCTTTCTTAATCTTTATATTTAAAGTAATATTTTAAATTTAATTTATATTTTAATTATTAATTAATTTTCATATGAAATAAAATTAAACATAACAATAATTAAATATTGCAATTTATGCCAAATAAAAAAATGTTACAATGAAAATAAAATTATATCTTTAAAAATTAATGCAAACTACTATATTAATAATTAAGTTGATTAAATAGAAACTTTTATACGTGTGATTCATAGAACTATTTAGACCCCATTGCTTTCTCAACCTTTATATTTTAAAGTAATATTTTGGATTTAATTTATATTTAAATTTTAATTATTACTTATTTTCATAAGAAATAAAATTAAATACTACAATAAATAAGATCATTCAATATTGAATGCTATGCCAAGTGGTGCACTCAAGTTAATTTAAATTTAAATATATTTATTAAAAAATAAAAAATTATTTATAAATTATATCAATCAATTATATCAAGCACAAATAATTATGAGATATTATTTATATTCATCACAATTAATCACCAAATATTAATGATGTTATTATAATTAATTATGAGATATTAATTGCAAATTAAAACTGATTGAAAAATTTCAATTATATATCAATCATAGATTTATATTCAAAATCAAAAGCAAATAATTTTGATATATGAAAAATAATGTTTTGTGTGTTTTCCTTCTAAATCAAAAGGAAATAATTTTGGTCCAAATTAAGCATCGATGCCAATAATTGAGATTTTATAAATTATGATTATTTATGATTTTTCTTTACTGATTATAACACATTAATTATAACATATTTTAAAATTAATATTTTAATTATTTACTAAAATAATATATAAGGAAAGGAGGTGTAAATAAAATCAAATAAATTAAATTTATTCATTATTTTATTAATTAAAAAATATATTTTAAATTTTTATAAATTAAATTTTTTAATTTACTAAAATGATATAAATGAATAGAGATAATAAAGAAATCAATTGAAGCGGGCATTCTCGAGAATTAACCGCAATGAGAACAAAAATGGGGCATGTTTAGTCTTCATGGAAACAGGAGAGAATTCTATGTTTGTTAAACAGGGCAGAGATGGGGAATCAGATCCCTGCCCTATGGAGACCCGCTGATTCTTTATTTATATAAATTATTTAAATATCCATTTATGTGTGTGTATGTATAAAGAAAATCTTAACACACATTTATTTTTTTAATTTTCTCTATTAGATTTGTGAAAACCTTAACACAGCTTTATTTTTTTAATTATCTTTATTGGATTTGCATTATATTAATTTTTAATTTGAATTTTATTGTATTAGTAGTATTTGTTATGATGAATATTTATATTTCAAAATTCAAAGTACTTATAAAATTTTTCTCTTTTTAATTTTTTTTAATAAACCCTTAAATAGGTGTAGGGATTGAAATCACCACAAGGAATGGAAAATGGGATCCCATGACAAAAATAAAGATGGAGATAGGAGGCAAAATTCTAATCGAGGACGAGAGGTATAGGGGACATGTCTGTTCTGTTATGGATATCTATTGTTATCCTTATAAATGACTCATAATATTGTAAAATTATCCACTTATTCTCTTTCTTTTTAACATTTTCAACTTTCAAAACATGTAAAATTTTTATAAAATAAGCTTTTTATTATTAGTTAAAAATCATCTATTAAGATTTTTTTAACCTTATAAACATGTCATTCAAAATATGATATAAAATATAATAACACATTTATATTTGAGTAATTTACACTTATTTCCCCTTTGGTTTATTATAATTATCATCGACACCCCTCTATTTTGCAAACTATCATCAATCTCCTTTCAAGATTTATTAAAATTACATTGACATCCCTATAAAATTAATTCATTAATTTAAGTGACAAAAAAAATTCATAACAAATACTTGATTATTAATAACAAAATGATAATATTTTGATAATATTTGACATGTATATTAAAAAAAAGTTCTCTTTTTTATCATAATTTATAATTATAAGTTTCATTTTTATGTGATAAAAAAAGTATTTTATTCAATTAATTTGTTAAATATGATCAAAATATTATAATTTCATCAGTAATAATTATTTATATATCTTATGATATCTTTCTATCACTTAAATTAATCAATCAATATCTATATGGGAGGTCAAAGATAGATTTACAAAATAAAAGGGTGCTAAGTGTGATTACACCAAATCTTAAAAAAAGTTAGTAT
The DNA here is from genome assembly GCA_031216125.1 of Dalbergia cochinchinensis. NCBI lineage: Eukaryota > Viridiplantae > Streptophyta > Magnoliopsida > Fabales > Fabaceae > Dalbergia > Dalbergia cochinchinensis. The sequence continues at coordinate 46,084,267 of CM062370.1, forward strand.
AATTTTCTTTTTATATTTTTTTCATTTATTTAATTATTTAGCTATTATCTTATCTTCAAAATAAATATATATATACTTAATTTTTTATAAAATATATTTAAATAAATTATTATTTATTTTTTATAATGATTAATAAATTATTTTTTATTATCATCCCATCATTCCACGGTCAAACAACTAGTATAAGATATAGTAATGACTTATACAATTAATGTGTCATGTGATAAATTATATGAATCACGTAATTTTTTCTTCAGAAAATATCTCAAAATTTCACTTTAATTTGAAGATTGCTATAATTAAATTAGTTAGTTTATATGCAGTGCTATTTGATTTGTTTGGAAGGCACATAGAGGAATAACTTTTGAGAGTCATCCGATTCAAAAAGGGGTTCGTAAAGCTGAAAAATAGATCAGTATCATTACATCAACTTGTTATGGCCGCAGAATCATGGCCAAATTAAAAGCTAAACCAAATTGCCCAGTAAAAACCATTTGAAATGGACACAGTTTAGAAAAGGTTCTAAAAAGAAAGAAATTGTCATCAAGTCTTACAAGTTTCTTTCAGATAACACATGATGGTTAACATTAACGGTTAGATTGGAAGGGAATCTTTGGACAGTTTTTAAGATATTTGAAGTAAGCTCAAAAAGTATTTTGCTTTATAGAGATTAAAACTAAAATATCAAATTTAACAAGCATCTATATATAAAAAAAGCCATAGTTTAGCAAGCAAAGTAATTAAAATATCTCAAAATAAGTACGTAATGCATGTGTTTAAACTATTTTAGCCGAAAAAATTACTTTTATATGAAAATTGAATAAAGCCAAAGAATACCTGCACTATATATATAATACGCAGTGGACGCACCCACGTATAGGCCCATCATCAATCCTATGAGTTTCTTTCCGGCTTCAGTGAACAACACCGCGCACTCTTGGTTTGACCATTAGACTGAAAGAACTTGGACGATAGAGGCCAGTCCATAGTAATTAATACTAATACCCAATCCAACGAGCTAGCCGTTTCTAGTGCAAAGACATGGTATTATACCATGATCGTTAGGGGAACATGCATCAACATCCATGCCTGCAATATATCGTCTTCCGATTAGTTTAGCATCTATATATATATACACGTATCCGCTTCACCCTCCAACCCATTCCTCCTAGCACCATCAATTGCAAACAATGGCATCCACCATCTCCATGTTCCCCTCAACCTCATGCATCCTCCTATCCCTGATTATATGTCTGTGTAATGCCCCATCTCCTGCACTCTCACAAGAAGGGTGCCACCCAGAAGACCAGAAAGCCCTGCTCCAAATAAAGCAGGAACTGGGCAACCCTTCTCTCCTCTCCTCCTGGGACCCAACCACCTCCGACTGCTGCAGCAACAACTGGCAAAATGTCATGTGCACCAACTACAAACCTTTCCGCGTCAACTACCTCGTCCTCTACGGGGTTGACCTCCCACGCTGGGTCAACTTCCCTCCCTCCGTCACCAGCCTCCCTTACCTTGAGCAGCTCTCCCTCATGTACATGCCCAACCTCACTGGCCCAATCCCTCGCTCCATCACCAATCTCCCCAAGCTCTGGGCATTCCGCCTTTACAAAACCAACGTCTCAGGCCCAATACCCGACTTCCTGGCCCAAATCAAGACCCTCTGGTCCTTGGACCTGGACTACAACAACTTCACTGGCCCACTCCCAGCCTCTCTCTCCCAACTACCCAACGTCGGGGGGATCTCCATAAGTGGCAACAGGCTCAAGGGCCCAATTCCCGATTCGTACGGTTACTTCGCGAAAAACCTCTCATCGCTCACTCTGTCTCATAACAAGTTGTCGGGGAAGATCCCAGCGTCCTTGGGGAGGCTAGAACTGGGGCTTTTGGACCTGTCTGCGAACAAGCTGGAGGGCGATGCTTCGATGCTGTTTGGGGCAGAAAAATCGACGCTGGAGATAAACCTTTCGAGGAACAAGCTGGCGTTCGATATTGGAAAAGTGGAGTTCGGTAGGAACATCACGAATCTGCATCTGAAATACAACCGCATATATGGGAGGCTCCCGGAGGGGCTGACGAAGCTGCAGCATCTGCGAAGGTTCAATGTGAGCTACAATGATTTGTGTGGTGAGATTCCACAGGGTGGTACTGGTCGCTTGCAGAGCTTCTTCACTGCGTGGGAGTATGCTCATAACAAGTGCTTGTGTGGTTCTCCCCTTCCCAGCTGCAAGTGAGAAATTCTAGGGGAGGTCAACGGGGCCTTAGCTCGTTAGTTTGTTGGGGTGATCGTTTTACAAGTTCCTCGTTTCTTCAATCGTACTTCTGTGTTTGTGAGACTGTTTAAGTGTTGTTCAATGTATTATTCCATTGGAAAAAGAATGTTTCGTGCTGCTGTATGTTGGGACAAATAAAATGTCCTTTGAGCCTTTACTATCATTTTGAGTAAAGACAATTCGTACGAAACTGGTTTATTATTTTTAGGAGTTTTCCTATTTTATCATCTAATTTTCTCAAATATTCAAACACCATACTCATAATATACTTAGGTTTCATCACTTTCTTTTTTCCTCAACTTATTTTCTCTTTCTCATTCCTCTCACATTATATGGAACCCGGTGTGTCAAAATATCATTTCTTTATTAATATTTATTGTCGGTTGAATCCTACAAGTTGGGTCCCTGGTTATGGGATAAAATTATTGTGTGTTAATTTTTTCCCCGTAGGACTTAAAATTTGGACTTTAATTATTAGTTAAAGAGAATAATAACCCCTGAACATTTTGAATTGACTAATAGCGAAGCTGATTTTATAAGGATTACCAGCTGTGATTTTCAATCAACCACTTATTTTATTTCTTTTTAAACTATCATTTAGTTAGGAGTAAGCATGGATGTACATCCTTAGTACTTTCGTGAACAATTTATGGTTCTTTTCATAGGTTAAATTCTAATTTTGATCCCTTATAGACCGTGATAGTTCACAAAAAAAAAGAAAAACATTTCCGTGATTGCTCAATTAATGACACAAAGTTTCTCATCCATCTAATTACCTTTTGATTCTCAAATCTTAAAGAATAAAGTTAATATTCCTGCTCATTGTGGCATATTGAATGTATCACCAACTCCTGTATTCGCATAGCCGGATGCATGTAGAATCAAGCAATAAAGTCTCTTCTTTCGTTGCAGCAAATGAAAAATAATTTTATTTGCAATAAGAAGGTGGTAGTATTTTGCATTAAAATATAAGAGATATTAATGACTTATTCAACTGACGTGTCATGTGATATATTACACGAAGAATGTATTTTTTTTTCTTCAGAGAATATCTCAACAGTTCCCTTTAAAAATTGCTATAATTAAATTAGTTATTTTATACGAAGTTCTATTTAATTTGTTTGGAAGGCACAGAGAGGGATAACTTTTGAGAGTCGGGATTCGTAAAGCTGAATAATAGATCGGAATCATTACCTCAACTTGTTTACGGCCCGCAGAATCAAGGCCAAATTAAAAGCTAATCCAAATTGCCCAGTGAAAACCATTTGTATTGGACACAATTTAGAAGGTGCTAAGAAGAAAGAAATCGTCATCAAGTCTTACAAATTTCTTTCAGATAACACATGGTGGTTAACATTAATGATTAGTTGGAAGGGAATCTTCGGATAGTTTTTAAGATATTTTAATTAAGCTCAAAAACTCCGTATTCTACTTTATAGAGATTAAAACTAAAATATCAAATTTACCAAGCATCTATATATCAAAATTGCAATAGTTTAGCAAGCGAAATAATTAAAATATCTCAAAACAAGTAATGCATGTGTTTAAACAATTTTAGCTGAAAAAAATTATTCCTATATGAAAATTAAATAAAGCCAAAGAATACCTGCAGTATATAATATGCAGTGGACGCACCTACGTATGGCCCCATCATCAATCTCAATCCTAGAGCTTCTTGCAGGCTTCAGTGAACAGCACCGCGCGTGCTTGGTTTGACCATTGGACTGAAAGAACTTGGACGATAGAGGCCAGTCCATAGTAATACTAATACCCAATCCAGTGAGCTAGCCGTTTTTAGTGCCAAGACATGGTATTATATCATATAATTTTATTATTTTAATACTCAATATTCTTAAATACTTAAATATTCTAATTATAAAATATATAAATCTTATTACTTATTTTTTTCTAACTTATTATATCTATAACTCCTCTCACATCCATATAAAACTCATATGAATGTATGCACCTATCTAAATGTTAAAATAGAATTAAATTACAGGAATATGCATGATTGCATGAACCTATCCTAATTTGTTTAGCAGCAACTATATATAAACAAGCCATCCCCTTCATTCTCTACAGACCCCGAAAAATCAAATTTGAAATAAAAAGTGAATCATCATGCATTCCTCAATGCCCATATTCCACCTGTGCTTCCTCCTAACAACATTGCTGTCCATAATTCATCCAGCACTCTCGGCCATAGTATTAAAAACAGGTTCAAATCGGCTGGTTTAATCGAAAAATCAGTGAACTAGTTATAAAATCAGTTCGAGTTATTATTTAGATTAGTCTTGTATTAAAATCGGTGTGACCCAATTTGACTTGGTCATGTTTGTATCAAAACCGGTAACTTTGTTTGTATTATCATAACTTATGAGTTTGTGATATAAAACTTTGTGAGTTTGCCAGTATAATTATGTTTTAAACTTATTAATTGTGATTTGTGATTGTGAAACATAAATAATATTTTAAAATTTATATTATTTATTTATATTTTTAATATTTGAACCCTTTAAAGAGTGTTAAATTATTAATTAATTATCATTTTATTATATTTTATTTAAATCTTTATATATATTTTTTTTGTATAAATTCAATTAAACCGATTAGAGCAATAACTTAATGGCCTGGTCCCTCGACTAAATCGACCACGTGTCCGAGTCCGTAAACTATGCTCTCAGCGGAGCAGTGCCACCCACAAGACAAGGAAGCACTTCTCCAAATCAAGAAGGACTTAAACAGCCCAACCGCCCTGTCCTCATGGGACCCAACCACCGACTGCTACAACAACGTAACTGGCAATGCGTGCACTGCGACAACGGCCAAAACCACCGCGTCTACTCCCTCAGCCACTCCAACATGGACATCATCCGCCCACTTCCTATTCCACCCTCCATCGCCAACCTCCCTTACCTTAACTCCTCGACATCGTCGCCGTCTCCAACCTCACCGGCCCCATCCCGCAATCCATCACCACCCTCACCAACCTCCACTTCCTCCAGATCTCCAACATCTCCTTGTCCGGCACCATCCCAGACTTTCTGTCCCAGCTCAACAACCTCTTCACCTTGGAACTCTCCAACACCAACCTCTCCGGTTCCATCCCACCCTCCCTCTCTCGCATGTCAAACCTCCTAGGCCTCACCTTGTACGGCAACAGCCTCAGCGGTTCAATCCCCGATTCTTTTGGATCATTCTCCAACAACTTCACCTATATCGACGTCACGAGTAACCAGATCTCGGGGCAGATACCAGAGTCGTTGGGGAAGCTGAACCTGGCCTTGTGTACTTGAGCGGTAACAGGCTGGAGGGTGACGCCTCCATGCTGTTTGGGTCCAAAAACATTATATACCATGCAGGAGATGGACCTTTCGAGGAACATGCTGGCGTTTGATCTCGGGAGAGTAAAGGCGTTCTCCGACGAACTCAACTCCTTGGATCTCAGTTACAATCAGATCTACGGGAGGGTCCCCGAGGGAATAAAGTCGCTGAGGTACTTGAATAACTTCAACGTGAGCTACAATAATCTGTGTGGTAAGATTCCAAGGGGTGGCTATTTGCGGAGGTTTGATGCGTCTGCTTATCTTCATAACAAGTGCTTGTGTGGTTATCCTCTTCCAAGCTGCAGGCGATTATTCTACAGGGATTCTTCGTGTTAGTGTGGCATTATTGCATGCCCTATATATATGTTATGTTTTAGTCGCAACAATTTGATCCGACCTAGCCAGCTAGCCTTGTGTGTTTCTCTGTTCAGTACTTCAGTTGTGTTTCTATTGCCTTTTGTGACGAATAAGACAGCGCATGTATCGCAATAATATATTACGATTATATCATGTATTGCAATATATGAATTTGGCTGCAAGCTGAGTTTATCAAGGATCAACATATAATTCCGGACTAAAGTGGTTTATCTATATCCGAATATATGAATATATATTTATATATATTTTACATAATGAAAAGTGCAACTTTGTTTGAGCTGATCTCTACGTACAGAAATTGAATTTGCTAATCCCCAAAATCCAAAAAGAATAAAAATTAGAGTCAATATTTATTTGTCCAGATTGTGCTTTTACCCCTTTTTGAACCAGTTGACGTGTTATGTGAAGAAGAGAGAGAGAGAGAGAGAGAGAGAGAGGGAGAGGGAGGCGGCTTATCAAGTTGCAAGATTGTACATATATACGCATAATTGCTTCCAAGATTGTTTGATGAACAAGCTTGAGTTTTTTGGCTTTTTTTTCCTCATGTTTCTATGAAAAATTAGAATGGCTATTACGGTGTTAAGGCCTATAAACGGTGGCCTTTTTGGTTGTCAGCGCAGGCTGCATGGCAGCCGATTTGAAACCCAACCCAGAATTGACAGGGACCACAAAGCTCAATTATTAAATGGACTATGCTCCAAACCTAGCATGTCAGCCATGATTAGGGCCTTGACAGACGATGGGTGGGCCCAACTTATTAATGTGGAGGGCAGTACTTACAATGTTTTCTTCCACCTAGGCCATAGCAATATAGTTTTAGTCAATTTGGTCAGAAGCCAGAGCCTTTCTTCAGAGCCAAAAAAAATTACCCAAACTATGTTGCATAAAAAATGTTCACCAAACTTTGCAAAAATATATTTGCATTGAAAAAATTTGAAATAAGTGATTTCCACTGAAGCCACGGAAGCCAGAGCTAATTTACCTAAACTATTTTTCATGAAAAAAAGACCTTTTCTTCAGAAATCTATCTCAACCAAAGTTGAAAGTTTGTACGTGTCCCTTACTAGATAATAGCCCTCTCAAATTCAAAAGTCAGTTGGCACATATTAAATTATTATAAAAGTGCACAGGAAGGTCAGCCTGATTATTGCCCAGCCTACAGGACCATTCTGCCAGTTGCCTTCCAATTTCCAAAGGATAAGCACAATGAGCATATTGTCATAGACATGAGTATCTTCCCAGCTTCTTTCCTATCATATTCACAAATGGCGGCATGATGTTTGACTGATTAATTACTGCAAGGGCAGGCCATACCATCAGAGTCCATGGTATAGAGACCTTATGTACAGAAACATTGATACATACATATACCCCCATTCACCCTTCATTCCCCCTGCCGCCACCGATCAACTGCAAGCAATGGCATCCACCACCTCCATGTTGCCGTCATTCATCCTCCTATCCCTGATCATATGTCTGTGTAATGCCCCATCTCCTGCACTCTCACAAGAAGGGTGCCACCCAGAAGACCAGAAAGCCCTGCTCCAAATAAAGCAGGAACTGGGCAACCCTTCTCTCCTCTCCTCTTGGGACCCACCCACCTCCGGCTGCTGTAGCAACTTCTGGCAAGGTGTCATGTGCACCAACTACAAACCTTACCGCGTCGAATACCTCGCCCTCAACGGGCTCGACCTCCCATGCCGGGTCAACTTCCCTCCCTCCATCACCAACCTCCCTTACCTGGACCAGCTCATCCTCATGAACATGCCCAACCTCACTGGCCCAATCCCTCGCTCCATCACCAATCTCACCAAGCTTGAGATATTCTACATTTACAAAACCAACGTCTCAGGCCCAATACCCCCTTTTCTGGCCCAAATCAAGACCCTCTGGTCCGTGGCCTTCGGTTACAACAACTTCACGGGCCCGCTCCCGGCCTCTCTCTCCCAACTACGCTACCTGAGGGTGATCTCCATCAAGGGCAACAGGCTCACCGGCCCAATTCCCGATTCGTACGGTTACTTCACGAAAAACCTCTCATCGCTCACTCTGTCTCATAACAAGTTGTCGGGGAAGATCCCAGCGTCGTTGGGGAGGCTAGACGTGGGGCTTTTGGACCTGTCCGCGAACAAGCTGGAGGGCGATGCTTCGATGCTGTTTGGGCCCCAGAAATCGACGGAGGTGATAAACCTTTCGAGGAACAAACTGGCGTTCGATATTGGAAAAGTGGAGTTCGGTAGGAACATCTCGAATCTGCACCTGAAATACAACCGCATATACGGGAGGCTCCCGGAGGGGCTGACGAAGCTGCAGCGTTTGCGGAGGTTCAATGTGAGCCACAATGATTTGTGTGGTGAGATTCCACAGGGTGGTACTGGTCGCTTGCAGAGCTTCTTCGATGCGTGGGTGTATGCTCATAACAAGTGCTTGTGTGGTTCTCCCCTTCCCAGCTGCAAGTGAGAAATTCTCGATACGGGAGACCAACGGGGCCTTCGTTTAACTTGGTGATCGCTTTGCAAGTCCCACGTTTCTGCAATTGCACCTTTGCAAGTATTAAGACTGTTTTAAGTGATGTTTTTCAATGTATTGTAAAAGAATGTCCTTCCATGATCGTGCAACTGTTGAAACGAATAAATGTTACTTGAGCCTTTATTGAGTAAAGGCCGCAGTGCTACGAAACTATATTTTTTTTTTCGACTACTAATATTTGGATTTTGGAGGCTAATGTTAAAATCTTTCGAGAATTCCATGTGAGGAGGTGCTTCAGAAGAAGAAATCTTGCATTCTGAGGAGCAAAGTCTGATTACAGAAAATGGGGAATAACTTTTATAAATGAGGAATCAATTTAAAATTTTTTAATTTTAAGATAATAATTTGTCCGTTAATATATTTTTAAGATACCATTTCAAATGTATATTCCTTATTAAATTTAGGCCGGGAAGATCGAGCCCATTTAGGTTGAGGTAGTGAGTGCAGTAAGGTTGGGTGTTGGTGCTGATGACATCTCACCAGAAGTTGCTGCACCAGTGGCCCAGTTCTAGCTTGATTTTGGAGGAGGGCTCTCATGAACCATTTTGGAGGATGGCTCTCATCAGTCAATAAGAATATTATTGACATATGTAGAATGATAGATAAACAGCCAATAACAGAATATAAAAAACAAGAGCACTAAAGATCTTGATTCTCCATGCCTTTGCAAGTATGGTGGTTCCTATTGTTGAGGACTAAGATTGTGATGTCTATCTCTAAGATTTTGACCTACATCAAATAATGCATGTTCCATTTTGCTTGAGAAGATAAAAACTTATAAAATTCAATATTGGCTGATCAACAATTATAAATTAAGATTTTAAAATAATTAATAATAAACATAAAATACCTGTTGCCAGCACCATGTTACCAATGACCAAATTTGCACAGAATTCTGGGATCAATTTGCAATATCTGTATTCAAGAAATAGCATCGAGAGTGAGACAACCGTCATTTCCCATTCTTATGGCTTCTCCAAAGCCACCTTTAAACAAACACACATACCCCACCGGAAAAACAAATTGAGAAGCAGAAAACTAAACAAAAGAAAGAAAAAAAACAGAAGCATGGCGCACCTTACTCCCTTGGCTAGGATGAAGCTTCGAATACTTTAGCATTGATCACTTGTGCCAGTTCTCCATTTCTGTCATCGAACATTAGTTAGTATAAACACATCAACGTTCTTGCATAAAATCCCAACACCCGAGCAAGCGTCTAATATTGTATATATATGGTTGAGAAAATATATAAAATGTAGAGCTTGCCATCACACGAGGGCTCTGCTCTGCTAGCTCCTGTACTTGTTTGCATCGCAAATATTTGCCAGCTCATCATACCAAATCGTTTCACTCAACAAGCTCATCTTTTTGGTCGAGAACTCAACAAGATTTTGCTTTCGGTCATGGACAGTCAACAAGCTTGAGACATTCTTCATTCACAAAACCAGCGTTTCAGGGGGTAATCTACTTAGAGGTTATGATTAAAGTTTTAAAATTTATCAAACATCTCTACAAGAAAATTTCATCAAGCACAATTAATCAATATTTCAAAATAAGTGCTGCACCTGTTCAAACTATTTTAGCTGACATGAAAATTAACCAAAACGAGAGAATACCTACACCGTGTTATGCCGTGGACGCACCTATAGCGCCATCAATCCCACAAGTTGACTTCTGGATTCAGTGAACAGCTCCGCGCTCACATGGTTTGACCATTTGATTGAACTTGGACGATCGAGGCCAATGCATGGTGATACCAATATATATATTGAGCCAGCCATTTTCAGTCAAAGGACACGGTATTGTGCCATATTAATTACGGGAATATGCATGACTGCATGCAGTAACCTAGGCTAATTTGTTTAGCAGCTACTATATATAAACAAGCACATTCCCTTCATTCTCTTCAGACCCCGAAAAATCAAATTTGAAATAAAAACCCACAGTGAATCATCATGCATTCCTCAATGTCCATATTCTACCTGTGCTTCTTCCTCCAACTAACAGTAACAATGCTGTCCCTCTCTCATCCAGCACTCTCAGCCTCCTCGGCAGAGTTATGCCACCCACAAGACAAGGAAGCACTTCTCCAGATCAAGAAGGACTTAAACAGCCCAACCGCCCTGTCCTCATGGGACCCAACCACCGACTGCTGCAAAAACTGGCAAGGCGTGGACTGTGACAACGGCCAAAACTACCGCGTCTACTCCCTCAGCCTCTCCAACATGGACATCATCCGCCCACTTCCTATTCCACCCTCCATCGCTAACCTCCCTTACCTTAACTCCCTCGACATCGTCGCCGTCTCCAACCTCACCGGCCCCATCCCGCAATCCATCACCACCCTCCCGAACCTCCACTACCTCAAAATCTCCAAAATCTTCTTGTCCGGTACCATCCCTGAGTTCCTCTCTAACATTAACAGCCTCTTCACCTTGGAAATCTCCAACGCCAACCTCTCCGGCTCTATCCTCCCCTCGCTCTCTAAGATGCCGAACCTCGGAGGCCTCATCTTGTCCGGTAACAGCCTCAGCGGTTCAATCCCCGAGTCTTTTGGATCATTCTCCAGAAACTTCACCTATATTGACATCTCGAGTAACCAGATCTCGGGCCAGATTCCAAAGTCGTTGGGGAAGCTGAAACTGGCATTTGTGTACATGAACGGTAACAGGCTGGAAGGTGATGCCTCCATGCTGTTTGATTCACCGAAGAATAACATTCAGGCGGAGGTTGACCTTTCGAGGAACATGCTGGCGTTTGATTTCGGGAGAGTGGCGGGGTTCTCCGATAACCTTGACTTGTTGGACCTGAGTTACAACCAAATCTATGGGAAGGTCCCTGAGGGGATAAAGTCGCTGAGATACTTGCAGAACTTCAACGTCAGCTACAATAATCTGTGTGGTAAGATTCCAACGGGTGGCCGCAGGCGGTTCGATGCGTCTTCGTATCTTCATAACAAGTGCTTGTGTGGCTCTCCGCTTCCAAGCTGCAACAAATTATTCTAGAGGAGTGTGTGTATATATATATATATATATATATATAGTCGGAATAATTGATATCAGTGGCATGTGTGTGTTTTTCTCTTTGGTTTAATTTGATTTTTTTTTTTGGTATTATGTTCCAGCTTACTAAAATTTGCAAGTGGAAGGGGTGTGCTTGCATTTTTTATTACATGCTGGTGAGAAATAAGTGTATTACAATGATGTTTAAGTGAGAAATCCATTCTGTGGAGTTCATCAATATATTCTGCAATCTGCACCCAACTGGTTTGTATTGTGTGTATGTATCAATATATTATTATATATACATTATGATAGTGTTCTGTGCTAGAAGGGTAGAGAATGCAAGTTGAAGATCAGCTGCCAGCTAGTATAACTGAGCTACGCGATCGTCAAAGAATGCTGTTGGGCACGGATCTTTCGCCGTACCGCACATTTGGACCCGTTATTGTATTGTTATCTATTCCTTCGTCCTTACCCCATGGTAGAAATCTTTGTCCTTACAGCAGGTAAGAATTGTTCTGAACTTGTAATAAAGTGAATTAAATTAAAGGGATCATCCACCAAGTAATACGCATTAATTAAGGCTACAAAATATGAATTTTCTAACCGTGAAAGCACTTAAGAAATTTTCTTCAAATACGTGATTCTCATCCCTCCCAAACTCTCGGACATTAATGTAAGACAACATCGCTTGGAAATATTGTGGCTAGCTCCATACGAATTAATTGAAATCCCAAAAGGCGTCACAATCAAAAGCCGAAACATGGCAGGAAAAACCAGAGGATTAACTATATATTTGCTATCAGTGCCTACCATAACAAGTTGGCAACTCTCAACTCACACGACCAGAGCTAAAATAATAGACGTGACCATTCCTCTTGTATACAAAAAAAAAGTAAAATCGATTCTGGAAAAATGTCAAATGGTCAACAATTGCTGCAAGTATCTTCCAGGCTTTTGAGTATCACAATCTCATGATGCGGGACAGCGGCAGCGTAAAGTTCGTTTCACACAAAGACACTTCAGAAACCACGGCAGCACTCGGTATTAATAATAGCAAATTGTTGACCTAACCTCCCCTCTAGTTTGCAAATCTTACACTAACCTCCCCTGAACTTTATTAAACTTTACATTAACCACCCCTAAAGTTAATATTTCGTCAACTATTCAAACAAAAGTTAAATCATGTGCCATGTACATTATTTTTAATGACAAATTTGTAATTAATGAGACGAACTTATCATATAAAAAGACTCAAATACCCTTAACATATATATAAACTCAAGAACTCAAATTGTACATCTATACAACCAAACACCTGGACAATCAAAATATAGAAACTCAAGTTGTACATCCATACAATCAAAATACAGAATACAGAAACTCAAATGTACATCCCCAAAAAAAAAAAATTGTTCATCCCATAAACTACTTGTGAATTATATGTGCCCATTTTTTTGTTGGCCACCTTGGTTGAAACTACTTGTGATTGTTAATTGACTTGTATTTTCAATTGCTACATTGCGTTCCTCTATCCTTTGTCTCTGCATGGATAAAATGATGTTAGACTAATTTATGTCGGACAAAATTGTTTAGTTGCTAACACTAATCCAACACCTTAAAGCAACATGAAACACATATATAGGATTCAATTTACCTTTTTCCTTCCCTTCTACTTGTTGCAACTGAGGATTGAGTTATGCCTTCAATGGCCATAGAAATAGCCTCTTGTTTCTATATACAAAAAAAAAAAATCAGAATCTAAATATCAATAACAGAAACTCTTAAAATATGTCGATTTTAATAAAATAAGAATACCTTCTCCTTAACCGTTTTAGCCCTTTGACAACCTTTTTTATTGTGACCAAACTGCTTGCAAATACTACACTTGACAGTACTTGACCTTCTTGCATCACTTTATACGCCTCTACCTTCATCAGGTCCTCTCCTTCGAGCTCTCCTAGGTCTTCCTGGAAGTCTTTTCAACCTTGGTGGATCGACCCTAGGAAATTCATCTTTGTCTCGCTTATCCAACTCAGGCATAGGGTGTACCAACTCTTGATAGGTGGTGCAATATTTAGAAGTAGAATAGTAGTGGTCACAGTACCTCTCTACATTGCGTCTCTTATAAGCTATGCATGCACAAGCATGAATGCATGGCAACCTAGACAATCTCCAATACTAGCACCCACAAGAGCTAGTTCTTAGGTTCACTACAAAAGTGGTGAATCGATCTCTAACTTGGAACTCATCTTCTCCGGCATATGTAACTGTACAAAACCTCCCATCTTGCATAATTGTATCAACAATTTTCCTAATCCTAGGGGTTATTAGGAATTCAAAGCTACACCCCTTTTCATACCTCCTTTGAAATCTCGCCATAATCCTAGTGGTCAAGCTTTCAACCAATCCTAATATAGGTTTCTTTCTATCATCACCCACCCAATTATTAAAAGATTCGGCCACATTATTAGTAATATGGTCAGACTTACACCTAGGGTTACATGTGTGCCTAGCCCACATTTCTTTAGGCCTCTCATTTGATAATAACCACTGGACAGCATTTTTATCAATGCTTGAAACTTGTTCTAATCCTTTCTCAAAGACAAAGTCATTGTATGCCTTAGCCAAGGACCAAAATTTCATGCTAAGCACAAGTGTTTTGAAATGTAACTTGAAGTTACTTAATAAATGGTTGCAACAATACCTATTACATTCAATAAAAAATGTAACATTTAATTAACACTTAAACTAATCACATAAGCAATCAGTTGAACCTAGAAACTAGAGTACAATAGTTGAATGAGAATACCTATGTTTGGCAAATGGAAAGAATTCGTCCACAGCACCACTTAAACCCTGATACATGATACAATAAACACCAAAATCGGTCACACGTTGCTACACTAATTTCTGTTTATAAGAAAAATAAAACTATACACATAAATAATAGCAATTTTATTGTATTACCTTCTACATGTCACTCATAATGGTTAATGGTTCCTCTCTCCATTCAAGAACTGAAGCCAATGCCTCATGAAGCAAGCTCAGGAAGAACTTCCAACTATCCAAGCATTCCCCTTCAACCACAGCAAATGCAATTGGAAACATTCCTTTGTTCCCATCAATTGCTACAGCAGACAACAACATTCCTTTAGCCCAAGTTGGTAGCTTGTCATATGAGTCTGCATAACTTCCTTCATATTGTTTCTTCACTCTTTTCCTAGCTCGATATAATTGCATGTAACCATTAGACTTTAACCCAAATTTTTCCAACAATTCAGCCTTCATACTCGAAAAACTCATAATAGGATCAACAACCAACTTAGATTGCAGTTGTTTGGCAATCCAAGTTGAAGTTGCATTAGAGTTTTGGGTAGTTCTAATGCAATTATGTTCAGGGTTGTAAGTTTTAATCTTATAGGTAACTCCATCAGGTGTAGGGGAAGCATGAATCCTCCATGCACATACTGCTATCACTCTAGCTTTCTCATTCTTTAGTCGTTTAATCTCAAACCCTTACTGTATAACAAAGTCCTTAAGAACTTCCCTAAACTCACACACATCTACAAATAACAGTCTGTTTTCTAATTCAATCCTCCCATTAGATCCTCGACTAAATTCTTTTCCTCTTATACCTCTATCAATGTAAATCTCATCCATATATTCATCAAAATTAACTCTAACAACAACATCATAGCTTTCTTCATGACAACTTAATTGATCACTTTCATTCCCATCTTTTGTTTCTTCCTCACTATCATGATCAATTGGATTAGAATCCAGTATCACTTCCAACTTCAGAATTTTGACACCATTCATCATCAGATTCACTAATGACTACTTCTTGTTCACTTGCTACAATAACCTCACTAATTTCATTCTCAGTCACTAAATTATCAATCACAACATCAATAATTGCACTCGCCACAATCCTATAAAACCAAAAAATTCCAATGTCAGAATAATTAACACAAATATGAAAAATCCTAGTGTCAAAATAATTAAGATATGCTCAGAACAATTAACATCAGTAATAATTAAGAACAACAAACCATTCATGCTCGAATTGTGATGGGTTATGTTCAAATCACAAAGAAACCATTACGTACAGGCAATGTTCAAATCACAACTTGAGCTTACCTTGGTGATTCTTGCTCCGCCGCCGTGTGATGGGTTAGGTTGATTGTGTCGCTGCCTAGCGGATCTGCTCGTGCTCCGTTGTTGCTTTGCTCGCGCTCCGCTGCGCGGCTGGTGGCTCTGCCTCGCAGATCTGGGTGCGTGACCATATGCTCCGCCACTAGTCTGCTCGCGCTCCGCTGTGCGGCTGGTGGCTCTACATCGCCAGTCTCGTCCGGCTCTGCCGTCGATCTGGTTGCGCAGCAGCAGATGGTTCCAAGCGCAGTGCGTCGCGGGTCCGGCTCCATCGACGAATCTGGTTGCGCATGCCAGTGGTTCCAGAGGTCGATTCGGGTAAGGCGCCATGTGAGGCTGCGCTCCATCGGACTTGTTGCCATCGTTTCCAGTTCTGTATTCCTTTCAGACTTTCAATGAAAACCATTTCAAATTTTAATTTTAGGTAATAAGAGGATGAAAGTGTGTCTTTTGATTCAGGGGCATTTTGGACAAAATAATTTTATCACTAACGGCGTTAATCGGTATTTGAGAGAAGGGAGGTCAATGTAATATTGCAAACTAGAGAGGAGGTCAGTGTAATTTCACTGAACCTCAAGGGAGGTAAGTGTAATTTGCTTTATTAATAATGTATGGAAAACCGAAGTGATTAAGTCGAGGACAACAGTAGTTACAGTGAAAAGTGAAGTAGCTTTATTGTGACTCGTCTTTTTGGTGTGTAAATGACCATAGAGTGAGTAATACATACCACCAATGGGCTGAAAGATTGAAAGATTAACGTAACTGTTTATTAATTTCTTTTATTAAAGACTGAAAGATTAACTTTGATTTAAAAAGAATAATAACGAGGACTTATATTGAATACATGATATGAATCAACTCTTACGTGCAAGTAAGATAACCATAAAAATATATACCGACAATGAGCTGTCATGAGGGACTAGTTCAATTTCAAGAAGAACTTCCCCAATTTCAAATCACACGAAAGAGACAGCAATATCCATATTCCACAGTGACGGCTTCGCTCCATCCCAGCTAACTATATATATATATAAACCAACGCCATTACCATTACTCTCACCCCACAAAACCACATTCAAACAAACACATGCACGTAATCAAAATGGCAACAAAACCAACCATGTTGCTCCTCCTGGTCCTAGCCACATATCTCCTCACATCACCAGCACTCTCCGCGGAGAAATGCAACCCGCAAGACAAAGCAGCCCTCCTCCGAATCAAGAACGAGCTAGGCAACCCCTCAGCCCTCTCATCCTGGAACGCCAGCACCGACTGCTGCGACCGAACGTGGAATGGCGTCTCCTGCGACACCGACACCCAAACCTACCGCATCAACGACCTCAGCATCACCGACCTCGTCCTCCCCAAACCAACCCCAATCCCTCCCTCCATCGGAGACCTCCCTTACCTCAACTTCCTCACACTCTCCAGAATCAACAACCTCGCCGGCCCCATCGCCCCACCCATCGGAAAACTCACAAAGCTCCGTTACCTCTACATCAGCCACACCAACGTCACCGGCGTCATCCCCGATTTCCTCTCCACCATCAAGACCCTCGTCACCCTAGACTTCTCCTACAACAGCCTCTCCGGCCCGCTACCAGCGTCTCTATCTTCCCTCCCCAACCTCGTCGGTATCACCTTCGACGGGAACTCTCTCTCCGGCGCGATCCCGGCGTCGTACGGCTCGTTCTCGAGTCTGTTCACTTCGATCTCGGCGTCGAGGAACCGGCTCTCCGGGAATATTCCGGCGACGTTTGCGAAGCTGAACCTTGCATTCGTGGACCTGTCGAGGAACGCGCTGGAGGGTGACGCGTCGGTGCTGTTTGGGGCGGCGAAGAATACACAGAAGATCATTCTGGCGAGGAACAGTTTTGCGTTTGATTTTGGGAAGGTGGGTTTGTCGAAGAACTTGGAGACGATAGATGTGAGGAACAACCGCATCTATGGGATGCTGCCTGAGGGGTTGACTCAGCTAAAGTTCTTGCACAAGTTGAACGTGAGTTACAATAGTCTTTGCGGTGAGATCCCTCAGGGTGGGAACTTGCAGAGGTTCGATAAGTATTCCTATGCTCATAACAAGTGCCTGTGTGGGTCTCCTCTTCCAAGTTGCAACAAGACCAACGGAGCTTGAAGCTTGATCTCTGTCTAGTATGTTGTGAATGGTTTCCGTTGTGCTCGTGTCCCCCAAAGATGGAACTGGATAGCGGATAAGGTGTTTGTCCTTTCTTGTTTCTTGTCCCATGTGGCTCTCATGGCAAATAATAAAATAATCTTGTATCCATGCATATAATAAAGTGAAGATGTGATATTTGTACCAATGATTTTGAATTTAGAAATTTGGATTAATCATTTTAATTCAGATATACTTGGGTTGGCGTATAAATATGTAAAAGTTCATGTAAAGTTTTTCAATCGAATTCATTTAAAACAAAACGAAACTTCACAATTAGAACAATTCTTTATATTTTTGCATAAATAAAATTTATCAAGAATAAAATTAAAATCATCATTTATTTACACATAATTCATTAGTCATCCACATATGCATGGTTTTATAATTATCACTTTCTTAAAATCCATGTTAAAAAGAATAAAAAAAAACTATAAAAAAGCATTCATTATTTTAAAATAATTTAGAAGTATTGAATAAATATTAAATACATATTTTATTTCTTTAACATGTCCTCAAACTAATAAAATCCTTTCGTAACAAAAATAATAACAAAATCCTTCATATTTTTTTTCTCCTTTGCGACGGAAATAACATGTAAAGAAAGCTTTTGTCGCGTATTATTGTCTTTTACCATCTGTTCAACCTTCGGCAAGTGTCTTTTGTGGAGTTGTGAAGCATAAACAAAATCTTAAAGGTCCCCATCAGGGTTCTTTTCCTCTGTTAGCACTCGTTAAAAGGATAAACCCAGTCAGAAAACTCACGTTGGAATGCAACGCAAAATGTCATCATCTGGTTGGTTGCCTAAAAAGTGGAGCCACGTCACTAGAAATACCTAGCAGCTGTCTATTGCAGATGGCTAAAAATTGCATTTCACATACAGTGATACAAGCTTACTATTATGGTTTTATGGAATGATGACAAACAAACGGATTAATACCTAGCCTAAGACGAGAATATGACATGGATCTCCCGACTCCATATGGGAAGATGAGACAAACAAAGTCACTTGATGATCCCGGGCCTATTAGCTTGTGATTTAGACCTAGTGCGGTGAACCTTCTTTGGAACTTCGGTAGTTAATGCATACATCTTCACAGCGAATAATTCCTCAGGGAATCCTTTCTGATCCTGTTACGACACAACAGCATACAGTTAATATACGCATGACATACTAACTAAAGCTATCCCTTCTCTCATTCAAATACATGTATGCAATATTTCTCTCACCTTAATATACGTATGACATGCTGCCTAAAGCTAACATTAGCATAAAGTGCATACATACGTTATAAATCCAAAACACATTTTCCATGCGGATAAGGAAGAGGCTCTAATGATGAGGGTCCAGTCATATTTCTTGCTCTCACGAAAACGTATCCATGAGAAATAAATATATTAGATGACAGGGAGATAGCATGACATAGTGGAAAAGTGCATAACTGAGGAAATCAACATTTGCAAATACTTTGTAAGGTAGGAAAATAACGTATGCACACACAGAAATAAAAGGTAAATTTCCATGTAACGTAGATATGTATCTTCAATTCTTCGTCCCATATTTATCTTTAAAGAAATTCGTAAATACTCTGAAGAGAAGAAAAAAGTGGTGTTATATTTCCTCAATTCTTATATTAAAAATACAAGTAAGGCAGAAAATAATACCTACAAAATTGAAGTGTAGAATTATAAAGGAACTGGTGATCGATTTGGAGGGAGAAGATGAAGGAATAAGATATTGTATTCGTGTCCCGGTTCGGGGGAAGTAGAAGATCAAGTAGATAAAGGGTATAAGAAAAGCATCCTGGTTTTGACAAGTCTTGCATTCTTGTTCATTGACTTTTGGGCACAGGCAGGGAAGACGTATTAATAAGTGGTACTAGAAACCTTCAAAAAGCTATTTTTATTACAGTAGTCAAAGTTGAGAATCACCTAATTAGAATTTAAAATAATATCTCCCCGAAGCAGCGCTCTACTTTATCTCTAATGACAGGAAAGTTAGGGAATATATCATAAACAGACATAACCGAGGCCGGTTGAACCTTGCCCGGCACACTAAGATCTGGTCTTAGTTTGAAAAAGACAGTGATTTACCTTTGATTTATACACATGCAATCCACATCTAGAAAAGAGCTCTTTGAAGTATAGGTCAGATCTTGTAACGCTTTGATCTTCATTATCAAGCACAAATCCTGCAAGGAACAAAGCAGAAAACAAGGTCCAAAACAAAAAGTAAACCTCCACTTTGACTGCAAGATGTTTCGGATAAATTAATTGCGGACAATAAAAGAAAAAATTAAGTTAATTATATCACATAAAGAAGTCAGATTGATTTTACAAGCTGTGACGAGTAAGTAGTAACAGTCAACTGAGCATATGCTTTAAACGATGACTCTATGTAAACCATTTAAAAAAATAAAAAATAAATCTGGGAAAAAACAGAAGAACAAATAGAAGAAAACCTAGAAACTTGGAAGTTTCAATATATAATTTGTTCTCCATATGTGGTATCTCTTGAACTGGTCCAAACTATAACTTAGCCAAAAACTGTCTCAACCCTGGGAAATTTGTTTTGTTATGCCTTAACATAATAACATTCCATTTATAAACTTGAAATTATTGCTCCAACTCCCATCTATTAAAACGTTAATCTTCATAGCTCTGCCCAGCATTGTCCATGTCACCACAGACAAACATAAAGTTGAAGGCAAGATACAGTGAAGTTTGATGGATAGGTTTCAGAATAGCTACCTGAGCCAACTCTATTAGTTGAATAGTATGCATGAAATAAAATAAAATCATTCAGTATGACTGGAAAAGGAGAAATGCAACAAAGAGCAAAGTACCACTTCTGGCAATGTTCTCCTTCAGGATAAACAATCCACCAGGTTTGAGGCCAACCTAAAGTAATGTACTTGTCAGTGGCATCATAGTAAAAACTTAGGACAAAAGTGAGATATTTATAACTTCAATTCATGTAAGAGAGAACAGCAATAATAGACATGTGCCAGCATACTTACGTGAATACAATAACAACTAAATCTTGTCCCAGTAAGTGGTGTCGATTACATGAATCAAATGACGCCATGATACTCTACCATAAATCATATTATGTTTAACCTATTAATATTTAAATTCCTTCTAATACTTTCCTCTACACTTTTCCTAGGTCGTCTTCTACCTCTAATTATAGGACTTATGTGAATAAGGAAAAAACAAAAAAAATAAAAAAATAAATAAATACAAGTTCAAACGATTGACTCCACCATTCAATTGAGACAGATATAATAACTTCAATACAAAACAACATTCCATATTTAATTAAATGAAACTTTGTATAAAGCTAAGGAAAACCCATGAAAGCGGCAAATCTTCAGTCCATAATAGGACTACGATACATTACAAATAACTAACTTCTGGATTACCAAATATTTCTCAATAGCCAAACAGTGAATCAGAGGTACAGATTAAAGTTTCTTCTGACTTAAATGACCAAATCCATTTAAACATTAAGTAAGTGATAATTTTTTCATAATAGAGAAATGGAAAGATTCATTCATAATGAATAGCTGTATATATATAATATATTTGTTAGAAATGGTATCTTATTATGCAAGCTCCCAGGCAAATCACACATATGACGAATGCCAACCAAAATAAAACTGGCAGGTAAAGCTGAAGGCTCAAGTAAATCCATCATTCTGCAGAACCTTCCTTTATCCAAAATTAATTGGTTTAAATGTATTTCAGGCCACCATGTAAATGCTCTGATTTAAAGAGTCTTAAATATTAATCAAAGAATGGGACAACATACCTTTGCTCTTTTGAAAAATGACACAAAATCGTCATCTGTCAGATGACCGATACACCATTGAATCCATATTACATCATATCTTCCATTTTCTGGTGTAAAATCCTACAAGAAGGAAGACAAGAGGTTCTCAATAAAAAAATGAAGAATAGACCAAAAAGTGATGCTGAAATTATTAAAGTCCAAAAAAGTATCAAATGTGCCAGAAATACTGCATTAGCTTGAATATTTCCTCTAAAGAGTAAAGACTATCAACTGTACCAATGGACAAAAAATAGATACTTATTTATTGTGGGACTAGGAAGAGGGAACAGCCATTAAATAAATGAAAGCGAAGTACACATACCTGAAGAGGCACACAATAAAAATTAACTGCTCTGTGAGTATCTGAATTCATATGATATCCACTAGCCAAAGTCTGACGTGCAGACTCTAAGAAATGTGATACTGGCTCAAGAAGATCAACCTGAATATTAGAACAAGAGAAAATTAAAAATTATTACTTTAAATATCTCTAAAATATCAAGAATGAAAGAGTTACAAACTGAATTTAAAAGAAAAATTATAGACACATGACACATGCAAGAGAGGCACATAAACACACAGCATATAGATGATAACAAAATAAATAAAAAACTAGACTGCATCTCTCACAAGTGACAAGCAAGAAGAAATTATATCAAATTAGAAAAAAGAGGAGCAAAGGAAGAAATAAAGAGGTGCGGACATCGGCGTTTGCTAAGGCCACTAATATGAGAAACAATGAACCAAAAAGGTAAGATATTCATGTCATATAACTTAACCCAAAACGTTTAAACCCTCTAGGGTGTGTTTGGTTAGAGGATAAAAATGAAGATAAGTTTTCATTGATCGAGTTTCACATGTAAAATTATACATGAAACTCAATCACGAAAAATTTATCGTTAATTTTACTCCCCAACCAAACATACCCCTAGTGTGGGATAAGCTTGGACTTGAACCTACTACTTAGATATTTAATAGGAATTTAAATAGAATAAGTTCAATTAATTAGGTATCTTTTCATTGTCTGATCAAGGCCATGGAACTAAAATGCTCAACCTGAACACAACCTGAATAATTATGTGGTTTGATCTAAAAGGTTAATATGACCTCTATTTACAAGTTAGATTATAGTTTATACTGGTTTGTGCAGAAACTGATATAAGCTTCAACTAAAACCCACAAAACTCATGTCATGTAAAAAATTGCTACACCTAGTTTTAGATTGTGTTCCCTATCACAATCCCTGCTTCTTATTTTTCCTACCCTTTTGTATAGCATAATTCTTGATACCATGAAGGCTGCCAAGCCAGGATTGCTTTGATAAACATATTGAAAGGGTGGGTGGGTCCCATCTCATTAGCGTATTTGGTACAAAGGCAGCTAAGCAGGCTAACTGCTAACAGTTCTCTTTAGAGATATAGAAACAGAGGCTTCTCACAATCAAAAACAGATACCCTCAGTTACCGAACTCTAAAATTCATTATATTTCTCTTTAAACTGAAAGTAACAGCATCGCGATGCCCCTGCACCTCCACTTACTCTGTTGTCTGTTTTACTCAATAGTCTTTCAAACACGCTAACATTCAAATTCAATTACCTTTCAACTTCAAGTATAAACATGATCCCAGACAATAGAAGTTACCTAACATTCTTGACATTGGAAACATTCAAACAACATATGCTCCAATGATTTTTATGTTGGAATTATAGCACCAACAACAATTACTTAAAATATGCATCAATTGATGAATCATAACAGAAAATAGATGCTCAGAAAGTGACCAAGCCAGGATAATTAAGCACAAAGAGGATATATAAGTCGAAGATGGAACTCTGACAAACCTCATTGAAGTATCTTATCAACAGATTTTTGGAAACTCTACCAATGCCAGAACCACAATCTGGAATTCGACAGCTTGCTTATTAGACCTTCCACGGATAAAAATTCAACATTTTAAGCAGTTACGAACACATGCAATGAAAGCAGGAGCCAAGCTGCCAAATGTCATCTTTCCCAATCACACTCACAAGAAGAGGAGGGAAGGGCAGGGGGGACTAAAACACAATAGCCATTTTTCCCAAGAAAAAAAATAACAAAATAACAATTCAAATAAAGACTGAGTTAAAATCTCGGTTGAATTGAAAAGCTGAAAACCAACATCATCAGCAACCATGCTGCTTCTAATAAGTGGAGTGCAAGGTGGCAGTGGAACAAAGAGGGAAAGGATGAGCGAGTACCAAGAGCAACAAGTGGTTGGTGTGTAGCATCATCAGCTGGAAAGCGTTCAGATAAGATAATCTTCAAGAAATCCTCACTGCATCTAATATCAGGTTCATTCACATTTGCAAACCCCCCCAATACCCCTTCCATCGATGCATCAACACCCTGTTCCCACAAACCATCAAAACAAAAATAATTATGACAATATATCAATTGCAGTCTCAAAGTAACCAACCCCATGATAAAAATAAAGTCCTGCACTAGTATCACACAACACCATCTAAAAATTCCATATTTTTTTGGGGGGAAAAAAATCAACAATTCATAAGCTTCAAATAACAGAAACCCAGTGAGAGAAACAATCAGAAAAAGCATATAAGACCGAATCCATTTGGCTCAGAGAAAAGGGTAAACGGCGGAGAGTACCTCCCAGTAGGAGACGCCGTTACGGTACCACTGGGTCTTCTTGTTAGGGTCACCGGCTTGTTCCCTCCACATCTCATCGGCGCTCGTGAACTCACGGCCATCGGAATCTAAGCCCGCGGCGTCCATGCACCTAATTTTCCTGTTTGGAGGGAAACACAAACCAGAAGAAGAAGAATGATACGCACAAGTACTCACCGCAGCGCGGAACAGGGAATGGGAAGGAACCCAACAACAACACAACATAATCTTTATTCACCAAATTGCTTTCATCGGATACTACCCTGCTCTTTAGCAAATAAAAAAAAATTAAAAACAAAATGAAATAAAACAAGAATTAGGATAAGTGATACCGGTGAAAATTTAATTTTTATACTCTAATCCAATCGGGCATCATCAAATTAATAAAAGTGACTAAAAGTCTTGGCTTGAAAAGTTATAATCAAAAAATTTGATTGGGCGCGCATTAAAATTGGGCTCATTTTAAAAATTATGCTTTATTTTATTTGTTATTTTTGTCATGGAAAAATAATATATACATTATAAAATTTAAAATAAAAAGTATAAAGTGGCACAAAAATTGGATGATAAATAATTTGCATTTCGGGCTTTTAGCCCCTTGTTTATCAAAAAAAATAACTTGGATGTATGCTTTTATTTTAAAAAATGGGGAGAAAGAGTTGCTTTCGAAATGTAAAACCAAATAAAAATAAATTAAGATTCAAAAGATGTACTTAAATAACTTTTTGAGAAGTGCTCGAGGTATAACAAAATTTGACAGCAATATTACAATATATATAAAATAATAGAAAAATGACAAAAGTACCATGTGAAGAGGAATGTGGAACTAAATTAAGAACTATTATTTTGTACATATTATAATATTGTTGTCAAGTTTTGTCATACTCGGATCATTTTTCTAACTTTTTTGTGGTCGGCATGTTTGTCTTTGTCCTTTAGATCTTTGATGATGTGAGGAATACTTTGCTTATCATGCATGGACAGATTAGGAAGTCTCATGACATGTCCCAATAAATAGAGGAAAACCCATCTATGGAAGCACTTGAAAGTTGGAAGACCAGGCAAATTGTTTTACTGTGCTAGTGTATTCACACTCGTGGGAATATCAATGAAAAGAGGTGTAGTTCTCCTGTCAGTACAAGAAGCAGAAAAATGGTTCTTGACGCATCTATATACGTTCTTGATGTGTAGCTACTGTGAATGGTGCCAATGAATTCACAGAGTAGCTCCATGATCAAATGCTCATTCTCCACAAGTTTATTTCTTATTTAATTACGTATAAATGCAGCATTTCGTTGCCTATTTGAAGAAGCTAACATGTGCTTATGGATATACTGTTTTTATTTTTGTTGTTTTCATATTATAGAAACACCTAGTAACAAGCAAATTGTACTTCTAAAGAATGATTTTCTTCTTTTGGTCTGGGCTTCTGAAGAAGGATAAGAGATTCATATCCTTGAAGCAATACTTATTAAGGAAACTCTGACCGTATTATTCTGTAATGAGCAAGGTGAAGGATATGGACTCAAAAAGAGGAAGAAGCTTCAGAAACAGATGATCAATATGGTATGCTCTCTCTTCTCTCTTGCTAATGCTTCATTGATGCATGGTGATTAGGCGACTAGGAAGCTATTTTGAATTCCTTCATCGCCAGTTATTGTTGGTTACTGTTTCATTATATACTCTCTTGTAATTGTGTTATCAGGTGGTCTGTTAGTGTAATTCTTGTTGGGTGAATACAGATACTTCATTGCTATCCCTTTTCTTGTTGACTTTGGAATTACACACATAACATATTTCTGTTGGAAAGAATTCATTTCATGTTTAAAATATGCGACAATATCCTAAGAAACAAAAGGCATAACAATTATTCTTAGGTTGCTTTTTTATGGGTCAATATTTGATTAGTTCATACTTCAAATTAATGCATACAAGAAATGGGCTCTTCAACACAGCGGGTTAATCTTATTATATTTTTTAACCAAAAGGCTTATTATATTACCACCATTGGTCCATTATTTAGATTGAACGAAATGCCTAGAACCATACCAGTTAACAACTGAATAACTCATGCAATATATCAAGTACGGATGATGATCTAGGCAAGTAACAAATTGGGGTTGCCGTTTTTGGAGTTCATACCATGCATTTGAATAGAAATCTTCTATTCTCAAGTAGTATCTCATTCCCTGTTCCTCAGTCATTTATTGACATGTGAAAAATAGATATTGTATATTTAGTAGTTTTTAAATATGTTTTGCTTCTTATTTTTTCACGTGATAATAAATTATTAGGGAAATAGGAAATGGAACATCATTTAACCACAAAAGATTTTCATTCCCATACATTCTATTGTTTGATAATTTCTTGAATTGGAAAGATAGACAGTGTGTATTTAAAATTGTTGCATGGTCAGACTTCGCAAGTGAAATTGTATTTACCCAAAAAGTAAAGCTAAATAAGCTGAGTGAATTTACAGCTCCTTAGTCATTACAAGCTTCAAGCTTGGAAGCAGAAGTGTGAACTTTAATTAAACTGCAAAACACCAAGCCACCAAAACCTATACAATTTTTTGGTACAAAACCGCTAATGGATCTTATAATAAGGCGGCTCAGGGCTTACAACAAACAGACAATATACCTTGGTAGTTGTTCACACTACAAATATGCAAGTTACTAGTTGGCTAAAAGCTAGATCTGGGTAACTTAAAACCACATGCCCTGCAATTTTAATACAATAGAGAACACATGCCTAATACTACCATAACATTAGATATAAAATATCAAAAGCCAGAATAAAGACCACATATTGCTAAAGATTAATTCTAAAGGAAAAATCTACTGATAAGATGACTTATCTGGATCGAACGTGGTTGTGTCCCTTAAATTTATCTCCATGAAATATTTTATCATTTGCAGATGGCGAAACAACAAGGCTAGCTTTGCATGCTCTTGCTATGTTATTAAATATGAAGGCCAAGGTTAGCTGCTCACTGCTTGATTGATCTATGCACATTAACCCTAGGGATAGAGCCTGCTTAACTAGATGAAAAGTTGTGTCAGTCACTTCCATTCTGTGGTCAGTCATCTGCTGCAACTCTGCAGGGTGAAGGGTTCTCATATACTTTATGAATCCAGCTTCACCCCCATTAAACTCTTCTTGAGCCCTCTTGTTTAGTATCAGTTCTAGCAGGAATACCCCAAACTTACCTATCCCTACAATATTTAAAACCATATATATACACGAAGTTACCAAACAAGCCATAAAACAACACAAAAGAAAAAGGCCTCATTGGGGAAGATAACATGATTGAGCATGCTAATTGTTTATCATTCTTACTTCTAGGACTGCTGTTTTGATCTCCAACTTTGAACCTCGAAATCAATGGTTCCAGATCATCAGACAATAGAACACTACTTGTCTTGAGGTCATAGTCAACTTCAGGCCATTCCTCCTCCAGATAACACATGCAGTCTACAACTCCCATTAACACTTTCAGTCTATGATTCCATGGTGGAGCTGACTCTGATAACCACATCTCAACATTTTCCTCCTTTGTCCATTCGGTGATAATAGCCCTGAATTTTCTGCTCTTACACCACCCTAGAACTCGAACAAGGTTCTTGTGGTGTAACTCGGATAGTACCTTACATTCTTCAACAAATTTACCATAACCATCCCTTGATATATCATCCCAGTACATCTCAATTTTGACTTTAGTACCATCTCTCAAGACCCCTTTGTAGACATGAACAACATCACTCTTCCCTACCAAATTCTTATTCGAGAAACCAGAAGTTGCTGCCTTTAGAATTGCTCGCGTAAAGGTCCTACTTTTTTGAAGTTTGCGTGGAAGAAAATCAGGTGTTTGTAAACAAAGCCATACCAAGCAAATAACCATCAAAATGACAAGGATGGGAAAACCAACCAAAAGAAAGACGACAATCTTTAATGTAAACCTATTGTGATCCATGAGAGCACCAGAATGAATAAAACTCGAAGAATTAAACCTTTTGAAGAATTGAGAATCAGATAGTTCACTCTCTGAGAAACAATTATATGATAGGTTAAGGAAAGTGAGGTTGGTCAGAGGAGAGAAACTTTGGGTTGGAATGTCACCAGAAAATTCATTCATGCTTAAATCAAGAGCATGGATTTGGGTGCAATAGAGAACATCAATAGGGAAACCACCCTTCAGAGAGTTGTTGGATAAATCAATGGACAGAATGTTCAACGGGCAGAACCTCCAAAAGAAATCAAATGACAGGTAAAGAGGTGCAATATTTGGGCGGTTTCTAAGATCAACTTTGGGGAATGATTCCACACAATTGGGGTTCTTTGATTCACTGCAGAGATGACTAGCAACAATAGTGTATTTGAATATTTCATCAAGGTCCATGGGAGAATAACTGCAGTACCTAAGAGACGGGTTCTTGAGACAGTTTGTCATAATTGTTAAGTTAAAATCCGGGGGAGGGTGTAAGTTTTTGAGGTCTTCTAACACTGTTGCACATAATGTTATTATGGGGCATAACGATAAAATTATGGGAACAAAGAGGTAGCAAGTTGTAGAAATGGTAGCCATGAATGATTTAACCTTGATACTGGATTTCAGCGTAACAAGTACCCAAAAATTTCATATACAAAACGGTTGGCAAAGAAGACTAATTTAAAAGTTGAGTGGTGCCTGGTTTGGCGTCAACTGTCCTAAACGGTATGCAGAGCAATTTCTTTGGAACCAAAGGGAAGAAACAACTAGCAGGGAAAGAAAAAAAAACAACTAGCATGGAAAGAAAAGCAAAGGGAAAAATGAGTTTGGGGGTTGTTTGGGACTTTTTTTTTTCTTAAATTTTTTAAAACATTTTTGAAAAATAAGTCTGAGTTCAATTTTTAAAAACAAAAAAACAGAAAAATTCGTTTGGCCATTTAACTATAAAAACATTTTTATGATGATAAAAAATAAAAAATCTGTTTTGATAATTTTTTAAAAAATAACTTTTAAAACTAATAAAATAAAAATTATTTGACAAATTATATTAATATAAATAACAAATTTAACTATTATGTTTTATAGATTATATTTTTCATAC
Organism: Dalbergia cochinchinensis; assembly: GCA_031216125.1. Lineage (NCBI taxonomy): Eukaryota > Viridiplantae > Streptophyta > Magnoliopsida > Fabales > Fabaceae > Dalbergia > Dalbergia cochinchinensis. Next base: position 46,113,699 of record CM062370.1, read on the forward strand.
ATACTTAATAAATAAAACCGTAATATAACTTCCTATTCTAAAATCAGTCTTAATATAACTTAATGTCAATTTATATTTATAAATTCATTCATAAGTTATACATGAGTTTTTTTGTAGCCACATCTAATTATTAATTTGGTCATGATGTCCTGCCATTTCCCTTCTAGGCAAAACATAGATCATCACAGCATCCAGAATGTCCACAAAAATCACAAACAAATACAGATCAAATCAAAAACCATCATCATCAATGGTACATCTCAATTTACAAAAATCTCAATGCCACTTCAGAACCAAACATAGATCTAAATTTTATTGTTCAAGAAAGAAAAGGTGACAACAAAAAAAAGAAACATAGACTAAACAAAAAAAGAAGGAAACAGAAACGGGGAACCACCGCCCCCGCTTGGAGCCTCCACGGGGGCCTCCGCCTTCCATCCTCGCTCCTCCCTGAGCTCCGTGATTCCTTCCCCCTCTCTATTGTGCCACCGCCGTGCAGGAGCTGCATCGGTAGCTCCTCCACCATCTGCTTCTCTCTCGCTTTCTCGATCTCCCACAGCGAACCACTGTCGCTTCTATCTCCTCCTCCCCGAACCGGTATCCCTTTTTTCAGATCTGAAGCACTGCCTTGCCACCGCGCCTTCTCCTTTTTAACCGCTGCGAAAGCCAGCCACCTTCATCGCGGAAGCAATGTTGCAGCGCTGCAAACTAGCCCACCGCCTGCACTAGCCTCGGCTTTTTCCTTCTTCCCTCTACCGTTGCGCCGACTTTGGTTTCCTTCCCTTCTTCTCCGCCCCTCTTTGCCACCTCTCTTTCTCTCTCTCATTCTTTCTCTATCTGTTTCTTTCTCCCTCTCCATGTGTTTGTGTATGTGTGCACACGTGCCTTACCCTAAATCTACAAAACCCCAAGCCTTGAAATCCCAAATCCCAACTTGTGTGTGTGCAAATCTGCTTCACCGCGGAGCCTGGTTGGGTCGCAAAGGAGGTTGGGGGCTGGCTCCAGTGAATCTGGGGTGGTCGCGGTGCTAGGGAAGGAGCTCTGACGACGATGGAGTCGTGGATGGTGAAATAAAATAAAACAATTCTGAGAACTCTCCCACACAAGTGTCGAAGGAAAGAAAAGAATAGAAGTTCAATGTAATTATAAAATTGTCACCGCATGTTTTCTCAATTTTAAAGCAAAAGAATCAAAGAATAACTCAAAGTTGCTCTGGGTTTTTTGTTTTTAAAACCTGATTTGTGTTTTTTATTTTTAAAATCAAATTTTGTAAAATAAATTAACAAACAAGATTTTTTAGTCTTTTATTTTTAAAAACATAAAACAGTTTTTAAAAATTGTTGTCAAACAGCCCTCTAATTTTGCAAGGCTTTTGGTGAATTTGGCAAATAGCAATTAGTGTAAAAAATTTTGTTAAAATCAAATTGATGCCAAATTAAAAATTTAGAATAAAAAAGGCGTTTACTCTAATTAATCTATCTTGTTATATGTGAAAAAAAAATCCACTAATGAATAAGTTCAAAACTTTTTTATTCTATAATTTTATGAGGAAAAAAAAAAGCTTACTAAAACTTGTTGTCTTCAAGACATTTCACTACCTTGCAAATTAGCATTTTAAGATTAATTTGGTTAATATATTTATTAAGAAATAATACATCTTTTTAATTAGTGTGTATGAAATTTCTCTTAATTTCAAATCTCCATTACATGTATTTTATAATCATTAAATATTGAGTAAATTATGATTCATATCACTTTTTGTGTAATTCAATTAAAAGAATTGATGATTAAGAATATACGTGATCATTCTATAATGTCCCCCTAATAATTTAGTAATCCTTGGCAACTAGGTGTTAATTTTTTTACATCATCACCCAATTGTGTATTAAATATATATTGTCACTTCAACATATATGAATAAGTTTCATACCCACTAATTAAAAAATCATCTAAATAAAGTAATTTGATTGGATATATTATAGTTGTCAATACAATAAAATTAAATTTATGAAATAATAATAATAACAATAATAATAATGAAAACCGCTCGAGAGATAGAAGGCTATACACCATGAACTTTCAACATACAATGAACAGACCCCACTAAACAATTTAATATTGGGTAAATTTGTAATTTTCATTTTATGTAACATTATTTTTTTATTTTTTACTTTTTCTCTCAATTAATTAATACATTCTCTTTCTATTACTCCCTCTGGTATGAAATATTAGTCATTTTCTCATTTTAAGGAAGCATTAATTATTTTTTATATTGATAAATTAATTTCACAATTTTAGTATTAATTTCACATCTAAAATTTTTATATTTAATGCGGGTGATGATTTTCTTTTGAACACTATTATATTAAATTTATGAAATTAAGTATATAAATTATAAGAAAGACGTAAAATATATGCGCTATATTATATCATTTACCTTTTTATTAATAATAAGATTATGATAAATTTAATTATTTAAAGGTAGAATATTTTTCGTGTCATTAGTAATAGCATTATTTGATTATATATATAGACTAATTTAATGATTTGAAGACCAAGAATATGTCGATTCAATAAAAGAATATTATATATGTACGCAGGTGAAAATGAAAATCTTAGGATCATCTGGGATGACCATAAAATTATACCTTCAATAAACTCTGAGCTCTTGCAATTAATTTTAATAATTTTATATTTTAAAATATTTGAATTAATTTTGAAAAAAAAATCAACCATACAATTCATGACAATTTTGATAATTTTATACTTTAAAGGATTTGAATAAATTTTTTTTGAAAAACAAGTTAGTGTTGAAAAAATTAAAAAAATTGGAGAAGATTTTTAAAAAAAATGATAAAAATTTATCATAATCTTATTTATAATTAAAAGTTATTAATGATTAAGATTTCATATAAAATTTATTAATTTCATACTCATTTTATGAAAACTATTACACATGTTATTCATATAGTAATTTAGGCTTTTACATGTTATTCATACAGTGATTTAAGCCTCACTTTTCTCAATCTTTATGTCTAAAGATTTTTTTAAACTTAATTTATAATTTATTTATCAATTATTTTAATATAAAATAAAATTATATATTATAATCATTAAAGAATCAAATATTACAATCATTAAATATTATAATTTACAAAAAGAGAACCCATGTTAATATAATTATGATCTATAATTAAATTAAGAACCATTAATAGCCTCACATTATGAAAGTAATATAAAAAATTATAAAGAAAATATTTTCAAAATAAATAAGCTTTAAAATCAACATATTTTTTTAAAAAAAATGGATAGATCAAATTATTAATGAATTGCTAATTGATTGATTTTGATACGATGATAATTCAAAATTCAACTTGTACCAAATTTATTTTAAATCAAATATGATAATAATTGATATAATACTAATATTTAAGACTCATTACATAAAAAGCCTTCTATGTATTATTTATAGAAAAATTATACCCTACCCTTTTCATAATCTTAACACTTAAAGTAAGTTTTTGAATTTAATTTACTTTCTAATTATCAATTATTTTTGCCAATCATACCTTCATATCTCTCTACCATTAACAAAATCAATATAAAAAATAAATAATAGCATAAACAAAATTATGATTCAATATATTATACCATAAAAATTTTATATATATAATTATAGTATTAACGATAACAAACTTATTATAATTGTGTATTAGTAGTATTTGTTATTATAGGTATTTATGTTTCGAAGTTTAAACTATTTTTAAAATTTTTCAATTTTAATTTTTTTTAATAAACCCATAAATATCAATAGAGATTCAAATCTCTATGTGAAATGAAAATGAGGACCCGTTGTAATATCCTAATTATTAACCTCTTATGTGTACGTCATAATTTGCCAATTATTATATTTCTTACATTTTGATTTCATATGTTTAGTCATTTAAAAATACTTTTAGTGGAAAAATAGATGATATTTTTGAAAAAAAACATTAAAACAACAAAAGCCTCATCTATTAATGCGTATTTAAAACTATTGCAACCTGTGAGCGAAATGATACTTCCATAATAATATGCACATAATAGAATAAATCATAAATAAACCCTAGATAAGAGTTGATAATAAGGCCCAGTCTCAAATACAGAGTCATCTATAAGTCATACAAATTTCAAAACAAGGAGAAACATAAATAGGGACTAATAAAGTCTTGTCACAACGTACCCGGAGAGCGCCGTGACGAGAATGACAACCGATTTTAAAATAAAAACAGGAGTCGCCACCAATTTTAATTCTGGTTAAAACTGGAAAACCTTTTGATTTGCAAACTGATCTTTTTAAAAGAGATTTATGGTTCAGGAGTCTGATTATGATTAGGAAAGGGTGAAAATTTAATCTCACTGCACCCCTAATATATCCGTATAAATACGGTTACCCTAGAGCTTATTATGCAAATTGATTATAATTTTATAATATTTATTTTCCTAAAAACTTATAACAATTGCATATTTACAAAGAAATAAAGTTAAAATTAAAACAAGTAATAAAGAATAAATTTTATGAAAAAGAATTTTGGCTAAATAGTTGTTGGCTACTCCTACGTATTCTCTGGTGCAATGAGGAACTCAAAGCCACATAGTTCTATAGAAAATAATTCTGTGTTGAATTGATTTTATTAAAGAAATGATTTTTAAGAAACTAAAACCCACTCTTGCACAGGATTTAGGATAGTATGGACTATACAATAAACCCTTACATTCTCATGAAACCTGAGGATAGCAAGCTATACATTAATATCACAAGTTGTTGCGTGGATTTTAAAATGAAAAAAAAGAAGCGTGTTGTTGATTTTAATTTAAAAGAGAATAAAAAAAAGTGTTGGTTGATTTTAATTTTTTGAAATGAATTTTTTATTATTAAATGAAAAGAAAACACCCTTTTTTTATAAACTCCAAATTTAAGTGAAATTGATAAAATTAAATTATAAACACAAATGCACATTTAATTTAAACAAAACACATAAACATGTAAAATAATTAAACTAAAACAATAAAATAAACACAATCACACAATTAATTTAAACAAAGCACATAAAAATGTAAAATTATTAAACTAAACAAAAACAAAAAAACACACAATTAAACAAAACATCTAACATAATTAAACTAAAAACTAAAAAAAAGTCATAATTAATATTTTTTTATCCTTTTTAATTAAAAAAATAAATTCACTCAAAATCAAAGAAATAATTAAATCACTTTTTTTTTGTTTTGTTTTGCATAATTAAATTACCTTAAAACTAATTTATTCAATTTCACTCGAATAATGAAAGAACTAAGAAAAACATATCATAAATTCTTTTCTTTTTGATAAATCTAAATGCTTAAATATTTATTTTGAATCAAATTAGATAAAACATTTTATTTTTAATTCATTTTAAACCACAATAACTTAAACTCCAATCAAGCAAGTCAGAAATTAAAATTAAAATAAACAATAATCATGTAAATAAACCTAAACATAACACTATCAAAACAATGATAATAATAATAATAATAAAAATAAATATAATTTAGGGAGTGGGGCTCATCACCGCACCCACTCCCTACCCACATCCATACGCACACACACACGTGGCTCACACACACTTACATATCTCCCTCTCACCGACACACACGAATGCACACAAACTCTTTCTCACTAGTACACCAACTCACTCTCACTATGTCACACACACACGCGCGTGGGCACGAAGAGAGAAAAAGGTAGATATACACAGACACGCATAGAGAGAAAGGGAGGCAGAGAGAGCACAAAAGGGAAGGGCCGCCCCCGCCGCGTGGAAGGAAAGGGAAGGCGGCCGGCGTGATGGGTTCGCGCGGAGAGTAGGAATTAGCCGTGACTCTGCAAGGAGGCTTGTGGTATAAAGAATGAGGCCGATCCGCAGCTGTTCTCGGGAGATTGGAGCGATCTCGGAGTAAGGTGAGGTCGCGGGTCCATCCGCGGCTGGTGATGATGATTTCCGGTAAAGGGGGGAGGAGTTCTACGGTGATGCGAAGGGGAAGGGCTTGGCATCGTGATCGAAGAGGGGAGGAAGGAAAGCCATGGCGTCGCGGCTTCACTGAGGCAGATCCAGCCTCGGGAAGGTGAGATAAGGTATCGCGGGGGGGGGGGGGTAGCTGCAGGTGGCTCTATGCGACTGTAGTTTCATGGCAGCGACGGCTATGGGCATGGAAGGTTGGGACATGCCGCGGTTCTGGCCAGATGGAGGCAGTGGCGTGCTAACTTGTTGTGGGGGAAGAAGAAGGTGTGGCCGATGACGGAGAGATATGGAGGAGTGGTGGTTTATGGCTGAGGATGATGATGACACGAGCTATGTAGGTTGAAGATGATGATGGGAACCATGGGAGGCCGTGGCAGTGACGTGGGGAAGGTCGCAGCCTCCTCCTTTTCTTCTTCCTTTTTTTTTGTTTGTTAATATTTGATGTTGATGATTGTTGTTGCTGTTAGATTTTACCTTGTTCTTTCCTGTTGTTGCTGGAATTGTTTTTGGATTGTTGCTGATTTGCTTCTGCATAATGTATTTTTTGATTTTTTTGGTTTGATTTTTGGTGGTTGATTGAAAATTCTTGCTCTCAAAATTTCGATCCCCTTTCCCGGTTGTTGATGGATAATTATATGATGTTCTTCAATCAAACAAAATTATTGCTCTGATCTCATTTACAGTTCACTGGTAAACCTGTGATCATCACAAAGGGAAGAAATGATGTCGTTGGGGAAAGAACGCATGATGGTGTCCGCCATCCCCTTCTGCTGCTTTCTGTTGAAGAACGGTCAAGAGGAGAGGAATCCAATATTCCTTTTCTTTCTTTCTTTCTTTTTTCAACGGTCAAACAAGAGATCCAATGTCCCCTTTTTTTGGTTGCAACAAGAATGGGCTAAAAAGGTTAATAAAAAAAATTTATTTTTGTGTTTTTTTTAATTAACTAAGTGTGGGCTGTAACAAGAAGAAGAAAAAATGCGGTGGGCTTAGATAAATGATATGGGCTGAACTCTTTTATGCAAATAAATAAAAAAGAAAAGATTAGACAAAATATGGTGTTCACAAGTCTTTAAGCATGGATTAGCTCCAAAGTCAAGAACTCAACGGACTTCAACATTCTGGTCCACTCGCTCGTCTGAAGACGACACAGAAAAAGAAAAGGGGTGAAAAGCTAAAGAAATCTCAGTAATTAAATGAAAATGGTATAAATGTCATCGTTATCGTCTCCAATTACTTCGATTTAATAACAAAATAAGTGAGCATGTTTTAGTTCATTTTAATTAGTTCGCAAATAAAAGTCTTAAAGTGATCCATAATTTAAGTCTTATAGAAATTCTTAATTAACAAATAATAATCTAAAGAGCTTACTATTATTGTCATATAAATCACATAAAGAGAACTTGCATAAAGTAATAAAAGAATCAAGACATCAGACTTTCTCTAGGACTTTGTTCAATAACTTTAATTCTTTTAATATATCACCCTCTCTCATGTCACCTAAACCAATCACATCATTATCCACGGTGATTTAACTGTCACCTAAACTCCACATCACCTATCGCCTAGGATGAATTCAACCTAACCAGCCGTCGCTAGATTTAAATGGGGATAGAGGAGAACAACTTTACTTAACATTAAGTTTAACTTATAGAATCTCATGTTTCAACATCATATAAGAGTCTCATCATTCAGTCAAGTATACAAGTACAATAAATAATCACAATTCATCAATGTATAACCAAGGATCATTCATTTTTATAACATTATAAGGAGTCTTTTTAAATATTTTGGCTTGAGTTTAATGACATGAATAGCTTGAAGAGCATTCTTCTTCCTTTCTATTTTCCAAATATTTGTGAAAAACCAAGACCACCTTCCCATTAGCATATGTTCTAATAATTTATTTTCAAAAAGCTTAAGATTTTTAATTTTTGCTGAAGAGCCCTCCAATTTCATAAAATCTATAAAACAACCTCTAACTAAATTTTTCATCCAAAATAGGTTTTTCATCCTTATTCCACTTAAACACAGTTCTACCATTGAAATTTTTAAAATTTACACAAAAATCCTAAACTTTTGAGAAATTATAATTTGACCCCTCAACTTTACTAAAATTATAACATAACCTAAAAACTCATTTTTTTTAACACATACCATAGTGTTCCAGAACCTATTCTTACAGTTTTGCTCTCCAAATATTTAATTTTTACAGGAAAACCCTAACATTTATAAAATTACATTTGTGACCGGGATATGCATAAGAATTGAGGCAAAATTCAAAATGAAGATGAGATTAGGGGAAATTTTCTAATTTTAAATATAGAACTTTTGAAAATCATAATAAAAAAATTATCTAATTACATATATCACTATATTCTATTTAATTTTTTACAACTTAAACATTCCAATCTATCAATTTCATAATTTTTTTCATACTAATTTTTTAACACTAAAATATTTAAAAAAATCAATTCTACAATTTACACTTCTTTGATAATGATATTAAATATTTATTAATTTTTAAAAAGTAAATAAATATATTATTTGTTATTAAAAAAATTATAATTGATACACTACTCTAATAATTGAGATTATATAAATTAGAATTATAAATAATTTTGTATTAATTATTACGCATTAATTATAATATATATTTTAAAATTGATATTTTAATTTATTAAAAGGATGTACAAGGAAAGGACATGTAATTAAATCATATAAATTAAATTTATGTATTATTTTTATTAATTAAAAACTATATTTTTATATTTTTAAATTAAATATTTTAATTTACTAAAAAGAAATAAATGGCTATGGATGATAAAAAAAGTTGAAAATGGATACACAGGAAAATTATCCAATGGGGAAAGGAATTGACAAATATTTCACCTTCATAAGGATGATCTATGGGGGCTAAATCCCTATTTGTTGAATAGGATAGGAACATGGATAACACATCTTTATTTTTTAATTATTTTATTATATTTATATATATTTTTAATTTTAATTTGGATTATATTGCATTAATAGTATTTGTTATTATGTATATTTATGTTTCAAATTGTGAAATATTTTTAAAATTTTTCTCTTTTTGAAATTTCTTAATAAACCCTTGAATACCATAGCAATTCAAAATCCCCATGGGCAATGAGAAATGGGAAATGGGGACCCATAAGGGGGATGGAGATGGGGATAGGGATGAGAATGAGAAATAAAATTCTAAACGGTGATGAGAGGCATAGGACATGTCCCATTTCTCATGGATATTTATTGTCATCCCTATAATTGACTCATGTTATAGTAAAAGTATTCATTTATTCTCTTTCTTTATTTAACAATTTCAACTTTCGAAATGTGCAAAATTTTTATAAAATAGGCTTTTTATTATCAGTTATAGGTCATCTATCAAGATATTTTCAACCTTATAAACATGATATTTAATACAAGATATGAAATAGAATAGCACATTTATATTTTATCCACTTATTTAATTATTTAACTATTAACTTACTTTTAAGATAAATTTATATACTCAATTTTCTATAAGATATATATAAATAAATTATTATTTATTTTTTTTGATAAATAATAAACTATTTTTTATTATCTCTGTGCATTGTAGGTCAAATGACTAGTACAATAAAATTAAACTTATGAAATAATAATAATAATAATGAAAACCGCCGGAGGGATAGAAGACTATACACCATGAACTTTCAACATACAATGAACAGACCCCACAAAACAATTTAATATTGGGTAAATTTGTAATTTTCATTTTATGTAACATTATTTTTTTATTTTTTACTTTTTCTCTCAATTAATTAATACATTCTCTTTCTATTACTTCCTCCGGTATGAAATATTGGTCATTTTCTCATTTTAAGGAAACATTAATTATTTTTTATTTATTTTATCTTGATATTTATAATAAGTAGATATGGGTATAATTACTTAATGAAGAGATAATTTATATTGAGTGACAAATAATATTTATTCTTTTATTTTTTATTTTTTAAAATATTAATAAAATCCAACCATTACTTTAAATTCTTATACATATAACATCAAAATACTTATATTATGACCAAAGTATTACTTGGATAGTTTTTTTTTATTTCTCTCTCACTCTCTCTTGAATATTTAATTTTGTTGACCAATATTCTTAATAAACTAATTAAAAAATATTTTTATGGCATACTAAAAATTTTAAGATAAATACAGTGTTAATTCTTGTTTTAAAAAATAATTCAAATAAATCTATTTATTAAACCTATTAGTATTTTTTCCACTATTATCATATATATAACATATATAGCTCCTTTCGTTTTTATTATTTTTTTTTCAGATAGTATTCTGAATACAATGGATAAGAAAATAAAGGAAAAAAATTAAAACCAAATTATTTCTTGACAGCTTTAATATATTTAATGCGTTTAAAGTTTTCATTTTCTTATTTATTGTTTCATTGACCAATCCCCTTAAAAAATCAAAATACAAATTTTAATACCTTTAATATTGGTAATTTCCAGAATTATTCTTTTTGCCATTCATTTGACCATTGCCCTCAAAATATTGCTCCAAAAAAGTTCCTTTTTTTTCTATATGTCCTCTCTCTCCTTCCATAGACAGATATGTTTTTGCTTATAAATACCCAGACAGTGGCACACAGAGGCAACAAAGCATCAGTTGATTTGAGCACTAAATAGTATTTCGGAGAGTTTGAGGTATAGCGTTGTGTGAGTGAGTGGCTGCAAGCGATGGCGATGGTGGTGGGTGGTCTCTCTGGTGTGCTTGTGGCCCTCGTTGGTGCAGTTTTGGTGGTGAGATTCATCATCAAGAACGCAAACTGGCTGCTGTATGAAGCCCAGTTGGGCGTGAAGCGTTACTCTCTTCCTCCTGGTGACTTGGGCTTGCCCCTCATCGGCAACATGTGGTCCTTCCTCTCTGCTTACAAATCTGCTGATCCTGAAACCTTCATCGCCTCCTTTGTCTCCAGGTATATATGATCGTCACCCACTATAATATATAAGATGATTCTGATATATATCTTGCAAAATTGATTTTTTTTGTTTTTGGGAAGATAGCACCTTGCGTGCAACTTTGGCTTCTTAATTTTTTTTGAAATTATTACATCCGCCATTGAAGGACTGTACAGATCATATAGGTGTTATGTGATACTTTTTGAAATAAAACCCACATGCATGTTGAATGTCGAAAAACATTTGCTGTAAATCATTGTTTATTTAAAAAATCATTCTAATTTCCATCGAAAATTATAATATATATATATTTTTAATATTCTTGATATATATTCAGTTCATTTCCATGCCTAGTTTTTAATAAAATTTTGGAGAAAACTTTTTTTAAAATATTTCCGAGCATTTTAAAAATTTATTTTAAATAGCTGTGGAGAAGCGGTCCACTCTCGTCGGTCATTTTTGTTGTCACTTAATTGCTTCATCCTTCTTCATATTGTCAGAATTCATACCTCATTTACTATTAAATAAAATATGAATCTTATCTGGATGAGATTTACATTTTATTTGATGGTAGATTTGATATAAATCGACACGATATCCTATGCTCTATGAGTACCTATGAGTATATATAACATAATCCAATCAGTTGTGTTCTACGATTTGGTCCATAAAAAATAGTGTTATTTATACTTATAGGGTGTATAAAATATTATATCAACTTATATTCTATTTATCATTAGACGAGACGAAAACCTTGGTTAAATAGAGCATATAAGGTTCCACTCTTCATAACTATAATTACCATTTTTCGTTCATAAACTATTATCTTGAACCCCGGGACCGGGAGGATACTCCAACGCCCACCGCGGTTTCTGTCTTTTCGTTCTGACTGCTACATCCTTACATCAGAGCTGAATAAAACTGACAGGAAACCATGTCTTCTGAAATTGTGTCCCAACTGATATTTTTTATCGTGTAATAACATTTTAAATTTTAAAATAATCAATTATCTTTCCCATTTCAATAAATAGTTGATACACAAAATAAAAAACATAATTGAGGAACAACAGATTTTCATCCGAATAAATCCGATTACATTAACATATTCGACCACTTACAATTATTTTTTGTTATTTATTACTTGTAATTTATTATAGTTGACGAGGATATATGTTAATTTTTTCGTTTACCTAGTACTGACGGGGATGAATTATGCCAGCCTGTCTAATCAATGTCATTGTGGACCTGGTTTACACCGTACCAGATTGGGACAGATTCCATGTCATAACTAATGGCTCTAATTAATTATCTTCATTGACCCCAAAAAAAAATTAATAATCCTTTGGGGGAGAGTTGCATGAAATGTAATAACTTGACAAACTGCTAAGTCTAACGAACGTGGAATAATGACTAATGCTACCTCTATTATAATGCAGGTTTGGAAAGACCGGAATGTACAAGTCTTTGATGTTTGGTAGCCCTGGGATCATTGTGACAACACCTGAATTAAGCAGAAAAATTTTGACCGATGATGAAAACTTTAAACTGGGGTGGCCCCGTTCCACTGTTGAGCTCATTGGAGAGAAATCCTTCATTGCAATGGGAGATGAAGATCACAAGCGTCTTAGGCGTTTGACTTCTGCTTCAATCAATGGCTTGGAACCACTCTCCATGTACTTGAAATACATTGAAGAAGTCATGAAAGAGTCAATTGAGAAGTGGTCCAAGATGGGAGAAATTGAGTTCTTAACTGAGCTCCGCAAGCTTACCTTCAAAATCATTATCCACATTTTCCTTGGCGCATCAAGTGTTCCTGTGATGGAAGCTTTGGAAAGGGAATACACGGCACTCAACTATGGTGTTAGAGCCTTGAGAATTAATCTTCCTGGATTTGCATTCCACCGGGCTTACAAGGTGAGCTTTTAGGATCTACTAAGCCTACTTATCAACCATCAAATATTTGAAAAACTATAGTATTTTGCCTGTACTATATATGACCGTATAAATTTTTTTTATTTCAGGCTAGGAAAGGTTTGGTGTCCATTTTTCAGTCTATTGTGACTGAGCGAAGAAGGGAAAAGAAGGAAAATCCAAACAGGACAGCTAAAGACATGTTGGATCAATTGATTGATGCTAAGGATGAGAAGGGTAGAAAATTGGCTGATGATGAAGTTATTGATGTTATGATAATGTACTTGAATGCTGGCCATGAGTCTTCTGGACACACTACCATGTGGGCGACCTTGATCCTACAACAGCACCCTGAATATTTCCAGAAGGCTAAGGTATATATGAGGATAATTATTGATTGTAGCAATGGTCAATTTAGATTTCAATTTCAAATACGCCTAACTTAATCCACCTGTCACCTTAATTTTAAACAGGAGGAACAGGAAGAAATCTTACGGCGTAGGCCATCAACTCAGAAGGGATTGATCCTAAAGGAAATTAGGCAGATGGAGTTTCTGTCTAAGGTAGATATCCTTTAATTTTAGCTTATGTTAAGGTTCGTATCAAGTATATATCAACTAATCATATCTTGTTGATTTGTTTCTTGATTTTATGTGTATTGCACAGGCTATTGATGAAACAATGCGTTACGTCACATTCTCATTGATGACCTTCCGTGAGGCAAAGAGAGATGTCAGCATGAATGGTTAGTCCAAGGATTTGCCAATTCAATTCTTCTTTTGTTGTTAGAATGATCTACTTGTAAGATGACTGAACAATACTGAAGAACGAAATATAATTGCCTCTGGACGGTGCAGGTTACCTGATTCCCAAAGGTTGGAAAGTTTTTGTGTGGTACAGGGCTGTTCACCAAGATCCTGAGATATATCCTAATCCAAGGATCTTTGACCCTTCCAGATTTGACGTAAGTGTCAAAGGGCTTCTTTGTTGTCTTTTGAATTGTACAAGTACTTGATCATCGCATTCTGTTATGCACTAAGATCGGATTTATAATATTGGATATTAATGCTTGTTCATAGACCCCCCGCAAGGCCGGAGAATTTCTTCCCTTTGGACTAGGAACCAGGTTGTGCCCTGGGAATGAGCTTGCTAAGCTGGAAATCACTGTATTCCTTCATCATTTTCTTCTGAATTACAGGTGAGTAAATCACTCTGACATTATATTAATTGAATCAATGCCTTCCAGATTTAAGATGCAAATTTTTCTTTACTCCTAACAAAGTTGATATCAATTTGTGACCAAGTGATCAAAATATAAAAATATGTGTCTCTTTATCACCGAATTTGATTGACTACGTACACAAAATTTTACCATCATACAGACAGAAGCATTCTTGTAATTAATGTTTTTGTTACTTGTTTCTGCCACAGGCTTGAGCATTCTAACCCTAAGGCTCCTGTGATGTTCCTTCCGCATACAAGGCCCGTTGACAATTGCTTGGCAAGAGTCGTGAGGGTTACATCTGCATCATCTTAGGACGGAAAAAAAATGGAGCAGAAGACTATTGGCTGTGGCCATAGTTCCTTTACATGTTTTCATTCCCAAATAAGTCCACACCTCTTTAATGTGTTATGTGTTAATCAGGGCTTGTAATGTGTGGCCTGGTAGCTAGGCTTTGTTTTTTTTTTTCCTTTCCTTTTTTGGGTTGTTTTGAGACCTGTTAGACAGTGATTCATTAATAAAATGTAATTAGGATTTGGGCCTGTTCTGGTATTACCGATCCTAATTTTTAAAAATAGTGTGCTTCCTCTGCATTAATACCTTTTTTTTTCTATTTAATTATCTATAGTATTCTATATTTGTGATTCCTCTCACAAACTACTTTATACGAGTTTATGAAGTGGCTTAATTTGTATCAAATATATGTTTTGGTCATATTGGGCAAAGTTTGATTTATTTAGTTTATTAGTTTATATTTTAAAATGTTTCAAGAATTATTTTATTTTTATGGTTGTTAAATCCAATTATTAGTGTTGTAATTTGAGCCTATTCTAGTAGAGTTAGAAAATTAGTTTAATCTGAATAAGAGGTATAAATACCTTCAAACTTGGTAGCCACCATTTGGCCCAGTTTCTTATTTTAAATGAAATCTTTCCTAGTTTCTTTTCAAAAACATTGTGTGTACAAGTGAGGTTGAGTGATTCCCTTATCTTGTTGCATCAGGAAGCTGAATAGGAGATTACAAGGTAGAACGATTCCCTTGTAGTATTTTATTTGGTTTTCAATCCTATCTTCCATATCAATTGTGTGTTGGGGTTTCTGTATTTTTAATATTCACAGGATTCCGTATCATTTGGTATCAGTTTCAGGCATTAGATAAATTTCTATTTATTTGTTTTGAGTTTTGGTTTGATTTCCGTTTCACCTTAAACAAAACAAAAAGAAAAAAACAATTCCTCAAATTTTCTTCGGTTGCATTTTTGTGTTTTTTATTTTTAATTCTCGCTTGTTCTTGTTGCGTCAGTCTCTCTTGATCTTTCTTCCTTGGTTCACGTTAATTTCCATCTTGCTATTATAGTTGTTTTGGTTTCACGCTGCTTCTTTCTTTTGTTTCCAATCTTAGTCTATTTTATTTTTGTTCTTTTAATTTCCAGTTCAAAAAAAAAAAACAAAACAAAACGTGCCTGTTCGCGTGGTGTTCACGACAATCACCATAGTCCTTTGCCTTTTCTTTTGTTTTTCGTTTTGTATTTAACCCCATTCTTTCTTTCGTTGAATTATTCAACGTGCAGGCAAAAAAAAAAAAAAATCCAGATTCAATTTTCTTTCCTTCAATTTTTTTATCTTTTTATTTTTACTTTTTTTGGGTCTCATTTTTCTTTCCACTTCTTCAGTTATTCCTTGTGTCATTTAAATATTGTTTAGGACTTTATCTTATTTGAGTTGGTTTAGTTTTTGAAGTGCAACATTTATAAGGGGTCCGGAGTGGTAAAAGGTGAAAGTAGTCAGTACAAAAGAGGATACAAGTCATATTGAGTACAAATACGAGTGTCCACTTTTGAATGAAATACTTGAGTGAGTGCTTTGTGAGGTTGTCTCTTTTATTACTTTGAAGGTTATTCAAATTACTATTAACATACCTGGGAATGATGAAAATACTGATAGAATAAATGCCATAAAACTCATGTACAAGACCATTAAGCAAATTCATAGCATATTAGATGATATGGAAGCGCGATTACAAGACGTGTCACAAGCTAAGTCCAAGGGAAGTATCAAGGCTATTCCATGGCACCGACATCATCACAATGATTCTTCTTATAAGCAATTTGAAGGAGAGCTTGATGCAGCTAATTTTATTTGGCATAGAAGAATTAGGGATAATATGACAAAGAAGTATCCGAAATCACATCGTGACAAAGGTACATCTAATTCATCTTCTCTTGCTGCCACTTCGGGCTATTTGGGATTTGGTCCTTATGCATATGATTGCCTAATCAAAATAACCTTGGATGTTAGGAAAGGTGAAGTTATGTCTGATTCTGACAATGGTTATGAGTTTGTTGATAGTGATACTATGCCCTCTTTGGAGGATTGCTCTGATAAAGAACATGCTGACAATGTTGTGCATAGTAAAACTCTTGCTACTAGGCCTACATTGGGTTTACAAGTTCGTGTGGACAACCTAGAACACAGTGAACATATTGTTATACCATTATCTCCCAATGAGGTGTATTTTGATCAAATCAAAAATTCAATAATATTCTCTTGGAAATTCACAGTACGAGGTACTAGAAAAAGAAAAGCAACTAGAGGTCAAGAGAGAAGAGAATGCAGAACAAGGGTCATTGTGAGTGTAAAGGAGGAACATAGTGTGAAAAATGAGCATGGTGACAGAGTTGAAGGGATACAATATTTTCGTGCTAAAGAGAAAGATTTGCATGGTGTTTTGTTTGGTATTAGAGCTTTCATTCCAATTTGGTTCAACAAAATTTCACTCTCTATAATTGCATTTTCCCTAAATTTTCCATGTCATTTTGTCTCTTTATTGCAAGAATTTGAAGATGTTGTATTTGACCCTGGATCGTGTTCGGTGCTAGCAAGGACAACTAGATACGCCTACAATATTTGAGGACGATTTTTTTTTGAGAAAGAGGGAATGATACGAGCTTAGGAGGTGATTTAATTTGCATCAAGCATATGTTTTAGTCATATTGGGCAAAGTTTAATTTATTTAGTTTATTAGTTTATACAATGTTTCAAGAATTATTTTATTTGTATGGTTGTTAAGCCCAATTGTTAGTGTTATAATTTGGGCCTATTCTAGTAGGGTTAGGAAATTAGTTTAACATAAATAAGAGGTATAAATACCTCTAAACTTGGTAGCCACCATTTGGCTTAGTTTTTGATTTAAAAAAAATTGCCTAGTTTTTTTTCAGAAACTTTGTGTGTATAAGTGAGGTTGAGTGATTCCCTTATCTTGTTGCATCAGGAAGCTGAATAAGAGATTGCAAGGTAGAGTGATTCCCTTGTAATATTTTATTTGGTTTTCAGTTTTATCTTCTATATCAATTGTATATTGGGGTTTCTAGATTTTTGATATCCACGAAGTTCCGCATCATTCGTGAGTTATAACTATTTAGTTATTTTAAGAATAATGTTGTGTACAATAAAGTTGAACAATAATTTCACACTAACATTTACAATTTTTTTGCCTGTTAGTGCATTAATACACACTCTTATAAAAAGACAAAGTATATTATGAGTATTGGTATAAGATTGTTGTACAATTTTATTATACATCTAAACAAGTTTATCTTCGATAATAAGTTTTCTTAGTTTTTAATGTTAACTTAAAAATCTTACTTCTCCTGTTTATTTTCTTTAAACAATTATTTAGCAAAAAGCCAAGATATCTATTATTAATTTGTATCAGTTCATATATATAATCTATTAAAAGTTTTTTCATTAAAGTTGCCTATTTGTGGTAATCTATTAGTTCAGGATAATATGACTCTTTTCATTTTGATTTTGAGATTTAATGTATCTGTAATATTCAAAGAATATGAAACATGTAATTAAAGTGAATAAATATTAATATCACAATAAGATGTATAGAATGTTTTATAAATATATAAGATGACATAACTAATTGAAATTTTACACTTGATCAATGTAGAATTTAATTTTGATGCATTAGTTGTGTGAAATTATTTCATGTTGTTATTTAATCTAATGATTTCATTTGAATGATTTTTCAAATAGTAGAAGTGAAAATCAATTATTATAGCTAATATGACAATATGTTGTTAAATGATAGTGTAAAAATTTTACATATTATTATATCAAAGTCAAAACCATGAATTTAAGGAAAATTAAAGTTATCAAAATATAATTAATAATAAGTTAAATATTATTTTATAAAAATTGAAAGTAACAATTATAAAGATCATATACAACTAAAAAATTGTAACCAAAAAATATACAACCAAAAAATAATTCTCTTTAAAATATTAAATATAGATAATTATTTAATATCTAATCTAAATTCAATGAAAATATTACAACTCTATTGAAAAAAAATTTTAATCTAAAATATAGGATTATACTTTAAAAAAGGATTTTTTTATAAATTTTTTTTCAAAATAATGGCATCCAAATGAGCTCTATATCTAGGACCTTGACAAACGACTTACTTAGTTCTCAATGTGATATCTTATTATTTTTCATAAACCGAAAAGGCAATAACTCATCAATAAATAGCTCAATAAAAATTTTAAAATCTCATCAATAAAAGAATAATAAACAAAAATGAGGAAATTATTTTGATGGGTAGTAACGTAACTCTTGATGGAAATATATATAGTATTTTGATTTTTTTTGTATCAATAAAAAATTATAATTCATAGCAAAATATTATTAATTACATTAATGCTCAAAACATTAAAAAATAAAAAATATATGGTTCATATTTATATTGATATCCAAAATGTTAAAAAAAAATAAAAATCAATGCAAAGTGCCACTTAGCTAGATTCACTTGGCCGAAAAATTGTGCTATAAATAATCGGCTCACTTATGTTAAAATTGGAGTGGCCGAACGAAAACTATGGTCTATGGGTAATGAAAAAATATAAAATTTGTATTCCACATTTTGATATATAGATTTGAAACTGTTTCTCACTAGACAGAAAGTATCTGCCTTTTATATTAATATATAATATAAATTTCAGATTGCTTATCAATCCGCTAGACTAGATAAAATTATTTTATTTTATAATTACAAAAAAATAAATTATTTATACGGTATACGAAACCGCACCTTTTAATGAATTGTAATATCTATCAACCTAGTAAGTATATGAGGTGAAATAATAATGTCGTGCAAATGCAGTAAATTTTTTTAGTTTAATTATTATATAACAATAATATAAAATATTTTTACACTCCCGACAACAAATAACTAATAAATCATCTACTATAAAATTTTAATAAAAAAGAGGTTGAACTTTTTTTTGTAAATAAAAATTTAAAATTACAGAATGATATTGCAATTTGAAGCGGAAAAATCCTTCAGATTCGTAGAACACTTATAGAATAATTTATATAGACCAGTGTGGGCCGGGCTCAAAATTGCACTTTGTCAATGGAAACCATATCTTGCTTCAAACTATATTTATTTGTTTATTTATTTTAAGTTACTCATTTTTTTTAATATTTATATTCTTAAAAGGCATTTGGTACGAAGTAATCTTTTGGAATTGTCGGTTAATGAGACTATAAATTACCTAAACTGACAACATTACCTAGTTTGGTTGCACCTAATTATTGGCAATTCAAATTACCATTTAGGTGACAATGGATTAGCTTCATGGGGTGTATATCTAATAATTATTATATATTAACCATAATTATTATATAATATTATCACTAATTATAACTATCATTATTAGTAAATGATATTAACAATAATTATTTATTATTATTTAATATTATTTATAATTATTATGTAATATTGTCTTCAGTTATTCTTAATAATTAATATTAGTTACAATTGTTAATTAATATGAATAATTGTTTTTCCGTAATAATAAGTATTATTATTTTATTGTATTCTTATAATAATAATTATTAATATTAGTAAAAAATACCTAGTTAATTCAAACCTTTATTATTATTAATTATAATAGTATTAACAATGGGAGGTTTTTTGCAATAATTATTAGTTGTTATTAAAAATGTTCATAATTTTAATTAATTATTGATTATTAATTAACATTATCATTAATTATTATTATCATTATTACTAAATCATAGTAGCAATAATTATTTATTATGATTTAATATTAATTATAATTATATATTAGTAAATATTAATAATTATTATATAATGTTATATTTTGTTATTCTTAATAATTAATAATTAAAAATAATTTACTGTTAATATTATTATAATTAATATTATTTTCTTTAATATATTCTTATAATATTCAGCAATAATATTAATAAAAAATGGCTTGTTAATTATCAATATTATTTATTATTATTAATATTATGTTATTACTAAAAACATATATTACCTAGTAATCATTTTGGTATACCAAATTAAATATGGTAATTTGAGTTGCTATCTAGATTATTTATGCATCAAACACTATGTTAATATTATCAATAATTTAAAAGGTGACAATCCTGTACAATCTTTTTAAGTGGTAATTTAGATTATCAGTAATCTTGTAAGGTGCCAAATGCTAACTTAAGATTAACGTAAAATAAAAAATAAAAAAATACGATTCGAAATTACGATTCTTTTTTTTTTTCGGTAGAGGAAAGACAATGCATATTTACATTTTTCTGTTCCATCCCGAGTGCAGGTCTGCTACACACAAGGTTGTGAAAGTGAATGGTTAGGCAAGTAACGAGAAGAGTAAAAAATAAAGTTTTGCTGTGCAAAAAAAAATTATTTTTTCAAAATTTTAAGACATTTAATGCATTGCCAAGATTGAGAATTTTTCCTTTTTCCGTGTATTTGACCAATTACCTTGAAAACATTGGAGTACGTAATTGAAAAGAAATATCCCTTTTGATCTCCTCCATCTCCTCCTCAGTGCCACTGCCACAAATAATAAGTTTTGCTTATAAATAACCCGAAAGTAACCGTGGTAAGCACCACAGTTGAGGAGAGCGCTTTCGGAGTTTAAGGCAGTGTGGTGCGAGTGGCTAAAAGTGATGGCGACATTTGTAGCTGGTCCCTCTGGTGTCCTTGTGGCCCTCGTTATTGGTGCAGTTTTGATGGTGTGATTCATCATCATCAAGTTAAGCATGCAAACTGGTTGCTGCATGAATTAGCCAAGTTGTGTGCGAAGCGTTATTCTCTTCCTCCTCGGGACTTGGGTTTGCCCCTCGGAGGCAACATGTGGTCCTTCCTCTCTGCTTACGAGTCTAGTGACCTTGAAACCACCTTCATTGCCTCCTTCGTTTCCAGGTAATCGTCATCCACTACTAAAAATAGATATAGTTGTAGTTCTATCTTTATTCTAAGTAAATTATTCATTCAAATGGCATTCTTAGCTTGCATGCAGCTTTTGCTTGTTAAAATGTGTTGAAATTACATCCGGCATTAAGGGACTATACTGAACATAGGTGTCAATCGTAATCAAATAAAACCAACATGCACCTTGTATTCTCGAAAACATTTCCTGTAGCTGTAAATCTTTGTTTTATTTCGATAGTCATTGTAATTAACAATGAAATATACGGATGTTTCATAACACTGCTAGAAAGGATTTGAATTCAATTCATTCATTTCAATTCTCTAATTTGGAACCAAATAATTGCATGTAAATCAATTTCTATGAGAATTGAATTCTCTTAAAATAGCCCAAATTAAATCAAATTCAAATTATTCTTATTTGTTACGAATTTGGGCTAAAACTTGATACATTCAAAATTCTATCAAACTACAAGAAATGTGCGATATACCAACTTTGTTACCAACATATTTTCCAACGAATTGCAATTATATTGACAATTTTACCGACGAGATAAAAAATGAAGACCAATCAGTGTAATTGCATTAAAGGCGTCACTAACATTGTCAGATAAATAATATTATCGACATTATACGTTAATTGCACTAATAAATATTAAAAATAAAATAATTTTTTATTAATTTCACCAACGTGTTTACATACCAGTTCATATTTTTTCAAAAATATTTAATTTGACAAAAATTTATTTCTGAAGGGTTAGCCTGTTGGTAATATTTTAATGATATTTTTTTCCAATAACCGATTGCATTGCCGTGTGTACCTCGTCTATATAAAATATGGATTGCTTGATATTTATTTATTTATTTATATAATAATTTAATGATCAATTAAAGTGATATTAATTAAGAAAATAATGAAATAATAATAAAATAAATAAATTGATGAAATAAATAAACAAAGTATCAAAATAAAATAAATACAAAATGTGATAAACATAAAAAAATTCAAAATCAAATACAAAACTAGATAAAGACTAACTAAACTTCTCGTCGTTAGCGTCATCGGCGATATCATCATCGTCGGACCTATCAGAGTCGTCCACCCATCGGTGAAAAGCCATACAAAATGGAAGGGAGTGACATTTGGGGGAGCTTCTTCTTGTTGGAGCCGGAGGATCCTGAGGCTTATGTGTCTCTAAAAAAAAGCTCATCACATTAACAGTGATCTCCTTCTGCATCCTCTTGAACTTACTCTTTTCTTTCTTAGCTTTTTCCTACTACTGTTCTCCATAGGCAACTTAAGCTGTCAAATCTCTTTGAGCTACTGCTCTATTGCTACTCGCTCTGCTGCTTGCTCTTAGAGCTGCTAAAGGAGCTCGAGCTGCTAAAGGAGCTCTGGCTGCTGCTCCTGCTATTACTGGAAAAGTGCAGCCTGCTACTATAGCTCCTGGTTGAGGGCATTCACATAAACCTAAAGGCATCATACCTAGTAGCAGACCCAATGGCGGAGGATAGGGATCTATTGTTAAAGTAGTACCTCATCCTATATATGCGATCCTTGTAAGGGTCCCAACCACCAAGGCCCAGACATCTTCCTCATTTGGAGGATAAGGGATATTAGTATCAGGTCCAGCCTCATCCACCTAGGTCTATTACAAGGTTTGTGTCTGCTCCCAGAAGTCTGTAAACTCATGCTACAAAGAAAAAAAGATAAAACACATTGTAAATAATAATTACGACATAAATAAAAAAATAAAAAAAATTAAGTAGAAAAAGGTTTGAATTCAAACTTATATAAGTGGTCTCAGAGTGGGGATCTACCCATACCTTTCTAGCCTCCCTCTGTTGCTCACCTTTTTGGGTGTGGGTCACCTGAAATAGCTTTTCCTTGGTTGAAGAGCGGTTTAACTCCTTCGACTACATGGATGAGTACAATAAAGTCTTAAAAACATAATATTTACTGCAAGTCAAATGTAGTAAATTAACATTTAATAACGTATTAAATGTAGAAAGATTAAATATTTACCCAACGCTTATGAGTCCCCTCCTGCATGTTTGACCCACCCGTATGTCACGACCTGCCTTTCATTGAGGCCTGATTTGTCTTTCGCTTGTTAAACCTATTCTTTAAGATCGAGTCGGAGGCCCAATGGCATCGCAGCTTACTAAGGGTGGCATCATTCATCCACGAATGTTCATATGGCCCTTATGAACATCATCAAACATGTCTCGCAATTACTTGGAGTATCAAATCCTCCAAGCCCTCTTAATAGCGTGGTCATGCTCGAGCAGAATGTAGAATTTCCTTTGCGTACGCAAAACCCACAACACATAAGTAATCACAACACAAAACTCACTCATGGGTATGCTGGTCCTCTACCTCCGCGTTATTCCCCCTTATAGCCCATCGTAGAATGGCCCTTCCCCTAGCCCTACCACTGCCTTTACTCCTAGCCCCACATAGCATTAGACTCCTACTTCCTTGGGCAAGTCATAGACACAGCACTCGGATAGGAGGCCTTTTGGTTTAGATGGTAGGCCACTTGAACCTGATGATAGACCACTTCGCTAAATTATGCTGGACGGTAAAAATAGGTAAGTTTAAATATATTTTCTATGACATTTTAATTTTGCATTACGTATGATATTTAGAATATTTTCATTGTTTTTAATTTAGTTTATTTATGTAACAGCTTTGATCCTTTTGCTGAGGGTCACCATTGGATCACAAAAATTATATAGAGTAGGCATGACCACCCATGGCTCGCTTGGACTGACATCTCGAGATATGTCAAAGAGATGTGGTAGCACGAGTGGAAGGTAATTTTATGATTTATTTGCTTTTCTTAAAATTTGTTTATATTACGTATATGCTTATGATTACTTATATGTTGTGAGTTTTGTGTAAGTAGAGGACATTCTACATTCTGCCCAAGCACAAGCCCGCAATTGCGAGACATGTTCCATGATGTCCGCAAGGGCCATATGAACAACTCATGGCTAAAAAATGCCACCCTCAGTGAGTTGTAATATCATTAGGCCTCCGACCCGACTTTCAAGAATAGGTTCAATAAAAGGAAAAAAAATCAGGCCTTAATGAAAGGTGCGTTGCTATGTTCGGGTGGGTCGAACATACAAGAAAGGACCCATAAGCGTTTAGTAAATATTTAATCCTTCTACATTTAATATATTATTAAATGTTAATTTACTACATTTGACTTGTAGTAAATATTATGTTTTTATGACTTTATTGTATATATCTATGCAGTCGATGGAGTTAAACTGCCTTCTGACCCAAGGAGAGCTATTTCAGGAGACCTACACCCAAAGATTGGAAAGTTTTTGTGATATTTGACCCTTTAAGATTTGATGTAAGTGTCATAGATCTTCGTTTGTCACATATGAATTGCACAAGTACGTGATTCCAGGTGTTTTGCACTTATGTATGTATATGTGCCTAAAGATCTAATTTGTTATATTGATCAATGCTTTTACATAGACCCCCCGCTAAGCCGAAGAATTTCTTCCCTTTGGACTAGGAACCACATTGTGCCCTGGTGATAAGCTTGCTAAGTTGGAAGTCATAGTATTTCTTCATCATTTTCTTCTAAACTACAGGTGAGTAACTAGTTCTTCCTCATTAATTAAGCCATTCTTACAAATCAATTAATTAACTAGTCATATGAATATCCTCTAAAGGGTTTGGTTGGATAAATAACTTAATTAAGACCTTCAATAAAATGAGCTTCTAGTAAAAGGTCTTATATCAAAAGTAACTTATTCAATACCAAAAGTGCTTATTTTGACATTGTAGTGTTTGGATAATAACTCAAATGTACTTTTTATCTATAGAAAAGGATATTTCCTTAGATTGAGCATTTATAAAAAATTATTAAAAATTTTATTTTTAAGATCAATTTACTTCATGCACTGTGAGCCGAGGGATTATTGAAACTAAACAAAAGGAGTATAAAATATATATAATAGCTGGAAAGAAGACTAGGTGGAGATAGTTGCAGGTCGTTGATTGATGTGCGTAGGTATGGTGGAAGGAACAATAGTTGCAAGAAACGTCTTTAAGTAATGGAAGAAAAGAGGAAAAAAATGCTCTTATTGAAAGGTTGGAAGTGAAACAACTTTTCCAAAAGTAGAAGTATCTCATTTTAACTTCTTTAGAAGCTATTGAAGTAACGTTTCGGGAAGTTATAAGGTACTTTTCAGAATTTACCCAAACACTAAAATATGATCTTTTGGGAATCCAAAAGCTGAAATAAGTTAGAAGCAAGTGTATCCAAGTGGACTCTAAGTTTAACATGCATATTTGCTCTATTCTATTTCATAGCTGAATACCAATATGTTGCCTTAGCCTGGTTTACCATTTCATATTTGCTAATGTATGCTTTGGTTTTCTTTCAAATTTCAAAGTTGAATATTAATAAGTTGTAGTTGTTTCTGCCACAGGCTTAAGCATACTAATCCTAAAGCTCTTGTGATGTTCTTTCCACATACAAGACCCGCATACAATGGCTCTTTGATTAAAATAAAACAAAAAAAATTTATCTATGTAAGTAAATGGAAAAGAAATTTGGTACAGAAATAGGCAAAATAAATATGGGCGAATACGCATTGGGCTCTTCTGTATCCTGTATACATGTGAATATGCAAAGGGCCCCTACATATTCATAGTCATATTGAATTCACAGGGGTCCCTTGCGTATTCACGTGTATACCGAATACGCCAAAGCCCCGAGCATATTCATGTTAATATCGATTGCGCTGAGGTCCAATGTGTATTCTCCTTTTTGTTATACGCCTTAATCCCTTACATATTCGGTTTTCCTCCCAATTTAAACCGTTGCTCACTCCATTCAGTATCCTCCATTGAGTATCTGCAGTGTATTTTTGCTGAGAAAATGGTAGAATGTTTCATACTTGTTTATTATGATGGAAAAATTGAGGACAATACAAATCAAAGAGTGAGATTTTATAGTAAAAGACCAGTTGGTGTGATTGTCAGTTCATCTATAAGTTTTTTGGAGTTGCAAAAACAAAATACTGGAGCAAATAGGTCCTTACAAGCGGGTTAGCCAGATGTTTTTTTGAGTTACACGAAGGTCACGTGGATGGAGAAGAAAAGGAAAAAGGTTTAGTAAATAAATAGAATATGTTTTACGCAAGCTTTAAATAATACAAAAGGTAAATAAACATAATATAGAAGGTAAAATAAGTACATAATCATTTAAAATTAAGTACATAAACATAATACAAAAGGTAAATAACTAATTATCCCCTCATCCCTATCTCTCCTAGGTGTTGGGAGTTCACACCCCAAATAACAATGCCGGGGTTGAACCTGGCATACATGTCTCAGCCTAGGGATAATATGTTGCTGCCCATCCTCATCCTCATCCTCCTCCTCCTGTTGCTAAATGGGGACATTGGGTGTGGATTGTGCTGATGTCTTGCCATGCTGATGGATGGGGTCTAGAGGTGTGACTACTGGTAAAGGCTCATCTCTAAACATATCATAACTGGGCATGTTTAGATCCATATACTCTAAATGACATGTTCGGGGGTGGCCTTAGCCAGCAGGAGTTTGATGATATGCAGTCTTTCTTGGATACTCCTATGCCCCCTCATCTAATTAGTGTAGCTGGTCGGTCTTCTGGCCATCAACAGGAGATGGATCTAAATATGCCCAGCTATGATCTGTTTAGAGATGAGCTCTTATTAGCAATCACACCTCTAGCTTCGTCCATCAGCATGACCAAACATCGACACCATCCACACCCCATGTCCCCATTCAGCAAGAGGAGGAGGAGGAGGATGGGGATGAGCAACATGATATTATCACTAAGCGGAGACATGCACGCAGGGTTTAGCACTGGTATTGTCATTCGGTGTGTGATCTCCCAGCGCCTAGGAGTAACAGGGATAGGGGGATGATTAGTTATTTACCTTCTATATTATGTTTATGTACTTAATTTTAAATGATTATGTACTTATTTTACCTTTTGTATTATGTTTATTTACCTTCTGTATTTTTTACAGCTTACGTAAAACACATTCTATTTATTTACTGAATCTTCTTCCTCTTCTTCTTTATCCTTGTGATCTATGTGAAACTCGAAAAAATATTTGGCTAACCCGTTTGTGAAGACCTATTTGCTCAAGTATTTTGTTTTGCAACTCCAAAATCCTTATGGATAGACTGACAATCACACCAACTGGTCTCTTACTATAAAATATCACTCCTTCATTTGTGGTGTCTTCAATTTTGCCATCATAATGAACAAGTATAAAGCATTCTGCCATTTTCTTAGCAAAAATACACTACAGATACTGAATGGAGTGAGCGATGAGTTAAATAGGGAAGACAATCAAATACATAAGGGATTAAGGCGTATAGCAAAAAAGAAGAATAGGCATTGGACCTTCGCGTAATTAGTATTAACATGAATACGCACTAGGCTCTTGCGTATCTGATATACACGTGAATACGCAAGGGGCCCCTGTGTATTCAATATGACTATGAATATATAGGGGTCCTTTGTGTATTCACATCTATACCGAATATGCAAAGCCCTGTGCGTATTCGCTCGTATTTATTTCGCCCATTTTTGTACCAAATTTCTTTTCTGTTTATTTCTGTAATTTTTTTTGTTTTATTTTAATCAAAGAGCCCAAAGGCATATTCATATATATAGTAACCGTGAATACACAAGAGCCCCATGCATATTCATGCTTTTCGACATACGTACAGCCCCCTTGTGTATTCACATGTATTAAAAATGGTTCAATTCTGTAAATTTTTGTTCATTTTTTACCGTAATTAATATTTTTTTACTTTTTTGGGTAAAAATTCCTGTAACTTTGTTTCTTCCTCCTTAATAATGCTACACGTCCCTTATTTGTTTGTAAGGACTTGCAATTTGTGCCCCGATAGTTTTTTTTTTGTTTTTTTGTTACGAAATCTTTTAAGAAAGTGATACATATTAAATATAATTTGGATTTGTGTCTCCTTTGTTGCCAATTTTGATAGTCAAATTAAAGAGGTTAGGGTTTATTATAATTTTGGGTTTCTAATGTATTGAATAAGTAGGTTTTTTTTTTTTTGAAAAAATAGAGTTATAAGTGTTCGAGTTATCACACCGATTTTGGAGTTGCAAAATTTTGAAAGCAACAAGTGATATGGAAGGAAGAAAAAATAATTTCGATGTATTGAAAATATAAAATGAACATCTATTATTTAAAACATTGTTTCAATCATATTTTGTTGTTTTAGTAAATGTAGTTAATTGAATGATAGTGTTTTAGTTTTTTATATTATCAATATGCTAGAATTAAATTTTAATTAAAAATTAATTTGACTTTTTTATTTACTTTACTCATTATTTTCCAGAATCTAAGAAATGACATATTGTGATATTAAATTAGTTTTTAGTATAATTTTCTTGTTTATAAAAGACATTATCTCTAATTTCTAAAATGCATAATTTGATATGTAAAAAAAAAAATCTTTTGAAAGTACGAACATAGATAGTGTATTGTATATATTCCACGACTTAAAATTTTTATGAGATAGTAGATTAATATTTAATTATTTATTATTCCCTCATTTTCATCCCATCTGTCCAAAAACCAAAAAACACATAAATTAAGAAAATAGTAAATGTATCTCGATAATGATAAAATGATGTATGTGTGGACCATATTTAACCCCATTAAAATATAAATTTACATAATTACAATGTTGTTGAAAAATAAACACAACTAGTTATAATAGAGATAATATTGGAAACAAAAAATTTAATACTTCTTGATATAAGAAATGGACAAATATTTTGCAAATAAAAAATAGACAAATGAAGTAAAAAAAAGGAGTATTGTGTTTGTTTATTGTGTATTAATTTTTTTATTATTCACATGTTTATTAAATACGTTAGACCAAACTAGGTCAATACACTACTGTAACAACACCAAGTAATGTTGCATGCCACGGCTAGTTCGAGCCGTAACTATTTGACCAAAATGATTAATCATTCACCATTTGCAATTGATTGAACCCTAGGTTAGCCTGTTAGGCAATAGAAACAAAAGAAATACAATAAACATATGTTATCTTTTTAGGGGTAATAATGAAAGAAGAAAAGCAACATAAAAGAGACAAGATACACAAATTTAATGTGGTTCGGACCCTTACATCCATGACCCCATAAGGAGTTTTTAAATCTTTTACTATCTACAACTTTTGAGTGATAGAAGTTGCAAACTCCCTTTACAAAATGTGACATCACATAGACAGCTTCTAAAAACTACCTATACAATAGATCACTCCTACTCTTGAAGGATGACTAAACTCAACAACCAAAGACCATATTTATTTACTAAAATACTTGCAAACCTTCTGCTTCTTTTCGATTGGGGATTTTGGGTTGAATCCCAACAAACCCCTCTTAAGCCAAAGTCCAGTCACAAGCTGGCTATAATAACTGTCTCTACAAATATTCTTCTTGTAAGATCCTTGTATTCTCTGAGTAATCAGTGGTACAAATAAGAGTCATTAATGCTCTATTCACTTATACCTTCATTGTACACGAAACACACCGTTTGAACTTCATATTGCCAGGAAAACTTTTGATACAAGGGACCTCAAACATAGATCTAAAAGCTATAATTCTCTCCAATACTCAATCAAGCTCAGCTGACCTAAACCATTGGCTCTAATACCACTCGTTGGGTCGGGGAAGCCCACCCATTGGCCAAATACTTAATCGTCGACTAAATTTAACTATCAATTCTTTCCTTACTCGCTTGTTTCCTTCTCAAATATAATCTATTATTGGCAAATCACCATTTTTCAGTGTTCACAGTATTTTTACACTATTATTATATCAAAATTGAACTCCAAAGATCAAACTAAATACTAACGATTTAACTTCTCCAAAGTGTGCAAGTTAGTAGCTCAAAAGTGAGGAATTAAATACTCTTAGATAAATAACTTCTATTGCATATGGATTATGCTAAATGATTTAAAGATGATTAATCTCATATTTATACTTTACTAACCTCCTAACTTTAAATAATCCAAATCCAAAAATTAAATTCACTAGTAATTAGAGAACGAAATAATAAATGAGCTAAATATCCGAATAGGTCCCTTAAGTTTATATTGGGGGACAAGTTAGTCCCTCAAGTTATGAAAATCTTATATTGGTCCCTCACATTTAAAAAATAAAAAAATAAATTAGTCTTTCATACAATTCATATAGTTAAAAGGGGATAAATTGATCCCTCCATATACTATATAAAATTATATGAAGAACCAATTTATCCCTTTTTAAAATATAAATAATCAATTTAAAATTTTTAAAATGCGATGGGCTAATTTATCGTTCACACACCAGAGCCATCGGTTTAGTATTTAGTTTAATAAATGAAATGCAAATTTTGTGCGGATGAAAGTGGTGAGTGGAGGAGGGATATAAGGTGGTGTCATACGCGGATCATTTCAGACACGACAAGACAGTGATTCAAAATTTGATAAGGGAGAAGAAAATGGCTTCGGCTTCAGGCAACATGAAAGGTTTTTACAGGCAGCAGAAGAAAAACACCAACAACAAGTCTTCCAAGAAACCGCAGCAGCAGCAGCAGCTCAAGTCTTCCGCCACTTTCGGTTCTGATGTCGCGCAACCGCCGGCACTCGTCTCCCACGGCGGTAACCTAGATCTTCAAGGTATCTCCTCAACCGCGCTAATCGCTAGGGTTTTCACTTTTCTCAATCAAACCCCATTTTCTTTCTTTATTCCCTTCTTTTTCTTTTCTTTGCCCTAATCCCCTTTCTTTCATTGTTAGAAACCGTTTACAAGTTCCGTTAATCATTCTAACTTGCTTTCTTGAACTGATTGACTAGATGATTACAATGAGAGCGAGGCGATGTTGCGTCAATTCGACATGAACATGGCGTATGGACCGTGCATTGGGATGACGAGGCTACAGCGCTGGGAGCGTGCGAAGAAGTTCGGTCTCAACCCTCCCCCAGAAATCGAGAGGCTCTTGAAGAGTGAAAAAGTTCAGAAGGAGTGCTTGTGGGATGGTCGCATTTAGAATCGAGGGCTTTTGTTGTATGGAAAAAAAAATGTGAAATTGGAATATGTGATTGTAGGGTTTGTGAGTTGGGCGTTTAGGTTTTGCTAAGGGGATGACGGGTGGGGGTTATTATCGATAACAACTTCAGTTTCTGGCCGGGTTCTTTTTCCCCTGCTTCTGGGTTTGTGAATCAAAATCCAAGATGTTGGTTGACTAAGTAAACTGTTAGTGTTCTTGCTTTTAGATATTAGTTATCTTAACTTGTAAAATCATGGTTTGATTTGTCTAATTTGGCTTTGTTACTGTTAATTACTCCTATGTGTTGTCTCAGTTGGTTGCTCAGTTTGTTACTGCAGTTTATTAGTTAGTCCGGCAAATTTGTTGTTGAATGTCTGATCTGTGTTGATGGTTGATTTAAGTAATGGGTTGGTTGCATTTGTGATGCTGATGAATAAACTGATATGTGATCAAATCAGCCCTGTTTTTCTTTGTCTTAATTTTAATTTAAATATTTAATACCCCCAAACTTATGTTAATGCCGCGAAGCAGATTGCATAACCTCTCTTTTTAAATGAGATTTTGGATGTCTAGGCTATAGAGTATAGATTAAATCGGGTTGCTAATGCTATGCCTATGCTTATTATTATTGTTTTGTTTGATAGTTTCTTTTTACCTGTTTGATTGTTTTTATTTGGTAGTTGCTATGCCCCATGCTTATTATTATTGTCGTGGGCAATCACAGACACATTCAAAGAAAGGACTACAGAAATGCATGTTAGAAGACATTGTGTCTGATAGAATTTGAAACGTCAAAACCAAAACACACATGGAATGCTGTCAAGCATGAGATTAAAACAGAGCTTATTCGAGAGTGTGAAAAGACTTGTGTTTATTGACAGATTGAGTTGTACAGCGGTTATTGATCTTAAAACATGAAGGCCTGGGTGCTACTAGAGCTACAACACAGTGTAAAGATAAGTGTTTGACAGAGTCCCTGGAACTTTCTGCATGGTGCATAAGACGCTGAACAGCATCATATTGTGCAAGTAATATTAGCTTTTATTTTTTCTTGGGTCAAAAGGCTTTTGGTAATCAACCCCTGACTGAATGCTGTTCTCTTGACCTGACTTCAGGTTTTGGTTAATTCTCTTTGCCTATCAAATGGACCTTTTATCTTTTTCGGTTTTAGTTGGGGGAGTGGCTATTGCTGCTCCTTTTTACCTGTTATTGCTCCCACTTAAATTAATTTTAGTGTAATCTTATTAAAACATACTCTATTTTCTTTCATATTACCACTAAATATTATAAGTATTTATAATTTATATGTTTGATATGTATACCATTTATCTTTAAGCATTTGCATACAGTTTAATATATAATTTATGTGTTTAACATGTGTACCACTTAATATTTCACAAAACAAATACCATTTAATGTATGTACATGCTCAATATTATACAATTTAGTGTTTATATATATATTTTTAGTAAGTACTTAACGTCTATATAATTTTATCAAATACTAAATAAATATAATTTACTCTAATATTAAAAAAATAAATAAATATATTGTATAAATTCCTTAAATTTTATTTTAATTTTTAAAAATTAAGGAAATATAATATATTAAATTATTTGTTGTATACTTTGTACTATTAGAATAAAAATTTTATACTAATAATTGTTGTCTGGTTGATTTTGACAATATTGAGATATCAAACACATTAAATAATGTAAAAAGATATATAATCAGATGATAATATAATTTTTTAATATTTACAGTGAATATAATTAAACTTTTAATCAATGAATATTTTTAATTCAAAATTTATTATGTTTACAATAATTTACTGAAGTTATTTTCATTTATAATATTTACAAAATATTAAAATAAAAAGTATAAAATATTGTTACGTTTAAAGAAAATTATGTGAAATAAAAAATATAACTCAACTATAAACTATCTATAAGATTAAGAGAACCAATTTATCAGATTAAGAGAATCAATTTGTGACAATATTATATTTTTTATTTTTATAAAAAATGAAATTTAATATTTTTATAAGCAAACTATCCAAAAAATAAATTTTTTTTACTGAAATAAAAATATCACAAACATACAATTAATAAATATCAGAATAATTTTTTTAAAAAAATTAATAATACTGAGTTTAAATAAAACTAGAAGCAACAATTAATATATTGATGTTATAATTATAAAAGAGAATAGAGGATATTTTAGTAAAATTATACTAAAATTAATTTGAATAGGAGTGACAATAAATAAAAAGGAATGGTGATAAAAAAAAACGTCTTTGGGAGTCCAAAAAGATTCCTCACCTTGAGCCAAAATAAAAGAAAAAGTAGATTTGTCATGAATAGAAATAGAAATGGTTTACACAAAATTGAAAAGTGAGACCAAAAAAGAAAAACAGGACAGAATTGAAAAGCAACTGACCAAGTAGAAAGCTTGAAACGAAAACATAGGAAACGTCGATGGGAATCTGCGTACATATGGCAATGCTACCATGATTAATGAGCTAACGCAGTCATGATTAATGAGCTAATCATGATTAATGAGGAAGTGTGGGCCGGTTAGTTCGGGCTGGACATGACTCATGATTCGTGACCAATGTAGTGCTTGATTGGTTAGCACTTTGAGCTAACCGAAAGTAATTCTTATAAAATGAAAATGAGATTCTACAAAGTAAATGTGTTTGATTTATCTTCTTGTTAATAAAAGTTCATTCCATGGTGGTCAAAAGTACTATTGATAAAAGTAGATTGAATGATACATTTTATTCTATGAAAAATATTTTTGAGATAAAATCTTACTATTATTCTCAAACTAAAAGCAATTTTACTTTATTTTATCGAAATAAAAATTATTCTCTTAAACTTACTTTTAATACACTCAAACTAAATATAAATTATTTTTTTAAAAGTAATTTATCTAAAAATAATTATTTTCAACTTAATTCTTTCAAAAGTAATTTTATTAGAAGATGAATCAAATGAACATGAAGTCTAGCCTAATCCCAGTTTTCGGTGGAAAACTGATTGCTTTCATCCAAAAAGGAGGGGAAAAAAAGTTGTGAATTGCTTGAGCCAACTTATCAACTAAAAATTTTTATTTTTCAGAAATACAGTAAATAAGTGTTGAAAGATAGGACAAATAGGAGAAAAAATTGTTTTAAAATATAAATAAAAATGTTATCTGTATACTATAATAGTGAAAAATAATTTTATATTATCAAATAACAATAAATTTTTTTATTTTAGTAAAGTAATAAACTATAGAAAATAACTATCCTCGATCACACTACCATCTATCATGATTTGTCATTTTTTTGATAAAATTTAATTAGTTAACAATGTAGCTAATACATAAAATTAAATTCCATAAATAAATGAGGGTTTTTGTTTTGATATCCATATGGTACAAGTATCCTTTGTGTAATCAATGATTATGATTTAATAAATTTTAGAAAACTTGGATTAGTCGGATACTTGATTTATTTTTAGCTATAAATAATTAAAAGGTACCGATACTCTTAAATTTTATAGAAATATCGAAAAACTCCCTAGAAATGAGTTTTTTTACCTCTCTATTCAATACACTGTAACCTAAATTCCAAAAGTCGAGGGTACAAAATAAATTCGCATAATAATATGCAATACAGATTCTGTATGAATAATATTGAATAATTCTCTGAAAACAAATAGAGTTTATGTTTTTCAATCAAAATAATTTATTTGTGTAGCTGAGAATACACGATTGGATACATAGATAGTTATGAAGTACTGACACAAATATGAATATGAGACAGGATATGAACATGGATATGGAGAGATTTCAATCTCAAAAAATTATAGGACATGGACACGATATATATATATATATATATATATATATATATATATATATATATATATATATATATATATATATATATATATATAATTTTTTATTTTGTTGTATGATTTTTTTTGTCATTTTTTGGTCTGAATTTTTTTTATCTAATTAATTCTTCTTTTTATTTTTTATGATTAACTGAAAAATTTTCAAAATAAAATGATCTATCAGCACAGGTTCAACGAAATAACTAGGATTAATTTTGGACTCATGTTGGTATTCAAAAATAAAAAAATGAACCAACTCGGCGTATGCGACGCGTGTCACATGAATTAGAAGCGATTAAATATCGGCACATTCGGGCTCAAAAAATACACGTGTCCAACGTGTCATGCAAGTGTCGATATCCGACATACTGACATATCACTAAGTCGGTGTGTCTGTGCTTCTCAATTAGGTAGAAAGATGAGTTTAATTTGAATATAATGTTAGTATAAAATAATTTTAAATTTTAAACAAACCTCCAGTCATATACTGATACTTTGGTGAAAGTGTTTGACTCGGTCATTATGATTGATTTTTTTATAACTAGGGCATTAAAATTGAACTTAAACTCATTGTGCATAAGAGTTAGATCCGTTTATGAATGTGTCATTTTCATAACAAAACTGTATCATCGGGGCTTCCATTATAACATAACAGACCAAAAGAAATAGAGCTTCCATTATAAGGAGGCGGAAAAAAGGATCAGAACTTCTATTTGTGTAGAGAATTGAGTCATTGAGAAGAAGGGGGAGAATTGGCGAGAGAAAGCGAGGCATGGTGAAAATCTCGTTCGGTGGATACGATGACGGGGAAGGACCTAGCACTAGCAATCCCACCCAGAAGCGACGCAGGGTAGAACACGAAGACCAAGAACACGAGGACCAACAAGAACAAGAACAAGGCTATGAAATCGGAGACCAGCCCAGCGCGATCGAGGAGGAAGTTGCGGCACCACAACAAGGAGACGATGATGGAACTGAAGAGCGTGCTCCAGAAGATCACGAAGGCGTTGATCGAGGAGGGTCTGCGACGGATGACAGGGATAGGTCCATTTCTGTGACCATCACCGACCCTGATGTCCTTGATTGCTGCATTTGCTATGAACCCTTGAGTGCCCCTGTCTTCCAGGTCAGTTTCCCCTTCTTGCCCACCTTTTTTTTCAAATGATGATGGAATGTCAATTTTTTAAATGATGATGGAATGTCAATTTTTTTTCCTTATTTATTTTTGTTTGCATAGCTGATTCTGCATGCAAATGGTGTAAGCAATGTTGTGTTGTTAGGACTTAGGAGCTTTGGAAACTCGATTTGGAATGTAACTGCTCGTGGGCTGTGATTGGAAGTTCAGTTAATTGTGTGGGTTTGCGAGTTTGGCATTTTGTAGAAAACAAAAGGGATTTTAAGCAGTTGATATTGGAAACATGTCCAGCTATGGTTAGTGATTTATGTCAGGAAGTCAGGTGTGAGTGCAGACGTGGGTGAAGAAGAAGTCCTGTCTTAGAAAGGAATTGGCAACTGAGAACCATATAAAGTGGAAGGATACATGAATCTATTATAGAGATGTGGGGTTTAATGATATTAGGTTAGAAGCTTGAGCTTATATTCAACCACTATCTACAACGGTGCTATGGATCACAGACCCAGTTTTTAACCAATTGCAAAGCGGTGGTCACGGGAAGCCAACATTCACTAGGGTTGGGGCCTGGATATGGTTCTGATTTGCGTGGTGTCACCCACTTGAGTGAATTTTAACATTAACGATGAGATTTGTTATCATTTTTCGTGTCTTCGGTAGAACTAGCTGGGGTTGTTGGTATTTGTATTTGAACCATACGGGAGGCAATGACGTGAGGTGTAGATTTTTTAATGCAGTGACCCTTAATGAGCTCCATTGTTGAGCTTCATTGACTAAATTCCTAAGGATATTAAAAATGTTTAACATATAGCTTATTGTGAACTTTTAATAGCAATAAAAAGAAAGTGGTTCATTGATGATGCATGCAAAATGGTTCAGCAAGTGTCAACTTGTTGATGTTGGTATTTGTTGGGACTGGAGATTTAATATCATATCAATTTGTGTGGAAAAGTTTTTCTTTTTACTATATTGAGTGTTCAAAATGAACAACTTTTAGGAACAACTTCAAGCACGAAGTTCCTTTAGTGGATTGTTGAAGTTGGATGTTATGATGCAATAATTGCACTTTCTGATTACATCAATAGGATGTTTGGAGTTGCTGACTTGATGACATCTCGACGCTAATATAAGAAACAATTTAACGATCAATGAATTAACAATATTCTATTTGCTGAAGATTTGATTTCATTTATCATTTATCTGTTTTGTATCTGAAATTCTAATCATGCTGGTGTTTTGTCTATTTATTTCTGATTACATAGTACCAACTAAGGATACACACTTTATAAATTGAAAATCCATTGCTACATGGATCAGATATTTTTTCTTTCTAAGTAGACAAACACTTTAATAATTAAAAATGCATTGCTGTATAGATGATATATCGTTTTTGAGTTTCAAATGTCCCAGCAATATAATAGTCTTAGAACTATTTTAAGATTATTTACGTGCATCTACTATATGCATTGTGGTTTGTTCAATGATAGTCTTCATTGTTAAAGTTTAATGGTTGTGATGTTCAACGCCAGTTTTGTCCCTCCAAGGCAACCAAAATATAAGCTTAATGGTGTTGTGAAGGAAAATGATTTAGATTCTCATAGCAATCCATGTTGTTCCGTACTGAACTCATAAAGACATAAGGATAAAGAAACAAAACATAAAGATATAATTGCTCAGAGTTATAAACAAAACTAAGCTGTTGGTTTTGTCAATGTATTAACATGCCATTATGATACAGATACAACACAGGGAATCCGACCATTTTGATTAAACTTTGTATTCTGGTACTGATATATGAGAAAATATAATATAGATGCTGTTTGACAATGTAGTGAAAATATTTCTTTAATTTTTCTTAAATAAAGTTTGCCAATTTTAATACATCAAAGAAACTGAAGCATTGAAGTGACCACATGTTTTGCTATGCTGCAGTTGCTCTGTAGATGAAATTTCTGCATCATTCGTTCCTCTTGCTATGAGTTGATGATCGCTTGATTTGTCATTTGCTATATTTTTGAGTTGACGCTTTCTTTGAAGCACGTGGGGTATCATGGTAACAACAACTATTTTGAGAGACATGTTCAAGTTCATTGAAAACATTTTATTTTGTTACTGTAACAATTTAAAAGTAACCAACCCTGGATGAGGGGAATTTACCCAAAGAAAAGGGAAAGGGGAGGTGGTGGGAGAATTGATAGTAATCAGCTTGACGGGTGGTGCAATTTTCTACTAGAAAAGGTTTTCCTAGCATATTTTGTTACTTTTGTTTTGTGTTTCTATTGTTCGTTATCTGGCTGTTTTAACATGCAGACATTAAAAAGGCACTCTCTATAAATTTTTTCTTTTTTTTTTTTTGGTTCCATTTATTGAAAAATCTGATTTGGTAACTTTCTTTGTGATCAAATGACAATTCAGTGTGAGAATGGGCATATTGCTTGCTCTAATTGTTGTGCCAGGCTTGGGAACAAGTGTCCCATGTGCTCAATGCCCATTGGTTATAACCGTTGCAGAGCTATTGAAAAGGTGCTGGAATCTATCAAAATATCATGCCTTAATGCAAAATATGGTTGTAAAGACAAGTTTAGTTACAGTATGAAACATGACCATGAGAAGGAATGCGTCTATCTACCATGTCTATGCCCGCATTCAGGTTGCAACTTTGTTGCCTCTTCCAAGGAGTTATCCCTACACTTCAGCCATAGACATATAGGTTCTGGAGTACAGTTTACATACGATAAATTTTTTACAGTCGTCTTAAATATTGACCACAAAGCAATTGTTCTTCAAGAGAAAAATGATGCTGATCTATTTGTTGTTCACAATAACCATGAGCATCTGGGGAATTTAGTCCATATAACTTGCATTGGACCCAAATCGAAGACAGGGTTTCATTACGATATCTTGGCTAGGTCTCAGGGAACCTCTCTAATACTGCAATCATTCACCAAGATCATTCAAGGCCACTTTGCTGATACTCCCTTAACAGGGCTTCTTTTGATTCCTTCCGACTTTTTTGGTTCTGGACAACTCAAACTGGATATTCGCATAAGGGCACGGCTTCAAACCTTGGCAGCAGATTAAAGGGGCCCTGTATTTTAATTGATTTCTATTTTTGATTATGTATGTATTCTCTTTGTTTAGCACTTAGCAGACCGTATAATCTGTTGTATCTAGGCACAAGTAGGAAGGTAAAGAATACTTGTGCATGAATGCATGGCATTATTGTTTCAAAATTGTCCTGTATTATTTGCCGTATTCTAAATCTGTACCCTACACATGACTATTGTTCAATTTAATACATATTTGTTGACAAGTGGCCTAGTCAGGCGTTTCTTTCTTTCTTTGTCTTCTAAAAATACAAAAGTTGTTGCAAGCAAAGTATTAGGAGTCTTGGCAGAAAACAAGTTTGTGTAGAATAGGAAAACCATCAAATATTAGTAGGATGAAGAAAGCCAACCGCCCTATATCGACAAGATATACATGTACAAGAATACTATTGCAACGACAAAGATAAGATGAGGTCGGTAATAGACCAAAGCCAAAACAAAGGTAACCAAGGCAGCCAATCCTGAAGGTGATGAGACCTTGTCTTCACCATAGGAATGTTTCACTTTCACATTTGGAGCCGGAACCACGAGGCGACCATATAGTGCAATGAGGAATAACACGAGAGGCAAAAGAAAGAGTAACAAGTTGGCGTTAATGGTGGCTGTCTGCATGGCTGACTTGTAGCTCGAGTACGATGAACCAAATAGCAAGAAAACCACGATGCCAACTATGGCAAGCAGTTGCAGAGGAGGAGCAGATTTAGAGTACAAAGTGCTCCCTGACCACCCTTGTTTCAGTTCTTGATCCCTTCTCTCCCTCAACGTCAAAGCCATTTCTCTCTCAAAAATCAAAATTCTATTTTTCTTTTGCTTTCTTCTGACTCTTAAGATGTTTCTTGTCTATGAAGATAACTCATATATATATATATAACACGCGTTTGGATTCATCCATGCATGCATTCCAAGGCAGAAATTAAAGGTGTTTTTGATTCTATCTCGAGCCGTAGCCGACCTTTAATTTTGGATTTTTGTACACCGAGTTGGGATCGGCCACCTGTTCAACGGAGGAGCAATAAGCAGATTTTATTGTGATAATTGTTTCATGCGTGCAAAGCTTTGTATATTGAAGTGTATTGAAAAAACAAGAAAAAAAGAAAAACTTTGTATATTGAAGGCTTTGAGTGTGATGTGTCTTATCCAAGTGTTGACACTTTTCACTATCACTTCAGCTTGAAGAGGGCAAAAGGGGCGCGGGGGACCAACCAGCATTCGAGAAATTACGAGTCTCTCTTAAGCATGCAAGCAGCTCACAGACAATTATACTGGACATATAGAGTGTATTTGTGAGTTTGATTTTTTACTACAAACTCTTTCCCTTCTTTCTCTTTTCTTCTAAAATTGAACTCATAAACACACTTCTACTGTAATACCTTAAACCCTGCAAGATTATTTGATTTTGGATATTCTTCGTTTGCTTCCAAATATCAAATTTGGTTCTATATACCTGAGGGTGTACATTTGGCAGCTTGATAATGATTTTGTTTATGGAATAGGCAAGAGCTCTTGCCATTGAATGTGCGTAGCTCCTCCATGCTGAATTTAAGAGTAGCTTTCAGCGGCTATATCGTTTGGATTAGCAAGTTGAACGGTGTCATCCTTTTTCCCCGTCTCTTCGTTTCAAGTCTATTTCATTTTGTTGAGTCTCCAATTCTAACAACGATCACAAATATTGAATGTTTAATGTTATTCATTAAGTGTTGCAGGTATTTCACAAAG
This sequence comes from Dalbergia cochinchinensis, assembly GCA_031216125.1. Taxonomy (NCBI): domain Eukaryota; kingdom Viridiplantae; phylum Streptophyta; class Magnoliopsida; order Fabales; family Fabaceae; genus Dalbergia; species Dalbergia cochinchinensis. Next base: position 46,155,071 of record CM062370.1, read on the forward strand.
AAAGGATAAATGAGCTATTTTAATCTCTGTTTTAGAGTGCAAAAAATTTTAAAAGACAAATAACTTGATTCAAGCCCTTCATTTTTCAAATTCTACCGTCACATTTCAATCTGTTTACATGCTTAAGCTCATTGTAACTATTAAATATAAAATTATTAGTATACTATAATCTAATAACTTAAGTTTTTCGAAGAGTTGATTTCATTACAGTAACATTATAGAAGTTAATTTCCTCATAAAAAAGAAAAACAAAAAATTACAGTAGTTAAGGTTTACTTGAATTCTTGGTACTAAATGAAGGTCATTTATCAAAACAAAAATATATGAATATCAATTGTTTTTTTTACATGAAATTTTCCTATTGACATATAAGTATATCGGCACTTACTAATCCAAAGAGATATTCTAAATTTAAATTGAATAAAGAACAAATGCATTCACATTCTGAACTAACCAATGATGTGTGGCTCTACTTCTTATTTGAAAACTATATATATATCAACGCATCTTTCACAACAAATACCAACACAAATAGTGGAAACCTTTAATGATATGGAATTGAATTCAATTCTTATGTTTAAAATAAGTTAGTAAATTAAAGAATTGAAGTCAATTCCTTTATTTGGAATAGATTTAAAAATGAATTAATTTCATTATTTTTACTATTTTATTTTTTATTAGTATATTAAGAATAAAATATTATATTTAAGTAAGGTTATTGTTATATTTTTATTTGTTGGAATTTAATTCCTATACCAAATCACACCCATTTGGGTATGATTTCAATTTTATGATTTTGATGGATTTCAATTCTTATCAGATTCTAATTCCTTGAATTATATTGCTTCCAAATCAAGGAAAAGAATTCAATTCCTTCATGGAAATAAATTCTAGGGGTTTCCAAATACCTTGGAAAAGTATTGCAACTTAAAGAATGTATTATGCTTTATTCCAAGTAGGGGTGGAAATAGGTTGAAATTTGAGAAATGAGCTTTAGCCTTAAATAAATTTGGCTGTATTTCTAAAATAGAGCTTGAGCTAGGCCTATTATCTAACGTAGACTTTGTTTATGGCTTTAGCTTGGTTTTCTTAAAAGTCTGGCCTGACCTGAGAGCCTATTTAGAAGCCTATTTGGGTATTAAATATTTTTAAAAAATCAAAATGTCTTTCCTTAAATAGTTGTGTTATTTGTACTCATAGGGTGTGGGACACTGTGTCGACTCACACCCTATCCACCATTGGATGAGTTGTGGACCATATTTAAATAGGGTTTACACCCCATTCAATAATAGATGAGGTAAGAATCGACACAGTGCCTTATATTCTATGAGTACAAACAACATTTTTTATTCATAAATAAGTCATAATACTACTAAATATATCAAAAAATATATTTTAAAATAGACTAAAACACTTTAGTTAAAAAATATATTTTCAAATAGATTAAAATATTTCTATTATCATTAGATATTTAAATAATGATGATGATGATAATAATAATAATATAAGTAGGCTAGTTTATTAGGCCTAATATGTTACTTTTATAGCTTGAAATCTGGCTTGATTAGTTAAAAATGTTTTTTGAAAAGTCTTAGCCCAGGTTGTTTATTAAATAGACTAGACCTAATTAAGTCGAATGTAGATTAAGTCAAAGGCCCTTATGAATGACCTGGCCTACTTCCACCACTAATTTCAAGATAGATCTAAACATTCATGTATCAATAAAATAAAATAATAATAATAAAAAGCTAAACTCATAGGGAGACAAAAAAAAGACATCCACGGAGAGAACAAAATGAAAGAAATAAAAAAGAAAAAAAAGTGATAAATCTGCCCTTATCAAAGAAAATTGCCAGCCCTTTATAAACTATCCACGGTAGAAGGCCTAAAAGCAAAAGTGGAGAGAAAAGAAGGATTAGGATTTGTTGCCAGATATAGAAGAAGTGTTATTCCAATATTTAAAAAAATGAGTGATCATTGAGATATTAATTTTTTTTATTATTAGATATAATAAAATAATAAAAAAAATGAGAAATAATATTATATTTAATAATAATAAAATAAATATATCAAAAAATATTTATTTTTTTTAATATTAAAATAATATTTTTTTTACAGGGATATCATTGATTCATAACAACACCATGCTTGTGTCCAGCTGCAATCAATACAATCAATCGACCGTCTATTCATTATCATTAAGGTTAATTAACATTACATATTTCAATCAAGACAGTGACATATGGCCTGAAAAGTCTTACACACGAAAATGACAAAACATTAGGTAACACTCGGTAGGGAAGCACGAGAAAAATATATATAAAGATGAAGATATAAATAATAAATATATATATAATTATTATTTAAAAAATATTAAATTTTTATTTTTGAATCTGTTTTTATTGTTTTTATTTTTTTAAGGTATATGAATTTTATAATTTTCTATCTCTAGGACAAAATTTTTCTATTTTATATTTCTATCGTCCTTTTCAAATATATTTCTGATTCTATTGTCTCTTATCTCTATATTTTGTGTCTTACCTCTTAAAGGAAACGTTATCTAAATTATAATTGGACCAAGGGAGCAGAAATCATGGTGGGAAGAAAAAAATCACCACCAATAATAATTTAACAATCAGATTCGCATGAATTTCGAACTCAATATTTTCGTATTTGACACTTAACTACCTTACGTGCTTGACATGTCTGCCAAAGGCCGAGTTTAAGGCAGTACGCAATCAATCAACGTGTTCTGTTTTCTGTGTTGAAACTTTCGAATGATGATATGGCTAAAGGCTTTTCTTCCACAACTTTTGCTCCAATAATAATTTGAGTTCCAAACTGATATTCAAACATGTTATATATACCATAAATTAGGAGCGTGATTTTGACTTTTCACTGTTTTTAATCCATTATTTTAATTTTGTATAACTTTCGTACGCAGGAAGAGGATCGGAGCGTGGTTTTGAGCTTTGACTGTTTTTGTTTGTTCCATCTTTAATTTGTACAACTTTTGTAGTTTTGTAAGCAAGAACAGGACCTTTTGAGTTTATGAAAAAAAAAAAAAGGACTATGGTTTTGAGTAATGGCTGTCTTTATTCTACTTTTTCTCGTTTGAATTCTTACCTTACACCAAAACGCTGGGGTTGGTTTTGACCGCCTTCTTACAATTTTGTTAGACACAAATACTATTCCGCTCAAATTGGTGACTTCAAATAGCAGCTGGTGTTTCCCAATTTGCAATAACTTCTGTACACGGCAATAACACAACACCATCCCAAAATGAAGCACACAAGCTCACTGCCACATTTTACTGTTTTTATATTTGGTCTTCTATTTTCACTTACATCGTCTGCATATGATACTCATGAAGAGTTCCTACAGTGTCTTTACCTTAATAACTCCACATCAATCTCTGAAGTTGTTTACACCCAAACCAGTTCCTCTTTTTCATCTGTACTGCAGTTTTCCATTCAAAACCTTAGATTCTCATCCAGCACAACTCCAAAGCCCCTTGTCATCGTGACACCCCTGCAAGTATCTCATGTTCAAGCCACCGTAAGATGTTCCCAACTCCATGGCTTGCAGATTCGAACAAGAAGTGGTGGCCATGACTTTGAGGGTCTCTCCTATGTTTCTCAAGTTCCGTTTGTCATCATTGACTTCATAAACCTTAGAAACATCGAAGTGGATGTAGAAAACAGCATTGCATGGGTTCAAGCTGGGGCAACTGTTGGTGAACTTTACTATGTGATTGGCAAGAAAAGCAAGACTCTTGGCTTTCCGGCTGGTGTATGCACCACTGTAGGAGTTGGTGGACAATTCAGTGGTGGTGGCTATGGATTTTTGTTGCGTAAACATGGCCTAGCTGCTGATAATATAATTGATGCTCACGTAGTTGATGTGAAGGGTAGGTTTCTTGACAGAGAAGCCATGGGTGAGGATCTCTTTTGGGCCATTAGAGGTGGTGGTGGAGCAAGTTTTGGAGTCATCTTAGCATGGAAGATAAAACTAGTTCCAGTTCCATCAACTGTGACCGTATTCAGAATCGCCAGGACTTTGGAACAAAATGCAACCAAGCTTCTTCATAAGTGGCAGCTTGTGGGAAACAAAATTGATGAGGACATAGCCATTAACATCAGGTTGCAGAGGGTAAATTCAAGCAATAAAGGGGAGTTAACGATACAAGCCTCATTCTATTGCCTGTTTCTTGGAGGTGTTGATAGGCTTATTCACTTGTTGCAACAGAGCTTCCCGGAATTGGGTTTGGTCAAAGAAGACTGTGCTGAGATGAGCTGGATTGAATCGGCCCTTTACCTTTATGGATTTACAAATGGTGAATCCCTTGAAGTTTTGCTAAACAGAACACAAACTACAACCGATTATTTCAAAGCAAAATCTGATTATGTGACAAATCCCATCCCTGAAAGTGGTTTAAAAGGAATATGGCCAATGTTTTATGAAGATGAGGCTGCTGGAGCTATGATGATTCTATTTCCTTTTGGGGGCAGAATGGATGAGATTTCTGAGTCCGAAATTCCATTCCCACACAGATCTGGAAACTTATACCAAATTCAGTACTCAGCGCACTGGGAACAAGAAGGGAATGAGGTAGCACAAAGGCACATCAATTGGGTTAGAAGGCTTTACAGTTACATGGAAACTTTTGTATCAAAGTCTCCTAGAGCTGCATATGCCAACTATAGAGACCTTGACATTGGGGTAAATAACGAAGGCTATACAAGCTATAAGCAAGCCAGCATTTGGGGTCTCAAGTATTTCAAGAACAACTTCAAAAGATTAGCACATGTGAAGACTAAGGTTGATCCTCTCAACTTCTTCAGGAACGAACAAAGTATACCTACTCTCATTAAGGGACGCAAAATAGAAATTAATCTCTGAGCAGTATTGGTTATAATAAGCTACCATTTTCCTTTTACTTTCATGTGTATCCCCTAGCTAGGGCACCTTTCATCAGTCCATAATAATCATATTTGAGAAGCGGCTTACATGCCTAATACTGTCTTATTATACTTTTTCCCATTTTATCAGCTTCTTGTATGTCTTCTATTCATCACATTCTGGATGATGAATCCGCCAAAGGCGGATTCAATAAAAATATTATTTTTTACGTTGAATTTATGATGAATATAGTGTAAAAATATATTTTTTTATTGAATTCGCCAATAGCAGATTCAGTGTTGAATCTGCCTTTGGCGGTTCTATATTGAAAATATCATCTCGTGTAAATTTTTTTCAAAACACCATATTGATGTAAATATATCACCCAAATTCCAGATACAAAAAAAGATCCCAATTAAGAGAGGTATATATAATTCTAAAATCTAAAAATGTGTAAATGTAATATCAACTAACTCAAGAGAGGTTATAATTAGTCTTGGTATCTTTGGTACAAAAGAAACTGAAAAAAAAATAAAACAGTAAAAAATAGGAGAGAAAAATAATATACCACTATGTTCATGTCTTTTTCTCTTTTTCTATATGGTTAAATTATGTTAATTGTTGTACAAATAACGTTAAAATTTTACTCCGCTAGATTTTTTACCTCCATTATCCTAACTTCTTCCGAATCACTGTCACACTCCTTGTATTCTTCTCCCACCTAACGCTGCACTACTTTTGCTTTTCTCTATTCTTTTCCATCTTTTTGTGTTGGGCCACCTTGATTATTAAAGAAACATTGAAAAACTTCCATTGGCTGCACTACGCGGTGATGGTCCGGTGCGTATATTTGTCCCCCTCAGCCTTTAATAGAAATTATTGTCCAAAAAGTTTACTGTTCGTCATGTGCGTATAATTATGCAGTGAATAGCAAGTTCTTTGGTATTAAGAGAATTGAGAGATCTATGATGAAAAGTGGAGAGAGAGGTTATAAGACTGATGTGATGTATCTTTGGCATTATGTAGTCAATACTAACTTTTTTTTTCCTCATCCTTAATTATTTGAATGAAAAATCGAATTGAAAGATAAAGAACCAAGGCAGAGAGGAAGAAGGTGATGACGAGGAAGACACATATCATGTGATGATGATGATAATGATAAGAGGATTTGCAACTTTGTAGATAAAAGTTGAATTGATGGAAGATTTGCAGCTTTTATCAAAAAAGTCACTGTGCCAAAGGTTTGCAGATTTTGTCAAAAAAAGACCACCGTAATAAAGGTTTTCAGTTTTGTTAGAAAAATTGTTTTGATAAAAGGATTGCTACTTTTGCCAAAAAAAAAAATACTTTGATGAAGAGTTTGTAAATTTTTTCCAAAAAAATTGCGCTGATGATGTCTTTGATTAACAACAATACAAGTAAATATAGCTTGTGTCGAAGTCTTTATGATAATATAGTGTTAGGCAGCATTTCCCTTAAAAGAATAAACTTGTTTGAGATTTGTTGATTTGATATATTTAGATTGGCTGGGGAATTATTTCCAAACATTTTGTTGGCTTGCATGAAAGGTTTCGAAACTATTTATCTTGTGAGGTGATGAACGTGAATAGATATTACACACAGCTCTCTCTTATTAGATACTTCAAATTTATAATCTCTGGAAATTATTCAAGCTCTTTTTTTGACCTCTTAATTATTAGCCTATACCGAACATTATAATTTTAAGTATAATATGTGTATCTATGTGTGCTAGATAATTTATACCTTGGATAACTATCATTAACTTTATTCATCTAGACTTCTGGATAGCAATTTCGCAACAATGACAGAGAGGGATACAAATCAGACCACCAAATTGTCAAGAGAAATAATCAATTTCTCTGCTATATATTTTCAATTTTTTTTCAAAGGTACTAGTACCTTATAAGGATTAGTGGCTAAGATTAAGTTATATGTGTAGGTTTTAAAAAATAAAAATGTAAAAAAATATATATTTGAAAATAGTTAGTTTATGATTGAATAATAACCGATCATTAATGATGGGCATCGATACCCTTAAAACTATTATGGGTACTGAATAAATCTCCAATAATTCAAGTTCTTCGAACATCATCCTACTGATTCCCCTAATTGGTAAACAAATAAAATATTGAATATTTTTTATGTTTTATGATTTTAAAATATTTAATATTTTTCTTATCTAAAAAGTAGAAGAATTATTAGGAGTATGAAAGAGAAATATTGATTACTGCCCAATTGTCAATGTGGTCTCTAGGAGTGGACATTGCCACTCCCACCCAATTATTTTTTATGTAGCTTCTCTATAATGCCCTTTTTTTTATTTGTTAATTATAATGACAATCTAATATTATTATTACTTGTCACTTGCTGGGCACGCCACATTTTTTACTTTTTTGATATTAGCATATTCTCCATTCCCTTAAAAAAAGATATTATTAAACTTTACCTTTTATTTCTAAGATATATATATATATATATATTCCTCTTAAAAATTATACTTATTGATCCATAGTCTATTGAAAGTAACAAATCTATTGAAAAAAATGACAAATTAAAAGTGATCATGATAACCTTATGAAAGTAAACGTATCTATACAAATCATTCACATTCCAAATACAAATAATATGGTTATTAATATTTTAATTAAAGATGACAATATGGAAGAGAGACTATTAAATTGTGAATGATGCTAACTAAGCATATGGAAATAATTATCAATATCAATAAATTAATTCCTTGAATAAAAATACACTCACCGAAAGCAATACATAATTTCTTTCTGATCTCATTTCTTGTCAAATTGTGAAGCAGCAATGACAACCATACTTTATTCATTTTATTATCTTCTAAGGTTTTTTTAATCATTGAAGATAGAAAATACCAAAGATGTCATTCATCAATAGATTAAGTAATAAATAATAATGAAACAAAAAAAATTTTGTTAAAAAAATAGTAAAAGAACAACTTTCTGCGAGACAGATATCTGGGACAGACTAAAATAGCAATTCTCTTCTCTCCACTTAACGCCAAACTTCTACAAAATAATCATGTTACGGTAAGAAGTAAATAAGCTTGGTTTCTTTTTAGTTGATCAATAAGACAGAAGGATGAGAAAAACCATTTGAGTGTTTACAAATTTGGCACTGGATTGTAAATATCATTAATTTACAATTAATGATGCCACTAAGAGTTGGATAACAAATTAATGATAATGGCAAAACTGAAAAAGAAATATTGACACCAAAACACAACAGTTCCTTTTATATACTTAATAGATTATGCAAATTTTTTATCTTTATTTCAATGAAAAAAATTATATTCATTACGAATTTTTGCATTGGGAATAAATTTCTAGTTGACATTTTTTTGGGGTCCTTTTTGTTAGGTGTTTCGTGTTTGTGTTATGGAAACAGGAAAGTAAAATCACCAAAGTAAATAAAAAATTCAAGCAATTCCAAAATAATAATAATACTAACCCAGAAAACCGAGAACGCAAAGAAAAAATAAATAAAGAACAGAAATTTACATAACCATAATCTACGCTGTGAACAGCACAACACCCTCGACCAAACAAAGGAAAATACAGGAGAACACAAAGCCAAAATACGATTAACGTCATTTTAAGTGTTAAAGAAAAGAAAAAGAAAAAATACGTAAACCCCTGGAAAAAGAAAGGAACTAACCAACCCGACTTAGCGCAAATTGGTAATGAATATAATTTTTTTCATTGAAATAAAAATAATAAATGTATGCAAAAATATAAATGATGAAATAATAATAATTTGATATTAGATTGTCATTGTTATTAATAAATAAGTAGGGTATTATTGAGAAATTAAATAAAAAATACTTGGATGAAAGCGACTGTTATCCTTCTTAAATGGTTGTCTGTTTCTACGTTCTCTAGAATATTAGGGCTTGTTTAATTTAAATTTTCAGTTTTTATTTTTTATTTTTTGGTTTTTTAACTTTTATAAAAAAAATATTAAAAATTTAAAAAACTGAAACCGTCTACATCCGAAAAAAAAAGCGATGGAAATTAGAAAAGCCATGGCTGTGTGGGTTTGGTGACTGGTGAGAGGAGGATGTGACAAGCGTGAATGAAGTTGTTTTCTTTTTTGTTACAAGTGTGACTAAAGAAGTTAGTATAACGAAAAGGAAGATAAAGGTATTAGATTTTAGGAAAAAAAAAAGATATATGTTAAATATCTTTATGGATGATTTCACTGACATAATTGAATCAAACTTGAGAGACCCACCACAAATCAAACATAATATATTATCTTCAGAGTCTAACTTGATATTCGTTCTTCTGTACACGTAGCAGTGGCGAGTTACTTTTTATTTTGAGTAATGTTTAGTATATAATAAACATATATTATATATTTTATTATTTTTTAATATTATGGATGAGCGAGATGAGTAAGAATTATACATTATATTTAATAATAATAAAATAAGTGGTATATATTTATTATGTAATTTTATTGTACATTAAATACTATTTTTTTATTTGATTGTTTATAGATTAACGCTACCATAAAAGGAGTAAAAAATTTTAGTCCAGTGTTTTTATTCCATTTTCTCTCTTGCATAACTTTCCAACAACTTCCACTTCAAATGAAATTATTGGTAGCCATATACCATTGCTCTGGTTTCCATCTTCTCAAGATAGAGGCGCAGTATTAGTATTAGTACCAAATTCGTAACTTTAAATAGTAGTGCTTCTCAATTTGCCACCACTCGCACGTATTCACAAACACCATCCAAAAATGAAGCACTTAAGCTCACTCTCACATTTTGCTGTTGTTATAATTGGTCTTTTATTTTCACTCAAATGTTCTGCATCTGATGCTCATCAAGACTTCCTTCAGTGTCTTTACCATAGTAACAACTCCACATCAATCTCTAAGGTTGTTTACACCCAAACCAATTCCTCTTACTCATCTGCACTGCAGTTTACCCTTCGAAACCATAGATTGGCATCCAACACAACCCCGAAACCCCTTGTCATTGTGACACCCCTGCAAGTTTCCCATGTTCAAGCCACCGTAACATGTTCTCAACGCCTTGGCTTGCAGATTCGAACAAGAAGCGGTGGCCATGACTTTGAGGGCCTCTCCTATGTTTCCCGTGTTCCATTTGTCATCATTGATCTCATAAAACTTCGAGAAATCCAAGTGGACGTAAAAAGCAGAACAGCATGGGTTCAAGCTGGGGCAAGTATTGGTGAACTTTACTACAGAATTAGCCAGAAAAGCAAAACTCTTGGCTTTCCAGCAGGTGTATGCCCAACAGTAGGAGTTGGAGGACACTTCAGTGGTGGTGGCTATGGATTCTTGGTTCGTAAATATGGCCTAGCTGCTGATAATGTAATTGATGCTCACATTGTTGATGTGAAGGGCAGGGTTCTTGACAGAAAAGCCATGGGTGAGGATCTCTTTTGGGCCATTAGAGGTGGTGGTGGAGCAAGCTTTGGAGTCATCCTTGCATGGAAGGTAAAACTAGTTCCAGTTCCATCAACCGTGACAGTATTCGAAGTTGCCAGGACTTTGGAACAAGATGCAACCAAACTTATTCATAAGTGGCAGCTTGTGGCAAATAAAATTGATAAGGACATATCCATCAATGTCGTATTGCAGAGGGTAAATTCAAGTGATAAAGGGGAGCTAACGATACAAGCCTTATTCCAATGCTTGTTTCTTGGAGGTGTTGATAGGCTTATTCCCTTGTTGCAAAAGAGCTTCCCGGAATTGGGTTTGATCAAAGAAGACTGTACTGAGATGAGCTGGATTGAATCGGCCCTTTACCTTTATGGATTTACAAATGGTGAACCCCTTGAAGTTTTGCTGAACAGAACTCAAACTATAACCGATTATTTCAAAGTAAAATCTGATTTTGTGACAGATCCCATTCCTGAAATTGGTCTAGAAGGGATTTGGCCAATGTTTTATGAAGATGAGGCAGCCCAAGGTTTTATGTACCTATTTCCTCATGGGGGCAGAATGGATGAGATTTCTGAGTCCGAAATTCCATTCCCACACAGATCTGGAAACTTGTACGAAATCCTGTACTGGGTGCATTGGGAACAAGAAGGGGATGAGGTAGCAAAAAGGCACATCCATTGGGTTAGAAGGCTTCACAGTTATATGGAAGCTTTTGTATCAAAGTCTCCTAGAGCTGTATATGTCAACTATAGAGACCTTGACATTGGGGTAAATAATGAAGGCTATACAAGCTATAAGCAAGCCAGCATTTGGGGTCTCAAGTATTTCAAGAACAACTTCAAAAGATTAGCACATGTGAAGACTAAGGTTGATCCTCTTAGCTTCTTCAGGAACGAACAGAGTATACCTACTCTCATTAAGGGACGCAAATAGAAATTAATCTCTGAGCAGCATTGGTTATAATAAGCTACTTGTTTTTCTTTTGCTTTTATGTGTATCCGCTATCTAGGGTACCTTTCATCAGTCCATAATAATCATATTTGAGAAGCTCCTTAAATGCCTACTGCGTTGACTTCTTATACTTTTTCCATTTTATCAGCTTCATATATGTCCTCAAATTAAGGATTTCAATAGATTGAGGTTTACTAATTATTCAAATAAAGGAATTATTTTTCTGTAAAGATTATTGAAAACTCCTAACATGTTTTAGGTAATATGTTTCTGTGTTGAACATGCATGGATTAACTAATACCATCACGGTGGGTCAGACTTGTCTTTTAATCACCCATCAATAATCAAGATTAGGTACGTATGATCCCTCTTTGAATGAAACTACGCAATTAACTTTCAAGATTAGCTCACATGCTTAACATGTTATTCTCTCGTAACTTGAGCGTCGGAGCAAAAACACTAACAGATTTTGATTACTAGATGTAATACCAGCAAATTGATTTCTTTTGATTATTTATAGACTAATAACTTTATCATAAATTAATAAGGAGTATAGTTTTTTATTGTTTGCATTCCATTTTTTTTTGTGTTGAAAAAATATAAATTTCTTAAGCAATTCATTTGAAATGATTTCGTACAATGGCACAACTTTCATTTCCACCTTGTTCCCATTACATTATTTTGACAGAGATCTGATAACCAGATTCGTATCTTAAATAGTTGAGGTGTTTCTCAAATCGCAACCGTTCGTATTCGCAACACTATCCTACCCAAGAAAGATGCATGCAAGCTCACTCTCCCATTTTACTGTTGTGATGATAAGTCTTTTTATTTGCATTTACATCTTCCCCATCTGATCATTTCACGGTCACGAGACTTCGTCCAGTGTCTTTTCCTCAAGAACTCCATATCAATCTCTGATAATGCAAGAGGGACAAACACAAACCGGATCACCAATTGCGTAGTGCAGCCAATGAAAATGTCAAGAGAAATAATTCATGTTCTTAAAACATCATTCTACTTATAGTCTCCTAATTACTAAACAAATAAAATATTGGAGATTTTTTTTTTTTTTTTTAGTTCTAGAAATAGAAGAATTATTAAGAGGATAATTTAAGAGAATGATTAGGACAATGTATTACTATCCAATTGTCAATATGTGCATGTCCCTTCTCAAGAATCAAAGTGCAGACTGTGTAGTTGACACCAAAAAGAAGGAAATTAGAAAAGCAATCAAAGTGTGGGCTTTGGTGAGAGAAGCATGAATAAGGAAATTACTATAACGAAAAGAAAGATGTCAAAACAAAGGAGCAGCACGACCTAGCTAGTTTGTGAATGCTTGTTTGGTAACAGTTCTTATTTACCCGATTAGGAGTCATACAGCTCCGTACGTTGTCGGAGCTTATCAGCGGTGGTGGAGGAGTGTTGGATGCGAGGGGATGGAAGAAGGGGGGGGCATAGGTCGACATGGTGGTGGTGGAGGGGTAGGTGAAGGGACCTAATTATCATTATTTTGAGTGAATAGACACTTTTGTCGTTTTATTATTTTAACTTATCGTTGATTTAACAATATATGTTTAATATCTTTTGATGATTTCATTGAGTGTTCATAATGCACCCAAACTTGATAGCCCCACCACAAAATCGACCAAACATAAAACATATCTCATCAGAGTCTAACTGGTTTTCAATTAATAATGATGCTCACTATGAACATGTGGTTTTCAATTAATAATGATGCTCACTATGAACATGTGAGATCCGTTCATTTGTACACATAGTAGCGGTGTGTTACTTTTTATTCTTTTCTTTTTGGGGTAATAACTTTTTATTCTTTTAATTTGTTTATAGACTAACTCTACCATAGACTAAGGAGTATAATTTTTCAGTTCACTGTTTTACTCCATTTTCTCTCTTGCATAACCTTCTTAACCCTTTCCACTTCATGTGAAATGATTCGGATCCTACCTATAGCATTAGTCTACTTTCCATCTTCTCAAGATAGAGGTGCAATATTTTCTTTTTTTTATGAAATAGAGGAACAATATTGGTTCCAAATTCATAACTTTAAATAGCAGTGGCGCTCTTTTCAATTTGCAACCGGGCGTACGTATTCCAACACTGCATCCAAGAATGAAGCACGCAAGCTCACTATCACATTTTGCTGTTGTTATAATTGGTCTTTTATTTTCATTCAAATGTTCTGCATCTGATCCTCATCAAGACTTCGTTCGGTGTCTCTACCACAGTAACTCCACGTCAATCTCTAAGGTTGTTTACACCCGAACCAGCTCCTCTTACTCATCTATACTGCACTTTACCCTTCAAAACCACAGATTGGCATCCAAAAGAACTCCGAAACCCGTTGTCATTGTGACACCACTGCAAGTTTCCCATGTTCAAGCCACCATAAGCTGTTCCCAACGCCATGGCCTGCAGATTCGAACAAGAAGTGGTGGCCATGACTTTGAGGGCCTCTCCTATGTTTCAAAAGTTCCATTTGTCATCATTGATCTCATAAAACTTCGAGAAATCCAAGTGGACGTAAAAAGCAGAACTGCATGGGTTCAAGCTGGGGCAAGTATTGGTGAACTTTACTACAGAATTAGCCAGAAAAGCAAAACTCTTGCGTTTCCAGCAGGTGTATGCCCAACAGTAGGAGTTGGTGGACACATCAGTGGCGGTGGATATGGATTCTTGATCCGTAAATATGGCCTTGCTGCTGATAATGTAATTGATGCTCACATAGTTGATGTGAAGGGTAGGTTTCTTGACAGAGAAGCCATGGGTGAGGATCTCTTTTGGGCGATTAGAGGTGGTGGTGGAGCAAGCTTTGGAGTTATCTTGGCATGGAAGGTAAAACTAGTTCCAGTTCCATCCACTGTGACAGTGTTCAAAGTTGCAAGGACTTTGGAACAAAATGCAACCAAGCTTATTCAAAGGTGGCAATTTGTGGCAAGTAAGGTTCGTGAGGACTTAACCATTAATCTCTTACTGCAAAGGGCAAATTCAAGTAAAAAAGGGAAGTTAACTGTGCAAGCCACATTTGAAGCCGTGTTTCTTGGAGGTGTAGATCAGCTCATACCCTTGATGCAAGAAAGCTTGCCAGAATTGGGTTTGGTCAGAGAAGACTTTAAAGAGATGAGTTGGATAGAATCGGTCCTTTACATTTTGCCTGCAACAAATGGTAAACCCCTTGAAGTTTTGCTGAACAGAACTTCAGCTGCAGCGTTTTTTTTCAAGGCAAAATCTGATTATCTGAGACATCCCATTCCTGAAAGTGGTTTAGAAGGAATTTGGCCAATGTTTTATGAAGATGAGGCCAAAAATATATTGGTGCAACTATTTCCTTATGGGGGCAGAATGGATGAGATTTCTGAGTCCGAACTTCCATTCCCACACAGATCTGGAAACTTGTGCTTAATTCTGTACTTGGTGAATTGGCAACAAGAAGGGGATGAGATAGCACAAAGGCACATCAATTATAGTAGAAAGCTTTACAGTTATATGGAACCTTATGTTTCAAAGTCCCCTAGAGCTTCATATGTTAATTATAGAGACCTTGACATAGGGGTAAATAACAAAGGCTCCACAAGCTATAATCAAGCTAGCATTTGGGGTCTTAAGTACTTCAAGAACAACTTCAAGAGGCTGGCATATGTGAAGGCTAAGGTTGATCCTCTCAACTTCTTCAGGAACGAACAGAGTATACCATCTCTCGTGTAAAAGGGTAAGCAAATAGAAATCTCTGAGCAGTAGGGTTGTACCAAAATAAGCTGCTCTTTTTTTTTTTGGTTCCAAAACAAAAACAAAAATTTTAGCAGCTTCATATATGCTTTCTATTCATCACATACTTGTTGATGAAGATATAAAATACATAATGTTGTGTACGGATTTCACTTATTTAAAATGAGAAGTTAGTAAAGTGAGAAAATAAGGATTAATCATCCTTAATCCAATAACTTTCATCATGCTTGAATCTCACTTGACAATTTAATGATAATTAACTTATTACTTTCTCACTTTATTAACGTCACTTTGGACATGTTAAATCTATTTTGTACTAGGTCCTTCAAAAACTATAAAGATGATGATGATGATTATTAATAATAGAGTAAGCTGTTTACTATGCCTTTAAGCAAATTGTTTCTTATGCCTGCACTAAAATTTTGTCCAATCACGTGAAAGAAAAATATTATTCACATGTGTACAAATTAGATATAATATAAATATAGTAAGAGATAGGAAGAAAAATAGTGAATGTTAAGAGGGAAAAATATTAATTGTGTGTGCATAAATAACATTAAATCTTAGCTGATTACTCATTAATTATACTTTGAAAATTTGTAAGTAGATCCCTATAATGAATAGAATTTTATAATTAAGCCTTTGAACTTAATTAACATCGATTATAAAAGCATGATATCAATTGGAATATTTTTTTATTTATCTATTATTAGTTTTATATGGGTTGGCTTGAACCCATTAGAGCTTAAAAACCCAATCCCATTGCTAAATTATCTCCAAAATTTATCACGGTAGACTTTTATCCTTGTGTTACTGAACAAAAAATAAGTTTATTTAAGTATCAGAAAAGTATCAATAAGCAACTGTTGTCAACCCATTGCTTTTATATATATATATATACACTCACATCAAAAGAAATCATCAAATATTCTATTTAATCTTACATATTTATAATGATAGTCAGATCCATAGGCTAGATTATAAATTTTGATGCATGATAGGAACCTGAATATAAATTTTTGTTCTTCATAGAAAACTAATTTCAAATTTTAAAATTATAGGGATATAATGAAAATTTGATAAAACTATACACAGGAGCGGTAGATTAATTAAACGTTTTTTTTTTCCCTTTTTTTCTGTTATCCTAACTTCTTCTAAATCGCACTCCTCTTATCCTTCTCTCCCACCTAATGCCGCACCACCTTTACATTTTCTCTTTTCCATCTTCTTGTGTTAGGGGGCACCTTGATTCTTAGGAAGGGAACATTGATAACTCCATTGGCTTACCTATATTTGTTCCTATCAGCCGTTAATTATATATTAGAAATTATTGTCCAAAAAGTCTACCTGTTCGTCAAGTGCCTATATAAACATGAAGTGTATTGGTGGTATTTTTTGTTGGTTTGCATGAAAGGTTTGAAAGTATTTGTCTTGTGAGGTTATGAACGGGAATAGATGTTACATATAGCTCTCCTACTAGATACTTCAAATTTATAAGCTCTGGAAATTATTCAAGCTCTTTTTGAGCTCTTAATTAATATTAACCGATACCAAACATTATGATTTTAAGTATAATTTGTGTATCTATGTGGCTGCTCGAGCACCTCCACTTGTGGTAGTCCGATGGTAGCGGAAAGTGGTGAGTGGAGTTAGACCAGTGATGATGGAAAGAAAAATGTTATATATGTAAAACCTTATTGTTAAAATACTCTTAATTTTTTTAGACTTAAAAAGTATGATACGACAAAAACGAAGTTGAAAAGACTATCTTCTTTGCTCAAAGCTATTGCAAAGACTATCTCCTTGCAAGTGAGCGTATTGATAAATATCTCTAAAATAAAATTAACAAATAGCATAATTCATGTTAGAACACTTTGATAACTTTACTATGGGTGAAATAGACAGAAATCACTGAGCTGGCTGGCTCAAATCATATATCATTTTATGTCCCATTAATTACTTTTCGTTACGTGAAAGATGCATGATTATATGTTTAGTGATTATTTTAAAATTTTAAATGTTATCTAATATTCATCATCCGTATGACAAATAATAATTGGTATGATAAGAAAAGATAATGATTTTTTTTTTTTGGTCTAAAGAATATGTTTATTGAGAATAGGTTATTTCTGTCCAAATAGATGATGGACCCAAACTCGATAGCTCACCTCAAGACGCACCGTTATGTTTGGTTTAGGTTTAAAAATCTCACAATCATAATGAACTGTGTATTTGGTAACATCTTAATCTCACAATCATATTTGGTAACATCTTAATTCGTAAAAGTAATCAATAATTCAGACAAAAATAGCTAAAGACAAACTTGTGTTCAATAAAAATAGAGTTTAATTTATACATATCGATAGTATAAAATTATTTTATACTATCATGCAATCCAATCCTCTCATTTATATGAATTCCAAGAAATGTATGATTTAATCACATTTTCTGATTTGATAATATATGATTGATAGCGGTGTGTATATAAAAATTAAAATCATAAAAATATTACAAAAAAATATTTTATTAGCATTTAATTGTTAGATGTGATATGTTTTTTTTTCAATTTTAATTAGTTTAAAAGTTCCTATACTTTCATTCAATTATTAATTAATTAGATTAATGTACTTTAAAAGTTTGTAACAAAAGTTTAAGTTCATATATATGTGCAGCCACCGCGAGGCAGGGGCGGTTCTGCTGGTGCCATCACGATCTTGCAGCAATGTTGTGAACTGCGATCATTACCTCTGGTTCATACCTCTTCTTATTCTCCTTCCTTAATCTTTATTCGCGGCTTGTATTTTTTTTTTTTGCAGCTACACAATCCTGCGAATTTCGATTTACTTTACCGTTTGTGATTCATAGGAAAGGTCTCATTTTGAAGTTGGTTAACTCTTCAACTTTGGAATTTAGCACATGTGAATTTGTATTGTATGAACACAGGTTCTTTTTTACTTTACTAATCTTCTTTCGATGTGATGCCGTATTTTGGCAGCAAATAGGTGTGGTTTGCTGTTTTGCTTTGGCTTCAGTATCATAAAAGGGATTATGTATGCGAAAACATAGTAAAGGTGTTAGGGCGGGGGAGCCCATCAGGGTACCGGGTCGGACGCCACATCTTAACCCAAAACCTTAAGACAATGACTCATGGATCCTCCCACATTATATACTACTCACTTAGTCCCATCGGCAATCCATGCCTTCCCGAGAGCTGAACCCAACCTTGGTTTTGATATCACTGTTAGGGCGGGGGAGCCCAACAGGGGGAGGCACAATCAATGGGTTAAGTGAGAACACCATAACACCGGGTCGAACACCACATTTTGACCCAAAACCTTAAGGTAATAAGTCATGGATCCTCCCACATTATATACTACTCACTTAGTCTATTCTCAACCAATGTGAGACTTTACCTCTCACACTTAACCTCAACAAAAGGGATTTAATGTGGAAAAAGAAAAATATAGCACACGTGATAAATTGAATTCCTCCAACACCTAGTTTTAAATTTTTGAGGGGCATCTACCGAAAGTCCACAACTGAAGGTAACAACAAATGCCCAACCAACTTTGCACCATATACCATTGAGAAATTTTTTTTGACTCGCACTTTCTGGGATATTGTGCAGGCATACTCACTTTCACTAGTGGATAAAGTATAAGATCCAAATTAAGTGAGATTTACACTCAATCCAATGGTGAATAAAAATGTGTCGGTATGATGTCTCATAAAGTATGAGTTAAAATAACATTATTTTGTACCATTACTCTACTTTCCACCTTCTCAAGACAGAGCTACAATATACCATTACTCTATACTAAACTTGTAGCCAAATACATTAATTTTTCAATATATTAAAATTGCACGATTTTTTAAGAGTGATTATTATTATGAAATGGAAGGAGTAGTACCAAATTCATAACTTAAAATAGCCTATGTGCTTCTTTATTTGCAACCACTCCTGCATATTCACAACACCATCCAAAAAATGTAGCACGCAAGCTCACTATCACATTTTACTGTTTTTATAATTGGTCTTCTATTTCCATTTATATCTTCTGCATCTGATACTCATGAAGACCTCCTCCAGTGTCTTTACCTTAATAACGCTACATCAATATCTAAAGTTTTTTACAACCAATTCCTCTTTTTCATCCATACTGTAGTTTTCTATTTAAAACCATCGATTCGCATCCAATACAACTAAACCTGTCACACCCCTCTAAGTATCCCATATTCAAGCCACCATAATCTATTCCCAACGCCATGGTTTGCAGATCCAAATAAGAAGTAGTGGCCATCACTTTGAGGGCCTCTCTTATGTTTGTCAAGTTCCATTTGTCATCATTGATCTCAAAAAACTTCGAGAAATCCAAGTGGACATAAAAAGCAGAACTGCATGGGTTCAAGTTAGGGCAAGTATTGGTGAACTACTACAAAATTAGCCAGAAAAGCAAAAATCTTGCATTTCTAGTAGGTGTATTCCCCACAAGAGGAGTTAGTGGGCACTTCAGTGGTGGTGGCTATGGATTCTTGATGCGCAAATATGGCCTTGCTACTGATAATGTAATTGATGCTCACATAGTTAATGTGAAGGGTAGGTGTGATACCCGATGCACACATGGCAGCAGATAAGCTCTATACTGCCCAATGGTTCCCTAGGAGCCACCCGTGTTATCGGAAAGCTTCAGATGGACAGAGAGTCATGGAACGCAGGCTGGGTGCTGTTGTTACAGAATTCTGTAGAACAAACTCACTGCAATAGGCGGCCCAGAAGGCTCACTGCAACGAGCGGGCTCGATGACAGCATAGTGCAAAATGACGTAGTTTTATTTTAATGAGCCCTAACCCTTTAAAACACCCCAAGGCTCAGGTTTTCTCATAGAAACCCGAAGCCCTCCCTTTCCAAACCATTCTCCACTCAATCCTACTCCATTCCTTCTCATTCCAAGATCAAAGATGAGAGATTTATGGGTTTTTGTTGTCTCCTTCCTCCCCACCTTGAAACCTATAGTATGGGCTTTGTTGTTTCTCTCATTGTTGTCAAGTACGGATGCTCCCCTATGTTGCTAGGGATATGTTTGCTCTCCTATGTTGTTAGGGATATGTTTGAGTAATCTAGAGATTGTTGGAGTCTAATCTTGAGTTTTGTGGCTTCAATGGTAGACGTTGGTGCTATTCCTCCTCTCTGAAGCTCCGTTGGTGTTGATGACACCACTTCCTCCCCTCCAGGTGAGTGGGTTCGAAACCTATGACCCTTATATTAATTATTAGAGTTAATTTCCTTAAATTATAGCATGGTTGCATGATTTTAGAAAATAGTTCAAGAGATTAGAGACCTTGATTGGTTTGTTATATTTATCGAAATGATTATTTCCAATTAAAGCATGAAATTTATGTTTTAATGTAAACTCATGGGACCATTATTGTTGAAGTGATTTTATTAAAGAGCTAGAGTATGTTTGTGATTTGATTAGAGATGTTATAAATTACTACGATGATTTCAAGAGTGAAATAATTATAAATTATAGAGATTTATGCCTAGAGAGATGTCATAATAGAGTTTTAGAAAAAATAATATGTTTTATGAATTAGAGACTAGACGGTAGCTATAGAGGAATAGACAGTAAGTTAACAGTTGTACCCCGATCGTTAATCTTGGTACTAAATTGTCCTAAAGGACAATGTCATAGAACAGAAAAAGAAACCTATTTAGATGTCCACGTTAGATCCCTAATGGATCATAAAGCAGCACATTTTGGTTCTTAAAGAACTATATAGTAAAGATCCTCGTTTCTCTAATACAGTAATGTTGCTTATGTTTTTTAGAGAATTACCTTTAGAGATATTTTGGATATATATAAATGTATGAACATGATTTTAGAGTTATTGTATAAATTAGTTTTGATGATTATCTATTATTTATTCCCTTGGTTGTCCTATGACAAGGTTATAAATGAGGATCTATTTACTGAGTTTTAGATGAATCTCACCCTTCTCCCTTCCTCCATTACAGGTGCAGTACACGCTGCGAGTTCTTCTCTTCCACCTCTTCCTTTGCAGTAGAGATATCCAGTTGGTGAGCTTCACTTTGAAGTGAAGTAATTTTTGGTATTTTGTTTAGAGATAAAGTGCTCCAGTATACATCGCGGGTAGGGTCCCGGACCATAAAGATGAATTGCATAGATTTATCATGATTATTTTGTATTTACATGATCCTAGTTTTCATGGTTTATGTTGTATAGAGAGCAGCTCATATATTTTGAATCACAGAGATATACTTAGAGTTTGGAAATGAAATTAATGATGATTAAGTTTTCAAAGAGCCAAAGGTTTATTAGAGATGAAATGATATTTTATAAATAGATTTAATATTAAACTATACATATAGAAAAACTCAGAGGTCACGAGGCTTACGCAAGGATGAGATTCCTTATGTGTTGATCATGTTCCCAAGTCGGATCATGACAGTAGGTTTCTTGACAAAGAAGCCATAGGTGAGGATTTGTTTTGGACCATTAGAGGTGGTGGTGGAGCAAGCTTTCAAGTCACCTTGGCATGGAAGGTAAAACTAGTTCCAGTTCAATCAACCGTGATGGTGTTTAGAGTTTCCAGGACTTTGGAACGAAATTCAACCAAGCTGATTCATAGGTGGCAACTTGTGCCAAGCAAGGTTCATGAGGACTTAACCATTAAACTCTTATTGTAAAGGATAAATACAAGTAAAAATGGGAAGTTAACTGTGCAAGCCACATTTGAATCCATGTTTCTTAGAGGTGAAGATCAGCTCATACTCTTGATGTAGGAAAACTTCCCATAATTGGGTTTGGTCATAGAAAAATGTACAGAGATGAGTTGGATAGAATCGGTCCTTGATACTATCCTTTCCGCTTTTGGACTAGTAAATGGTAAATCCCTTGAAGTTTTCTCGAGCAGAATTCAATTTGTAGCTTATTTATTCAAAGCAAAATCTGATTATTTGAGACATCCTATTCCTGAAAGTGGTTTAGAAGGAATTTGGCCAATGTTCTATGAAGATTAGGCCAAAGTTGCATTGGTGCAGCTATTTCCTTATGGGGGCAGAATGGATGAGATTTTTGAGTCCGAAATTCCATTCCCACACAGATCTGGAACCTTGTTCTTCATTCTGTACATTGTGAGTTGGCAACAAGAAGATGTTGAGGTAGCACAAAGCCACATCAATTAGATTAGATTGCTTTACAATTATATGGAACCTTTTGTGCCAAATTCTCCTAGAGCTATATATTTCAACTATAGAGACCTTGACATTGGGGTAAATAGAGCAAAGGCTACACAAGCTACAAGTAAACTAGTATTTGGGGTCTTAAATATTTCAAGAACAACATCAAGAGGCTGGCATATGTGAAGACTAAGGTTGATCCTATGAACTTCTTCAAGAATGAACAAAGTATACCTTCTCTTATGCATGGTAAGCAAATGGAAATCTCTAAGCAGCAGGGTTTATAACTTGTGAGAAATAAGCTGCTTTGTTCTTTCACTTTTATGTGTATCGAGGGTACCATTATATTCATCAGTAATTATCGTATTTGAGAACCTAATAATCTGATGCCTAATATGATAACTTATCATTTTTTTCCATTTTAGCAGCTTCATGTATGATTTTTGTTCATCACATACTCGATGATGTAGTCATGTAGATATAAAACACACCCACACACTATGTTTAGTGCATATGAGGACCTTGAAAGCTCTAAAGATGATGATTATTAATCCTTTAGAGTAGGTTGTTTACTATGCCTCCAAGCAAACAATAATATTATTTCAACACCCATCTTTGAGTGTCTCATCTAGACACCTACCCGATTACCATTGGATGAGATTGTGATCTTTACTTTTCTCCACTCATTAATCTCATCCAACGGGAATGAGATAAGTATCCAGATGAGATGTCCAAAAGTGGCTATTGAAATAATATTTTTGTTAAACAAATTCATTTCTTGTGTCTGAACTAAAATTTTGTCCAATCACGCCAAAGAAAAATATTGTTCATACATATACAAAATAAATATAATACAAATATAGTAAGAGAGAAAAGAAATAATGAATATGAGGATGGAGGAATGGTAGATCCCTATCTATTACATCCTTTTCTACTTTTTGATGGTTAAAATATGAATCGTGTTAGTACAAATAACATTAAAATCTTACTCAATTAGTTTATATAATTTAAGAATTTATAATTAAATTCATATAATAAATAATAGAAGTTTATAATAAAGCCGCTTAACCTATATAACATCCATTAAAAATGTGAGATTGGCTAGAATATTCCTTAATTTCATCTATTACCATGGGTTGATTTGAGCTCACCAAAGATTAAAAACCCAATTAATGTTGCCTAATTATCTTCGAAATTCATGACAATTGACTTTCATCCTTTGTGTTATTAAACAAAAAAGGAGTTTAATCAAGTCTCAAAAAATGTATCAATATGGAATTATTGTCAATTACTTTCTTATACATACACACACATAAAAAAGAATCAAGAAATATTGTATTTAGCCTCACATTTTTATAATGGTAGCTAGATCTAGTGAAAATCAAAACTCTCTCTTTAAAAATTAAAACCACAATATCCATTTGATTATGCAATCTGATTTGCTATGGTCGATGGTTCAGACTTTTGATTATGATAGCAAAAAGAGGGAGCATGGCAACAACACATTCGAGGTGGTGTGACAATGCGTAAAAGCAATACGGTGTAGGGATGAAAATAGGCCAGGTGACCTACCAGGGGCTATGGCATGGCCTGGCCTAACTAATATAAAAAAGAGGTCAGGCTCAGGCCTGTTTCTCTTAAAAGGCCAGGCCCATGCTTACTATATAGTACACCAAGCCTGTCAGGCCAACCTATTCTCATTTGTATTATTTAATTTGCAAAATTTTAAATGTGAGAGTCAAACTATTACGCCTTACATTGTGAACAACCTACCAACCTTTTAGCCACTAATCGAAAACGCTTTTGTGTTGTTTTTATCCTTACTTTTTAGTTTTGTTTTTTTAAATTGTTTCTTTTGAAAAGTTTTAAAACCCTAAATCACATGACATCTCATTCTTTATCCGCCATTTCAGTCCTAAGTCCCAGCCTTTTTTCTTTCACTCCCCTCACTCCTATTTCTCCTCCATCCTCTTCCATTGCTCATCCCTCACACAAGCCATTCTCTCTTCCTTGTTTTGCAACACCATTGCTTCACAGCTGCCTACGCCAACTTGCCACCAGCACCCAACTAGGCCACCGCACTGAGCCATTGCCCTACTCGTCTACTGTACTAGGCTGTCACTTTGTCGAACTACAGTGCCACAACTGGCATACTGGGCTACTACACAAAAACCACTTCAACTTGTTCTTGTTACATTTGGTTTGCTATTTGAGTTTCCAGCACTGTTTTTATTGGAAATTTTAAAGTTGAAACTGTGATTATTTGATTTTATGATATTTTGTGATGCGTTATTAATCATTATATGTAAAAGTTTATTTGTATTGTAATATTAAAAAAAAACTGTGTTGAACAATCCGCAATCATCTGATGATACTGGAGCTAAAGTTGGATGAACTTATCAATTGAAGAGAATGATGAGTTTTTTTTTTCTGAAGGAAATGTTACCTGATATTTAATATCTTTACCTATTATTTTGTTTAGAGAATTTAATTTTTTGTTATTTAAATAGGCTTTTGAACAGGCTAGGCTTAAGCCAAAGAGTTGCAATTCAGGCTGAGACTGTTAAGGGAAAAGCCTGGCCTGACCTAGCCTATTCTCACCCTTAATGTGATGGTAGAGGAGAAAGGCAGCGACACTATAAGTAGGAGGTAACCTAGGGCAGGATTTGTTTCTAAAGGCATTTAAGGAATAATAAAACCATTTTTTTTTATGAAACCAAAAACTGTTTGTAACTTTATTTGAAAAAAATAGGGATCTAGTGTCCAGGACAGGTAAGGAGTATGTTTAGGAGTATAAATGGCTTGGTTTAGATAGATTGGAAGGAAAAATGAATCCAAACCAAACCGAGTCAATCAACTTCAGGTTGGTTCGGATCGATCATTGGATTTACATATTTATTATTGTTTCAATTTTTACCTAAAAATTCAATAAAAATACTCTAAATTGTAAAATATCAAAATTTTATATAAATAAATTATCATATGTTAGAATGTTATATTTTAATGAGGCATAAGTTTGCAATGACAATGATATGGCATTTGTTTGGGTCTCAAATTGTTAATAATAGTAAATGGTAAATGAATAATAAATACGAATAAATGTTATAGTTAGTAATCAACAACAACAACAACAACAACAATAATAATAAGATTGGTTCCTCTTAGATTTCAAGTTGGAGGATGCAAATTCGATAACCAAACAAATCTAATCGGATTGGTTTAGATTAATTGGGTTCATCGGATTTGTTCAATTCGCTTACACCCAGAGAAATGTTTAGGTTTATTGGGTTCTACCTGAATAGACTTGATCACCCAGCCTAACCCATATTCTTATGTTTGGGTCAGAATTGGTTGGTATGATTCATGGTCCTTGGACTCACGAACATCCCTGTACATAGTGTCACATTAGTCCTATTAGAAATTATTATTTATATTGCACCAAAAAAAATTATTATTTATATATATTATTCAATTCATCAATCCAAATAATTTATACATATAATATTTCAAAATTATTAACAATTTTGTTAAACTTATTTTTATAATCAAATTTCAACAATAAATTGTTATAATTAGTTCAATATTATTTATATCCATGCATTATATAGATTCCTACACTAGTATGATATTACTAAAAAAATGTGGTTGCTCAAGCACCTCCACTTGTGGCAATTGTGGGGTGGGGCTCCGATGGTGGCAAAAAGAGGTCAATGGAGTGAGACCAGAGATAGTGCAAAGAAAAATGCTATATAGGTACACCGTATACCCTTATTTTAAGAATACTTTTAATTTTTGGAATTAAAAAGTAGGATGGGACAATAACAAAATTGAAAAGATTATCTTCTTGCATGTAAGTATATATAAATCTAAAATAAAATTAATAAATAACATAATTCAAGTTAGAACATGAACAATTTTAGTAGGGGTGGATAAACAGAAATCACTTGTCTCAAATCATATATATTAATTTTTGTCCCATTAATAAATTTTCATCACGTAAAAGATTATTATATATTTAATAATTTTTTAAAATTTTAAATGTTATCAAATGCTTATTATTCACATGACAAATAATAATTGATAGGATAAAAATATGAATATGATATGGGAATAAGTTATTTCCATCCGGATGGGTGATGGACCGAACTTGATTGCCCACCATAAAATTCACTGTTATGTTTGTTTTAGGTTCAAAAATCACACTATCATAATAAACTATGATTCAGTGTGTATTTGGTAACATCTTGATTTTTTAAAAACAAAATATTGTTTTTAAAATTATCAATGATCCAGACAAAAATTATTAAAGACAAAGTTGTGTTCAATAAAAATATTAGAAAACAAAATATCTTATTAGCATTTAATTGTTAGATTCTTTTCTTTTTTTTTTGGTTTGCTTTGTCATATGTGATATTGTTTTTTTTTAGTATGGAATTATGGATACATGTCCACTATTTTGGCCATTTATTATTATTATTATTATTATTATCATTATTATCATTATTTTGGTCTTAAGATCATACATGGAAAACTTGAACATTTCACCAATCACATTTTCTTATTCTTGAGTGGTCATTGGCTACGGTGCCTATGGCATGGTAGCCATTAATTAGTGATACTGAAATAGAAATACAGAGACACTGAAGACACAAACTTGTTTGGTGGTGGAGATACAAATAGGGAATAGAAAAATTTGCTATTCCTAGGACATTAAAACATAAATTTTTATACCTCTAAAAACTGAAGATAGGATACAGAGACAGAAATTTAATATTATTTTTCCAATTATACCCCTACACATATTTGTTATTTCTCAATATGTCCTTACCAAAGGTGATGGTGTAAGGTGGCTCAGTGATCGACCTGTCAATGCTGGTCAACATCGGTCAACACCAATGGTGGCGGTCAACGGCCAGCCGACGGTGGTCAACGGCAATCTGGTGGCCGGCCGACGGTGCCATAGACATCATAGCGATTAACCACCATAGGCACCATAATCCTACCCTAGTTTTTATTAGAGAAACAACTCACAGAAAGCAATTGAGGAGCAGAACTCCACCAATCACTTAGAATTTGCCATCCATTAGCACACATGCACAACCTAATTGGTGAATGCATGTACGGTAACAGTTCCCAATTACGTAATGAAGAATCATACAACTTCGTATGTTATTGGAGCTTAGCCGCGGTGGTGGAGGAGTGTCGGTTACAAAGGAGGTGGAGGATGAAGGGTAGGGCAGAGGTGGTGATGGTGGAGGTGGTGGTGGGGTGGGTGAAGGGAATTTTCAATATTTTGAGTGAATAGATTGTCATTTTATTATTTTGACTGATCTCATCCGTTGATTTAACAATATAAGTTGAATACTTTTTTGAAGATTTCGTTGTGGGTTCATATTGGAGGGAGCAGTGTATCTAAAAATGGATGTGTATTTGGATATTTATCAATTCAATTCAAGACTGAAAAAAGTAGAAGAGTGCGAATAAAGTTGAGCATCAAATGAGACATCACTTTGTGAATGAAAATAAAAAAACATTATTCACAAAGATGATCATTATTAAACAGGTGAGATTCGTTCTTTTGTACAGAAGAACTACATATAGTAACGGTGAGTTACTTTATAGTTTTTTATTTGATTGTTTGTAGACTAACTCTACCAGAAACTAAATAATTTCAAAGATCATTCTTTTGATTTCATTCTCTCTCTCTCTCTCTCTGTCTTGCATAACTTTCTTAATCACTTCCACTTCACGTGCAATTATTGGTACCATATACCATTACTCTAGTTTCCATCTTCTCAAGATAGAGGCGCAATATATTACTACCAACTTCGTAACTTTAAATAGCAGTGGTGCTTCTCAATTTGCAACCACTCGTACGTATTTGGTAAAACATCATCCCGAAATGGAGCACGAAGCTTACTATCACATTTTACTGTTTTTATAATTGGTCTTCTATTTTTATTTACATCTTCTGCATCTGATATTCATGGAGACTTCCTGCAGTGTCTTTACCTTAACAACTCCATATCAATCTCTAAAGTTGTTTACACGCAAAACCAATTCCTCTTACTCATCTGTACTGAAGTTTTCCATTCAAAACCTTAGATTGGCATCCAACACAACTCCGAAACCCCTAAGCATTGTGACACCCCTGCAAGTTTCCCATGTTCAAGCCACCATAGCATGTTCTCAACGCCTTGGCTTACAGATTCGAACAAGAAGTGGTGGCCATGACTTTGAGGGCCTCACCTATGTTTCTCAAGTTCCATTTGTCATCATTGATCTCATAAAACTTCGAGAAATCCAAGTGGACGTAAGAAGCAGCACTGCATGGGTTCAAGCAGGGGCAAGTATTGGTGAACTTTACTATAGAATTAGCTAGAAAAGTAAAACTCTTGGCTTTCTAGCAGGTGTATGCCCCACAGTAGGAGACACTTCAGTGGTGGTGGCTATGGATTCTTGATGCGTAAATACGGCCTTTAATGTAATTGATGCTCAGATAGTCGATGTGAAGGGCAGGCTTCTTGACAGAGAAGCCATGGGTGAGGATCTTTTTTGGGCCATTAGAGGTGATGGTGGAGCAAGCTTTGGAGTTATCTTGGCATGGAAGGTAAAACTAGTTCTAGTTCTATCAATTGTGACAGTGTTCAAAGTTGTCAGGACTTTAGAACAAAATGCAACCAAGCTTATTCATAGATGGCAACTTGTGGCAAGTAAACTTCATGAGGACATTACCATTAATCTCTCATTGCAAACGGCAAATTCAAGTAAAAAAGGGAAGTTAACTGTTGAAGCCACATTTAAATCTGTATTTCTTGGGGGTGTGGATCGGCTCTTACCCTTGATGCAAGAAAGCTTCCCAGAATTCAGTTCGGTCAAAGAAGACTGTACTGAGATGAGTTGGATAGAGTCGGTCCTTTACGTTTTCGCACCTATAAATGGTAAATCAATTGAAGTTTTACCGAATAGAACTCAAGCTACAGCTTATTTTTTCAAAGCAAAATCTAATTATTTGAGACATCCTATTCCTGAAAGCGGTTTAGAAGGAATTTGGCCAATGTTTTATGAAGATGAAGCCAAAGATGTGTTAGTGGAACTATTTCCTTATGGGGGCAAAATGGATGAGATTTCTGAGTCCGAACTTCCATTCCCACACAGATCTGGAAACTTGTACTTAATTATGTACTTGGTGAGTTGGTATCACGAAGGGGATGAGGCAGCACAAAGGCACATCAATTAGAGTAGAAAGCTTTACAATTATATGGAATCTTTTGTTTCAAAGTCTCCTAGAGGTGTATATGTCAATTATAGAGACCTTGACATTGGGGTAAATAATGAAGGCTCCACAAGCTATAAGCAAGCTAGCGTTTGGGATCTTAAGTATTTCAAGAACAACTTCAAAAGGCTGGCATATGTGAAGACTAAGGTAGATCCTCTCAATTTCTTCGGGATGAACAGAGTTTACCTTCTCTCGTGTAAAATAAGCTACATTGTTCTTCCGCTTTTATGTGTGTATCCAGGGTACCATTCATCAGTAATTATCGTATTTGAAGGTTACCAATTGGATGCCTAATATGATGACTTATCATTTTTTTTTTCCATTTTAGCAGCTTCGTATATGTTTTCTATTCATCACAATTTACATACTTGATAATGAAGATATAAAACACAACAACACACTATGTTTAGTAGGAGGACCTTGAAAGCTCTAAAGATATGATGACTAAGCCTTTAGAGTAAGCTGTTTACTATGACTTTCAGCAAAATGTTTCTTATGCCTGTACTAAAATGAGTTGAAGACCTTGGGCATACTCTAATGGTGGTAATCCTAAACTCGAACACCCATAATTGTTTCACTTAGCTCGATTAGTCTTTTTAATAATGATCATAAAATGGTTATACATATATTATCTTATTGGTTGATGAAAGTTATGGAAAACATTGTTATCCTGGAACAATTTTGAGAAGGTGATTTCTCTGGTGAGATCGTCAGTCAATGGATGTGGTGAGGTTGCCTAGGTGGAAACTTGCTCATGCAACAACCACGTTTTACGGGTGTGGTTACATGAACAAAAAGTGTCGCGAAATGCCACTCCATCTTATCATTCAAACGCAATCAAAACCACCCTCATTCCCCTCACCTCTGCCTTACCCAAGAAACTGAGAATGTATCTATGATAGTGGTGAAGACCCACCCACATAATTAGAACAAGGGGGAGTCTTTTGTTCTTCCTCAATGTTATCTTTACTTAATACAATAGTTGTTCCTCCTTTTAATATGCAACTCTAATTCTTGAGGTTTTAAATAAAAGAGTTAAAAAAAATTTCAATTCAGAGAGAGTGTCAATCACTTTTACCTATCGTTTTGGGTCTTGAATTTCACTAAGTCTGAACCCTACATATCTTTGGAGAGCTATATGATAGAATCACATTTATGGGATCAAAAGTCTCAGTAATTGTTCCCCAAAGGAAAATGAGTTGAAGAGTAATTTTTAATGAATTTTATGAAGCTTTCAAACATTTCGATTTTAGCTTATGAGTTTATAAAATTGTAGGAATTCCCAAATTTGAACTAAAACCCAAAATTTGGATTTTGAATTGTTGGGATTTTGATTTTTCGATATTTTATTTGAATCCAAATAGGGAGTATTTCCTTATTTGCATTTATGTTTTCAAGTTAATGAATAACTTAAAATTAATAAATTTAAATAAGTGTATTCCGAAGAATATTCTAAAGAGCGCTGCAGCGGTTTGGGAATAGTAAGGCAATGTAGAGGATGATTTTATGCTCTCTGGTTAGCACTGCAGCAGTCAACAGAATTATAAAAACCCTCGTTTCGGGATTCCAGACCATTCCTCACGACCCCTCCACCTCCAAACACCATAATTTCGTCTCTCAACCTCTCTTCACCCTAGAAACTCCATTTTCTTCCAATTTCTTCAAGTATAACTTGGAATCTTCTATCATCTAAGCTTAAAGATATGTTATCTTGCTAGTTTTACTCCATTTCCTTTAAGCTTTCTTGGTTTAGAACGAGTTCTCCATGCTTCTCAAGGGAAAGAAGCTTTCTACATTCTTAGAGATGGATTCTTGGGTATTGAAGAGGCTTTAGAGGTTAATCTAGAGTTCTACTACTTTCATATCAGACAATGATGTTATCTTTGCTTCTCCAGAGTCCTGTTGGTGAGTCCTTCACCATTCACCCCTCCAGGTGAGTGGATTCACATCTGTAATTTCTATATTATGTATTAGAGTTATTTTCATATAGATATCATTTACTGTTTGAGTTTAGAGATTTATGGAAAGAAGTTTGAGATTTCTGTTGATTTATATGTTTTACAACTCCTAGTTTTAGAGCATGAAACTGATTTTTGCTAAAACTCATGGGATCATATTTGTTATACTGATTTTATGTAGAATTGATGATTTATGTAATTATTAGAGGCTTTTATGGTTGTTTTAATGGATTATGAAACTGATATATGAAATGGTTTTATACCTAGATAAACAACTTAGAGAAGAAAATGGAATTATGATTGCAAGCTTTGCTATTTTGAAGCATGATGTTGAGTTTTCTAATTATAAAAAGCTTGATAGTTGAGATATATTTTAGATAATTAATCAAAAGGTTTTAGAGCTTGAATCTACATGAGATTTAGAATAGTTGACGGCTGCATACTCTGTAGAGGTATGGAATCATAAATGTCTACACAAGGTGATCCCTTGGACATAACTCCATACCCACGTTTATGCCAAGATCAGACTGTTAGAATCGGGTGGATTCAGAGCTCTCAGAATACCACGAGTTTATCGTTGATAAAGAATAATCTAGAAATTCAGACATAAAAAGATTTTAGAGCATGAATCTTTGTATGACTCAGAACAATTGATGGATACATATTCTGTGTACTTGAAATCATCATGTATGTTTTCATAGTCACAGTTATGCTAAGGTCAAACTGTTAGAGAGTTAAAGGGATTCAGAGCTCACAGAGAATTAAAAGGATTTAAGAATTTTCAGATATGGATGAATGTATTTAATTAAGTTAAAAGGTAGCTATAGAGAAATGAGCTGTGTTAATGGCAATTAATCTGTCAACCTTGGTACTAAGTAAACCAGGCCAGAGATTATAGAGATTTATATTCAGAGATTACAAAGAATTTATTGTGACACTGGGGACGATGATACGTAACACCTAGATGTGACCACAGATTCATATTTAGAGTTTTGAGATCAATCTACAAGGGATGCGGTTCACGAGGAACTGGGTACCCATAGAGAATAGATTAATATTTTTCTAGGAGCTACTATACTGTGAGTTTATATGATTTCAAATATGAAAGTAAGTTAAG
Organism: Dalbergia cochinchinensis; assembly: GCA_031216125.1. Classification (NCBI taxonomy): domain Eukaryota; kingdom Viridiplantae; phylum Streptophyta; class Magnoliopsida; order Fabales; family Fabaceae; genus Dalbergia; species Dalbergia cochinchinensis. The sequence goes on from CM062370.1 coordinate 46,187,695, forward strand.
AGAATTGTTTTTGAACTATAAAATAATGATTGGAATGTATATATACTATGAACAGTTTTTAGTATTATTAATGTTATTACGATTTTATGCATTGTTCTTTGGTATCCCATGGAAGGGGGTTTCAGGTGAGGATTCACTTACTGAGTTTTGGTAACAAAACTCACCCCTCTTTCTTTTTCTTGTTTTACAGATAAAGCAGTTGCTATGGAATTTCTTCAACCCCCTTTCCCCTAGCAGTACTAGACTTTAGTTGGTAAGTCTTGCTATTATTTTGGTTTAGAGTGCTCCAACTCATTGTAGACAGGATCCCGGACCTTAAATCATGTTTAGCATTTAGCACATTATGATGGTACATTTATACTTTATATTTACAGACATATTTGTATTAATTTAACAGACGTTTGAAATAGAATAACTTATATTTTTATATGACATTATGATTTCAAACCTCCGAGACAGATTATGAAACTGTAAACATAATTATTTTGATTATTTTTTTGTTTTGAATTTAAAGAGCAGGTGATTTATATGTAGAAAATGAGAAATTTTCTGATTTTCAAGGTTTTTATGAACAGAGCATGCATGTAGAAATAGTTAACAGATCATAAGGCTTACGTGAGAATGAGATTTCTGACGTGCTAGTCACATTCCTAGATCGGGTTGTGACTGCAACTCTCCCTATCATTTTAGTTTTTATGTTGTTTATTTAGTAAATTGACTTCCTTTCATAATTCCTTTCTCATTTTTACTATTTGTTTCAAATATTCCCAATCTCTTTATACTTATGTGGGCTTGGGGGCAGTTCAGGGCCAAAGGTCTAATTGACAGCTATATTTACAATGCGAACAAATATGTTTATTCCAGGAATAAGTTTTTTTATACTTATTCCATTGAATAACTTTTTATAAATATCGAATCTCATCAATCTAACCGTTGAATTGTAAGTTACCACTACATAGATCAACTGTATAAAATTTCAAAATAGTTTGATACTTTATCGTCCCTTTTTATTTGGACATATAACGTAGTTTTGAAAATACATATAAATCTTGAGTGTTTGATAATATATTTGTCAGTGACCAATTTTTCTAAAATTTAGTATGCTTGATCAGTAGGATAATATTACATGATTCAATGGTTGGATTGATGAAATATGTTGTTAATAAGAAAATATTCAATGGAATAAATATAAAATCCTTACTCTTGAAATAAATGGATCCCTCCTCATTTATAATATCCAAAAGTGGGTGTTTGAAGTTGCCCAAGCCCACATCTTTAGCCCCATTAACTTGGGTGTTAAAATAATAATACTTAGTATTTCATTATGAAATACAAAAATATTATTTAAACGCTCAAAATGTGGTGTCTATTGGGATACCCACTTAACAACCACTAGATGTGATGGGGATCCCATACACTCCATCCATCACATCACATCCAATGGTTATGAAGTGGGTGTCCCAATAGACACCTACTTTTTGGGTGTTTAAATAGTATCACCCTATCCCCCTGGAGGTATGGTAACCCCTTTCTCTTTTTTTTCCCCTTTATTTTTTTTTTTGTTTTTGTTTTTTTAATATTGTTCTTTGTTTATATTATATTGTCTTACTCTTGACTACATGAGGTTTGATTGACTTCCCTTAGAGTAATCTTATCTTGACACCAAAAAAGTGGGTGTCTACTCAAACACCCACTTTATAACCATTGAATGTGATGGTGGTCCTCACTTATCCTTAATATTCATCACATTCAATGGTTATAAAGTGTGTGTCTAAATAGACACCTACTTTTTAGGTGTTAAAATAGCATTACTCTTTCCCTTATGGCAAGTTTATCCTTATAGCTACAGTGTTTGAATCATAGAAATAGAGGAGAACTAGCTCACATATTGAGAACTAGCCCTACTTTGGTGGCTTATGAATCTTGGCTCCAAAGGATGATCCCAAGAATGATTCTTCTCACTTCAACACCACCCAATCAATACCAAACCCTCCCTTAAATAGTGAAGGATGAAATATTAGAGTGAGAATTGGTGAGAAATTGAAATTCCAAACGGTTAGTTTTGTAGGTAGTGATGAGTATAACAAGTTTTGTGAAGATAGTTTATGGTTTTAACAAGATTTGGCTATGAAAATGAAGGTTTGAAATCAAGTATTGAAGCTTATTGAGGTGTGAGACCCCAAGTACACGTGTCAGTGGACAAGTTTCGTATAGCCTTAAGGTCTCCCGGGACCTACCCATGCTATCGGTCCTGAATTTCACTAAGTCTGGATCATACACCTCCTTCGAGGGCTATATGTTAAAGCCATTTTCTTGGGATCAAAAGTCCCGGCAATTGTTCCCAATGGCAAAACAAGTTAAAGAGTGATTTTTAACGAATTTTATGAAGTCTCCAAAAGTTTTGTTTTTTGCCCATAAGTTTAGCAAATCGCAAAGTTTCTCAGATTTGAACTAAAACCCAAAATTTGGATTTTGATTGGTTGAGATTTTGATTTTTATGATATTTTATTTGAATCCAAATGGGGGGTATTTCCCTACTTATATTTATGTTTTAAAGTTAATGGAGAGTAAAACCATTAACTTAAAATTAAGAAATGTAAATAAGTGAGTAGTGAGACAACCCAGATACCAGAGCACTTTGAGTGGTGTTGTTGTTACATAATTTTGTAGAACAGCCTCGCTGCAGCGAGCAGACGAGACAAGAAGCTCGCTATAGTGATATATGTTCGCTGCAGCGAGCAGTCGATGACAGTATAGTATTAGAAAAATGACGCTATTTTACACAATATCAGAAAAAAGACACTGTTTTACTTATGGCCTCTCTTTAAAACCCCAAGGGCTCGGGTTCTTCCCCATTTTGGGAGACAAAACCGAACCTTTCCCCCTTTTTCCTCTTTTTTTCCTTCTTCTTCTTCCAACCTAAGATCAAATCCTCTTCCTTCATGATCCAAGGTAAGTTGTTGTTGTTGATTTATGTTAGATTCCCTTGCGTTCTTCCTTTCCCTTGTTATGGGTTGTTATATTTCTCCATTGTTGTCAAGTCAGTGCTCTCCCAATGTTATTAGAGCTAGATTAGAGTTGTTTAGGGATTAGCGGAGACTAATCTTGAGTCAATGTCACTCTATGGCAGTAGTTGGTGTCATTCCATACTTCATAGGTCAAGTTGGTGGTGCCCACGTACTCCCGCCTTCAAACAGTGAGTAGGTTCAAACTCATGGCCTTATTTTAGCCATTATGACTATGTTTGATGCATGATCTTTGTGAAATATGAAATTTGAGATGAGCAAAAGTATATAATATGATTTTATATGATTATGTCAAGTTAGAAAAATTATGATTTATGATGATAGCGTGAAAGAATGAGTTTTTCAAAACCATGAGACCATGATTGTTACGTTATATGCTTTAGAAAAATGTTTTACATGATTAAGAATGGATTTATTGAGAAAATATATATTGTAGCAACTTTGCTTTTTATCAAATATGTTTTATGAGTTTATGACAACATTATATTTTCAAGATTTAGATTTCAAGTTATGTTTTGAATATCAAGTTGAGATAGCTATAAATATGTTAGAGAAATGTGAACAAGAGTATGACCCAGTTATACGGATAAAAATGTTAAATGATTTTTGACTTTTATGATTACGAACCTCAGTACTTTGAGCTATGATTTTAGATTATCAAATAGATGGAAAGTTATGGTAGTTTAAGATTTGAATTTAGAACTTCAGTTTTGTGGTACCAAGAGATACGGAATTCAGTATGATTCTTAGCAACTGCCAGACACATATTCTGTGGGTTTGAGATCAGGTTGCCTACAAATGGGTAATCCCTTGGGCACAATTCTCATAGTCATAGTTATATTAAAGTCAGATTGTTAGAGTTATATGAATTCAGAACTCCCAGTGTACTAAAATTTAGGGGCTCTGTTCGTCAGGGACTGAGTACCTATTTTTCAATTATGGTTTTGTCAAACTAGTTTAGACGGTAGAGATCAGGAAACAGACAGTTAGTTAACGGCTGTATGGGATCATTAACCTTGGTACCAAGTTGTCCATCAGTGCACAATATCGCCCCACAGCAGATACAGATAACAAGACCTAGTTAGGTACCCACAGCTCGTCCGCCAGGGACATTTGACTTTACAGCTTCAATTATTATATATGTATTTATTCAAATTTCGTGACATCAAGTTCCCTAAGCTGTGCCGTACTTTAGTTAAAATGATTTCATGTTGCTTGTGAAATTTCAATTGTGTGTTCATGAATTTACGAAATAAGAAATGATTTTCTTTTAAAGTAAGAACTTGGAGATGCTTTTCTATAAATTTACAAATACAGAGATATTTTTTCTATATACAGTTGTGCGTATGAATATTAAATGATTTTGAATGTTACATGCTTGATATTATATATATATTCCTTGGTTGTCCTATGTGGGTGATGGGTGAGAGCTCACTCACTGAGTCTGTTGACTCACCCCTCTCCCTTCCTCTCATAATTGCAGGTACAAGTTCAGTTTCAGCTCAATTCAGTTGACTCAGCTTTTTCCCAGTGGTGAGCCTTATTTTGGAGTAAGGCTTAGTATAGGTTTATGTTAGTATTAGCAGGCTCCAATAGATGTGCAGGCAGGATCTGAGCTATGCATTATTTTCATATATTGTATTAGATTTCAACATTTTAAATAGTTATGTATATGTTTTCAGAGTTTAAGTACGAATTTCAAATTATGAAATTTGATTAGATTATGTAATAGATAAGCTATGTAGTTACGATTCAGTTTTTAAAGGTTAAACATGTTTTCAGATCAAGGTTCATATTATGTGATGAGATAATTATGACTTCGTGATCAGTAGAATGGATTAAAAAGAGATTTTTCAGATCTTGAATATCAATTACTTCTAGTTTTATGAATTTAAATCATATGTTTTGAACAAAGAAATGGATATTGGATTAGAAGAATAATCATGTTTTAAGGATAATATTATGTTATTATATGCATATAGAGAGATACGTCACCCAGAAGGCTTACGTGGGGATGAGATTCCTCACATGCCGGTTACATTCTCAAGTCGGGTCGTGACATGAGGAGCAACAATGGTAGCTGTGTGTGCAGCAAGCTTGGCCGAGAATGTGCATTCAATGGAGTGATAAGGTTAAATATTGTATTTATCTTGTATTAAAGTATAAATATCATGTAATGTAATTGTGTAATTCTTAAAGAAAGATAATAAAATGGAGGGTTAGGATTTGATTTTGTAATTCAAGATCAAATCTTAGCCTTACACTTAGATTGAATGGATATACACTATCCATTTATAAAAAATTAAATTATCTTTCAGTGTTAAAAATTACACACCGAAATTTTATCGAACCAGTAAAACACCATACTCGAGTAATCCAACATTGTCCAAAAATTAATTTTAGATATAAAATTTTTATTTCTAACTATTTCTAACTTTAACCCTCTCTTTTCTCAATTCTGGGCATCGCTCAGTCCTGGATATGGGGTTTCAGCTGTCTCAATGGGCCTGCAAATTACTATTCTTTTTTTTTTTATAAATCTGTTGAACTATCCTCATTATTATTGAAACTGTCAGATTTTTAAAATTACGACTAATAAAGCTCAAATTAATTTTTAAATAATTTTTATGGTGTTACAAAGGGCTCATTTAGCACATTTGATAGAATAATAGCTAATAATATAAAACCTGATAAGATAATATCTAATAGTATAAGATCTGATAAACTTTTAATATTATTCAATATTTGGTGTAACACTATGTAAGATATTCGATTTTATGTTTAGATATATCATACTATTTATTTACAAATAATTTTAATATCTTAATTAAATATTAAATCAAATCAAATAATAGTAAAATAGGAATTTTTATTCTAACAATTTTAAAATATTATATTTATGTATATATTTACTAATTATAATTTAATTTTTATAAAATGTTATTATTTATTTCAACATTTTATTATTATTATTTATTATTTCAATAATATATATAAATAAAAATAGTATTTTATATATTTTAATATTTATATTTTTAATCATAATTATTTGAATTTAAGTTACTGATCCTTACTTTTATATATTACATATTACATATTATTTATTTATATATTGTATTAGTTAATAATTTATAATTTTGTATTATGTATCATTTATTTAAAATGTTTATTTATTATTATTTTATTTTACTTATTGTTTATAAATTATATTTATATTTATATTTATATTATTTATTTAATAATTATTTTATTTTAATAAAATATTTAAAAAATGATCTTTTACGTTAAAAGCTAATCAGACTTAATATGGCATTCCCATACTATATTGAGTTATACAACACTTTAACATATAATGGTTATGATATATAAGGTAATACAATACGTTATCTGTACCAAATAATAGATAAAGACATAACCTATAGTATTAGCTTATACGATCATGCCTAATATATCATATCAAACACCCCCTAATTGTTTAGTTATTAAATTTTAAAATTTATTCATGAACTTTTTCTCTCTCATAATCTCTGTTTTTTTATCGCAAGTTTTAAAATAACTAGTCAAAGAAAAATTTAATATAGTGCAATTATTTTTAAAAAAAGTTAAGGATACCAAATTTTTTTCAAAGATATGATTACTTTTTCCTTAAACGGCATTTATGTGGAAACGGAATGAATATAATAATTATATACTATAAAAAGGGAATGAATCTAAGCAGTTAATCACTTTCTATTTGAAGGAGGAATAAGATATTGAAAAAGAAAAAGAAATTGATATAAAGGAAAGATATAAGATTTTGTTAGTTGAGATATTTTTATGAAAGTTTATATTTGTATAATGTATTTGATAAGCTTAAATAATGGTAAGGATAATAGTAAATAAAAGTAGTTGATACTCTAAATGAAAAATGAATTGAATTAAACTTGAGGACAATGATACTAAAAGACAGTTGTTTGCAGTTGAAGTAGATTGCGACGTTACTATGTTAGACAAATCACATTCATACACATCATTCTAAAATGGAGTTTTGCAAGAAAAGAAATGGATGATATATCATTCAATCGTATATTTCATTTTTCACCGATGAAAAACTAATAAATACAGTAATTATATCAAGCAATTGATTTATTAATAATAATTTACAATTAAAAATTATAATCCAGCTTAATTTATACTATTATGTAAAAAGAAGTTGGGTTAATAATTAATTTGTGGTATCTTCTCACCCTATTTAATATATTTTCAAGTCCACAATACTTTTTGAAAACTACCATTCTCATATTCACCCCACATTCTTAAAACCACCTCACATTCTTTAAAACTATGACACTCGATTTATTTTGCAACTATACTTCTCTATCTATTAATCCAAACAAACCACTTCTCTTGCTTATCTTCATATTTTTCTCTTCATTTTCACAAATCAATACCAATAAAAAAAGACAACTCAACAGACATGGTAGAATCTGTCGAGTTGCTAGTAAATATAAAATGCATAATAATTGACAATTAATAATTATAATCCCACTTAATAACTATAAAATATTAAGCAAATAATTATGACTATCAATCAAACAATTATATTATAGCCCACGAAAGCTTTAAGAAAGTAGGCTATATAAGTGAGTAAATTATAGAATATATTACACAATGCACTCCATATTAGTCATCTCCTTCTGTTGATCTTAATGGTAGTGTTAATTTATGATTAATTTTTTATTTTATATTATTTTTATTTATCTTCTTTCTAACGGTACAATTTATTTTTGCTCATTATTCAATGCCTTACCTTTTATCTTCTTCCTTCCATTTGAGGCAATCATAACCTACAATCAATAAAATTTTACAAATCGAATTTATTGAAGGAAGAGAATACTTACATTTTTACTATGGTTACTAATAATATGAGAACTTTTCAAATTGCAATGGATAAGATCTAATTTTTTGATGTTAATGCTTCGATTTTAAATCTCTTTGTTGATTTTTATTTTTTATATATATATATAAAAGGTAAAAGTTAAAGGACAATGATGAACAGTATGGGAAGAAATTCACAAAGGGGAATGATGGATACTGTGAAAAGAAATCCATGAATGGTTTCAAGGCTTATTATTTGTTTCATTTCCTATTATATATCGCCAACAGTATTGAGAAAACCATCTCACATGCTGCTAGACTTAAATCCATGACACTCCATCTCATTTGGAATATCTCTTTATTTTTAGATAAATTTATTTTTTTAAATATTTATTAATTTCATATTATAATAAAATTAAAAATTTTATTTTAATAATATCCTTAAATAATTAATAACTATTAATATAATCTTTTATTTTTAACTATTTAATATGCTTTATAATTAATTACTATTAGAATATATTAATCCATACATTATAATTTTATATAAAAAATATTGTATTATCATATTATCTATTTTTTTAATATTTATATTTATCTAAATTTAACAGATATTTTGTAAGTACTAGAGTAGAGAAGAAATAACTGGATACTTTTACCGTATTCACTGAACGTCATTCTACCATTAATTAGTAGTGAAAGTCACCACTAATTTATATGCATTGATTTCATTTTTAAAAAATATAATTCCTAAAATAAATGCACAACTGAATAATAAGTTCTCACCATTGTAACTCAAAGCAGCACATTTAATGCTTTGCTTGACCAATAGGTCATATATTAACCCCAAAACTTGTGTTTTCGGAAGATGACTCTCAAAAAATTGTTGACAATTTTTCTTAATTTTGACATTTCCTTTTTTTTTTTTTTTTGGTAAAACGTTAGAGAAATACACCACGTGTAGCCGAATGAGTTGGCTATAAATATCAGAGTTCCCAGCAGTTTAGAAACATAGGCAATTGACATAAAAATGGCCAGCTCGAATGTAAAACTAGTTCTCTTATGTGTCACCACCATTTTCATCACAATTTCCTCTGCAACTTCTAGTTCTGCTAGCCATGAGAGAGGTTTCCTCCAATGCTTTAAGCCAGGCCTGAAAAGCAACACAACTTCAGGGATAATATTCACCAAAAGCGGTTCTTATAAAACTGTCTTACAGTCTTCCATAAGAAACACAAGATTCTTGGCCATTTTAATGAATATCTCTTTTAACAAACAAAAAAAATATTGTCCAAAGATTCAAATTCAAATCACAAGTTTCCAACCTACAAAATTATCTAATTAAGTTATAAGGTAAATATAATTTTTATAATTGCGTAATATCAAATTTTTATCAATTGCATAAAAAAATCAAAACACTATAATAGGTACAGTAAGCACCAAAATTAGTTTTGATCTCTTAATATTTAAAATAATTATCCATTTGGCCTGTAATATATATTTTGATATTAATTTAATCCTTAGATTGATGGTTATTTTATATTATAAAAAGTCAATTAACATAAAATAAAAAAATTCAATTTTTTTTCTTAGGATATCCACCATTCATACTAGTATCTAATATTTTCAAGATGAGAATTTTCCTAAGAGAATAAATTTCTGATTATGAGACCATTTTCATATAGGCCATTAAAAATTGAATCCTAGTTAAAAATTTAATGAATCTTTTAACTAACTACTAATTCTATTAGACCTCATGGTTAAATTTAATTACTAATTTAAAGTTCTGCATATCTTTTGAGAGGATTTACTTTTTATATATATATCAAACGAAAATAGCTTGGTTTAGTACACTTGAATTTATATTCAAAGAACTAATCTTTTCCAAAAATTTGAACGAAGAGTTCGAGTTTGATCAATCCTCTGTAGCTAATCCATTGTACGTCCCTAACGTGAGCTGTGACCTGAGGTCTTTATGACGAAGTTATGTGGAAGCTTATATTGCCATATATTCAAGATACAAAATTGGCGAAGGATTAGTTGGTTCCTTTGAATTTGGGACCAACGTTAGTTGTCTTCCAAAATTAGTTGAAATTACTAATATGGTCTTCTTTTATTTTTTTATTTCATTCTGTCACCCTTCTTAAAATTTCCATCCTGCCATCATCTTCTTTCTCCATCTTTGCTTTTGTCCTTAACAATTTGCTACCATCCCCACCATCCCAAAATGTTTCCCCAAATGTTTAAGGAAGTGGTCCAGCCAGGGGCAGATGCACGTTAGGTGGGGGCTTATGCCCCACAACAATTTTGATTTTTTTGAATAATTATCGAGTGATATACAACTTTGCCCCCATAATTTTATTAAATCTGATCTCATATTAATTTTAAATAAAATAAAATAATAAAATATAATATTATTTATTTATTTTTATACTAATATATATTTTTTGTTCTATTATTAAAATTTTCTGGATTCGTTACTTGCTCTAAGTGACTATCATGAAGCAAACACACAAAAGAAAGGTGAAAAATGTCACAGAGAACAGCTTGCAAAGGAACACAAGGGGAGACCCATACAGTAAAAAATTGTTAAATTGCATAAAGTGATATTCAGGGAAGTTTTTGAAAACCACAAGGGTAGGATTAGATGAACTCGTCGGAGTCTTGTTAGAAATTTCATCCAAGAAGATTTTGAAGTCAAGCTAATAGTTAGAATGAGTTCTCTGAGAGAGAAAGGGACAGATCTAGAAATTGGTGGTCATCAGTGCATTGATTTCTGGCAAACGATGAGTGGGTAGCCAGGGATAATAGGAGGTGGGAACAAGGGTGGTGTGGCTAAAACGGTGGTTAATGTTAATAAAGGATAAATTTACAATTTTAAAAATAATATATTTTGTAAAATATTTATTTGATAAATTTTTCATTAAATCTAAATCATATAAAATAAATCTAACAATAACAAATAAGCACGCTAACATTGGTCCCCAGCATAGGGACCAACTAATCTTGGCCAACAAAATTGGGGTAGCTAATCCATTGTACGTCCCTAACGTGAGCTGTGACCTGAGGTCTTTATCACGAAGTTACGCGGAAGGTTATACTGCCATATATAGAAGATACAAAATTGGTAGTGGAATTTGCATCTGGCCTGCGACAGCGACAATTCAAACTAATGGCTTCAAGAAGGACCACAAATCCTTCTAATTTTATCGGTTTAAATTACTATCGTGTGGGAAATTATCTTTTATATGGAGAATGAGTGAATGATTACCATTAATATGGGTTTGGGGCAAATATTACACATAGGTGGAGTTGTGAATCATGTCTAAAGCCAAATTTCAGTGAAGTGAAGCAATGAAGTGAGTGAAGTGAAGCAGACCACGAGGAGCACGCAGGCCAACAGTGAAGTGAAGTAAAGCATCCGTACCAACAGTGAAGTAAAGCATCTGGACCAACAATGAAGTGAAGCAGACAAACGCGGACTGAAGCGGACCACGAGGAGCACGCCGACCACGAGGAGCACGCAGACCATTGCTTTCCAACTCTACCTCACAAACAGACACAGCCTTGAAAACCAAACATACGGAGTAATAAGGGAAGAGACGGAAGCGGGAGTATATAAAGAGAGTAAAGTATTTAGATATTTTTCTAATAAAACCTTGCCACAGGCAAGATTTCTTCTGAAATCTCACCACTGGCAGTGTCCTTTCTGAAATCTCGCCACTACCACTTTTATACATAGAGGATATAGCGAGATTCTTATTGACAACTTGACCCATGCATTGAAATATCGTCATTACCAATATTATTTATAGGTTGTGGCGAGATTATATAATCTTTTACTCTGATTTTGGAAAAAATGGAAGCGATAATATTTCACCGACATCATATATATATATATATATATATAAATTCATTTTTAAACTCATATTAATGCATATAACAACCTCAAAACTAATATGAAAAAAAAAACCCTATCGTGTTTCATAATATTAATCATTTTGAATAAATTAATTTATTAAAAAATTAATGTATTTAACTATTTTTTTTATGATCTTATTGTTAATTGATTATTTTTACAATGGCGGAAATTAAAAGGACAAATACATCTCGTATGAATGCTTAAACTGTCCTATGGTTACAATAGTTTAAATAAACATGAACTTTTTGGTTTATTAGGGTATCCATTATCTATTAAGGTGACTAATCCCTCAAAGACATAGAACTTTCTAACTAAGCAGTAAATCTTTGATCAAGAAAATATTTTTATACACACCTTTAAGAATCAAACCATTTACAAATAAAAGTAAACTTTAATTATATATGTAAATGTTAAATTTGATTTAAATTAAAAATAAATTTATTTAATACTTATGCACATAATAAATTTTTATACTTATTAAAACTATACAAATTGTGCTATAATTTTTTTGAATGTCCAATATATTCACTATTAATAATAATAACTAATTACTTCTAGGCAAAATCTTGGGTCCGGGTAAACCTCTAGGCACAATAATCATGCTAATAATAAAACTATACTACACGTTGCATAAGAATTAATTAAAACGGAGAAATATTGAAGAGTGGCGGCTATGAAAATTTCAAGCATATTGCATTATAAATTCCCTTTGATAGTTAACTCTTATATGATATGTTTGGTATGAGATAAAGGTAGAATTAAAATTTTATAAATTTGATCCAAAAGTTATAAGTGTGTCACTCTTGAATCTAATCTATGAAAATGTTATCTTTATTCAAATTTTATCTGCATATAAGCATACTCTATGTTAATTATAAGATCATTTTAATGATTATTATCTTCCGTATTAATTTATATCTTAAATATATTTTTTGTTCCTATGAAATAAGAGAAATTTGGTTGTGATTCAGACATTTGGAAAACAATTTGATTTTACTGCATGTTGTAAGCCGACTAATGTTAAATGTTAAGTTGGCTAATAAACCATCCAATTATCTAATCTTATTTAACAATCAATTATTCTATGGTGGCATCTCATAGTATATGTGTCAAAACTTTCACTCAATAACTCATTAGATCAATTCTATAATTTATCTTACTCCATCACGTAAATTATTTTATAATAAAATTTTGACCCATATTATGATATATCTCGAAAGATACACCGACTATCATGTAGTATATTTTTTTAGTTAATTTAGCATTAAACAGAGATAGACCAATGTTGGGACCATAATCAAACCAGTTTGGAATTTTTTTCAACAAAAACAAACAAAAAAAATCTTTTCAAAGATATGATAAACCAAAATTCACTTATTTCAAAATGTCAAATAATTCAGCCGTTGGGTGCCTAAAATTCAGATATTAGAAAACAGGAGTATTCAATAATCCCAAGACTTGTCTAAACGAGTGGCCTGCGTAAGAGGAAGGTACTTAAGTTGATCCATCTATCACCTGTACCATTTATTACGTTGATATATCGTATTCAATTGTACAACTTGCGTGCGAGTTGAGTCATCAATCGATTCATGTTAAGCTGTATTCCCTTTATCTAATTTGCTAATTTAAGTTCCTAAATTTTTAAACACCTAAATATTATATTTATAAAATATATGAAGCTTATCACTTAAAATTTATTTAACTTGAGTTTTTAATTTTTATTTTTTATTTTTAATTTTCTGATTTTTTTAAATTTATGAAGGAAAAATTAAAAATTTTGAAAATAGAGATCAATTTGGTTTAAATTTACAGTTTCAGTTTTTTAATTTTTCAAAATTTATGAATAAAAAATTAAAATTTATAGTTTTCAGAATTTTCAATTTTTTCTTCACAAATTCTAGAAAATTGGAGAACTGAAAACTAAAAACTCAAACCAAATAACCTCTAAATTCTGAAAAACTTAAAAACTCAAAACTCAAATTAAACACTCACGTTCACATGCATCCATGGGTGTCTTGAAAATAACATTATCCGTTCTCTGTATATTTGAGGAAGTAATAATAATAATAATCTCGACCTCTACTTTACGTGCTCGAATCGTCATGCAACACGATAGAAGCATGCGTTGTAAAACTTGATAGGTTACTATAAATTGGAGACTTCTAATTTCGAAATTTGCAACTTCCTTATGTCATATGCCACAACACCATCAACAAAAATGAAGTCTGTGAGTTCATATTTCATTGCTATTGTAATTGCTCTGCTATTTTCTTTTTCATCTTCATCAGCAGCACTTGATTCTTATGAAAACTTCGTTCAATGCCTTTATAACTATTCCCCTAGCTCGTCTGATGTTGTTTACACCCAAAACAACTCCTCTTTCTCATCCATACTTCAGTTTTCCATTCACAACCGCTTGTTCGAAACCAACTCAACCCGAAAACCCCATGTCATTGTGACACCTGTTGAAGTGTCCCAAGTTCAAGCCACCATAATCTGTGCCCAACGCCATGGCATGCAGATCCGAACACGAAGTGGTGGCCATGACTTTGAGGGTCTCTCCTATGTTTCTGAAGATCCATTTGTCATGGTTGACCTCATAAACTACAGAAACATTGAAGTGGACGTAGAAAACAGGATTGCATGGGTTCAAGCAGGGGCAACTGTTGGTGAACTTTACTATAGCGTTAGCAATAAAAGCAATACTCTTGGGGTTCCAGCAGGTGTCTGCCCCACCATGGCAGTTGGTGGACACTTCAGTGGTGGTGGCTATGGATTCTTGCTGCGTAAATATGGCCTTGCTGCTGATAATATAATCGATGCTCACATAGTTGATGTGAAGGGTAGGTTTCTCGACAGAGAAGCCATGGGTGAGGATCTCTTTTGGGCCATCAGAGGTGGTGGAGTAGCAAGCTTTGGAGTCCTCCTTGAATGGAAGGTAAAGCTAGTTCCAGTTCCATCAACTGTGACAGTGTTCAAAGTTCCCAGGACTTTGGAACAAAATGCAACCAAACTTGTTCATAAGTGGTCGCTTGTGGCAAATAAACTTGATAAGGAGCTAACGGTTAGGATAAACTTGAAAAGGGTGAACTCAAGTAATAAACAAGGAGAGCTAACAATGCAGGTTACATTTGTGTCCATGTTTCTTGGAGGTGTGGATCAGCTCATACCCTTGATGCAAGAGCGCTTCCCAGAATTGGGTTTGGTCAAAGAAGACTGTACTGAGATGAGTTGGATAGAATCAGTCCTCTACATAGGTGGATATCCAAGTGGTCAAGGCCCTGAAGCTTTGCTGAACAGGACTGAATCTTCTGTAAGGTTTTTCAAAGCCAAATCAGATTATGTGAAAGACCCCATTCCTGATTCTGTGGCAGAAGGTTTGTTGCCACTTTTTTCTGAAGATGAGGCCCAATCTGCGTCAATGACGCTCCACCCTTATGGGGGCAGAATGGATGAGATTCCAGAGTCTGAAATCCCATTTCCACACAGATCTGGAAACATATGTAAAATTCTGTACATTGTTTATTGGCAAGAGGAAGGGGATGCTGCGGCGCAAAGGCACATCAATTGGATGAGAAGACTTTACAGTCACATGGAACCTTTTGTATCAAAGTCCCCTAGAGAGACATATCTCAATTATAGAGATCTTGACATTGGGGTAAATGACAATGGCTACACAAGCTACAAGCAAGCTAGCATTTGGGGTCATAAGTACTTCAAGAACAACTTCCATAGGTTGGCAAAAGTGAAGACCAAGGTTGATCCCCAAAACTTCTTTAGAAACGAACAGACCATACCTTCTCTTGCGGAGGATATTATGATTGACGCAAACAGAAATCCTTGGGGGCAACAAAGGTAATTTACAAAATAAGCTTCTTTGTTGGGCTGTTAAGCCCCGCTGTCTATCAAAAAAAATAAGCTGCTTTGTTGGGCTGCTAAGCCCCGTTGTCTATCTTTGTTGGGCTGTTAAGCTCCGTTGTCTTTCAAAAAAATATAAGCTACTTTGCAAAGCTTATATGTGTGTGTATCGTCTGTTAATAAATAGATCAGAGCATATATTATCTCTTGTTCTGATTAAAAAAAAATAAGCTGCTTTGTTGGGCTGCTAAGCCCCGTTGTCTCTCAAAAAAAAAAAGCTACTTTGTTGGGATGCTAGGGCCGTTGTCTCTCAAAAGAAAACAAGCTGCTTTGTTGGGCTGCTAGGCCCCGTTGTCTATCAAAAAATAAAAGACGCTGCTTTGTTGGGCTGTTAAGCCCCATTGTCTCTCAAAAATGAAAAAAAGCTGCTTTGTAAAGCTTATTTGTGTCCCCAGTTAATAAATAAATAGATCAGAGCATGTGGTTTCTTCTGCCCTTGATATTTTTAAATATTTCTCCCCTACTGTAGTCGTTATGAGTACGAATTTATATTGATTGGGAAGAAAAAGTACGAATTCATTTTATTTTGCTGTCACGCGTTTTTTTCTTAGGTCAATAATTTGCTGGCCCGTTAAAAAGTCAGTCCATCGGTTCTGTAAGGCAACATTTAAGCCCACATCATCTTTGTCCAGAGATAAAACAAAAAGGCTAAAATTTGAAGCCCAATGCCCATTAACTGAGCATAAAGCCCGATCAAAAAAATAAAAAATAAAGGAAGAACCAAAAATAAATAATAATAATAATAACAATAATCTAAAGGAAAAAAAATAATAATAATAAAAACTATAGGTTATGTTCACTGTAGCATCTAATCTTTAAAAATATGCAAATTAATCCTATAATTTTTCATAAATGTATATTTTAGCCCAAATGTCCTATATCTCTTAATTTTAGAGTATATACAAATTGATTCTATGCACGCTCTTAAACTTACAGCCCAATATCCAAAAATTTCCTAAATTTGTTATATTTTTGTTAATAAATGAAGAAAAATTTAATGAAACAACCTATTTATATATTCAAAAAAGTTTAAGGGATCAAACTACTCAATGAACAATTTTAATAAAAAGATTTCTAAAGAATTTTTATTTGGTACATAGATAGGGTCAAAGGCCCGAGAAATAAACAAGACTACACAATGATAATAGTTCGCTTGACCCCCAAAAAAAAAATTATTTAAGAAGTAAAGTTTTAACAAGCTGAATTGATACTATGTTTAGATAATGGGAACCCTTTGACAAATAAATAAATAATGGGTAGCCGAATAAACAAGGGAATAATGAGTAACAAAAGAAATAAAAAAATAAAAATATTATATCGATTCAGTTTGGATAAGTTTTTATATATTTTTTTAATTGATTCTTTTAAATAACATCTTTTGAAAATATAAAAGTTAATTTATATTTGGATGTAAAATTAATTTATTTTAGATATAGTATTAAAATATCGTCATTTATTCTTTGCCATCTTTTTTATTCTATTAAAACAATCTTATTTGGAAGTTGAAGTGCCAATTTGGATTTTTTTTTTAAAAAAGATTTTGTATTTATCTTTTTAAAATTAGATCTTTTAAAAGGTAAAATTTATTTTATTTTTGAATGTGAACTTAATTTATATTTGGATGTAATATTAAAAAAGTTTTATTTATTTTTAAATATTTTTTCATGTTATAAAAATAACTTTTTCTAAAGGATGAAAATTATAGCTTTTGAAGAAACAGTCTTTTTATAATTTTTTTAGTGATTCTATTTTTATTTAAAAATTAACACAAATATATAAAAATAGTTTTCAATAAAATAAATATTTTTTATTAAAATAACCAGATGCAAACGAGTTCGACAATTATAACTTATGAAAAGGTCTCTTTATAAAATTCGCATAAACATATAATAAACATACAAAAACCCTTTTTAATAAATTTCAATAATTGCCCACAAATGGGACTCAACGAACGAATTCATAATATGACAACTTTTAATAATATATCAAATACTGTAATATTTCTGACCAATAATATTTAAATTTTATATTATATTAACATCTTAATAATATAATATATTGTTATAAATATTATAATAATATACCATTAATATAGTAGTAATATAATATTATATCATTATTATAATAATATTATATTATGTTATATTATTAATAATTTAATATTATTATATTATTATAAATAGTATTATTGTATTTATACTATTCATAATAATATTAAAATATTATATTATTAATGATAATATTTTTAACAATTTATAATATATTTGATAAAAAAATAAGATTAAAAAATAAAACGATGAAGAAGTGGGGAAGCTCTGCTTTCCCTGCTTGGTAGTTAATCCACCCGCTTTCAGATATACACGCTTTGTTGGTGGCACGCTTTAAAGTCATGTTTTATGTTATTTCTTTAACGGTTTAGTTATTAAATTTTTATAATTTATTCATGAACTTTTTTCTCCCTCATAATCTCTGTTTTACGTTTATCGCAAGTTTTAAAATAACTAGTCAAAGAAAAATTTGATATATTGCAATTGTTTTTTAAAAATTAAGGATACTAAATTTTTTTCGAAGATATGATTACTTTTTCCTTAAACGACATTTATGAATGAATATAATAATTATATACTATAGAAAGGACTGAATCTAATCAGTTAATCACTTTCTATTTGAAGGAGGAATGAGAAATTGAAAAGGAAAAATAATTTGATATACAGGAAAGATAAAAGATTTTGCTAGTTGACATATTTTTGCGAAATTTATATTTATGTAATGTATTTGATAAGCTTAAATAAAGGTAAGGATAATAGTAAATAAAAGAAGTTGATATTCTAAATAAAAAATAAATTGAATTAAACTTGAGGACAGTGATGCTAAATGAGAGTTACTTGCAATTATAGTAGATTGCGATGTTATTATGTTAGACAAATTTTATATATATAAAAGGTAAAACTTAAGGATAATGATGAACATTATGGGAAGAATTTCACAAAGGGGGATGATGAATAGCGTGTTGAAGTGTATGTGTGTGATACATGTCTTATCAGTTATTACATATATATTTTCTTTTATAAACTCAGTTATTACATATATGAGCAGCCAAATAAATTGCCAGACACTATATTTTGGAATATTTCTTTTATAATCTTCCTTTTGTTCTAATTTTTTTTAGTTTGGTTTGCTCTAGTTGGGTTTACGTTGTTGTAATTATTTTTTTTCAGTTTGAATTATCATTCAAAGTGTGTTAAATTGATAATTCTGTGCCTAATTTTATTATTTTTTAAATTTAAATATATTTTTATATATTTATTTAATAAGATCCAATTCAATCAGTTTAACCAGCAACTCATTGATCCAGTGTTTTTATGAGTTTTTTACCTATATAAAATAAACAAAATCATATATAATATATATGCCCTGATATCAAAAGGATTACACATTTGTCCTGTTTTTAATTATATAAAAATCGGTTTAAACTGATTTCAGTCTAAACAAAAACGACACTCATATGCATTTGGTCAAGAATTGACTTAACTCGATTTGCACAAAATCGGTTTAAATTGATTATTGCAGCATGTCAGTGTGTGTCAGAACGAGTCTAAAATTGGTTTAACTTGATTTTAGAATCGGTTTGGACCAATTTTTGACATGTTTTGACACTGACATGCTGCAATAATCGATTATTGTTTCCAAAATCAATTTGAACTGATTTTAAGCTGTTCGGTCTCAATCTTTCAACCAACAGCAAAAGAATACATTGGAAATTTAATTGGTCCCATTGGTACTAACCACTACCTTACCCTTGTTCAGGGGTTTTATTTTATTTTATTATTATTTAACCACATCAAGAAGATAAAGAAAGCTTCTAATCAAAAAAATAAAAAATAAACAAAGAAAGCTCTTTTTTCTCCACATGCAACTCTGCTAACGTACTTTTTGCCGTTTTCCTATTTGTTCATAAAAAAGCGTTCAAGCCACCTGCCGGCGTTTTATTATGCTTTTCATTTACATTATTCAAATTTAATTTTAATAAATTATTTATATAATATGAATATGACCATGATTGAGAGTGATTTCTATATTCGATGGTTCAAAGGAGAAAAAGAAGTATAACAAAATTAGAGTAGATAAAAGTATCTATACATTAATGATATATACAATTATCTTATTATATATTAGATAAAATTAAAATTTTTGCTATTGTGCAGAAAAAAATTTAACTATTATAACTGATATAATAATATATAATTAGATAATTATATGTATACTTTTATCTCTAATTTTATTATACTTCTTTTTCTTCTTTGAACCTTCAAGTGTAGAAACCACTCTCAATCAGGGTCATATTCATATTATATAAATAATTTGTTAAAATTAAATTTAAATAATGTAAATGAAAAACGTAATAAAACGTGGGCAGGTGGCTTGAATCCCTTTTTATGAACAAATAGGAGAATGGCAAAAATTACATAAGCAGAGTTGCGTGTGGAGAAAAAAGAGCTTTCTTTGTTATTATTATTTTTTTATTAGAAGCTTTCTTTATCTTCTTGATGTGGTTAAATAATAATAAAAATAAAATAAAACCCTTGAGCAAGGGTAAGGTAGTGGTCAGTACCAATGAGCCCAATTAAATTTCCAATATGTTCTTTTGTTGTTGGTTGGAAGATTGAGACCAAAACTAGACAGCTTAAAATAGGTTTAAATCGATTTTAGAAACATTTTGTTCAATTTCCTATAGCATATTAAAATCGGTTTAAACCAATTACTACCGCATATCAGTGTGTATCAGAACGTGTCAAAAACTGATTCAAACCGATTCTAAAATCGAGTTGAACTGATTTTTGACTCATTTTGACACACACTGACATACTGCAGTTATTGGTTTAAATCGGATATTACAAATCGAGTTAAGCCGATTCGTGATCAAATACACATGAGTGTTGTTATTGTTTAGACTGAAATCAATTTAAACTAATTTTTATATAATTAAAAATAAAATAAATGTGTAGTACTTTTGATATCAGACCATATAAATAATATATGATTTTATTTATTTTATATATGTAAAAAGCTATGTTTTCATTGAGACAATTACCGGTCTTTGTCTTAAAACTATGGTGAATCCTATGAAAAGAAATCCGTGAATGGTTTCAGCGATTATTTTTTAGTTTTATTTCCAATAATATATCGCCAACAGTACTGAGAAACCAATCTCACGTGCTGCTAAACTTAAGCCCTTAATAGTGAAGAAATTTCTGCATACTCGAACAGTATTGACTGAACATCATTCTACCATTAATTAGTAGTGAGAGTCATCACTAATTTAGATGTGTTGATTACATTTTTTCAAAAAAATATTGTTAATAAAATAAATGCGTAAGTCAATAATAAGCTCTCACCACTAATGAAAACCAATATGACATTATGAGTACTGTCTTAGTGATGCTTCAGATGATAGATAAATAATGTTCACAACATATGTATAATGAAATAAAAGAATTTATTTTGTGTCTAAAATATATTAAAATAATAACCAAATAAATATTCATAAGTATTTGGATGAGATTCTTGAGACTTTAAGAGTTTCTTTCAAATGTACGAAGACTTCACATGTATTTATATCAAGACTAATTCTTTGCTTTCAACTCTTTGGGCACTGAAAAAATTAACAATCCTGTAACTGAAATTTTTTTAGGAGATGAGAAATAAGAGTAAAATAATGCCCATTATGTATTTTTCTCTATCTGCTATACTTATAGAGTAAGTGCACAGTGAACCGTTCCTCAAAAATAGAAACCACTATGTACTGGATCAGATATGATCTTATTTATCCATGCACGTTTTCTCCCAAGTCTCTTCTACTAGTTTGAAAACATTGACTTAGTCATTAGTCTACCAACGAATTCTATCCTTTTGCATCCGTTAATTTTCAAACTACTCCAAATGCAGCACGTGTGCATTCTAGTTGGCAATCATACTACCAAGTATTTTATTATTCCAAATTTCAAGGCTTATTAACATTATATTATTTATATCCTTTGTGCTAGCAAAGAGTACAATAATATTCCACCTAGCAAAATTCATTTATTTGATTAAATTAAATTCTCTAATTTAATTATCAAATAATAAAAAAAAAATTAGTAAAAATTAGAACAATCATTTGTGTGTAATCCTTCAAAACTAAGCTGGAATTAATTTTCTACTCAAAGTTGGTGTCTAGCAATATTCCTTGACATTCGTATAGTATGAAGTAATATCTTTTACTTTCAAGAACCACTAGAAGAACAATGAAATATTTTCCTCCATCTTTTTATAGCTCTGTGTTAACTTTAGAACATGATATTACTGTCAAACTGTAATAAGTTTACATACGATGAATGACTTAAGAAACTCATTTCCTTATTCATTTTGTTACCCTGCCCAAGGTCTTTTAAGTTTATATAGAGCTCAAACTCATTACTAAGAGTTGATGGATCCCTTATTAATTAATCATTAATTCTACATGTATTTAATCATGCCCAATATCCATTCAACAAACGTCCCAAAACATTAGGTGTCCAGAATTAAAGCATAATAAATAACTTGTTAATTACTATGATAATCTCAGGTTAAAGAAAATTATAATATTTCTTCATGAGAAATTCCTATTGACAATTTAAAAGTAATATGAACCATTAGGAATTTTTCCTTGAGTCAGTTCAATGATCATGTCCCCATATGCATCATTTATATATGTAATTTAATGAATGAGACCTATATGCCTTTATCCAATAAAGACCATTACACATATATTGATTTATCCGAATTATTGATGTCTCATTCAATAATTCTATGATCAAGGACAATTTAGATTAAAATTATGAAAGACTTGTTTCTCATTATGATAATATCTACTATAATAACAAGTCTCTAATTTTAATCAAGGACCTTATCAATCAACTATTTAATTAATAGCAAATATGATAATAACAAACTTTAACTCATCTATAAAATAAGTAGATTGTTAGAACATGATTAATTGGATCTTGGGCATACCTAATTTATTCCCAACATCAGAAGCATCTGATGACTTCTCCTTAGGATAGCAGTTACTTGAACTTGAGAGCATAGGATGATAGGAAGGAAAGCTACAAAAGTCATCTTCCAATAAATTCCTGAAAATATGAATGTTCTTGTAACTTCAAAGCAGTATATTTAAAGCGAGTAGGGACGGAGTGTGCTTCGATTTGAGCCAGTTTGGGGTGTGGTTCAGCTGGAGTGTGTTTCAATTTTATCTGGACAACCGAGAAAGTATGAAAGTTAGCTGTGTTTAAATTTTAAAGATGGGACCCATGGGGCTGATGCACAGATTTGGTGGTTAACCGGGTTAAGGGCTTGATCTGACAAAATGAAAAAGTGGGTTAAGGGCAAATTAGGTCCCTAAGATGTATGGGGATAGAAATGTGGGGCCAGGGCCACTTCAAGCCCCAAGGGCCTAATTGATAACTCTACTTGTTAATATCCAAAACTCTCTGAAAAGCCACTCACTCTAAGACAAAAAAAAAAAAAAAAAAAAAGCTGCCAAGTCCACATTTTCAGCACCATTAACTTGGGTGTTAAAATAATAACACCTAGCAATTAATTATAGAATAATCTCTTATCAATCACCACGAATAGTTTTGCTATTTCAACACTCCATTTTTTTAAACACTCAAGCACTCCATTCACAATATATATAGATCTAATCACTTATTTTTTTTCAAACTTATTCTCTCTCCATCATTCTTCTTATATTACATGGGATCCACATGAGTATCTACGTCGATATGGATATTAAAATATCATTTCTCCACCATAATATAGGCCTTTCCAATTTGTCCAGCATTAGCTGTTTGAACAAACTCGGATGTGTCTGACAAAAATTAAACTGCCCACCCATTCTCTTACCTAACCCCTGTTTTGTGTTGGTCCTTGTTCTCTTCGCCCTTGAAGTGCCTCCACCTTCGCCTTTACCTATTCAAAGTGGGAGCCAGCCCCATGGGTGTGTGGTAACCTCTTTCTCTTTATTATTATTATTTTTTATTTTTTTTGTTTGTTCTGTCTGTTTGGTATGTTGTTATAGTCAAGCTTCTACAAAATATGAAAGATTGAGCCAATCCAATCCTAATAATCAATGAAAGATTAATCACAAGAGACTCAAAGAGTTACTGCAAAAAGTGGACCGGGGTTGAACCAGCAAATCAAATGTCGGACCGTGTGGGAAGCTTTCATGGTAGATGGAACTTTAATAAATATTTCCTTCCAGGGCACTCAAACCTTGTACATGCAAGTTAGCATGTGCTAGGCAAGCATCGCAACCACTGGGCCATGTGGATAGTGTGTGTGTATATATATATATATATATATATATATATATATATTATATATATATATATATATATATATATATATATATATATATTATATTAAATTATAATTTTACATATTGATTTAATTAAATGTAATTCAATAGATTGAGCCAGTGATCATTAGTTGAATAAGTTACGTGATGACCTAATATTATGACTGAGTCGATCGTCGGTCCGATTCTCAAAACTATAGTTTAATGTGTTAGGAAATCTAGTTAGGAATGGAGTTATTATTATGACTAATGTCATGCTTAGAGTAGGTGACTTCGTGCGGATAAAAGATTGTACTTGAGGATTAGTCCCAGCTGTTTTGGGCTATTTGTCATTAAATATATATCAAAATTTTTATAAGTCGTTTAAAAGTTGAGTTGACATGGTTTGACCCAATCATTTATTAGGCCATTGTTGGGTCAAATTTGAGTTTCAAAAAATGACCCGGTCTAAAAATAGCCGAGTTCGAATTTGGTACAACCTATCCCGACTCGTCCCTTGTACAGCCCTACATGTATGAATACTTGAACTGTCCAATGGTTATCATAGTTTAAATAAACACAAATTTTGTGGTTTACTACGATATCTATCATCAGCTATAGTGACTAATCCCTTCAAGGCGTGACTAATCCCTAAACCTTTGACCATAAGACCTTTTTCATACACATCGTAAGAAATCGAACCCCAAAAAAACATAAACTTTAATTTTATATATACATGTTAAATGTGATTTCATTTAAAATAAATTTATTTAATACTTATACACATAATCAAATTTTATACCTTTTAAAACTATAATCATGCTAATAATTTTTTTTATTGTTGAATATATTCACCGTCGACGAAAAGAACTAATCATTTCAGATTGGGATTTTTCTTTTAGGGATAAACCTCTGGCCATAATAATCATGCCAATAATAAAACTATACTACACGTTGCACAAGAATTAATTAAAATTGAAAAATACTGAAGTGTGCCTATAAAAATTTCAAGCATATTGTATTATAAAGTCCCTTTAGTAGCTAACTCTATACGATAGGTTTGGAATGAGATAAAAGTAATATAAAAATTTTATAAATTAGATCAGAAGTTATGAGTATTTTCACTCTTGAATCTAATTCATGAAAGTTTTATCTTTATTCAACTTTTATCTACATATAAACATACCCTTTGTGTTAATTAAAAGATTATTTTGATAATTACTATCTTTGATATTAATTTATGTGTTAAATATATTCTTTGTCGTATAAAATAAGTGAAATTTGGTCATGATGCAAAACATTTGGAAGACAATTTGACTTTACTACATGCCGTTTGTCGACCAATATTAAATGTAAGAAACTGGCTATCAAAAGATCATATTATCTGATCCTACTTGACAAGTAACCCTATCATGACATCTCATAATATATGTGTCAAAACTTTCATTAGATCAATTAAATAATTTATCTTACCCAATTTAATAACTCAAATATTAGAATTTTGACCCATATTATGATGTGCCTCAAAAGATATAGTGAGTGTCATGCAAAACTAGATGGCACAGTATTTTACTAGTTAGTTTAGCATTTAACATAGATAGATAAACATGGGCACTATAGCCAAACAACTTTGGAACTTCTTCAACACAAACAAACAAAAAACAATCTTTTCAAAGATATGAACCAAAATTCACTTATTTTTTTAAGAATAAAAAATATATATTCCAGCCTTATTTTTTTTTCCCTTAGAAGCACAATTCCTGTATTACTGCAGTGAAACCTTGTTGAATTTTCACAATCTTTAATTCGGACATCTAATAGTGCAATAATCTCAAATGTAACCTCTCCTTTCTAGTTAACACTCTCCCATGTGAAATTTAAATTGCCATCTATGGCACTTGTTTTGTTAAAATTTTAACAGAAAAAATACTTCTTTCTTAAAAAAGTATTTCTAGCACTTGTTTACATATTAAATTGTGCTTTTCAAAAGAAGTAGAAATAGAAAATAATCAGATTTTTTTAGTTAAGCAGCTATAAAATAATAAGAGAGAGAGAGAGAGAGAGAGAGAGAGCGACACAATAAATGAGTTAATTATGCTTTCATCATTGACATTTTTTTTAAATGACAAAGTATATTTCCGCATCCCTTACAATATTAAAAATTATATAAATGTATTATACCTCCACATATAATAACAACAACAACAACAACAACAATAATAATAATAATAATTATTATTATTATTATTTATAAATATAAAACCCCTTCATTGGAATAATTTTTTTATTAAGTATATATTCAATTAAATTATTTTAAATGAAAATGAATGAATATAAATTAACTATAGTTAACTAAATTATTTATTATGTATACTCTGTTATGAACCTTATTTGTAGATAATTAAATTTTCATGTTGTGAATTGTAATTTTATAAGAAAAAGTACTTCTATATTTGTCATATCCAAACAACTTAATAACTTTTAATTATTATAAAAATTAATTTTACAATTACATTCAAATATAAAACAAACGTGTGTTTCTACTTCTACTTTAACTTCTAATTTTGCTTTTGAAAAATGATTTCTCCCAAAAGTTTAAGAGAAAACATGCCCTTTTAGTTTTATAAGATGAATACGTTGAATTGGGTTACTTTTTTTAAAAAAAAATTAAAAACGAAATAATGTGTGATAGACTGATGTTTCTTTGGTACAATTCCACTCGTCTTTTGGCTATAAAATAGATAAATATATAATGTTGATTTACCGCAAAAAATATGAAACTTAACTCCAATTGAAGTCAATATATATCATCTATTACGTTGGCGTTTCTCTCTCTATATACACTTATTGTAATAATCTCCCTATCCTTGCAGAAAGAGAATTCAATTGTATAGCTGCGTGCGAGGAAGGTAATTATTAGTTGAGTCATCAATCGATTCATATTAAGTGTATTTTCTCTATATATTTGTGAAAGTAATAATAATAATCTCGACCTCTAGTTTACGTGCTTGAATTGTTCCCCACACGCATGACATGAAAAGGCATGCGTTAAATATTTCATTGGTATTGAATAAATTAGCAATCTTGATAGATTACTATAAATTAGGGACATCTGATTTCGGAATTTGCAACTTCCTCATGTCATATGACACAACACAATCAACAAATTAAAAATGAAGCCTCTAAATTCATATTTCACTGTTATTGTAATTGCTCTTCTGTTTTCTTTTTCATCTTCATCAGCAGCACTTGATTCTGATGAAAACTTCGTTCAATGCCTTTATAACTATTCCCATAATTCAACATCAACCTTCTCTGAGGTTGTTTACACCCAAAACAACTCCTCTTACTCATCCATACTTCAGTTTTCCATTCACAGCCTCAGGTTCGAATCCAACACAACCACAAAACCCCTTGTCATTGTGACACCTGTTGAAGTGTCCCAAGTTCAAGCCACCATAATCTGTGCCCAACGCCATGGCATGCAGATCCGAACACGAAGTGGTGGCCATGACTATGAGGGTCTCTCATATGTCCCTGAAGTTCCATTTGTCATCGTTGACCTCATAAACTACAGAAACATTGAAGTGGACGTAGAAAACAGCACTGCATGGGTTCAATCAGGGGCAACTGTTGGTGAACTTTACTATAGCATTGGCAACAAAAGCAAAACTCTTGGGTTTCCGGCAGGTGTATGCCCCACAGTAGGAGTTGGTGGACACTTCAGTGGTGGTGGCTATGGATTCTTGATGTGTAAATATGGCCCTTGCTGCTGATAATATAATCGATGCTCACATAGTTGATGTGAAGGGTAGGTTTCTTGACAGAGACGCCATGGGTGAGGATCTCTTTTGGGCCATTAGAGGTTGTCGCAACCGAAATCGCGACGGGGACGGCGAAAAAAGAATTTTTCATTCGAATGATAATGGAATCGCCACCAAATTTATTAGAATTTGGGAAAACATGGAAAAACCCACTTATTTTGAAATATGGTCTTTGAAATCCGATTTGAGTTCGGGAGTCGGTTATGAATAGGGAAGGGTAGGAGTTTAATCCTACGCACCCCTAATACACCCGTCCTTAGACGGTACCTGTAATTAATTGTGCAAATTAAATAACCTTTTTGAAATATTTACTTTTCTATCTTCTACTTACAAGAAAATTAAAAGAAATTTGTTGTTGTTTTTTTTTTAAAAAAAAAGAATTTTTAGAATATCAAACTGTCACAGTTCAGGTGTCCTAAAATGAGTTAACAAGCCGTCATGACTAAGTTAACCTTTTTTATTTGAAACGAAGCATTTGATAATAAGCGTATAATTTAAAAAGAAGTCTTCTAAATAATAAATATTTCCAAATAGAAATCTAAAAAAAAGCGAAGATTTATTTTTGGTATTTTTGTAAGAGAAAATATAAAAGTCTTTACGAGAGATATTTGGAACATCAAGTTGTCACAACTCAGATGTTCAAATATCAAGTTAACAAGCCGTCACGGCTAAATTAACCTCTTTATTTGAAATAAAATTTTTGATAGATAAATGAATAAATTTAAATCGAAGACAAAATTATAAATTATAAATATCTGCAAATAAGATAAAAAGAAATTTATATTTCATATTTTTATAAAAAGAAACAAATATAAAATAAAAACAAATATTTTTAGAGAAATTTTCAGGTCATTTAACTGTCACAGCCCAAATGCCCGAAATATGGAGTTAATAAGCCGTCACGGTTAAATTAACATCTTTTTCTAAAATTCCTCATATAAATGAATATTAAACAAAATATTTTTAGAAAAAAAAGAGAAATTATTTGTAAATATAACAAAAATACAATAATTTGCATAAAAAAAACAAGTAAAAAGGTATCAAAAACTTACAAATATAATGAATTATGAAAAAAAGCTAATGTTGACTTGACAGGGATCGGAATCGCCTGCTCCTACGTATCCCCTGGTGCAATAGAGAATTCAAAGTCACGTAATTCTATAAAAAAGTGATATTGTTTAATCTTATTTTGAAAAAGGTA
Organism: Dalbergia cochinchinensis; assembly: GCA_031216125.1. Taxonomy (NCBI): domain Eukaryota; kingdom Viridiplantae; phylum Streptophyta; class Magnoliopsida; order Fabales; family Fabaceae; genus Dalbergia; species Dalbergia cochinchinensis. The sequence continues at coordinate 46,216,799 of CM062370.1, forward strand.
TTTAGAATATTAAGTTGTCACAGCTAAAATATTCTAAAATATAAAGTTAACAAACCGTCACAGTTAAATTAACTCTATCTTTGAAATGAAATTTTGAATACCAAGCTGTCACAGCTAAAATATTCCAGGACATAGAATTAACAAACCGTCACGATTAAATTAATCCTATTTTAAAGAAAAAGATCAATTAACTCAAAATCTCTTTTTTTGTAAAGCAAAATTATTCTATTATTTATTTTAAACCCAAAATTCATAAAAACATTTTAATATTTTTTTTAACTGAAATTAGCAAAATTATATTAAAAAAACGTTACACAAATAATTTAAACAAAACACCTAAGCATATAAAATAATTAAACTATAAAAAAAAACATAAACACAAATACACAAATAATTTGAACAAACACATAAATAATTAATATTAAACAAAAATAAAAAATTCATGAACATAATCATACAATTAAACAAAATACATAAGATAAACAAATGAGGGTCCTAATTACTATTTTCTTTTTACCCTTTTTTAATTAAAAGAAACATTGATACTAAATTCACTCAAATCAAAGAAATAATTAAATCATTCCTTTTTATTTCATTTTATAAATAAATTAATTTAAATATACTCAAACAACAATAAAAAAAACATACCACAAACTCCTTTTTAAATGAATCAAAAAAAAAACAAATATTTATTTCGAACAATAAAATGAAACCTTTTTTAGACTCAATTAGACTAAACCTAAATCAACAAACCTCGAAATTAAAAACCAACAAAACTTAAAAACAAACTTTAAAAAATGAAATGAAATAAAATAAATAAATAAAAACAAATGAAGTCGAATTCATGCAATCAACACTAAAATGATTTAATAAAACAATCTTGAACAAAAAGTAAATGAAATAAAATTAAAACTATCTATTTTCTAATTTTACCTCCTTACTTAATTCTACCCTTTTTCCAATATGCACACAAACACAATCCCACTCTCTTACATGCAGACCCACATATACACTCAGCACCCTCTCACTTTCTCTCAGACACACTCACATGCTCACACTCACGCACACACTCACAACACTCTTTTCCTTCACCCACACACACTTTCACTTACACGCTTACAAAGGGAAAATGAGACCAAGACACAGAACGAGAGAGAGAGCAAGAGAGAAAGGGACGATGGGTGTCGGCCATGGAAGCGGCGCTGAGAGGACGACCGTGCGGGCTGGCGGCACGGCATAGGAAGACGGTGGAGCAGTGGACGAGGGAGAAGACCAATGCGGTAGCTGCGATGAGGGCGCGGTCGCGACGAAGAAGAAGAGGCTTGGCTCGCGATGGTCGATCGCGGATGGGGAGGCCATGATTGGTTCGAAAGAGGAAAAAAAAGGGTGACTCTGCGGATCTGATGGGTTTGGCACAGATGGTGGAAGGCCGAGGAAGGCTCAGCCCCGATCTGGTGCGTGGTAGTGGCCTCACGGTGGCGCTGGTTTCCCTGCGGCGGCGAGGAAGAGAAAAGCGGAACCGGCGAAGGCTACGATGGTGTTGGTGGAGTTTGTAATACCCTGGAATTATTTAGAAATTAATGTAATCTTCATTAACAACAATTTCAATATTTTGATAGACTTGGTAATAATAAAGATGACTTAGCAGTCAAGTAAAAAAAAATAAAAATAAAAAAAGAAAAATGAAAAGATGAATAGTAACCTTGTGGGTCCCACAGCTCAAAGCAGTCGAAACTCTATGATCTAGATCAAAAGATGCCCGAAACCAAAATATGATCATATAAAGGTTAGGAATGATTAGAAATGAAATTCTAGATTAGGAACTAAATTTAGAGCAATATCTGTTTTTCCAAGTATGATATTTTACCCGTTTAGTAAAATATCGATGTGTAGTTTTTACATCACATGAAGCAATCAGTGCAAGCTTGCCACCTAAAATATGTCACACCATTACCTTTATTAAGAGCTAATAGGAATTTTACAAAATTTCATCTAATTATCTTTAGGAAATTAATTTTATCATGGAAAGTAATATGGATAGTTAATAAAAAAAAAAATCAAAACTTATCTTACCTTTTCCTTGATGTCTCGGCCAGCTTTCAGAATGTAGAGGCTTCTCCATTCTTCTTCAATTAAACAACATCACAAGCTTACAAAAACCAACCTAACCTACAAGATCAAACACCAACAACTTTGACACAAATACAAACTCATCTCTTGAAAACTTGAATCAACTACTTATCACAAACTCTCACCTTATTATATCAACCATCTTGGCTGCTGTTTCTGCTTTGTTGGAGGAGGATTTGAGAGGATTAGATCAAGAATTGGGTGTAGGAACTCTTGAAGGGAAGTCAAGAACAAGAATTAGTATTCCAAGAACCAAGTAGGGGCTTTATCTACCCTCTTCTCTTTCAAATTTTACTCTGAAACTTGCTGATGGATTTAGTCCGAAAATTTTAGTTTTATTGGTTGATAATATATGAATATAGATGTATTAATTTTGGTATAGAGTTTTGATGATGTTAGGAAACTCTTTTTGCTAAAGCATGTTGTGACTATGTTGCTGGAAATCACGATTTTAAGCAGGCAGGTGAAATTATTCGAATTTTCTGACCCAGTTAGAGACATTAGATTGAGCTGAAAATTTTATATGATGTAGATAATATATTAAGGTATCTTCAGTAAAAATTTCGAGTCATTCTGGGCACTTTCGGTATATTTAAAAATTCAAGAACCAAACTAGTCAAGGTTGCTGCCTGCACAGTCCAGTTTACAGTACTGAATTTGTCTAATTTTATTACCTTAGCAAATGATCGAATTCTTAGCTGAAATTTTTATAGGATTTTGAAGACATATTTAGGTCCATGTATAAATTTTTGTATAAAGTTCTGGGTTCATTTGGTAGGGTAGAAAAATTGAAACTTCTGACTGTTGGCTGAAACAGGACAGTTTCTGACCTCCGGAAATGTAAGAATTTTTAAATATAGCTAGAGACCCTTTTATACTTTGAAATTTTTATAGAACCTTGTTAATACATTGAATTACCTCTGAAATTTTACTTTGCTCTGTTTTAGTGAAATTTAGTAGCTGATTCATAATTTTCTTTAGAATAAAAATTCTGGACAGCATGCTGAATTGTTAAATTTCTAATGAAATACTAATGATTTGATCTCATTTATGTTATTTAAATCTATGAATGATGCTGAGCACATATGAATGTGATTACTTATTACAACTGTTTATATATGAAAGAAAGTGTAAGATTATGATTCTTGGGCTGGAGAAAGTAAATCCGGTCAGTTGGGGAAAGTAAACCTGACTACCCTTGAATTGAGTCGGGGAAAGTAAACCTGACTAGGAATAGATCTGTATGAGAACTGGAGAAAGTAAATCCAATGATCATGTATAGGAATGAGCTCAGTCCTGAAAAGCAGTCTATTACCTAGGAGTGAAATAATCCTCCATAGTCAAGGGCCAAGACAGTTAGAGTAACAATTGTTTTAAGTTACTCTTTATGCTATGTGCTATGAGAATGAGTTTTATTATTCAATTGAGATCAAATACTTATGTATTAAGTTGACGTCATAAATTCTAAGAATGATGATTGCATAAAATGAACCTGCTTCGGATAAAGATTTTATGAATTAATATATCCATTATTAATTATGTTACTTGCATACAATATTTTTTTTTATAATTAAACCGAAGCAGCTGGGGTAAACGATGATGACATTTATATGTGTATGGAAGTACCCTACTGAGAATTTTAGAATTCTCATCCCTATGTGTATTCCATGTCTACCTCAGGTTCAACAGATGATGCCCACTAGAGGATTCAGTGATACTCAGTAGCCGTCAGTCGACTATATGATACTATAATTAGAAGCTTAAGTACTTTGTAATCATAAGACTTGTCCTAGATAAATCTTCATGTATTTAAAGTAGGTTTATATTCTGTAGTTGATATATGTACTCTAACTACTGGATGACTGTACATTATACTCTTTTCGTGAAATGGCATGACCGCCTACTTGTGAATAAATAAATCGCCGCTACAATGTATGAGTGTGATACAAAGTACCACGCTCTTAGTTACAGTGTTTAATCCTAGGTAAAATACTGTAATTAAGGGGGTGTTACAGAGTTGGCCGAGGGAAGTGGGGAAGAGAAGAGGAGGAGGCTATGGTGATGGCGGCTGAGGGAGGGAGGTTGGCGGTTCTGATGGTGGTGGATGAGGAGGTAAGAAGAAAAGGATAGGGATGGAAAAAGGGGGGGAGGCCGCGGCGGTGGAGCATGACAGAGATGGTGGTTGTGGTATGGTTGGAAGGGGAAGGAGTGGTGGTGGTGAGGGAAGGTGTAATGGAGTAAGTTGATGGAGGAGTGGTAGTAGTGGAAGATGAGGTTGAAGGAGATGATGATGAAATTGGGGGAGGGTTAGAGGAGGAAGGGGAGGCCGCGGCAGAGGAGGGAGAGGCCGCGGCCTCTCTCTGCATTGTTTTCCCTTTTTTTTTTTTTTTAAAGAAAACTTCTTTAGATGATGATTCTGCTCCTTTTGTTACCTTTGTTCTTCTGTTGTTATTGGATTGTTTTGCTGGAATCTGGATTGGATATTTGATTTCCCGCAGGTTCTCCAATTGGATTTCTAAAGCTTCCGTATATTGTTCTGAAATTTTTTGAGCGTCTCAAAATTCTCTGGCCATCTAGGTGTATTTTTTTTTGAGATTTTTCTCTTGATGAATTTTTTTGCTCTCCCTTTTTCGAATGCCTCTCCCTCCATATGTAAAAAAAAACTTCGGATGCCTCCCGTTCCCCCAAAAGAAAGATCCACCTCTTCCAGGGACAACATCATTCCCGTTTCTTATTTTTCATGCTTTCACTTATCCCCATTTTACTATTAGCTCACATGTATGTCTCGGGGGGTGGAGGAAAGGAGAAAACAAGAGTTCGTGAACTCTTCTCCCAATTTATTTTCATTTTGTATTTTATTTATTTATTTTAAGAAGTGAAAATGGGTTGAAACGGGTTAGGCTCTTATATGAACTTGAACAATAACGGGGTAACGGGCTGAGAAGAATATACAAAACACAAATGGACTTAAAACCAAATTGGGTAGGTTGATAAAAACTGGACCGAAATAAAATGAGATGAGCCTTTTTTATTTTGCAAATACAAAAACAAATAGCAAATCTTTTTTTATTTTTCAAAAGAAACAATCAATGAAATTATAATAAAATAAAAAGGTAAATTAAGTGCAAATTTTTGGGTTTTATTGTTAAAAGATCGGACAAAATCAGGTGTTCACAGAGGTGGTGGTGGAGCAAGCTTTGGAGTCATTCTTTCATGGAAGGTAAAGCTAGTTCCAGTTCCATCAACCGTGACAGTGTTCAGAGTTCCCAGGACTTTGGAACAAAATGCAACCAAACTTGTTCATAAGTGGCAGCTTGTGGCAAATAAACTTGACGAGGAGCTAACGATTACGATCAACTTGCAAAGGGTGAACTCAAGTAATAAAAAGGGGAGCTAACAATGCAGGTTACATTTGAGTCCATGTTTCTTGGAGGTGTAGATCAGTTCATAGTTCATACCCTTGATGCAAGAGAGCTTTCCAGAATTGGGTTTGGTTAGAGAAGACTGTACTGAGATGAGTTGGATAGAATCAGTCCTCTACATGGCTGGATTTGCAAGTGATCAAGCCCCTGAAGTTTTGCTGAACATGACTCAATCTCCTGTAGTGTTTTTCAAAGCCAAATCAGATTATGTGAGAGACCCCATTCTTGATTCTGGGCTACAAGGTTTGTGGCCACTTCTTTATGAAGATGAGGGCCAATATGCGTTAATGATATTCGTTCCTTATGGGGGCAAAATGGATGAGATTCCAGAGTCTGAAATCCCATTCCCACACAGATCTGGAAACATATGTAAAATTCAGCACATTGTTTATTGGCTAGAGGAAGGGGATGTTGTGGTACAAAGGCACATCAATTGGATTAGAAGACTTTACAGTTACATGGAACCTTTTGTATCAAAGTCCCCTAGAGCTGCATATGTCAATTATAGAGACCTTGACATTGGGGTAAATAACAATGGCTACACAAGCTACAAGCAAGCTAGCATTTGAGGTCTTAAGTACTTCAAGAACAACTTCAATAGGTTGGCAAGAGTGAAGACTATGGTAGATCCTCTCAATTTCTTCAGGAACGAAAAAAGTATACCTTCTCTCGTGTAAAATAAGCTGCATTGTTCTTCCGCTTTTATGTGTGTATCCAGGGTACCATTCATTAGCAATTATCGTATTTGAAAGTTACCAATTGGATGCCTAATGTGATGACTTATCATATTTTTTTTCCATTTTAGCAGCTTCGTATATGCTTTCTATTCATCACAATTCACATACTTGATGATGAAGATATAAAACATAGCAACACACTATTTTTAATATGGGGACCTTGAAAGCTCTAAAGATATGATGACTAAGCCTTTAGAGTAAGCCGTTTACTATGCCTTTCAGCAAATTGTTTCTTATGCCTGTAGCTAAATTAGTTGAAGACCTTGGGCATACTCTAATGGTGCTAATCCTAAACTCGAAATCCCATAATTGTTTCACTTAGCCTGATTAGTCTTTTTAATTAATGCTCATAAAATGGTTATACATATATTATATCTTATTGGTTCATCAAAGTTATGGAAGACATTGTGATCTTGCAACAATTTTGAGAAGGTGATTTCTCTGGTGAGATTGCCGGTCAATGGATGTCGTGAGGTTGCTTAGGTGGAAACTTACTCAAGCAACATGTTGCATAATTAACCACGTTTTACAAATGTGGTTACATGAAATAAAGCGTGGCGAAATGCCACTCCAGCTTATCATTCAAACGCACTCAAAACGACCCTTCTCCTCTACTCCTACGGTCCCACCCTCATTCCCCCCCCCACCTCTGCCGCACCCAAGAAACTGAGAATGTATCTATGATATTGGTGAAGACCCACCACATAATTAGAACAAGGGGGAATCTTTTGTGTTTCCCTCGGTGTTATCTTTACTGAATACAATAGGTTGTTCCTCTTTTCAATATGCAATCTCCCTATCATTTCAATTTTTATGCTGTTTAATTAGCAGACTGACTTCCTTTCTCATTTTTACTATTTGTTTCAAATATTCCCAATCTCTTTATATTTAAGTATAAGACTGAACAATATGACATAAAATAGCAAGAATAGCATTTGACAAAAAAACAACACACTGTTTGCATTATTTAAGCATATATTAGTCAAACCCAAAGATCAATACTACAGCAATAATAGCATTTCTACCAATAACATAAGTTAAGACATGGGATTCTCCATTTAGCATTTACTCACCGAAGAAATGAAGATGGGATTACTGGGCAAGAAGTCTCCTTGTTCCTCAAGTAGAAATCCAATGGAATGGAAGAGAAGGGAAAACGAAGAACTCATGGGATAGGATCATTGGTGGCGACCCATGGCCTATAAGGCTGACCCATGGTTTTGGTGAGTTAAATGGGTTAAGGGCCAATTAAGGCCCTAAGATGTAGGCTAAAATTAATGGGGACTAAAAATGTAGGCTCGGGGCAGTTCAGAGGCCAAAGGTCTAATTGACAGATATATTTACAATGAGAATATATTTGGTCCTCTAGGAATAAGTTTTTTTATACTTATTCCATTGAATAATTTTTTATAGGCATCGAATCTCATCAATCCAACCGTTGAATTGTAAGCTACCACTGCATAGATCAAGTGTATAAAATTTCAAAATAGTTTGATACTTTGTCATCCTTTTTTATTTGGACATATAACATAGTTTTGAAAATACATGTAAATCTTTAGTGTTTGATGATATATTTATCAATGATCAATTTTTCTAAAATTTAGTATGCTTGATCATTAAGATAATATTACATGATTTAATAATTGGATTGATGAAATATGTTGTTAATAAGAAAATAGCCAATGGAATAAATATAAAATATTTACTTTTAGAGGAAACAAACCCCTCCCATCTATAATATCCAAAAATGGGTGTTTGAAGTTGGCCAGGCCTACATCTTTGGCTCCATTAACTTGGGTGTTAAAATAATAATACTTAGCACTTCATTATGGAATATTCTCCTACTACTCCCGATAAAATGGCCCTTTACAATATGTTCGGCATTGTTTAGTTTGTCTAAACAAATTAGGGTGTGTCTAACATGAATAAACTGCTCAACTTTTCTCTTACCTCACCTCTACTCTTTAGCGCGTTTTATTCTCTCAGCCCTTGAAGCGCCCCTACCTTTACCTGTTCAAAATGGGAGCCATCCCCATGGAGGTGTGGTAACCCCCTTCTCTTTGTTTTCTATTTTTTATGTATTTACTTTTTTAGATTTAATTAATCTGTCAATCCTTATAGTTTAACTGAATTTTTAATTGGGTCCCTATATTTTAAAAGTTTTCAATTGAATTCCTATACTAAAAATAAATATTTAATTGGGTCCCTGATTCCATTATCTATTACAAAAACGTTAGAATTGAAATAATATTTTTAAAATATTCTTTTTCTATAATTTTACATTAAAAAAAAGACTCCCCTTTCCCTTTTCCCTCCCGTTCCCTTTCCTACCACCACCATCAACCCCAACATCATTATCATCAACCAATAGGAGAAGGGCACAGACACAGCTCTGTTGTGTTTGTTATATGTGAAAAAGAATCTAAGTAACCAGAGAAACAGGAGTGAACGAAACATGATGCTTAAAATAACACGTGCTGAAACTGATGATGTTAGTAGTACTACTTGCTTCACCAAACCGTGGAATGCTTTTTTCTGTGTCTTTAAGTTTGTTACCCCTCTGTTTCGTTTTATTTATTTATAGCTCCCACCATACTGTGCACACACTAAAAAAAAAAAAGTGTGAATTATAGCGGTAGAATTAAGGCAGTTCTTTAAAACTGCCATAATTTTAGTGAGAGAAATGATGATTATATTATGGTGGTTCTTAAAAATATCCACAATATTTAGTAAATTACAGTGGTTTAATTAACCACCATAATTTTAACAAAAGAAATGGCCACTTTGGGTAAATTATGGCGGTTTAGAACCGCCGTTATTTACCGTTCCTATTTTTATTCCTTTTTTTACTAAATTTTAATAAGTTAGGAGGAAAAAAAGAGCATTCCCACTCTTTAAACTTTTAGCTAGTTACAAATAGAAACTTTAACTTCTAAATTTTTTAATTAGATGCTCAAACTACACTAATCCTCAAAATTAGTCATTTTTTTTCAATTTTGAATTTAGCTATTAGATAGATGACTTGGTAAAATATCTATTGATATATGTCACAATTTCTTTTTTTAAATTTTTTTTGTTTATATTGTTTAATATTTGTGAAAATATATATGAATAAAAGATTAAAAAATAATGATTAAAATTTTTCTATTCAATGCTCATTAAATGAGGATGGAAAGCTCAAATTAAACATTAACTATTTTAAGAGGGTACGTTATCTCTTGATTTTTAATATTATAATAAAAACAATGAACTAAAGTAAATAGAGCATATTTTGTGCCTTTTTTTATTTCAATTGAATTTGGAACTTGTTTTATTACTATAATTGTAGTTGCATTTCTTTGAAAATGGAAACAAAAATGAAATACTAAATAAAACTCAAGCAAAATTTTCATTAAGCATATATATATATATTTATTTATTTATTTTGGAACTTTTAGATTATAACTCAAATTTTATTATGCTTAACTACATAGGAACTTTTAAAATTTAAAAAATCACTCCAAGAAAATTGTCATATACCCATAGCAGTTTTTAGCTGCATATATACAAACTATAGGTATAGATAGTATATAGCCACAAATATATAGTACCATCACTATAAGTTTTAAATACAGATATTAATACCATGGGTATTAGACATCTATACCTACACTTATATTTTACTGTCTTTATAAATTTTTTTACTATGGGTTTAAGTAGCATATACTTACACTCATAATTTGCTGTTACTATAAGTTTTTTTTAACTATGGATATTACACATCTATATCTCCACTTATATTAATCATTGCCTTCATTTTCCAAGTGTTTCCTTTTAAAATCCAATCGGCAATGCTTTTAAAACGTTGCCTAAATATTTAGCGGCAGCCTAAAATTTTTCCCCTTAACAATTTTGGCTTTTCCGCCGTAAACTTAAAAGTTGAGTCACAAAAAGAACCAATTTTACTTTTGTTCTGAAACTCAATCATATTACCCAAACTCTCCCCCATTTCTCCCTTATTTCCATCAGAAACTCACAATCCCATGTGGTGACTCAAATTAAGAAAACTCTCAATCCCTAAGGCACTAAAATCCCTAATTTGAGAGAGAGCTTGCCCTTCTTCTTCCTACATTGAAGGAATCGAAGCGATTCAGCACAGAGGGAGAGCTATCTTCTTCGCTTTTGTGGTTCAGGAAACTCATACGGAAGGAGAGCTGTTCATCACCGTCACGCACTGGCGCCAAATTGGGTACGGGTCTGTTGCACCCTTCATACTGCTTCAGAGCCGCCGGAGCGCTCTTTCCAGAATGTTGAAGGCTCCTTTGCCATTTCATCTAGATTGGTAAGTGGTATCTTGCTGTTATGCCGGTCCGTGGCGGTTGATGTGGGACGGTGATGCAAGGGGCAGCAGCGCCTCTTACACTGTGGCAAGGAGAGAGAGAAGAGGAGTGTGAAGGCGGAGAAGAAAATGAGAGCGCGAATGCAGATTTGAAGGGCACAGCGGTGGTCGACATCGCGGCGGCGATGGCGGAGAAGGGGACCAGAAGGACCGAGGGGTGAAAGGCAGAAGACCTCCGCAAGGGGCGCGAGACCGCTGTCGGCGGAAGCGCGACAAGCCCGCCCAGTGGCAGTGGCGCGGCGCGACGACCGATCTCGCGAAGCTTGAGCTGTGCGGAGGAGGAATGGCGGAGCTCGCGGTGGCGCGAGAACGGTGGAAGGGGAGCGGGTGGCGGCCGCAAGATCTCATTGTGGTGAACCGCCCCCTTCTCTCTTGTGTGCTCGAGTTGTTAGAGTTCAGCAACCTTAAAGATCTCATTGTGGTACCAATTACCATTTCTAATTACTCTTTAATTTCTTAAGCTCTTTCATTTGTTATGATTACTTTTTCATTGATTGGTAGTAATTAGTGATTGGCAACTGTGGTGAAATTTAATTTTCAGCGTTAGTTGTTTTGTTGTGTTGTTGATGAGTAGGTAGTTGAAAGTGAAGATGCGGCTCTTCATGCTGAGGGTTGGATATCTGGGGCTTATGCTGATCGTCTCCATGTTGAGGTAATTTTTTCCTTTATTGTGCCACTGCTTGGTGACCACACAGGGATAGTCTTCCCAAGTCCCAACCATTCAAGGGAACATGGTTTCTTTTAATTTTCATTTGTATCTTGATACAGCACAATGGCAATGTTTGGCTGTTCTTATTGTTAAGCCTAATTAGCGAATTAGTGGATAGTGAGTAATTCTTTAATCTCTATGACTAATTTCAAGTCTTAATGAACTTGTTGAGGTAAGTTTTACTGTGGTCCTCTATTTTGTAGGCCACTCAGTCTAAATTTAAGTTAGCTAAAAACCTTTTTCAGTGATTTTAAATTTTTCAATGATCTTATATTTAGATTTAGACAAAGCAAGTCTGGTTGGGATAAGAAGATAAGAAGCATATTTGTAACATTTTTTTTTTCAAATGTCCCATTTGATATTACCTCTGTAAAGTGATCTAAATCGAAACAAACTGATTATTTTCTAACCCTCTGTTGAGTGTGGAAGTAAAAGCCAAATGTGATGTTCATTGATGAAAGAAATGATAAGATTAGCATCCAAGTTCATGTAAATTGTTTCTTAACCAGCTATCCATGTTCTGTAAATAAAGGCTTTTTGGGATCAACTGACACTATATGGAAATTTATAACGTTGGCATGTAAATATGAATGTTACTTCTGTTCCTGGATGAAGTGAGATATGCTATTTTGCTTGTTTTTGCCAACAAACAAGATCCTCCCAATGCAATGAATGCTGCTGAAATAACTGACAAGCTTGGACTTCATTCACTCTGCCAACGTCACTGGTTTCAAGATCTTATCTTTTGCATAGAAATTAACTCAAATGTGTAAATACTGAGTAGTCACAATTACAGTGCTCACACATTTTGTTAGTTATTGTTGCTGTAAAAATGATTATGATTTATAATTTCTTGTCTATATGTGAAGGCTAACTTTGTGAATTAGCTTGGAGTTACATTAACTTCTGACATTGAGACATGTACACGTACACAACTCTTTCTCATGCAACAGCTTGATTATTTCAGATGTATCCAAAGCACTTGTGCAACTTTTGGAGAGCGTCTCTATGAGGGTTTGGACTGGCTTTCTAACAATATTGCCTGCAAGGTATGTAACAATGTTGTAGTACTATTTTGTTAAGAGTGTGACATCATTTGCATGATTTGTTGTTCATTTGGGCATCACCACCCCCTCCTCTCTGTGAATGTTTTTTAGACTACATTGCCATTTAAGTATGTAAAGGTTAAAAGGGAAATTGTAATGTAAGGCAAGTAATGGGGACTATCATTTACAAATTTGTCTTTGTTTTAGCAGAACAACTCCCGTAAAATAGCTCAAAACATGATGCCTATCATTTATGATAATGGTGATTAACTAGCCTTCTCTTTTTTCTTTTTATTTTTTTTTTCAGGCATGAGACACGAAAATTTTTGTGTGGTCTAGTCATTTCATAAGGGTGACGGTTCTTGAAGAAGGATGCTTTTCCTTTCAAATGAATATTGTAGTAGCAGAATGCTTTGTTAGAAATATTCTCCCCTTCACTGTAACTTGGGTTTGTATGATTGCTAAAATTAGCTAATACTTTTAGCTATAATTGGAACTATTGCAATATCCTTTGGCGTACCTTCTTCATGTTCATTTTGTTAGTTTGATTATCAATTGAATATTTGGATTGAACTTACTTTGATGTATGACTTTAACTACTTGTTAAAGTATATTGGCAATTTTTAAGTAATGTGTCTTTCTATTGGATATCATTATTATCATGTTTATATCATATATATTTTTGTTTTCATGTGAGATTTACAATTACAAAAACAATAACTAATAGGGTTTCATATTGGATTGAAAATTTGATATAAATTTGACAATTTTTCATTTATGGTGGTTCTAATCTTTAAATTAGAATTGTTAGTGTTTTGAGAAAAATGGTGGTTGACAATTGTCACAATTTAAAGAGAAAAATGACAGTTAGACCTACCAAAATTTACATCATTAAAAGTGGCGGTTGAAAACCGTCGCAATTCACCAAGATGGCCATAGTGTCAAGAGTAAAACGGCAGTTCTAACTTGCCATAATTCACATGGAAAAAGTGGCGGTTGAAAACTGTCACAATTTACTAAGTATAATGGCAGTGTTATTTGGGAAAACGACAGTGAAAAATGGCGGTTGTAAACTGTTGTAATTTCCATTGAAAAAACAGTGGTTCTTGGCAGTCATTGCGGCGGCTTTTTTTTAACTATCGTAATTTACTGAATGACATTGGTAATTACGGCGGTGCAAGGAACCGCCCTTCTTGAAAATAGTGGCGGTTAAAACCGCCCTAATTCTCCAAAAAATCACTGCAATTCACTGGTTTTTTTGTAGTGACACTCTGGTTTGACAAACATTGGGTCGGATTAGGGCTTGCACAAATTATCATATGCTATACTCAATCTATTGATATAATTTTCTTTTTTTAAAAAAAAATGAAATCTATTGATATAATCATAATATGTGTATAACTATTTTTGAATTTAACTTTCATGGCAGAAAATTTATGACCTCGCAGTTGAACTCCATGCTTCGCAGTTGTTTGTCAAACAATGGCCTTGAGACTATACGATTGTTTTGTACGATGGCTTGGCAAGCTATGACGGTGGCTTCGTGTTCGACATCGACGTTGGGGCAAAGGTTGAGCGGCAACTTCACGATTTTTTGGTGAGGAGGACAGAGCCGAGGTGCGGTTGTGATTGTCATTGGGACAACTTGATGAGATGGTGAACGGAAAGGGATTAGATTCGTGGTTTGGTGATGGTGATGGAGGTTGATAGGATTGAGGTGGGTGGCTATGGATGTTGACCGAAATCTTGATAACAAGGTGATGATGTTATCTAATGGGTGATATGTTTGTGGATTGAAGGTGGCGGGTGAATAGAGCGGTGGATGAATTAGGTAGTGGTTGTGGGTTGCAGTGGTGGTTCTAGCTCAGTTGATGATGATGATGTTGGGGTTGGTGTTAGTGGTGGTGGTGGGGAAGGGGAACGAGAAGAAAAAGGGAAGTTTTTTTTTTAATGTAAAATTATAGACAAAGAATATTCTAAAAATATTCTGTTAATTTTAACTTTTTTTAACGAATGATAGGGTCAGAAACTCAATTAAACATTTATTTTCAGCATCGGGATCCAATTGAAAACTTTTAAAATGTAGGGACTCAATTGAAAATTCAGTAAAACTGTAGGGATTGACGGATTAATTAAACCTTTTTTTTAGTATTGTTCTTTGTTTGTATTATATTGTCTTACTCTTGACTACATGAGGTTTGATTGATTTCCATTATGGCAAGTTTATCTTTATAACTGTAGTGTTTGAATCATAGAAACAGAGGAAAACTAGCTCACATCCTGCGATTTCTCAATTACTCCCACTTTTGGCATGTTTGGAATACTCTATTCATGGCTGGTAATAAATCATTTTCCTATATTAGTGATATAGTCAGTTGAGACTTGTGTATCTATGTTTTGTACGCTTGTTAAAGTCAAGCTTCTACAAAGATATAGAAGATTGAGTCAAAACAATTATAGTAAACAATGAAAGATTAATAAGCGGAAACTCAAAGTTACAGTAGAGTAGCAGTGTCTGTGTGAAAATATTTCTTGAAAGATGAATTTTCAGAGTTGAAGAAGCTTGTATTTCTCTTTGAGATAGTTGTTTAATGTATTATGAAGCCTAGTTAGGAATAGGGTTATTGTTGTGGCTAATGTTATGCTTAGGGTAGGTGACTTGGTGTGGCAGAAAGATTGTACTTTAGGATTGGTCCTATCTGTTTTGGGCTATTGTCTTTCTCAATTATGGGGCTTTGTGTCTTAGTTTGTTTTCTCCCATATGTAGTTGGTTGTGGACTTTACCCATTTTAATGAATATCTCTTTTAACAAACACAAAATATTGTCCAAAGATTCAAATTCAAATCACAAGTTTCCAACATACAAAATTATCTAATTAAGTTACAAGGTAAATATAATTTTTATAATTGCATAATATCAAATTTTTATCAATTGCATAAAAAAAAATGTCAAAACATTATAATAGGTACAGTAAGCACCTAAATTAGTTTTGATCTCTTAATATTTAAAATAATTATCCATTTGGCCTATAATGTATATTTTGATATTAATTTAATCCTTAGATTGATAATTATTTTATATTATAAAAAGTCAATTAACATAAAACAAAAAATTCAAATATTTCTTTTGTTTGTTAGGATATCCACCATTCATAATAGTGTCTAATCTCTTCGAAATGAGAACTCTCCTAAAGAAGTAAACTTTTAGTCATGAGACATTTTTTCATATACACTGCTAAAATTGAATCCTGATTAAATATTTAATGAATTTTCTAACTAGCTACTAATTATATTAGGCTTCATGATTAAATTCAAATACTAATTTAAAGTTATGCATATCTTTTGAGAGTATTTGCTTTTAAAATATATATATATATATATCAAACAAAAATAGCTTGGTTTAGCACACTTGCTAAACAAATTATTTGGACAACGAGTTCGAGTTTGATCAATCCTCTGTAGTTAATCCATTGTACGTCCTTAACGTGAGTTGTGACCTGAGGTCTTTATCACGAAGTTACGTAGACAACGTATAGGTTATATTGCCATATATACGAGATACAAGGCTCAGGATTAGTTGGTCCCCCTTATGCTGGGGACTAATGTTCGTCCTAGTTTGTAAATGGATTTTAACCGTTGGATGTTTAAAATTTGTTATCTAATGGTTCACATCCAAGCACATGGATTTTGCAATTAATTTATTAATGAGTCACTATTGAATACATTATTTTCTCATCTGCCCTTTTTCTGTGTAGGACTACAAAGGCCATGGGCTCTACCTTCTTCCCTTCATGAAACTGAGCAAAAACCAGGGAAGGTGTATTTTGGGGTTTGCTACTGGAAAAAATGGAGGTACAATGGGTGAAGAAGAAGGAAAGATGGTGTTGGTGGAAAAATGCAGGTACCCAAGCGTCGTCGATCTGGGCTTCTCCTTGAGCTCCAACTGCCCCTTTCGTTGTCTCTACTTTCGATGATTAGACCCTCCGCTCATTCCGACCCTGTTACCACTGTTGATTTCAAGCATGATGACTTCGTCATTATGAGGCCTCTCTAGGATCTGGGATACTTCCACTGGCCATCATTTCTAGTACCATCTTATTTCTTTTATGTTGTGATTCATTTCAGATCTTAACTTACCTGTTATATTTAAATTTAGGTGACTGAGATTAGATTACCTAATATTGTTTGAATTTAGTAGAATGCATGCTAGCATGGTGATCGGCACCAAAATTGTTAAGAGAGGGATCGAATTAAAAATGCAATGGCTAATTAATAAAATGATGAATATTTTATTTGTGTATTGACCCAAAATCAATCCTATGGCCATCATTCCCAACTGAAACCCAAAATTAAACCAATGCAAAGTTCAAAATAGAAAAACACTATGGTTTTGGATTGGTTGTGTTCCAAAAGTTTAGAAGAAACTCTTCAGAAATTTGTGAAGAAAACTCAGCTACATGCTTCTCATTTGTTGTCGTAGGTGGTCTCTTGTTCTTCTAGTTCAGGCGATCTTACATAATTGCACTATATAAAAGGTGTTAGACTGTTAGTTTCTTCCCAATAGTTTTTTTATTTCCATACTACAGATGACATTATCTACTGCCTGTCAACGCTCACATGTTAGGTGGAATTTGCTATATATTTCCAAATTGTTTTATAAATAGTCTTTTTACAGTGTCCAATCAAAGGATGAGTATGCTTGGATCAAGCTCCTCAAGTTCTTAAAGATATAGGGTAAACATTTATTTTGGATGTTAAGGGAATGAGAGGTTCACTACAAATAAGAAGTGAGAGGTTCACAACAAATAAAGTTTTGAAGCAAATAAAATTTTAAAGATTTTTGAGAAAAACTAGATATAATAATTTCATAAATTTTAAATTGAATTATCTCTTTTTTGTATGTTATTACATATATGAAAGTATTTTTATAGATGTTATTTACAGTAGAAGGTATGAAAAGTTATGTCTCAATAAAAATAAATGTAGTTGGATCTAAAAGTAAAAAGGGAGTGTAGCTAGAAAAAAAAATGTAAGTAAGTCACGAAAGAGGCTTTGGAAAATCCATGACAAGGAAATTCAGAGCTCCCAAATTCAGTGCATTGATTTTATGCTTTTATTTTTTAATATAATTAAATATATCATGATATAATATAATAGATGAGAAGAAAATTGTACTGTTCGAGTTTAGGCACATATCAGCACATATTCTAATATCATGATTTTAGGCATATTCGTATTGTTCAAGTTTTGTTGATTTTTTAAAAAAATATTTTAATAAAACATATAAAAATATTATTTTAAGCCAAAGAAAAGCAAAAAATATTTGCCTTGTCATTTTCTTGCATCTTTATTTTCTTCTTTGGCCTAGATGTGTTCTTCTATTTAATTTTAATTTCAACGGTAAATTATTAATTAAAATTTAGCCTAAACACTAAACTTAATATCAGCAAATGATCAAGTGAAAGCATTTCCATTTGTCTTACTCATTTATGGACCTCGTTTGTATTGATTAATGCTAAATGATTTTAGGAGGTTCTTCACCATTATATAATAATCAACCACCAGCAATTTATTTACATCTAAATCTTCATAATAAATCATCTACCAATACATGTACCTAAATAATTAAGATAAATTATTCTTGAATTTATTTCTAAATTTTTTTATTTCTCTATTTCTCATGCGTATGATTTTATTTTAAACTGTAATAACTTTTATGAAAACTTTTATTTTTACCCTAAACAAACACGTATAACTTATAATAATATAAAATATTGAAAATGCACATGAATATAAGTAATACATATTTTGTCAATTAATACTGACTATACTCTTGTATTCATTGCATGTCTAATTATATTTTAGAATTAAAATTATATATCATGTATAATGATAACAACATTTAATCACAGCTTCTCTATAGAATTTGTGGCTTCTTCACTTCGCCAGTCGCCGGAGCAGGTGGCTTTTGCTGCCAGCTACTTCCTCAATGCCGCCGGTGGCTTCCTCGACGCTGCCGTTGGTCTGCTAGGTTCGAGCTTCAATGAAGGGGGAATGAAAGGGGATTTGGTGTTTGATTCCTAGGTAAAATTGTTAGGTGAGTATAGCAGAAGGTCTTTATTGCAAAATAACATAGTTTGTATACTCTTTTAAAAATATGCGGAGGAAGTATTTTGTAAATTTTTTAGCCAGAGTAGTGTTGGTCCCTAATGTAAGGGGGACCAACTAATCCTATGGCAAGATACAAAATTGGTGGCTACTTATTAAAACTATAATCATGCTATAATATTTTTGGTTGTCCAATATATCTACTATCGATAGCAATAACTAATCACTTCAAGGCAAAATCTCCCGTCCGGGTAAACCTCTGGCCACAATAATCATGCTAGTGATAAAACTATACTACACTTTTCATAAGAATTAATTAAAACGGAGAAATATTGAAGAGTGGCAGCTATGAAAATTTCAACCATATTGTATTATAAATTCCCCTTGATAGCTAACTCTTAAATGATATGTTTGATATGAGATAAAAGTAGAATAAAAATTTTATAAATTTGATCCAAAAGTTATGAGTGTGTCACTCTTGAATCTAATTCATGAAAATTTTATCTTTATTCAAATTTTATCTACATATAAACATACTCTGTGTTAATTATAAGATCATTTTAATAATTACTATCTTCAATCTTAATTTATATCTTAAATACATTTTTTGTTCCTATGAAATAAGAGAAATTTGGTTATGATTCAAACATTTGGAAAACAATTTGACTTTACTGCATCTAGTTTGTCGGCCAATGTTAAATGCTAAGTTGACCAATAAAAGATCACGTTGTCTAATCTTATTTGACAATCAAGTTATTCTACCGTGACATCTCATCGTATATGTGCCAAAACTCTCACTTAATAACTCATTAGATCAATTCTATAATTTACCTTATCCAATCAAATAAATCATTTTATAATAAAATTTTGACCCATATTATGATATATGTCGAAAGATATACCTACTATCATGCAGTACTAGGTGGCATAGTATTTTGTTAGTTAATTTAGCATTAAACAGAGATAGACCAATGTTGGGTAACAAAGTTACTGTTATGAGAAAATGCAAAAGTGTTTATTCAATGGTAACAAGGGGGTATTTATACAACAGCTGTCATGGGCAATAACCAACTAACTAAACACGTGTTAATGGACCAACCCTGTAACAAACTAAAACTATCAGCCATAAATATGCTATGTATATTTAATGTGGTTACATGAGTTTGTTGAATTAACTAAAGGGTGGTTTCTCTCAGGTGTTACCTCCTCGCAAGCTAGAGAGTGTACACCAAGTATTCCCAGCTTGGAAATGATGCCCTTGAATGGTCCTGGATGAAGAGGCTTAGTCAGGATGTCTGTGAGTTGTAAGGAGGATGAGACATGGAGTAGATGTATGAGTCCAGAAGTGAGCTTTTCTCTGATGAAATGACAATCTAACTCAATGTGCTTTGTCCTTTCATGGAATGAAGGATTTTTGGCCAGGCAAATCACAGATTGGTTGTCACAATAAAAGGGAATTGGAAGGCTAGGAGGAGTGTGTAAGTCATTGAGAAGGTACTAGAGCCATTGGATTTTACATGCTGTAGTTGCCAAAGCTCGGTATTCTGCTTCAGTTGAAGACCTTGAAATGGTTGTTTATTTCTTGGCTTTCCATGAAATGAGAGCATCTCTTAAGTATACACAGTAGCCAGTGGTAGATTTTTTGGAGTCTGGGCAACCTGCCCAATCAGAGTTACTAAAAGCTCTTAACTTTAGGCTGGAATTTGCAGAGAAAAAGAAACCAGCTCCTGGAGATTGTTTGATGTATTGAAGAACTCGAATGGCCACTTTTTGGTGTGTGTTGGTTGGACAGGACATGAATTGGCTGAGTTGTGAGACTGCAAAGGAGATATCCGGTCTTGTAGTTGTGAGGAAGAGAAGTTTTCCTATTAATTTTCTGTAGCTTGCAATATCAGTTGGAGGGCTACCATCATCTTTGCATAATTTGGTTGAAGCATCCATTGGTGTGGAAAGGGGTTTAGATGCAAGAAGGCCACACTCTTCCAGAAGTTCCAAAGAAAATTTCCTCTGAGATAGGACAATGCCTTTGGTAGATCTTGCAACTTCTAGACCAAGAAAATATTTGAGGTTGCCAATATCTTTGATTTTGAATTTCTCATAGAGGAAGATCTTGATTGCAATTATTTCTTATAAGCTGTCACCCATGAGTACCACATCATCGACATATATTAGTAGAGCAGTGAAAGAGTTGCTGTTGTGTTTGATGAAAAAGGTTGAATCTGAGACACATTGTTGATAATCTTGAGATATGAGAGCCGAGGATAAAGTTTGAAACCATTCCCTACTTGCTTGCTTGAGTCCATAAAGAGATTTCTGCAAATGACATACTTGATTGGGTTTGGAGGAATGAAACCCCTGTGCTAGAGTCCTATAAACTTCTTTTTCTAAAGTCCCATGGAGAAAAGCGTTGTCCACATCAAGTTGTTGCAAATGCCACTTCTTGGCTGCTGCCAAAGCTAATAGTGTCCTTAATGTTGTCATTTTTGCTACTGGTGAGAAAGTTTGCATGTAATCTACTCCTTCTACTTGTGTAAAACCTTTAGCAACTAGGCGAGCTTTATATCTATCTATTGAGCCATCTGGTTTGTGTTTGATCCTGTAAACCCATTTACATCCTATGGTAGCTTTTCCTTGAGGGAGATTCACGAGCTTCCAAGTGTTGTTTCTTTCAAGAGCCTCAATTTCTGCTTTCATAGTCGATCGCCAAAGACTCCATCTTAGCAGCTTGTGAGTAATTTTTAGGTTTAACAGCAGTAGAAATGTTACAAATGAAGGATTTGTAATTAGAGGATAAAGAATTATAAGAAAGAATAGAAGACAAAGGATATAAAGGTCCTTGAGAAGAGTTTGTTGAGGTGGTGGACATATTTGTTATTTTGAGTTGATGGTGGAAATCTTGTAAGCACTCTGGAAATTTTCTTGGCCTTGTAGAATGCCTTATAGTTTGATCAAGGATGGTTGGAACAATGGGACTGGAATTTTTGGGGTTGTTTTTAGTAGCAAGCTCAGAATTTTCTGCCACAGGTTCGATATTGAGCATGGTAGGTGCAGGGTTATTGTTTTGTTGTGGACCTGAGTAGTCAATGGGATGAGAAGGAATATTTATAGGTAAAGGTGTTTGACCAGAAGTTAAGGGAATAGAAATTGAGTCAATGTTGTTGTGAATTGATTGGAATGGAAAGATATCTTCATAGAATATAACATGCCTTGAAATGAAAATTTCTCTTGATTTGAGGTCAAAGAGAATGTGTCCTTTGGTTCCAGGCTTATGTCCTAGCGTAATGCACTTTTGAGCTCTTGGATCAAGTTTGGCTCGATGAGATTGATTTGTGGAAGCAAAGCAAAGGGAACCAAACACATGAATCATTGAGAGATCAGGTAAGGCATGATAGAGATATTCATAGAGTGTGTTGTTATGTAGAGTTAGGGTAGGTATTCTGTTAATGATGAAGGCATCATGGGATAAGGCAAAGGACCAAAAAATTTGGGGAAGGTTAGCCTGGAATAAAAGGGCTTTAGTGACATTTAGCAAATGTTAGTGCTTCCTTTCCACAATGGCATTTTGCTGAGGAGTGGCTACACATGAGGTTTGGTAGAGGATTCCTTTTTCAGCATAGAAATTTTTGAGGGTAAATTCTAGCCCATTGTCTGTTCTAATGGTTTTGATAGAAGTTTGAAACTGAGTTCAAACCATAGCACAAAAACTTTTCATGGTAGCTGAAGTTTCAGCTTTAGATTTCATAAGATATATCCAAGTGAATCTAGAGTGATCATCAATAATAGTAAGAAAGTATCTAAAACCATGTATAGATGTGACAGGAGCAGGCCCCCAAATATCCGTATGTATCTAATCAAAAATGTTGCATGAACGAGTATTACTAGAAGGAAATGCTAACTGTTTTTGTTTAGCAAAATGGCATACATCACATGTTGTAGGTATATCAATAGAAACTATAGGAAACTTTTTGTTCATTATATTCATTCTATCAATTGAAATGTGTCCTAGCCTATTATGCCATAAGGCTTTATTGTTGGTGATACTGAATACTATGTTAGGAACTTTGTATTCTTGTATCACAGGTCCAGAACACTTAGATGTTTCCATCAGATATAAACAATCACTGACTTTGGCACTTCTAATCATCTTCAAGGTACTGGAAGTCTGTACAGTACAATATTGGTGAGTGAAAAGCATTTGACATTGAAGATCAAGGCAAGTTTTTGCCACAGATATGAGATTGAAGTGGAAGTTAGGAATGTAAAGGACATCAAATAAAATATGATCTTTAGTGAGATGTATGGTTCCTTTATATGCAGAGATAGCAGTGTTACCATTAGGTAAATTAACAGAAATAGGCTTGTTTGATCTATATGAAGTAAAGAGATCTATAGAATTGCAGATGTTATCAGTTGCACCATTATCAATAACCCAAAAAATGTTACCGTTTTCAAGAGGTATGTTGTATGCTTGATTCACAGAAGTAAGATTGATATGAGGTTGCTGAATTGTAGGCTGTTGTGTTGTAGAGGACGGTAGGAGAGCACGTAAATTTTGATATTATTCAGCAGTGAATCCAAATTTTGGTCCTGAGTAATCTTGTGTAGAAGCATTGATCTCAGAGTTACTTGGTGAACCTTCAGTGATGACAGCATTAGCATATTTTGGATTCTTGAACTCGAAGCCAGATTGTAACAGATTTCTATGGTGTGACCAGTTCTACCACAGCATGTGCATTTCTTGTTTGGTCCTTTGAACTAGTTTTGGTTGCTGTTGTTGTTCCTCCTGGCATTAAGTGCAGCAAAATTGATGGAAACTTTGCCTTCATTAGAATTTTCAACAGAGAATTGTCTCTCTTGTTGAATGGTCATACCAAAGACCTTGTTGAGATTAGGCAGAGGTGACATGAGCATTATGTGAGATCTTACAACGGAATATTGGTCATTGAGACCTTTTAAAAACCTTGCTACTTGTAGGATATTTCTTTGATCCTTTACTTTCTGAAGTGCATTGCAAGAACACTTGGAACCACACGTGCAAACAGGCACAGGCATGAGAGCATCAAACTCATCAAACATAGTCTTGAGACCAGTGAAATATGTAGTTACAGAAGAGTCACCTTGTCGAAATGCAAAGATTTCTTCTTGGAGGTCTGAAACTCGAAAGGAGTCTGATTGGGAGAATCGTTTTTGTAGTTCTTCCCAAAGAGTTTGAGCATTGTCAATCATCAAAATGCTTTGAGCAATGGTAGGGGATAAAGAACGATTTATCCATGCAAGAACCGTGGTATTGCATCTGCTTCAAAAGGGATGAATTGTCACGACCAGACTTGGGCACATGACCGGCACATGAGAAATCCTCATTCCCACGTAAGCCTCATGATCTTTGAGTCCCTCTATATGCATAATTTAATATAAAATCCTTTTTTTAAATCATAAAATCATCTCTGACATATATATCTAACTCTTTGAAAAACAAATCATCATAAATACTTTCATAATCAAGCTCTAGTAAATATCTCTGATACAAAACACACGAGTTGCTCATAATACAAAATAAACCATAGAACTCGTAATCATGAAAATACAAAATATTCATGATAAAAACATGTCAGTCTATCTCTATGGTCCGGGACCCTGCCCGTCATGCACATTGGAGCACTCTATCTCTAAACAGAGTACCAAAAGTACTTCACTCACAAAGTGAAACTCACTAACTGGGAAATCTCTACTGCGGGGGAGGAGATGGAAGAGAAGAACCCGCAGTGTCTACTGCACCTGTAATGGAGGAAGGGAGAGGGGTGAGTTTCATCTAAAACTTAGTGGGTAAGTCCTCACCCATAACCCTCTCATGGGACAGTCAAGGGAAATAAATAATATATATATATATATATATATATATATATATTCATCAAACCAGTTAATGCAATAACTCTCAAGTTCATATTCTTAGGAATAACAAATAGTTCTGAAATCAATATTCTGTAGAAATCATAAACCATAGTATGCTAATAAAGAAACAGGAATCTCTGGTTATGCCCAATTCATGTGACATAACAAATCTCTGGTTATACATAGCATAACAAAGCCTCTAATCTCTGGGGCACCTAAATAGGTCACGTTTCTTATTTCTCTGGCCCGAAGGCGACTTTGTATACCAAGGTTAACGGAATAACTGCCGTTAACTCACAGTCTGTTTCTCTATAACTACTGTCTAGTTCAATCAGAAATCTAAATCTTTTCTCTACATCTCATAAGTCTTCTACCCTAGAGTTCACAAGCTCTAGCATATAAATCAACAGTTCTGAAATTCATAAAATTATTTAACTATGAAAACTCTTGAAACTCGAAAAGTTCTGGTCTCATATAACTCTAACAATTTGACTTTAGTATAACTGTGACCGTGAAATCATGCCCAAGGGATCACCCATTTGTAGGCATTTTGATTTCAAGCCTACAGAATATGTATCTGGCAGTTGTTACAAATCATATTGAATTCCATACTTCTGAGAATCATAAAATCGCTTATTTTCTCTAAAACTCTATCATATACATATTCTCTACTATGGAAATCATCATAATGTTCCATAAATCTTTAAATATATACTCTAGCTCTTTGATAAAAATCACTTTAACAATAATGGTCTCATGAGTTTTCAGAAAAAACATATATATCTCATGCTATAATTTACTGAAATTAACTCTAATGATCAACATAAGGATCATAGGATTTGAACCCACTCACCGTTTAAAGCCAGGAGTATGTGGGCCCCACCAACTTGACCTGAAGAGCTTGGAATGGCACCAACAACTGCCATAGAGCAACCATAACTCTAGATTAACATCTAAAAATCTCTAGAGAGCTCTATTCTAACTCTACTAAAATTGGGGAAACACCCCTACTTGACAAAAATGAGAAAAATAATCGGTCCAAATCCAAGATCATGGAGAAATAAAGATATAATCTAATAACATGAACTTACCTTGAAGCTTGGAATGATGGATTGGAGTGAATTTGAGAGAAGGAGAGAAAAAATGGAGGAGAAGGGAGAGAATCGCATTTCTGCATTCTTCTGCACGATTTGGGGTTTTAAACTCTCTTTGACACCGTTATAGCGGTATATGACCGCTATAACGATCTAACAACGTCTGACGGTCCCCACAGAGTCACTTATGACCGCTATAGCGGTCTGCACCGCTTGTTCCAACACTCACTTATTAATGTCCTCATTTATTTTATTCTCCATTAACGTTAAAACATAAATGTAAATAAGGAAATACCCCTCATTTGGATTCAAATAAAATATCACAAAAATCAAAACTCCATCAAATCAGAATCCAAATTTTGGGTTTTAGTTCAAATCCGGGAATTTCCGAGATTTTCTAAATTTGTGGGTTAACAATGAAACATTTGCAGGTTTCATAAAATTCATTAAAAATCACCCTTCAACTTGTTTTCCCTCAAGAAACAATTGCCGGGACTTTTGATCCCAAGAATATAGTTCTATCATATAGTCCTCCAAGGAGGTGTAGGATCCAGACTTAGTAAAATTCAGGACCCGACGGGGGTTCCCAAGGAATCCTTGAGACTATACAGAACCTTACTGCTGACCCGTGTACCTCGGGTATCACATGAATAGGATCAATTGAAATAGGTTCCTGGATTGAACCATCAACAAAGCCCAGTTTGTTCTTGGTAAGAAGGCTGATCTTGATGCTTCGATGCCATCCATTAAAGTTTGCTTCTGTTAAAGGTGCAGAAAGAAGATTGAGTGAAGGAGTCTCATTTGGATGGAGATAAAAAGGATTGTTCGAATCTTGCATATCAGCAAGAGTGTAAAAGGCAGCCATGGAATTCACAGAAGAAGGGTTGAAGAAGAAGGAAGAGAATGTGAGAGAGAGCAGAGGAATTATGAGAAATCTGATACCATAACAAAGTTACTGTTATGAGAAAATGCAAAAGTGTTTATTCAATGGTAACAAGGGGTATTTATACAACAACTGTCATGAGTAGTAACCAACTAACTAAACACGTGTTAATGGACCAACCCTGTAACAAACTAAAACTATCAACCATAAATATGCCATGTATATTTAATGTGGTTACATGAGTTTGTTGAATTAACTAAAGGGTGGTTTCTCTGGGGTGTTATTGGGATTATAATGAAACAACTTTGGAATTTCTTTCAACAAAAACAAACAAAAAACAATCTTTTCAAAGATATGATAAACCAAAATTCACTTATTTAAAAATCAAATAATTCAGCCGTTGGGTGCCTAAAATTCAGATCTTAGAAAAGAGGAGTATTCAATTATACCAAGACTTGTCTAAACAAGTAGCCTGCGTAAGAGGGAGGTGTGCGTATATATATATATATCCCCACCTTTTCAGAAACAGTATTCAATTGTACAGCTTGCGTGCGGGGAAGGTAATTATTAGTTGAGTCATCAATTGATTCATATTAAGTTGAATTTTCTCTATATATTTGTGGAAGTAATAGTAATCTTGACCTCTAGTTTACGTGCTTGAATCGTTTCCCATGCATGACACGATAAAGCATGCGTTGAATATTTCATTGGCATTGAATTAGTTAGCAATCTTGATAAGTTACTATAAACTGAAGACTTCTAATTTCGAAATTTGCAACTTCCTCATGTCATATGCCACAACACCATCAACAAAAATGAAGTCTCTAAGTTCATATTTCATTGCTATTGTAATTGCTCTTCTGTTTTCTTTTTCATCTTCATCAGCAGCACTTGATTCTGATGAAAACTTCGTTCAATGTCTTTATAACTATTCCCCTAGCTCGTCTGATGTTGTTTACACCCAAAACAACTCCTCTTACTCATCCATACTTCAGTTTTCCATTCACAACCTCTTGTTCGAAACCAACTCAACCCCAAAACCCCTTGTCATTGTGACACCTGTTGAAGTGTCCCAAGTTCAAGCCACCATAATCTGTGCCCAACGCCATGGCATGCAGATCCGAACACGAAGTGGTGGCCATGACTATGAGGGTCTCTCCTATGTCTCTGAAGTTCCATTTGTCATCGTTGACCTCATAAACTACAGAAACATTGAAGTGGACGTAGAAAACAGCACTGCATGGGTTCAATCAGGGGCAACTGTTGGTGAACTTTACTATAGCATTGGCAATAAAAGCAAAACTCTTGGGTTTCCGGCAGGTGTATGCCCCACAGTAGGAGTTGGTGGACACTTCAGTGGTGGTGGCTATGGATTCTTGATGCGTAAATATGGCCTTGCTGCTGATAATATAATCGATGCTCACATAGTTGATGTGAAGGGTAGGTTTCTTGACAGAGACGCCATGGGTGAGGATCTCTTTTGGGCCATTAGAGGTGGTGGTGGAGCAAGCTTTGGAGTCATTCTTTCATGGAAGGTAAAGCTAGTTCCAGTTCCATCAACTGTGACGGTGTTCAGAGTTCCCAGGACTTTGGAACAAAATGCAACCAAACTTGTTCACAAGTGGCAGCTTGTGGCAAATAAACTTGAGGAGGAGCTAACCATTAGGATAAACTTGCAGAGGGTGAACTCAAGTAATAAACAAGGAGAGCTAACAATGCAGGTTACATTTGAGTCCATGTTTCTTGGAGGTGTGGATCAGCTCATACCCTTGATGCAAGAGAGCTTCCCAGAATTGGGTTTGGTCAGAGAAGATTGTACTGAGATGAGTTGGATAGAATCAGTCCTCTACATGGCTGGATTTGCAAGTGATCAAGCCCCTGAAGTTTTGCTGAACAGGACCCAATCTCCTGTAGTGTTTTTCAAAGGCAAATCAGATTATGTGAGAGACCCCATTCCTGATTCTGGGCTACAAGGTTTGTGGCCACTTTTTTATGAAGATGAGGGCCAATATGCGTTAATGATATTCAACCCTTATGGGGGCAGAATGGATGAGATTCCAGAGTCTGAAATCCCATTCCCACACAGATCTGGAAACATATGTAAAATTCAGCACATTGTTTATTGGCTAGAGAAAGGGGATGTTGTGGCACAAAGGCACATCAATTGGATTAGAAGACTTTACAGTTACATGGAACCTTTTGTATCAAAGTCTCCCAGAGGTGCATATGTCAATTATAGAGACCTTGACATTGGGGTAAATAACCATGGCTACACAAGCTACAAGGAAGCCAGCATTTGGGGTCTTAAGTACTTCAAGAACAACTTTAATAGGTTGGCAAGAGTGAAGACCAATGTTGATCCTCTAAACTTCTTTAGAAACGAACAGAGCATACCTTCTCTTGTGCAGAAGGGACGCAAGTAGAAATCCTTGGGGGCAACAAAGGTTATTGCAAAATAAGCTGCTTTGTAAAGCTTATATGTGTGTACCGTCATTGCAATACTCATTACTCATGAGTTGCTATGAGAAATTCTTAGGTGGCTTTACCGCAAGACAAAATATTTTACTCTATTTTGTTTAATAATTGATAAATAAATTATTGCATTAAAAATATAAAAGAGTTGGAAGATAATAATGATCCATAAAATTTATATATCAATTAATAAATAGATTAAAATAAATATTATTTCTTATTCTCGATACATCTAATTATTTTTCCCATGCTCTACTCGTTATGAACACCAATTTATACTATTCGTTTTTAGTCAACGAATTTATATTGATTGGGAAAAAAAAAAGTACGAATTCATTTTATTTTGATGTCACGTTGTTTTTCTTAGGTCAATATTTTCCTGGCCCGTTAAAAAGTCAGTCTATCGGTTATGTAAGGGAACATTGAAGCCCACATCACGTTGTCCAGAGATAAAACAAAAAGCCTAAATTTGAAGCCCAATGCCCATTACCTGAGCACAAATAATTTTAAAGCCCCACCAAAAAAAGTTTAAAGGAAGAACCAAAAATAGATAAGAATAATAACAATAATTTAAAGGGGAAATTGTAGTATATCACTTGAATTATAGGTTATGTTCACTCTAGCATCTAATCTTTAAAAATATACAAATCGATCCTATAAACTTTCATAAATGTATAATTTAGCCCAGATATGCTATATCTCTTAATTTTAGAATATATATAAATTGATTCTCTACATGCTCCTAAATTTGCAACCCAATATCCAAAAATTCCTAAATTTGTTATGTTTTTGTTAATAAATGAAGAAAAAATTTAACAAAACAACCTATTTATATATTTAAAAAAGTTTAAAGGGTCAAACTACTCAATGAACAATTTTAATAAAAAGGTTTCTAAAGAATTTTTATTTGGTACAAAGATGGGGCCAAAGGCCCAAGAAATAAAGAAAAAAACTACTAAACAATAACAGTTCGTCTGACCCCCAAAAACAATTATTTAAGAAGTCAAGTTTTAACAAGCTGAATTAATACTATGTTTAGATAATGGGAACCCTTTGACAAATAAATAAAAAATGGGTAGCCGAATAAACAAGGGAATAATGAGTAACAAAAGAAATGAATTTTTTTTTATATTGGTTCAATTTGGATAAGTTTTTATATTTTTTTTTAATTGATTATTTTAAATAAGATCTTTTGAAAATGTAAAATTTATTTTATTTCTTCATTTGTTCTTAACCATCTTTTTTATTCTATTAAAAGAACCTTATTTGGAAGTTGAAGTGCCAATATGGATAATTTTTTTAAAAAAAGATTCTTTTATTTATCTTTTAAAATAAGACCTTTTAAAAGGTAAAATTTATTTTATATTTGAATGTAAACTTAATTTATATTTGGATGTAATATTAAAAAAATTTATTTATTTTTAAATATTTTTTCATGTTATAAAAATAAATTGTTCTAAAGGATGAAAATTATAGCTTTTGAAGAAACAATCATTTTATAATTTTTTCAGTGATTTTATTTTTACTAAAATAATTGCACAAATATATCAAAAAATATAAAAATATTTTTTCAATTAAATAAAATTTTTATTAAAATAATAAGGTACAAATTAGTTGGGAAATTATAACTTATGAAAAGATATTATTCATGTTATAGAAATAACTTTTTCTGAAAAATGAAAATTATAGCTTATGAAGAAAAGGTCTTTTTATAATTTTTTTCATTGATTCTATTTACTAAAAAAAATTAAACAAACATATCAAAAAATATAAAAATATTTTTTCAATTAAATAAAATTTTCTTATTAAAATAATAAGATACAAACGAGTTCGAAAATTATAACTTGTGAAACGATGTCTTTATTTTTTTAATGATAAATTTTTTATTTGAAATTTACATAAACATATAAAAATATAAAAGACCATTTTTCATAAATTTAAATAATGACCCACGAATGAGCCTCCACGAACGAATTGATAATATTAAACTTTTAATCATATATCGAATAATATAGTATTGTATTATATTACATTATTATCTTAATAATATAATATATTCTTATAACTATTTCAATAAGATACTGTTAATATAGTAATAATATAATATAATAATATTATTATTATAAATATTATTATATTATTATATTATATTATTGTTAATAATATTATAACATTATTGTATAATATTGTTATGTTATATTATTTTTTATAATACTATATATTTTATAAAACAATAAAATAAAAAAATAAAGCGTGACACGCTTTGAGACATACACACTTTTTTGGTGGCACGCTCAAAGTCATATTATATGTTATTTATTTAAGGGTGTAACATCTTACTTTATGGATTGACGATTGTCCTAACAAATTAATACGGATCTTTTTAATGTGTTTTGTCCCTACTCACACGCTTTCTAGGAAAATTTTCTAGGAGATCATCCATCCCAAAATTATTCCAAGGCAAACATGTTTAACTATAGAGTTCTTTAGTGATGAGCTACCGAAAAGAAGATGTATCTTGTTAGTATAGGTAGTACAAATCAATTCATATAAGCCCTTCTTAACTGTATAATATTATACTTACACAGTCTCAGAATCCCTCTTATTCTAGTGTATAATCGGTTCATTTATATCTATATATGCCTAATCTCATTAACAAGTTCTCATGCTCAGTTATTCATATTCATATTCATCATAGATGAATCAAGTCATTATATTATTAGTTCAAGGCATTGTCATAATCTCAGCATAATGGCAAATTCTTTACTTAAGCAACACAATTTTATTTACAT
Organism: Dalbergia cochinchinensis; assembly: GCA_031216125.1. Classification (NCBI taxonomy): domain Eukaryota; kingdom Viridiplantae; phylum Streptophyta; class Magnoliopsida; order Fabales; family Fabaceae; genus Dalbergia; species Dalbergia cochinchinensis. The sequence continues at coordinate 46,248,459 of CM062370.1, forward strand.
GTCAAACTCTCAATTCAGAGGCTACCAAAATTCTAAATAACACTTCAATGTGTCCCCTTAAATATTGTACAAATTTAAGAGCAAAAAGAGTTATCTAACTATATTAATAAAATTAGACCAATTTAGTGGTCAGATATCACTTATACTCATCTTAGAACCAGAATCTCATAATTTTTAACCCTAAAAAATGATTGAATAAATTCAGAAAAACAATTGTGTTAAACTTTGAGATGTTGTCAATAGTCGGTAAAAATTTCAAAGGAAAAATCAATCATTTGCTATGGTAATAAAATTAGAGAAATTTGTAGCTTTAAGACCAGAAATTCAGACAGCACATGTATAGTCTCGATTCATGATTTTTTTTAGGCAGTTAGATCCTTTATCACGATCCACAAAAATTCTTAGAGTTGTCTTAGAATATTAGCTTTAACATATAATTTTTATAACTTATGAAAATAGCCACAATTCACTCAGAAAATTTGTGATCAGTGGCTGTCCATACAGAAACCGAAAATCCAAGAGCATGGTTCAAAATCTCTTTCCACAAAAATGATTTTTCACAATATCAAACCACTCCACCAAAATTAACACGTCACTATCAATATATTATCAACCAATTCAATGAAAAATATCAATAAAAATTAGTAATTAAATGATAAGAACAAATTTGACACAAAAGAGGTTCAAAAGCCCTACTTTGGTGGCTTATGAATCTTGGCTCCAAAGGATGATCCCAAGAATGATTCTTCTCACTTCAACACCACCCAATCAATACCAAACCCTCCCTTAAATAGTGAAGGATGAAATATTAGAGTGAGAATTGGTGAGAAATTGAAATTCCAAACGGTTAGTTTTGTAGGTAGTGATGAGTATAACAAGTTTTGTGAAGATAGTTTGTGGTTTTAACAAGATTTGGCTATGAAAATGAAGGTTTGAAATCAAGTATTAAAGCTTATTGAGGTGTGATACGCCAAGTACACGTGTCAGTGGACAAGTTTCGTATAGCCTTAAGGTCTCCCGGGACCTACCCATGCTATCGGTCCTGAATTTCACTAAGTCTGGATCATACACCTCCTTCGAGGGCTATATGTTAAAGCCATTTTCTTGGGATCAAAAGTCCCGGCAATTATTCCCAATGGCAAAACAAGTTAAAGAGTGATTTTTAACGAATTTTATGAAGTCTCCAAACGTTTCGTTTTTTGCCCATAAGTTTAGCAAATCGCAAAGTTTCTCAGATTTGAACTAAAACCCAAAATTTGGATTTTGATTGGTTGAGATTTTGATTTTTATGATATTTTATTTGAATCCAAATGGGGGGTATTTCCCTACTTATATTTATGTTTTAAAGTTAATGGAGAGTAAAACCATTAACTTAAAATTAAGAAATGTAAATAAGTGAGTAGTGAGACAACCCAGATACCAGAGCACTTTGAGTGGTGTTGTTGTTACATAATTTTGTAGAAACGACCTCATTGCAATGACGAGACAAGAAGCTCGCTGTAGTGATATATGTTCATTGCGTAGCGATCGATAACGATATAGTATTAGAAAAATGACGCTATTTTACACAATATCAGAAAAAAGACACTGTTTTACTTATGGCCTCTCTTTAAAACCCCAAGGGCTCGGGTTCTTCCCCATTTTGGGAGACAAAACCGAACCTTTCCCCCCTTTTTCCTCTTTTTTTCCTTCTTCTTCTTCCAACCTAAGATCAAATCCTCTTCCTTCATGATCCAAGGTAAGTTGTTGTTGTTGATTTATGTTAGATTCCCTTGCGTTCTTCCTTTCCCTTGTTATGGGTTGTTATATTTCTCCATTGTTGTCAAGTTGGGGTGCTCTCCCAATGTTATTAGAGCTAGATTAGAGTTGTTTAGGGATTAGCGGAGACTAATCTTGAGTCAATGTCACTCTATGGCAGTAGTTGGTGTCATTCCATACTTCATAGGTCAAGTTGGTGGTGCCCACGTACTCCCGCCTTCAAACAGTGAGTAGGTTCAAACTCATGGCCTTATTTTAGCCATTATGACTATGTTTGATGCATGATCTTTGTGAAATATGAAATTTGAGATGAGCAAAAGTATATAATATGATTTTATATGATTATGTCAAGTTAGAAAAATTATGATTTATGATGATAGCGTGAAAGAATGAGTTTTTCAAAACCATGAGACCATGATTGTTACGTTATATGCTTTAGAAAAATGTTTTACATGATTAAGAATGGATTTATTGAGAAAATATATATTGTAGCAACTTTGCTTTTTATCAAATATGTTTTATGAGTTTATGACAACATTATATTTTCAAGATTTAGATTTCAAGTTATGTTTTGAATATCAAGTTGAGATAGCTATAAATATGTTAGAGAAATGTGAACAAGAGTATGACCCAGTTATACGGATAAAAATGTTAAATGATTTTTGACTTTTATGATTACGAACCTCAGTACTTTGAGCTATGATTTTAGATTATCAAATAGATGGAAAGTTATGGTAGTTTAAGATTTGAATTTAGAACTTTAGTTTTGTGGTACCAAGAGATACGGAATTCAGTATGATTAACACTTAAAGCAACCACAGATACATATTCTGTGGGTTTGAGATCAGGTTGCCTACAAATGGGTAATCCCTTGGGCACAATTCTCATAGTCATAGTTATATTAAAGTCAGATTGTTAGAGTTATATGAATTCAGAACTCCCAGTGTACTAAAATTTAGGGGCTCTGTTCGTCAGGGACTGAGTACCTATTTTTCAATTATGGTTTTGTCAAACTAGTTTAGACGGTAGAGATCAGGAAACAGACAGTTAGTTAACGGCTGTATGGGATCATTAACCTTGGTACCAAGTTGTCCATCAGTGCACAATATCGCCCCACAGCAGATACAGATAACAAGACCTAGTTAGGTACCCACAGCTCGTCCGCCAGGGACATTTGACTTTACAGCTTCAATTATTATATATGTATTTATTCAGCTCAGCAGATACTGTTTCCCTAAGCTCTGCCGTACTTTAGTTAAAATGATTTCATGTTGCTTGTGAAATTTCAATTGTGTGTTCATGAATTTACGAAATAAGAAATGATTTTCTTTTAAAGTAAGAACTTGGAGATGCTTTTCTATAAATTTACAAATACAGAGATATTTTTTCTATATACAGTTGTGCGTATGAATATTAAATGATTTTGAATGTTACATGCTTGATATTATATATATATTCCTTGGTTGTCCTATGTGGGTGATGGGTGAGAGCTCACTCACTGAGTCTGTTGACTCACCCCTCTCCCTTCCTCTCATAATTGCAGGTACAAGTTCGGTTCAATTCAATTGATTGACTCGACTTTTTCCCAGTGGTGAGCCTTATTTTGGAGTAAGGCTTAGTATAGGTTTATGTTAGTATTAGCAGGCTCCAATAGATGTGCAGACAGGATCTGAGCTATGCATTATTTTCATATATTGTATTAGATTTCAACATTTTAAATAGTTATGTATATGTTTTCAGAGTTTAAGTACGAATTTCAAATTATGAAATTTGATTAGATTATGTAATAGATAAGCTATGTAGTTACGATTCAGTTTTCAAAGGTTAAACATGTTTTCAGATCAAGGTTCATATTATGTGATGAGATAATTATGACTTCGTGATCAGTAGAATGGATTAAAAAGAGATTTTTCAGATCTTGAATATCAATTACTTCTAGTTTTATGAATTTAAATCATATGTTTTGAACAAAGAAATGGATATTGGATTAGAAGAATAATCATGTTTTAAGGATAATATTATGTTATTATATGCATATAGAGAATCGTCACCCGAGAGAACTGCGTGGGGATGAGATTCCTCACATGCCGGTTACATTCTCAAGTCGGGTCGTGACATGAGGAGCAACAATGGTAGCTGTGTGTGCAGCAAGCTTGGCCGAGAATGTGCATTCAATGGAGTGATAAGGTTAAATATTGTATTTATCTTGTATTAAAGTATAAATATCATGTAATGTAATTGTGTAATTCTTAAAGAAAGATAATAAAATGGAGGGTTAGGATTTGATTTTGTAATTCAAGATCAAATCTTAGCCTTACACTTAGATTGAATGGATATACACTATCCATTTATAAAAAATTAAATTATCTTTCAGTGTTAAAAATTACACACCGAAATTTTATCGAACCAGTAAAACACCATACTCGAGTAATCCAACATTGCCCAAAAATTAATTTTAGATATAAAATTTTTATTTCTAACTATTTCTAACTTTAACCCTCTCTTTTCTCAATTCCGGGCATCGCTCAGTCCTGGATATGGGGTTTCAGCTGTCTCAATAGGCCTGCAAATTACTATTCTTTTTTTTTTTATAAATCTGTTGAACTATCCTCATTATTATTGAAGCCTTGATTTTTAAAATTACGACTAATAAAGCTCAAATTAATTTTTAAATAATTTTTATGGTGTTACAAAGGGCTCATTTAGCACATTTGATAGAATAATAGCTAATAATATAAAACCTGATAAGATAATATCTAATAGTATAAGATCTGATAAATTTTTAATATTATTCAATATTTGGTGTAACACTATGTAAGATATTCGATTTTATGTTTAGATATATCATACTATTTATTTACAAATAATTTTAATATCTTAATTAAATATTAAATCAAATCAAATAATAGTAAAATAGGAATTTTTATTCTAACAATTTTAAAATATTATATTTATGTATATATTTACTAATTATAATTTAATTTTTATAAAATGTTATTATTTATTTCAACATTTTATTATTATTATTTATTATTTCAATAATATATATAAATAAAAATAGTATTTTATATATTTTAATATTTATATTTTTAATCATAATTATTTGAATTTAAGTTACTGATCCTTACTTTTATATATTACATATTACATATTATTTATTTATATATTGTATTAGTTAATAATTTATAATTTTGTATTATGTATCATTTATTTAAAATGTTTATTTATTATTATTTTATTTTACTTATTGTTTATAAATTATATTTATATTTATATTTATATTATTTATTTAATAATTATTTTATTTTAATAAAATATTTAAAAAATGATCTTTTACGTTAAAAGCTAATCAGACTTAATATGGCGTTAAATACTATATTGAGTTATACAACACTTTAACATATAATGGTTATGATATATAAGGTAATACAATACGTTATCTGTACCAAATAATAGATAAAGACATAACCTATAGTATTAGCTTATACGATCATGCCTAATATATCATATCAAACACCCCCTAATTGTTTAGTTATTAAATTTTAAAATTTATTCATGAACTTTTTCTCTCTCATAATCTCTGTTTTTTTATCGTAAGTTTTAAAATAACTAGTCAAAGAAAAATTTAATATAGTGCAATTATTTTTAAAAAAAGTTAAGGATACCAAATTTTTTTCAAAGATATGATTACTTTTTCCTTAAACGGCATTTATGTGGAAACGGAATGAATATAATAATTATATACTATAAAAAGGGAATGAATCTAAGCAGTTAATCACTTTCTATTTGAAGGAGGAATAAGATATTGAAAAAGAAAAAGAAATTGATATAAAGGAAAGATATAAGATTTTGTTAGTTGAGATATTTTTATGAAAGTTTATATTTGTATAATGTATTTGATAAGCTTAAATAATGGTAAGGATAATAGTAAATAAAAGTAGTTGATACTCTAAATGAAAAATGAATTGAATTAAACTTGAGGACAATGATACTAAAAGACAGTTGTTTGCAGTTGAAGTAGATTGCGACGTTACTATGTTAGACAAATCACATTCATACACATCATTCTAAAATGGAGTTTTGCAAGAAAAGAAATGGATGATATATCATTCAATCGTATATTTCATTTTTCACCGATGAAAAACTAATAAATACAGTAATTATATCAAGCAATTGATTTATTAATAATAATTTACAATTAAAAATTATAATCCAGCTTAATTTATACTATTATGTAAAAAGAAGTTGGGTTAATGATTAATTTGTGGTATCTTCTCACCCTATTTAATATATTTTCAAGTCCACAATACTTTTTGAAAATTACCATTCTTATATTCACCCCACATTCTTAAAACCACCTCACATTCTTTAAAACTATGACACTCGATTTATTTTGCAACTATACTTCTCTATCTATTAATCCAAACAAACCACTTCTCTTGCTTATCTTCATATTTTTCTCTTCATTTTCACAAATCAATACCAATAAAAAAAGACAACTCAACAGACATGGTAGAATCTGTCGAGTTGCTAGTAAATATAAAATGCATAATAATTGACAATTAATAATTATAATCCCACTTAATAACTATAAAATATTAAGCAAATAATTATGACTATCAATCAAACAATTATATTATAGCCCACGAAAGCTTTAAGAAAGTAGGCTATATAAGTGAGTAAATTATAGAATATATTACACAATGCACTCCATATTAGTCATCTCCTTCTGTTGATCTTAATGGTAGTGTTAATTTATGATTAATTTTTTATTTTATATTATTTTTATTTATCTTCTTTCTAACGGTACAATTTATTTTTGCTCATTATTCAATGCCTTACCTTTTATCTTCTTCCTTCCATTTGAGGCAATCATAACCTACAATCAATAAAATTTTACAAATCGAATTTATTGAAGGAAGAGAATACTTACGTTTTTACTATGGTTACTAATAATATGAGAACTTTTCAAGTTGCAATGGATAAGATCTAATTTTTTGATGTTAATGCTTCGATTTTAAATCTCTTTGTTGATTTTTATTTTTTATATATATATATAAAAGGTAAAAGTTAAAGGACAATGATGAACAGTATGGGAAGAAATTCACAAAGGGGAATGATGGATACTGTGAAAAGAAATCCATGAATGGTTTCAAGGCTTATTATTTGTTTCATTTCCTATTATATATCGCCAACAGTATTGAGAAAACCATCTCACATGCTGCTAGACTTAAATCCATGACACTCCATCTCATTTGGAATATCTCTTTATTTTTAGATAAATTTATTTTTTAAAATATTTATTAATTTCATATTATAATAAAATTAAAAATTTTATTTTAATAATATCCTTAAATAATTAATAACTATTAATATAATCTTTTATTTTTAACTATTTGATATGCTTTATAATTAGTTACTATTAGAATATATTAATCCATACATTATAATTTTATATAAAAAATATTGTATTATCATATTATCTATTTTTTTAATATTTATATTTATCTAAATTTAACAGATATTTTGTAAGTACTAGAGTAGAGAAGAAATAACTGGATACTTTTACCGTATTCACTGAACGTCATTCTACCATTAATTAGTAGTGAAAGTCACCACTAATTTATATGCATTGATTTCATTTTTAAAAAATATAATTCCTAAAATAAATGCACAACTGAATAATAAGTTCTCACCATTGTAACTCAAAGCAGCACATTTAATGCTTTGCTTGACCAATAGGTCATATATTAACCCCAAAACTTGTGTTTTCGGAAGATGACTCTCAAAAAATTGTTGACAATTTTTCTTAATTTTGACATTTCCTTTTTTTTTTTTTTGGTAAAACGTTAGAGAAATACACCACGTGTAGCCGAATGAGTTGGCTATAAATATCAGAGTTCCCAGCAGTTTAGAAACATAGGCAATTGACATAAAAATGGCCAGCTCGAATGTAAAACTAGTTCTCTTATGTGTCACCACCATTTTCATCACAATTTCCTCTGCAACTTCTAGTTCTGCTAGCCATGAGAGAGGTTTCCTCCAATGCTTTAAGCCAGGCCTGAAAAGCAACACAACTTCAGGGATAATATTCACCAAAAGCGGTTCTTATAAAACTGTCTTACAGTCTTCCATAAGAAACACAAGATTCTTGGCCATTTTAATGAATATCTCTTTTAACAAACAAAAAAAATATTGTCCAAAGATTCAAATTCAAATCACAAGTTTCCAACCTACAAAATTATCTAATTAAGTTATAAGGTAAATATAATTTTTATAATTGTATAATATCAAATTTTTATTAATTGCATAAAAAAATATCAAAACACTATAATAGGTACAGTAAGCACCTAAATTAGTTTTAATCTTTTAATATTTAAAATTATTATCCATTTGGCCTGTAATATATATTTTGATATTAATTTAATCCTTACATTGATAGTTATTTTATATTATAAAAAGTCAATTAACATAAAAGAAAAAAAATTCAAATATTTATTTTTTCTTAGGATATCCACCATTCATAATAGTGTCTAATATCTTCAAGATGAGAATTTTCTAAGAGAATAAATTTCTGATCATAAGATTATTTTCATATACGCTACTAAAAATTGAATCCTGATTAAAAATTTAATGAATCTTCTAACTAACTACTAATTATATTAGGTTTTATGGTTAAATTCAATTACTAATTTAAAGTTCTGCATATCTTTTGAGAGGATTTACTTTATATATATATATATATATATATATATATATATATATATATATATGTATGTATATGTATATAAAACGAAAATAGCTTGGTTTAGCACACTTGCTAAACAAATTATTATCAGGTCAAATTTATATTCAAAGAACTACTCTTTTCCAAAAATTTGAACGAGGAGTTCGAGTTTGATCAATCCTCGGTGGCTAATCCATTGTACGTCCCTAACGTGAGTTGTGACCTGAGGTCTTTATCACAAGTTACGTAGACAACTTATAGGTGATATTGCCATATATACAAGATACAAAAATTGGTGAAGGATTAGTTGGTCCCTTTAACTTTGGGACCAACGTTTGTTGTCTCTCAAAATTAGTTGAAATTACTAATGTGGTCATCTTTTATTTTTTTTATTTCATTCTCTTACCCTTCTCCTTAAAATTTCCATTCTGCCATCATCTTCTTTCTCCATCTTCCCTTTCGTCCTTAACAATTTGCCACCATCACCACCATCCCAAAATGTTTCCCCAAATGTTTCAGGAAGTGGTCTAGGTAACTGTCATGAAGCAAAAACCTAAAAGAAAGGTGAAAAACGTCTCACGAATTAATCTTCTTTTTTATTTCTCTTCAATTCCTCCTTTAATTTGCCCAATCTCCCGTTCCTTTATTGCTATGAATGAGTTGAAGTTTACCCGCTCCACTCTCTTGCTCCACCCAGCTATTGTTATTATAGGGAATGTCACAGATAACAGCTTGCAAAGGAACACAAGGGTAGGAAAGTGATATTTAGGGAAGCTTTCGAAAACCACAAGGGCAGGATTAGATAAACTCGTCAGAGTCTTGCCGAAAATTTCATCTAAGAGGATTTTAAAGTCAAAATAATAGTTGGAATGAGTTTACTGAAAGAAAAAGGGATAGATCTGGAAATTGATGGTCATGGGTGCGTTGGCTTCTGGCAAACAATGAGTGGGTAGACAAGGACAACAAGGGGTGGGTGATAGGGGTGGTTAATGTTAATGAAGGATAAATTTGTAATTTAATAAATAATATATTTTATAAAATATTTATTTGATAAATTTTTTAATAAGTCTGATTCATATAAAATAAATGTAACGATAACAAATAAGTGCAGTAACATTTGGTCCCAAAGGGGACCAACCTTTTTTTTTTTAATTAACAACGGGGCAAAAGCCCAGAAAAAGAAGAAACTAAAGTGAGCTAATCCTTGGCCTACGAAATTGGTGTAGCTAATCCATTGTACGTCCCTAACGTGAGCTGCGACCTGAGGTCTTTATGACGAAGTTACGTGGAAAGTTATATTGCCATATATACAAGATATAAAATTGGTGGCTACTTTCCTTCTTGGAATTTGCATCCTGGCCTGCGACAGCGACAATTCAAACTGATGGCTTCAAGAAGGACCACAAATCCTTCTAATTTTATGTTACTATTGTGTTTCATAATATTAACTAATTTATTAAAAAATTAATATATTTAACTATTATTTTGTACGATTTTATTGTTGATTAATTATTTTTATAATGGTGGAAATTAAAAGGACAAATACTTCTTGTGCAAATGGTTAAACTGTCCTGTAGTTACAATAGTTTAAATGAATGTAAACTTTCTGGTTTATTAGGATATCCATTATTGATTATAATGACTAATTCCTCAAAAGGCATATAACTTTTTAATTAAGCATTTAATCTTTGATCACGAGAATATTTTTATACACACATTCAAAAATCAAATCCTTTACAAATAAAAGTAAACTTTTATTATATATGTAAATGTTAAATTTGATTTAAATTAAAAATAATTTTACTTAATACTTATGCACATAATTAAATTTTATACTTATTAAAACTATAAAAATTGTGCTATAATTTTTTTGAATGTCCAATTTATCCATCGTTGATAATAATAACTAATCACTTCTAGGTAAAATCTCCCATCTGGTAAACCACTTGCCACAATAATCATGCTAATAATAAAACTATACTACACGTTGCATAAGAATTAATTAAAACGGAGAAATATTGAAGAGTGGTGGCTATGAAAATTTCAAGCATATTGTATTATAAACTCCCTTTGATAGTTAACTCTTCTATGATATGTTTGGCATGACATAGAGGCAGAATACAAATTTTATAAATTTGATCCAAAAGTTGAGTGCCTCACTCTTGAATCTAATTCATGAAAATTTTATGTCTATTCAAATTTTATCTACATATAAACAAACTCTGTGTTTAATTATAAGATCATTTTAATGATTACTATCTTCAGTATTAATTTATATCTTAAATATATTTTTTGTTCCTATGAAATAAGAGAAATTTGGTTATGATTCAAACATTTGGAAAACAATTTGACTTTATTGCATGTTGTAAGTCGGCCAATGTTAAATACTAAGTTGGCTAACAAAATATTACATTATCTAATCTTATTTGACAATAAATTATTTCACCATAGCATCTCATAGTATAAGTGTCAAAACTTTCACTCAATAATTCATTAGATCAATTCTATAATTTAGCTTACCCAATCAAATAAATCATTTTATAATAAAATCTTGACCCATATGATATATCTCGAAAGATATACTGACTATCATGTAGTATATTTTGTTGGTTAATTTAGTATTAAACAGAGATAGAACAATGTTGGGACCATAATCAAACAACTTTGGAATTTTTTTCAACAAAAACAAACAAAAAACTATCTTTTCAAAGATATGATAAACCAAAATTCATTTATTTAAAAGTCAAATAATTCAGCCGTTGGGTGCGTAAAATTCAGATCCTAGAAAAGAGGAGTATTCAATTATCCCAAGACTTGTGTGAACGAGTGGCCTGCGTAAGAGGAAGGTACGTAAGTTGATTCATCTATCACGTGTATCATTTGTTAGTTGATGCATCGTATTCAATTGTACAGCTTGGTGCGAGCTGAGTCATCAATCGATTCATATTAAGTTGTATTTTTTTTATTGACTTTACTATTTTGAAATCCTAAACTATCAAGTACTGAAATATTTTATTTATAAAATATATGAATTTTATTACTTATTTTTTTTTTAATTTATTTTCTTTCTATCACTTTTTTAATATTCACATGGATTTATATAAATGTTTACACCTACAAAATAATATTATCCTTTCTCTATAGATTTGTGGAAATAATAGTAATAACAATAATAATCTCGACCTCTAGTTTACGTGCTTGAATCGCTTCCCATGCATGGCACGATAAAAGCATGCGTTGAATATTTCCTAGCAATCTTGATAGGTTACTATAAAGGGTGCGTTCTACGGTACCGACTGCAAACTTTAATGCACAGTGGATTGATGTGGACGAATCAAAACATGACATTAGGAGTAGTTGACCAAAGTGTGGAAACCAAACTAAAAGTGGGATCCCTCTTGTATGTGAAGCGTGGACAGTAGCACATGATAGTCCTTGAATCCCAGCCGTTAAAATAATAAATTGATGGCTGAGATATATATTAATTAGACTCTAATTAATGTAAAGATTATTCAATGTAAAGGATGTAAAGATTAATGGCTGCGATTTAAAATTAATCTTCTGATTTTGATGGCTCGAATTTAACTAATAACCACAGTCCACAGCCACTGCCCTTACTCTTGTTTCTACACTCACAGTCGACCACCACCATGTCACCAAGCATTCATATCCTCTTTTCACCCCACAACAACATGGGGAAGCAGGTATTCTCAATCACAATCGATCGAGGCATTCTAGATCAAACTCTGGAAATTGCAAACCTTTTGTATCCTAAGAAAAAAATAAAAAAATAAAATAACAATACCGACAGAGAAGCTAAAAGATTTAAACAAGCATTGCTTTTAATTTTTGGTCGGAACAGGCATTGCTTCATGGACTGATTTGGGACTTGATTGGCTAGTGGCCATAGTGTGATCTGTTCTCAAAGTGAAAGACAAAGGGATTGGAGTTCATGGCCAAGAAAAAGAAACGGGAGTTGAAGGGGTTGACAAAAATACTAAGCATGGAAGTGCTTTGATGGTTGGGGTTGGCGCCGCTAGCAGGCCGCGGCCTCCGCCTCTCCTGCTCTGCAACTTCGTTGCCGTCACACCTGACCCAAGAAGGAAGATCTCGCCATGGCTGTGCAGCTTCAGACTAAAGATCTGGTCTGTCAGCAACATAGTCGGAGATCTGAAAGAGATGAGGTCGTAGACCTTGATGGGGAGGATGGAGTCACTGTCACTGGCGGAGGAGCCATCTGGAGGGAACAATGATTGTGATTTTTAATTAATTTCCTAATAATTGTGATCGTTTTCAAGGAACATCATGGTCCATAACATAACAAGCTCATGTTAGAAGGCTCCTTAATACTTATGGACAAACTAGTTCACGCCATCTAGCAACATCCTTCTACATCCAAGGTCCACACGTCATCTCCTCATCTAGCCACTGGGTTAATTCACCATTCCTTCTAAAAAGCTCACGGCATTGTAGAATCCACGGACTATAAATTGGAGACTTCTAATTTCGAAATTTGCAACTTCCTCATGTCATATGCCACAACACCATCAACAAAAATGAAGTCTCTAAGTTCATATTTCATTGCTATTGTAATTGCTCTTCTATTTTCTTTTTCATCTTCATCAGCAGCACTTGATTCTGATGAAAACTTCGTTCAATGTCTTTATAACTATTCCCCTAGCTCGTCTGATGTTGTTTACACCCAAAACAACTCCTCTTACTCATCCATACTTCAGTTTTCCATTCACAACCTCTTGTTCGAAACCAACTCAACCCCAAAACCCCGTGTCATTGTGACACCTGTTGAAGTGTCCCAAGTTCAAGCCACCATAATCTGTGCCCAACGCCATGGCATGCAGATCCGAACACGAAGTGGTGGCCATGACTATGAGGGTCTCTCCTATGTTTCTGAAGTTCCATTTGTCACCGTTGACCTCATAAACTACAGAAACATTGAAGTGGACGTAGAAAACAGCACTGCATGGGTTCAATCAGGGGCAACTATTGGTGAATTTTACTATAGCATTAGCAACAAAAGCAAAACTCTTGGGTTTCCAGCAGGTGTATGCCCCACAGTAGGAGTTGGTGGACACTTCAGTGGTGGTGGCTATGGATTCTTGATGCGTAAATATGGCCTTGCTGCTGATAATATAATCGATGCTCACATAGTTGATGTGAAGGGTAGGTTTCTCGACAGAGAAGCCATGGGTGAGGATCTCTTTTGGGCCATTAGAGGTGGTGGTGGAGCAAGCTTTGGAGTCATCCTTGCATGGAAGGTAAAGCTAGTTCCAGTTCCATCAACTGTGACAGTGTTCAGAGTTCCCAGGACTTTGGAACAAAATGCAACCCAACTTGTTCATAAGTGGCAGCTTGTGGCAAATAAACTTGATGAGGAGCTAACCATTCGGATAAACTTGCAAAGGGCGAACTCAAGTAATAAACAAGGAGAGCCAACAATGGAGGTTACATTTGAGTCCATGTTTCTTGGAGGTGTGGATCAGCTCATACCCTTGATGCAAGAGCGCTTCACAGAATTGGGTTTGGTCAGAGAAGACTGTACTGAGATGAGTTGGATAGAATCAGTCCTCTACATGGCTGGATTTGCAAGTGATCAAGCCCCTGAAATTTTACTGAACAGGACTGAATATCCTGATGTAAGGTTTTTCAAAGCCAAATCAGATTATGTGAGAGACCCCATTCCTGATTCTGGGCTTGAAGGTTTGTGGCCACTTTTTTATGAAGATGAGGCCCAATATGCGTCAATGATATTGAACCCTTATGGGGGCAGAATGGATGAGATTCCAGAGTCAGAAATCCCATTCCCATACAGATCTGGAAACATATGTAAAATTCAGCACATTGTTTATTGGCTAGAGGAAGGGGATGTTGTGGCACAAAGGCACATCAATTGGATTAGAAGACTTTACAGTTACATGGAACCTTTTGTATCAAAGTCTCCTAGAGCTGCATATGTCAATTATAGAGACCTTGACATTGGGGTAAATAACCATGGCTACACAAGCTACAAGCAAGCTAGCATTTGGGGTCTTAAGTACTTCAAGAACAACTTCAATAGGTTGGCAAGAGTGAAGACCAAGGTTGATCCTCTAAACTTCTTTAGAAACGAACAGAGCATACCTTCTCTTGTGCAGAAGGCACGCAAATAGAAATCCTTCGGGGCAACAAAAGTTATTACAAAAGAAGCTGGTTTGTAAAGCTTGTGTGTGTGTGTACCGCCAGTGCACTATTCATTACTCAGTAGTCCCTAATGTATGTGTGTAACGCGATTGTAATATTTACCCTATTTTATTTAATAATTGATAAATAAATTATTATATTAAAAATATAAAGGAGTTAGAAAATAATAATAACTTATAAAACTTATATATCAATTAATAAATAAATTAAAATAAATATTATTTTTTATTTTCGATACATCTGGATATTTCTCCCCGTAGTCGTTATGAGTACGAATTTATACAATGTGTTTTTGGTCAACGAATTTATACTATTTGCTTTTGGTCAACGAATTTATATTGAATGGGAAAAAAAGTACGAATTCATTTTATTTTGATGTCACTTTTTTTTCTTAGGTCGTTGGCCCGTTAAAAGGTCAGTCTATCGGTTCTATACGGGAACATTAAAGCCCACATCATGTTGTCCAGAGATAAAACGAAAAGCCTAAAATTTGAATCCCGGTGCCCATTGCGTGAGCACAAATAGTTTTAACGCCCCACCAAAAACAAAAAAATTAAAGGAAGAACCAAAAATAAAAAAACAATAATAACAATAATTTGAAGGGAAAATTGTAGTATATCACTTTCACTCTGACATCTAATCTTTAAAAATATACAAATTAATCCTATAAACTTTCATAAATATATATTTTAGCCAAAATGTATTATATCTCTTAATTTTAGAATATATATAAATTGATTTTCTGCACGTTCCTAAACTTGCAACTCAATGTCCAAAAATTTCCTAAATTTGTTATATTTTTGTTAATAAATGAAGAAATTTTTTTAATGAAACAACTTATTTATATATTCAAAAAGTTTAAGGGATTAAACTACTCAATGAACAATTTTAATAAAAAGCTTTCTAAAAAATTTTTATTTGGTACAAAGATGGGGCCAAAGGCCCTAGAAATAAAGAAGAAGACTACACAACAATAACAGTTCGCCTGACCCCCAAAAAGAATTATTTAAGAAGTCAAGTTTTAACAAGCTGAATTGATACTATGTTTAGATAATGGGAACCCTTTGACAAATAAATAAATAATAGGTAGCCGAATAAACAAGGGAATAATGAGTAACAAAAGAAATGATTTTTTTTTTATATTGGTTCAGTTTGGATAGTTTTTATATTTTTTTAATTTATTATTTTAAATAAGATCTTTTGAAAATGTAAAAGTTATTTTATACTTGGATGTAAAATTAATTTATTTTATATATAATATTAAAATATCTTCATTTATTCTTAACCATCTTTTTATTCTATTAAAAGAATCTTATTTGGAAGTTGAAGTGCCAATTTGGATAATTTTTTTTAAAAAAAATTTGTATTTATCTTTTTAAAATAATATCCTTTAAAAGGTAAAATTTATTTTATATTTGAATGTAAAATTAATTTATATTTGGATGTAATATTAAAAAAAATTTATTTATTTTTAAATATTTTTTCATGTTATAAAAATAACTTTTCTAAAGGATGAAAATTATAGCTTTTGAAGAAACAATCTTTTTATAATTTTTTTAGTGATTCTATTTTTACTAAAAAAATTGAACAAATATATCAAAAAATCTAAAAATATTTTTTCAGTTAAAATTTTTTTATTAAAATAATAAGATACAAATTAGTTGGAAAATTTTAACTTATGAAAAGATATTTTTCATGTTTTAAAAATAACTTTTTCTAAAAATTGAAAATTATAGCTTATGAAGAAAAGGTCTTTTATAATTTTTGCAGTGATTCTATTTACTAAAAAAATTAAACAAAAATATCAAAAAATATAAAAATATTTTTTCAATTAAATAAATTTTTCTTATTAAAATAATAAGATACAAACGACCGCGAAAATTATAACTTGTGAAAAGATGTCTTTACTTTTTTAATGATAAATTTTTTATTTAAAAATTTACATGAACTTATAAAAAAAATAAAAAACCATTTTTAATAAATTTTAATAATGACCCGCAAATGAGCCTCCACGAACAAATTCATAATATTAAAATTTTAATCATATATCGAATAATGTAGTATTGTATTATATTATATTATTATCTTAATAATATAATATATTCTTATAACTATTTTAATAAGATACTATTAATGTAGTAATAATATAATATAATATAATAATAATATTAATAATATTATTATTAATAAAATTATAATATTATTGTATAATATTGTTATGTTATATTATTTTTTTATAATACTATATATTTTATAAAAAATAAAATGAAAAAATAAAACGGTTAAGAAGTGGGGAAGCTCTCTTTTCGCTGCTTGCGGTTGGTAGTTAATCCACCAGCTTTGAGACATACACACTTTTTTGGTGACACTCAAAGTCATATTATATGTTATTTCTTTAAGGGCTTATTTAGCATAGAATAATGGCTAATAATATAAAATTTGATAAGATAATATTTGATAGTATATGACCTGATAAACTTTTAATATTATATAGTGTTTAGTGTAACACTACATAAGATATTCAATTTTATATTGAGTTATATCATACTATTTATTTATAAATAATTTTAATATCTTAATTAAATATAAAATAAAATAAAATAATACTAAAATAGGAATTTTTATTATAATAATTTTAAAATATTATATTTATGTAATTATTTACCAATTATAAGTTAATTTTTATTAAACGTTATTATTTATTTCAAGATTTTATAATTATTTATTATTTCAATAATATATATATATAAATAAAAAATGTATTTTATATATTTTAATATTTATATTTTTAATCCTAATTATTTAAATTTAAGTTACTGATCCTTACTTTTATATATTATATATTATTTATTTATATATTTTATTAGTTAATAATTTATAACTTTGTATTGTATATCATTTATTTAAAATATTTATTTATTATTAAATATTTATTATTTTATTTTATTTATTGTTTATCAATTATATTTGTTTTTATTTTTATTATATATAAATAAACTGAGTTTTGCAAGAAAAGAAATGGGTGATATGTCATTCAATCATATATTTCATTTTTCACCCATGAAAAACCAATAAATATAGTAATTATATCAAGAAATTGATTTATTAATAATAATTTATAATTAAAAATTATAATCCAGCTTAATCTATACTATTATGTAAAAAGGATTTAGGTTAATATTCAATTTTTGTGGCTTCTTGCCCAATTTAATATTTTTTTCAAGTCAGCAATATTTTTTGAAAATCACCGTTTTCATATTTACACCACGTTCTTAAAATCACCTCACATTCTTTAAAACTGTCACTTGGTTTATTTTATAGTTATATTTCTCTATCTACTAATCCAAACAGGCCACTTCTCTTATTTATCTTCATATTTTTCTTTTTATCTTCATAAACCAACACCAATAAAAAGACGACTCAATAGGCATGGTAGTATCTATCGAGTTACTAATAAATATAAAATGCATAATAATTGACAATGAAAAATTATAATCCCACTTAATAAATGTAAAATATTAAGCAAATAATTATGACTGTCAATCAAACAATTATATTATAGCCTATGAAAGCTTTAAGAAAGTAGACTATATAAGTGAGCAAATTGTAGAATATATTACACAATGTACTCTATATCAGTCATATCCTTCTATTGATCTTGATGATAGTGTTAATTTATGATTAATTTTTTATTTTATATTATTTTTATTTGTCTTCACTCTAACTATACAATTTATTTTGCTCGTTATCTAATGTCTTACCTTTTATCTTCTTCCTTCCATTTCAAGTAATCACATGGCCTAGAATCAATAAAATTTTCCAAATTGAACTCATTGAAGAAAGAGAATACTTACACTTTTATCGTAGTTATTGATAACATGAGTATTTTTTAAATTGCAGTGGATAAGATCTAATTTTTTGATGTTAATGCTTCGATTTTAAATCTCTTTTGTTGGTTTATATATATATATAATATGGCAAAAGTTAAAGGACAATGATGAACAGTATGGGATGAAATTCACAAAGGGGAATGATAAATACTGTGAAAAGATATCCATGAATGTTTTCAAGGCTTATTATTTGTTTCATTTCCTATTATATATCGCTAACAGTATTGAGAAAACCATCTCACGTGCTGCTAGACTTAAATCCATGACACTCCATCTCATTTGGAATATCTCTTCATTTTTAGATAAATTCATCTCTCAAAATATTTATTAATTTCATATTATGATAAAATTAAAATTTTTTATTTCAATAATATCTCTAAGTAATTAATAATTATTTAATATGCTTTATAATTAATAACTATTAAAATATATTAGTCAATATATTATAATTTTATATAAAAATATTATATTATCATATTATTTATTATCTTTCTTAATATTTATATTTATCTAAATTTAATAGATATTTTGTAAGTAGCAAAGTAGAGAAGAAATAATTGGGTACTCTTACCTTATTCACTGAACGGCATTCTACCATTAATTAGTAGTGAGAGTCACCACTAATTTATATGCATTGATTTCATTTTTAAAAAATATAATTACTAAAATAAATGCATAAATCAATAATAAGTTCTCACCATTGTAACTCAAAGCAGCACATTTAATGCTTTCCTTGACCAATAGGTCATATATTGACCCCAAAACCTGTATTTTCGGAAGCTGACTCTCAAAAAATTGTTAACAATTTTTCTTAATTTTGACATTTTCTTTTCTTTTCTTTTCTTTTTGGTAAAACGTTAGAAAAATACACCACGTGTAGCTGAATGAGTTGGCTATAAATATCAGAGTTCCCAGCAATTAGAAACATAGGCAAATGAGATAAAAATGGCCAGCTCGAATGTAAAACTAGTTCTCATATGTGTCACCACCATTTTCATCTCAATTTCCTCTGCAACTTCTAGTTCTGCTGGCCATGAGAAAGGTTTCCTCCAATGCTTTAAGTCAGGCCTGAAAAGCAACACAACTTCAGGGATAATATTCACCAAAAGCAGTTCTTCTTACAAAACTGTCTTACAGTCTTCCATAAGAAACACTAGATTCTTGGCCAAGCCAGTCCCAAAACCAAACCTCATTGTCACTCCAAAAAACCTTTTGCACGTCCAATTGGTAGTGCGATGCTCAAAGAAAAACAACCTCCAGGTAAGAATCCGAAGCGGGGGTCATGACTATGAGGGCCTTTCTTATGTCTCTCATGTTCCATTCCTCATCATTGACCTTGTCAACCTAAGGTCCACAAACATTAACATGAAAGACGCAACTGCATGGGTTCAGGCAGGAGCCACTGGTGGAGAACTCTACTATGCAATTGCAAGGAAAAGTAAGGTCCATGGCTTCCCAGCTGGCAGTTGCCCCACTATTGGTCTTGGAGGACACGTCAGTGGAGGTGGGTTTGGTACCATTTTCAGAAAATATGGCCTTGCTGCTGACAATGTAATCGATGCTCTGATAATAGATGCTAATGGTAAGATACTGAATAGAACTTTGATGGGTGAAGATCTGTTTTGGGCCATAAGAGGTGGGGGAGGGGCAAGCTTTGGTGTCATTGCTGCATGGAAAGTCAAGCTTGTGCCAGTTCCCTCAACAGTGACTGTTTTTGATGTCTCAAGGACCCTTGATCAAGGTGCCACTGAGCTCTTCCACAAGTGGCAAAGTGTTGGCAACAAGCTTCCCGGAGAACTTTTTCTGCACACAGTTGTGGAGGTTGTGAATTCATCTGATCCTCATCATGGTGGGAAAACTGTATCAGTTGGTTTCTCAGCATTGTATCTTGGTCCAGCCAAGAACCTCCTTCCAGTGATGCAGAAGAGTTTTCCAGAACTGGGTTTGCAGGGCAAGAACTTCACCCAGATGAGTTGGATTCAATCTGTTCTTCACTTTGCAGGCTATTCAGCGGACGAGTCCTTGGAGATCTTGCTCAAGAGAAACATTGCATCACCTTATTTCAAAGCAAAATCTGATTATGTGAAGGAACCAATCCCATTGAATGGCTTAGAAGGGCTATGGAAGATGCTACTTATGGAGGAGCCATCAGTGCCTCAGTTGGTCATCTCACCATATGGGGGAATAATGAGTAACATTTCAGAATCACAAATTGCATTTCCACATAGAAAGGGGATATTATACGGAATCCAATACTTTGTTAATTTGGTTTCAAACAAAGAAGCACCAAAGCATTTACATTGGATAAGAAGACTTCATGCATACATGACCCCATATGTGTCAAAGAAGCCAAGACTAGCATATTTGAACTATAGGGACCTTGATATTGGTGAGAACAGAAGGAACACAGGCTATGAAGAAGCACGTTCTTGGGGTTTGAGCTATTTCAACAATAATTTTAAGAGGCTGGCACATGTGAAGGCTAAAGTTGACCCTGAGAACTTCTTTAGGGCTGAGCAGAGCATTCCACCATTGCCTATGCTTCGTGCCAACTAGATGTCATCAATAAATTACTGAAGTTTGCAAGCATGTTTGTAGGCATAGCTACTGCAGAGAAATCATAATGATCATAATCATGTATAAATAATCAAAAAATTATTAGCGTGATTTGGACTCAGAGACATATTTTTTGTTGCTGTTTATTTTAAGTATTCTGTCTCCATTTTTTGTTGTTATCTTTGTCGTATGTTTATATTTTGACACAAAAAGATTTAGGAATTCTGAAATTAGTAAAATCTAGTTTGTGTTTTTCAAGCGACAGATTTTAAGTATAATGATTAAGTACAATATTTTATCCCAAAACAAAAAAAGAATAAGTACAAGACAAAATGAGGAGAAATAATTATAATCCGTCAAATCCTCCACCTTGAGTGTTTGGGTTAAATTGGGCTAATACACCTTTAGACTTTAGTCTTTAAACTCTCCGCGGAAACTTTTTCCTCGGTCACCGCTACTAGCTGTTGGCCTAGGGTCAGCACTGTTAATTGCATACCTATGTGCGTGTGTGTGTGTGTGTGGGTTTTTCTTTTTTTTCAATTGCATTGTTTTTTTTTCTTGGGCCAACAATTGCATACCTATCTGAAATTGTGAATTTGGGCGACTTCTGTTTGGATTAAGCCCATTTAGAAGAACCGTAATAATTAAAAAAGCAAAGGCTCATCTGTTATCGAAACTACTTGACTTGTATTACAGGGTTTTTTGCAGGGGTGTTGACTTAAATATAAAAAAATGTTGGCCAAAAAAAATAAATTAATACACATTGTTATTTTCAAATTTTGTATAATATAATAATAATTTATATTAGAAATATAACAATATATATTCGTTATTAATTTATTCACAAATTTGGAATAAAATTAGTATTTAAACATAAATAAAAATATCTATTTTTTAAAATTTATTACATATTATTATTTTTTACTTTATTATCCGTCTTAAATGGTGTATATTATATATTTTAATTTAAGTTGATGAACTTTTCTGTTAACTTATTTAAATTTATAAAATGCATCTTTAATGAAATTCTCTGATATGAATATGTAAAGAGTTAATATTATATTAAATATTTTGAATATTTTATTACTTTGATTCAATATTTTTTTTTTGTCAAAAACAATTTTATTCTATGATATAATTATGTAATCAGTTGTTTCCCATACTAGTTTTATATCGATAATAAAAATGTTGCTCCAATCTCTAACCCCCATTGATTTTATTTTAATCAAGTGGTTAAAATTTTAAAACTGACATAGTTCAGTGAAGAAAGAGAATTAGATTTTATTAATGTATTGAAAATATTATAAAATAAAATAGCATAACTTTCAATAGAAAATATTTATGTTATTTACAATTTTTGAAAAAATTCAATAAAAAGTATTTGCATCTTTTGCAATTATTCATTGGAAAATGTAGATATTTTTCATTGTAGAATCTAATTCTTATTTCACTAACGAAATTGTATTATTTATATTTTTAGTTTTATTTTTATTTTTAACATAAATACACTAAAAAATTCCCTGTATTATTAATGATCAAACTTAAATATTCTTTTTCTTCATCAGAACTATGTTTTATGATTGTTTTTTCATTAAATTGCGTTATTATTAAATGAAATTACTTGTCAAAAATTGGTTGGTTCGAAGGGAGAGGAGAAGGAAATTAAAGAAATTAATTCCCTTTATTTGGTTTGAAAGAAAGATTAAGAGTAGAGATGACAAACTAATTTGCTGAGCTGGGTGTCTGCAAGCATTATCTACAATAGATATGAGGATGAGAATGAGTTTAACAAGAATAGAGGTAGAGCCCCTATTTATTAAACATATTGATTCATGAAGACTTATCAATTTTCTATTTATATAAATACTTTAAATATTAACTTTTATATATAAATAATATGCAGAAAATCTTATCACACTTTTACTTTTAAATTATCTTTATTGAATTTACATTATGTATGTACTTTTATTTTTAATTTGGATTATATTATATTCTTAGTATTTGTTATTATAGACATTTATATTTTGAATTTCAAAATATTTTTTAAATTTTTTAATAAATCTATGAATATCCATGAATATTTAAATCCTCATAAGAATAGAAAGTGGAGACCCATAAAGAGAATGAGGAGTGGAATTTTAAATAGGGTGAGAACTGGGGATAAATACCTATTAACATCCCTAATTGAGATGAAAGAATAAAATATGAAAAAAAAATGCAAGGTCTACTGTTTTTTTTCTTCCAAAAAATTAGTGGAAAATAGGAGGAGAGACTTATAAACCTATTTGTTATTTGGTATAATCATCTTCTACTTTTCTTTTAATTTTTTCATATAAATAAATAAGAGAAAATAATTCTTTTCATATTTTCTTTCCCTGTTGTTTCCTATAAAAACTAGAAATTCACTCTTTTTCCCTTCACATTTCCTTTTCTCTTTTTTTCCCCTTTGATTGCCTTTTCTCACTCAAACATACTCTAGATGTGATTAAGTGTTGGCGTATGATGGACGAGGACTTATCAGTCTTTCTGCCACGAGCAGCTGCACTTGTGGATATTGCTTTATTTATTTATTTTCTTTTCCAGAGTCGCATGGGGCTATCCTCAAATGAGTCAATGGCTAATCCGCTAAGCCACGGCAAACAATACTCCCAATTCATTTTAAGTTAAATCATCTTTTAAAATATTTATTAATTTCATATTTTAATAAAATAATTTTTTTATTTTAATAATATTTCTGAATAATCAATGAATATTAATATAATATTTTATTTTTAACTATTTAATATGTTTCATAATTAATAATCAATAAAATATATTAATCTATCCACCATAATTATATATAAAAATATTTTTTTATTATATTATTTATTATTTATTTAAATTTAATAATATTTTGCAAGATATGGAGTAATCATTGCACCAATTATACGACACTCAACAAGCGACGACTACTTTTCCTATGAGTCGTGCGGATACATTGACCGCGTTAATGGGTACTCAACATATGACCATTGTACTTGTACTAATTGAAACGAGAAGGCCTGTAAAACTGTTCTAGAAGCCATCTTATATGACTTTTAAAGTTGACAAAGTGTTCTCAATTGAAACTTTTTTTTTTTAAGCAGAAATGGTAGGAAAAAAAAATGGTTCTTCCTTCATAATATAATAAATTAATAATTGACTGAGGTTTCGTGCTCCACTTCCTATGAAACCATTGACCTTAACATTTTCGTTAACTAGAGAGACGAATAAGAAGGGAAGTTAGTGGGGAAGCAATGATGAAAATAAAAAACTAGAATGAATGATAGAATAGGATTGGAGTCTGGACCGTCTCAATTGTAAGGTATATGAAATTTTACATGGAAAGATTTTATTTTCATGAATAATAATTGATTTTAATTTTAAAAAAGATTTTATGATAAGTGATTTATTTTTTTAGGAGTTCTAATCAATATTATTGGTGAATTAGATTTCTATTTGTAATGGCTTTTTAAGCAATACAAAGTTGATTATATTTGTTAAACCAATATTATATGATTAGAATACTCGTTTTAAGAAAAAAGCTTTTCTTCGAAAATAAAAGACTAATCAAAATTATTCATTTTCTTTTGTTAGACTACCTTCAAATAGTCCAATTAGCCGCATGAGTTGTCAATAAATAGGAGAGTTCCATTCCGTTGCAAAGATAAGCAAGGAAACAAAATGACTACTACTTCAAATGTAAAACTAGTTCTCCTATCCGTCGCCATTTTTATCTCAATTTTCCCTGTAAATTCTTCTTCAGATGGCCTTAGTGAAGGGTTCCTTCTGTGTTTTCAGTCAGGTCTAGGAGGTAACACAAGTACTTCAGGTATAGTCTTCACCAAAAATAGTTCTTCTTATGAACCTATTTTGGACTCTTCTATAAGAAACTCCAGATTCTTGGCCAGTTCAGTCCCAAAACCAAACCTTATTGTCACCCCAATAAACCTGTTCCACATCCAGTTAGCAGTTCGATGCTCAAAGAAAAACAACCTCCAAGTGAGAGTCCGAAGTGGGGGGCATGACTATGAGGGCCTTTCTTATGTCTCTTATGTTCCATTCCTCATCATTGACCTTTTCAACCTAAGGTCCATAAGCATTCACATGGAGGACGAAACCGCATGGGTTCAATCAGGTGCTACCATTGGAGAACTCTACTATGCAATTGCAAATAGAAGTAAGGTCCATGGCTTCCCAGCTGGTAGTTGCCTTACCCTTGGTGTTGGAGGACACTTCAGTGGAGGTGGGTTTGGTACCATATTCAGAAAATATGGCCTAGCATCTGATAATGTAATTGATGCGCAGATAATAGATGCTAATGGCAAGACACTGAATAGAACTTTGATGGGTGAAGATCTCTTTTGGGCCATAAGAGGAGGAGAAGGGGCAAGCTTTGGTGTCATCACTGCATG
This sequence comes from Dalbergia cochinchinensis, assembly GCA_031216125.1. Classification (NCBI taxonomy): domain Eukaryota; kingdom Viridiplantae; phylum Streptophyta; class Magnoliopsida; order Fabales; family Fabaceae; genus Dalbergia; species Dalbergia cochinchinensis. Next base: position 46,274,021 of record CM062370.1, read on the forward strand.
GAAAATCAAGCTTGTACAGGTTCCCTCAACAGTGACTATGTTTGATGTCTCAAGGACCCTTGATCAAGGTGCTAGTGAGCTTTTACACAAGTGGCAAACTATTGCTCCCAAGCTTCCTGCAGAGCTTTTTTTGCACATAGTTTTGGGAGTTACCAATTCAGCCTCTCATGGTGGAAAAACTGTGGCGGTTTCTTTCACAGGGTTGTATCTTGGGACAGCTGAGAATCTCCTTCCTTTGATGCAAAACAGTTTTGCTGAATTGGGTTTGCAGAGGGACAACTTCACCCACATGAGTTGGATTCAATCTGTTCTTTACTTTGCAGGTTATTCTGTGGATAACTCCGTGGAGGTCTTGCTTAAGAGAAACATAACATCCCCAAGTTCCAAAGCAAAATCTGATTATGTGACGGAACCAATTCCATTAAATGGCTTACAAGGGCTATGGAAGATGCTACTTATGGAAAATTCGCCACTAATGATCCTAACACCTTATGGTGGAATAATGAGTGAGATTCCAGAATCCGAAACTCCATTCCCACATAGAAAGGGGAACTTATATGGAATACAATATTCGGCGAATTTGATTTCCAGTGAAGAGGCGCCTAAGCATCTAGATTGGATAAGAAAACTCTATGCATACATGGCACCGTATGTGTCAAAGTGGCCTAGGCGAGCATATTTGAATTATAGAGACCTTGATTTGGGAGTAAATTGTGCAAACACAAGCTATGATGAAGCAAAATCTTGGGGCTTGAAATATTTCAACAATAATTTTGAAAGGCTGGCACGAGTGAAGGGCAGAGTTGATCCTGACAACTTTTTCAGGTATGAGCAGAGCATTCCACCATTATAGAGAGGCTCGGTGCCAAATAGAATTTATCAATGAATTACTTAAGTTTGCAAGCATTCGCATAGGCATAGCTACTTCATAGCAATGGTATGTTATATTTGCAAGTACTTAATTTTCCTAGACAATAATTGTTCTTTGTTAATTCAAGTGGAAATAGTATTAGTCCAAGAAGAGCTCTTAAAAAAAAATTATTTTCATTTGATCTCTTGTAGTATCTTATCGCATTACTAAACAAACAGACCGATGTGTGGTGCTTATCAAATTGTAAGTCATTTATTGATCTAAATTTGAATTCCAGGATATTGTTGGGATTGTGACGACAGTGTAGGGACACGCATAAAATATGATAAACTGAGAAATGAAGTTTTGGCGTGGACAAAAGAAATGATACAAAAACTACATAAGTCATTGCTAAGAGTTGCTATATGCCTACAAGCAAACAATTTTTTTTTTTATTATTTTTTGGGTAAGCTGTCTTGCTAAAAGAAATCATCTCTCTATGAACTACTTGGGGGAGTTGTTGCAATTTTTTATTATAAGAAGAAACAAAGGTATTTTTATGTAGACTATTAGCATTACTTCAATGTAACATAATTGTGTTGTTTAATGTTTTGAATTTGAAATCATTGTGATATTAGGATTATGTTGTTTAAGATTAAGATACTATGTTGTGCTAATGTGATATCCAAACTTAATATTGATAGAGTATAGTGGAGTGGAATTTTCTCAAGCTCCATTGTTTGGATAAGATAAGTTTGTGTGGAGTGGAATGGAAATAGATGAACTTTATTCTATCAAATTCCACCATTTCTTCACATTTTTTTGTCCCTAGATTGGGTTTTTCAATAAAATTAATTGTATACTCTTATTACTACTATTACTACTACTATATTCTAGTTTAAGAGTATTATAGGGATAAAAAGTTAATAATCTTAAATTTATTCCATTGACAGATCCAAATAATGGAGTGGTACACTTATGTAACTCTACTCCACTACCTTTCATTTCATTCTATTTCATTAATTTCACTCAACCCCACTACTTACCTTCATCGAAATGTGTACTTAAGGACTAAAGTGACGTCAAATATATCTTTTACGTACTAAATTGATATTATAAATCTTTTAGAGACCAAACTGCTCTCATGCATTTTTAAAACTTAATGTCAAAGTTCTTTACATGAATCTTTGAGGACTAAATTACCAATTTAATATTTATTTTATAATAAAACATAGTTTAAATATATTGAAAGTTTCAAAGGATTGTTAGTTGCTGCAAAATGTGCTCAAACCTTTTTTTTTCAGAAATAGAATAGGCTGTCATAATATCAATTCTTGGCTGATTCAAGTGAAAATTAGAAAAGCGAGAGAGAAAAATAGGTTCATTATCATTTTTTTTTTTTTTTGCAAAGAAGCCTATAGCTGCCCTCACGTGAATTAATGTAGCTTTGAATAAAACTTTCACGGTGCTTTCTCACATACAGATGAGAAAGATATCTGCATGATAAAGATGGGAGCTGTTCCAAATCAGTAAATGACACATGGAGTGGAACATTAGTATGCCATATGAGTGCCCAACATTGTAAATATTTTTCCCTTTCTCCTTGAATGGCCCAACTCCTTCTTCCTACTTCGTTGCTTCATCAAAAAGCACAAAGAACAAATTTCTCAGAAACCAATTACAGAAAATAAAAAAGAATCAGCAATCAACCATGGCCTAATCCCTAATCTCCATCTTCATAAAAAGCTAAACCAAACCAAACTTTAAAAAAAAAAAATCTATAACTTTCTTCAAACTAAGTTTCCATAGCCATACCAGTACCCTAATTAACCACAACATTTCCATTTCATCGTCTCAGTCAACAATCAGCCACTACATCTCCGCCATGAGCCTGCCATTGTCACCACCTTGTCCTTAGCCATAATGAGCTTTCCCCTGTCTCTGTGCCATGACCGTGAAGCCCCATCACTTCATTCCCTTAATCATGAAATGTCATCATCTCACCATCTTCATCCTCGCACCAAAGCTTCATCTCGTTCTCGTCATTGCTGTTCAGAGTTCACATCGCTGTTGTGAGCTTGGTCGCAAGATTGCCGTTCGTAATGTCGCATCACCACTGCCTGCGCTTGTCAGGAGTCCCGGCGCTGGCATTTGACGTCGACCTGTGGCAACGAAGTGGGAAGTAAAGGAGGGGAAGTGCTCGATCCCGACATCCACGGCCTGCTTGGTGGCATGTGCGGTCCTAGGATTCCAAATCTGGACGGTGGCATCTTAGGGAAGAGGCAAAAGGGCTTATGGTGTTTCATATGGAATTGGCTATATGATACTCCACACAATGACTCTCTTCTGTGTCATTTACTGATTTAGGACAACTCAGGAATGCCAAGAGGGGAAAAACAAATCCCTTAGCTGATAATACATCAATATATCTCTTATGAATCCCAGATGCAGGAGAACAAATCCCTTTTTACAGTTAACTATTTAAGATGGCTAGTTTAATTTATCTTTTTATGAAGATGGGGATTGGGGATTAGGTTATGGTTGATTACTGATTCTTTTTTATTTTCTGTAATTGGTTTCTGAAAAATTTATTCTTTATGCTTTTGGATGAAGCAACGAAGCAGGAAGGAGTTGGGCCATTTAGGGAGAAAGGGGAAAATATTTACAATGTTGGGCACTCATATGGCACACTAATGTTCCACTTCACATGTCATCTACTGATTTGGAACAGCTCCCATCTTCATCATACAGATAACTTTCTCATCTGTATGTGAGAAAGCACCAATTTTCACTTCATTGAAATAAGAATAATGAAATGGGTACAATGTATTGTACATCATTCTCATAACATAGGTAATAAAAAAAAAGATGATGAAATGAAGAAAATAAGAAATTGAAATAACTTTACCACCTTCTTTATTTTATTGCGTAAATTGTAAGAATAGTGAAGAAATGTTATTATGCACGTATCATTTATCTCTGAACAAATGTTGAAATTTAAAAGTCAATTACTTACATGACTTCAGCCTAGCTAATTGTCGTAGCCGTTCTGATAATTTTGTAGTGCGAACTGTGAACAATTATATAACGACAGACCAACCATTTGCCTTATGAATATCTTATAATGCTGTGCTCTTAGAACTTAAATCTCACTGTAAATATCAGAGTTCCCAGCAGTTAAGAAACATAGGCAAATGACATAAAAATGGCCAGCTCGAATGTAAAACTAGTTCCCTTATGTGTCACCACCATTTTCATCTCAATTTCCTCTGCAAATTCTAGTTCTGTTAGCCATGAGACAGGTTTCTAAATAGTTTTCCATGTTCGGATGATATCTGTTGATGCTTTTTCTGGTTTATTTATGTAATTGTCTCCCTTAACTTTTTGGTGTTTCTGAAGTGTTTTTATCTTGCAGGTTTACCTCTTCGTGGTGCAAGTCATGTACTGGTACTATATGCTTTTCTTTTTTTCTGGAACTTTTGTTTTGTATTGTTTCTGTGCTGCTCACATCACGCAAAAAAAAAAAAGCTCTTGCTTTGTGCTAAATTTGCTGGCATTTGTTTTAGTTGTGTTAGACTATGTTTTATTTGCATTATACTATGTTGTGATGATGATGGAGTGATAGTTTTGATTTTGATTTGAATGTGCGAGAGGCTAATTATCTACATCCATGATTGATATATTTTTGTGGTTATGAATATCACTCTGCCTCCTGTTTTTTATGGCCTATATGATGGTTGCTGTTAGCTGCAACAAGTGTTATTCGCTTATGATTTCTGGATTGCCATATTTCTTTTTGCTGAGGTTTCATGGTTGATTTATGTACAATGAATTATGCAAATGATAAAAATATGTAAATAAAAATATAATATAATGTGAGATTTTGCATCCTTATTTGAGGTTACTTATGCTTTTTAGATTTCAATTTAGTGTAATTTGTTAAAATTGGGTATTTGTAATTGTAAATGGTCCTCTATTCAGGTGTGGTAAGGATAAGATCTTCATTTGCTAACCTTCTTAGTTGTGTCTTTTGATTTCTGGATTTTGTACTTCAGTTCATTGTGAGGAGTAACATTCTAGAGGTGTGTTAGACTATAGGGTGATTCATTTATCTCAATCGTGTTATTTTAGTGGCGTTTGAATTGGATTTTATGTTTTTAGAATTTAGAAACTCAACTAATACATTGTGCATCATCTTAATCTTTCAATGCATAACATATAGTGGCTTACTTCTCTATAGTTTTACTCTAATGAAACACAGGTTATTAAAGAAACACTAAGAATGGCCAACATTGCGACCTTTTTTTTCAGAACAATTGGCAAGGAATTGGATTATAAAGGTACTTGAGGACATTTGATGATATATATGAGGAAGTTTTCTAATTGAAAACTAGAGGACAATGCTTAGATTCAATTTACATGTGATTTATAATTCATAAGAGTACTAAGCAATTTTTTACTCATCATCTACTTAATTCTATAAAAGAGGGGTAACAGCAGGTACCATTAATTGCCACTTGGTGAATCAATTTCCCTGCTTAAATAATTCTGTCAAATGTTCACATCTGATCATTTCAATTTGTCTTTCCATCTTCTATCAAACTATGTCATGGCTTTAATTATTTACCTTCTACATCGTTTTGTGTCTTTCCTAGATGTAATCGCATCTTTTACTATCACAATTATTGCAGATTTCGTTTCCCTATGGAAGCTGACTAATGGTTTAATATTCAGCATCTCTCTGTCTTGGAAATTAACAAACGTGAGTCATAATTTTCTATTTTACAACTTTCCCTATTTTTTTTAATCTAATAATCACTCATTGCCTCTTCATTTTTTTCTCCTATCGAGGTCCATTCAAGATAGGGCAATCAAAAGGCTTTGCCTCATCATTACTAGAGAAACTTATTTGAGAAAATGATTTTGTGATAAGCTTTTCAATAAATTTCAATATAATGAAAAATTTACTTCCAACTTTTCAATTTCCCTCTGATTCTACTATGGTTTTTGTACTCATTTCACAACACTATTCTACTATTTCATATTCTTTCTTTTCCAATTTTTTAACCTTCTTTTGGCTATTACTCCTATGGGTTTCCTCGTCATAGATTTTTTTGGTTCATCATCCTTTTTTTGTCATTCCTCAATTTGTTTGTTGTTGCACATCACCCCAGTATATTGTTTTTGTTGCAGATCCCCTTTCATGCCTGCTACCAGAAATGAGTCTCGGAAGCCCCATAATGATGATCTGCGTAGACCATTGGATGGTGGATGCGGTGGTGAGGAGGGCACTCTAGCGTGATGATGTTGTGGGGTTGGGTGACGGCGCGACATGGTTTAAGGTGAGATGCGAAGGCGAGGTGCTAGTTGATGGGGGTCTCACGACGGTGGCTGAGGCCCAATGGGGTCTAACAAAATGGCGGCTGCTGGTTGGGCTTGTGGTGGCGTATGGCGACGATGCTACAGCTGTCGTGGATGGCTGAAGACTATGATTGTCAGAGCAATTGTTTAATTTGGGATTACTCCATTTTTGCATAATGACCAAAACAAAAAACTGTAGTTCTCTAATTAGTTAGTACCATGTTTAAGTTTATACAATTCATCTTCTGAATTTAGAAGCAATGAAATGGAAATTAGCAAAAATCACTAATACATTGGTCCTCCTACTAATGCTGATTTGATGTCAGAATTTAAGACCTGGATATTTTCGTTGTAGTGTTTGTAGGACCTGTCGGAAGTTTAGAATATAACATATTGTTTTATGGAAAAGGTTGCTGTGGTTGTTGCAACTTTACAGAGTTTTGCAATAGTTTGTACCATAATACAAGTTATTTGTTGTTTGGATCATACATCATTCATACTATCTTATTTCAAATGCTAATCTCATTCTTGGCTATTTTCTTAGATGGGTTTTATAGTGGACCTCTTATTTTTAAGTTCATTATGGACCTTCTATTGTTAGCTATTAGATTAAGTCATCCAGTAAAAGTGATAATTATATGATGGTTAATAATAAGGAGTCCATGATGGGTTTGCCCTATAATTTTTCATCTTCTTTGCTTTGTATAGCACTTTTGCTTGCAATAAAAAGTTATCCTACCATTTTATTATGTTATTCATACAAAGCATGGGCACTAAACTAGTTATAATATATAATAAGAGAATAGTGGCTCTATAATTCTTTACCGCTTATTTGCAATGACAAATGGATAGAATTATTAGTAATTTGATATTTAATAGCTTCATATAATTAATTGATATTTAGCATAATGAGAATTAGTTGTATATTCTAATTTTAAATAAGTTTTCGATACACTAATTAAGGTAATAATATCACATGATTCTACACGGTCTAAAATTTCACTAATCAATATGATTTTATGTGGAAAATAACATATTTAGCATAAGGAGATGATAAAATAGCATAAATAACATAAAGATTTGAAAATATATATTGAATCTAACTGATTCTAATATGATGATAATTAAAAATTTTGATTAAAAAATTAAAAAAATCATTCATTGGATATGCTATCTCATGATTCAAATTTTAATTTTAGGATAAATGTCTAATTTAGTTAGGTGAACATCTCACCTTATGATCCATTGTGCCCAGTGCTCTTTAAGTCATGTGCGTTTAATAGTTGAGATTATTCAATCACTAACTTTATATTGTTCAAACAATTCAAGACTAAATTGTAATACCTCGAGTACACGTGGCTCTAAACCGATACGGTGCGGTCTTCTGGTCTACCGAGATCTACCTCTATTGCTGAGAAGACCCTTGGTACCATGATGACCCAATTATGCAGAATCAGGCATTGTTGTCACTGCTATAACAGTCTAGGACCGCTATAGTAGTCAGGGGGATAGGCTGGCAGAGTTTGACTACTCTGCCAACCGCCATAGCACTACCCTCGATGTCAGTACAGTACAAAATGATAGCGTTCCATTTAACTGTACCCCTAACCCCATAAAACCCTTTCCCCACTCATTTGCTCCCATAAAATCTGAAACCCTTATCTCCAAATCTCTCTCCCACTTCCCCCACTCTCAACCCCATTTAGATCTATCTCTCCCAAGCTTCAAGGTATTTATTGTTGATAGATTACATCTTTCTTCTTCCCTTTCTTTCATATTCTGAGTTTGGATTATTATTGTTCCTTATTGTTGTCAAGTGGGGGTGCTCTCCCAATGTTATTAGAGTTGATTTAGAGTAATTTAGAAGTACTCATAGATTATTGATGAGTTTTATGGTTATATAACAGACGTTGGTGTCATCCCTGCTCCTTAGAGCTCTTTCGGAGTTGGTCCTCCATTTTTCACCCCTTCAGGTGAATGAGTTTGATTTCATGGCCCTATTTTGGTCATTATGTTATTGATTTCTAGCAATATATAGTATTTAGAAATTAGAACTTGAGTTTTTTATATGATATATAGCTATATGCATTTTGTTTATATTTGAAAGCTCTCATGAAAATTATTATCATTAGATATGCCTAGGAGCATCCTTAGATTCAAATTATTATTATTATTAGAAGATTTAATTCATGATTTTAGACTTGACTATAATAATGGAATTAGTTATGTACTTATGTTTAATGAAAATTATAGGTGAAGCTTTATGTTAATTACGAGAGATGAGAGATGGAGAACTTAACATTTATAGAACCCATTTTATGAACCTAGCATGATTTTAAAATAAGGAATTACTTAGAGGAACAAAGTTGTGAGTTAACGACAGTTAAATCGTTCACCTCCGTATGCCAAGGTCCATGGGGGGCAATTATCCTTATTTCAGATCATTCCTTGAGGGAAGCAGTTTTCAAGGGATAGTTAAGTCTAAGCTAGGTGTTTTTTTTTTTGCAAAGGACTGAGCACCACCTCATAGTTTATGTATAATCTATTCTCTTTAGTAATCATTGAGAAAATAAAGATGATTTTTATGCTTTCAGTAAACTAGTGATTTTATGGTTATTATGCATTATAAATGAAAATGATTTATGGATGCTGCATCATTATTTGTGCATCTTCTTCCTGTCCTATATATGATTATGGATGAGGATCCACTTACTGAGTTTTATGATAAAACTCACTCCTCTTTTCTCTTTTCCTCATAGATATTGTGGCTGCTTCGGATCCTCCACCTCCTCCCCCTCAGCAATAGTTATCTCTAGCTTGGGTGAGTTTTCCCATGCATGGTGGGGAGTTTGGTTATTTTGGCATTGTGAATGCTTCAATAGCAGTGCGGGTAGGGTCTCAGACCATATTTGACATAACTTTTTGATTTATTATGATTTTTTTGTATTTAAAATGAAATAACTTTCATGGTTCTTTTTGTAATAGAGCAACTCAGTATTATTTTGTATCACAGTTACATTCTATAGATGACGTTTGAAATTAGTTATTCAAAAATTATTTTCATTGTTATAATTTGGAGAACTACAAGTATATATATATAGTATGACTCAACGATCACGAAATTTAAGTAGGGATGAAATTCCTCATGTGCCTGTCACGATCCAAATTGGGTCGTGATATAAATCCTAGATATAATAATATGTTATCGTTGATTGGTAGCAGAAGATATCTCTCCATTATTATAGAACCTAAGGGAAGCAAATATCTGACTATGGATATCTAATAGTATCATTACCTAAATAACTCACCTTAGGATAATCTTCATGAAAAAGTAGATTGAATCAAATTATTATAAGGTTTTTACAACTTATTGTGCTCATATACTACAATTCATATTATAATCATATTTGAGCAAATTGAGAAAAAAATATATAATGATCCATCTCACAAAATTGGAATTATCTTTTTGGTCAATAAATATGTTTTTAATATCAGGATATTTTACAAACATTGCACGAGTAATTAAATTAGACATTTGTATATATTTGTTTCTCACTTTCTAAATATAAAATCCTGTACATCGCATGAGTGCAAAATTAATAATATATAATAAGAGAATAGTGACTTTGGAATTTTTTTTTGCATCTGTTAGCAATGATAAATGTATAGAATTGTTAGTAATTTTACAATTAATAGTTGTATACAAGTAACTGATATTCTACTAATATTTAGCATAATGAGAATAAATTTTATTCTAATCTTAAATCAATTTCTCATTCATCAATTAAAAAAATAATATCATATAATTTTAAACAATCTTAAATTTTATATATCAGTATAATTTCACAATTTTGGTTGTTATAAATTAATTATTAATTAATCATAAATGCTTTCTTGTAAATTAATCAATTGCAAATATTATAATATAAATTATGATTTCGGTTGTGATTTCATCTATTATAATATATAATAGTAGAATGCTCTAAAAATTTTCTTGCCTTTTTACATTAACAAATAGATAAAATTATTGATAATATGGTAATTAATATATTTATATGATTAATTGATATTTACATAATATTTAGCATAATGAGAATATCACAATTTTGGCTATTATAAATGAATTATTAATTGTAAATTAATCAAATTGTTGTATAAATTATTATTTCAATATATATATATATATATATATATATCTCATAAAAATAGAAAAATAAAATAACATAAAGATTTTTTTAAAAAAGTAATTGACAAATGGAAAAAACTATTGCTAATTTGGTAATTAACACACACACACACACACACACATTCTAGGTTGTGAAGTGATTCCGGTAAATTATTAGATAAAATCACATCATATAAAATCATGAAAATTAGGATCTAGTCATTTAAATTATAATCATATAAAATCAATCAAATTATATAAAAAGAGGATATCAAACAAATATTTTGCATGAATTTGAAATTAGCATTAATTACCAATAATATCATAATTGTAATTGTAATTAAAAACAATTAAAAGTTGATTCTTCATCCTTCAATTCAATCAAATTATAATTGGAATTTTTCAATCAATTGTAAGTATACTAATAAGATATTGTGTGTCTTTGTAATTATAAATTGTCAACAAGAAAGAATATAGAAAACAAATCATGGTGGTTTTGATAATTTGATTTAAATATTTAAGGATCGAAGTCGTGACTTCAAGAGTAGTTTTAAAAAATAATACTATTATTTTTTCCATTGTTCAGGAATAGTTTTTACTTTTAGTAACAGCATCAAAGATAACACGTAGTGGCTGGAATATCAAATTATATTATGGTTAATTGTGCTTAATCATACTTATATCTATACATATGATTTGATTTTTAAATAAATGGCAATCGGTTGTAACATATTTGATTTTTAATTTATGAATCATTAATTAAAATGAAAAAATCTTATTGATTTTGGCTTACGTGTGACTAATGAGAATTGGTTGTATTCACTATTTGATATTTGAAAGTTTAAATATACTCGAAAGACGTAAGTATACGTAATGAGACATCAATTATACCGCATAAGGAAGTGTTTAAAAATTTATTCTAAAATATTTTATCCCATTATATTTTTTTTAGATTCATACACCATTTAAATTAAAGTTGTTTTGAATATATCTCTTAAGTGGTGACGGACCACCAATATTCTAGATTATCAAATGATCCATCATATTTCATCGTTGGATTTAATTTGAATGGCTTAGATCTAAAGATATAATAATTAAATAAAATTATAAAAGTGGGTAATATTTTTCAATTAAAAGAAACAATTTCAAAATTACTAAAGTAACCTTTTCTCTAATTACTCAATTTCCCTCATAACCATTCACCTTTTCTTCTCTTCTTTCATCAAACCTCACTACTGGTCACTCTTAGCCTACAGACCTTGCCTCCTCTCTCATACACTAGTTCAACACTAAGGACGAATTGCTTTTAGGAAGAAGGATTGAAGGGGTTGGAGAACATAAATGGTGCGATTGAATTAATTTCAAAATACAAGCGTTCAACTCTCTTTTTGAAACATATCGCACAACCACTATGAAAATGGCCCTTCATAGCAGATTTGCAATTCGCCTCTATCGCTCCTTGGCGGGGTATGAGGGAACCAACAATGGCGGCTCAACCACATGTTGCTGGGTAGCTGAACGATAGTGAGGCTGAGCCAGAAGTTGCACGGTGCTGACATTGAACGTGCCGGCTGCCATCTCCTCTTTTTGGCGGTAGTGCCGAAATGCGGTGGTGGATCGCCAAGAGTAAGATAGCCACACACAACCTCTCTTTCTCTCATTGTGATTCAAACTCCAAACACAACCCCCCCCCTCTCTCTCTCTCTCTCGTTGTGGTTCAAACGTTATTGGCAAAACTTAACAAAATGTCGCCTCGTGAAGAATCTAATTAATTCAAGCTGGGAACAAAATAAAAGTCGCAATGCAAAACTTCTCAAAAACTAATTATAACTAACATCAGTTTGTATCTTCAAGATGAGAAAGATGATATGGTTCGATTGGTTCCAAAGGAAAATTGAATATTAAGGGAAGGATGATTTAGTAATTTAACAGCAAAATTAAAGGGACCATGAAATGGGTCTATAACATGACCAAGAATTAGTTGGTCCCCTATGATGTTCACCTTTAAAAATTTGCAAAAGCATCCTTTTGTGCATTTTTTAAAGAGGCCACTAACTTTTTTTATTTGCAAAACTGACCATTTTTCAACATCAGAATTTTATGGGTGGGGAAAGGCATTGGTAACTATGCTTCTCCTTTCCCAGAGAAAAGGCTTAGAAGGGGCTCATGCATGGTGAGACTACATGGTGCATTCAGATATCAGTTGGAGACTACAAGAAAGCAAGCATCATAGCTTCATCCAATAAGAAGTCAAACCAGAAGATTGGAGGTTTGGTATTGGTTATGGATCTTCAGTTGAGCGATATGGCTGAAGTGCTACAAGCGTGAAAAAAACACTGAAGCATAATTATTGCTTACTGATATGAACTTAGTCAGCTGAGAACTCATGCAACAATATACTATTGTTGTGATGTGTATTATTTTGTTAGTTGGACATCCAGGAGTTTAATTTCATGGAATATTAAAATTGAAGTGTCACATGTACCTAAATTTCATTAGGCTGCTATTTAGAGTGCTTGTTGGCCTTAACTACTTAGGAGCAGGTAAATTATGAAACCAGAAAGCATGACAATCTGCAGTAGGACCTTCTAGAGGAAAACATAAGCTACATCTGCTCTTCTTGAGGTATATTTGGTTTGAGAGTAAAAATAAAAATAAAAATTATTTATGAATGAATTTATGTATAATACAAATGAAGCTCATTCGTAAAAACTTACCCTCTATTTTTACCCCTCAACTAAATACACAATTGGTGATATTGTAATGCAATCTCTAAAATTAGGATATCAAAGTGCGAGGGTAACTCATGGATTAATACTATGTACTAATTTTCTTTCTACTTTTTTTAGGATTACCTAAAATAGTTCCTTAAATCATAAAATAGTTAATATTAGAAAAGAAAAAGGGGCATTAGCTTTGTAGTTTCGTCATTTTCATCTAACCACTAGGTGAACAATTACTTCCCAAATAGACCCCAGATTCAATTCAATTTTTTTTTCAGTAGACGAGAATTCAATTTTCAGTCAAATTTGGAATAAGTATTTTTTTTTTAATGTCAAATACAACTTTATTAAATAGAGCCCTCAATGGCCAATACACAGATACAATCCGGTACCTCGTTACCCAAAGTCAGTCCCCTCTAGCATTAGGTATTCTAGCTAATTTATCACTTACCACATTATAAGACGAAGGCACATATTGAGCTTTAAAAAAATAAAAATGAGAAGGTAAATTAGAAGACCTGGTCAAATTATTGAGCTTTAAGCAATTTTTACATTTTTAACATAATTTTACTGAACAGTAATCAATGCTACCTAATAACAGATAATTTCTAAAACATGATACAATAGAAATCTAAACATCTTGTACCATGCAACGACACTTCAAATATCTACAGAGTTAAAAACTTTGAGAAAATGGACCGATGATTTGCACCACTTGGTGGCCTAATTGCTGCAGTTTGAGGAATATCCTTATGAGGCATCATTTTCTGTACTTGAGCATGACTTTCTGCTTCATGTTGAACATCTTGACCAGTTCTTGAAGCTCTAGTTTTCTGACTGCAACATTTTCTTCAATGATAGTTTTTTTAGACCAAGATAAAGTAGTCCAATTCCAATTAGCACAGGTCCTAACACACACAAGATGACAGAGAATAGGACAAATGCGTAAGAAGCTCCTTTAACTCCAAGTATTCCATCAATGCTAAATAGTCCAGTGATGATGGAAACAACAAGGCCACAACCACAAAATACTCTCAAGTTATGTGTAACTGTGAGGCTTTTGTCCTAAAACAAGGAGCAAGAACATAAGGCTATGCAAAGACCCCAACATTTGAAGCTAGTAAGTAAACAGTCTCTTAGGGTACCTCCATCTATAAAGATGAAATGGAAGTTACTGAAATTTACTATGAAATCTTGGGATTTATATAACATACTGTTTTTCATCAGTACAAAAAAATGCAAACAGTATATGAAAGTCAAATTCCCTTTTTTTTTTGGATAATTAGAAATAGCTTAACTCTTAAAGAGGGAAGCATAATTAGATCATCAAGTGTTGAAAACAACACACTGATATGCAAAAGGAACAACACAAAAAAAACAAAACATCATAGCTAAAATTGAAAACGCAGGCTATATACATAACAGGAATTGGACCATATAGAAGACATGGCAAGTCCAGCCCCAACATCCTGGTCCTCAAAGCCACCAAAGCGCAAATCCCAAAACGTGTCAAGTTCACAAGTCAAGAACATCAACAAAAGTAATCAACATTTTGCCAATCTGAAGTATATAAATAGCATTCAAGCCATAATTTAGAAGCCTTAATTCAGGGAATTAGCAAAACTAACAAAAAAACAAAAACCATTATATCATGATGTGAAAGGGAAAACAGCACATATCCACAAAATTTCTGAGTCAACAAACAACCTCGAGATAAGTTTCCAGATTTCATAATGCATAGGATAAACTGGTGTAAATAAACAAGGAAATTTCAGCTTTCTTTCTTACGTACAAAAATCCAAACTCCCTCCAATATAATGCACACTCTATGACTGACTGGTGACCGCATCATTAGATTCACCGCTCATTCAAAAACCTAGAACAGTCAAAGCTTTGGCTTCAGATTTTAAAATAGAAATATTAATTTTGCATCTTGATAGATAGTATATAACACATTTCTAGCACTACTCTTCAACAAATTGAAGATGGGAGCAAATGGGAAAATAAAAATAATACCATGGCTGTCTAATTCTGAAAACACCAAATTCTCACATGACTACCACTTGAAAATAAATTGCTTTCTTCCATAATGAAGCAAAGAAAAGAACAATCAAATTGAATTGAGTTGAGATAGTGTTCAAACACCCTACTAGAGTGTTGTCGAAAGTGACAACGAGGCTGGACTTGCCATTGGGGGAGAAGTTGGAGAGGAAACATATGCGTTCTCATTGTTGATAAGAATCTTCATGTGATGCCCACATCATAGCTGTGGGAAACAATGAGGGAGCCATCGCGTTTGAAATCAACGATGGTAACAAGGTCGGAAGCGAGAGAAACCCCAAGCACTTGCCAGATTTGATGTCCCAAACCCTAAGGTCTTGTTGAAGGATCTAGAAGCGATGAGGTAGGATTGGGGGTTGAAGTTGATGCAAAAGTTATAGTTGGTATAGCCGCGAAGGGTCTTGATGAGGGAGCCAGTGGGAGGTCCCAATCTGAGTTGGAGACGATGGAGCTCAGAGGAGAAGACTTGATCGAAGAAGATGCCCGGCTCCTGTGCAAGTGTATATGTGCAAATAACATATACAATATTTTCTCATTAACAAATTCACCAGGAAACCCACATGCTCAGAACTGAACCGTTCGATCAAAAATTGTGAATATCAAACGGTTGAAAACCATTTATAAAGAAGGGACTAACGTTAGCACCCAACATACGGGTCCAAGTAATTCTGTGCCCTACCACATATGAGGACCAAATTAAATGCCACCCTCTTAAATATAACAATCATATGTCTTGACAAAATAAACTACCTAATAAAGTAGTTTTTGCAATGCTTCACTTGTAAAACATGAATCATGTGCATCACACACGTCACTAAACCAGTTATAATAACAACAATTCTTGCATCACAAAAAAAGAAAAAAAATAATTCTATTTCAACACTCAACTTTTTTAAACATCTAAACACTTTACTCACAAAACACATGGGTCTCATCACTTACTTTTTCTCCTCATTTATTTTTTCTTAATCACTTCTCTCATATCCATATGGGTGTTTACACCTATATGAATGTTGAAATAACATTTTCCTTATAATAACATAGGCTCCTTTGATATCGAAACTACTTGTATTAGAGGGATTTGCATGGGTGTTGACTTAAATATAAAACAGGTGTTTGCCCAAAAATAAAATCACGTATTGTTATTTTCATATTTTGCATAATATAATTATAAGATATATTAGAAAGGTAATAGCATATATTCGTTATTAATTTATTCACGAATTTTGAATAAAACTAGTATTTAAACATAAATAAAAATATATTTTTTAAAAATTTTATTACATATTATTATTTTTTTACTTTATTATCCGTCTTAAATGGTGTATATTATGTATTTTAATTTAAGTTGATGAACTGTTCTGTTAACTTATTTAAATCTATAAAATACATTTTTAATGAAACTCTCCCGTATGAATCTGTAAAGAGTTAATATTATATCAAATATTTTGTTACTTTGATTCAATTTTTTTTCTCAAAAACAACTTTATTTTACGATATAATTATGTAATCAGTTATTTCCAATGGTAGTCTTATATCGACAATAAAATTTTTGTACCAATGTCTAACACCCATTGATTATATTTTAATCAAGTCGTTAAAATTTTAAAACTGACATAGTTCAGTGAAGAAAGAGAATCACATTGTGTCAGCGTATTGAAAATAATTGAAAATAAAATAGCATAATTTTTAATAAAATAAAAATTATAAATCTCAATAGAAAATATTTATGTTATTTACAATTTTTGAAAAAAACTCAATGAAAAGTATTTGCGTCTTTTGTCATTGTCCATTGGAAAATGTAGATATTTTTCATTGTAGATTCTCATTTTTATTTCACCAAAAAAATTCTATTATTTATGTTTTTGGTTTTTTATTTTTAACATAAAACACTAAAAATTCCTTATATTATTAATTTCAAACTTAACAATTCTTTGTCTTCATCAGAACTGTTTTAGGATTATTTTTTCATTAAATTGTGTTATTATTAAATGAAATTAATTGTCAAAAATTGGCTGGTTAGAAGGGAGAGGAGAAGGAAGTTAAAGAAATTAATTTCCTTTATTTGGTTTGAAAGAAAGATTGGGAGCAGGGATGATAAACTACTTTGCCGAGGTGAGTATCTACGGAGATTACTTGTAATAGGTATGGGGATGGGAATGAGTTTAGTAAAAATATGGACAGTGCCTATTTATTAAACAGAGTGATTTATAAAGACTTATCAATTTCTCATTTATATAAATACTTTAATAATAACTTTTATATATAAATATATATAAAAAAAATCTTATCACACATTTATTTTTAAATTATCTTTATTAAATTTTTATTACGTATATATTTTATTTTAATTTAAATTATGTTATTTTAATAGCATTTGTTATTATAAATATTTATATTTTAAATTTTAAAATATTTTTCAAATTTTTATATATATTTTTTAAATTTTAATAAACATGCAGATACCCATATGTATTCAAATTCCCATAAGGAATATCTATTGACGTCCCTAATTGAGATGAAGGAATAAAAAATGAAAAAGAAATATATGCAAGATCTATTATATTTTTTTCTCCCAAGATTGAGTGGAAAATAAAATTGAGAGATTCAAAAACCTATGTGTCATTTGACATCATCACTATACTTCTCTTTCAATTTTTTACACAAATAAATGCGAGAAAATAATTCTTTTCGTATTTTCTTTTCTGTCATTTCCTATAAAAAAATATAAATTCACTCTTTTTTGTTCCTTCACATTTTCTTTACACTTTTTTTTTTCCCTCTGATTTCCTTTTCTCACTCAAACATACTCTAGATGTGATTAAATGTTGGTGAATGATGGACGAGGACTTATCAGTCTTTCTGTCACGAGAAGCTGCACCTGCGGAAGTTTTGTTGCTGTTGGTGTTTTTTTTTTTTTTTCCGGTGTCGTATGGGGCTGTCCTAAAATGAGTCAACGGCTAACCACAAATCCGCTAAGCCACGGAATATAATAGTTGATTGGATCAATTATATAACACTCAACAAGCTACAACGACTTTTCCTATGAATCATACGGATACATTGATCGCGTTAATGGGTACTCAACATATAACCATGGTATATGGACTAACTGAAACGAGAAGGTCCATAAAGCTGTTCTAGAAGCCTTCTTATATGACTTTTAACGTTGATAAAGTGTTCTCAATTGAATTTTTTCTTTAGCAGAAATGGTGGAAAAAAATGGTTTTACTCTACCTACATAATATATTAATTGGCCGAGGTGTCGTCTGCCACTTCCTATGAAACCATTGGACCTTAACATTTTCGTTGACTAGAGAGACGTATGAGAAGGGAAGTTAGCGGGAAAGCAACGATGAAAATAAAAAGATTAGAATGAATGATAGAATGGGATTGGAGTTTGGACCCTCTCAATTGTAAGATAAATATTTTATATATGAAATTTCACATGAAAAGATTTTTTTTTATGAATAATAATTTATTTTAATTCTCAAAGCATCTTGTGATTTACCTTTGAGAAATTCTTATGGAATTAAT
The DNA here is from genome assembly GCA_031216125.1 of Dalbergia cochinchinensis. NCBI lineage: Eukaryota > Viridiplantae > Streptophyta > Magnoliopsida > Fabales > Fabaceae > Dalbergia > Dalbergia cochinchinensis. The sequence goes on from CM062370.1 coordinate 46,292,718, forward strand.
CAATGTTACTGACAGTAAATATTGTAGGAAATTAAACAAAAAATGAGTATAAATTTTTTTTACATTGTTATTTAATTAGATATCTTTATTTGTAATAATTTTTTAAACAATGAGGAGTTGATCATATTTATTAACATGACATTATATTGATTAGATTAACTGTAAAATTTTTTTTAAGAAAAATAACTTTTCTTCAAAAATAAAAGACTAATGAAACTTATCCATTTTTTTTTGGGAGACTACATTCAAATCGTCCGATCAGCCCCATGAGTTGTCTATAAATAGGAGAGTTCCATTTCGTTCCGTTGCAAAGAATAGTAAGGAAACAAAATGACTACTACTTCAAAAGTAAAAGTAGTTCTCCTATCCGTCACCATTTTTATCTCAATTTTCCCTGCAAATTCTTCTTCGGCCGGCCTTAGTGAAGGGTTCCTTCTATGTTTTCAGTCAGGTCTAGGAGGTAACACAAGTACTTCAGGCATAGTCTTCACCAAAAACAGTTCTTCTTATGAACCTATTTTGGACTCTTCTATAAGAAACTCCAGATTCTTGGCCAGTTCAGTCCCAAAACCAAACCTTATTGTCACCCCAAAAAACCTGTTCCATATCCAATTAGCCCTGCGATGCTCAAAGAGAAACAACCTCCAAGTTAGAGTCCGAAGTGGGGGGCATGACTATGAGGGCCTTTCTTATGTCTCTCATGTTCCATTCCTCATCATTGACCTTTTCAACCTAAGGTCCATAAGCATTCACATGGAAGACGAAACCGCATGGGTTCAATCAGGTGCTACCATTGGAGAACTCTACTATGCAATTGCAAATAGAAGTAAGGTCCATGGCTTCCCAGATGGTAGCTGCCCCACTATTGGTGTTGGAGGACACTTCAGTGGTGGTGGGTTTGGTACCATTTTCAGAAAATATGGCCTTGCTGCTGACAATGTAATTGATGCTGAGATAATAGATGCTAATGGTAAGATACTGAATAGAACTTTGATGGGTGAAGATCTCTTTTGGGCCATAAGAGGAGGAGGAGGGGCAAGCTTTGGTATCATCACTGCATGGAAAGTCAAGCTTGTACAGGTTCCCTCAACAGTGACTATGTTTGATGTCTCAAGGACCCTTGATCAAGGTGCTAGTGAGCTTTTTCACAAGTGGCAAACTATTGCTCCCAAGCTTCCTGCAGAGCTTTTTTTGCACGTAGTTTTGGGAGTTACCAATTCAGGTTCCCATGGTGGAAAAACTGTAGTGGTTTCTTTCACAGGGTTGTATCTTGGGACAGCTGAGAATCTCCTTCCTTTGATGCAGAACAGTTTTGCTGAATTGGGTTTGCAGAGGAACAACTTCACCCAGATGAGTTGGATTCAATCTGTTCTTTACTTTGCAGGCTATTCTACGGATGACTCCTTGGAGGTATTGCTCAAGAGAAACATAACATCCCCAAGTTTCAAAGCAAAATCTGATTATGTGACGGAACCAATTCCATTAAATGGTTTAGAAGGGCTATGGAAGATGCTACTTATGGAAAATTCGCCACAGATGATTCTAACACCTTACGGTGGAATAATGAGTGAGATTTCGGAATCAGAAACTCCATTCCCACATAGAAAGGGGAACTTATATGGAATACAATATTATGCGACTTTGGTTTCCAATGAAGAAGCGCCTAAGCATATAGATTGGATAAGAAGACTCTATGCATACATGGCACCGTATGTGTCAAAGTGGCCTAGGCGAGCATATTTGAATTATAGAGACCTTGATTTGGGAGTGAATGGTGCAAACGCAAGCTATGATGAAGCAAAATCTTGGGGCTTGAAATATTTCAACAAGAATTTTGAAAGGTTGGCACGAGTGAAGGGTAGAGTTGATCCTGATAACTTTTTCAGGTATGAGCAGAGCATTCCACCATTATAGAAAGGCTCGGTACCAAATAGAATTTATCAATAAATTAGTGAAGTTTGCAAGCATTCGCATAGGCATGCATAGGCATAGCTACTGCATAGCAATGGTATGTTCTATTTGCAGGTACTGAATTTTTCTAGAAAATAATTGTTTTCTTGTTAATTCAAGTGGAAATAGTATTAGTCCAAGAATAGCTCTTAAAATTTTTTGTTTTCATTTGATCTCTTGTAGTATCCTGTCGCATTACTAAACAAACAGACCGATGTGTGGTGCTTATCAAATTGTAAGTCATATATTGATATAAATTTGAATTCCCGGATGTTGCTGGGATTGCGACGACAGTGTAGGGACACGCACAAAATATGATATACTGAGAAATGAAGTTTTGGCGTAGACAAAAGAAATGATACAAAAACTACATAAGTCGTTGCTAAAAGTTGCTATATGCCTACAAGCAAACAATTTTTTTTTTTCGGGTAAGCTGTCTTGCTAAAAGAAAATAATCTCTATGAACTACTTGGGGGAGTTGTTGCAATTTTTTATCGTAAGAAGAAACAAAGGTATTTTTGTGTAGACATTAGCATTACTTCAATTTAACATAACTGTGTTGTTTAATGTTTTGAATTTGAAATTATTGTGATTTTAGGATTGTGTTGTTTAAGATTAAGATACTATGTTGTGCTAATTTGATATCCAAACTCAACATTGATGGAGCATGGTGTAGTGGAATATAATGAAATGAAATTTTCTCAAGCTCTACTGGTTGGATAAGATAAATTTGGATGGAGTGGAATAGAAATAGATGGATTTTATTCCATCCAATTCCATTGTTTTTCCACATTTTTTGTCTCCAGATTGGGATTTTCAATCAAATTAATAGTATACTCTTATTACTAATACTACTATATTCTAGTTTAAGAGTATTATAGAGATAAAAAGTTAATAATATTAAATCTATATTCAATTGACAGATCCAAACAATGGAGTGGTACACTTATGTAACTCTACTCCACTACCTTTCATTTTATTCTATCTGTTATAAAATAACGGGATCAGAATAGTGCAAAATTAAATATGTAGAAGTATAAAATAAATTGACACCGGAAATTTATGTGGTTTGGCTTAAAGCCTACGTTCATTGGCAAAGACGACAACCAAATATTTCACTATATAAATATGATGGAGATGCAAAAGATAGACATACTCCACTCAACCCAAATTCCAAATACACCCAGAATACTTCACAATATTTATCTCACTGGTGTATACTCTCAACTTACAAAATAGAAGAATTTGTATGAAACAAATAATTCTTCTTTACTACACGAAAGAAGGAGATATATGTTTTTCTCGGTTGATGCCTAAATCACTTATAGAAGCTACCTTTTATAGAAGTTCTCTGTATTTAATGCTCGTACTTCTTGTCAAAGACAAGCACATGGGCATTTATTAAGTCAGCTCCCACGCCTTGTCTTTATCTTTGCAATAAATACATTAATTAGATGTGATGAATTTGTGGGTTTTGCAATAAATGTATTGAGGGGTCATCCTTGGTTTTGTGGACAAATCATCATCATTGCATTAAATGCATTGCATGCCTACTTGGCATGTAGCATGTGGCTAAACCAAAAAACAAGTCACGTAACACTATTTTATTAATTCCACTCAACGCCATTACTTACCATCATCGAAATATATATCTAAGGACCAAAGTGATGTCAAATGTATCTTTTACGGACTAAATTGATATTATAAATCTTTTAGAGACCTAAGTGCTCTCATATATATTTTTAAAAATTAATGTCAAAATTCTTTACTTGAATCTTTGAGGACTAAATTACCAGTTTAATATTTATTTTTATAATAAAACATAGTTCAAATATATTAAAGGTTTCAAAGGATTGTTAGTCGCTACAAAATGTGCTCAAACCATTTTTTTTTTTCAGAAGTAGAACAGGCTGTCATAATATCAATTTTTGGCTGATTCAAGTGAAAATTAAAAAAGCGAGAGAGGAAAATAGGTTCATTATCGTTATTTTTTTGGCAAAGAAGCCTGTAGCTGCCCTCACATGAATTAATGTAGCTTTGAATAAAATTTTCACTTCACTGGAATAAGAATAATCAAATGGGTAAAATAACATTGTACAACATTCTTATAACATAGATAATAAAATTATAAAAAAAGTGGTAAAATTAAGAAAATAAAAAATTAAAATAGGTCTACCACCTACTTACGTAAATCGTAAGAATAGTGAAGAAATGTTATTATACACGTATCATTTATCTTTCTTTGAACAAATGTTGAAACTTAAAAGTCGATTACGTACATGACTTCAGCCAGGCTAATTGTCGTAGCCGTTCAAATAATTTTGTGGTGCGAACTGTGAACAATTATATAACGACAGACGAACCATTTCCCTTGTGAATATCTTCTACCGCTGTGCTTTGAGAACTTAAATCTCACTGCAAATAAAATTCATATTGATTGAACTGGGAATAACCGTTCCCAACTCGCACCGCAATAACAAGTTGTATGCCAGACTAAAAATTTTATTAAAAAAAAATTGTCCTAGATGCCGAATGAAACCGACACTCAAAATATTCCAAATTGATCGAAATTGAATATGCCGTTTCTTGGTCCAAGAAGCACATAGACGTTGGTTGATATATTTCATTTTTGTTAATAAAATGAATTTAAGGAATATAGAAGGTGGAAAAATTCAGGAACAAGAAAGTAATGGCCCAAAATGTCAAACAAATACTATTCATAAGCTTAATTAGGTGTGAAAATTCTACTATTTAGAACTTCAAATCATGTAATTGAAGGGCTGTGGTACACCGCGCAAAATAAGGTATATGACAAATTAGATACTTAGTTATATTTATTGAGTATGACTAAATATATTCAAAATAATAAATTTAATTTAATTATTAAATATGACTAAATGATTGGTATGTTGTATATCTTCTTAATAGTATTACAAAAAGACCCAAAGTGTGAGAATCTAATATTGTTTAATACACTTTTAATGTACATTGAATTTAAATCAATGAAATAAATATTTTTTAACTATATATAAATGAAAACTATTTGGTCGTATCATTATACGTGTCCAATTATTTTTAAAAACCTGACACAAATAATTCAATATTATTGACTCTGCATGAGAAAAAATATATTTTATAGTGGTGTCAAATCTTGTAGGGGTGTCAACGAATTCTTCCTCGTATAAATATATATTAAAGACCAAATTAATATTTATTTTCATTAAACATTAAATCAAAAGTACTAAATAATACGTCAAAAATTTTAAAGATTAATTTGATATGGCGAAAATTTTTAGTGGACTGATTTAACTGTTTATTTGTAACAAAATTATAAATGCTGATTTCATAATTAAGGTATTTTCATTTCACTTTCAAAGATTATTTTACATTTAAATAACCCAAATTGTACTCATATCCAATCATTTTTCTCGATTTCAGTCCAAAAACCCAACCCGATTTGCTATTTCAGTGTTCGCATAAGAATAACCAAGAGCACATCGGCCCAAGATATTAAACTTTTGCCCCACTTCCTAGTCCACAAATTAAAAATTGCACACGGAATATAACACCAATGTAGATTCCGTAAATTCAAAATATGTCACCCTGATCCGCTAAAGTGATTAATGAAAGCAAAAGCAAAACACAAAGTGTGTGTCCATTATATTGTCCAAGCATATGCCAGGAAGATCCTTTCTTCCACTTTCCCCCTTCACCTACAAAAGCCACTAACGAGGGCTACATGTTTCCCTCACTTGAGTTGAGCACCATTAAGGCCTCACCATATATAGTTTTCACTTTTCAGCTCTAGTTGCACTCATCAGCAAGCGTTTCAGCCTCAGTTCTTATCTTTTAATTAAATCCACATGTCAAAATGATCAATCTCAGGTTCAAATCCGGGGAAGGCGTTTGCATCAAGATTGATGGCCAGGGAAGCAAAAGAAAGGATGGTGCTCCTCTTGTTTGTCCTACAAGATAGGTCTTCGATGGAAGTTCAAAGTCTTACCATAGGGCAACCATGATCCTTTGGCAATGTTATGTAATCAATATTGGTAATTAGTTTGCTTTATTATTTTTCTGCTGTGTCCTATTGGCTTCTCAAGTTAAAAATTAGAAAAAAAAAGGATATTTTAATCTGTTTTTTTGCTATTATAGATTGAAAAATTATTCGGTCTCAACTCTTTCGTGTAATCTTCTATTTGATACTAGTACTAGAGATTATACTTGAATATGGAAACAACCGACATGTCTAGTGCCTGAATATTGTTGTAATTAGACACAAAAAACCAGAAGTGTAAGGTCAATATTAAAATGTCCAGGTGAAATTAGGAATGGGAACCTCATTTTGTATAGAAAAAAGTTATCTAAACAATATATATATATATATATATATATATATATATATATATATATATATATGTTTATTTGATACTCACTTTATTATTTTTAGATGTGACGATAATTCACACTCATTTATTTCATCTGTCAAATATATCAATGATAATAAAATGAGTAATTTAATAATTCTAATGAACATTTATTTTTTAAATGTTCAAATAAAATTAATCTTTTGTATATATAGCACGTATTCTTCTGTTACAGGACTAAGGTTGTATTTTTTTTATAAAAATTAATTTTTGAAACTTTTAGAAAAAAAAAGTGATTTTACTTGAAAATTTAAAAATAATTTTACATTTTTTAAAAAATCTGAGTTGAATAACGTTTATAACAAATAACTTGTAAAAAATTATTTGAAAAAAAATTAAAACAAACGTACCTAAATCAAAATGAATGTACCAAAAAAAAAAAGGGGGGGACATTGACGGGTGGGAACGCGCTTGTGGGATGTGACAGATACGGGATACGGTAGCTTTCCTGCCCTATTTGTCCTCGAAGTGGAGGGTCTGGGCCTGGCCCATAACTTGGACGGGAAATTAAATGAGTCAGAAAAGTGAGTTCACAGCAAACCAACTTGCTTAATAACAAATTAGTCATAAAATTAAAATAGACTCAATAAAATTAGAAAAGTTTTTTTTAATGAATAATAGTTAATATTTTTATGAAAATAAAATTTAATTATAATATTTAAAGAGGACATAATTCAGTATTATGTTAATTAAAAAATAAATTTAATTTGAAAATTATTGTAGAGATTATTCAAATTTTTGAATCAACAAATTAACTTCAAAATATTTAAAATTAAAAGATATAAAAAATATATAATTTAGTTTTTAATAAAAAAAAATTTAAATAAAAAATGAAAAAATTACTTTAAAATACAAGTTTAAATTTGTAAAAAAGAGCATTGCAAACAGATTTCAGAGTTTTATATTTCTGCAATTAAATACAGTATAATTTTATAAATAATTTCAATAAGTATAATTAGTTAAACATAAAAGTAAAAAGTAAATGTATAATTATTTTATCGTTCAATTTTAATATATTATTAATATAACCTATTTTACACTTCCAAGTTCCAATCAATAATATACCATCTTGTGTATAATTTTTAATATAATCATCATAAAGTTAAACATTTCTAATAATGTATCAATATATAATATAAAATAAGTTTTCATAGAGAGAATATCAAAACTAAATCATAAATTTAGTTCAAGTAAAATTAAATTCTAACTTTTAAGTACGGGTTAATCTAATGTGGTCACATCAAAGGAAAAGAAAAATCTAATGTCGTAATCTCCAGTTTTATGCAAGTATTATCGCAACTAAAGAGTTTAACACAGTTTTGAACCACAGTAACCAATCCTCTGTTTAAATTATTTAATATTAAAAAAGTGAAAACAATTTTTGACAACAAAAAAAGTGAAAAAAAGAGAGCTAGTAGAATCCTAAAATGAAAGGAAGTCTTATGGAAAGTTCACAGATAACAACAGGAAGAGACCTAGGAAGGTGCTGCATTATTTGGTCTCTGCTTTATCCCTTGGCCCTTAGCTTAGATAATACTATCCGTCACACAATAAACAACACAACCGAACTAAGTAACCTTAAACCTCTGCATAATGTTTGCCACTTCTGCTACTCTACTCCTTGTCCCAATCTTTCTTCTCCAGATTCTGATGGCAGCTTCAGATCCTCTCCAAAACACCTTTCCCCAGTGCCTGTCTCTCTATTCTGAACCTTCTCATCCAATCTCTGAAGTCACCTATTTCCTCAACACCCCTTCATACCCACCCATCTTGGAATCCTACATCAGGAACCTAAGATTTACTTCCCCCACAACTCCAAAACCATCCTTCATTGTCACCCCAACACACGTTTCCCACATCCAAGCATCAATCATGTGCTGCAAGAGGTTCGGGCTTGAGATCAGGATAAGAAGTGGAGGCCATGACTATGATGGCCTCTCATATGTCTCACAGGTCCCATTCATCGTTCTTGACATGTTCATGCTCAGATCAGTGGTGGTCAACTTGGAGGATGAAACTGTTTGGGTTGACTCAGGTGCTACCGTTGGTGAGCTTTACTATAGGATTGCTGAGAAGAGCAAGATCCGTGGCTTCCCAGCTGGGATATGCCCCACTGTAGGTATTGGAGGCCACCTCAGTGGTGGTGGCTATGGCAACTTGATGAGAAGGTTTGGCCTCTCTGTGGATAACATTTTGGATGCTCAAATTGTTGATGCTAATGGAAGGGTCATGGATAGGAAATCAATGGGGGAAGATCTTTTCTGGGCTATTAGGGGAGGTGGGGGCGCAAGTTTTGGGGTCATAGTTTCATGGAAAATCAAGCTTGTTCCTGTGCCTGAGGTTGTTACTGTTTTTAGAGTTGAAAAGACATTGGAGCAAGGTGCTACAGAAATTGTTCATAGATGGCAACATGTTGCTGATAAGATACACGATGGCTTGTTCATTAGAGTGGTTCTTAACACCGTGAAGAGAAAGGGTCACAAGACAATAAAGGCTAAGTTCAATGCTTTGTTTCTTGGAAATGGAGGAGAGCTGCTAGGTGTAATGAATGAGAGCTTGCCTGAACTAGGTTTGGTTGGTGAACACTGCATTGAAATGAGCTGGATTGATTCGGTGCTGTTTTGGTATAACTATCCTGTGGGGACTTCAACTGATGTTTTGCTTGAAAGGGTGCCTGCATCAGAGAAATTCTTGAAGAAGAAATCAGATTATGTGCAGCAACCGATTTCGAAAAATGACCTTGAAGGTATATGGAAGAAAATGATGGAACTAGAAAAGCCTGTTTTCACATTCAATCCTTATGGCGGGAAAATGAGTGAGATTTCTGAGGTGGAAACACCTTTTCCACATAGAGCCGGTAACATATATAAGATTCAGTATTCTGTGAATTGGAAAGAGGAGGGTGATGATGTTGCAAATCAACATTTAGATCGGATTAGAAGGCTCTATGATTACATGACCCCTTATGTGTCAAAGTCACCTAGGAGTTCTTATTTGAACTACAGAGATGTTGACATAGGTGTAAATGGACCTGGAAATACTACTTATGCTGAGGCTAGTGTTTGGGGCAACAAGTATTTCAAAAGAAACTTCGATAGATTGGTGGGGGTGAAGACTACGGTAGATCCGGGCAATTTTTTCAGATATGAACAGAGTATCCCATCACTTGCACCTTGGACGGGTATAACATCAGAATAGAAGCCGCCAAGAAAAGGTATACAACAAAAGTTTGGTGGTGGACAAGAGATATTGATAGAAGCATCTCAATATATGCGTCTATAATTTTTACACAAATAGAAGTTTGTCAGAAAAAATGATTGGCCAGAGAATTATTTGCTATATTTAATTGTATTTTACCTGATGAAGGGAATTTGTATAATTTCAATTGTAAGCAAAGAGGGAAGGTTGATGTATAGAACAAGGATTTTATCTGGTAGCTAATGCCATTAGGTTCTGGTTTGCCACATTAGTAAGAAAAGCAACCGTTATTGAAAGTCTGGGACAAGATTTTTACTTTGCTTCCCTAAAACATTTCTACATTATTAAATAAAAGTTTATGTGACGAATAATTGCCCCATTGTAATGTTGGAACATGTTGCAAGCACCAACCAAAGCTTCCGATAATGGCTAAATATTACACATCAATCAACAACAATTGAGATCAAAATCATTTGCATGGTCCTTGTTTGATCATACCAATTATTCATTAAACCCGCATTATTTATCTCTCTCTGGGTAAACTTCACACCATGTGTTATCTTCATTCTATTTAGTTATTTGCACACTTAATTATTTTGAGAAAACGATTTATTCTATATTTAATCATATTGGTTAGCACTGCCTTTTGTGTTAATCAAACAAAACCCAAACTTTTTCCAAACAATGTACGGTTGGACCCTCCAAATCATCCGCTAGTGCTAAGATTTGAAACAAAGTGGGAGAACACAGCGACAAAACCAAATAATAACTACCGAGCCCATGAAAGCTGTTTCAAAGCACTTGCAGTTGCTGCGAACATGCTCGCTTTCTTGTTCATCTCTCGCGTCCCCACGCGCCGAAACTCCGTCATTGCTCCACGATTTCGCCGCCCTCTGCTACCAGAGGGACCTTCCCAGAGCCATGCACGCCTTGGACGCCATGGAGAGGAGTGGGGTGCGGGCTGATGACGTCACCTACTGTGAACTCATCAAGTGTTGCCTGGCGCGTGGGGCCGTCAGCGAAGGCAAGCGCGTTCACCGCCACGTGTTCTCAAATGGGTACCCCTCAAACACCTTCTTGACCAACACTCTCCTCAACATGTACGCAAAATTCGACCTCTTGGAAGATGCGCAGAAGCTGTTCGATGAAATGCCTGAACGAAATGTCGTTTCGTGGACCACTCTGATATCTGCTTACTCTTATGCCAAGCTCAATGATAGGGCCATGGGGCTCTTGATTGCTATGCTTAGAGAAGGTGTCATGCCTAACATGTTTACTTACTCTTCTGTTTTAAGGTCCTGTGAGAGGCTGTCTGATCTTAAACAGCTCCATTCTTGCATTCTGAAAGTGGGGTTGGAGTCTGATGTGTTTGTCCGGAGTGCCCTTATTGATGTTTACTCGAAATTGGGTGAGTTGTTGGAAGCTATGATTGTTTTTCGTGAGATGGTGACTGGGGACTCCGTTGTTTGGAGCTCCATCATTGCTGCTTTTGCTCAGCACAGTGATGGGGATGAAGCCTTGAATTTGTACAAGAGCATGAGGAGAGCTGGGTATATGGCCTTGCAGCCAACACTTACAAGTGTTTTGAGAGCGTGTACTAGTTTGTCATTGTTGGAGTTAGGGAGGCAGGCACATGTTCATGTGCTGAAGTATGATCAAGATCTTATCCTTAGCAATGCACTCTTGGATATGTACTGTAAGTGCGGTAGTGTGGAAGATGCAAAGCTCATTTTCAGTCATATGGCCGAGAAGGACGTTATCTCCTGGAGCACCATGATTGCTGGGTTAGCCCAAAATGGTTTCAGCATGGAGGCACTCAATTTGTTCGATTCCATGAAAGTCATGGGTCCAACACCAAACTATATCACAATTCTTGGGGTTTTGTTTGCCTGTAGTCATGCAGGGCTAGTAGATAAAGGTTGGTCCTATTTTCAATCTATGAAGAACCTTTATGGGATAGATCCTGGAAAAGAACACTATAGTTGCATACTTGATCTTCTTGGAAGGGCTGGAAAGCTCGATGACATGGTTAAGCTAATTCATGAAATGAATTGTGAGCCAGATGTTGTAGCATGGAGGACTTTGCTTTATGCATGCAGGGCGCACCGAGATGTGGATTTGGCCACATATGCTGCTAAAGAGCTTCTAAAGTTGGATCCAGAGGACACAGGAGCTTATGTATTGCTATCTAATATTTATGCAAATTCAGAAAGGTGGAATGATGTTGCAGAAGTTCGGAGGACTATGAGAGCAAGGGGCATAAGGAAAGAACCTGGATGCAGCTGGATTGAAGTCAATAAGCAAGTACATGCTTTTATTTTGGGAGATAAAGCACATCCCCAAATAGATGAGATCAATAGACAGTTGAACCAATTTATTTGTAGACTAACTGGTGCTGGTTATGTGCCTGACACCAATTTTGTCCTGCAAGATCTTGAAGGGGAACAGAGAGAAGACTCCCTTCGATACCACAGTGAGAAATTGGCAATTGTTTTTGGTATCATAAGCCTTCCAAGAGAGAAGACTATTAGAATATGGAAGAACCTAAGGATATGTGGAGATTGTCATATATTTGCAAAACTAACGGCAAAATTAGAGCAGCGGCACATTGTAATCAGAGACCCTATCCGATACCACCATTTTCGAGATGGGATCTGCTCATGCGGTGACTATTGGTAGTAGAATAGAAGCACACAGGACCAGGATAGAATCTATGACTGCCATTGGGCTTAGAGCAGCATAGTCAAACCTAACGTCAGCTAATATTTATAGGAGAATAAAGCTTGCAGCGGTGGCATTGTTGTTAGTTAATATGTCAGAAAGGTTGAGTAAGCCTATTCTTTCCTTCTATCCTTTATTTGCTTGTATATTTGCTGACCCTAACAATTACTAGTGATATACATGGAATTTGATCTGATTTATAAACCAAATTGTGTTTGAAATGTTAAAAAATAAGAAAGGGTTTGATTTTTTAAAATTTCATTAATCTCATTGCTTTGTTTTATATATCTTGTCAAATTTGGTAGGAGTTGTTGTGAACTGACTTGTTTTTAAATTAGTTATGTAGGCTTTTCATGAGGCTGATGTTGCAGCCTGTGAATTCTGAGGTTGTAAGGGGGCAGAGAGCTATCAAAGCCTCTGTGATTGCTTTGTCTCTTGGAAGGGATGATGAACATGTCACGGGTGTAGAAGGATTCTCCTGTTCATGGTTTAAACAAGGGAAATTGTTCTTAAATGAGTTGGATTGATTCTGTGCTTTGGCAGGCTAATTTTGAGAATGAATCATGACCATTGGCTCTGCTTGATCAGAATTTCAACTCAGCAAGTCTCTTCAAGAGGAAATCTGATTACATGGAAACGGCTATTTCAAAGATGGGTTGGAAGCGATTTGGAGGAAAATGAGTGAGGTTCCATCTGATGTTAATCCATTTCCACTCCATGCAGGGAATCTGTTCAATATTCAGTACCAGATGAATTGGGACGAATCAGGAGCTGCTGCAGAGAAGAATTTTACTAATCAATCTAGAAACTATACAGGTACTTGACACCAATGTTTCATCCAGTAGCCCAAGAAGGGTCTTCGTAAATTACAGAGCTTGATATTGTTAACGACAATTTTCGAAAGACAAGCTATGAAGAAGGATTGGTTTATGGAGTTAAGTACTCCGATAATATCTTTGAGAGGTTGCTGAAGTTATGAATGAAGATCAAGACTGAAGTTGATCCAGAAAACCTTTTCAGGGATGAACAGAGCATTTCAACACATCCAAGTAAGTAATAGAGTCAGTTGATTCATTTACCCTATGATGGGTTTGAGAAAAATAGAATAAAGAGGAGTTTGTGTTCTTTATGTGAGTAATATTTTCTCTTATGGAGAGAAAAGTAAAAGAGAAAAAACGAAAGGTCAGAGTTTTCTGTTTTTGTTTTTGGATTTTGTCTTGCCATCCAAAATTCCAAATAGATTAGGCTCTAGTTGCGGCAATATAGTACATGCCGAATTGGGAATGACCTAATCCAATAATTCACTTACCGAAAACCTGGTGTACTGCTGGTGATCATTTGGATATTGGGTCTTCGAAAGCTGTAGTCGCATGCTTATACTACCTACAACTTCTACCCAGAAGAGATCAAATGGTAGGCAGTTTCTAGTTTAAAAGTTGTTTTCACTCTCTTGTCTTACTATTATCATAGAAAACCTCACCAATTTAAAATTTAACAAAAGCCAGGCTTTATGGTTAATTTTATGTCTGGTTACCATAAAGAATTCTTTGGACATGGATTAATCATCATTTATGACTACAGGATATGTTATCTCAAATATTTTTTCCCGTAGGTCACAAAAAAAGTTGATTACATGGACTCTTCAGTAATTTTTTTTTTCATCTGTAAACTCCCAAATTAATCCCTAACAATATTACCTATAGACTATTTGATCCCTCATGAAAATAAATTAGTCTGAGATTCCTCACAATTACAACATATGAACATATTAGTCCCTAGTCACTTACAGGTGGTAAATTAATTGGTCAATCATCATCCCTACCCACACTCACTCAACTACTTGACCTTTGCTCCCAATCTCACCAGGTCTATATATCAATCCTCATCGCGATCCTCCCCTCCCCCACTCCCATTGGCTACATAATGCTTGACAACTTGAAACACATTCTTGTTCTTGGGGAATTGAAAACATGTGCTTTTTAATATTTATTTATACATTATCATTGCATGCTAATTGCTTTAGTTTTTTCTTAGTTTTTGACATAAAGATGCTTTCTTTATTACTAATTAATTTACAATTAGCATAAAAACTTAACATGTTTCTTGGGATAGGAGCGGGAATAAAGGAGATTACTTAGGTGAGAATGAGGTAGAAAGAGGTTGCGATCATGATTACTTAGGTGAGAATGAGGTAGAAAGAGGTTGCGATCATGATTATTGATTAATTTAGAAGTTGTAGATCGATTAATTTAGAGGTCGCAAATGACAAGGATTAATATGTCTATATGCTGGAATTTTGAGAGACATTAAGACTAATTTTTGTCCAGGACCAAATTTTCTGTAGTTAACATTACTTGGGACTAAGTTCGGGTTTACTTTTTTTTTTTTTTTATAATAACCTTTTACGTGGACTTTATCCCTTAAATTTTGTGAAACATTATTTATAATGGTTGACATTTTATATAATATAAACATATAAACAAATTTTCATTCACAATTTTATTTACATAAAAATTTAAAAGTAGGTATAAAAGATAGTAAACCAATCAAATATATTTTTATTATTAATTGTTTTTTATTTTAATTAAGAGTGTTGATTAAGACACTAGTTTGTATAAATTAGAGGTGGTAAAATGAATTGAGCCCGCCGAATTAGCTCGTTAACCTGCTACTTTTTGAAGAACTTTTCAACCCTCCCGTGACCCCATTTTATGATCAATCCATGACGGGTTGATAAAAATAATTAAAATCTAATTAAAATTGGTATGTTTTTTTTTAACAGTATAAATTATTATTTTCAATTCAAATAATTAAAATTGATCGATTCGGCTTGTCCGTTTTATGTTCAACCCGTGATGGGTTGTCCTGTTTGCCATCTCTAGTATAAATTGCATTCAATTTGGCTTGGATAAATCGGGGTTGTACAGGATTTAAATCAAGATGCAAAAAGTCTTCTGTTCCATGTGGGAATAAGAAGCCGGAGTATGACCAAATCATTGGGCAATCAGAAATAAAAAATATCTCGCAAATAACAATCACAATAACGTGGAGCTGAAATAACGCAGTGTCATAGGGGAGGAGAATAGAGTGATCCGAATGTCATGTGCAGCCTTAATGTCCTGCAAGTGGTTCTCACATGTCATCAACTAATAACTCCCTGATGGGGGAAAAAAAATTAAAAAAAGAGGAAGTACTGATACATCCGATCCGAGAATTACTTGTGACAGACAATTCTCAAGTTGTGATACTTGAAAAAATAAAGGAGGTGCATTTTAAAAGAAAAATGTTATGTGTGCTCCCAACTTGTCGAAATAAAGGAGGTGCATTTTAAAAGAATATCCAGGCATTATTATCTATTATTAAAACAGATGTATATTCATTTAAGCTGGGTCCCACACATTCAAATGGCAATTTTCAAATAACAGTTCTCTTTCGAGAACTAACTTGCGCCTCATTTAAGCTCCCACACACATCCGAATCACATTACTCTTTCGAGAAGTAACTGTATAAAACCGTAATTACACTCTACTACTTTCCTCCGCACTTCCTACCGACTCACACGGAGTCAACAAGCCAATGGCATCAAAATCCAGTTCTTTGACCCGTTTTTCTGCAAATTTCCTCCTTCTGCTCCTTCTCCTTGTTCTTGTTCATCATGTGTCTATTTTGGTGGCAGCCCCAACACCAGAATCAGTGTACACGCCTTTCCTCCAGTGCCTTTCAAATCACACAAACTCATCACCCCAACTCTCCAACATAGTCTTTGCTCAATCCAACGCTTCCTTCTCTTCCGTTCTCCAAGCCTACATTCGTAACGCACGGTTCAACACAACCTCAACACCAAAGCCCTTACTTGTTGTCACTCCTCTGCAACAATCCCATGTCCAGGGTGCTGTCATTTGTGCCAAAACCATTGGTATTCAAATCAAAATCAGGAGCGGAGGCCATGACTTTGAGGGCCTCTCATATGTCTCCCATGAACCCTTCATTGTCCTTGACATGTTCAATCTCCGGAATGTCACTGTTGATGTTCAAAACGAGGTTGCTGTGGTTCAAGCTGGTGCCACACTTGGAGAACTTTACTATAGGATTTGGGAGAAGAGTAAAGTTCATGGCTTTCCTGCTGGGGTTTGTCCCACTGTTGGTGTTGGTGGCCACTTGAGTGGAGGAGGGTATGGTTACATGATAAGGAAATATGGTTTATCTGTTGATCATGTTATTGACGCTCAAATTGTTGACGTGAATGGTAGGATTCTTAACAAGGATACTATGGGGGAAGATCTTTTCTGGGCTATTAGAGGTGGTGGAGGTGCAAGTTTTGGGGTCATATTGTCATACACTGTAAAGTTGGTTCCTGTGCCAGAAATTGTTACTGTTTTTAGGATTGAAAGGTATAGGGAAGAGAATGCTACTGAGTTTGTTTTCCAGTGGCAGCAGGTTGCACCACATACGGATGATAGGCTTTTCATGAGGCTGCTGTTGCAGCCTGTGAGCTCAAAGGTTGTGAAGGGGCAGAAAACCATAAGGGCCACTGTTATAGCTATGTTTCTTGGAGGGGCTGATGAACTTGTCACACTGTTGGGGAAGGAGTTTCCTGTGCTTGGTTTGAAGAAGGAGAATTGCTCTGAGATGAGCTGGATTGATTCTATGCTTTGGTGGTCAAATTTTGACAATGGCACAAAACCTGAGGCCTTGCTCAGCCGGGATGTGGTAGGAAATCTCGCAGCAAGTTTCCTCAAGAGGAAATCTGATTATGTGCAGACTGTGATTTCAAGAGAGGGGTTGGAAGGGTTATGGAAGGAGATGATTGAGTTGGGAAAAACAGGATTTGTGTTCAACCCTTATGGAGGAAAGATGAGTGAGATTTCATCTGATGCTACTGCATTTCCTCACCGTGCAGGGAACCTGTTCAAGATTCAGTACTCGGCGAATTGGAACCAACCTGGAGTTGCTGCGGACAAGAATTTCACAGAGCAGGCTAGAAGGCTGTACAGTTACATGACCCCATTTGTGTCCAATAGTCCAAGAAGGGCCTTCTTGAATTACAGGGACCTTGACATTGGTACCAACGATTTTGGAAAGAACAGCTATGAAGAAGGAGAGGTCTATGGAGTCAAGTACTTTGTTAATAATTTTGAGAGACTGGTGAAGATCAAGACTGCAGTTGATCCAGAAAACTTCTTCAGGAATGAACAGAGCATCCCCACTCATCCAACTGATTCAAGTAAGTAATACAATGAAGCAGATATTATTTAATTGATGCACTAGTTTGTTCCTTTGTGATTGCTTGGCCTATTTGTTCCTTCCTGTTTTGGTAAATTATTTAACTATAAGTCTATAATAGTATGGAATTTTAGCAATTCAAGAATTCAAGAAATTTCATCACTTCAATTGCTGTTGGTAGAAATTATCAATCATCTTGAATGTAAAACAGAATTTTCCTCGCCTGACTGATAGTAGGATGTCTGCCATTTCATGCTAACAAAATCTTGTCCTTGAATTTTTTATGTGCAGTTTTGGAATGGTTCCTTCGGCTCTCCTGTTTATTATTTATTTTGTTCTATTATTTAACATGCTTTTGTTTATTGAAAACATGCGAGGTTATGAAGAACCTTAGCGGATCCAATCATTGGAATTAATTGACTTAGGTTAACATTGTCCGTGCAACAATTAGAAAATATAGAAGTTTGAAGCTAAGTACTTAATTTCACACGGGTTTTAAAGCTCCTGCCTTCTTTGTTCTTTTGTTCATAGTGAAGATATGGCATTTGATTTGGTGGTTGTGAGCTAGAAAAGTTTGGAGTCAATTGTTAAGAATGAAAATATGGTGAAAAATACATCTGAGCTCAAGTAATGTATTCAGTGATTTTATATCTGCCTCACTGTACTTTTGAGTTCTGACAAACAGAAGAAAACTCATTCATACCTTTTTTATTTCCAAATGTTAACAGTTTGATGTCTGCTGGTCTACTAACCAAGGATGGGTTACATACGGGACTAATGTTTGAATGTATTGTCTTTCATGATTGCAGGGTTGGACTCTGGTGCTGGCAGATTGTTACTGTCCAGCCTATATAGGAAACTGATGAAGAAGGTGGTATGGTTGCTCATCTTAGAATTGTCTATAAGACTATTATGATAATTTATGGGCTTAGAATAATTGGTGTAATTTTATTTTAAAGAAAATATTTATATTGCAATTTCCAATAAAGAAACTCAGCTTTGCTGTTTATTTTCTCAAAATCTGAAAATAAGCCGTTTGGTTTGAGTTTTCAATTTTTAATTTTTATTTTTAATTTTTTCAGTTTTTCAGATTTTGTAAAGGAAAGACTAAAAATTTTGAAAATTAAGAACCTATTTGGTTTTATTTTCTAGTTTTTAGTTTTCATTTTTAGTTTTTCAGTTTTCAGATTTTGTGAAGGAAATACTGAAAATTATAAATTTCAACTTTTATTTTTAGTTTTCGCATTTCTTTCACAAAATCCTAAAAATTTAAAAATTGAAAATGAAAACTGAAACCAAATAAGTCCTACAAATTTCAACCTTCAATTTTTACTTTTAGTTTTCAATATTTTCTTCACAAAATTTTAAAAATTAAACTAAAAATAAAAACCGAAACCAGACGTATCGTTAGCTACTGACAATAGCTCAGTGGCATTCAATCACTGACAATGGTTTAAGTTGAGGAGAACAAGGCCCAAACCTGAAAGCCAGAGTCCATTATACGATCAGCAAACGCATGAACCTATAAGGATTCTTCCTTGGACCAAATCTAAAAGTGGATTTTTTTTTTTTCGGAAAATAAAAGTGGATGTTATCGCCATGAGATATAATAAGTAATAATATTTTGATACCCAAAAAATAGGTATCTATTTAGATATTCACTTTATAATCATTGGATGTGATGGATGTCCAGGATAAGTGGAAATTACTATTATATCCAATGATTATTTAGACATCCACTTTTTTTGTATCAAAACATCATTACTCGGATATGATTGATGAATAGTGATGGTGGGGACTACTATCATCTCTAGCGATGATAGAAAAGATGTCTCAATTGAATACCTACTTATAAATACTCAAATAATATTTTTGAAAGAAAAAATATAAAAGTCCATACAAACAAAGTTTTCAAAACCGAACCAGCCAGGTCAAACTAGAAATAGGTGAGCCTCTTGTGGATCCAGTTCGGTTCTTTCATCAAACTGGATCTGCATCAGAATTCGTCTACTTTGGTTAAATCCCAAGTGAATTGGGTGGGTCAAAGTTGAACCAGTCATGCACCCGTTATGCAAGAATTGCACCCAGTCTGCCTAGCTTGGAAACGCATGAGAAGCAAGGCAACCGCTAGTCCAAGAGCTTCTTTATGTTCTTTTATCTCATTTAATAAATTTATATGTTATTGTATTAAATTAATTTTTTATATATTAATTTAATTAGGATAATAATATTTTGAAACTCAAAAAGTGGGTGTCTATTCAGACACCCACTTATAACCACTGGATGTGATGGTGGTCCCCACTTATGCTTAACATTCATCACATCCAGTGGTTATAAAATGGGTGTCTGAATAAACACTTACTTTTTGGGTGTTAAAATAGCATTACTTATTTAACTAAATCTGATTTAACCGGTTCGATTAGTAACTCAACTCACTAATTAGACCAGTGATCCGGTAACCCAGTATCGTGACTGAGTCGATTTCTAGTTTGATTCTAAAAACTATGTGTCCAAGTCAAACTCAAGAAGGAAAATTTTCACCGGTGAGACGTGTACGATAGTAGACACATTATTTGAAAATTTTTCAGTATTTTTTTTATAAAATCTGAAAAACTGAAATAAAAATTAAAAATTGAAAGTTCAAAATAAACAAACCCTAATTATTCGGTTAGACACCTAGCAAATAATTGGAGGCTTAATCGATAAATTCATTTGTTGTGGAGGACAAGTTTATAGTACATTCACATATTCTCGCACTTAGGTATAGCGAGAAAATCAGAATGTAAGCATATGAATTAATTTTGATAGATTATTGATAGAATAATAATAGTTTAAAAATATTTTATATTGCTATTTAATTATATGTTAAAATATTATTATATATAAATTTTTTTAGACAAATGTCAAAGTTAAATGCTTTTTCCAATATAATAGTATACAATTAAATGTGTGTGATAATATATTAAAATTAATTTCTACAAGAATATAAACATTTAATTAGTGTATTGTAATTAAATAGTTTATATTATATAAATATAAGATGCTATTTGTGCACATAAATAAATTACTATAATCTTTTGAATTAAAAATTATTTTATTATTCGATGCATTCCACGTTGATTAGTATTGTATTAAACTATAAGTAAAATAAAAATTAGCATAACTAAAATAGTAAATATTAAATAACAAAACAACACATTTCTCTTAATTAAGAATCTCTTGCGCAACTTCCCATGCTCCATCTAGCTTTTTCTCGTCTTTTCTCCTTTTCCTCTTTATACTTTATTATATGCGTCAAGACATGTATGTTTTATATGAGCAAAAATAAAATGTGTGGAGTGGATTCCTTCACATGTAAATTTGATTATGCGGATATTTTTATAATTAATTTTTAAAATTTTATTTCTTCAACATGACTTGATCGTTTGAAATTTCTAATTACATAATCAGAGATCCCCCATTATACCAAAAAAAGAGATCCCCGATTAAGACAGCACATCTAGATAACTATTGGATTAAACTACATGAAACAACTCCAAGTCGCACTATTCTGTGAGCATCATCGAATCTTTGACATGGAAGTGGATCAGTAGTGGGAAAAAATATCATCACTTAGGTTGATGACAGTGAACCTCAATTATTAGACAATAGCATTATGAAGACACAATATCTGTGGTCCAATTTTGGCTTGTACCCGCACTACTTTTCTCAAGAACTGAATCCATGGAAAAATCAGACCCTCTGGAGTTTCTTTCTATCATTGTTCTGCTTCTCCGTGTCTCTAACTCTCTGGCAGCCCCATCAGGAGAGTCCATATATGGCACTTTCCTTCAGTGCCTACAAAGCCACACAACCCCACCAGACCAAGTTTCCAACATAGTCTATGCCCAAACCAATGCATCCTATTCTCATGTCCTTCAAGCCTTTGTTAGAAATGCCAGGTTCAACAGCCCCTCCACCCCAAAACCATTACTCATTGTCACCCCTCTGCATGAAAACCATGTTCAAGCTATTGTGGTTTGCGCCAAGAGCATGGGTGTTCAACTCAAAATAAGGAGTGGTGGCCATGATTTTGAGGGCATCTCATATGTCTCTCAGGTGCCCTTTATTATCCTTGACATGTTCCACTTTCAGAATATCACTGTGGATGTGCAAAATGAGATCGCTGTGATCCAAGCTGGTGCCACTATCGGACAAGTTTACTACAGAATTTGGGAGTAGAGTAAAGTTCATGGCTTTCCTGCAGGTGTTTGTGCCACTGTTGGTGTTGGTGGCCACTTGAGTGGAGGGGGATATGGTAACATGCTAAGAAAATATGGTTTGTCTGTTGATAATGTTATTGATTCTAAAATTGTCGATGTCAAAGGTAGGATCCTTGACAAGAAGTCTATGGGGGAAGACCTTTTCTGGGCCATTAGAGGAGGTGGAGGAGCAAGTTTTGGAGTCATACTATCATACACAGTTAAGCTAGTTCCAGTGCCAGAAAAGGTTACGTTGTTTCAGGTTGACAAGACTTTGGAGCATAATGCCACTGACCTTGTTGTGCAGTGGCAGCAGGTTGCACCACACACAGATGATAGGCTTTTCATGAGGCTGGTCTTGCAGCCTGTGAGTTCCAATGTTGTGAAGGGGCAGAAAACCATCAAAGCCTCAGTTATGGCTTTGTTTCTTGGAGGGGCTGATGAGCTTGTCACACTGTTGGGGAAGGAGTTTCCTCTTCTGGCACTCAAGAAGGAAAGTTGTAATGAGATGAGGTGGATTGATTCTGTGCTTTGGTGGGCCAATTTTAATGATGGCTCCTCACTGAATGCACTTCTTGACAGAAGCCACTACACAGTGCATTTCAACAAAAAGAAATCTGATTATGTGCAGACACCAATTCCCAAAGATGGGTTGAACTGGATATTTAAGAAGATGATTGAATTGGGAAAAGTTGAACTTGTTTTCAACCCTTATGGAGGAAGAATGAATGAGATCCCTTCTGATGCTGCACCATTTCCTCACCGTGCAGGGAATCTGTACAAGATTCAGTACAGTGTGACTTGGGAGCAACCAGGAGCTGCTGCAGAGAAGAGTTTTGTAGGTCAGATTAGGATGCTATATAGTTACATGACCCCATTTGTATCCAAGAATCCAAGGAGTGCTTACTTGAACTACAGGGACCTTGATATTGGTATCAAGAATCATGGTAAGGATAGTTACCGAGATGGGGAGGTCTATGGTGTCAAGTACTTCAATGAAAATTTTGAAAGGTTGGTGAAGGTTAAGACTGAAGTTGATCCAGAAAACTACTTCTGGAATGAGCAGAGTATCCCAACACTTGCAAGCAAGGCATAGGGAACTTAATCGGCAAAACAAATTGAATAAATTAGTTCATTTATTAGACTTTATTACTTTTGTTCTTTTCTTACTCACTTCATTCTATATTAATAGTCGTTCTTGAAAAATTGTATAATTTTGGTACGGATCTAGATATCCTTGCTGCTCTGCAAAATAACTTCTTGTTATAGCAGCATGAGACTTGTGTAGGTCCTTTTTTTTTTTGGTTACAGGAGAAAGGAAACAGATAGAAAAACAAGAGAACTAAATTCTCATGAATCTATGCCTAATAGAGTCCTCATGCAGTCCATGCAACAACTCATTGGAAGGGTCATTCCAGAAAATTGAGTCCACCGACTCAGCATTGCTTTTTTAGCCAATAAATCCACACAATGATTTGCTTCATGCAAAACGTGGGTGATAGTCACTACCCATCCACGAGTCATCAAGGAACTAATGTCCGCAAGGAGCATAGCACAAGTATGGTGACTATCCCATCTCTCATCTGTAATAAGAGTAACCATACGAAGAGAATCACTCTCACACCAAATGTTACAGAAGTCAATTTCCCAAGCAAGAAGCAATCCATATCTAATTGCCCAAATTTCAGTGAATAAAACAGAGACATTTCCAAGGAAACCAGAAAACCCACCACACCAGCCCCCATGAGCATCCCTAAAAACACCTCCAAAGCCGACCTAACATCAACATTAGTGCTAGTTCGGCTTCCATCTGTATTCATCTTTGTCACTCCATTATTGGGTTTCTGCCACCAAACTTCCCGGGGTATATTGTTAGGCACTGCAGCTGCACTATTAGATAAATTAGTAATACTCCTATTTAAAGAAACAATATTGGACAGAACGTAATTACTTGTCCAGTTTATCCCAAACATCAACAACTGATTGCACCTTCTCTAAACCCCCCACAAAGTAACAACAAAGTTAAGAATAAAATAATTTTGAATGTGACGCTCTAACCACGATTCTAAATCCTCAAAAAGAAGAAATTGCTATCTAAACCAAATCCCAAAAAGCACCAAATTTCACGGGAAACACAATGAATAATGTCCTCATCGCTGCCATGACAACGGGAGCATATAGATGAGGATGCAATGTGGCATTGAAAGCGGAATTTATTAGTGGGTAAGGCATCGTGCTTGATTTGCCAAATAAGTAGGTGAAACTTTTTAGGAACATTTAACTTCCAAATCTAGTGCCACGAGGAATCATCTTCCATCACAGCATGATGTCCCAAAAGCCAAGAATAACCACCCCTAGATGTATAAATACCGGATTCTTGAGCATGCCAAACAAGCAGGATCACAAGAACCACAAAGAGAAAGGCAACGGCTAACACAAATGCATATTTGCTTAATATTGGGTCTTGATGAGGGCTACCCATAACCCTAGACATAGTTGTTCTCTCTTCTGAATTCTTTAAGTTGTAAAATCATTTTGAAAAAATAAAACAAAATAACATTATTCTTATGCTCAAGAGTAGAGATATCTTTAAAGATTAAAAAATTATTGTCCAGTCTTGAGATAATAATTTAAGTTCTTTTAAAAGCTAATTTTTGACAAGGTATTTTTGTTTGTAGGTTAAATTGATTATTTTATCTTTGGCTTAAACTGTATAGTCTTCATAATTTTACTTTAAATTTAATTTAGTCTCCAAATTTTAAAATTTTTAGAGTAAGCTTTTATGCTTTTCCTTTTCTTTTTTTTGTCGAATATTTTGATCAAAATGATCTCCTTTTTGTTTTTCTTTCTTTGTTTCGTTTTTGCTTTTTGGTCAGATCTCCTTCTTTTGCCAACTTGCAAAAAGGGTTTCTTTCTTTTTAAATAGTGTGGGCTTATGCAGTAGGAATTTATCATGAGGCCCATGCAAACCGCTTATTGTTCTAAACTTCATATAACCAATGCTTTGGACTCAAAAAACTATAACCAATACCCAAATAACAACAAGCACAAAATTTTGGCCCAAAACATCTCAATATTAGAAAAGGACGTTAGAAAAGTACAGAAACGGACCAGTGGAACCGTGAGAGACCATACACAGCAGTATTGCCATTTTTTAATATTAATCAATTAAACTATTCTACTTAAATAATTAAATAAATAAATTACACTTCTGACCAAGATAATAATAAATTGCTCATGCAATATATAGTTTAATTTTGATGACCTAAAATTGTAAAAGTGTTATGTAATGTTATTTGAAAATGGATCCTATAATGTTAATTTTTCATATGACGTTGTTATATGTAATCTCTCACCATTGATTTTGAAAGTGAGGTTTAAACATGACAGATAATATAAAAAAATTAATAATGAGAGATCATATATAACAATGTCATGTGAAATATTAACATAAGAGGATTTATTCCCGTTTGATAGTATATTCTAAAAGAGTGCTCCAACTTAAAAAATATGTCAACATTTTTTGTTAAAGTTGAGGTGTTTTTCCTATTAGACTTAGAATTTAGAGTACTTTTCAGAATTAACTTATACTCTTCAAAAGCTTAAAAAAACTAGTATATTATTATTCTAATTAATAACAATAAAAGCAAAACACTATTATATATTTACCCAATACTATTATGGTGACTTTTCTTTATTAGAACAATTTTTATATTATTTTACCATACAATATTGTTATCCATAGCTTTCAGAGAGTCACAATAACATCAAACTAGGTCTTATTGATTTAAAAAATGTCAACAGCTCTTAAAAATTCGCAGTAAAACCAAACAAAGCCTTATTGAATTTGACTTATAAAAAATACATCAAACTAACTTTTAAATGATCAAACCGTGTTTTGGCTACAAGCACCCTAAACCTTCGAAAATATTTTTCTACCCCCTTAATTACGACTGTATCTACTAGATCGATCACCATCTTTTAGCTTGTTTTGAAATTTCAAATGGAAGTCATTCTGATTATGTCCCAAAGCGACATTACTCTTTCAAGCGGGGTAACTTCCTTCACTCAACCAAAAGCAAGATTTCAAGCAATGCAGATAGAAACATAGAATAATAAGTAAGTTACGTATACATATATATTAACCTCTGCTTCATTAGCTATTAATTAGCGTAGGAGTTTCAACTCAAGTTACAAAAAATAATTTGGTCCTTGATACTTGTAGAAAGTAGTTGAGATCATACACCTCACAACGTGACCAAATCAAATCATACACTTCGGCGGTTCATATACTGAATGCATGCGAATCAAATCTTAATTACAACTTACAAGCATATTATATGATCCGGTTCTTTTAGGTATGCAAGGTCAAGAGATATAGAACTTTTGTCAGAATTTCTTTGTCCCTTGTCTATTTGGCCTAAACGGTTAGCTTTACAAGGTTTAACAACCATTGCATCATACCATTATTACAAGATTTGCTTGCACTCACAAGTCACAAGTGACAAGGCCGCACACATCATTAGTGCTCGTGAAAAAGAACAATTCAATTGAATTATGGGATCCTATTGCTAGCTAGCTTTTCTATCCAACATGTTATCACGTAAGAGTGCTCTGTTGTGACCGTGACTACCTCATAATTTTTAATGAGTCCTTATGTAGGCTTAGAAATTGTGAAAAGATGGCTTATCTGTAGTTTTTGGTTTATCTATAGATATCACGCTATTAACATGCTTTTATTTTTATTTGTCCAGGTGCCTTTGGGTTTTAATGAGTAGCTAACGTCACAAGAACTTCTTTTTCTCAATATTCGCGGTATCATTGCTTCATTTTATTTCACAATGTTATCACGTAAAAGTTTCCTGCTGTGAGTCTGTGACCAGACCACTTGATAAATTTTAGTAAGACAACCAAATTAATGAGTGTATATGTGAGGTTAGAAATCGTGAAAAGATGGCCTATCTAATATTCTATGGTTTTGCTTTGTCTTTAGAACACACAATTAACATCCTTTTGCTTTTATGTTGTCCAGGTGTGGATAAATTATATTGATATTTATTGAGATTTAATAAAATTCACTTTAATCTTCTTATTTATTTATCTGATTAACATTGACCCCTCTTATATGTATTTGTGCAATATGCAATACAGGAGAAATACATTTAACTAAAGCGTTAATGAAAAAACAAACTATTATTAAGCATGTATGGTATCTTTCTTAATTATCTTTGATCATAACAAAAGGAAATGTATTAAAGCCCCACAGTGTTTCCTTGGAACAGTTGAAAGATGGAAAAATAATAAAAATGATATACGATAAATTAAACGCAATATAATTACTAGAGCCCCACATAGCACTTATTTATACAACTAAATCTAGGATCTTCCCCAAAAATCCACTCCATATTTTTCCAATTAATCGATGTTCCAATCGAACTCACCATTTTTACACTGGACGGGATTAGACTTTGTTGGCAGGCTTCATTCATTTGTATTCCCAGTGGCCACATATATAATCCTCTACTGGTTAAATGGGAATTAATAATCCACTCATGACTCATTCAAAATGCCTTTGATCCTAGAATCTTGGCTCCTCCAAAATGGTGCAGTGGCTGTCCCGTTTCAAACTCTAATTGGCACATGATGATGATAGTGGCTGAACTGAAGCCCTACTAATTTGTATGCGGCAGCACAGTAAGAAGAAGACTTGCACTTGCGCTCATGCATTGC
This sequence comes from Dalbergia cochinchinensis, assembly GCA_031216125.1. Taxonomy (NCBI): domain Eukaryota; kingdom Viridiplantae; phylum Streptophyta; class Magnoliopsida; order Fabales; family Fabaceae; genus Dalbergia; species Dalbergia cochinchinensis. Next base: position 46,320,205 of record CM062370.1, read on the forward strand.
AGCAGAAATTTTCCAAGATTGACTAGTTAGTGGATTCTAAAGTGGTGCACAAGGACCGAGAGGCAAAACTTCGTGGAGACATGACTAGAGAGATATAGATATATATATAAGCAGAAAATTAAAACTATTAATTTGGTCCATACCAGCATTTTCAAACATTGCCTGCGAGTTAGGTTAGGTGCCTGATTTGGGTTGAAAATTTTGAGCAGTCTATCCAGTTTAAAGTGGAAACAAACTGGACCTTTTTCTTTCTTTTTTTTTCTACTTTAATTTCTGAGTAGGGAATAACTTAAGCCGCAAATTGAGCTCGCTGTGGCTGAGAAAGCAGAAACGGGGGGTTCAGTCCTGCGCATTAAGCGGCAGCAAACTTAGCTGAATGATTGAAATAAGCATTAATAAGTATGCTTAGTCAAAATCTAAATACTTTACATGGCTTTAAGATCTGTGGACCAGTGTGAATGTGTTTTGTGATGGCTAAACACTCTCCAAGTATTTTGGTTACTACTAGTTTTTATTTTTATTTCAATTTCCGACATTTTATATGATGTTGGTCGAAGTCCACAATAATAGGGTCAACCCATGTAGGTACCAAAACGAACCAGAAGTATAAGATTGATGATAGTGAGAGATAAAAAGTGGAAACGAACGGCACGAGACACACTGCAGTTCTGATTTTAAGGAGTGAGCGTTTGGGCTTGGTAATAATTACTTAATTTTATTCCGTCTTCTGTGTGGTGTGAGTCACAAACCCACTCCGCAGCCTTGCTGCACATAAATACATTTAAAGAAGCAAAATTCTATATATTATCGTCGAATTATATATTAATATAATAATTAAATTTTATATTTATTATTTAAAAATTCATATAATCAGAATAATTTGATTAAATAATAATGTATAAAATTTTATATTGCAAGTGTACAAAGATTAAACTCAATTTTAAATTTGATTAAATTATAGTAATGTTATTATATTAGCTTTTTAATATACTTAATTAATTTGCATAAGATTAACACGTGAAGATGAATCTACTTACTTTAATAAAAAAAATTGTGAGTATGAAATTAAATAATTCAACCGTTAAATTAAAAGTTCTTATAAATATATTAAGTCTATAAAATTTTATACAATTCAAAAATACTTTCACATTATATTTCATCCTTTTACTTTATTTTGATGTACAAAATATTTTAGAAAATAGAAGTAAATATAAATTATTAGATTATATATCTATTGTTATCCAATTTCTCTAAAATTTGTTATGCTTGGTCATTAATATAATATCATCATATAATTTAACGGTTAAATTAATTGAATTCATTTTTGTTTAAAAAATATGAACTAAACCAAAGTACATATATGCTTATGTTTAGGGAAATGAATCACAACCATTTATAAATTAAATAGTTTTATATTTATTATTAGTTGATGAATAAATTCAATTTCAAAATTGTATAGAAATAAAACCACCAACACAAAAACATGTGAGTTTTAGACTCTCTTTGGTTTTAACCAAGAGAGCTGAAATGATATGGTAATGGTTCTCTTCTTTTTTAATCAAGTGTCAAAGGTTTAATTTTCGTCTTAGAAATGTAACAACTTTAAAATCTATGGTCAGTATCTATTTTCTTAAATGAGTCTACCATACGAAGGAATTATCACTATTTTGACAGTGAACACTCTAGGAAACAAAAATAAAAAAACTCAATTTGGTTTTAGAAATGAAGGCCTTAATACAATATCATATAATTTAATGGTTAAATTAATTGAATTCAATTTTGTTTGAAAAAAATATGAATTAAACTAGAGTGAATATATAAATTGCTTATTTTTAGAGTAAATGAATCACCGTCATGTATAAATAGTTCTATACTTATCATTATTTAATGATAAATTCAATTTTGAAATTTTATAGATATAAAATGACTGAGACAAAATAAATGCTACTTTTCGAAAGCCTTTGGTTGCAAAAAATGATTTTCATTTTCAGTTTACCTATTTTTAGAATTCTATTAAAAAAATATTGAAAATTAAATTTTATAATCTTCACCCCAGGAAATAGAAGAAAGGGAAATAAAAACTAAAATTTATGTTTTGAAATAATTTTAGAAAGAAATATGACGGAATTCAATCTTTAAAGACAATGGATGAGACTAAGAGTAGGCATAGGCTAAAATTTGATATTAGTCCCTTATATTTATAATGGGGACAAATTAATTCTTATATTTAGAAAATCTCATATTAGTCCCTTAAATTTTATAAAAGAGAATAAATTATTTTCTCCATCAAGTTATTATCTGAACTGTTAATAAAAATATCTGCATATTCTATAAACTTACTTACGTGTATTGTTAATTTTCACAATCAGTCATAACTTGTCTCACTCACTGTTTAGCGCACAACAAATACTAAATTAAAGTCAAAATCTTTTCTCTGAGTAGAGAGTTATGGTAAGACAACAAATGAAATATCTAAATAACTTCATTTAAAAGAGTGAGACAAATTAGAATCCACTATAAAAGTTAATAATACATATAAATAAGTTAGTATACATAAATAAGTTAACATGACATAACTTAGATGATAATTTTATAGAGAAATTAATTTATCTCTTTTAATAAAATTTAAAAGAGTAATATTAATTTTTTTAAAATATAAAAAATTAATTTATCTCTTATTATAAATATAAATGACTAATTTAGAGTTTTAATCTTGCTCATATATTCGATCTCATTGCCGAGCTTACAAATGAATGGGTTATTCAACACTCGCCAACGTCAAGGATAACATCATACATACGTAATGTTTAAAGTTTTTCTGTCACAACTATAAACAGTGTTTGTTACAGCACATTTTTCAAGAATGATTGAAACGATTTGAGCTTGGGGCTAAGCCTTGCGATTTGGACGAAGAGAAAACAAGAGCGAAATTTTAGAGGGCACAATGTTTAACATCAAACACTAGTGTAGTGGAATAGTAGAGTGAATTTTAGAGGGCACAAAGTGCAACATCAAACTCATAGCACAATAGTACGTAGAGGGTCGGTTTTTTTTTTGTGTTCCGTACGTAGAGGGTCGTTTAGTGTGTGGTGTGTTCGATTTTATTTTCTTAAAATTGATTTCAGAATGAATTTTAAAATAAAATAATTTATATTTAATAATTTTTTAAAAATTTATTTAATTAGTGTCCTAATATTTACATTGAAAAAAATGAGATTATATAACTTTAAAACATTATATTTATGACAAAGTTTTAAAATTTAATATTTTTCATAACTTTAATCGTTGCCGTAAAACCCATTTTTAAAAATAATTATGACAAAAACTAAAAAATATTTATTTTTTTCCATGATCAATTCTAAAGACCGAAATTAATTCTGAAATTTAGAAATTAAAACAACATTAAAATCCTCTAAAAAAAAATCAATTTTGGTCCTACGAAGTCAATCATGAAGCTGAAGCTGCCGAATGGAAATTCAAAATAAATATTATTTTAACTCACTCTTTATAGGATATTATATCGATCCACTCGTATCTACTATTGAATTGAATATAAGATTCAAACTAAGTGAGTCTACGTCAAATTCAATAATAAATATAAATATATCTGCATAATATTTTACATTCAAAATAATATTATCTAAAATTCAAGTTACCGTAACTTTCGCATAAGCGTCGTTTTCCATGATATAAAAGGAAGGGCAAAGTTTGCCGCCTTATATCAAGCACGCTGGGCACAATGAAAATAACAGGGTTTGAAATTTGGAACGGTTCATTGATTCTCCATCTTTAATTCTTTTGATGCATTCTTATCTTCTGGTGGTTAGGTATAAAGCTTTTTTGTCTGCTTTTTAAAAATAGATATTATTCTTCTTTAATTAAAATAATAATATTATTCTTTTTTTCATAAAAATAATGATATCATCTCACACAGCATTGAACTTCGCTTCAGCATATTTTTCAGGCGTTCACTTTAGCATCTTTGTATATTACTTCCTCCTTTTCAGACTAACAGTTAAATCATTTCAAGAAAATATAATTATATTTTTTCAATTTTTTTAATTAATGCTTACTTACCATTTTAAGAAAGTAATAATTATGGTTTTTTATAATAGGAGCAATTTAATCTATTTATATACTTTTATATCATTGTCCATATTTATTTAGTATTTTCTCAGTCCATTTTTTTTCTTGACAATTAACATGAAACAAAAGGAATAGGTAATAAAGCATGCACTCCATAAAAATAGTTTTATAAATGTGTGTTTCAATAGCTTTAAAAATGTATAAATAACTAAAAATGTGGCAATAATGTATACAAATGCACCAAATAGTAAGTTAGATAACTTCATGTTTCCAAATTCTATAAATATATATATATATATATATATATATATATATATATATTAATATAGACTCAAATTTATGATAAATACTACATGAGACATGATATCAACCAATAATTTTATGATATCTATATTTTTATAACTTTAAATTGAGTCTTGAATAGTTAATATATTGGCATATATAAAATTTACTGTGAACCCAAGAATATAATTAATATCTATATTCTAAAAATAAAATGTTGCGGAAGTAGTGAAATAACAAATACGTTTCATTGCGGAGAAAAGTTGTACTTATACTAAGCTTACAAGTTCAAGGAGAAGTTAGTAGTAATTTAGTCTTTCAAGTTAAATTTTTTAAAAGTTCAACACTAATAATAATAATTTTTTAATTTTTGTGGATTAACCTTAAATGATATTTATTTTGAAATTGAGGGAATAATTTTTTTTTTAGTGTACCTTAACTTTGAATGTGCTTATTAATGGTTAAATAAAGAATATTAATGAAGGACAAAAATTATATGTCTCCAAATTATGTCCATTTTTCTATCCCATTAATTATTTATTATCTTATCTAAAATAAAAATTGAAAAATATTTAAAATTTAAAATTGTTATCAAATATATAATATTTATCTTCCTATAGGAGGATAGACGCATAATTGATGAAATAGTGAAAGGGGATATGATATGATTTGAGGACAAATTAAACGATTCTGGTCCTATCAATTACACTAGTGATATTGCCTTTTTTTTTCCAAGGCATGGGTAGTTTTGTCAAATGAAATTATTTCAAACAATTATTATCATTTATTATTTTTTTCAATCTGTGTTGATAGCATAAGTTTGAAAATTGGATCGGTGATCGACTTGGCCGAGGTACCAGGTCACTAGGTTACTGGTTCAACTATTGAGTCACTAGTTTAACTAGTTGAATCGAAATTAATTAAATAAATATATAAAAATATAATAAATAGCCAAGAGATATTATTAATTATTTACAAAATACAACACAAGTGCTTGAATAGCTTAGCAGTTGGGACTTGGGAGTGCACTACTTGAAACTTCTTTATTAACAGCTGTTATTTAAACATTAAATAAACTAATTCTCACGACCTTGAATACACTCCAATGCAACCGTATCGGTACTTAGGCCTACTCAATCTCTTGAGCTAAATACCAAGTCAGCATTACTTAAAATGACTAGCAATGGAAGTTTAGAGCACAACAGAACTATTTGTATTATATAATGGAAGGCTTACAAATGACTTGAATGGTTTGGCCAAGAATAGCTGTCCATATATATAACCTTCCACCTCCTCAATGAACAATAAAAATTGATTTTAATGGACGGTAAAAATTTTGTATCCAGAACCTTCTTACATTCCACATATATCTACATATATCTAGAATCCTACATAGTTTTAGAAATATTTAGAATTCTTTAGAGCTATTTATATCGTTCCATAATATTCTATATTTTTCTGTGGTCTTCTAAAATCTTTTACAATTTTTTTACGTGTTAACCTCTCGAGAAAAACCGTTCTTACCATGATTTACACATCTTTAAATTGAAAAGACTATAATGCCTTTTTATTAAGAATAAATTTGAAAAACGTTTGAATATGTAATTTTGTAAAGCTTGAGAAAAGACATGCTAATGCTGATTAAAGGCTGTATTAAGGGGAAGACATGTTGGGTCCTTCAGGTTGATGCTTGAACCGAAAATAAGAGCTTTATAAAAGACTCTAAACTTTTCGTACTTTGCAAAGCAGTTGCATTTATAGCTTTTACTAATTAAAGTTTGCAATCGTGTACTTTAATTACATGAGCTTTCACAATAATTGTGCCAATCGTAAAGAAAGTGAGGTGACAACACATATGAGAGCCTATTTTATATGAAATCTTCCTGATATATCTACTGCATTTGACATTTGCGATGATGGCTTAATTAGCATTTGACATTATTTGACCCATCTGCTAATTAGTATAATTGTATTTACACTTACATGAAGAATTTCCTGTTCGATATATTCATTTTTAAAAATAGTTTATTAGTAAGACTGTGAGAGACATACATGAGCTCTATCTTCATATATTTATTCGTCTCAAATTATCTCTATCCTATATATTTCTATTTACAGTTCAATATATATTCATACTTTATTTATAACCTTGCTTCGCATCTTGATGGTTCTGATTAACCATGCATGAAAAACTTCAAAAAATCTAAGCATGGGTTATCCTTTTCCATAAACGAATAGAAACTACAATTTGATTATGAGCATGAATTAATCCTCGTTAAAAACAGGTAAAATATTAGTTACCAAATGATAGAAAACATATGTAATCCGCGTAAAAGCATAAAAAATTCATCAAAGATGTATGTGTAACCCAACTCTAATTATAAATAAGTGTTCAAGATGAGGAAAATAAAAAATAAAAATGAATAACCTTGATTACCACAGCATTACAGAAGACTGACGTAGTGCTCTTTTTTTAAAACAAATAAAAACTATCTTTTTTTCCCCCAAATTTCCCTGTTAATTTGTCTATATTCATGTAGCGGAATCAGAAATGACAATTGCAGGCCATATATTATACGAAAGATATATAACTTTATTCTGTGTGTATAGAGAGCGAAAGGAAAAAGAGTAGCATAGATTTGATTGAAGAAAGACGTCAACACATAACTCAAAAAAAAAAAAGACAGAGACAGACTTTTTTTTTGGATTAAATTAAACCTAATCAAATTCGAGCGAGATATGGATGGGACAAGAGGGGTGTGCCCCCATATTCATTGTTATAAATGTAGGAAGTGAAAGATGTAACAAGGCTACATCTGCATACACTAATAATATTTCCCAACCTAACTTCTCTCGATTATATCTTTTTCCACGATCTTTGTTTTATTTCCTGTCAGTTATCACAGGCTTTCAACTGAAGCCTAAAACCTGTTATTTGTCAATTTTAATGACAAAGTTTTTTTTACTTTTATTTTATTTTTACATAATTTGAGTAGCCCTTAAGACTCTAAAATAAGGGGGATAAAGCAAGAAAAAGACAGACACTCGAACACACACGACAATAATTCAAGTCAGTCTTGATTTTGCAACCGGGATTGTAGATCTCCAAAGACAAAAGATGGTAATCAATGAGAACCATTATAATCCTTTTGAAAGATATACTGCCGAAGATTGAAGAACTAGCTAGTTTGCGGCATCCTTGCCATGGTGGATTCCGGTCGTTCACGGCAGCAAGTGCGCGTATATATCACGCTATAATCAAGAACTACTTCAAGGAAAAACCAAATACTAATGCCCAACAATAATGAAAAATATAATGCTGCGCTGCACCTACACATTTTGAAAAAAGAAATATTAATTTTTTTTAATTAAACAATTATAGTTATTGAATGGAAAAAAAATGTTATCTCACACTTATCAAGAATTAACTCATGTTACATTATTTTTAATTGGTTAAAAAGTATGAACCGTTGGACCTTGGGATCTACCCAAGCAGTAGTTGAACAACCATATGCTTCCTATTGTTTCTTTTAATCATTTTAGAATAAGTTCTTAAAATCCACATCTGTGGTCCAGGCATAGCCTAATGGCAAGTCATCTTGCCTCGGCTAGCCACATCTTAGGGTCACGAGTTGAGCTCGACTTGCATAGGCCCGGGAGCATGTGTAACAACCTCGTCCCCCCGAACAAACCCCCACCCCCCAACAGAAAAAAAAATCTCCATGCCCTTCATGTATTTCTATCGAAGCAAAGAACCATATTTTAAAATAGGATTTTGCTAACTAGTGATATAAGCACAATGGTTAAAGATATCTAAAAGAAAAAGTTTAGAAACTTTGTGGTGTATTTTTTTTCAATAAGTTATTACCACTCAATACCCTTTAACAAGAAAAAGTGGAGCAAAATATAAGTATATGATCATAAGATTAGGTACGCATAAACATCACAAACACCATACATCCAACCAATACTACACCCTACAAATGAAAAAATTCGTAGAGATAAACGGTTATAGATAAACACTGGGGATGCTCTCCACACAACCTCTTTGGCTAAGCCATCAAGGAAGGAGGGGGACACAGAAACTGCTAAAAAGAAAACATGGGCTATATATCTTCCAAGACGCCTTGGAATCAAAGCACTACTATAAGAAGTCATCTAACACCCACCATAAAGAATAGCTAGCAACGAATAAAAATAAGAATGGAGAAGTTAAGTCATCACCTCCACATCGGCTTTCAGGTAGGGAATTCTGTTACCTGGCACTTCCAAATATTGAACATCTTCCGATTTAGCTTGGGAGTATATGTCAGAGTAAAATTCTGCATAAGGGCACCCAACCTCATAAAAGAACTCTTAAAAACCTTTCTTCCCATATCACCTTATTCTCACTTTTAAACCATGCATCCAAGAGAAGGGAGTCAGTACAAATCTCAACCAAAGTGGCCTCAAGATTCAACTCATCTCAAATATACTCAATAGAACATTTCAGTGAACAAACATGAGCCTCAATAATTCCTTTAGCGGGAACAACATCAGTTAGACATAAGCAATTATTCTCCCTTAATTGCATAACACCCCCTATTGTATACACATCTCTTAAAGGATAATACAATACACATAGCCACCAATGGAAGTTATGAGATTCATGAAAATACACACCTAATTGGAAAATAAGTTGTTGGTTTTGCTTGAAACAACTACTAATCTTCTTATCATGTAATAAAATTGATGTTAGGAGACTCAGCAAGAGCCACATGCTTGTAACAGAATATAGAAACGGTTAAGAGGCAGTTACCAGATGCACGTGATGTAACAATTCAATGGAGTCTCAGCTACACATATATATAGCTAGCTCCCTGTACAATGAAAGACAATACGATTCATTCTCTCACTTGCAAACTTCTCTGTGACTCTTTCTTCCTCTCTCTCTCTCAACTTTATCACATTCGTCAACTTGCCTCTGATACCTTACATGGTATCAGAGCAAGGTTCGATCCATGGCCACTCCAAACGGAGATCCATCTTCTGAAGTAAGCTCCGGAGCTGCAACAATGGTGAAGCAAGCTCCACAAGGTTTCTCAAATCCTGTTTCAGTGAAACTAAACAAGGATAACCACTTGCTGTGGAAGCAAGAAGCGTTGGCTACAATAAAAGGATACAAGTTGCAGAAGCATCTGAACAAAAATCAAATCCCTAAGAAATTCCTCACTGAAGATGATGAACGATCAGGTAATGAATCCTTTGAATTCTTACACTGGGAACAGCAAGATAGCCTGTTAATGTCATGGTTGCTTTCTTCAATGAGTGAAAATCTCAAAGTAAGAATGGTGAGATGTGAATTTTCCTATGAACTTTGGGAAAAGATTGAGTCAATCTTTGCCTCTCAAACTAGAGCTCACATTAGAAAATTCAAGATTCAACTCAAGAACACCAAGAAAACTGGTGCAATGGATGATTATTTGCTAGAAATCAGAAAGGTTTCAGATCAACTAGCTGCGATTGGATCTGAGATTAGTGAAACTGAATACGTAGAAGCTGTGTTTGATGGTTTAACTGAAGAATATAATCCATTTATCACATCATTGCTGTCACGTGTGGAACCCTACACCATTGATGAAATGGAGTCATTGTTACTCTCGATTGAAGATCGAGTGGAAAAATGCACCAAGGTTGAAGCACCAGTACAAGCAAATGTAGCCCATACTCAGTGGCCTCAGTCCTTTCGAGGGAGAGGGCAGCCTCATGGCTATAGAGGCAGAAACTCTAATGGATATAGAGGCAGAGGAAGATTCAACAGAGGAGGAAGATCCAACTTCTCTGCAAAACCACAATGTCAGCTGTGTGGCCGACTTGGTCACATTGTTTGGGATTGTTACCATAGGTTCAATCCAAACTACTCCAACAACTCCTCTCAGCCTCCATCTACAACCAACACTACTCAACATCAGTCTCAGGCCTATATCTCTCAAGCAACTCCTTCAAGGCCTTTTACTCCACAAACACCACAAGCCTACCTAGCCACTCCATCCACAGTATATGATCCTATGTGGTACCCCGATTCTGGAGCAACAAACCACATCACTCATGACTTTGAAAACCTGATGCAAAGCTCACCTTATGAAGGACCGGACAAAGTTAGAATTGGCAATGGTTCAGGTATGAATATCCATCATTCTGGTAATTCAATTTTGCAGACCCCTACCCATTCCTTTACTCTCACAAATCTGCTACATGTCCCTCAAATAACCAAAAATTTACTTAGTGTGCTACAATTTTGCAGAGACAATAAAGTCTATTTTGAATTTCATGCTAACAAGTGTATTGTCAAATCACAGGATTCCCAGGAGACACTTGTCCACGGGACTGTTAGCAATAACATGTACATTTTCCCCAATTTGACAAAGGCAGCAGTGAGTAAGCCTCAATCTGCAGTCGCACCAGCAGTGTTTAGTGCAGTAGTTTCCAATTCTGTTCCTTTATTTCAACTGTGGCATGATAGGCTAGGCCATCCCTCAAATAAAATTGTACAAATGGTACTCAAGTCTTGTAACATACTCACAAACATCAATAAAGCCTCTAATGTTTGTTCTGCTTGCTGTCTTGGAAAATCACACAAAGCACCATATTATACATCCACAACAACTTACACTGCACCATTAGAATTAGTCTACTCAGATATATGGGGCCCGGCTCCCTTTCCTTCCTCTAGTGGTCACAAGTACTATATTATTTTTGTAGATGCTTTCTCTAAATACACTTGGCTTTATTTGCTACATTCTAAGTCTCAAGCATTTACAGCCTTTATACAATTCAAGACTATGGCTGAACTACACTTGAACACAAAACTCAAAACCCTCCAAACTGACAATGCCAAAGAATACCAAGCATTCACCAAACACCTAATACCTCTAGGAATTCACCACAGATTCTCCTGTCCATATGCACATGAGCAGAATGGCTCCCCTGAAAGAAAACACAGACATGTCACAGAAGTTGGACTTACTCTCTTAGCTAATGCTTCACTCCCTGTCAAATTTTGGGGGGAAGCCTTTGCAACTGCTGCCCACCTAATTAACTACCTGCCCACAGCCACACTCCAATTCAGTTCCCCATTCCAAACCCTCTTCAATAGACAGCCCAACTACCACCTCCTCAGAACCTTTGGCTGTGCCTGCTTTCCTCACCTTAAACCATACCACAAGCACAAGTTGGAGTTCAAGTCAGAACAGTGCATATTCTTGGGTTATTCACCTCAACATAAAGGCTATAAGTGCTTGAGCAGTATAGGCAAAGTTTACATATCTAGAGATGTGACCTTCGATGAAAATTGTTTTCCATACAAACAACAATTACCACCCCTTCCACACCCTGATCTAACACATTCCCATACCCCATTAATACCCATAATCCAACAAACTCATTCCTCCCCAATTCCCAGGTCTGCAACCTTGAATTCCACTCATGCTGATGTTCATAACTATACTAACTTACCAACTACTGTCTCTGTTAGTACTTCTGCTTTGCACAGGTCTCCTCCATCAAGTAACAGCCTCGAGACTGAACTGCCAGTCACTCAACCAGCCCTTACTATTTCTGCTACTGTCAACAACCAGCATAGTATGGTAACTCGATCAAAGAATGGGATTTTCAAACCCAAAGCCCTGATAGCCACCACTGAACCCAGAACAGCTAAGGAAGCCTTTTCTGTGCCTGAATGGCAATCAGCTATGAAGGAGGAATATGCAGCTTTAATAAAGAACAACACCTGGTCCCTTGTACCATTGCCACCCAATAGAGATGCTATTGGCTGCAAATGGGTGTTTAGGGTGAAGTACAATCCAAATGGTTCAATCTTGAAACACAAAGCCAGGTTAGTAGCTAAGGGCTTCCATCAGCAAGAGGGATTTGATTTCCATGAGACATTTAGTCCTGTGGTCAAACCAGCCACTGTAAGAGTCATTCTAACCATTGCTTTGTCTCGGAATTGGCCAATCCATCAACTAGACTTCAACAATGCATTCCTGAATGGTGACCTACAGGAACAAGTGTTTATGAAGCAACCTGAAGGATTCCAGGTTGGAGACCCTCAACTTGTATGCAGGTTAAATAAAGCTCTATATGGACTCAAACAAGCTCCGAGAGCCTGGTTTGCAAAGCTTAGCCAAACCCTCCTTCAGTTAGGATTTATTGCAGCTAAATGTGATTGCTCCCTATTCATCAAGAATTCAGCAACTGAAACTCTGTATGCACTTGTATATGTTGATGATGTGATAGTAACCGGTACATCCAAAGCTGCTATTTCTTCCCTCATTTCAGACCTGAATAGCACATTCGCTCTGAAAGACCTCGGGGCACTCCATTACTTCCTGGGAGTTGAAGCCAAGCACACTAAATCTGGTGGCTTGCATCTGTCTCAGACCAAATATATCAAAGATGTACTGCTCAAGGCCAAAATGTCTGACTGTAAACTTTCCCCAACACCAATGACCTCGGGTCTTAAACTCTCTAATCAAGGTGATGACTTATTTGAAGATCCCTCTCTTTATAGGTCAGTAGTTGGGGCACTCCAATATGCCACAATCACTAGGCCTGATATTGCCTATTGTGTCAACAAGGTGTGCCAGTTTATGCATAGGCCTCTTACCTCTCACTGGAAAGCGGTAAAACGCATTCTCCTCTATCTGCAAGGCACCTCCACTCATGGCCTTCAACTTCGCAGGTCTCCATCCTTACAGCTCATGGCCTTTTGTGACTCAGACTGGGGGTCCGACCCTGATGATAGAAAATCCACATCAGCCTTCTGTGTGTTCCTAGGCAGCAATCCCATCTCATGGCTCTCAAAGAAACAATGTGTTGTTTCGAGGTCGAGCACCGAAGCTGAATACAGGAGCTTGGCATCTGTCATTGCAGAAATATCTTGGATTCGCAGCCTCTTGTCTGAACTTCAGCTAACAACTGCACCCCCTGCTATATACTGTGATAACCTTAGTGCTGTCATGTTAGCCTCTAATCCTGTCTTTCATCAACGCTCAAAACACTTTGAGCTTGACTTGCACTTCGTTCGAGAGAAAGTTGCCAGTGGCCTTATCAAAGTTTTTCACATCCCTTCTGAAGAGCAAACAACTGACCTTCTCACCAAGGCAGTTAGTAGCTCACGATTCCCTTATCTCAGAAACAAACTCAGGGTTGAACATTTCGCCCCATGAGTTTGTGGGGGGATGTTAGGAGACTCAGCAAGAGCCACATGCTTGTAACAGAATATAGAAACGGTTAAGAGGCAGTTACCAGATGCATGTGATGTAACAATTCAATGGAGTCTCAGCTACACATATATATAGCTAGCTCCCTGTACAATGAAAGACAATACGATTCATTCTCTCACTTGCAAACTTCTCTATGACTCTTTCTTCCTCTCTCTCTCTCAACTTTATCACATTCGTCAACTTGCCTCTGATACCTTACAATTGAGGACCAACTTAGCCAATGTTAACGTATCCTTTGAAGCACCTCCTCTTTGCTGATCGTCATGTCTTCAAAAACTAGCTTATTACGACTCCACCACAAGGACCAAAAAATTACAAAAACTTATTTTTGGGTGTATCTCATATATTTGAGATATAAAAACTTATTTTTTAATATAAAAAATTTCTCATTTACTTTCTTCATCATTACTCTTATTAGGATATTAGTTAGCAAAGTCCTTTAAAATAAAGGGATATACCATTAAAAAGTGGAAAATCGATTCTTTTTGTCTTTATCAAATAATAAAAATATAGTTAATTAGTTGTTTTAGTTTAATTGAACTTGTCTCCTATAACTATAATATAAGAATGAAGAATGAAATACACAATTTTCGAAAAAATTAAGAAATGAAATATTATATAATCTATCATACAAATACATCTTAACCTAATATTTTGAAGGAGTTAAATCCAATTCAATTGTAATCAAATTCTTTGTATTTTGCGGTTGTTAAATCTCCGCAAGATTGATAAGGATGCGTTTAAATAAGATTTTTTTTTTGTAAGCTCACTTTTTATACAAAAAAAATTATATATTTGGATGACTTTTTAAAAATAAGTAAAATTTTAAAAGAATCTGTTTTTATCTTTTTAATAAAAAATAAAAGAGTAATTTCTAAAACAAATCTATTTTCAACTTTTTCAATTACATATAAAATTTAAGTTTTATGATTAAATTTCTTAAAAGATAAAACAGCGCTAAATTAATGTAAATCTCTTGTGATAGTGATAGTGAGAAACATAGAACCTGGTCCAGCATTCTCAATTTGTTAAAATAAATCAAATAATGCTCCATTAAGAAAGTTGTTCTAATAATGGACTTTCCAACTTTGACAGAATCCATGAAGATGATTGACTTTGACTCGGCTAAGTTTACGTCGTCGGTGCTCCTCCTAAAGGTAACCAAATGAATTGTCCAGCACGTCCTATTTCTTTTTCATTATTTACCCTTATAACTTTCTCTCTTATTCATATATAACAGTGAGTGTCTGTTTGGTATGTAGATAAAAATATGAAGAATATTTTATAGATACACTATATATGTAATTTTGCATATGAAAATATTTCCAACCCATCTTTATCCCCTATCAAACACCCTCGGAAGAGAAATTGTTGGGGAAAAAGAGTTATTGATATATACCCCGGCTCCTTTTTTCAATAAATGGTTTCATAAGTTTTGGTCTACAATATTGTAAGTTGTTTTAAAATTTTAATAACAACTAATTATTACATTCCTTAAAAAGATAGTTATTTTATATTATACTTGTAACATTCATTAAAGTTAGTTCGGGTTTTAATTAATGTATCAAAGAATAAATCAATTGTTTATTACTATTTTCATTAAAAACTACGAGTATTATAATTTGTTTAGCTTACATATTCCTACATGACATGACACTTAAGAATCATGGGAATATTATTTATCCTATATCAGGTTTATTATACGAGTCATTTTTATTTTCTACTTCAATGATAATTTAAAATTGGCTAAAATCCTAATTTAATCCTCAAATTTATAGTAGGATGACAATTTTATCCCTCAAATTTGAAAAGTCCTATTATGATCCCTTAAGTTTTAAAAATGGGGACAAATTAGTTTCTTAGATTTGAAAAGTCTTATCTCAATCCCTCAAATTTTAGGAATAGGGACAAGAATTAGTCTCTTCGTCAAATTGCTATCTAAACCGTTAACAAAAATATTCACGTGTCCTGTCAATTTACTTATATGTACTATTATTTTTTCACAATAGATCATAACTTGTCTCATAGTGAGCATTTAGAGAGAGTACTGTACTATCCATGTTTTATAAAAGGAAAAATATAAGAACATCAAAAAAATCTTTCTTATGAGTGCAAAAGAAAGATTAGAACTTTGGAAATCCCTAATTTCTACAAAACAAAAGATAGTTTAAAGTGAAAATATTTCTTCTGAACAAAGAGCTATAGTGAAAGAAAAAATAAAAAATAAGATCTATTAGAGGAATGAGTTAAGTTAGAACCTACCATAAAAATTAATAGGACAAGTAAATAAGTTAACAGAATTCATAGATATTTTCATTAACAGCTCAAATTGTAATTTAATGGAGGGACTAAGTTATTCCTATTTTTGAAATTTGAGAGACCATGATAGGACTTTTCAAATTTGAGGGACTGATTTATCCACTATTCTAAATCTAAGGAATTAAATTGAAGTTATAGTCTTTAAAAATTTGTTAGGTCCCACATTATTGAAAGTATTTGAGCATGGAATTAGATCTTTTCATGTGAATTTTCACATAATATTATGGTGTATAAATTTTCATTATTGATTAGATTTTCTTATGAACCCAAAATAGCACCCTCCTTCTCGATAACAACGTCATATGAAAAATTCACAAGAAAATATCCATTCCCATTTGAGCATTACTCCCCCTTGATTTATAGTCGAGTTAAAATCTCGAGATTGCATAAGAGTATTTTATTATTATATTGATATTGAATCATCCATACCTGGCGAGAGTGTTAAATCTTGCTTTGTTTGAGGATATAATAGATTTTTAAAGAATAATGATATATAGATTCTCTTACTAATCAATTTAAAGCTCACTTAAAGTTGTTAGTGACTATATATTGCATTTAACATTAAAACTCAATCATATTTTGGATTGGTAATACTTTTTAGGAGAATGCTCCTGAGTATAAAAAGAATAAACCAATTTTTCAAAAGTCAATGATATTTTTAATAACACTTTATATGTTCCTTTTTAACCTGATTTATACTCTATAAAATTTTAAAAAATAATATGATCTTACTGTATTTAATGACTATAAAAATATAACTTATCCTTTTTATTATTTACCAAACTCTATTATTATGGCTTTTCCTTAAGAGAGTGATTTCTACATTATTTTATCAAACAATACTACTATATTTTTTTAAGAACAGCTTTTAAAGAGTTTAAAGAACTTAACAGCTCTAAAAAAGTCATAGTAATACCAAATTAAATCTTCATTGGAAGAAGATTTGACAATAAGTCAAAATAATAAGTCAATAAAAAATAAAAATAATTTTTACTCCAAAAAATAAATTTATTGAAAGTATTTTAAAAATAAATAACTAAAAATAAAAATTAAAAACAAAAAATTGCTTCGTAGTTGTTTAGCTTTCCTTTCACAGTGCCCCAAAGTAATATAGAAAGGATGTAAGATAACACGGTCCCTTTTCTTTCCATAGCTACACTGCATCTTGAAACTTTTGCATGTACACCTTCAAAAACTACACTGCAACTTGAATTGTGACTTCCACGGTTCAAGCCGAGTTGAGCCATGGTGGCGATTGGAAAAATTTCTTAATGGGACATTAATGCCTCATGGCAAACGAGTATTACAAAATTTGAGCATGGGCCATCAAATTAACTTTAGGTAACACCATAAAGTAACGTAACAAATATACTAATTGATGATTAGCCGTGTGGACCAAACGATGATCACCATTAGAACGCACGGAATGGAATTTCATTTGAAGCTGAAGATAAGATGCAGAATAAAAAAAGAATTTAAAAAATCATACAGAATTTGCTTTATTCGTTGCATGATCATATAATGCTACAAGCATGCAGACATGTTCATCTCTAACTTCATGAGACTGTTGCTTTGCCTTGCACGTGACTAATGGGCAATACCATTCTTTTATGGTGGAAGAAGCGAACAAGTCTTTTCATCAGATTATTTTGAATGTGAAAGTGCTCGATGTTCACGGAATCAAGGTAGAGATTAATTAAAAAAGTTTATGTTCCACACTGTCATAATTAAGACTAGAACATTGACCCCAAAACAATTCCAATACTCTTCAACTTTACGTCATTTTATTTAATTTGCCTTAGCACAAGTATTTACACACTGTTAAAGCATATTTTGCAGTATAGCTCAAATATAAATAGAACATTGGTGACACCCTCCTTCAGCACAAAACATAGGAAACCTGACCTGAGAACACAAAAAAAAAAAAAGGAATGGTGTCATCACCAATGTCACACTTGACAATTTTAGTCCTACTGTTATCAGTTCCATTAACAATCTCAGATTCAATCCAAGATAGTTTTGTCCGGTGTCTACAAGTGAATTCGGACAAAGCATTCCCATTTGATGCATCAATCTACACTCAAAACAATGCCTCATTCACCACAGTCCTTGATTCCTCTGCTCAGAACCTGAGGTTTTTGGTGCCTTCAGCGCCAAAACCCGCCTTCATATTCACACCCTCTGCCGAACCCCATGTCCAAGCAGCAGTGATCTGCGCAAAGAAGCTTGATATCCACCTTAGAGTGCGGAGCGGTGGCCATGACTATGAAGGGATGTCATATGTTTCTGAAATTGATACCCCTTTCATAGTTGTTGACTTGGCCAAGCTCCGTGCCATCAATGTTGATATCAAGAGTAACACTGCTTGGGTTCAAGCCGGTGCCACAATTGGTGAAGTGTATTACAGAATTTATGAGAAGAGTTCGGTTCACGGCTTCCCTGCAGGCCTTTGCACGAGCTTAGGTGTTGGAGGGCACATCACAGGAGGTGCATATGGTTCCATGATGAGGAAGTTTGGCCTTGGTGCTGACAATGTCCTTGATGCTCGAATTGTCGATGCCAGTGGCAGGATTCTTGACAGGAAAGGCATGGGGGAAGACCTGTTTTGGGCCATTAGAGGAGGTGGTGGTGGAAGCTTTGGTATCCTTCTTTGGTGGAAGATAAAGCTTGTGCATGTTCCACCAACTGTGACTGTTTTTACAGTTACCAGAACCTTGGAGACAGGTGCAACCAAGCTTCTTCATAGATGGCAGGAAGTGGCACCCTATATTGATAACAATCTCTTCATTAGAGTCATCATTCAACCAGCTAGTGCTGGAAACACAACTCACAGAACTATCTCAACTTCTTACAATGCTCTCTTCCTTGGTGGAGCCAGAAAACTACTTCAAGTGGTGCAGAAAAGCTTCCCAGAATTGGGTTTGACAAGGAAAGATTGCCAGGAAACTAGCTGGATCAAATCTGTGATGTATATAGCAGGCTATCCGGATAACACTCCCCCTGAAGTTCTGCTTCAAGGGAAATCAACATTCAAGAACTACTTCAAAGCCAAATCAGATTTTGTAAGACAACCAATACCGATCGCGGGGCTTCGCGGCTTGTGGCAAAGATTGTTGCAAGAAGAGAGCCCCTTGATGATTTGGAACCCCTATGGTGGAAGGATGAGCCATTTTTCAGAATCTGACATCCCATTCGCTCACAGAAATGGAACACTATACAAGATCCAGTATGTGACTTTATGGCAAAATGCGGGGGAGAATGCTGGAAAGCATATAGATTGGATAAGGAAGCTTTACAGCTACATGGCTCCTTATGTGTCCAAGTCACCAAGGGAAGCATATGTGAATTATAGAGATCTTGATCTGGGAATGAACACCAGGAGCAGAACAAGCTTCAAGCAGGCAAGTGGTTGGGGTTATAGGTATTTCAAGGGTAACTTCAAGAGGTTGGTTAAGATAAAGTCCAAAGTGGATCCTGATAACTTCTTCAGGCATGAGCAGAGCATCCCACCGCTTCCATTTTGAGCCTAAGAGGGTGAAAGGCAAGAAATGGGAAATAAGGCACTGTGCTGCTTGAATTATTGGACATTTGGACTGATATCTATATAAATTTGTGTAAGGGTTGATTAGCTAGTATAGAGGAATAAGGATGCATTTAGATTTGTTACTTTGTTTTTGGTCATTCTTATGTTGTAAGATAATGATGAAGTGCTCAGTTGTTTGTTGTCTTTGTGTTGTGTATGTGACAAGATTATAGGTGACTGAAGTGTTTGTTTCTCTAGCAAAAACTGTGGTACTAGTAGTAAAGGTCCTTTTTTTTTTAAAAAAAAAAATAAGGATCCGATTATCTTTCAAATAAGAAAAATAATTTATGCATAATACAGTCATATAATAAACCTATATTACAAACTTTATTACTATTAAATATAATGAGTGATTCTCACTCATTTCACTCACTCATCATGTCTAATAGTTATAAATGCATAGTGTAGATTTGTTATGCATATTTGTTATACACCATACTCTTCGTATAATTCTCAAGTGTGTCACATGAACACCAAAATAAAGTTCATTAATATTATTTATATACGCAATTTATCAGATTGCAATTCAAATTATGAGATTTCAGTTATGCAGATGAAATGACATTTTGACTTCACTATCAATGAAATTTCATTCTCGATTAACATCACATTCCACATTTACATAATTGAAATCCACGCTTCTTTGAATCGCGGTCCACAAATGTCGACTAGTATGTTTCAAATGTAATCCTAAAAAACGTTTTTTTTTCCCTGTAAAGTTTGGCAGCATAGTCCTGCTTTGAGTGCTTTCCATCTTGCATAGTCCAAAATGTCGATCAATATCTAATTTGAGGCTTCTAACCAAAAGTCATCTTAAGCTCAAAATTTATGAAGTCAATGGGATTTTGAAGTTGGAAAAGTGCCTTTGTTTTATAGGCACATTGAAATATTATTTGGACGCGATCTAGATAAGAAACAGAACATTTTAGACCAACAATTCAGCTAGGAACTCGAAGAAATGCGTAATAAACCCAGCTTCTGTTTTGGTTTTGACTTACGATTTGGGGTATAAGAGCGCATAGAACTGCCAAGATTACCTTTAGGTGGGGGCGTAAATCATGGAATAAGAAAAGGGAATAGCGGAAATCGCCGAGCTAGAGCAGGTGGAAACCGGGCTAGCTATAGGGAGAGAAGAGAATTTGAA
Source organism: Dalbergia cochinchinensis (assembly GCA_031216125.1). Taxonomy (NCBI): domain Eukaryota; kingdom Viridiplantae; phylum Streptophyta; class Magnoliopsida; order Fabales; family Fabaceae; genus Dalbergia; species Dalbergia cochinchinensis. The sequence continues at coordinate 46,340,885 of CM062370.1, forward strand.
GAGTGCTGTGATGATTCATTTTTGTTAAGGCTTAATAAAATCTTCCATGTCAATATTCTCAAATAAGCCCAAGTTACACCAATAATCATTGTCTCATGTATTCTTTTCCGTTATTCTTTAATCAGTCTCAAATCTTCCATTTTTTGCATCAATAATCATTCTCAAATACTTGTATTCTTTAAGTAAGATTTTGAATTCGAGTATTTTGGATAACAAAACTAACTTTGAAAGAGTCAAAACTAACTTTGAAAGAGTTATATTCTATGGTGAATCGATCTAATTAGAGTCAAATAAGTCTACTTCAGATAATAATATTTTAGACTTAAAAAAAATGGAAAAATCACAGCTCATATGTGCTTACAAGTCACAAAGGGACAACTTGTTTAGTTGCAATGGCAACCGCAAGCCCTTTTTGTTTTTTCGTGGTTTGAAGGTTTAATGGCCATGGAAGGCTAAAACGAATTAGGAATGATGCCGTTGGGCTTCCCACTATTCTTTTCACCATTTCTGTGGATTTATACTATGTTTGAATGATTCGTAAATCGTAATAGGTGAAATGAAAAAGAAAAAAGCGGAAAGGGAATACATGTTGGGAGGAGAGCCCAGCAAAACGGGTATAAACTCTAAACAAAAATCACACAAATAAGTCGGATGTCATGTTTTAATCTAAAATCTTGTAATAATAAGTTATTTTATCTTATATATTTTTCACTTAATTTATTTTTAATTAATATGAAACTTCACTCCTCATACTTAAAATTTTAATTGTCAATTATCTTATTTGAGATATAATGTATATATGAATGTAAAGAAATTTAATAGTAAATTATTCACCCTCTTTTCTTCTCAATCTTTTTATATCACGATAAAATAACAGTAGAATAAAGAGAAAATAAGTGGAGAAAATTATAACATTGAGACAATGCACGTATTTTGTTACATTACTTTGCTATATGACATGTAAACTAGATTAATGAAGTTTTGTTCTATTTCCTTATTAATCTCCTGAATACAAAGGTATTAGCTTTACTCTACTAAATCTCTTCCTTGTCAGTTCATTCATATTAATTCTAGGTTTTTTCTAAGGTTTAAAAAGTCAAAGACAATGGGTAAAGAAACTCTTGATTCTATCATATTAATAGAAAAATACTCAAACACATGGTTGGAAAGAAAAAATTCATTCAACTTTTACTGTCTAACCCTAAATACTCACATCCTAAAAGACTTATTTGACTCTCACTATCAAAAATGATAGATTAAATTATATTTATCTCTATTAAGATTTTAAATTTCTACACTTATAGCCCCCAATTTTTTCACACGTCACCTACCTCCACTATTCAAAACATAAATTTTAAAATTCCAAATTATCCCTGCCACAAAACCCACTTCCTCTTTCCTCTTTCCTCTTCCTCTCTTTCTCTTTCCCTTCTCCTCTTTTCACTTGTTGCAGCAATCTTTTTTTTTTCTTTTTCAAATTTTCTAGATTCTCACCTCCCCATCATTCCAAGCCATCAGTGAACTCCGCAAGAAAAATACTACACCTTTCCTTGGCAGCAATGTTTTCAAGATTCAATTTCTTGAGCGATTCAATGGTAGTCCTTTCAATCTCGACGATGGCGAGAAGTGCTAGTGCTGGAACGGTGGAATCTAACAAGTTTTTCCCATAAAAACGTCTCAAATTTTTATTGAGTTGGTTGGATTGATTGTTTGCTTCAGTATTATTTGTTTGTCTAGATCCCTGTTTGATTTGGATGAAGGTAGTGATGGAGTTGAAAGGAGTGGGTACAAATAAAAAGATGATATATACTATGGCATTCCATATAAATAAGAATGGTAAGTAAGGATAAAATAGTTATTTTCATATAATTTTAAAATGTAAAATTTAGGGTTGAGGGAGGTGAATGTAATTTTCTGAAGTAAATTAAGGGTGTTAGATGTATAACACTGATAATATTTAAGGGAGTTAAATATAATTTATTCAAAATGATATTATTGGGCATTTAATGAAGTAATTGCCTAGTTCACATTGGGCCCTGTTGTCCTTTTAATTAAGCTTTTACTAAAAGAAAGGTCATCTAAAGAACAAAAAAGGAAAAATGGCAAAAGATCAAAAGAAAAGGGAAAGACCAAATAGAAACAGAACAAAAAATAAAATAAAGGCAAAGACCAAAAAGGAAACATGACCAAGAAAAAGAGAAAAAATGGTCATTACCACAGACGAGGCATTTTCTTCTTCAATGGACATTCTCGCACCTCCTCAACCATGCCATGCCAAGTAAAGTCATCTATTAGGGTGTTTATTAACGAGTTCCACTTATAAGCTGCTAGAATTGATTTAGCAGTGAGAAATTTAAATAGTATATATAAAATTTTAGTTTTTAAATTTATTATGATTAATATAATTTTTAAAGTATAAAAAAAAATCAACGAGTTTGATTTATGCATATTAGTGTTAGGTTTATACTACTAGCATGGCATCGATATAACTTTGTTTTTTCTTTTACTAGCTCATCAAACACTATTTCCGGCGAAGTACTTACATGGTCTTAGAATAGAGATAAATTGCATTCTATCTAATAATAGCGAGACATTTTGAATAAAAATGTGAATCCAATCACTAATTAAAGCTAGAATATCAATTCATCATTCAATAGAATATAATCTACTGTAGTGCTTAAAAATCCTACAAGAATTTCTCTTATTTCTTCCACCAAGCTTTTAACCATTTTCATCTTAAGTTTCTTAAGCTTCTAGTTAGCTTTGTTAAGTGCAATCAAGTCAGCTTTTTAAGCCAGTCGTGTGGGCCACTTGTCTCTAAATCTTACTTCTTTGAATCCTGAAAAGTGCCTAAATCTTACTTCTTTAAATCTTACCTTTTCCAACTTGTCTCTAAATCTTACTTCTTCGACTACCTAGTCTGTTCACTCTGTACGTTGTTCTCAAAATGTTTGCTTTGGCTTTCTTTGGCTAAAGTATTTTTATAGTACTAAAATGAGACTAAATTTAGTGATATTGTTTTGGCTAAGAGATTTCTTTAATAATTGTTTTTTCATATAATTTAACTTAATTTTCTCAGTGACAGCATAACTGACTATTGCACCCAATCATGTTTAAAATAGAAGCAATAATCCCTTATAAAGAATAGAAGAAAAACCAAATTAAATAACATCAATATAAAATTCTTATATTAAATTTATATTAACGTAGAAACAAATTGTTCCAACATTTTGTTAATTTTGAAATAAACTATATGCATAGTTGTTTTTATATAATGCTATTCATATGATCACCCTTCATTAAATTCATTTCTTCCAATCGACTGTCATACGTGGGTTGTTGAGAAATTAGTCAAATGGCTATTCCTGTTTACTTTCATATGAAACTGGCCTCCACTATAATAAAGTCTTTCAATAAAGTTAGCGTACTTTTATTTTACAAGCATTATTGGTGTTGTATATAAAAAAATTAAGTATTATTGATGGTAGTAAATATATTACACACAATATGGGTCCTGACTCCTTTGGCCCTCCCAATCCCAAAAACATGTTAGACATGTTTCTTTGTTAGACATTGTTTCTTTATTCCTACCTAACATGTTTCTTTATTCCTACCTAACATGCTCCCAACCCAGTGATGAGATGAAGTTAAGGTTAAAACAAAAAATAAAGAAACTAAAGTAAACTTTGAATCTCGACAGAAAATTGGCACGTGGAGCTGGTCTTAGGCTGCGAAATTTTCAATAATCACCACCTTACTTTAAGCATAGAGACTGATGCCGTGATCTTTCAGAGCTTGATTGGCAAACGTAGCAATTGGTTGTTAGAGAATATCATCTATGCCGCCTTCTTTATAACCACAAATAATAATAATAATAATAATAAATAAATAAATAGTGAGGATTTAAATGAATTTTATTTTTCAAGTCACAATTGCATGATCATAAAGCAGGAATTTATGGGGGAAAAAAGACTAAAACCAGTAAAAACCATAGGATTTAAATGAATTGTATTTTTCAAGTCACAATTGCATGATCATAAAGCAGGAATTTATGGGGGAAAAAAGACTAAAACCAGTAAAAAACCATTTTGTCTATCGTGTCAGACTGTTCCATTGAACTCCTAAAAGATGATCAGACCATAATAGATATTAGGCACAATACTATACACACGGCAGCTAAAGAAGAAAATCTGTGTTTGCTGAAAATAGATTTTCACATTTAGTTGACATAATTTTGGGTGCGCGTGAATTGTATTCAATAATGAATATTCTACATTGTCATAATTTCAACTACACCATTTCCACTAATCCAAATAAAAATATGACGTTTACCTTAAGTCACGTACACGTATATTGCCACTAGAAATCTAACATTAACAACCAGTATGATAGTATATATATAAACAACCCAGAGAAGCCGTATTTCATTGAACACGACATAAGAGACCAACTGGAAATACAGCATCATGCAGTCTCTTAGGCGCTTCTTAGCAAATCTTGTGGTTCTGTGGTGTGTTTCACTTACCTCTTCTGCTCCAATTCAAGAAGTTTTCAACCAGTGTTTAACACTCCATCCTCAAACCCCAAATCAATTCCCCAATGCAGTCTACACTCCTACCAATAGTTCCTACACCTCTGTCCTTGAATCTACTGCTCAAAATCTAAGGTACTTGTTGCCATCAGTGCCAAAACCAGAATTCATATTCACGCCATTCCATGACTCTCAAGTGCAAGCTGCAGTGGTTTGTGCAAAACAGCTTGGCATCCATATGAGGGTACGCAGTGGAGGGCATGACTATGAAGGGCTCTCGTATGTTTCTTTCATTGAGAAGCCATTCATGATCCTAGACTTGGTCAAACTTCGTGAGATCAATGTTGATATTGCACAGAACACAGCATGGATTCAAGCTGGTGCCACTATTGGTGAAGTCTATTACAGAATTTCAGAGAAAAGTGCAGTGCATGGCTTCCCTGCAGGGCTTTGCACAACCTTGGGAATTGGTGGGCATATCACAGGAGGTGCATATGGTTCTATGATGAGAAAGTATGGCCTTGGTGCTGACAATGTTCTTGATGCTCGAATCGTCGATGCCAATGGCAGGATCCTTGACAGAGCAGCCATGGGAGAGGACCTGTTTTGGGCCATCAGAGGTGGTGGTGGAGGCAGCTTTGGTGTTATTCTGTGGTGGAATATCAGATTGGTTCCTGTGCCAGAAACTGTGACAGTTTTTACAGTAACCAAGAGCTTAGAACAAGGAGCAAACAAGCTTCTCTATAGGTGGCAACAAGTAGCACCAAACATTGATGAGGATCTCTTCATCAGGGTTATCATTCAACCAGGCAATGGAAGTGTTCCTGGTCACAGAACTGTGACAACTTCTTACAATGCTCTTTTCCTTGGTGGTGCGGACAGACTTCTCCAAGTGATGGGGCAAAGCTTTCCTGAATTGGGGTTGACAAGAAAGGACTGTTTAGAAACTAGCTGGATCAAGTCTGTGCTTTACATTGCTGGCTACCCTAATGGAACTCCTCCAGAAGTTCTGCTCCAAGGCAAGCCCACATCCAAGGCCTACTTCAAAGCAAAATCTGATTTTGTCAGGAAAGCAATCCCTGAAAGATCCCTCAATGCACTATGGAATATTTTCCTGCAGGATGATGGTCCCTTGATGATTTGGAACCCCTATGGAGGGATGATGAGCAGGATTCCAGAATCTGCAATCCCTTTCCCTCACAGACAAGGAACACTTTACAAAATTCAGTATGTAACCGGGTGGGTTGATGGAGAAAAGAGCATGGCAAAGCATATGAGGTGGATCAGGAAATTTTACTACTACACGGCTCCCTACGTTTCAAAATATCCAAGGGAAGCGTATGTTAATTATAGAGATCTTGATATAGGGATGAACCAGAAGAACAGCACAAGCTTTTCACAGGCTTCAACTTGGGGTTACAGATATTTCAAGAATAACTTCATCAGGCTAGTAAAGGTGAAGACTAAAGTTGATCCATCCAATTTCTTTAGGCATGAGCAGAGTATCCCTCCGTTGCGAAATGGTAAGAAATGGTAGAAGGCAAGAAGAGGAGAGGATTAAAGGGTTACAAACAGCTGTATTCTGGCTAGATCAATTGGACAGGTATGGCTAAATCTGTTCACCGGTTGAATTATTAACCGAAGATGGAATAAAGATTCTTGTATACATATATTTGTGTTCTGTGTTAGCTACTTTTTTAATTACACCTAAGTTTCCTTGCCATTCATGCGCAAGGAAAAGCGTGAGATCCTTGGTATGTTTGGCTTTGAGATAACTGTTTTGGATTCATGTGACCTTACAAAATGTTTTGTGCATATTTGTGAATTTAAGATTTGTCTTATAAAGTATTCACCAAAAGGAAGTGATTTTTCTTAAAATTATTCCAAATAAATGTCAACTGTTCCAAGTAAATGTCAGCTTGTTACTCTGAGCTTTGAATAATGCCTAGCTTGTAACTTACACGAGGGGAGAAGCCGTTAGACGGCTCTGAAACTCCAATAACATAAGAATATTAGGAAGACTACTATTAAGACACCTACTTTATCACTATTGAATATGATGGATAAGTAAAGATAATGGGAACCATTATTATATTTAACGGTGATAAAATGGATATCCTAATTAAACATCCATTTTTTAGTATTAAAATAATGTTTATATTGGTAATGGATCAAATGTGAGATGAAATCAAGCGATTTGCAAGACTTTAGTCTCTGATTTACTAATTTTTAATGGACGGTGGTTGGATTTTATGACAGCGTGCTTCAATATTCTGAAGGAAGACCATCCAATCATTTCATATGACTAGTCTAATTAATTAGGAGCTATCTTATTCTAACATCTAAGATTAGATGTTTAAGTGATATATACTTTATTATCATTGAATATGATAGACAGAAGAAAATAATGTAAACCAATATTATATTTAGTGATAATAGAGTGAATGTCTCATTTAAATACTCAATCTTAAATGTTGAAATAATATTTTTGATTGATCAGATACCAGGAAAAAAAAAGACCAAACGAATATTTGCCAACTTTAGCTTTAGCATACATAGTCAATGTTTTATTTTTAAAAATAAAATATAGGCATGTTATTTGTTCAGCAACATATATATATATATATATATAACACGAGGGTTGTTTTTTTCTCCACAAAAAGTAGATATCAGAAACTTTTTGAATTTCAACCCGTATTGATGTAAAATAATGGGGGCGACGCATGACATAGAATAATCACACTTTCATTTTACAAAACACACCAATACCATGTATCTTTTTATAGCTTAACAAAAGGAAAAAAGAAAAAAAAGTTAAACAAGGACTCCTGATTGCTCAGATGAAATAGTATGGATGGGAGTTATGTGCAATTGTAAAACAGATACTTGCGTAAGTAGCAATATTCCGTTGCCTATCATGGAAATTTAGGCAATTGAATCTCAATTTCTTAGAAAGTAGAAGTTAACCTACACGGGTGTTGAAAGTTAATTAGCTGTTGAAATTGAATTCTTACATTTAAAATAAATTTTTTAAAAATAAAATAAAATAAAATTCTTTGATTTAGAATGTACCTAAAATGAAGTAATTGTATATCTTGAGTATTTTATCCTTATTTTTTGTTTTGATAAGCAAGGGAAGAAAGAGTACTGGGTAATTTAGAAATTCTGATTTTTGAGTTCAATTTCATTACCAAATCAAATCCATTTCAATTATGTGATTTTGATGAAATTCAATTCTCATGATAATTCAATTCCTTGAGTTATATTACTTTCAAATCAGCAAACTAAATTCAATTTTATTAATAAAATTGAATTCCAGAATTTCCAAACAAAATAAGTGATCCCAGACAACAAGAGTATTGGGGTAAAGTAACACCAGAAGGACGATGCACATGTACAGAGTTTTCTGCCGTAAGCTTTGATACATATTATCGAATTATCAAATTTAACGGAATGTTCTACACAAGATGAAGAATCAACCCTCATTAGCATTAATCGAGGAGCAAAATTAATTAGACAATCAAAAGCGTGAGCTCTTGAGATATTTTGTCTAAAATCCTTAATTTGCTAAGATCTTAACCAATGAATTGTTGGGTTTGATCAAAATTGGTAATTGATTTGTTTAGATTTTTTTATATTTTTGAGGATTTGAAAAAAAAGTGTGAGAGAGAAAATATTTGGATATGATTTGAGGATGGAAGATATGAAAGAGATTTGTTAGATGTCATTAGGATTTGGTGCTCAATTTATTGATTGTGTAAATTGTAACATCCTAAAATTTATTTAAAAATTAATTAGGGCTATTACAGATGGTATCAGAGTCAGTCCCGGAGTTAGTGTGCCAGCGAGGACGCTGGGCCCCTTTAGGGGGGTGGATAGTCCCACATCGGCTGGGGAGAGGAACGAAGCATGCCTTATAAGGGTGTGGATACCTCCTCCTTGGGGACTCGTTTTGACCCGCTGCAGTGGGTGCAAGAACAAAACCGTGAGGTGCCTCTTCCGCTGCGGTGGGGTAAGATGGTGCCAAACCGGACAATATTCGTACTGCCGGGTTGTTGGCCACATAAGTGTGTATAACTTGTATCATTAATGATGATGTGTTGCATGAGTAGTGGTGGTGCAAATAAAGATAACTTGTGTTGAAAGTCTTATTGATCAACAACGTGGTGCTAAGCAAAGTGTTTTGTGAAAATAGTAGATCTTGTTTGAGAGCTGTTGAGAATTGAGATTGGTGATTGTATTTCTTGATTGAGTTAGTGAATTGATTTGTGAAGTTTTAGACATAGGCACTGAAGGCCTAACCACGTAAATTTTATTGTGTTTATTTATTTTGTTGATTTGATAGATTTATGAGACCATGCGAATTATTTCCCAACATGAACAAATAAAACTTTAGACAATTGCAGGAAGAGAAACTGTTACAAAATGATATTCCATTGTGGTAAAGTGATCCAAAATTAGGCCATCATTCTACACCAAATAGTGATAATTTAAGTGGTATTTCTATATAAAAATGAAGGAAATATTTATTTGTCTTTTTGTTATTTATTCGTTGATTTTGCACTCAATTCATGATGCAATATTTATATTTGAATATTGTTTTGAGTATAACAAAGTTGTATAACAATCCTATACTAATACTCACAATGTTTTTTTTTTCTTTTAGTGCATCAATACACACTCTCAAAAAAAGACACAGAACATTGCATGGAGGAGAATACTGAGTCGGATCGGCCGGTCTATTTAAGTTTCAACAACAGGGGAAAGTCAAAACCAATCAAGAACTGGTCAAAACCGGGAAAAATCAGGCAAAACTAGCGAAGTGAACCAGTTTGGAACTTTTGTTTTGTTTTGTTTTTTTTTTTCAAAACTTAAATACTGATATCTTGTGGCAGCCACATAACAAAAACGAAAAAAATGAAACCAAAGAAGGGCACTAATAAAGATTATTGAATTGTTATTCTTCTCTCTCCGTCATTCGTAGATTGCTCACCATAAACCTCATTGGTCATCAACAAATATTGTTTTCAAATGCTTTGTAACCGTGTTGTGAAGCTAAGATTAGAGATTTTATATGGATTATGTTTATTTTTATAGACCTATAAATATATATATTTTTTATTGATTATATTAATGTTAATGATTTGATATTTTTTATATTTTAATTTATATATATATATATATATATATATATATATATATATATATATTATATTCCAATTGAATAGGTTGGATCTCTAAACCTTTGAACCAGTACCTTAATCGATTCGATGTCCGGTCCAGTTTTCTCTTCCTTGAAATAGTGTGATTGTTAGTGTAAGATTATTATACAACTTTATTGTATACATAACATTACTCTTTATATTTAGTCACATATAAGGGGAATATGTCATGCATTCCACATTGATATGAATGCGACACCTTGTGCCAATGAAAGGTACATGATTTCTTCATGTAAGGAGAAATTCAGAACTAATAGAAAAATCATGACAACATCATTCCAAAGTCATGAAGATATGAGATTATTCCAAATAAACTCCAAAAGGCACAGAATTATTGTGCAAAAACAAACACACTATACTAGATGATATTTCTCTATAAATTCATGGACTCTATGCTCTCATATTTTCCACTTTATTAATGAGGGGTTGAGAAAAAATGAAAAACCCTTACACCAACCATTTGTCCAATAGCCTAATCCCACCGATACATTTATTGTCAACTTAGGTGATTTTTAAACATTTATAATAGAATATAAATAATTTAAATAGTTATAATTGTTTTAAAATTTTAGGATTTTCCAAATGTATATATTATGTGGAATGATTTACACATTTTATAACTATTATTAATTTATATTAAGTTTATATGTGTGTGTATAATCTTTCCATGATTTCTTAAGGCAACACATCCATCCCTAAGAAAGAGAATATGGGTTATTCAATCAGTAGTCGACCATCAGCTACCAGGCGGGATGCGGGTGCTCCTCCTCATTGTTCAGATTAACGCCCTTCCAAACAAACTGTCCAGCATCCCACATCTTGAAGGACCAGCCCGGCCGGCCCCCAAACAAACCTACCCACCAGCGGCTAGTGCCAGCAAAGTCGATCATGGCCCCATCTCGTTTCACGCTACCTGAGATGGCCTGGGGTGGGAAAATGTTGAACCTGTTATTCACTAGCCCCATGTAGATGTTGCCGTCAGTCATGCCTAGCGAATGTGATGGTGTCATCACAAATGATGACACCGCAAACCAATGGGTCGTACCTGCATGGGCTGTTTTTTTGTGCAGTATGGAAGGGGATAATCCCCTCTGCTGGTGTCGTCCTAACATGAAATTCCTTACCGTCCAATGCCAATAGATGAACTCCTTCTGCCACGAGTCACGCAATCGATGGGTACAGCGCCAGATGCGTCTTGTGAGGTACTGCCATAGGTAATCCAAATGCGACAAACTCTCGCCATCTACTGCCAACCTGCAGCACATTTTTTCCATATAAAATAGAATACTCATCTAACCAAACTACAAAGTCAAATTAGGGTGTTTCAATGTATTATGCAAGTCATAAAGGCTGTTTCCATGTATTATGCAAGTTACTGGAATTCTCTAACCATACATAGAAATATAGAAAGTTAAATACTTAATTTCAAGGAAACCCAATTCCTTTCATTTATCTCAATTTATTTTTTCTTAGTAATGTAATTGGACTCTTCATTATATTTGCCTTTTATTGAAGTTTAGATGATGTCTTCTGATGCGGGTTATCGTTATCCGCAATAAATTAAAAATAATTTTAGGGACTGAATTGCACAAAAAATGCAGGAAGGGTGCGGATCCAGGTCGTCTCATGTGAAAGTATTGTAATTGATTCCAGAAAATTTGGGGTTTTTGGAATTGTTGGTAGCAAATTAAATTAAGAAGAATTATGATAAGAAAAATTACCTGCACAAAAGTTCCTTCGGATTAAAATTGTTTGGTCATTGATTTAAGAATAAAATCATGGTCGTTGTTGCTTCCATTAAAATGTTAACATGCAACAATGACATAATTCTGCTTAACGGGCATATATAATCACACTCCTGCTAAGGGTTTAACTAACATATAAATTAGTAATTCACAATTGTGATTCTATGATAATATGCTAGTTTGATTACCAATTATAGCAATCTAATTTCCAACGAAATTAATTCCAATCCCTCACCCAATGGATAAACACCACATAAATGGACAACTCTCAGAAAAACGATTGCAATAATCATACAACCAATAATTAAAAAAGATGACAAAGGAAAAAGGAAAACCAACCACAATTTTTTCGAATAAGAACAGTGATCTTATGAACAGTTCCAATTTCAGTCACTCCTGTGCACAGTAAGGGGTTTACTCCTCCATAGGGGAGTTTCACAATCAACATTGAAGAAAAACATAAAATTACAATGTTGAAAATTGAAATCAAAAACTAACTAACAACGTTAACCCTATAGAGAGAGAGAGAGTTCTAGTGAGAAGGTGAGAAAATCCTAGTGAAAGAAAAACTGAACTAAAACTTTAAAACTAGGTTATGATGTCTGGTTCTGTCTCCCCCTCGTGTTTCTACAGTGTCTCAGTGAAAGAGACCCAAGTCTCAGCAAAAGGAAAACATGGCATCGTGCGAGCATTGCAGCGTTCATGAACGGTGCAGCGCTCACCAGAATGGGTGCTTTCAAGGCTGTTCAAGACTCTCCTTTTCTCAAGAGCGCTGCAGCGCTCACCAGAATAGTAAGCTCTTGCACCTTTTCTTCCTTTCAACCTTAGCTTCTTCCAGAAAGTTCCCAATCATTCCTTTGACGTTTTGTATACAATCTAATGCTCCTGTATACAAAGAAAAACATACTTAAAGAGACGAGTTAATTGCAACAGGGTTCACTTTTCTAATTATTCCTAAAAATGGTGCAATAGTCACTGATTCCTTAAAATTGTGCAATGAGGTGTAAATTAAGAATCACTATCATTTCCCTTAATAACACATCAAAATCTCATGCAAAAAGCCAAGGTTTAGAAGCTAAATAAGTGGCATAAATGCCTCTTATCATCTTCATTTATGTGTAACCATTTTCACTGGAACGATATATTGTTCTGATTATATGTGGATTGAATACTATATATAAAAGTCATAAATCTCAAATGATGTCTTTACATTATGACTTTTGCTTTGTTGTTATCATAATATTTATAGTCTTTACTAAATAGATAAGTACTATATGTGCTGCAGGGTTGATTATCTAAAAGGATGGTGAATCTATGTCATTTTATTTCACATAAAGAGTGAGAAAAAATCACGTCATCCAAACAGCTAAATCTAAACAGCTCTACTAGATCTATATCTTTACTAAATCTTTATTATTTTTGGATCAAATTATGAAAGTTATCCAAACCCCTCTATTAGAAGTCACGAAATTGATAATGACCCATGAAAGTTGCCCAATTGTAATTTCTTTGATCAAATTTGATTTATATGCTCCGACCTCAGAAGCACGGACACACCGACTTGGTGGTGTGTCCGTGTGTCGGACACTTGTCAGTGTCCAACACCCACACGACACTTGTTAGACATATGTCCGTACGTGTCTAATTAAAAAAATAATTTTTTGATCTCGGACACATATCAAACACGGCTGGATATTATTCTAATTCACTATGGACGCGACTTGGACACCCCATAGACACTCCTGAATTGGTTTCTTTATTTATTTTCAAATTTTAATACCAATATGAGCCTAAAATCAACCCTACTAATTTAGTTAGATCTGTGTTGTTGGATCATTTTATTTTGAAAATTCTTCAGTTGATCATAAAAAAAACAAAAAAAAATTAATTAGATAAAAGAATTATACAAATACGACAAAAAGAAATTCAAATAAAAAAATACAACAAAATAAAAAAATTATATATATATATATATATATATATATATATATATATATTGTGTCCATGTCTTATAATTTTTTGAGTTTGGTGTGTCTTCATGTTCGTGTTCGTATCGTGTCCTGTGTCTGTGCTTCATAGGCTCTGACTAATGAAATTTACAATGGCTTGTAAATGTCATTCCTTGAATTAATAGTAACTCTGTATATATACCACCTGTATAGATTTGGACCTAATAATATTCTCATATATTCTAGATTTTAGTAACTATTGCTGAGTTATCAGTGCTAATGCTATTGCTTCCATTTTATGGATCTCTTTTAATTTTACCGTTACAAATGAGACTGTACTGCAAGTAAACTTTTGCTACCTTCTCTACCTAGAGAAAACAGCAAGCCTTGCAAACAACCGGTCTTTATTCCTTGTAAGTTTTGTCCTTAATTTCTTAAGTACTCTTGAAAGGTGATCGTTGAGCCTAGATTCTTTTTCAGTAAGGATGAACTTATATTATGCAAGGAGGTAATTTAATTCTAAATTGACCTTAGCTTTAATATTCTAAACAATATTTTTATTATTTTTGTCTGCACGGTTAATTAATGGAGAGTAATCTCAAACTAATCTTAGTTGTACTACCATTTTTTTTACACTGATAATAACTGGATATCTCAATTGATACCAACCTACCAATTCCAATAATCATAAACAAGCAATCAACGAGTGTGTGTGTGTGTGTGTGTGTGTGTGTGTGTGTTTTTCTCATAGCTTGAGACATAAATTTAGTGATAGGCAAGTTCTAGGTAATGTGGTGTAGATTGCTCTGGGTTACAGAATTTTTTGAAGCATGGATGGGGATCAGATTACCAAAGAGGAAAAGAAAGCAGTGGCAGACTGCATTTTCTGTTGTCACATGGACAATTTGAAGGTGCAGGGATAAGATCATTTTTCACAAGAGGATACTCTGATGGAAGTAGAGGAATTAGCCCAGTTTAGACAATGGTTTTCTGGATGAGGGGACATTGTATTTTGCTGAATAATATGACTGATGTTGTTCGTTCCTCACAATTGGATATGTTTAATAGGTGCATTTGAAGTGGTGTCAAACTGGTGAAATGCCTAATTAATTATACGTGGCTGAGTATAGAGGGGTAGTTATTAGTTAAGAGGGTTGATGGTGTTCCAAGATTGATAGCTCAAATTAAGGCAAGAAAATAATGGTGCTTTATGATCTACCTTCTGTTTTGATACCCTTTTTGTTTCCACAGAATTGAATGGAATCTGCTACATTTAGCAAGTGGTAGATATTAGGATTTATTTCCATATTGTGATGTTTTTGATTTGTTTTGTTGCTGAGCTATTATTATTATTATTATTATTATTTTTGGCAACATTTGTTGTTGAACTTTGACTCTTTAAATTGCTGACTGCTGTTGACTCTCTTGGGGTTTTGCATACTTATTCTCGAGGGGGGGTCACTCTGATTTTTGCTATATGTAGTATATTTTTACTGAGAAAATGAGTTCATATTTCATACTTGTTCATTATGATGACAAAATCGAGGAGGGCACAAATGAAGGAGTGAGATTTTGTAGTAAGAGACTAATTGGTTTGATTGTCAGTCCATCTATAAGTTTTCTGGAGTCACAAAATAAAGTACTAGAGCAAATAGGTCCTCACAAGTGGGTTAGTCAAATGTTTTATAGAGTACCTATAGCTTTTGGAGGTGCTGTGGTCAAATACAGCTACTTTCCAGTTTGCAACGACAATGAAATGAGTCTTATGTTTCAATTCAAAACTCAATTTCCAGAGGTTCAAGTAATGGAAATTTTCGTCATTCTAGAAGACTGTGATTTGAGCTCTACTAGTTCTGCTCCTCACACATCAGTAAATGAGACACCGAGGCAACATGGTTCTACACATCCTGAAGCGGCCCAGGATCTACCCGTTCGTAGTCCTAGTTTTGCAGATCTGGTGGTACAAGATGCAGGGCCATCAACTAGACATATGTCTATTACGGGTTTCGAATTTCACATAGATTACAGGGATGAAGAATAAGAGGAAGAGGAGTTGGGGTTGTATCAGCAGGAAGATAATGCATATAGTGATAAGGAGACACGTGATATACAATCACAATTTGTGGGGTCGCAGATCCAGTCTCAATTCGTATCACAAGAATATCCTAGTCACTATTCTTCAATAAACTTTGAGGAAACACCAAAAAATAGCTTTGCAGGGCCTATTACAAGACTGATTAGAGGTGAAGGGGAGTTTGAGGTGGGGCAACAATTTCAAACCAAGGAGGATGTGTTTTTTGCAATCAAGAATTACAGTATCAGAAGAAAGGTCCAATTCAAGGTTTATGAGTCTGGTTCAACGAAATACTAGTGCAAGTGTTTGAATTTTAGCAATGGTTGTAATTGGAGCATATGTTTTACATTTCACATGAAAAGGCAAGTATGGGAAGTCCAAAAGTATAGTGGAAGATACACGTGTGAATATGATTATGTTATTGAACAATGTCGGCAGTTGGATAGTAATCTTATTTGTACTAGTATCTTTCCCATGGTTGATGCAAATCCAATAGTGTCTATCAAAGAGTTGCTGGGACATATGGAATCAGTTTTCAAGTTCAATATTTCATACAGAAAGGTATGGATTGCAAAGCAAAAAGCAATTGCTAAGATTTATGAGGACTAGAAAGAATCATACGTTGAATTGCCGAGGTGATTATAAGGTGTGCAGCATTATATGCCAGGTAATTACTAATTTGTTTATAGCTAACTGTGATTATGAATTAATTAAATTGTTAGTTTTTTTTAGTTTTTATAAGATTCAATTGTTTTAGATTACGATTAAGTGGATTAACTAATATTTAGTGAGCATGTTATTTGTTCTTAGGGTATAGCATGCAGATGTGCCCTAAAGTCTACCAAACGATGGGCATCCCCGTTTGATGGAATCCTCAATCTGGCCCATCTAAAAAAATTAATTTACAAGTTAATAACATTCAAACATACAGATGTCAAAGCGAATATACTCCATAACTGATTGGCATAATAAAAGGTATACCTCAAGGCTAGTGGAAATGTAAGCCCCTAATTGTGTCTAAGGCGTACTGAGGGGATCCGATAATAAGCCCATGATAGCAATAAGGCTGCGCACCCTCAAATGTCGGCAACAGGAGCATTCACAGCTCGACAAAGACTGCAATATAAACATGACAGGACTGCAGATTCCCAGCTGTAGCGCCCAGTCACTCCGAAATCGCGTAGTAGGGGCAACCATTTAAGATGAACACGTGACGATGATTTGTCCAGACACAAGAACCCCCCAATCAACTGTAGCAGGTAAGCCCTTGTCCATCGCTGGACTACTACGTCAGAAGCATCAATGGGAAATTCTGCATATTTGAATGTGTTCTTGAGCCATGTCAGGTTCACATAAGATTCATGTCGATCTCTCTCCTCAAGGACCACGCCCAATAAATCCCAATAGATATCCCATAAGCTCTGCTGGTGCCATCTCCCCCATGCCCCCATGCAGCCACTGACTGCACCCTTATCAACCCTCAAACCTAAATGGAACGCCACATCCTGGAGAATAATAGTACACTCTCCATATGGAAGATGGAATGTGTACGTCTCTGGATGCCATCTCTCTACAAGTGCACTGATGAGTGCTAAGTCGTAGTGGAAGTTGCCAAAGTTGGCAACCTCCCAAAACCCGACCTGCCATAGATGATACTCCATGCGAGCATGGGGTGCCGGTGCATTGCCGCGCCTCGGCTGCAATACTCTATGCGGTTGCGGCTGCATAAATGAACAAAATATCTTACTAATTTCAAACACAAACTATCTTAAACTAGTCAATATTAATTTCAAACACAAACTATATTAAACTAATTAAATATACAGATTCTCAAGGTTTATGTTTTATGACCCTAAACTAAATCATTTTTAATTAAAGGTTCACTTGTATTAAAGTTAAAAACTATTATTAGCAAATCATCCATTAAATATAAATTAATTATTAAAGTTAAACATGTATTCCGAATACTCAACATAAATCTCAATAAAATGCATAGTATTGTTATCAGAAAATTCAAGTAAATATCCCAACATCAATGGTAAACCAATATCATATTATTCATTTTTTTCCTCAATCTAAACTAACTTAAAATTAACTAAACCAATCAATAGAGGTTGAGCAATCAAGTTAACACATTAAACTAAACATATTTCTCTAAATTAAACTAATTTAAAATTATCTAAACTAATTCAAGTAAGTAAGGTAAATTAAACATATTCCTTTAAAGTAATACATTATAATTAAGTTTCTAAACTAAACTAAATATATACTAACTAGCTAGTTTTGAATTAAAAAAGGTAAACAATAAAAGTATACTAACAAAGAGATAAAATACCTAGCTATCAAGTTTGGTGGAGATATGAACATCATCTAAGCGGCATAGAATGCTGGCCATGGTGAAGTGAAAAAAAATATATCTGAAAGTGAAAAGGAAAGAAAAAGACTTGTGAGGCGGGGGGAGGGGGCATAGTCTAGGTATTAATAGTGGCCTTGAATACGCCCCTCCTCATGCGTATTTTGTATATCATGAATACACTCTCACCCCTTGCGTTTTCATTCGATTTCTGTCTTCGCATGAACCCATTATGCATTTATGTCCATTTAAATAGTTTAATTTAATAATTAATTTTTTTCTGTTTATTCTCGTAACTATTCAATTTTTTCATTTTAAATGGGCAAAAATTCCGAATTTGTATGGTACCTATTGAGCCACATTTTTTTTAATAATATTGATAATAGTTATTAATTATTATTATAAAAAATAAGATGGAGTATAATTTAGCTAAATTTTATGAGTGATTTGTGCTATTTACTCTAAAATAATTAACTAATCAACCAAGATACAAAGTCAAATTAACTTTCCAAATATAAAGGCAGCTTCTGTGTATTATGCAAGCACTAGAATTCTCTAATAATTAGGACAATTTACCTGAAAAATAGCCGAAATGGCATAACCTGCACAGAGACGTTCATCACTAGCAGCTTCAATGGCCGTCAGGATTGCCAAGCTTTCCACGATCTCCTGCTGCAAGGTATCCATCCCTGAGAAAGATAAGATGGTTTTACACTTAGTGAAACTGGTTCACTCCCTTCATCTCAGGATTGGATCCATAAATAAAAGATGAATTTCAACCATTTTCACTAACATCGTGTACATAGTTTTGTACAACACAAAAATATCAAAAACAATCTAAATAATTTTGAATGGAAACTTTTAAAATAGACACTCATATTAATCATAGCAGCTACATCAGCAGGCAAATTACTGCCTTGCATTTGTAAATTATATTTTAAAATGCCGCAAATGTTTGTCCTCTTAATCTCCCTACTTCAATCATTGATTTAGGATTCTGCGCCTTCAATCTTTCAGCTTCGAATTAAAACTTCATCTCATTTATCTTTGTTTGGAGTTTATGATCAACAGGTGCATTTATAATCAAGATCCAGTTTTTGTAGTCTTTTTGGCATTGTACAATGATTCTGTGACCTTTGCATGCTCGAAGGCATAATGCAATAGCTTGATCATCATCTACAATGCCTTGTACTCTAAGTTTATCGATGCCCTGTTGATTTTGACTCCATGCAGCTCAGTGCTACTGGATCCATGGACAAAACAGTAAGCGTGAATTCAGTTTGTTTTGTTGCTGTATACTATATCATGCAGAATTGGTATTCAATCTCATTTGGCCGCCATTATTCGTTGCAGGTAAAGCTTTGGGATTTATCGAACAACCAACCATCCTGTGTAGCATCCAGAACTAAAGCTGTAAGTTTCCTTCTTTTGTTCCATCGGATGTATATTTCTAATGGGAAGGTATTCTCTAATCTTAATCATGATGACTCTGCTATATTAACATTGATGATTTCTCCTCGTTCGATGGTGTCTATTAGGGAGCTGTATTTTCTGTCTCTTTCTCAGAGGACAACCCCTCCTTGTTGGCTATAGGAGGCTCGGAGGAAAATTTGGATTTGGAAGTGAGTGAAAAGGGCCACTGAAATTTGATTTGTGTATTCTTGATAGTTATTTCTTTGTGAGATTGACTGTTGTTACTATAACTTTGCAGGTGTGGGACACCTTATCTGAGTCTGGCATATCTCGGCGATATGAAAATTACAATAAGAAAAGAACTCAGCCTGGGTCATGATATTATATTGAAGTAAATAAAATGTTTGGTGAACAAGTTCTGTTGCTTTTATCAATTTTGGAACTTTCTGCTACATAGAAACGTCTCCCCTTCATATGCTACTGGTAGTTTAATTTAGGAGTATTTAAATTGCAACAGATTTTGTGAAATAGGTTGAAAGCATATATTAAGGATGGTTTAATGTAGTTTGATAATATGTTTCCCTTCATAATTCTTGTATTTAGTATCCTTGCAAGTTTTGACAGAAGCCTAATTAAACATCTCTGTTCTTAAGTTTGGATCATCGAGTGTTTCAGTTTGTACCGTTGTTCGAATTTCCGCTCTTATTTGCTTGTGAAGAGCTAGTTGAGTTGCACCGCATGTCATTTTCCTGCTGCCGGACCTTTGCAGGGGTGATGGCAATGTCCAAGCCTGTCCTCTATTGTTTATAACTATGGTAAACTCGTAGTCTGTCTAGTGGTTGAACACCTTGGTATCGTATATTCGTATTATTTAACTACCTAGTCCAAGTCTGTAAATAACATTTTTCGTATGACAGAGGCAGGTTAATAGTTCATTTGGTTGAACTTTTTTAAAGACATGCTATTATGATTATAAGACTCATGCAAATGTTAAGGACAATTTCATAAAGAAAGTTAAAATCTTCTAAGAAAATTTATTCTAATGCTATATGAAAAAATAATAGGTAAAATTTTATTTAATTCCCTTATATTTTATCGAAGTTTCAATTCAGTTTCAAAAGTTTTTTTTTTTAGTTCTATTTACATTTCTAATATTTTTAAAGTATTTCAATTTTAACTTTTCGATAAATTACGCCTAAAATAAATGGGAAAAAATCTTACTCCTACTAAAACTCATATCCAAAGCTTTCCATTTATTTTGAGTGTCATCTATTAAAAGGGCAAAATTGAACTATTTTAAAAACGTTAGGAAGGTAAATAGAACCAAAGAAAAAACTTGCAAGTAAAAAGCTTTTGAAACTAAATTAAAACTTTAACAAAATATAAAGAAGGTAAATAAAACTTTCCAAAAATAATTTATATCTTTAACCAAACATAACTTAATTATAATATTTGAAGTGTGCATAATTAAAATGAAATTAATTTTCATATATTCAGAGTGTGCAAAAGCTACATTAGCTAATATAACTACAAGAAAGTGCTACATCAGCATAGATAATTACCCATAATAATTACCTAATTCATGAAACTTATTCATGGAAAACTATCCCTCATTTTTACCCCTAGCCAAATAAAATGGGGATGGTTTGTGTAACTTGAGAGAGTGAAGAGAAAAAGTGAAAAGAAAAGAAAAATCTGCTTGAAGAAGGAGATCACTGTGTTAAGTGATGTTAACCGAAGACTCTAGGGCCCTAAGCTGTAGCTGTGCAGGGAGGAGCTTCTCCATGAATTATGGTCTTGGCATTAAGGCACTTCGCTGTTATTGGAGCTCCATTGAATGTTAGATTAATATCACTTAGTGTCACTTCCTCACATGGTGCACCCCTGCTGCATCTCAAAGTCACCCCTTCCTTCGTTCCTGAGGTGCCCCTAATGTTCTGGAACGTAACCTTGCTTATCTTTATCTTTGATGGAGTCTAAACCATTATAATCATGCACGCACAAAATAGACAAAAAATTAATAATAATAATAATAATAACAATAATAATGTATAAGATTAGCGGCTTGGATAATAACATCGATCTCTAGTAAGCATGATCATTTCATTTCCTTTGAGTAAATTAAATTAAGAAAAATGATATATCCTACTACTTTATTTCCCTCTAAATCTTTTTAAATACTAAACAAAGTAAGATTTGAATACTTCTTAATATTGCAAGACATGGATTCATTATATTTTTCACTTTATTTAGTATATAGTAAAATATATAATAGAATGTGTAGGATGCAATATCATTGCTCTTAATTAAATACAATACCTGTTTTGAGCACTGATTCCAAGGACAGTACTCCTGGTCTATGATTATTGGGTTCATGACATTGACCATGATAATATCTTCAACATGCACATCGGTGATAGGAGAAGTCCCTGGGGCACTAGGCCAAGTCTTGATCCTCACACCATTGTCAGTTCTTGTCAATGTGCAATTCTTTATTATAAGATTTTCCACAGGCTTTTCAGTTGTGAACTTGCCAAGGCTTCCAACACTAATGCCATGGCCAGGTCCACAGTTCACATTCTGGATAGTTAACCCTGTGGTGCCATCGCCTACTGAGATGCAATCGTCTCCGGTACCAATGTTTGTGTTGAGAATTTTAACATCAGTTGATCTTCCCAGGTGGATACCATCAGTGTTGATGCTGTTGCCTGGTGCACTCACCTTGAACCCATCAAATGTGAAGTTCTGGCACCCCAGAACATTGACATGAAAGTTTTTGCTGTCCTTGGAGGTTATGCTTCCAACAACCGAATGTTTTACAAAATTGAAACCGAAATTCTGTCGACATTCCACCAGAAACAACAATTTATATGTTAGGTGTATGTATTAGAAAGAGATTTTTGTATACATATAAATATAACACATTTTACGCCCACTTACAATAAAGATGAGTCCTACCAACTTTATTAAACATTTACTCGCTCGTGCATGGGTTTCGCACTTTTTTTTTTTTAAATGTGCCTAAATAGTAATTCTTATGCGTGTACTCGTACAGGAATTTTTCCTGCTGTTGTCTACTATCTCCATCCAACTTCAATAAAATTGATTCATATTTTACGTTGATTTAATAAAAAGGTGAACCGATTCTGGCCAAGTTGACGGTTAACATTGCTTGGATGATGGAGTATGTGACATTGAGAAATAAAGATGGATTATATATCAGTATTATTACCATGGAAAGCCTTGCGCAGTTGGGGTTTTTCCCACAATCATTTTGCTTCCAAGCAGTTGCACCTTGACCATCGAAAATACCATTACCTGACAAGGTAAGGAAGTCAACGTATTCAAACTTAACCCATTGCCAAACCCCATTGAGGTCACGGGGGTTTGGAGGTGCTTGAATTGTGCCATCAACATAAACCTCAATGGGAGCCTTACAAGGGCCTTTGACATCTACTGCATTCATCTTGTATGTCCCACGGGGAATCATAATTTTGCTTGGAGTTGTTGATGCACATGCTTCGCCCCAAGCCTTTGTAAAAGCCTACAGAGAACATAAATAATAATAATAATAATAATGATGATGACGACGACGATGATGACGAGGATGTACCGGGCTAGTTATGCTTCAATGCCAACTTATTACTATGCACATTAACCTTGAACCTAAGGAGAGTGACCATGAACCCCACCACCGATTAAATGGTTAATAATCAAGTCTATTCCAACTCTTGAAACCATTTTATTTTTCAGTTTTATAAACTATGAATCCAACTACCTTATCTTACCTGGGTTATGTCTGCATTAGGAGCCCCACCATATTTTTGTATATCAATGACAGCAGATTGAGCTGTGGAAGACGTAGCCACCAATAAGAATAAAGCAAATGTTGTGATACTCAAATCCATGTCCATGCTGATTCTTGTTTACCTTTGTCGTCTTGCACTTGTAACTCTGAATGTTGTTTGCAAATGTGGTGGAACAATATTTATACTGGATTATATTTGTTAAGCTTCAAAGCAGTTGACAATGCTAACTTGTTTCAGAAGTAATTTAATCCACATACTTGGCTGGTTGGTTGAGCTCGCAAGCTTATTATTAGCAATTCATTCATGAACACTGATTTGTTACCATTATATATGCCACGTATTTCCTTAACTAAAATAAGCTTAAAGGGGATAAATTGAGAGGTTCTCTGCGAGATGTTATTTTGGGAAAACCAAAACAAACGCATGAAGAGATTAATCGTCCATTTGTGCAAGAAAGAGCACAAGAGTAGGAGCATCAATAAACACTAATTAATGGAATAGGGATTAAGCTAATCTTTATATTTAAAAAATGGGATGTGCAAATATCAAGATGTATACTATTATGTGGTTCTTACATCATAACTCAGTTTATTTTAGAAAAACAATTTTTAATAAAAGAAATTCGTGACAATGACAATAAATATCAATGATAGAAGATATATGAAAGACTTTACTTGCATGTGACTCCATACAGCGGGTACATTTGCAAGCGAGAGGGAGTATTTGGCCATAAACCGTGTAGCTTAATTAGCTTATGCACGATATGTATTAGGTCAATGGGACTCCCCTCAACAGGAGTCACTTAGCTTATGTGGGATGAACCTGAAGGGACCATAGGGCTCAGACAACATGCTGTTTGATTTGCTTCAAATGAAAATGAATCCGTTTACACCAAATAAACACAATAATGGTTACGAATTCAAGTCGCGGAGAGCATTCCATGGCCAACCATCTACCCACTTTATTGAGCTCCCCACGGCAAAAGTGATAGTCACTTCTTTCAGTAGTAGATATCCTGGATTTACCTAAAAATTCAAGTGACTTCATATTATTCACGCAATAAACTCTTCACAGTGTTGTTCAGTTAATCATGCACGATATCTAATACTTTCAATACTTTTAACTGTCCCTTTAAGCAATTTATGGGCTTAGTCGAAAGATGTGGAGCAAGCAACCATCAACAATCATCTTATTTCTAGTTGAAGTTATCAGATTATCTTAGTGGAACTAAAAACATGTTCAAATGTGCACCTTTTGCTGATATGATGGTAAGTTTAAAATAAAAAGCGAGTTTCTTATTTTCCACTGAAATGATACAAAACCTTCTATCCATTTTTGTTTTCTTGAACAGCGTGTCCAACAGGGATGATCTCGCTCACTCAGGTTAGGTACAACTAAAACACACACAAAACCACCATAAACTCAAAGCAGCTTAACACCAGCATCCTTGAGGGAATCAATAATCGCCTAAACCTTCCCATGATGCTTCCGTTCTCTCTTCAAGTCAACAGAAACAGCGGAAAGTCAAAGGTTTATTTGTGAGTTTAAAAGGAAGGGAAAGGAAAGATGCATGGAATGTAACTTTCTGATTGATGCCTCTGTTTTCAGGTCAATCGTAGAAGAGCAGAAATGAATAATTCAGTTAAAAGTTTTTAGTATGCTCAACAATACTGCCCTATGTTTCAAAATATCCAAGGGAAGCCTATGTTAATTATAGAGGTCTTGGTATAGGGATGAACCAAAAGAACAGCACAAGCTTTTCGAAGGCATCCACTTGGGATCACAGATATTTCAAGAATAACTTCATCAGGCTAGTAAAGGAGAAGGCTAAAGTTGATCCGTCCAATTTTTTTAGATATGAACAGAACGGGATGAGAATCTTTTATCTCCAAATAGTGTCCCTTTTTATATCCCTTATTATTGACACGTGAAAAATAAGTATTTATACATTTGGTGATTTTAAATTTTTAAATATATTTTGATTATTATCTTTATATGGGATAATAAATGATTGGGAAATCAAAAAAGGAAATACTATGTAAGGAGAAAAGATTTTCATCCAAGAAGAGTGTCCATTCATTGCCAATAGGCATGAAATGGAAGAAGGCAAGAAGAGGGGAAGATCAAAAGGTTACAACTTACAACAACTGTATTGCTAGAATGCTGGATCAATTGGACAAGTATGGTAAAATCTATTTACAAGTTAAATTATTAACAGAGGAAGAAATGAATATTGTTTTTTCATTTTCTGTTAGAGAAATAAAGATTCTTACATATATATTTTTGTTCCATGTTGGCTACCTTTTAAATAATTACACCTAAGTTTCCTTGCCATTTGTGTGCCAAGAAGGCGTGAGATCTTACATATATATTTATGTTTAGTTATAAGATAATTAATTTGGATTCATGTGAACTCAAAATATTTTGTGAAGTTTCGAGAATTTAAGACTTGTATTCACCAAAAAGAAATGATTTCTCTTGAAGTAATTCTAAATAAATATCTCCTGTTACAAATAAATGCCAATGTGATGGCTTGTTACTGAGCGTGGAACAAGTATTAACAAGTATTTTATATATACAATAACATAACATTAGCAATGGGGTATACTCCCGTTTGATATGACGTGCAATCTGCGTTTTGTAAGACACCATTCAATCGTTTCATTTAAATAGTCCAATTCATTAGAGAAGGATACGGGGAAAATCAGAAAAGAGAATATTTGCTAGCTTCAGCTTTAGCATAAATTGATGGTTCATTTTTACCCTTTTTTTTTTTTTTTGCCACGAAAAGTAGACATGAAACTTTTTAAATTTTAGCTCGTATCGATCTAAAATTATGAGGGCGATACATGACATAATAATCATACTTATTACAGAACACACCAATATCATGTATCTATTTAAAGCTTATAAGAAAAAAAGTTCAGAAAAGGACTCATAATTGCCTACATGAAATACTGTGGAGTTATGTGCAAGTGTAAAACAGATAATATAGCATTATGCCATTATTCCTAATTGCCTATCACGGAAATTTACGCAATTGAATCTCTTGAACTATGAGAATGTAGAAGTTAACCTACACTAACGAGGACATTGGCGGTGTTAAGTTACACTTGCACCAGAAAGGACAACGCACAGGTAGAGGGAGTTTTCTGCCATAAACTTGATACTCATTATCAAATTTAACAGAATGTTTTACACAAGATGAAGAGTTAACCCTCATTAACATTAATTTAGGAGCAAAATTAATTAGACAGTCAAAAGCATGAGCTCTTGAGATATTTTGTCTGATATCCTGAACTTGCTATGACCTTAACCAAGGAACAAATACAACTTTAGACACAATCAATTATCTACGTTTGGCATCAACCTTTGCAGGGGGAGGAACTGTTCCAAAAACGATATCCCATAGTGGTGAAGTGATCCCAAAGCCATAGTTCTGCATCCGATAGTGATGATTCAAGTGGTACTTCTGCAGAACAACGAAGTAAATATTTATGTCTTTTTTCTGGCTTACAAGATTAGGGTGGTTGTTATTTGTTAATACATCATGCAGAAAGGTGCAACATAACAAGAATATAAGATAATGTCATGTTAGGATACGAATGACACAAACAACAGGGAGTTCAGCACGGGAGTCTGTAGTCTTTCTCTGGAAGTGACACTTGTTTCCAAAGACAATGAGAGGATCCAAAATTCCAAATATCTTTTAGGTGTTGAGACAATAATTCTATCACGTATTGTGACCTATGTTTAAGAGACTAGCGCGTGTTAATAAAGTGAGAATGTCTCAACAATTACTGTATATGAATCTAGTCTCTTTAAATTTCTGACCAAATTGAATATTCATATACACAACAACAACAACTTTTGATCAACTAGCATGTGGCGAAGTACCTTAAGCTTTTTGGGTGCTTCAGTCTTTGGTTGACCATGGTGCAGGTAGTAATGGGTGCAATCATACATCACATATCCCAATAAAATACCTCCAAACACAGCAGGAGCAATTTGAGGACTGCATATAAGTTTCACTAAGCTCCAGATCTGGACAAGGCAGAGAAAAACATTAATATCAATTCAGGGCACCTCTTACTGCAATTTATTTGTGAAAACCATTGGTACAAGAAGAATCTCTAAGTCTCACCAATTTCAGCATATATGTAATGCACCATTTTATAGAAGTTAAAAAGTTTTCTGGCTCTTTGCAGAGGAAGGATACAATTATGTTACAGATGGCTGGAGGCTCTTTTCTGACTTGTGGAAAGCCATCTATGAAGCAGGCCTTTCTTTATTTTCGAAAGCTCTTACAACATGATGAGGGGTATATAAAGCTGTCCTAAAACTTTTTGTGGCAGGCTGGCAGGGACATAGGAAAATATCTCTTCACAAAATACTAGTGATAATTTCATGTTTAACTAGACCTTGTTAACAGTTCTCCTAGGAGAATATCCTTTCTACTACTCTTTCTTCTCTAATAAAAAGCTGTTCCCTTAAGATTATATGTTTTTTCCAAACAAAGGCAACTTTCTTCTTGCTACTGGTGGGCTTGGCTTAGAAAATGTATCGTTCTTGTTAGATAAGGGCATAATAAGGCTTATGAGTTCTTCAGGTTCATTTCATGAGCTTTCTTATCCTCTGCATTTGAAATTGGATATATATTTTTTCCTTTCTCATAATATTTCCTTTAATACAAGAAGTGCCACTGCCTACATTTAGAAGTAGAATACGTAGAACCTTCTTCCCAAATAGCAATTACTCAATACTAGTAATTTTAATTTAGTATAGCTGGAAAAACTGAAAAGAGAAGCTACTTTCTCAAGTAACTGGAAGCACCGTGGCAAATACTAAAAGAAGGGGGAAAAAAAAAAGAACTTGCCATAATTATTTTTGTGAGGCAATGCAGATGCAAAATGAATTATAAAGTATAACATGGTAGAAAAATATATACCGGTATTGCTAACAAAGCGGCTGCTGCAGGGGGGAAAACAAGTCTCAGGTGATCCATTGGGTGCTTATGGTGGCAGCCATGGAGAAGATAATGTGCAGTATTTCCCCTAAAACAACATCAAACCAATCCAAACAAATGAATGAGGTTGTGTGCAATACTAGTGTCGTCAATTTTAGTCATATATTTTAATGCTACTGCCAATGCAGAAAATAATACATATTTGAGTGTATTATTCATTATATGTTTTCAATTCTCATGACCATTTTTATTTGAATGCTGGAAGTGTTGTATAAAAGAGGGAAAGGAGGGGAAGAGGTAGATTCTAACCAGTAGCTGGTTGTTTTGACATGGAAAAGGAAACGGTGCAAGAGGTATTCGGCGAGTGTCCAAAAGAAAATGCCAATAAAGACCAAGAGAGCTACATGAGAAGAAGGGAGGCCGGTTTTTACAGAGTTAGAAATGAAGCAAGAAGCAACTGGCACCCAAACAATTGGAATCGCCCACCACCTAGTGCGTGTAAAGAACTGTTCCAATACAATGCAGCAAGCAACCAGACCAGTCAACAATGTGTATGCCACAAAGCTATACATCACTTTAGAGCTGAAATTGCTTCGATTTATCTATCAATTACAATAATGTTAGAGGAAAGGAAATATGTATATATGGTACCTCCAAGATACTGCTTTGAAAGAAACGAGGGCCTTCCTTGCTTACAATTGGATCGTGAACCCACTCGTCATAAGCTTCTCCAAGATGCCCCACCTGGAAGGAGAACATTAATTAATTAATTAATTGATGTATGTATGTATGAGTCAAATACACAGATAACATTACATGATGCATGCGATGAACATGAATGATGGGATTGTAAATGGTACCTGGAAAACCAGGGGCTTGTTCAAATCAACAACAAAGTTCTTTGCAACCATCTTACTTATCTCTGCAGATCAAAACAGAAATCAGAGTTAGTGGTAAGATTGACTCGACAGATCTGGAAATTGCAAGGGGAAAAGGGGGGAGAGGTGAATGAAACAAACCGATGAGAATGCAGTGAGATGGGAATACGGAAGAATGATGTTGAGCCGAGGAGGTGGAGGTGCTCCCTCTTCGCGCGTGGAAGGGTGCGAGAGGGAGTATCTGTGAATGGGAATGAGAATGTAGCTCGATGCCAAAATGGAATGGGGTGAGTACTTTAGGAGGGGAGGATTGAAGAAGTGCCAATTGTGGACCTCCATTTCCGATCACAACTTGTGCCTATTTCCATTCTATTCTATTCCAAGTTCCAACCTGTAACCCCTTAAACGCCGTTCCTCAGAATAGAAAACAAAACACACCACGGAGGACAGCACAGCCACAGAGAGGGCTTAGTTTGGATTTGGCTCCCTCTCACCGCCCTCACACTTGGATTTGGTCAAGCAATCGTGGCTTTGGACCTCATCATTGTTTATTAACGTTAAAGTAATGATACCATGCAACAAAGTTTTAACTTTTCATACTAAAATCCCAATTTATTTCCTCATGCTTACAGTGATCCCTCAAATTTCACACTTCTCTCTTCTCATGGCTCTCTTCTATGTAGAAAATTTTTAATTTTAGATTGTTATTTATTCTTTGTAAAGAGTAAGATAAGTTATAATCTATTATAAAAATTAATAATACATGTAAATAAGTTAACAAAATATATAAAAATTTTAATTAACAGTTTATATGACAATTTGAAGAAGAAACTAACTTACCTTAGTTATGAAATTCAAGGGATCACAATAAAAATTACTAAATCTGATAAATTAATTTATCCCGAATTAAATTGGGTTTCACTATAATTTTTATGTCTAGGGGCCAGGCTAATCTATGATGGTTACGACCATCTTCTTTTTTGTTCCCTTTCCCCGACATTTGATTGCATAAAATAGGGCCTATTCACTTGTGGCCAGCCCAAGCCCACTCTAGGCATTTTTATCATTGAAAATAAAGCCTGAAAATCTGAGCCTGAGTAATGAATAATAGTTTGCAAAGTTTTTTGGTCGCTCTATTTTACCGTAACAAAGCAGAGCATTTTTCTTTTCTACGCTATCTTTCGGTAGGTTAACTTGACTTAATTGGTAATTAACGAAATATACAAATGAATTATCAAATTAATAACATATTACCAACTCATCAGATATCAATTAGTTTGAGCTCAGCACCAAGAAAAGAAAGTCTGGAGGTTACAAACTTGCAAAATAGTAAGACTCGCCCATATAATCAAAAGAATGTGCTAGTATTCACTATCGTTTGTGTATATAAATTTACACCTCGAAATACAACGCATCATGTTGGATTGATTCCCAACAAATGGTCGGAGTTCTATCACACTGCTGAGCCTTGCATGAAACTTTACCACTTGTGTTGTGTAACTCTATTTTCAGAGAGATCGAGAAGAAAAACAGAAGAAACAAAAGTAAAATTAGGCATGGAGAACTTCCATTCACCGAAAACCCTCCAGGGTTCTGTCATGATTTTGGAATAGAACATTTGATCGAGGCACTTTCTGTGATTTCCCTTGCGCTGCAACTATCTTTAGCACGACACACCACGTCATTGTAAGTATCAGTGCTGGCAAACGACCCACTACAAGCCCAGCAAGTGGAATCATCACAAATAGAATAATTATGTACCCTGAATTCGCAACTCCATCAATTCTATTATCTTCAGAAATCACAGCTACCTCCCCCACCTTTGCCAAACAAGTGATTCCATGATCAACCCCGTCCTCCCTTTTACACTCCAGTTCCTCATCTTTTCCAACATCTCCTTGCTCATCTGCTATTGATATATCTTCTTTGCCACAACATGGAGACTCAGCTTCGCTCTCTTTACTTTCAATTTCCCTTTTCTCTTTCTTAGAGGTTCTCAGCTTTTTGGGCACAAGTTTCTGTATCATCTTGGATTTAAACCTAACACTACCTTTCTTTTCACATTGGGAAATTTCACACGAATCCAAAACCTTCCCATTTGAACCCTCCAGCATTTGAGGACAACCCAATTTCTTGTCTCCATTGATCCCACAATCCAATAATCCACCAGGACCAACAACGAGACATTTCTCTTCACGACAAGCACCAACCTCACTCTTGGTTTCGACAACCTCAATTTCGTCGAAGGACAATGAATTAGAGCTACACTCATCACCACCAACAGCCAATTCAGACAAAACAACGTTCTCACCCTCAACAACATCTGGTACTTCAGATTCAGACCCATTACAATCCCTCTTTGTCTTCATCAACCGAAGCTGCCAGAAGAACCAAACACAATTAGAAACCCTTCGTGTCAAAGGCTCGATTATCCTCATGTTTGCATCGGAACAAGGTCCCAAACACGAAAAGAAACGCTCCCCCGCGTATTCAAGAAGCAAGAGCGCAAATGCTGACATGGTGATACCGACAGTAAGCTTCTCCACGCCAGCGATCAAGACGACCGCCACAAACATCTTCAAGAACGCAACAAGAACCGATTTTGAACCCGACCCACAATCGCATTCGCTGACCCGACTAACCACAGGACCCGGACCCGAACCCTCAGCCCCACCGTCATCTCCACCATTAACGTTCGCCGTGGCTAACGGCGTCACGCTCGGAGCCTTGGCGAGAACCACCGTGGAATCACTGGAACCAGATGTCCCCGTTAACGGAGGAGAGGCCGGAGATATCGTCGGTGGTGTCGGATCAGAGAATTGCGGTTGAAGCGGTTTCTTGGACTTGGAGTTGTTGGGTTTTGTGAAGCGGCTTCGGTTCTTGACAAAGAGGTCGATGAGGGAGGTAGGGAAGCCAGTCTCGACAACAAGGGAGCCACCGTGTTTTGGGGACTGAAGATCGGCGACCATTCGGGATATTCTGGTTACTCTGTTTTTCTTCTTCTTCCATGGAAACGGCATCGTTCAGATTCGTTTCTTTTCTTTCTTTTTTCTTTTTCGTTTCTTTTTGGGTTCCCTTGGAAGAGAAAGAAAAGGGGAAGAAGGAAAAAAGACGGGTTGGATAGGGAAGAGAGAGAGGAAGTAATGAAT
The DNA here is from genome assembly GCA_031216125.1 of Dalbergia cochinchinensis. Taxonomy (NCBI): domain Eukaryota; kingdom Viridiplantae; phylum Streptophyta; class Magnoliopsida; order Fabales; family Fabaceae; genus Dalbergia; species Dalbergia cochinchinensis. The sequence continues at coordinate 46,372,974 of CM062370.1, forward strand.
GAAAGCAGGTTAGGAAGTGAAGATGGTTTTATAGTGTGAAAGGAACTGAAGTGGAAGGAGACAGCGAGAAAGGGATTGGAAAGAGAGTGAGGAAAGAGAGCGGAAAAAGAGGGAGACGAGGCAGGTTGAAGAAGTAAGGCGTGGGTGTGAGGATGGAGTTGGTGTGTGCGCTGAATTCAATCCCCGCGGTTACTGTGGCGTGCGTTGCCTTATTTATTTATCCACTTGTTGCACTATTAATGCTTCATTTATAATTGGCACTAACCACGATTACCTTGTGATTTGGCCCAACAGAGCACCCTGTACTCTTGACGCTACTCTGCACACGACTTGTTTGTATCTCATTATTTTGATTAAGAAGTATGTTTATTGAAAAATATCTTTTGTGTTTTTAGCCTATTTAAATTAATTTTTAGTAAAAAAGAATAATCTGAAAAAACTAGAAGAAAATCTTTATCATGAAACTGTAAATTTTATCTTCTATAAAATGATATTTTTATGACATAAAAGATATATTTAAGAGATTTTTCAACATTGCATCCGAATGTGAATTAATTTTACGTTCAAACATAATATAATTTTTACCATTTCAAAATATCTTATGTAAAAAATCAATAAAAAAGTTACATTCTTCTTAAAACCCATCCAAACCATCCCACAATGTTATTAAAAAAAAAACTTTAATTTTAATGCTTCCAATTACATACTTATATTATAAGACTTTCAAGTTCTAACTTGGATTTGGGCATTTGGCTGTTTAATGACGTTAAGATCATGAATATGAGTCCCACACGTTGAAGATGTCAAGTTTGAGGGAAATAAAATGAGATCAATTATATACGAATATAGATACATACATGCATTTGTATGTCGAGACAAAATCATGGATAGAATTTGGCATACAGAGACATCACATTTCAAATTTGTTTCTACACTGAGAGCGACTTGCTTGTTGCTACACTAGCCACCTAACCCAACGCGTTCGTTTTCAATCTTAATAATGTGAACTTTGTCATTGTTCTCCATTTTAATTGGCTGCGACTAAGAAAAATCGAGGTTATATTTTCGAAACTTTAGGGAAAAAAAAAAGGATGGGCCATACACACATTATATAATGAAAAATGTTATTTGTACTCATAGGATATAGGATACTGTGTTGACTCATACCTCATTTACTATTGAATGAGATGTGTACTTTATTTAAATGGAGTTCACATCTCATCTAATGGTAGATGAGACGTGTGTCAGTATGGTGTCTCACACCTCATGAATATAAATAAAACAACTCTGCTATGATATATCAAAAAACTGGCGCCTTGCTATACTAGATTAACAGCTAAAGATGTATGTATACTCTTTCTATTTTCACTGGCCGCTCGCTGATATGTATCAGTGACCGACTCTATTATTCTTCCCACTACGTATTGAGCACAATGTGCTGCCATAATAACTAGTATGAAGCAGATAAATTCTTCATGGGACCCATTTCCAATGTAGATCAAATTTCACGCATATAATGGAGGCTTTGTATGCATGCTTTTACAAGAAAAGATGATTAAAAAAAGGGTGCACTTTAGCCTTTTGGAGGGACCGAGAAGTGGGCAAAGAAGCAGAGGGAGAAGTTAACTAGTTAACCTTGGTGCTTGCAAAGGCTCTGTGATTATGGATTTATGGCACCGTGTGTGGGTGACTGGCTACAGTGGGGTAGGTACGGTGCCCTGGGCAGGCACGCATTTGGTGTACCTTTGAACACAAAAAACGTTTTAAGACGGAAAAACCATACCAAAAATAAATTGGTGGTCTCCTAAATTTTTTTAACCTTCTGCTTGATTTAAACAAATATAAGTATATAACAAAGAAATTGAGGTGGGATGAGAAGTGAAAATAATTAGGGAAATTCTAAATGAGAAGCACGTGGCATCATGTGGCGTTGGGTTCATGATTTACACATCGGCCTCGCGCATTGGTGAAATGTTTATCTTGTGATGTCTACCCGGTTGGTAACCTTTCTTGTCTATGTCTGGCGATTTTTTGGTTTTTAACCGTATTTTAAATTTGTCTCAATGCGGATGCATATAGTTCTCAATTCTTGTCCGGAAAATTATGTGCTTACTCCACTCTTTTTATTATTATTATTATTATTTACAAACTTAAGCTTTTGTTTTCGGTGAACAAACTTGAGCTTTGGAGAATCTTGGAAGGCAGTAGGCAGCCAACCACTGTGATGGGGATGAAGACCCAACGTCCAATCATTGGAATGAAAACCTACCCCCGTCTCCGACTATGGTTCATATAATGGTATGCATTTTTTGTCTTTGGTCTTTGTATAGTGGTATGCTTTGACGTTTGAACTCGGACTCCAACTTTGTTTTTGTCAACAGACTCCAACCGTCTTCTCTTAAACTTTCAGGTCGTCACTTCTAAGCTCTGGGGCAAAAAGGCCGAAAACCACTTATAAGGGCCCAAGCCTACTAAAAGTTCTCTTATATAAGGGTGCCACTACTCCGTTTTACTTTCTCCCTCTGCACACTCCTCTCCTTCTACACTCTTTATATTGAGCTCAATCTAGGTTTTTATCCATTTCGTAGGGTCCCCACCGCTGCCTTTCCCCTCAGAAGCTTGGACGACCCCATGTGATTGTCTTCAATCGCACTCACAAACCTCAAATGTACATTTTTTTTTTATAATTTTTTTACCTAGAAAAAGAATAAATGTCATTTGAAAAGCATGGAACTTGACTCTTTTTTCCCGAGTCAAAACCACTGAATTCCTAGGATCGGAGGCAAGGCAATTTCTCTTCAAGTTGGATAGGAGCATTAACGCTACTCTGCCTAACAAATTTTAATGCAACTACGCATTCAGATTAATTTTGATATTCTTTTAATATAAAACATTTACCCATCCAATAGTATATTTTCATATTATCAAACATGATTAACTCGGATATGCCACAATTTTTTTTATTTATTTTTTTATAGCAATTGATACAGGGAAGAAAAAGAGCAAGGAACAGAAGAAACCCAGCACTAATTGGTCAGATTATCTGTTGCAGCTAGCTTGTCCGTGAAATCAGCGCAGCAATTCGCCGAACGAGGGATATAGCGAAGAGAAACATCCCAATCATTACTAAGTAAGCTCGCAGTCTCCTGCAAAAGCTGAAGTAAAGCTGGAGCCTTAAACGTCAGAGATGAGGAGATGAAGACATGCGCTCCTCTGCAATTAGACTCACAAATAGTCCGACACCAACCCGTCCTCCAAGCGAAAAGAAGACCCTCCTTAATTGCAAAAGCTCCAGCCAAGTCACACCCATAGATTGGGCTGAACAAGTGAACCCAGAAATCCACCTACCAGAAGCATCTCTGACCACTCCCCCATAGCCACTGCCAAAATTAGGAATCGTACTAGCGTCAGCGTTCAGCTTAACAACCTCACTGGGCGGAGGGTGCCAAGTCACGGTGGTAGAATCAGCGCAAGTAAAAGCCAAAGGTTGGTTCCAAGATCAGATAAAGTCCATACAAGACTGCCAAAGATGAAAGACAGTCTTGCTTGTCTCCCATCTCTCATTATTAAGCACCTCCAGGATCCGCGTCCTCCATATCCCCCACATAGTGGCAACGCTGAGAATCCGGTGAGCACTCCAAAGATGATAGCAAACCAACCATCAAAAGAACCAGGATTCTGAACATGTGTATCCCCCAATTTGGATGGTTGTGTAGATTAAAAAAAAATTATTAAATAATAAAAAAAATTATCCCATCAATACGTTGCAATTAAGTTTTAATTAAGGAAAAGTAATTTTAAGGAAATTAATTCTACTTCTGAAAAAATATTATCAGATCATAAACAGTTCTAGTAAGGAATTTAGCTTAAATTATAAAAAATAAAAATTATATATTACTTTTATAATATAACAATTTATTGTCAATTTATTAATCATATAAATATTTTGCACTTATGTAAAAGAATACACACTAATAATAATCACACCAAAAGAAAAAATATATACTAATAATATATTTTCTGGTTTGAGCGAGACAAACGAATAATATTATGATGCCGATTATATGTGATTTTTTTAACTTTAATAGTAAGTGTTTGCTTCTCAAATGACTTCGGAATGTTCTGAGTGCCCCCTCCAACTTTGTGGATCATTTTCCCTTCGCTCAAAGCAACATGCTGAATTAAAATTTAAATGACAAAGCCACGAGTACGATTTCTTGCTTGTTTATCTAAATGCCAACCAATCATAATCAACATACCAAGAAAAGAGGGCAAAAAGGTAGTAAAAAAAAAAAAAGGGAACTGCCAGCTTCGATATATATAATCATCTACCTAGTAAAACATCCATGACTTATTAACATAAGCATTCTCAGCAAAACCCAGAATATACAGTGACCCTCAATCCATACAACACCACATTAACAATAATAAGTCAATGTATTTTTGACTGCTCCACAATTTAAACTCGCTCAAAGCCATCCATATTGCAATTTGAAACAATCATGATGATAACTCACAAAGACGCCTCAAGCACCAACCTCCTCTTCCTCCTCCTCCTCCTCATATTCCTCATCATCAACAGTAGCATCCTGGTATTGCTGGTACTCTGCCACTAGGTCATTCATGTTACTCTCAGCCTCAGTGAACTCCATTTCATCCATTCCCTCACCAGTGTACCAATGCAAGAAAGCCTTGCGCCTGAACATTGCTGTGAACTGCTCACTAACTCTCCTGAACATCTCCTGAATCGATGTTGAATTACCAATGAAGGTGGATGCCATCTTAAGTCCCTTGGGTGGGATATCACACACGCTAGACTTGACATTATTAGGGATCCACTCAACAAAGTAAGAAGAGTTCTTGTTTTGCACATTTATCATCTGCTCGTCCACTTCCTTGGTGCTCATCTTACCACGGAACATGGCTGAAGCAGTCAAATAACGACCATGGCGTGGATCTGCAGCACACATCATGTTCTTAGCATCCCACATCTGCTGAGTCAATTCAGGCACAGTCAAGTTGCGATACTGCTGGGAACCTCTTGATGTTAAGGGTGCAAACCCAACCATAAAGAAATGGAGACGAGGGAATGGGATAAGATTGACGGCAAGCTTTCGAAGATCAGAGTTCAGCTGCCCAGGGAAACGTAGACAACAAGTAACTCCACTCATGGTAGCAGAAATTAGATGGTTAAGGTCACCAACTGCAATTAAAAAAAAAAGGAAAAGGAAATGAAAAAGGGATATACATTATGCATTCAATTTGGAGAAAGTGACTTAAAACCAAATGATTGCAGAAGTTCAACAACCATAACCATCAGTTATGGCCTATGAGTGACACACAAAACCTAAACGCACTTGAATCCTCCCACCAACATAATGATAATAAAATCATGATTTAAAATTCAGGATTGAAAAGTCAACGGTAATGACATCGTTATAGTAATCATGAGTTAACACTGAAATTTTACCTCTAGCCAAAAAATTATACCATCATTACCACCAACAATAGCAGAAACAACAATAATAATAATAACCACTACAACAACAATGATAATCACAAGCTGCACTATCTGCACTAAAATGCAAATAGAAACTTACAAGTTGGTGTAGCAAGCTTCAAGGTGCGGAAGCAGATATCATAGAGAGCCTCATTGTCCAAGACCATGCATTCATCAGCATTTTCAACAAGCTGATGAACAGAAAGCGTGGCATTGTATGGCTCTACAACTGTGTCGGATACCTTAGGAGAAGGAAATACAGAAAATGTCAACATCATACGATCTGGATACTCTTCTCGAATCTTTGAGATGAGAAGTGTTCCCATGCCTGAGCCAGTGCCACCTCCCAAAGATTGGCAGACCTGAAATCCTGTTCATATATTCAAAATATAAACCAACTGCTTAGCCACAACAAAAGCCAAAAATAACTCAAAGGGGAGAAAATTTTGACAGATATGTAAGCAGTCCAATAAGGTACAAATCATATAGTTTTCAGTTTTTACAGGGCCAATGTTGTCAAATGTTTAAATTAAATTTCTGGAAATCACTATTTTAGATGATGATGATAACAAACAAAAGCTCAAATCTAATGAACACATCAAAAGTATTTGATAAACATACGATTCATATCAAGTACTGCAACATACTTCTAGTTTTTCAATTTCCCTGCCTATATATCAGGTACCATATAATCATATGCCCTAAATTGCAAAGAAGCTGAATGATGTCACAAGCAGGTTACCATGCATGCCAGGTAGAAAGATACAAACAGTTTCTAGCTAGAGTACCAATGCTATTTGAGAGTACACAATAAATACAGAAAAATATCTTCCAAAGTCACAAACAAGTCTATGTCATGGTAAATAAAAGGCATATTCATCATTCTTATGAAGGAGAGCCCACTGAATAATGGCAAGATTGAGACACCAATTCGAGACTAACAACAATAAAATTGCTAAAATCACAGGCATCAATTTTTTTGCCCGAACTTGAAAGAAATTGACCAACAGAATCCAATGAACAGCTTATATCCAATCCAATGCTCATATACACTAAAAAAAAAAACCTTAAAACGAGGCCCTGAATTACATTAAAAAAAGTATACAAAACAACAATTCGCTCTTTAACAATATCAAAACAAATCACAAGAATACAATAAATCCAATTCCAACACAGATATAACAAAAGAAGCGTAACCTAATTGCAACAACAAAAAAATAAAAATAAAAAACAAAAACAAAAGAAAGAAATCGATGATTGGGAATAAATACATAGATACCTTGCAAGCAATCGCAATTCTCGGCCTCCTTCCTAACAACATCCAAGACGGAGTCGATGAGCTCGGCTCCTTCGGTGTAGTGACCTTTCGCCCAGTTGTTTCCGGCGCCGGACTGCCCGAAGACGAAGTTATCGGGGCGGAAGATCTGGCCGAACAGACCGGATCTGACAGAATCCATGGTTCCGGGCTCGAGATCCATGAGAACGGCGCGTGGGACGTACCTTCCACCGCTGGCCTCGTTGTAGTAGACATTGATGCGCTCGAGCTGGAGCTCGGAGTCGCCGCTGTACTTGCCGGAGTGGTCGATGCCGTGCTCGTCGCAGATCACCTCCCAGAACTTCGCCCCGATCTGGTTCCCGCACTGCCCTCCCTGGATGTGCAGGATTTCTCTCATTTTCTCGCGAAAGTGACGGAAAATCGAGAGAGAGAGAGAGAGAGAGTGTGTGTGTGTGTGTGATAGAGAGAGAGAGAGAGGGAAAATTATTAAAAAGTAATAATGGAACAGAGGAGGAGGTGATTTTTGCGGTTTGAGGGAGGGAGGGTACGTAGAACGGAATTTTAAAGGCGTGGTTGGGGGTGTAATTTTGGCATGGTTTTGAGGGTTATTTTGTGAGGCGGGGTGAGGACCGAGGAGTGAGGACCAATGGTGGCTCTTTGTTTTTGCGGTTATGTTCTGATACGGAATCATTCGATGGCGAGCTGTGTCGTGTTGTGTGGGGGCTGTGGAGGGCCACCCAATCTTGGCACACTCTCTCTGTCTCGGTCAGTTGCTCTTTTTTTTCTTTCTTTTTCTTTTATTTTAATTTCCCTTGCTTTTTTCTTCTGAAAATATCAAACCGACAAAAATAGTTTGATAGATTTATATTTTACCGATTAATAACCCTTACACTATAGACTTCTAGAATAAATCTTAAAATTAATTAAAGACCAGCCGATGGTTAGTCCATCGCCCAATTATTAATTTCTTTTCTAAATCTTCCATAGTTGGTCACAGTCAAAGATAGTTCATTGCACTACAGATAACGCCGGGTTTTGTAATTTTTTTTTTGGGGAAACATGTATTAATCTTTTTTAAATTTGAGTTGGACCAGCCAAACCCAAAAATATGTTGCTTGCCCGAACCTGTCAGACTGATTAGGATCTGCGACCCAAAAAAAATAAAAAGAGACCGATTAGGATAAACAGCACGGACACATCAATTTGATAGTATATCTATATATCAGATACATATTGAATATTGACATTTATATGATACCTACATGATATGTATTGGACATACGTCCATATGTATCCAATTAAAAAATAATTTTTTTTGAGCTCAGATATAGGTAGACACTGTTTTAATTTATTGTGAACACGTTTTGGACATACTACTGACATGCTTAAGTTTTTTTTTTTCAAATTTTTAAAATCAACATGAGTCTAAAATGAACTCTAGTTATTTAGTTGGACATGTGCTGTTGAGTTATTTTATTTTGAAAATTTTTTAGTTGATCACAAAAAAATAAAAAGAAGAATTAATTAGATAAAAAATTATACAAACATGATAAAAAATTCAAACCAAAAAAGATTAAAAAAATCATATAATAAAATAAAAAAATTATATATATATATATATGTCGTATCCGTATTCTATAATTTTTCGAGTTTAGTGTATCTCCGTGTCTGTATCTACATCGTGTCCTGTGTTCGTATCAGTGTCTGTACTTCATAGGAATAAACTATTCAAGTAAATAATAAGAAGTGCCCTTGAAATTTGAAGAAAAAACACTTCACTTCATTCTTGTTCCAACATAACACTCCATCTCAAATATGTGATGAATGTCAATAATAACTTTATTAACTAATTTTTATTATTAAAAAAGAGTAAAATATAACTAATATTTAAAATATTTATTATTTTTAATAAAATACCATTTTATTACTGCTTATATACATATATTATTTTCACAAAGTAAAATATATGTTGGTTGTAATAAAATAAAAAATAATATATTTATATATTCAATTTAATTTTTAAAATTTTATCATATCAAGAGAATAAATTATTAATAATAGTAATAAATTATAATAATTATTTTTTAAAAATAAAATTATGTATTTTCTAAGATTTTTTATTTTAGAATATTAATATTTATAAAAATAAAAATTATCTATTAATATCATATATAAACATAAATTACAAATAACATAGCAAGAAGAATTACTGTAAAAAATATATATTAATATTTTAAAACTAGTAGTTGAGAAATATATATTTTTATTTTTACAAAAATAATTATGATAAATTATTATTATTAATAAAAATAATTAATGAGTTTAATTTTATTATACTAATAGTATAATTATTTTTACAAGTTATCCAATTATATATTATCACATCTGTATAACAAATTTATTCTTATCTTATTATTTCAAAAGTCATACATTTAAGAGAATTTGATTAGATAAAACTATAAAAATATTACACTATAAATGAATTTAATTCAAAACCATTATTAATGGTTCTAATAATTTATAATAATTATTTTTGTAAAAAAATGTATTTTTTCAATATTAATTTTACAATATCTATAAATATATATATATAATAGTAAAATCACAAGATTCTTATTGTTATGTTATATGTGATTTATCTTTACATATGATATTAGGACATAATTTTTTTTATGCACACCAATAATTTAAAATTAAAAACTAGAAAATACTTAATTTTTATTTTTATAAAATAATTATTACACTTTATTGTTATTATTATTAATTTATTCTCTTAATCTAGTAAAATTTTAAAAATGAAATTTAATATATAAAATATAATTTTTTATTTTATTATAAGCCAGATGTATTTTATTTTGTAAAAATAATATATAAATATTAATAAAGGATATTTTGTTTTAAAAATTAATAAATATTAGTTATATTTTACCTTTTGTAATAATAAAAAATTTATTAATAGAATTATTAGTATCATATCCATTAAATATTTAAAATAAAATATCATATTAAAATAAGAATAGAATAAAATATTTTTTCTTTAAATCTCAAAATATTTCTTATTAATTAACCAAATTATTACATTACCAGCCCATCTTAGGACTGACAACTGTGTGTTTGTTACATGTCATGCCAGCTCATTAGTAGCAGTACCAGGGCGGAGGTGGCTTTGGGGATGCTGATATGCACGCCAATGCCATGGCATCCCAACTTCTATCAATTTTTTATGGGTAGACTGTTGTCTTTGTTTAATCTGAAGCTCGTAGTATACTGTGACACTAAAAAAAATATGTGGTGCTTCATTAATATTTAATTATGGCTTTTCAAATTTGTATCTCTCTTCGACCAGTGCCACTCGTGGTCCCATATTTTTTGAAGGAATAAAAAATGCCCAGGCCTGATTACCGACATCAATCGCATCACGAATGGGATACCATTTGTCCTCTCTGGATCCGTTGCTCCCTTCTTTTATTGTTTTTATTTTCTTCTAAAAATATCAAAGAGGGAGAATAGAAACAGAATGCAACAAAAGAAAAGTATAATAAGATTATAGTTTAATGATTACTAATCCTTACGCTATACACTTTGTGCTTGTTTCCATGAACATGCCGGCTCGGGACAACAACCGAAAAAATAGGAGTGCGGAAGGGAGGAATTTTATGATGCACCACATATAATTAATACATGGGTGGACATTCAAATTTTGGCTATTAAATAACATGATGTGTGATGCTTTATACTTGGTAAGGACCATTGCATAATTGACGAAAATTAGCAATGATTCCATTAAAGCATGCAAATTGCCAAAAGTTATCAGTCATATTAATGCTGCTAGTCTTTTGGCCCCTGTATCCACGGATGAGGTGACAAGAGTCGTCATAACTATGCATTCTTATAAGACACTAGGCCTGATGGCTTTCAATCTATCTTCTTTAAGCAAAACTGGCATGTGACGCATTCTGAGGTCCTTATACCAGTTCATGAGGCTTTTGCTACAGAGTGGTTTGACTCGGGCCTGGCTGAAACTCTCCTTGTGTTGATTCCTACGGTAGAGTACCCTACCCATACAAGGACTTTCGTCCGATAAGCCTTTGCAATGTGATACTCAAAATAATCACTAAGGTATTGGTAAATCGGATTAGGCCTCTCCTTGAGTACCTTGTTGGTCCTTTTCAAGGTAGTTTTATTCCAGGTAGAGGGACAACAGACAATATTATTTTGGCCCAGGAACAAAAAAGGGGGTAGTGGCTTTTAAAGTGGATTTAGAGAAGGCCTATGATAAGGTGGAGTGGAACTTTTAGAGGCAACACTGGAGGATTTCGGTTTTTCCCAAGTTATATATTATTCGATTGATTATGCATTGTGTTTTTTCATCCTAATTGTCTGTATTATGGAATGGATGGTGACTTGGCCTTTTTAAGCTTTCTAGGGGGTTAAGAGAAGGGGATCTCATGTCCTTTTATTTATTTGTTCCATGCATGGAAAAGTTATCAGCTATGATTCAAGAGGCGGTGGGTACTGGCACATGGAAGCCTACTCATATATCTAGGGGAGGGCCAGGTACTTCTCATTTATTCTTTGCTGATGATGTGCTCCTTTTTTGTAATAGGAAAAAGTCTCAAGTTCGGGATATTATGGATATTATGCGAAAATTTTGCATTATGTCTAGATTAAAAGTGAATTTTGATAAATCGAGAGTTACGGCCTCACGGCTAATGCCCAGTAGGAGGAAAGATGCTTTGTCACGACTAACTTTGGCTAGATTTACGAGCAATTTGGGAAGTTACTTGAGTGTTCTTATCCTTCAGGGACGTGTAACTAAAGTTGCTTTCCATACTCTTCTTGAGAAGGTGGAGAAACGGTTGGCTTCTTAGCAAAAATGTTTACTCAATAAGGCAAGGCGCCTTTGACTAGCCAAGTCTATGCTGATATCTCTTCTTGTCTACACTAATGTAGTCATTGTAGCTACTGGAGGGGGTGCGTAATTAGATTGATAGAATTGTGAGGGAATTTCTTTGGGGTAATCAGCGAAACCGCCGTGATTTTCATCATGTTGCTTGGTAAGTAGTAACTCAACAAAAAGGTTGTGAGGGCCTTGGAATAAGGGGAGCTCGTAATATGAATATGGCATTACTTGGAAAGCTGGTGTGGCTCATTGAAAATAATTCATCAAAGGTTTAGGTTCAAGTCTTAAGGGTAAAATACCTTAATCATGGCTCAGTCTTCCACCCCATGACATCTGGGTCGTGTTCACATATAAGGAGGGGGATTGGCAAAGTTGCTGGGAGGTTAAGGGATGGATTTTATTTCTCTTAGTTCAGAGAATGTCTCCTTATGGTATGATAGTTAGTTAAATGGAGAGTAGGTGGTTACTATGGTAGACTATTTTCATATTTCAGATTCAAAACTTTGTATAAGTGACCTTTGGTAGGATGGTCAATGGCACTTTGATATCATGAATACTCCTTTAAATAGCTGAAGAAGCCCATTGCTTTTTGGCAGAGCATTCTTTACCACGTTGGGGTGAGTGTGATGCAGCCTAGCACTAGTTTGGGCAGGAAAACGATAAATATTCAATTGCTAGTAGTTATCGATGGTTACTTCATGATTGTGCTTCTGAAGAGGTTGGAGGGTATTGGATGTGGATTTGGAAATTGCTAGTTCCTAAGAAGTTCAAGTTTTTGATTTGGCAGCTATATCACTCCACTTTCCCTACTGTCAAATTTAGGTTTAATAGGTGTATTGCCCTTTCACCAGATTCTGTGTGATGTGGACTTAGGGAGGAAGATCTTTTGCATTGCCTCCGTGATTGTTGTCATTCCCACCTTGTTTGGTTTGAATTGGTCTTTGGTCATGATCTACACTTCTTCACTCTTCCTTTGCTTGATTGGGTTAATGCGCATTTGAGATTTTCCTTTAATCTATCCTTTACAGTTACATTATGGTGAGTTTGGTGTTGGCGTAATTAACAGACTTTTCAGCCATCCTTGTGGAGGATGGATAATGTGTTAGCCTTCCTAGTTGTGGACATCCACTCTATCCAAACACACTTGTCTTCTACTCAGCATCGTCTTATGGTTCCGCTTGTGGTATGCGGGGCTCGGCACAGGAGGAAGAAGTAAAGTTGAACACTGATGGTAGCCGTGGTTGAGTTGCTAATACTACACGTGTAGGGATTAGCGGGGTCTTGTACGACTCCAATGAGACTTAGAATGATGGATTCTCTGGTTTCCTTGGGGAACATTCTATTTTATTTGTAAAGCTTATAGTGATCAGAGTTGGTCTTGCTAAAATGTGGGAAAAAGCTATCGCCTAGTGTGGTATGAAAGTAACTCACTTCATGCTGTCACTTTACTTACATCCAACTCTTATACCAAGCATCATACTTGTGCTGTTCTCACGAAGGTTTCTCATCTCTTCGCAAGGGACTGGATTGTGTGCTTGTCTCATGGGGTTCGCGAGATCAATTCATATGCTGATGGAATGGCTATTGGGTAGTACCAGTGATGATCAAGTTAGGTTTTGGCAAACTTCCCCTCTCATTTTATTGCCTCACCTTTGCGAGAATGCTTTAGGGAGTAAGTATTTGCAAGGTTAGCGCCTGTTGGCTTTCTTTGCTTATTTGTCTTTCATCTATAACAAAAAAACATTGCCAAGAGGACGTGAAAACTGTACAAATACATTGTTTGAACCTAAAGGAAAGTTTGGCGCACACTCATTTAGATGCCAGACTGGATCGCACCAAATACAAGTATGAAATTTGATCTCACAAGACAAGCAACATAACTCCTTCAACGTTGGAACTTCACTTGATCTTTCTGAGAGTGTTTACATAGGTATAACTTGACAAAGTTACAAAAAGCTGGCGAAACCTGCACAAATGGAATTAATTTCTAGTTCGAGAAAATGATTTGAGACGACGTCAATAGAAATATCCAAATATCTATAAAGTATCAACACAAGATTTCGATGTCGTGTCTACAGGCCAAATACGTTTTCATGTCAAATTTTGCATGACACACGAATGAAATATGTTTGTATAATTTAGTTTGAAATTTACTTTTTCATCACACTAACATAGAAAAACACAATATAAACAAGGTTATATATAGAAATGATAATAAATTTTTTAAGTTTATAAGAAAATAAAACATAAGTAAAACATATATACAAGATATTTTAAATAATGTATCATTTTTTTAGTCTTTAATATATATATATATATATAGACACAAACACACATACACATATAGGGTTATGATCAAGTTACACCAGTGTAACTTTAAGCAAATTACACCAGTGTAACTTTAAGCAAATTACACCACTTATAACTTTGAATGAAATAATTTTTTTTCTTCATCCAATTGTTGAATTACAATTACCTGTCATAAAGAATATATGTCAAATTTTATAAAAATTGAAAATCAATAGCAATGCAATCAGATGGCTCTTATTTTTGTTCATTTTAAGTATATATATTTTTGTTCATATACCAAACAATTTTTGATTAATTTGAAATTTTATAGACTTGATCTATATGATTTGAGTTTCTAATCCAATGATGGATTTTGTAAACATTTACACCAATAAAAAGTTATTCAATGGTGTAACATTCTCTTAAAGTTACACTGGTGTAACTTGATATTAACCCATATATATATATTCTGTATCTGTGTCCTGTAATTTTTCACCTTTGATGTGTTTCTTGTGTCAGTGCCAGGTTGAGTTCCATGTTTATGTCAGTATCGGTGTTGCATAGCCAAATACCTATTATATAGATGCATATGTGTAAATGGATGGGAAGATTGACAGTCAAGAGCAAGGATGAAGATTAAAAAGGGAAAAACAGCACCAAAATGAAGATTAGACTGAAAGATACTGTTTCATTCACTTTCAATTATCTTCAATATTCTTTCTTGCTGTGCTTCATCAAACATGTATTTTAACACACTCAAATCTTAAAGTGGCATGTTTATGGTTTGAGATATTTTCTTCTCTCTCTTATGCAGCATAACTAGTTTGCAAAGCTATTACTTATCATGTGAAATTTCTTGTCAAACTATGCTACTTATGATCATTTTAGCTTTCTCGCACTGAGTGTCATTACAGCTTGTCAAAGCACTCTATTTGGAGAGTCATCTCCTGAAGGCTACAATTGTGCAAAGTCTATTTTTACTCTCTCTTCCACCTGGACACGGTCTCAATGATAAAGAATGCCCATACTTAATTTGTGGGCTTTTGATTTTTTTTATTTACTTACTCAAACAATAGGCCCATCACCGGCACTATATTCACGCTAAGTGAAAATATCCCATTGCAAGGCCCGCTCAAGCTGAAATGAACAACGTGGCAGGCCAAAATGATAACATGTGTATAAAGACCCAAAACCCCCATACATTTTCTCACTTGAACATCAAACAAAACCCTAGCCTTCACCAACCTGGGCATGGGTTGAAAATTCCCCAGGGTCCCAAGATGGCCACCCTGGTGTGAAATAAAAATTGCCCTAGGGTGCGAGCTCCCCAACCTGGGCGTGAGTTGAAAATTCCATAGGGTCACAAGATGGTCACCCTGGTGTGAAATAAAAATTCCCCAAGGTGCGAGCTCCGAGATGTGAGCTCACCAACCTGGGCAAGTTGAAAATTCCCTAGGGTCCCAAGATGGCCACCCTGGTGTGAAATAAAAAATTCTCTCGAGGTACGAGCTCACCAACCTAGGCGTGAATTGAAAATTCCCTAGGGTTCCAAGATGGCCACCCTGGTTTAAAATAAAAAATTCCCCAGGGTGCGAGCTCCAAGGTAGAATTTGTAAGTTATGTCCATTTTGTAGGCCTACCACTTTTGTCATTCCGGTTCATTAATCTTATTTTTGATAATGATACTCCCATGACAAAAGAAATTAGTCATGAAGTGGTTTTTTATTCATATGGATACCTAACAAGTGATATTAATTAAACATATAGATTATAAGAATATAATTTTACTATGAGGCTAAAGGCCCAAGACAATTCAACATATAAATATCATTATACAAGTAATGATTTACATGCTATATAATTATTTGTTTATATCATACTTCTTTATTTTATTTAATATGAATTTTTAGCCATTTTTTCTTACTTAAGAAGAAATATAGGAAGGGGTGATGGTTTTTTTTTTAAATCATTATTTGTTATTTATAAAGTCTATTTCAATAATGTATTTTCATCATCTCATAAAATATATGTTAATAATACTTATGTGGAGCTTATTTCATATATCTGAAATATCAGCAGAAAATTAAACACTTCATATCACACGGGTTTCACACTAGGACAATAGATAAATATTTGACATTTTGTAGTCAACTTGAACCCTCATATAGTGTTGTTGACATTTATTTTGGTCCTAAAATTTTACTACAATTCAAGGACTTTAGCCTTCCTTTTTTATCGGTTGAGCTTTGTATTCTTCAATATTCAATGGTTATGTTATTTGAATCATTTTGTATAACAATAATATTTCAAATATTTAAATTTACTTCTTCCTATGCATTTTAGTAACCTGACATGATTG
Source organism: Dalbergia cochinchinensis (assembly GCA_031216125.1). NCBI lineage: Eukaryota > Viridiplantae > Streptophyta > Magnoliopsida > Fabales > Fabaceae > Dalbergia > Dalbergia cochinchinensis. The sequence continues at coordinate 46,389,301 of CM062370.1, forward strand.
GTGGTTTGCCACTTGGTGGCAATTCATTGAATATGGAATTCCAAGATGCCAATTTTATTGTTGTTAAGGTAATAAATTTTTAATACTATATTTTTGCATTTACTTTTTCATTGTTTACATTAATATTAATAATTTCTTGAATTTTTTGTTTGAGAACTTATAGCCTACTAATAGGGAAGGTTTCTATTCTTTGGAGTGTGATGTGAAATTGAACTTTCTTTATAAACACTCTATTTTCACTAAGTCATGTCGAAAAGCTTTTTTTTAAAACAATTTTTCATTTCATTAAAAAAATATTAATAATTTTATTTAAAAGATAATCCAATTCATGAGTTTTGTCATTTACTCTTTTATTTGTTTTCCTGTTTGACATAAAAAGATTTAGTGTAAAACGAAGCTTTTTTATTTCTCTTCTTTTTCAAGTAAGGCACATATTCATCCAAAAAAATATTAGACCACCCAATAATAATTACCTTATCGACTTTCTTAAAAAATAAAAACAAAAAAGAACACCGCCATTGCAATTGCTGCCATTTCACAAACACAAATTGTTATAACCATGTCAATGTTTGTGTAGTTTCGATTAGAATCATGGAATTCATGGAATATTCACGCTAATATTTTTCTTAACATTATAGTTAGAACTTTTAAAAAATATAGTCATGAATCGTTAAGTAATTCTATTTCCCATTGACCGACCTCTGTTTCCCAAGGCAAATGTACTTAAGCTTTGTAGTCTTATTATTTGGGATGAGGCTCCAATGATTAACAAGTGGGCTTTTGAAGCATTGGATAGAACTTTCAGGGACATAATGGGAATATTGGACAATGAAAACTCAAAAAAACCTTTTGGAGGTAAAGTGGTTGTCCTTGGTGGTGACTTTCGACAGATATTACCTGTGATCCCAAAGGCAAGTCGTGCTGAAATTGTCATGTACAGTATAAATTCTTCCTTTTTATGGAGTAGGTGTAAAGTTCTTAGTTTGACCAAAAATATGCATTTACAAGTAGGCTCGGTACTGATAATGCTGAAGTTCGGAGTTGTTTGGTATATGGATATTGGATATTGGGGAGGGCAAAATTGGTCGTGAAGTTGACCGTGATTTTGAGGTTGATATTCTAGAGATTTGTTGATTTTAGATTGTGATAATCCAATTTCGGCAATTGTTTCATATACTTATCCTAAGTTGTTGGATAATATTGGAAATTACAAATTTTTTTAGGATAGAGCTATTTTGGCACCAATTGTTGAGGCAGTTTGAAGTGTTAACGATTTTATTATCCAGATGATACTGTGTGATGAAAAGGACTATCTAAGTTTGGATTCCATATGTAAAGTAAATAGTGACATTGGCATTGAACATAACTGGATCACTGCTGAGTTTTTGAATAGAATCAAATGTTTTGGACTCCCAAATCATATATTAAGGCTCAAACAAGGTGTGCCAGTTATGTTGCTGAGGAATATTGATCAATCTATTGGGCTTTGTAATGGCATTCGACTGATAGTCATTGATCTAGATATAAATGTAATTGGTTGCCAAATTACCACTAGTATAAACATTAGGGAAAAAGTTTATATCCTAAGAATGAATTTAATACCTTTTAACACAGGTATTCCCTTGAAGTTCCAACATCAATAGTTCCCATTGTGTGTATGTTTTGCAATGACCATCAATAAAAGTTAGGGACAAACTTTATCCTATGTAGGATCATTCTTACCATGGCCAATATTTTTGTAACATCCCCAGCTGCTTTATGGATTGATGACTGTCCCCACAAACCAACACGGGTCCTTTCAGCGTGCTTTGTCCTCACTCACATGCTTCCTAGGAAAACTTCCCAGGAGGTCACCCATCCCAAAATTGCTTCAAGTCAAGCACGCTTAACTGTTGAGTTCTTTAGTGATGGGCTACCAAAAAGAAGATACATCTTGTTAGTATAGGTAGTACAAATCAATTCATATAAGCACTTCTTAACTGTATAGTCCCATACCTATACAGTCTTAGGATCCCTCTCATTTGGGTGTATAATCGGTTTATTCATATACCCCTCCGCTTTCGAAGTCTACCGGCAGCCGCTCCTTGTCCATGCCTCCCTGCACCGGCAATCACTCCCCGACTTCGCAATCCCCGGGCGTTACATATCCACCAGCTTCCGCCTGGTTCGTCCCCGAACCACATCGTATTGGGAGAGGTGCAGACTCTGATACCATTTATAAAATCCTCTGTTGCTTTATGGATTGACTACTGTCCCCACAAACCAACACAGGTTCGTTCAGCGTGCTTTGTCTTTACTCACATGCTTCCTAGGAAAACTTCCCAAGAGGTCACCAATCCTAAAATTGCTCCAAATCAAGCACGCTTAACTGTGGAGTTCTTTAGTGATGGGTTACCGAAAAGAAAATGCATCTTGTTGGTATAGGTAGTATAAATTAATTTATATAAGCCCTCCTTAACTATATAGTCCCATACCTATACAGTCTTAAGATCCCTCTCATTCGGGTGTGTAATCGGTTTATTTATGTACCCCTCCGCTTTCAAAGTCTGCCAAGAGCCGCTCCTTGTCCGTGCTTCCTTGCACCGGTGATCACTCCCTGACTTCGTAATTCCCGGGTGTTACAGTTTTTGCATGGACAATTGTATGTTGCAATGTCAAGGGTGAAATGTAGAAAAGGTCTTAAAATTGTAACATGCAATAAGGATGGTCAACCTACACAATCGACCAGGAATGTAGTTTACTCAGAAATATTTAACAATGTATAATTACATTGGGGTGTGTCTTAGACTTAGTGGTTAGTTTATATAAGATCTTCAGAAAAGGGTTGTAATAATACCATATGAAAAAGGTGATACCACGACTTGATTTGTACTAATTATTTCATTAATTTATTATTAGAGTCAAATATACTCATGTCACTTGACATAGTTTTTAATTATGGGTTTAATTAGTCCGCCAATCAAATATACTCCTAGAATATGTGAGATCTTTTTTAAAACAAAATTATAGTAAAAGATTGACGGATTAATTAAACATTTACACATTAAGGATCACTTTGAATTCAATATTAATCACTACAGCAACAGTTGTCCTCTGTGACTCCTGTGCATTGCACGGGTTTTCGACTAGTTCTATTGCTCATTGAGAAGAAGAAAATTAAATTCCTCCTCCACTGGCAATTTTCTTCACAAAATTTCTGACAAATGTACTACAAAGTGAATCCCATACAAGTTTTCAGAGGTATGAATTCATTGTGGAGGAAGAGTATATCTAAGAAATTTTCCTCTAATGACCTCACGATAGCTAGCTCAAAAAGTCTAGATAATGGATACAATGATGCACATATGTGTTACTTGGACTTTATGAGTTAGTCATAGAAACCTGCAGTACTTCAGACCTAATAAAAGAAATTGACCAAAAAAAAAGAAAAAGATAAAGAAAAGAGAGCTAAGAAATTAAAGATAAAATTATACAATGATGACCAACATTTAAAAGAGTCATTAAGTAGCTTAGAAAGAAAGAAGAAATAAATAAAAAATAATATAGACCGAAAAATGAATATATAAGAAATTGACTTTTAAGTGAAAATCTTCTGTCTTAGCTATACAAATTAATTTTTGATATGTATAAATTTGTGTTAATAAAAAATATAAAATTTTAATATGATTTACATATATACCAAATGTTAAAAGATTGTTTTGCATACATGAAAACAAAAAAATCTCTTCCTGAAAAATTTTAAGGTGGAAATTTTATATTCAAGTAAAGTTTGAAAAAAGTAATTTACGTAAATATAAATCAACACTTCCCCAAAATTTTATTTCGCTTCGGTGACCGTGTGCTGAAAAAATAACTTGTATATGATATTTTGGTAAGTGATTTGAATTATTATGAAATAATGGATAAATTTATATATATATATATATATATATATATATATATATATATATATATATATATATATATATATATATATATAATGCTTATAGAATTCGCATCACAAGTTCTATGTTATTTTTGTTTTACATGTGTATAGTGTTTTTTTAACACTAAATCTGTCTTTCTTCGATTCGGTGTTGATTTTTTTTTTCTTATCTTTCAATTTGTCTTTGGTGAATTTTATACTAAAAGCACTATATCATGAATTTTTTTTCCAAAACATGATGTAAATACATCATTCAAAACCCTCGTAAACAAAAAAAAGACCCTGTGCTTAGAACTAAATTTCCCAATTCACACCATTGTCATTGTTGTCACTCGAGTGCTACCCACGTCACGTAGTCCAAACAGTGTAGTCCATCCACAAGCACAAGAGAATTCCAACACTTTGCAGCTCACTCCTTCCCTGATTGTCAAAAATGGGGGCCATTTACTTCCACAAGCACCTCTCATAATTTACGCGAGCACTAGTACCGTGCCTTGTGAGATGTGGCCTCACTAAACCCATTTTTGAAGTGGAGCAAGCATATTGAAACAGGTACCTCTTTTTGTTCTTTTTGAGTCATTGAGTGTTCAAGACAGGCAGGACCGAAACTCCAATTGAAGGTAAGATCATTGCACATTCACCACAATTTTTCTGTACTCGGCTCTCAACAGAAAGCAAGAAGAACCAATTAACCACAAAAACTGGATTTGACAAAACAATTACTGAGAAATCAGAAAAACAACTTGTGATAATGCATATCCATTTGTATAATAATAACTCATCTTTCTCGCTAAATTTATAGTAATTAAATTACAAAGCAAATTTTTTATATAGTAATTATTACATAGATTTTAGGTGTCCAAAACTGACCCCTAGTACTTAGATTCAACAAAATTTTATGCTTTTTTTTTGGATTAAATTTGCATCTTGCATGCATTGAGAAAGATCCGAGGGCGTGGCTGTGTGATATTTATTTCATACTTCCATTCCAATAAGTTACCATTTGTTTAATTTGTCATTTTTTTAACACAAATGTCTAGACATTTAAATTGACATTTGATGATCACAGTTTAAATAAATATAATCTTGATTATATGAATGTTAAATTTTTATATTATTTTTATTAACTGTAGAGATTACTTTCTCCCGTGCATGTTATTTGTCCACGTATTGATTTGAATGTGTGAAAGCAAAACATTTATCTTCTCTTTTGTGGTTCAGTAACTCCTTATTTCAACTTTGTTTATGACTCATATTTGACTTTTATTTAATTTTTCCAATGCAATAGTAGTTTTCTTTTTCATTTCTTATGCACTTAAAGAATTTTTATATGCCTGCACAATATTTTTCAATAAGTCAAATTAATTTAGTCAAATAGTTTTTTATATTTAAACTATATAATATGTTAATAACCTCTTGACTTCCTTTTCTTTTCTTTTTTTTGTTTTACTGAACTAAAATCCATCTCTGTCTTGGGTCAATTTTGAATACAAATAAAAAAAAAATATTATTATACTTTAGTCAAAATTTTTGCCGCTCCCATGTCAGGTCATCACATCAAATCTATACAGATCATAATGATCTAGCATTGGAAGTTCACCAAGCCATGGGCTTTCCTTGAATTTGCGTATGCGCCTTCCAAACACGGCAAAGAATTAAAAGATTGAAACCATTGACTTGATTCGAAACTGGACAGACTAAGAGCCTCTACCCTTCAATATAATTTGGTGTGTCCTGAGATTCATTTTTCCAACCTTGAAACATTATGGAGGAAAAACTTCACTTTCGCTTCTGGGTTTTCACTTTCTCATTGCGCTGCTTCATGGCTTTGTTAGCTCTAAGCAGAATTACCAGCATCACCATAGATAAGCAAGCACTCGTTGCTCTCAAATCTTCTATCATTGGAGACCCTCACCATTTCCTCACTCATAATTGGTCTTCCAACTCTTCTGTGTGCAACTGGGTTGGTGTCACTTGTGATGCTCGACATGGAAGGGTGAGGACCTTGAATCTTGGTGACATGGGTCTTAGTGGCGCCATACCCTCCCATCTGGGGAACCTCTCCTTCCTCGTTGAACTTGACCTTGGCGGAAACAGTTTACATGATCAGTGGCCAGAAGAATTAGTCCAGCTTCGTAGATTGAAGTTTCTCAACTTGAGCTACAATGAGTTTAGCGGAAATGTTCCGGCCTGGATAGGAGGCTTATCTTCACTCCGATACATGAACATTGAAAATAATAGCTTTGGTGGTTCAATTCCAAAGTCTTTATCCAATCTGACAATGCTAGAGACCTTGCTTTGGCGCAACAATCAAATTGAAGGATCCATTCCACCTGAAGTTGGCAAAATGACCCACTTGAGGCTTTTGTCTATCTCTGCAAACAGTCTTTCGGGGGCTATTCCTCGAACGATCTCTAACCTCCACAGCTAAGAATAATTTATCTCGGAATGAATCCGCTTGGTGGTTCCATACCATTAACAATCTTCAATAATTCAATGCTAGAACAGATTGACCTCCAATCAACTAATTTATCTAGCAGTCTTCCACCAAACATATGTCGTGCACTTCCAAAAATCCAATTGCTTTATTTTGCTTTAAACCAGATTTCTGGTGAAATGCCATCTGGTTGGCATCAGTGCAAAGAGTTGATTGAATTAGACTTATCAGTTAATAGATTCAGCCGAGGAAGCATACCGCATGATATTGGGAACTTAACCATGCTTGCCAACTTATATCTTAATGAAGACAACATGGAAGGTATGGTTTTCCTGATATCTTCGCTTAAGCTTGATTCTTGATGACTTACACTAGCCCATTTGTATGATCTAAAATTCGAGGAATGATATTTTGACATCTACATATAGACATCCATGTAGATCCTATGTAATGTGAGATGAGTGATGAAGAGAGAATAAGATAGAAAAAAAAGAGTAAGTGATGAGACCCATGTATATTGTGAGTGAGGTGTTTGGGTGTTTGAAAAAATTGGGTATTGAAATAGCAAAACCCTTAAAATTGTGTCTATAAAATTTTATGTCACACATCATACTTATAAAATTTTAAATTAATTTAAAACCATTTGACATATTTTTTAAAATCAAAATTAACATAATATATATGCTTTAAATAAACAAGAATAAGAATTTTATGATTATATTCTTATTGATGTTCAATTTTAATTTATAAAAGTTGATACAAATGATCTTTATAATAGGTAATTATAACTTAACAGTTTGGTTGATGGATCGACAAAATAATAATAATAATTAAATTATACAATGATTTTAAGTGGTGCAACTTTACTTAAAATTACACTTATATAATTTGATATATATATATATATTTATATCCCCTCCCTTAAGAGGTACTCATATTACATTGTCATCCTCTCTATTTTCAAAACCTACACTCCCTTATGCTCAAAGTGCAACTTAGTTCAAAGTAAAATACATGGTTGAAAATCTTATGTTTCCAAATGCTATCCTCTTTCTTGTCATTTCAATCATTTATTGATATATAAAAGATAAGTATTGTATATTTGATAATTTACAAATTTTTAAATATATTTTTATCCTTTCTTTTCACGTGAGAATAAACGATTGAAGGACAAAAAATGGATAGAAGATTTCCAACCAAAATACACTCTATTTCATTGTTCTCGGAACTGGACCGATGATTGACTTGGCTAAGACACTAGGTCATGGGGCCTTTGGTTTGTGAGATAAGACATAGAATATAGGATAGTAGAGACAGTAACGCATTTGGAAGGGGAGACAAGAATAAGGGATAGAAAAATTTTTTGTCCCCAGGACAGAAAAATCCAAAATTTATGTACCTCCGAAAAATGGGGACAAGATATGGAGATAGAAATTTAATAATTTTTTTCCAATAATACTCCTATATATATTTATTATTTATATCCCTGTCTCCACTGTCTCCATTATTCCTATATTTTCGTCCTTGTTGCCCTATCAAATGCTACCTAAGGTAGTGTTTGGTTTAGGAAACATGACATAAAATATAGGGACAGTGGATACAGAAACGTGTTTGGAAGGAGAGATAGGAATAAGGAATAGAAAAATATAAAATTTCTATACCTCTAAAAAGTGGTGACAGTGAGGACAGAATACTAACATAAAAATTTAATATTTCTTTCTTTCAATAATATCCTTATACGTATTTATTATTTTTGTTTCTGTCTTCATTGTCCCTGTATTTCTGTCTCTGTCTCTCTACCAAATGCTATGTTAGGGAATGGGGTTATATTGGAGGGAAAAGAAGTGTAGGTTTTGAAAATAAAAGGAACGTATCGCAACTAGTGGCTATTTGTGATAGATCACGTGTAAATTACTAAGCCAGATTAGTGATAGGGTTTGCCATGAACATTCTTAAGTTAGTTGAGTTGATAATTTGTATTTTATCTAGTGCACCTGGTTGTATATATAATTCTTTCTTATGCCACCCTCACTACATAATTTGCATGAAATCACAAATGAAAATTGCAATGCTATCAACGAACCCCCCCTCCCCCCAAAAAGTCAACCTTACAAACTCTCAATTCAGTCAATTCCTCCAACATGAGAGAAAGAAGTACTAAATACAAACTAATCTCTGCAAGAATTCTAGTTTGATTCAGGTTGTTATTCTAGAGTTATGTTTTTGCTGCTCAATGCAAATATTGTTTATACCATATAGCTTGTGTTGTTTCCAGGAGAAATTCCATCATCTTTTTTTAACATATCTTAATTAAGATCGGTCAACCTTGAAGGAAACAAGTTGAATGGCAGCTTCACAGAAGAGATGTTTCGTCAGCTCCCTTTACTAGAACAGTTGTATCTAGATAATAACCAATTTGTGGGAAGCATTCCAAAATCTATTGGCAATTGTACTATGCTCAAAGAATTAGATTTGGGGCCAAACTCTTTCACAGGTGTTCAACTCTTTCCATCTATCTAAATGCCCATCTTAAATAATAGTCTGTTGAATCTTCTTTAACATAACACCTAAATTGCTTTGTAGCTTAAATGTCTTTTTTTTCATTAACGTACCACAGATGCTAATTGATTATTTTTTTGTTGGTTCATTGGTTCATTTTTTTTTTGTTGGTTTACTAATCTATGTTATATTTACTTCCTTTACGAATTGCTATGTTCTTTTCAGGTTCAACACCCAAGGGGATTGGTGATCTTTCTCTACTTACAAGATTAAGTTTCGGAATAACCTTTTAAGTGGATCTATTCCTGCAAATATCTTTAACATGTCATCTCCGAATTTGTTGTTTCTAGCAAATAATTCCTTTTCAGGACCTCTTCCACTGCATATCGGCTTAGAAAACTTGGAAGAACTAGTCTTGTCTTGGAACAAACTTAGCGGAAAAATTCCAAGTAGCATATTCAATGATTCTGAGCTTAACATTTTGGACTTGAAGATGAATGAATTCAATGGAGTTATACCCAAGGCTCTTGGGAATTTGAGACATCTTAAGAGGCTTGATGTAGAATACAATAATTTAACCATTGATGCTACCACTACGGAACTAAGCTTTCCTACTTCTTTGAATGTTCTACTCATATCGGGGAATCCATTCCATGCAAAGCTTCCCAAATCCAATGGAAACATGTCCAATTTGGAGCAGTTCGCTGCATATTCTTGCAGCTTCTATGGTAACATTCCTTTGGAAATTGGAAATTTAAGCAATTTGTTTCTACTAGATTTGTACCGGAATGAGTTAAGTGGACCAATTCCATCTGCAATTAATGGTTTGCAGTCTCTTCAATTTTTGAGCCTTGGCAGCAATAAACTACAAGGAACCATCGTTGGTGAAATTTATGAAGCAAAAAAGCTGAGTGAGTTGTACATAACTGAAAACAAGCTGATTATTGGGGAGATCCCAGCATGCTTTGATAACCTTACTTCTCTCAGAAAGCTTTACCTAAACTCTAACAAACTCAGTAGGGTGCCCTCTTCTCTTTGGAGTCTCAAAGACATTCTTGAGGTGAACTTATCTGACAATGCTTTGACTGGATCTCTTCTATTTGAAATAGGGAGCTTAAGAGCTGTTACATATTTTGATCTGTCAAAGAATAGGATTTTAGGAAGCATTCCTAGAGCCATTACAGGATTGCAAAATTTGCAAATTCTCAACTTAGGCCAAAATAAATCGCTAGGGGATATTCCTGACTCGGCAGTTTGATAAGTTTGATATCATTGGACTTATCCCAAAACTACTTGTTCGGTATGATTCCAAAATCCTTGGAATCACTTCATTATCTGAAGTTTATCAATCTTTCTCATAACGGGTTAGAAGGAGAGATTCCCAATGGCAGACCTTTTAGAAATTTCACTGCTCAATCTTTCATGTTCAACAAAGGACTTTGTGGTAATGCCTGACTACAAGTCCCACCATGCAATAAAGTAAAGAAGCAAAGGTCAAATAAAAAAAAAATTTCCTCAAATGCATATTGCCTATAGTGGTGTCAATTATTTTGGTCATTTTATGTGTATTTGTCCTAATAAGGTGTCAAAGAAAGAATGATGGTGACTTTAATGAAGGAAGTTTATCAACATTATCAGCAACAAAAATGATCTCATATTATGAACTTTCACAAGCAACCAATGGATTTGATGAGTGTAATTTACCTGGTAAGGGCAGTTTTGGCTGTGTGTTCAAAGGTATACTTTCAAATGGGATGGTAGCTGCAATCAAATTATTTAATTTGGACTTGGAAGTAGAATCAAAGAGCTTTAGTGCAGAATGTGAGGCAATGTGCAATCTGCATCATCGAAATCTCATCAAGATTGTCACTTGTTGTTCAAGTTTCTTATAAGCTTTTAGTAATGGGGTTCATGCCCAATGGGAGCCTTGAGAGATGGTTGTATTCTCATAACCTTTGTTTAGACTTCTTGCAAAGGCTTAATATAAGGATAAATGTGGCATCTGCATTGGAATACTTACATCATAGGTCTTTACCAAAAGTGGTTCATTGTGATGTAAAGCCTAGCAATGTCCTATTGGATGAAGGCATGGTTGCTCATGTTAGTTGTAACGCCTAGGGATGAGGACAGGAATGATCGCCGGTGCGAGAAGGCATGGACAAGGAGCGGCTCCTGGCAAGGCCTCTAAGCAGAGGGGTACATGAATGAATCGATTACACACTTGAATGAGAGGGATCTTGAGGCTGTGTAGGTATAGGACTATATAGTTAAGGAGGGCTTATATGAATTGATTTGTACTACTTATACCAACAAGATGCATCTTCTTTTTGATAGCCCATCACTTAAGAACTCCACAGTTAAGCGTGCTTGACTTGGAGCAATTTTGGAATGGGTGACCTCCTGGGAATTTTTCCTAGGAAGCGTGTGAGTGAGGACAAAGTATGCTGAAAAGACCCGTGTTAGTTTGTGGGGACAGTCATCAATCCATAAACCAACAGGGGATGTTACAAAATGATATCAGAGCCTGCACCTTTCCTAGTACGGTGTGGTTCAGGGACAAACCAAGTGGAAGCTGGTGGGCATGTAACACCGAGGATGAGGGCAGGAGTGATCGCCGGTGCGAGAAGGCACAGACAAGGAGCGGCTCCTGGCAAGGCCTCTAAGAGGAGGGGTACATGAATGAACCGATTACACACTCGAATGAGAGTGATCCTGAGGCTGTGTAGGTATGAGACTATACAGTTAAGAAGGGCTTATATGAATTGATTTATTCTACCTATACCAACAAGATGCATCTTCTTTTCGGTAGCCCATCACTTAAGAACTCCATAGTTAAGCGTGTTTGACTTGGAACAATTTTGGAATTGGTGACCTCCTGAGAAGTTTTCCTAGGAAGCGTGTGAGTAAGGATAAAGCACGCTGAAAATATTCGTGTTAGTTTGTAGGGACAGTCATCAATCCATAAAACAGTAGGGGATGTTACATTAGTGATTTTGGCATTGCCAAACTTCTGGATGAAGGATGATCCAAAGAATATACTAAGACCATGGCTATAATTGGCTATATTGCACCAGGTAGCTAACTTACATTAGCATGTAATTTTACCTTTTAACTTTGGTTACCATGATTGGAACCATATGTTTGATTAGGATGCATGCACAATTAAAGATCACCCATTGACCTCGTTGTGCAAAGTACTTTTGATTTAGAATCATAGTTGCACTAAAATGAGTTAATTTAAATTTTTCCGTTAGAATTTCACTAATTTAGATATTTACTTTCTATTGGACTGGTAGTATCTTAGCATTTTTTTTTTTGTTTTAGTGGCTTTACTGAGTCATATACACCTGATCTCTTAGTATACCTCCTAGCTTTTTCTAAAGTTTTTTATTATATAAATGCAAAACTAGATTTGAATTTGCATGTGTATAATACATTGTGTCTTGTATATACACTTGGCTTGCGGAGTTTGGATCAAAAGGGATTATCTCCACGAAAGGAGATGTATACAGTTTTGGGATAATGTTGATTGAAACATTCACAAGAAAGAAGCCAACAGATGAGATGTCTGTTTCTAGATTGAGCATGAAAGGTTGGATTAGTGAATCATTACCCCATGCAATTACTAGAGTTGTGGATTCCAATTTGTTACGGGATGAAGAGCATCATGTTGATGACATAATAGCATCAACTTCATCTATCTTGAGATTGGCCTTGCTCGCGTTTATTCACCTAAAGAACAAATGAACATGACAATAGACATTGAATTAGTTTGTAATTCAACTCTTATTCCATGATCAGAGCAGGGGGGATACACGTTACACTGTGATTTTGAATCATAAAAGAGATTGTAAGAAATGATAAATCTATTCACTCTATCAATAACTGAGCCGGATCTAACGTATCATAATTGATTTGTCTTTTCGATTGATACCTCCAAATTGGATCAAAAACCATTCTTGAATGAGATATTCAACTCCAGGGATGAATTGAGAAAAAAAAATCTTTATCGGTTCTATCTACTCTTATAATAAAGAGAATAAATCTATTTATCAAATGATTATAAAAAAGAGGGTTCGGACCTCTTGCGGGAATGATTTGGAAGATCCAAAACAAAAAATAGTGGTATGTGCTAGCAACAATATAATGGATTTGTCTAAGTCACTTTGTTTCTTTCTGTCCAAATTACTTCTTTTTTTTGTCCAAGTTTTTTCTCTGTGTCTAACTCATTTCCCTTTTTCTTTGTGAGTTTCGAGAATATCCTTATTTATAGTTTCGAGATCCACATCCATGAATTGAAATGTTCGAATGATCCACTTTGTAATAAGTTGTTAGAATCAATATGTCTTCAAATTGTTTATTTGAAAAAATTGAAACCCTTATTATTGGATGGCCATGATACTTCCAAAAAATGAAAATTATTGATCAATGGAGAAACAAATCTCTATTTTTTCAATAAGATACCAAGGTGGATGATTAACTCATTCCATACTAGAAAAAATCATAGTAAATCTTTTTATAACACAAATTCCTATTTCTCAATAATATCCCACAATCAATACAATTAGCTAACTCTTGTAAAACCATTTCATAGAAGTTCATTGATATCCTCCTTAAAAGCAAATTCACTTTGATTCTTGAATAATCGATATCACTTCTGTTTCTATCGAAACAAAAGACTCTTTTTCTTTGTGGAAAGGGTCCTTATCAATAATTATGAATTTATGTATGAACAATTCATCAATATTGTGTTCATTTGGAACAAAATATTTTCTTTGTGTAGTGGTAAAAAAAAATTTGCTTTCTTAGAGAGCGATACAATTTCACCAATCGAGTCACAAGTATCTAACATATATTGATACCTAACGATTCTTTGCAAAGTGGTGACAAAGGATATAACTTGTACAAATCTTTCTATTTTCCAATTAGATTTGATCCATTCATTTGTAAAGCTATTTACTCTATCACAAACATTTCTAGAACACCTCTAATTGTAATACCCTAAGTACATGTGTTCTTAGACAAGTCTAGTACAGTCTTAAGGTCCCCTGGGATCCACCCGTGTTATCGGGAAGACCCCAGATATGTGGAGGGCCCGGAAATATTGAGTTGATATTGCTGCTACAGAGTTTTATAGAGCAAGCTTGTTGCAATGAGTGGGCTAGCCAAGCTATACCTCAGGCATCAACCAGGCTCGTTGCAAATAGATTTATTCTCTATGTGAACACCTGATTTTGTCCGGCCCAGAAAACATAAAAGCCAAAATTTGCATATTTCATAATTCACGAATTTCTTTTATAAGTATTTTCATTTAATTCTTTTAAATTTGTTGTTCAGCCCATTTTAATTCTATTTTGGCCCATTCCAGTTTATCTAGTTTTTTTATTTTACTTTTTTGTTAAAGCTTGTATTTTTTGCTCGTTAATTCAAAAAAAAAAATTTTAAAAATTAAAAAAGGAGAGAAGGGAATGTTGGATTCCCCGAATTCCTATTAAAAAGGAAAAGAAAAAGAAATGGACATAATGATGGCCCCTCCTTGGATGCTTCTTTCGTTTTTTTTCCTTTTATGATTGCAATGAGCTGGACCTTGGCCAGCCAACTTGAAGATGGGATTGGAGCAATAATTTTGTTGGATTACCAGGCCACATATAGATCCATCATCAACGGGAATTAAGAAGGAGGCAGCAAGAATTACAATCACGGACCAGAAAGAAAAATTCAAAAAAAAAATCAAACCAAAAAAACAAACAAACAAAACACTTCCGGATACATCAAGAGAAATCAAGCCAACCTACAGAAGTTTCAGCAAGACAATTCCAGCAACTATCCAGGAGCAACAAAAGAGAAAAACAAGATAACAACTACAGCTACAACAACATTAGAATCATCAAAATGAAAATGTAAAAAAAAAAAAAGAAAACTGGAGAGGCTGCGGCCTTCCCCAAGCACACCAAGCATGGCCGCGGCCTCCATGGATTACATCATCATCATCTTCAATCTTCAGCACCTTTTCACCGCCACTGGCCCCTCCTCTTCCTTTGCCTCCACCGCACCTCCTTCCTACCGCCGACGCCGATCTCGCCTTTCCCGCGAACTCACCAAGCCGCCGGCCACCATCGCACATCAGCCACCACACCTCCACCATTATCGTGGCGTCCCCCCCCTCACGGCTTCATCTTCACTCTCCATTTCACAACCACCACAACCATCATCAAACTCCACCCCTTTCCTCACCTTGAACCTCTATAGACCTCATATCATCATCATCATCCACAACCACCACAACCATCATCAAACTCCACCCCTTTCCTCACCTTGAACCTCCATAGACCTCATATCATCATCATCATCCACAACCACCATAACCACCAAGAACCACCATCACAGCTTTCCCTTGTACTTCACAGTCACCGAAATCTCCATCACCACCGATCACACCCCATTGTCACGATCTTCGTGAGATCCGTGTGGATCTGCACCTCTTCACCGCCCCTTGCCGGAAGACCACCGCGAGGATGCACATCGCGGAGTCAGTGCCAGAACCGTGCCCAATCGCAAGTTCCACCTCCCTGTGTAGCGCCTCTGCCTGAGACCACCGCAGAGCTCGTCATGGTTGAGCCGCCCTTCCTTTTTTTCCCCTATACCTCCGATCTTCGCCGCACCACCCTTTCTAAACGCCATGAACCACTGCATCCCCCTTCCTTTCCTTTGGTTGCGGCCCCCTCATCCCTTCATCGATCTCACCCCCGCGCCGATCTTCTTTCTCCTCTTCTCTCATACTCGACTTCTTCTCTCTCTCTCCCAGACTTTCTGTGTGTGTGTGTTAGTGTATGTGTGATTGAGTGAGAGAGAAAGAGTGCTGTGTGTGTGTGTGTGGCAAAGACCGTGCGTGTGTGAGAATGAAGAGAGATGTGTTCGTGTGTGAGTAGGTGGGAGGATTGTGTATGTGTGGGTATGGCCGTGTGTGGATGTGTGTGTCGGTGAGAGAGAGTGGTGTAAGTGTGTGTGTGTGTGTGTCCGCGTAAGAGTGGGGAGAGAGAGAAGTGTAATTTTTTTTTAAGTTCTTTTTTATTTTTGTTGGGGTTAGTTCGTATTGGGTCTATAGGCTAGTTGGGCTTAGAATTAAAAATCTTTCTTTTTTTTGTAACTGTTTTTATTTACAAAATAACTATCTGATAAAATTTTTTTTTTGGGGCTGTTCCTTCTTGTGTGATAAAGTTTTTTTAAAGGTAAAAAAAAAGTAGTAATTAAGATCCGTGTTTTCATTTAGTTTGATTACTTTGTTTTTATGTATTTTGTTTAAATTATTTGTGTGTTTGTGTTTATCGTTTAATTTTGCCAACTTTCGATTGGAGTTTGTAAAAAATATGTTTTCTTTTCACTTAATAATAAGGAGCTTTTCTGGGTTTCCTTTTAAACAATTTAATCGATCAAAAATTGTTTTCAAAATTAAAATCAATTAACACATGTTTTTATTCTCTTTTAAATTAAAATCAACAACGCGCTTTTTTTTTTATCCACGCAACAACTTGTGATATTGATGTATGGCTTGCCATCCTCAAGTTTCATAAGAATGTAAGGGTTTATTGTACAGTTTATACTATCCTAAATCCTGTGCAAGAGTGGGTTTTAGTTTTTTTTTTAAAAAAAAAATATTAGTTTCTTTAATAAATCAATTCAATACACACTTATTTTCTACAGAACTACGTGGCTTTGAGTTCCTCATTGCACCAGAGGATACGTAGGCATAGCCGACAACTATCAAGCCAAAATCCTTTTTTTTTTATAAAATTTATTCTTTATTTCTTGTTTTAATTTTAACTTTATTTCTTTGTAAATATGCAATTGTTATAAGTTTTGGGGAAAATAAATATTATAAAATTTTAATCATTTTGCATAATAAGTTCTAGGGTAACCGTATTTATACGGATATATTAGGGGTGCAGTGGGATTAAGTTTCCACCCTTCCCTAATCATAATCAGACTCACGAACTACAAATCTCTTTTAAAAGACCAGTTTGCAAATCAAAAGGTTTTCCAATTTTAACCATAATCAAAATTGGTGGCGACTCCTGTTTTTATTTTAAAAGTCTGTTGTCATTCCCGTCGCTGTGCCCTCCGGGCACGTTGTGACACTCTATAATGAACAGGCCCGATATTAGCACAGTACAAAATGACACGGTTTCAATTATTGAGTTCCCTACCCCTATTTAAACCCTTCCAGTCATGTTTTAAGGACCAAAAATCGGGAACCCTAGCTCTCCCAAACCCTCATTTCTCCCCTCCACTCTCATCCTTCATCAAATTCTCCTCCTCCAAGTTGCAAGGTGAGTTTGGTTGTTAGTTTATACTTCCTTTCTCTCTTCCCTCTTATGTTCTAGGCTATGGGTTATTATTGCTCTCCATTGTTGTTAAATAGAGGTGCTTCCCCAATATTGTGAGAGTTGTTTTAGAGTTATTTAGATGTGATTAGAGTTTGATCATGAGTTTATGTTGCTCTGTGGCAGTCGTTGATGTCATTCCAAGCTCTCAAGGTTAATTTAGTGGCACCTACATACTCTCTATCCCAAATGGTGAGTGGATTTAAACTCATAACTTTATTTTTTGTCATTACAAGTATATTTATGCATTATGATTGTTAAATATGAACGTAGATATGAGAATATGATTTTACACATTATGTTGAAATAGCAAGAACTATGATTTTGTGATGATAGCATGAAAAAATGTGTTTTTAGAAAACTATGGGACCATATTTGATATGTTATATGCTATGGAAGTATATCAGTTTGAAATATGATTTTAGAAATTTCAGTTTTCACGATAAGTTCAAGAAAAAGATTTATGGTGAAACATATATTTAGCAAGATGCCACGTTGTAAAATATGTTCTTATGAATTTATGTCATTATTGAGTTTTCAACATTGAGATTCCAAACTATATTTTAGAATATTCAATTAAGGTACATATTGAAAAAATGTGAAACAAGAGTATGACTCAGCTTTACAAATAAATCTGTATATGATTTCCTAGTTTTATAATAATGAACCCTAATGTTTTGAACTATGATATTAAAATTGCCAATTTTATAAAAATATGTTAGCTTTCGATACGAATTTAGGACTTCAACTTTATGGTACTAAGAGGTACAGAATTCAATATGATTCATAGTAATTGTCATATACATATTTTGAAGGCTTGAAATAGAAATGCCTTCAAGTGGATGATCCCTTGGGCACGATTTTCAAAACCACAGTTATGCTAAAATCATATTGTTAGAGTTATATGAGTCCAGAAATCTCAAAGTACTAAGAACTTAAGAGTTTTATGATCTCAATTAGGGGTTCTTGTTCTCAAGGGACTGAGTACCCACCTTTCAGTTATGATTTTTGACAAACTAATTTAGCCGGTAAAGATAAACAAATAGACAGTTAGTTAATGGTTGTGATGAGATTGTTAATCTTGGTACCAAGTTGTCCACCGGAGGACAATATCGCCCCAACATATATAGAAACAGGACCTAGTTAGGTACCCACAGCTTGTTTGCCAGGGACTGTTTTGATTTCAACAGGTGCTCTTGTTCGCCATTGACTGAGCATCACCTTACAGTTTATTATTTTATAGCTTTTATTATATACTTATTTATCATGTTAAGCAAATACTATTTCTCGATACTCTATCGGACCCTTACTTAAAATGATTTCATGATTGATTATGAATTTATAAATGTTTAGTTATGAAACTATGGAATGAAAAATGTTTTGGTCTATGTATGTAAATATCAAATGGTTTATGATTGCTGCATGTGTATTGTATTTATGCATATCCCTTGGTTGTCTCATGTGGATGATGGGTGAGAATTCATTCACTAAGTCTATTGACTCACCTCTCTCCCTTCCTCTCATAGTTACAGGCACAAACGTCGCTCAGTCACCAGTTCAGTAGTTGCAACTATTCTTTGGTGAGTTTTACATTGCTATAAGGCTTAGATTAGGCTTATGTTAGATTCAAAGTGCTCCAATAATCTTACAGATAGGATTTAAGCCATGCATGTATTTTGAAATACTGTAACTATTTTCAAAGTTGATATATTTCTCTTTATGTTTCCAAAGTTTAAGTATGTATTTGGAATATGGATTATGGTCAACAGGTTTACAAAATGAGCTAGAGATGTATTTATGATTCAATCTTCAAGTCTTAAACTAATTCTCAAAGCATGACAAAAATGTTTTCAGATTTATATATGTAAATGCTTCAGTTTTTATGATTTCAAATATTGTGTTTTAATTAGAGAAAATGATAATGATTCAAAAGACAATCATATTTTAAGTATGAAATTATACTATTTTATGCTTTTAAAGAGACACATCACCTAGTAGGCTTGCGTGAAGATAAAATTCCTCAAGTATCAGTCACGTTCCCAAAATGGGTCATGACACTAACAGAGGGACAAATAATTAATTTTGAAAGAACTTATTGGAAACCTTTTTTAGATATGAATCTACCTGAATTAGAAGGGAAGAACTTGAATCAGTATCTCAATTTTAACTCAAACATGGGTTTGATTCACACTCCATGTTCTAAGAAATACTTACCATCCAAATATGAAAACAGGAAAAAAACAGAGTCCTTGTTTGAAAAAAATGCCTTGAGAAAGGGCAAATGTGTAGAACCTTTCAATGAGATCGCTTTTAAACTCTATCTAAATGGAATCTATTTGCAATATAGATACCATGGTTCCTTAATTTGACAGGGTACAAATATCTAAATTTAATATTTTTAGATACTTTTTCAAACTTATTGCTATACTAAGTAGCAGCCATAAATTTGTATCCATTTTTCATGATATTATGCATGGATGAGATATATCATGACGAATTCTTCAAAAAAAATTATGTCTTTCACAATGGAATATGATAAATGAGATTGTGAGTAAATGTTTACATAATATTCTTTTATCCAAAGAATTTTTCATCGAAATAATGAGTTACATTGATATCAACACATCTGAGATTGCTAAATGTTTGAGAGTTCCTCTATTCAATCATTTTCCTTATTCTTGTTGCTGGATATTTCGTTCGTACACATCTCTTTATTTCTAGAGCCCGCAAAGAGTTATAGACAGAGTTCAAAAAGGTCAAAATTTTTATGATTCCATCATACATAATTGAGTTGTGAAAACTTCTTGATAGGTATCCTACATCTGAGTTGAATTCTTTCTGGTTAAAGATCTCTTTCTAGTTGCTCGAAAACAATTAGGAGATTCTCTAAAAGAAATATAAGGTTTTGCTTCTAACGGCAACATGCTATGGGGTGGTGGTCCCGCTTATGGGGTAAAATCAATATAAAAAAGAAATATTTGAATTTCATCAATTTCATAAGTATCATACCAAATCCTATCAATCGAATCACTTTTTTGAGAAATACAAGACATCTAAGTCATATAAGTAAAGCGATCCATTCCTTGATAAAAAAAGAAAAAACATGACTAGTGGTTGGATTGATTATAAAATAAAAGCCTAGGTCCCAAATAGTAATTCAATTGATGATAAAAAAAGAGAATTTTTAATTCAGTTCTCTACCTTAATAACAAAAAAAAGGAATGATCAATTCTAGAGTCTGACTCATAGTGATCATTTATCAAAGAATAACTTTGGTTATCAAATAATTGAATTATTGGGAGCAATTTAATTATGATACTTAGTTAACATCTATAAAAAGTGATTATGATACTTAATCAATACATTTTGTCTAGCACCTAGGTAGATATTCCTTGCTCATTATCGGACAACCACTTATTCACAAATGCCATGTAGGGACAATAGTTTTTATTTCTCATCTCATAGGAAACCATTTTTGCTCCACTAGCCCTACCCGCTAGGGATACTGTGAACACCAATTTTATTCGACCCATAAAATAAAAAAACAAAAAATTGGAGTTTAAAAAGAATGCTTATCGTCTTTTTTAGCCCATAAATTTTACATTGTTTTTTACATCTCTTTTGAACAAAAAAAAAAAAACAAAAAAGAGATGAAAAAAATAAAAGAAGAGAATCAGATGAGGTGCCCAGGCTGCTAATCCAGTACAAGCCAAATAATGATTTCTTGCCCGCAGGTCTTTCTTTCTCCTCGTTTAGGCCAATACAATTGCAGAGACAGCAGAGCATATCAACTAAAATGTGTAGGAAAAAAAAAATGGAAAAAGAAGGAAAAACGGGAAAGGAGAAGCAACAGGCAGCACAGCCTTTCATCCCTATATTCAGGATAAGCCAATTTTTTATTTCATGAGCTACAGACCCTTTTTCCTCTTTAAGCCAATGCACCATGGCCAGTGTTCAGCAGACAAAAACAAAGAACCATACCAGTAGCAATGCTGCAACGCAGAGACCAACAATTCAAAGACCAGCAATGCAGAGAGCAGGTGGGAGAAAAGGCTGCCTGTGTCCTCCTGCAACCCAAGGACAATATGAAAGAAAAATGTTAATTGCAAAAGGAATTCAGCTTATAAAGGAGAGGAATGACATAGGAAGGGGGATCGATCACCACTTCAAAAACCACCCTTCATCTTCCAACACACAAATAAAAAAAACCAACCAAAATTCATTTTTTTATCTGCCTAAAGCCAAACCAACGCCCCAAATCCACAACAATGGAGTCCCACTTTAAACCTCTATGAATCCCAAAGCAAGAGGATCAAAAACTCAACCCACACAACACACACAGACCATTCAGATATTCCTTTGAAACTCAAACCAAAAACAAGGCAGTTCCTTTTTGAACCATAGAGAACCTCAGTCCCAAATCACAGCAGCCCCAAACACAAACACAACAACACAAATCAATCACATCCAAGCCATCCTCTCAATCTCCACAAACCATGAGCCACCATCCATTGTAACCCAAAAAAAAAGGATGATGCATAACAAACCAGAATCCATTCGGAGCAAAAAAATCCCAAATGAAGCACGCAACAACAGTGAAAAGATACCAGTCAAAATGTAAGAAATGAATACAAGAAAAGAGAAGGCGGTAGCTCCACGCAGTCCAAAACCCCCACCTCCTCTGCCTGTCACCGTCGCACCCACCACCATCGTCCTCCTCCACACTTGCATGGAGCCTCTGCGGCTTCCTCCCTCCATTAGCCGTAGACCAACATGACCACCGTGCCTCTCCGTTCTCCGTTATGCCCCGTCGCGAGTCAGCCCACAACCACCACCCTCCTTCGCGTCCTTCCCCTTTCACTGCCATCGAGCCCCAGCGACCATTGTACCTCCGTACAACCACCGCCTAAGCCGCCTGAGGTGCTGCCACGAGAACGCCGCACTGGTGCCTCTTCCTCCGCTATCTGTCCGCCATCGCGCCACCTTGGGGAACCGTCTTTTCCACGCCGCACCTCCGCCAGCCTCCATCACCGTGTTAACCCCTCCCTCCGTCATCGTGGATGCCAGCAGCAGCAGCCACCGACTCATCTCCGCCGTTCGAGTCAGCCATCGTAGTTACCACCATGGCCTGCCGCTCCGCTGTCATGTCCGATGCTTCCTAGGCTCGCCACTGTGCTCTCCATGGTTGCTGCCCCTGACTCAAACTCAAATTTACGCTCAAAATCCCGAATCTCATTCCTCTTTTGTTTGTTTTATTTTTTTTTGGTCTGAGTTTGTTTTAATATTTGAGTTAAGAAATTAGTCTAACGGGTCTTTCTTGGGCTTTTGTTTTTGTTTACAAGAGGTTAGTTTTGGTCCATTCCTTTTTATTCTTCTATAATTGTTTGGTCACTTCTTTCTTTCGCTCAAGATGGCTTCTTGTTTTTTTTGGGACCGATGGTTTTTTCTCGAAACTCCTTTCCGGCCGCTTTTTTTTTTAAACTGGTTTTCAGTTTGTTTTTGGTCTGAACTGGTTTTCAGTTTATGATCCTTTTTTTCCTTTAACAAAAAAGGATTTGGGTCTAGCTTCAGTTTGTTTCCTTAGACTGGATTCAGCAAAGGTTTTCCTTTTATTTTTGAGCTGGTTCTCTTGACTAGGAAAGAGAGGAATTAAATAAATTAGTCAATTTTGGTAGGTAAACAAATTAGTCTATGGAATGATTTAATTGTTTACTTGATTTTTACTGAATTTTGTGCTAAAAGCCTCTAAAATAAAAATACAAAAAAAAAGATGTAAAAAGAAAAGAAAATTATAGCTAGGGTTTGATTTGGTTCTTTTAGTTTTTAATCTTTTACTTGTTTGTGCTTTGTTCAAATTAATTATGTGTCTGTTATCTCTTCATGAATTAGCTTTGTCAATTCGTGTTGAGATTAGTGCTTACCATAAAAAAAGTGTTCTTTTTCCTGTAAATAATATAAAAATCTTTTTGAAAATCTTTTTATCCTTGCAATGATCAATAACGATGATTGAGCCGTAAATGTTACCATAATTGTTATTCGAATCATAAGTGTTTATTGAGTAGCCCAGTACTCCTGTGCAACAACAGATTTTCATTCTTTGTTACAAAATTTGTTCTTCATAAATAAAAGCCTCCAACTCATGAGTTATTTTCTATAGAACTACGTGACTTTGAGTTCCTCATTACACCAGAGGATAGTACTAGCAGGCGATCCCTGACAAGTAAAAAAAAAAATTCCTAAATGTGTTTGTGTCATTTTTTCAAAACTAAGAGACTAAAAAATAAATAAATAAAGTGTGATATTCCATATATGGAGTTTAGTGGTATATAAGTTATCATTATTATTATTATTATTATTATTATTATCATCATTATTGTTAGCATTATTAGTACTTATTATTACCATTAGTATTATTATTGATGTTGTTCATATTATATTATATATATGTAATGCACGATTAGATAAGCATGATTGGTATCATGTTATTGTTATTATATGTTAGGTAGCACTAGCACATATTATATATATATATATTATATAAGTTAGGAGAATAGCACTACAGGTAGAAGAGTTAGCATTATTCTATGGCTGTATATATGTATATAGCAAAATCCATTGTTCATCATCGTGTGCACGTGCTCTGACAGTTTCATTCTCAAATTTTATTTTTTCTTCTAATATATTTTAGGCACATTACAATATTTTCAAATATTTTTCTACGATTCCTCACCGTTGGAGGAATTTTTTTCTAGAGAGATAAATGTGGTTTCACTCAATTTTCTCCGCTTAATCTCTTCTGCTATTGGTGTTATTTCAGCTCCCCAGAGTCAAGTTGTTAGTGGAAGCACACAATCAGCTACCAACTGTGAGTGAGTTTAAGCTCATGGTTATACTTTTGGTCATTATTATTATTATTATTCTATATTATATAAATTATGTACTAAATTTTAGAATGATTTATGCCAAGAAATATACTTTTATGAATTATAGAAATTTTAGAAAATTATTGTTTGTAGTTATCATGACAGATTACTATTTTAGAAAACTCATGGGACCATACTTGTTGTATGAATGATTTAGATTTATTTTATTAGCTATAAGATTTCATGAATCCCAGTTTTGTTTGAATCATAAAAATAATAAATTTTGTTGCTATTAGTTTTAGCCAATAATTATTCAGAAACAGATCAGCGAGTTAATGCCTGGAGGATTAGTCTTTAACCTTGGTACCAAGTGGTCTACTAGAAGACTACCTCACCCATAGAAGAAACCCAGTATGGTGTCCATTTATGGGACCTAGTTAGGTGCTCATCAGATTAGCCATTGGCTCAGATTCAGCTATTCAACTCAGATACTTATGTACAGAACAATTCCTGTTTCTCTACTAGTTATTTCCATGAATTTAGTTTAATTATTATTTTCAGTACTATTATATGTAATTGTATATAAAATGTTTTATATCAATTGAATGTATATATTATGTATTTTGTTGTTGTCCCATGTGGGTTGTGAGTAGAGGCTCACTCACTAAGTTTTGATGAAGTCACCCCTCTCTTTTCCTCCCTTACAGATACAACTATAGGTTCAGTTGCACCATAGGATCCTCCTCAGTAATGCTACAGCTTCTTCGGTGAGCTTCACTTTGGAGTGGAGCTTATTATTAGTTATGTCAATTTAGTAATGCTCCAATAATTGTGTAAGCAGGATCCCAAACCATACATTATATTATTTTGTCTATTTTCAAAATTTTAGACATTTATTTAATTATATTTGGCTTTGACCGAGATTATGGATTTTATGCAGTTTTATGTTCAGTATTTATGATTGAAAACATTTTCAGAATTATGAAATTTAGTTAAACTTGAGATATTTTGAGTATATTTGATTTATTTATGCATATTAGCCAGTCATATTACCAGAGGCTTCCGTGGGGATCCAAATCCTCACGTGCCGGTCACGTTCTCTAGGCAGGTCGTGACAAAAGTGGTATCAGAGCAATGGTTTCCCTACATATTACTAGAGCAAGTGTCCATGAATAACATGTCATAGCGCGTCTATTTGCATTGATGTAGTGCTATTTGAGGCCTTTAGGAAAGTGTCAGTCATGTCTAGGTTCAGCAAGAGTTTGTTTTTTCTCGGCATTCATGGTCTTGTTATATGTCCTCCCTTCCATAGGTGTTACCATGTTACCTGTATACTATTCACGTCTTCAGCGTTGCTACCTATACACCATTCACATCTTCGTCATTGCCATAGAAATGATGCATCCAATACCAATGCTTACCTTTAGAGTTTTTGAACAGATGATAGCAAACTTGACAAATGTAATGACTAAGCAGTTAGAGGCAACTATGCAGCTGCCTCCAATCAGGGATACAAACAACTCAGCTTTGGAGCGTTTCAAGAGAATGGACCCGCCTACCTTCAACGGGTGTCTAACGACTGAGGACCCAGTGGAGAAGATAGTTGATGTCATCCATTGTTTTTTAATGAGAGCAATGGAGTTAGCTCGCTTCCAACTGGAAGGCCAAGTAGAGTTATAGCATCAAGAGTTCCGACAGAGGCATGGGACCACTAGCTCTCCCTCTTAGGGACGGTTTAAGGAAGCCTTCATGCAAAGATTCATATCAGAAAGCCAGCAGGCACAGATGATTGAGGAGATTTTGAAGCTCCGTTTAACTCTAACCATGATAGTTACAGAGTATGACAAGTGTTTCACTTTTCTGGCATAGGTAGCCTCCAACATAATATCGACAAAGACAGCTAAGGTGAGATGTTTTGTTCAAGGTCTGCTAAGAGATATGTTCCTCAGTTTGCAGCCTTACATCGGGACCATGGACTATGCACAGGTGGTAGACACAGCGATTAGTCTTGAGAGTGGTTTAGCAAAGCATAGAGAAATGTAACATGCCAACAAGAAGGCCAGAGTTCATGCTTCTTTCTTGAGCAAGGCAGGTTCGAGCAAGGGTCACTATCTGCAGGACCAGCAACGAGGTCAGTCAGGTAGGGCCACCTTCTCAGAACCCATCCTTGCACGCCCAGTTGCATCACAGACTCTAAGTAGAGGAGGCAACCAGCATAGTAGACAGGGTTCATGGTAGTCATATCCAGTATGTCTGACTTGCGAGAAGAGACATCAGGGTCAGTGCTTAGTTGGTTCCTCAGTATGTTATGGGTGTGGCTAGCCGGGTTACAACCGCAGAGAGTGCCTGAAGTTTCAGGGAGCTCCTAGTCAGGGGTCAGCTAACCCCTTCATGTTAGTTCAGTCTCTCCAGTCGACAGCTGAAGGTGGCTTCGTGATAAGAGGCATTTGTGCCACTTATCTTACTTCTAAACATTATCTTTTTACATGAGTTTTAATGTGTTGTTAACACAATTAATAAGGATTTTGATTTATTCCTCATTGTGTGATTTTGATAGAATTGATGACTTTTGCATTGATTTTGGGATAATTATTGGATTACATCTTGTTGTGTTTGACTTGTCTATTTGAGAATAGTCTTTAGTATAGGAGTTTTGGATCAAGTGCAATTATCAAGAATAAAGGATCAGATTAAGACAAATAAATATGTCTTAAAAAGGTCAAGAAGTCCTCTACAACTTTCATGCTCAGCCCAAAACCCAATTCTAAGAGTATCTAGGTGAAAATTGGGTTGCAAGATTAAAGGTTGCTGATGTTCTGATGCTGCCCAACTTGACCTCTAATTAGTATTTTCGCAATATCTGGAGCTACAGATGTCCGATTAAGGTGATTTTGGTGGCATTGGGAAGTTCAGAGGACTACAATTGCTATTTTTAGTGTCAAGCATATTCAATTCTATTCACCGCTACAGCGCTCTTTTACCGCTATAGTGCTCAAGAGCACCTGAAAATTGATGTTCATCAGCATAGCTTCTCTGGAGACCGCTGCAACAGTCAATAACTGTTGCAACGGTGATGCGATGATGTAGAGCAGCTCGTTTAACCTATTTTGGGGCACCAGTTTGGGATATTTTAAAGAGCAATATTTAAGAAATTGTTATAGACTTTTACCCTAATTTTTCACTCAGTTTTAGGCTGTCACTTTAGGCTATTATTCTCTCTCTATATCTCTCTGTTCTTCTTCTCTATTCTTTTCTCTCTAAGGGTTCCATTGGTGAAGGTGATTTGTTTTAGAAATTATGGCAAAGATCATTGCTATTATTTTCAGGTTATTTTATCTTCATTGTTGTAATCCTCCAGAGATGGAGGAGTAGATTTCTTTACTAGTGTAGGGATTTTCGAATGGATTGAGATGACATTTAAGACCCTTTGTTTATATTGAATGAATTGGTTTTCTTAATATTCTACAGTTTCTATTCCTTTAATTATTGTGGTGATTGGTATAATCTTTATTGTAATAATTAAATTGCCGATTGTCGTTTAGGAAAACTCTTTGGGCATAAGTTGATAGATCTAATGGTTTATGTTTGAAGGAGAACATTAGAATTAATTTTTCGATTGGCGGTTAGGCTATAGCAATTGGTACGTTGGATCATTGTAATTACCAATTAAATTGATATTTCATTTATTTGTTAATTTTATTGATCAATTCTAGAGATCGAATGGTCACTAGTAGAATTATCAGTACTTTATTACTAATAGCCATCAATGGGTTTAATATTTGATCAATGATAATTGATTTCTAATCCTAGGAATACCTTGCACTAGTGCCTTCTCTATTGTTGCTATTATCTTTCAATTTAAATTATTTGCTTTAATTCTTCAAAACTCCCAATTTCTAGAAGTATGTATTAAAGCATCCTTAAAAGATAACCTAATTTGTACCCTTTACTACATTTTTAGTGCTACTTAGTATTAAAATAAATTTCTAATTTGAGGAGGTAAGCAACAACCTTTGTCAAATTTTGGCACCGTTGCTAGGGAAGCATTAAACTTAGTTGTTTATTTTTTCTTTATTTTTTTCTCCAGTTTTTATTTTTTTATTTTCTGTTTTTATTTTCTACAATTTATTTTATTCTGCAAAAAAAAAATTATTCCCTTATATGAGGTGTTCCTTGTCTGTTGAGAATTTAATACCACTTGATGCTGAAATTCAGAAAACTTTGAGCAAAATTAGACAGGCAAAGCGTCAACAAGCGGAACCATATGAACATTCTGATCCTCTGTTTAGTGTTTCAGGTGATACAAGTGACATGGGAGATAGGAACAGGACACTTATGGAGCTCACTGCTCTTGATTTCTCCCAGTAGCCCTTGGCCATTACATACCCCAAGCTAGACAATGATTTTGAGCTTAAAGGGTACATGGTTCATGCTTTGCCCAAGTTCCATGGGCTGTCTGGAGAAGATCCCCACCAACACATGAAGAAGCTACACATAGTGTGTTCTGGTATGAGACTCAATGGGGTGGAGGTGGATGATGTTAAACTCAGAGCATTTCCTTTCTCTCTAGAGGGTACTGCAGAAAACTGGTTCTTTAATTTGCTAGACGGGATTATAAATACCTGGCTGGGGATGAGGAGGCTTTTCTTGGAGAGATATTTTTCTGTCTCTAGAGTGGTTTCTATCAAAAAAGAGATCTCTGGAATCCATCAAACTGATGAGACTGTTCATGAGTATTGGGAGTGGTTTAAGCTCCTCTGTGCAAGCTGCCCCAACCATCAGATTCCAGAGTAACTCCTCCTTCAATACTTTTATGAGAGGTTGGTACCTGCTGATAGGTGCATGATAGATGCTACTAGTGAAGGGGCACTTTTGGATAAGACCCTGGCAGAGGCCTGTGCTTTGATAGAGAATATGGCTGCCAATTTTCAGCAATTTGGTGTTAGGGTAGTCATAACTACTAGAGGCCTTCATGGAGTAAACTAGCCAGAAAATCCAATGTTGACCCAGATTTTACAGCAACTTTCTTGCCTTATATAGCAACTAATGGCTAACCAGCTAGAAACTCCAATGGTTTCCATGATCTGTGGCATATGTGATTCCAATGATCATCATACTAATATGTGCCCTGCGTTGCAAGATGACTCAACCACTGGGGTAGCAACAACAAACCCCTTCTAGAGTCAACCTCATAATCAGGCAGGTCAGTTTCCATTTGAGAACACTTATAACTCCAGCTGGAAGAATCACCCCAATTTGAAATGGGGAAATAATTCACAACCACAGGACAACATTCTCAGCAAAAGTATCTGGTACCTCACCAGAGGCAACAGACCCTTCCTGTACCTCCAACTTTAGATCCCACCATGACTGAGATGATGAAGATGATGATGGGCAAATATAGGAAATTAGAAGAGAAAATGCCCAACTGAGAGAAGAGGTGGCTTAGATGAAAAACAGGGCCCAACTACCCAATTGCCCTCTCAAACTGTGCCCAATCCAAGGAAAATGTTTGTACAATCACTCTGAGGTTTGGGACGAAAATTCCAGAGGTGACTAGGCCTGAAGGATATGGAGTCAAGGAGAGAACAAGGCCCGCAGAGGATTCTGATGACTGTTGCAGCGCTCCATCACTACTACAGCGCTCCACCGAGAGTGATCTACTACCAGCTTTTGAAGAAAGGCCCACTGCAGCGCTCAACAGAAGCCAAAAAGTTTCAGACTTCACTCCTCTACTGCCATTCCCACAGAAGATGCTTCACTGCAGTAAATTTGGATCTAGACACACTAAGAACCTTCCAAAAAGTGCAAGTGAATATTCCTCTATTGGATGCAATAAAGCAAATTCCTAAATATGCGAAATTCTTGAAAGATCTTTGCACCAATAGAAGGAAGGTCAAGGGCAGTGGGGATGACAAGGTGACTATGGAGGTCAATGTTTCCTCCATTATCAAGCCAAGCAACCTGCCAACCAAGTGCAAGGACCCGGGCATATTCTATATTCCTTGTACCATTGGGAACTTACATGTCACGAGAGCTCTAGCTAACCTTGGGGCGGGCATTAATGTTATGCCCAAATCACTTTACTACTCCTTGCACTTTGGAGAGCTCAAGCCAATTGGGTTGCAAATTCAACTGGCAAACCACAGCATCATAAGGCTAGAGGGAGTATTAGAAGATGTTCTTGTCCAGGTAAATGATTTAATATTCCCTACTGGTATTTTTGTGCTTGAGATGGAGAATGACACCAATGCCAGCCAACATACATTGATCTTGGGTAGACCATTTTTGAAAAGTGCTAGAACCTTGACTGATGATCATGCTGATGCATTATACATGGAGTGTGGGGATATGAAAGTCCAATTTAATTTATCTGATGCTATGAAACATCCCCCCGAGGAACACTCCATGTTTGGCATTGATGTCGTTGACTCTTTAGTTGATGATGCTTGTAAGGACCCAAATCTCCCTTTCTCCACTTTTTCTTCTTCCATGGGATATGATGCACTTATTGTTTCAGAATTGTAATACCCAAGGTACACGTGCTCATGGGCAAGTTCTGTACTGTCCTAGGATCCCCCAGGGCCCACCCGAATAACCGGACCAACCCCAAATACAGAAACCAGCTTACGGTGCCAAGTTCTGCAGGGAACCTGTTCCCTACAGTGAGTGGTGGTTCGCTGTAGTGAAGAAAGTTCACTGCAGCGAACATACAAAGATAGCACAGTATCAGTAAAATGATGCCGTTTCATTTTTGCTCCTTTTTAAGAACCCGTCGGGCTCCCCCTCCCTAGACAGAAATAGAAATGCGACCAATACACATACACATACACATACCCTAACCTCTATTTTCATGCTCTTTTCTTCAATCTAGCTCCCCCAAATCATCCCCAGGCTTCAAAGTAAGTATATGTTGTTAGATTTTCTCTCTATTCCCTTCTTTCACATTCTTGGTATGGGCATTATTGTTTTTCCTGTTTTTGTCAAATGGAGGTGCTTCCCTAAAGTTGTTAGTATATGTTTAGAGTAATCTAGAGCTTCCCATAGGTTGTTGATGAGTTTTATGGTTTTAATGGCAGACGTTGGTGCTATTCCTCCTTCCCGGAGTCCCCACGTAGTTGGTGGTTCACAGTCTACCCCTTCAGGTGAGTGGGTTTGATCTGATGGCCTTAGTTTGGTCATTACAAAAAAAAAAATTTGTTAACATTGCAGAGTGTTTTGAGGATTTAGAAATGAGTTCTTGCATTATATAGCTTTATGTAAAAATATGTTTACTAGAAATACTCTGTTTGAACTTATGCATGAAAATATGATTTTAGAAAGGCATGGAACCATAATTGTTTTACGAAAAGTTTCATATGATTTAATTCATAAATTAATTCGATTATGGATAAATGAGAATTTCTATGATTTGCAAAGTTTAGATTTAAGAACTTATTTGAAAGAGAGTTGAGAAATGTTGGACTTGAGACATAAAACCCTTTTACGATTTTAGTTGGTTTTAGAATAGAGAGAGTTATTAAGAGGAACAGAATTATAAGTTAACGACAGTTATTCCGTTAACCTTGGTATACTAAGGCCTACCAGGGACAAGTCATCCTTGAGTTAGATCTGCCCACCAGGGACACAGTTTGCTAGGAACTGAAGAGATCACATCAACTAGGGGCTATGTCCGCCAGGGACTTAGCACCCTCCCTACAGTTGATGAGCACTCTGTTCCCTTGTGTAATTTTTGAAATTTTAAAGATTATAATTATTACGTAAAATAAATAGAACTGTTTTTAAATGTTGCATTTACCATTATTCATATACTATGTTTTCCTATCCCATGTATGGTTATGAATGATGATCCACTTATTGAGTTTTGATTTCAAAACTCACCCCTCTTTTCTTCATTTTTCACAGATACAGACGTAGCTCAGGATCCTCCTCTCCCACCTCCTCGACAGTAGTTTCCTTCAGATTGGGTGAGCTTCACTTTGACGTCAAGCCTTAGTGTTTTGTTCATGGTAGATGTGCTCCAGTGATGTGATGGGCAGGGTCCCAGACCGCATTTAGTCATTTGTTTTGCATTTTGATTTTATACCATGATTCTTTTGTATTTCATAGCATATCACCCATAAATATTTTGTATATGAGTAACTCAGTTAAGATGTATCTTGTAGCTACAGTTATGAAATTTATTTATAAAGAAGATGTTTCTTTTAAATTAGCAAGGTTTATTAGTTAAATTGACTTATGATTAAATCATGTTTATGAATAAAGTAAGCATACAGTATGGTACAGAGGTCACAAGGCTTACGTGGGGACCAGATTCCTCATGTGCGGGTCACGATCCAAGTCGGGTCGTGACAAGAATGCCCCAAGTTTGCAGATACAAGTACACCACTCAAGCAGCAATCATTAGTTTGCCAGGTGCTCCATGACCAGTCTATATTGGATGAGAAGCCATGTGAAGGGCAATGGATCTTGCTGCATGGGCCCCGGGCAAAACTGATGGTGGAAGGCCAAGGTCTAGATGGAAGGGACCATTCTTGGTCACTTGTGTACATCCTGATGGTGCAATTGAGCTGGAAAATTCTAGGATGACTGGGTGTCATATTGAGCGCCGCCGGCTGATGCACCTCCATGAGACTCCCATAGATCTTAGGGCTCAGATAGCCTATCTGTGGGTTGAAGCTACCCACCTCCATGAGGGTCCTGACCGTCCAACTTAGGGACGTTAAAGCAAAGTGCTGGATGGGAGACAACCCACCATGAGGTTTTTCTTTACCTTTCCCTTTTATTTTTTTGCATTTTATTTTATTTTTTTTGTCATTTTTAGTTTTAATTCTAGCATCATATTTATTTTCATTTGCATTTTACACCATCCCTTTGGCACCTTAGAGGTTCTATGCATAGGCTTACACCATATGCACCTTACTGACTTGCTCGGCATTGACTTTATCTTCATTCGCATACTTGATGGATTCATTGTGTTGCTTGGATTAAGTAAATGCACTTTTACCTGTAAGATTTTGAGCCTCTTTAAGTGGATTATCGTACACCATCCTTATTTATTCATGTATGTTTCCCTTTTTGGATTTGCATTGTAAAACTTGCTTAAGGTCTTGCTTGAAAATATATTTACATCTGCATGCTTAAATATGAATGAGGAATTTTTCTTGTTTTTAGCCACTTGCCCATATAGACAACCTTTGCATGTTACCATTGTTTAGCCTCTTTGAGCCTTATTGCCTATTCTTTTGTTTTAGCACATCCTTAGCCAAAGGTGAAAAACCATGAAAATTCCTAATCTTTTAGGCTTAGGAGAGCATTTTTGCAACTCTTATCTGTGCTTGAACATAAGTGTGGGGGGGAGCATGAGGACCAGCCCTAATTTAAGTATGGGGGAGGAACAATGTGTACAAAGTAAATTCAGCAAGTGGCATACACCAAAAAAAAAAATTCAAGAAAAGCTTGAGTTGAAGTTGTGCTACATTGCAAAAGAAAGGTTTGT
Source organism: Dalbergia cochinchinensis (assembly GCA_031216125.1). Taxonomy (NCBI): domain Eukaryota; kingdom Viridiplantae; phylum Streptophyta; class Magnoliopsida; order Fabales; family Fabaceae; genus Dalbergia; species Dalbergia cochinchinensis. Next base: position 46,422,905 of record CM062370.1, read on the forward strand.
AATTGTGTCAAGTTGGACAAAGTACATCCTTAGGCACTTGTGCTCTTGGTATATGCATTTGCTCTCCTTTGACTTGAGGTTTAACCTCATTGGCCTATATTTTTGTCTACCTTTACCCAAGCCCCATTACAATTAAAGGCAAGTTCTCTTGATTCAGTATGCATATGTGTATGACAAAATAGAGAATGAGACCCGTAGCAAGCTTATGGTAATGCATTTTCATTTGAGATGATTGAGTGTGCATCATAACCCAAAACACTTGAGTGAATAATGAGCAAACACTAACCTTGGGAAGATTTTTGTACTTGATTCATACATCATATATGGATTCTACCTTGTGTGCTATGTTGTTGATTATGCCTTGCTTGTTGTAATTCTCTTGATTGTTAGTGTGAAAGCTTACTATTGTGCCTCTAGGTTCATTGAATTGGTGTATTGTCACTTATTTTCGTGAATCATGCATTTTAGGATAAGAGTCTAGTGTAGTCCTTGTTTACTGCTTCTCATCCATGTCTTAGTTTGATCTTAAATTCACATGAGGACATATGAAAGCTTAAGTGTAGGAGAGTTCGATAAGGGGCATTTGTGCCACTTATCTTACTTCTAAACATTAGCTTTTTACATGAGTTTTAATGTGTTGTTAACACAATTAATAAGGATTTTGATTTATTCCTCATTGTGTGATTTTGATAGAATTGATGACTTTTGCATTGATTTTGGGATAATTATTGGATTACATCCTGTTGCGTTTGACTTGTCTCTTTGAGTATAGTTTTAAGTACAGGAGTTTTGGATTAAGTGCAATTATCAAGAATAAAGGATCGGATTAAGGCAAATAAAGATATTTTAAAAAGCTCAAGAAGTCCTCTACAACTTTCATGTTCAACCCAAAACCCAGTTCTAAGAATATCTAGGTGAAAACCGGGTTGCAAGATTAAAGGTTACTGATGTTCTGATGCTGTTCAACTTGACCTCCAGTTAGTATTTTCGCAATATCTGGAGCTACAGATGTCCGATTGAGGTGATTTTGGTGGCATTGGAAAGCTTATTCAGAGGGTTACAATTTCTGTATTTAGTGCCAAGGCCAGATTCAATTCTGTTCACCACTGCAGTTCTCTTTTATCGTTGCAGCACTTAACAGCACTTGAAAATTGACGTTCATCAACATTGTTTCTCTAGAGACCGCTGTAGTGGTCAGATGCAGTATAGCTCATTTAACCTATTTTTGGGCCCCAATTTGGGCTATTTTAGAGAGTAATATTTAAGGAATTGTTATAGACCTTATCCTAACTTTTTACTCAGTTTTAAGCTGCCACTTTAGGCTATTATTCTTTTGCTTCTTCTTCTCTATTCTTCTCTCTCTAAGGATTCCATTGGTGAAGGTGTTTTGTCTTGAAAATTATAGCAAAGATCATTGCTATTATTTTCAAGTTCTTTTATCTTCATTGTTGTAATCTTTCAAAGATGGAGGAGTAGATTTCTTTACTAGTGTGAGGATTTTCGGATAGATTGGGATGACATTTGAGACCCTTTGTATATATTGAATGCATTGGTTTTCTTAATGTTCTACAGTTTCTATTCCTTTAATTATTATGGTGATTGCTATAATCTTTATTGGAATAACTAAATTGACGATTGTCGTTTAGGAAAACCCTTTGAGCATAAATTGATAGATCTATTGGTTTATGTTTAAAGGAGAACATTAGAATTAACTTTCTGATTGGCGGTTAGGCTATAGCAATTGGTGCCTTGGATCATTGTAATTACCAATTAAATTGAGATTTCATTTATTTGTTAATTTCATTGATCAATTCTAGAGATCGATTGATCACTAGTAGAATTGCCACTAATTTATTACTAATAGCCATCAATGGGTTTAATATTTGGTCAATGATAATTGATTTCCAATCCTAGGAATACCTTGCACTAGTGCCTTCTCTATTGTTGCTATTATTTTTCAATTTAAATTATTTGCTTTAATTCTTCAAAACTCCAGATTTCCACAACTAAGTATTGAAGCATCGTTGAGAGACGACCTAGGTTGTGTCATTTACTATATTTTTCGTGCAACTTAGTATTAAAATAAATTTCCAATTTGAGGAGGTAGGCGACAACCATTGTCACTTCGTCACTTTAATAGGTCGTGAAGCCGGGGCAAGGGCCGTAGTAGCAGAGGTGTAAGGGATAGAGGAGGAGGAGGTAGAGGCCAGGGTAGTGGGGGACAACCTTGTTTGTTCGGGATAACCCATCATGATATGTAGGTTTCAAATGAAGTGATAACAGGTATGATAATAATATGCTTCTTCGATGCTATGACATTGTTTGACTCGGGGTCCACCTATTATTATTTGTCCCTATTCTTTGCTTCACTGTTCGGAAGATCCTCTGAGGATCTTGAGAAGCCGTTTTTAGTTGGGGTACTTTTAGGAAAGCCCATCCTTATTCAGACAATGTATAGATCGTGTAAAGTCAAAGTTGGTGACATGGAAGCACTAGTAGATTCAAAAGTGTTGGACGTGTCTGACTTTGACATTATTTTGGGCATGGATTGGTTAGCCCATTGCCCTGCCATGGTAGATTATTATAGAAAGGTAGTAAGATTTGATGTCCAGGTGATAAGCCAAGAGAGTTTCTGGGTACAGGATAATTGACACCGACGAGCTTGATATCAACTACGAGTGAACTATGGTTGATGGATAGAAGTAGTTATGGGTTTTTAGCGGTAGTCAAGAATATAGAGGCAGCAACATCAAGTTTGGGTACGGTTTAGATGGCAAATGAGTTTCCAAATGTGTTTCCAAATGAATTGCCAGGTATGCCACCCGAAAAGGAAATAGAGTTTAGGATAGAACCTGAGCCAGGAGTTAGACCCATCTCTATACCCCTGTATCACATGGCTCTAGCAAAGTTAAGAGAATTGAAGGAGCAGTAACAAGAATTGTTGGACAAGGGGTTTATAAGGCCAAGTACTTCTCCATGGAGTGCTCCAGTGTTATTCGTTAAGAATAAAGATGGCTCGATGAGAATGTGTATAGATTACAGGCAACTAAATAAAGTGACAATTGAGAACCGACACCCCTTGCCTCGTATTGATGATCATTTTGACCAGCTTCAAGAGGCAACATGTTTTTCCAAGATCGACCTTCAACTTGGTTACCATTAGTTGAAAATTAAGGATGGGGATTGTCACGACCCGACTTGGGCACATGACCGGCACGTGAGGAATCCTCATTCCCACGTAAGCTCATGATCTATGAGTCCCTCTATATGCATAATTTAATATAAAATTCTTTTCCAAAACATAAATACGTCTCTGATACAAATCACTTGAGTTGCTCTTAATACAAAATAAACCATAGAACTCGTAATCATGAAAATACAAAATATTCATGATAAAAAACATGTCAGTCTATCTCTATGGTCTGGGACCCTGCCCGTCATGCACACTGGAGCACTCTATCTCTAAACAGAATACCAAAAGTACTTCACTCACAAAGTGAAGCTCACCAACTAGGAAAATCTCTACTGCGGGGGAGGAGATGGAAGAGAAGAACCATAGCGTCTCGCACTGTGTAATGGAGGAAGAGAGAGGGGTGAGTTTCATCTAAAACTCAGTGAGTAAGTCCTCACCCATAACCCTCTCATGGGACAATCAAGGAATAAATAATATATATATATATATTCATCAAACCAGTTAATGCAATAACTCTCAAGTTCATATTCTTAGGAATAACAAATAGTTCTAAAATCAATATTTTGTAGAAATCATAAACCACAGTATGCTAATAAAGAAACAGGAATCTCTAGTTATGCCCAATTCATGTGACATAACAAATCTCTAGTTATGCATAGCATAACAAAGTCTCTAATCCCTGGGGCACCTAAATAGGTCCCGTTTGTTATTTCTCTAGCCCTAAGGCGACTTGGTATACCAAGGTTAGCAGGATAATCTTTGTTAACTCACGATCTGTTTCTCTATAACCCTCTTGTCCCAGCCTAATCAGAAATCTAAATCTTTTCTCTATATCTCATAAATCTTCTACCCTAGAGTTCACAAGCTCTAGCATATACATATTCTCTATTCTGGAAATCATCACAATGTTTAACAAATGTCTAAATATATACTCTAGCTCTTTGATAAAAAATCGCTTTAACAATAATGGTACCATGAGTTTTCAGAAAAACATATATATCTCATGCTATAATTTACTGAAATTAACTCTAATGATCAACATAAGGATCATAGGATTTGAACCCACTCACCGTTTAAAGCCGGGAGTATGTGGACCCCACCAACTTGACCTGAAGAGTTTGGAATGGCACCAACAACTGTCATAGAGCAACCATAACTCTAGATTAATATCTAAAAATCTCTAGAGAACTCTATTCTAACTCTACTAAAATTGGGGAAACACCCCCACTTGACAAAAATGAGAAAAATAATCGGACCAAATCTGAGATCATGGAGAAATAAAGACATAATCTAATAACATGAACTCACCTTGAAGCTTGGAATGATGGATTGGAGTGAATTTGAGAGAAAGAGAGAAAAATGAGGGAGAAGGGAAGAGAGTCGCGTCTCTGCTTTCTTCTGCCCGATTTGGGGGTTTTAAAGTCCCACTGACACCGCTATAGCGGTATATGACCTTTATAGCGGTCTAACCGCATCTGATGGTCCCTACAGAAACACTTATGACCGCTATAGCGGTACCTCAGTCCACTGCACCACTTGAACACGTTCTGGTGACCGCTATAGCGGTGACAGAAATCCCCAACTTCTGTGTTTTTCAGTCATTCTGGCATTTGGGTTGTTCCAACACTCACTTATTTTTTAAGTTAATGTCCTCATTTATTTTACTCTCCATTAACTTTAAAACATAAATGTAAATAAGGAAATACCCCCCATTTGGATTCAAATAAAATATCACAAAAATCAAAACTTCATCAAATCAGAATTCAAATTTTGGGTTTTAGTTCAAATCCGAGAATTTTTGAGATTTTCTAAACTTGTGGGTTAACAACGAAACATTTGCAGGTTTCATAAAATTCATTAAAAATCACTCTTCAACTTGTTTTCCTTCAAGGAACAATTACTGGGACTTTTGATCCCAAGAATATGGTTCTATCATATAGCCCTCCAAGGAGATGTAGGATTCAGACTTAGTAAAATTCAGGACCCGACGGTAGTTCCCAAGGAATCCTTGAGGCTATACAGAACCTTACTGCTGATCCGTGTACCTCGGGCATCACAAAGATATACCTAAGATGGCTTTAGGACTCGCCATGGATGTTATGAGTTCTTAGTGATTTCCTTTGTGTTGACCAATGCCTCAGCAGCCTTCATGGATTTGATGAATAAGGTGTTTAAGCCATTTCTGGATCAGTTTGTGATTGTCTTCATTGATATCTTAGTGTATTCCAAGAGTAAGAAGGAACATGAGCAATATCTATGAATAGTTCTACATACTTTGAGGGAGAATCAGTTATACGCCAAGTTCTCCAAGGGTGAATTATGGTTAGATCAGATGGCGTTCCTTGGACATGTAATGTCAAATGATGGAATTCAGGTAGATCCAAAGAAGGTGGAAGTAGTGCAGCAATGGCCTAGACCTAGAATAGTTTCAGAAGTCCGTAGTTTCATGGGCTTAGCAGGATATTACAGGTGGTTCATTCAAGATTTATTGAGGATAGCAGCACCCATAACCAAGCTGACACAGAAGAATGTCAAATTGCAATGGAGAGAAGAGTGCGAAGAAAGTTTTCAAAGGCTCAAGACACGCTTGACCACGACACCAGTTTTGGAATTACCTTCAGGGACATGTGGCTTTTCGATATTCTGTGACGCTTCTAGAGTTGGATTTGACTGTGTCCTGATGCAACATGGCCAAGTTGTAGCATATGCTTTATGGCAACTTAAGAACCATGAGCAGAATTACCCTATACATGACTTAAAAATAGTAGCAGTGGTTTTTGCCTTGAAGATTTGGAGGCACTACCTGCACGGAGAGACTTATGAGATCTTCACAGACCACAAGAGCTTAAAGTACATCTTTCAACAGAAGGATCTGAACTTAAGACAACATAAATTGCTTGAGTTGTTAAAAGATTATAACTGTACGATCTCGTACCACCCAGGAAAAGTGAATGTAGTGGCAGATGCTTTGAGTAAGAAGTTAATGGGTAATTTGGCCTACATAGCGCCAACAAGGCAGCCATTAGTGGAGGATATCCACAAGTTAGAAGCTGATGGAATTCAGTTCGGCCTTAGTGATACAGGGGCTTTTTTAGCTCACATTAAGGCTTAGTCAACCTTGGTGGAACAGATCAAGACACAGTAGGGTGAAGATCTGAAACTAGCTAAGTTGGTTGAGAGTGTTTGCCAGGTTGAGAATACAAAATTCTTAGTTAATGCTAAGAGTGTGTTGTACTTTGAGAACCGCTTATGTATGCCTATAGTGGGTGAGCTGAGGAGAAAAGTAATGGAAAAAGCTCATAGCACAGCATACTCAGTGCATCCAGGATCAGCTAAGATGTATCAAGATCTAAACAGTTGTTCTAGTGAGATGGTATGAAGAGAGATATTGATGACTTTGTAGCAAGGGGCTTGGTGTACCAGAAAGTCAAAGCTGAGCACCAGAGGCCAGCAGTGTTACTTCAGCAGATAGATATTCTAGAATAGAAGTGGGAGGGGATAACCATGGACTTCGTCATTGAGTTATCTCGAACCACCTAGTGGTTCATTCCATATGGGTAAAAGTAGATAGAATGACCAAGTCAGCACACTTGTTACCAGTAAAGACTACCTTCAGTGCAACATAGTATGTTTAGTTGTACATCAACGAAATAGTCAGACTTCACGGTGTCCCAATATCCATCATATCTGATAAAGGGTCCTAGTTCACTTCGCGATTCTGGAGGACATTTCAGGAGGCCCTTAGGACGCATGTGGATTTGACCACAGCTTTCCACCCCAGTTTGATGGCTAGTCGGAAAGGACGATACAAACCTTAGAAGATATGGTTAGAGCCTGTGTACTAGATTTTGGAGGGAGCTAGTGTAATCACCTACCCTTGATTGAGTTCTCATACAACAACAGTTACCAAGCAAGTATCCAAAAGGCACTGTTCGAAGCCTTGTATAAGAGGCATTGTAGGTCTTCTATTGGATGGTTTGAGCTTGGGGAAGCTAAGTCCCTAGGCCCAGACTTAGTTCAGGAAACTTAGAGAAGGTTCAGTTAATCAGAGAGTGTCTTTTAGCAACATAGTCCAGGCTGAAATCTTATGTAGATAACTGTAGGCACGGCTTAGAGTTTGTTGTTGGGGACCATGTGCTTATGAGAATATCCCCTATGAAAGGGGTAGTAAGGTTAGGTAAACAAGGAAAGTTAAGCCCTCGTTTTATCCGCCTATTTGAGATTCTAAAGAAAGTTGGAGCAGTGGCCTACAAGTTGGCATTGCCTCCCAGTCTATCAGGTATGCTCCCAGTGTTTCATATCAATATGCTAAGAACATATATGTCTGACCAGTCTCACATGCTCACTCCACAAATGGTCCAAGTTGATGGGAGTCTGTCCTATAAAGAAGAACTGGTTGCCATCATAGATAGGCAAATCAAGAAACTTCGCTTAAAAGAGGTAGCCTTAGTGAAAGTTACCTAGAGGAATCATTTCAGCAAAGAAGCAACTTGAAAAGCTGAAGAAGCCATGAAAATTAGATTTCCCAATCTTTTTCTACCTCAGAGTATATCATTTAGATTTGGGGACCAAATCTCTTTCAAGGGGGTAGTATGTGATATCCCACATACGGAGTTTAGTGGCATATAAGTTATCATTATTATTATTATCATCGTTGCTGTTAGCATTATTAGTACTTATTATTACCATTAGTATTATTATTAATGTTATTAATATTATATTATTATATATATGTAGCATGTTGATATTATTATATTATATATATGTAATGCACAATTAGGTAAGCATGGTTGGTATCATGTTATTATTATTATACGTTAGGTAGCAGTAGCATATATTATATTATTATATATATGTAGCATGTTGATGTTATTATATTATACATATGTAATCCACGGTTAGGTAAGCATGATTGGTATCATGTTATTATTATTATATATTAGGTAACACTAGCACTCTGGGTAGCACTATCATGTTGTTGTTGTTGTTATTATTATTATTATTATTATTATATGATTAGGTAGCACTAGCACTATGAATAGCACTAGCACTACGGGTAACACTACCATATTATATATATAAGTTAGGAGAATAGCACTATAGGTAAAAGAGTTAACGTTATTCTATGGCTATATACATGTTATAGCGAAACCCATTGTTCATCACCGTGTGCACGTACACTGATGGTTCCATTCTCAAATTCTATTTTGTCTCCTAGTATATTCCAGATATACCATAATATTTTCAAATATTTTTTTAAGATCCCTAGTCATCGAAAGAATTTTTTCTTAGAGAGATAAATATGGTTTCATTAATTTTCTTCAATTAATCTCTTCCGTTACCGGTACCATTTCAGCTCCCCAGAGTCCAGTTGTTAGTGGAAGCACGCTACCGGCTACCAATTATGAGTGGGTTTAAGCTTATGGCCATACTTTTGGTCATTATTATTATTTTTTCATATTATATAAATTATGTACTAAATTTTAGAATGATTTATACCAAGAAATATGCTTTTATGGATTATAGAAACTTTAGGAAATTATTGTTTGTAGTTATCATGACAAATTATTATTTTAGAAAACTCACGAGACCATACTTGTTGTATGTATGATTTAGATTTATTTTATTAGCTAGAAGATTTTATGAATCCCAGTTTTGTATGAATTATAAGAATAATGAATTTTGTTGCTATTAGTTTTAGTCAATAATTATTCAGAAACAGATTAGTGAGTTAATGGGCGCAGGATTGATCGTTAACCTTGGTATCAAGTGATCCACTAGAAGATTAGCTCATCCACGGAAGGAACCTAGTGTGGAGTCCAATTATAGGACCTAGTTAGGTACCCATTAAATTAGCCATTGGCTCAGATTTAGGTATTCAGCTCAAATACTTATGTAATGAATAATTCCTGTTTCTCTACTGGTTATTGCCATGAAGTTAGTTAAATTATTATTTTCAGTATTGTTATATGTACTTGTATATAAAATGTTTTATATTAATTGCATGTATATGTTATGTACTTTGTTGTTGTCTCATGTGGGTTCTGAGTGGAGGCTCACTCACTGAGTTTTGATGAATTCACTCCTCTCTTTTTCTCCCCTACAAATACAAGTTCAGTTGTACCACAGGATCCTCCTCAGTAGTGCTACAGCTTCTTTGGTGAGCTTTGCTTTGGAGTGGAACTTATTATTGCTTATGTCAGTTTAGTAGTGCTCCAATAATTTTGTAGACCAGATCCCGGACTATGCATTATATTATTTTGTCTATTTTAAAAATTTCAGACATTTATTTAATTATGTTTGGTTTCGACCTAGATTATGGATTTTACATAGTTTTATGTTTTGTACTTATGCTTGGAAACATTTTCAAACTTATGAAATTTAGTTAAACTTGAGATATTTTGGATATATTTGATTTATTTATGTATATTAGCTAGTTACGTTACCAGAGGCTTCAATGGGGATCCAAATCCTCACGTGCTGGTCACATTCTCTATGCGAGTCGTGACATAAAGAGCCTTTTTAAAAGTTATTAATTAATTTGCATAACTTAATAAGGTACCGTTTAAGGATGGGTGTATTAAGGGTGCTATGGGATTAAGTTCCTATCTTTCTCTATGCATAATCGACTCTGAAACTCACATATGGTTTTTGAAGACTGTTTTCTAGAATAAAATGGGTTTTTCCATGTTTCTCTAAATTAAATAAACTTGGTGGCGATTCTGATTTTTAATCTCTCTTTTTTGCCGTCCCCTCATGATTTTGGTTGTGATAGGTATTTTAGTGATAAGTTCTATAGTAATTGGATGATCCTAGTTGGTCAAATACCTAGCGACAAACTCCTATATTCCTTTCAGTACATTATTTCTGAACAAGTTCCTAGATAACAAGCCTAAGGGTTTTCTTTTTGATGATAGTGACGATATTGGCCATGACCTTGATACAGAGCAAGAACTTCTAACTATAATGAATGCGCTAATTACGGATATGATACTGGAAATAGACCAATTTTACATTACTCTTCAATTCAAATTAGCAAAAACAATGTCTCCTTGCATAATTTGGATTCCAAACATTCATGACCTTGATGTGAATGAGTTGAATTACTTATCCCTCGGTTTATAGTGAACTATCTCTCCACGAATTATGAAAAATGTTCCACTAGAAATATTCTTGTTATTGCTTCGAGTCACGTTCCCTGAAAAGTGGATCCCCCTATTACTCAGAATAAATTAAATACATGCACTAACATATGAAGGCTTCTTATTCCACAACAATGAAAGCACTTTTTCACTCTTTCATATACTAGGGGATTTTATGGACTTGGGTCCATAACTATGGGTTCCAATGTACGAGATCTTGTAGCACTTACCAATGAAGATTCTATCGATTTATTATATAAAAGAAATCCATTATAAACACTAATATAATTAGATATGCTCTTTATAGACAAACTTGGGATTTGTGATCCTAAGTAAGATAGGTTTAAGATCATGGGATCGTTTTCTATTAGATAGGAAGGGTTGTTTCACAAAATGTACTTTTAAGTAATCGCTGCATGGATCCTATATCTATCTATATGAAGAAGAAATCATGTAACAGGGGGGATTCCTATTTGTACAAATGGTACCTTGAACTAGGAATGGGCACGAAGGAATTAACGATCCTTCTTTATCTTTTGAGTTGTTTTGCTAGATCGATCACTCAAGACCTTTGGTCTCTCTACTCGGACCTAAAGAAAATTAATAGGACCACTTCTTATGGACTCATTGAGAATAATTCTAATCTAGTTCATGGCCCATTAGAAGTATAAGGCGCTTTGTTGGGATCCTTAGGAATAGAAAAAAGGTTGCCATCAGTTTGATAATGATCGAGTGACATTGCTTCTTCAACCCAAACTAGGGAATCCCTTAAATATGGTTCAAAATAGATCTTGTTCTATCATTGATCATAAATTTGTCTATGAAAAATGTAAATAAGAGTTTGAAAAAAGGGAATGAGTCCTCAATCTGCAATAGATAGGGAAGGATTTTTTTCAATCACATAATTTGGGCTCCTAGAATATGGCAGCCTTGGGACTTTCTATTTTATTGTATCGAAAGACCCAATAAATTGGAATTTCCCTATTAGGCCAAGTCATTTCAGGGCAAGTAAATTGTTTATGATGAAGAGGATGAACTTTAAGAGAATGATTTGGAGTTCTTGTTGGGTGGAAACATGCAATACCAGACACAAGATAGATCTTCCAAAGAACAAAGTTTTTTTCGATAAAGTCAATTCATTTGGGACCCTATGGATCCACTCTTTTTCCTATTCAAAGATCAGCCTTTTATCTTTGTATTTTCATATCGAGAATTCTTTGCAGATGAAGGGATATCAAAAGAGACTTCTTACTTCCCAAGCAGATCTTCCTACATCTATATATAAACATTGTTTTATCAAGAATATGCAAGAAAAGTATTTCGAATAGTTGGTTCATCACCAGAGATGCTTAGAAACACTATTGGATCACTATTGAACACTATGGGTATCAATATTTATCAAATCTATTCCTATCTAATGGAACACTATTGGATCAAATCACAAAGATATTGTTAAGAAAATGATCGCTTTTCTTAGATGAAATGGTTGTTGCTATCTACTCTAAGGATCTTTCCACTTAATGCAAATGGATCACATATGTCCTTCTCCTATTCATAAGTGAAACGCAATAGCCAAGTTGGACCTACATCCAGAAATATTAAAACCAGACTAGATTGGATGGTTTGAACCAATCACTGGTCTAATTCAGTTCTCCGAATGGATCAATCCTGCACTCAACTAGGTCAAACGTGAAGTCAACTAGCCAAGCCATCACCGAACCAGACAATGAACCATCAAATCGTGCCCTTGAATCGAACCCAACCCATTGAGGGAAGGGAAGCGCTACCACCACTAGGCTAGGCAATTTGTTGTGTTAGTATGTCTCATTAATTATATATATACATATAAACATATATTTTTATATATTGATTCAATAAATTCTGGTTCAATCAGTGACTCAATAACTGAATACCTTAACCGAATTGACCATCGGGTCAAGTTTGATAACTATGCTGCATCTTTTGATTTCAAAGTCATTAGTACAAGTCAAAGCTAGTTAATACACTTCAAGTGTGGAAGCCCACCATTGGAGGCAGAAGAAGACCACATTGACTTTACGATATCTATCTCAATTGAGAGAAGACGGTTGATTTCACAATAACCAAGTCTTAACAATTACTAGTAGTTGCCTAGATGTGAGAAGGAAATTAAGTGAAAATCACCAACTTTGCCCGTCCGTGAAGGTGAAGGCACCAACAGTACGCTGAAACCTCAAGCAAAGCTGAACAAAGTTTGATCCTATAATTTCCATTACATCAAGCCGAGAAGTCAATGATGAAGGGGCAATGGAATAGAAAACTACTGCAGTCTGCATATTAGATCTGATTCGCTAGTTATGCCCCTAATATCAACACATCTTAGTGAAATTTTGAATTAAGATTTTTAGACAGTCGAGTTAAAAGTATTTATCATTTCTCTGTTTTTAGTATTGATAGTCCACGGATACGTATCTTCTTTCAACAATTAACAAAATGACAAGTCAAGGTATAATAATTTCATATTTAAAATAATTTTATAAATTAATTTTCATAAATTATCATTGAAAAGTTTTTTTTTATTTTATATGACACCAGATTATATATTATTTTTAAGGTAAATTACACTAATTTTTCATTAGATTTTATTGCAATTATACCCGATACTCCTCTATTTATAAAATTGTCATTGTCTCGAAGGTTTGTTAAAATTACACTGACCTCCTCCACATTCATCAATTTTTGAATTTAAGTAGTAAAAAAGATACCATGTGATATGAACATAATTATTAATGATAAAATTATAACATTTTGATAATATTTGATATATAGATTTACTGAAATATCATTTATATTATAAATTATAATTATAAGATTTATCCTCACATATATATATATAAAAGGGTATTTTAATTAGTCTATTTACATGTTAAATAAAATATTATAATTTTATCATTAACAATTATCATGTACATTTCATATATATGGTTGTCACTTAAAATAACAAATAGAAATATGTCAATAGTAATTATACTAAACCATAAGGGAGATTTAGGTAATTTTCTTTTTTTTAATGCAACTTTTTATGAGTGACTGAATAAAAAGACTTTACAGTATTCACAATACTTCATAATTTAATTCTAATTTTTTATTGTGAAAAACATTTATTTATCTTTAAAATTTTAAAATGTTATTTGCACACACAAAAATTAAAATGGTGTTTGGTTTATTTATAGAGTAAACAGCCAAATTGACCCCTGATAATTTCATTGATGGATAAAGTAGTCCCTGACAAAAAAAAGATTAGTGTTGAGGTTCCTCACAATTATAAAAATAGGATACTATAGGTCCCTGATAATTTCATTAATGGAAAAATTGGTCACTAACAATAAAAAAAAAATTAGTGTTGAGACCCTTCACAATTGTAAAATTAGGACATATAGGTACCTGGTTCACTTGTACCTGTTAAATGCTAACATGGACTTTAATTATTGATCCATGTGACACCTGCTAATTCCAATTAACACTAACAAAAACACACTTTTTTATTTTTATTTTAGCATTTTTGAGAATTCCTACAATAATGTTTCAATATTTTACTGTACCCATTATTATCAAAAAAGAAACCCTTGGCCCCAAAAGAGCTATTTGCTAGAGTATAGTAATTGCATATTACAAAACAATACAGTACCATCATGCTTGGTATGAGATGTTCTATTAAATTTTAAAATATTTAGGGAAAGACTTACAAAAATGAAATGATGCATTTTAGTAAATTGTGGTTAGTAGGTACGACATATATCAATAATTAAAGTTTACTTTAGCATTTAGTTGGTTCCAGCATAATGAAGGACCTCTAGTGTCCTATTTTTGCAATCTAATAGATCAATTTATCCATTAATAAAATTGTTAGGGAGCTATAATGTCTTATTTTTACAATTGTGAGAGATCTTAATACTAATTTTTTTATTAGGGATAAGTGTGTTCATCAATGAAATTGTCAGGGGCCCATAGTGTCATATTTTCACAATTGTGAAGGACTTAAATACTAAATTTTTTTATTGTCAAAGACCAATTTGTTTATCAATAAAATTATCAGGAATATATAGTGCCCTATTTTATAATTATGAAAGACTTTAATACTAATTTTATTTTATCAAGGACTAATTTATCCATGAATAAAATTATCAAGATCCAATTTTCATTTTTACTCTTATTTATATTTTTTCTTTTCATTTCTTCGTCTTCATCACTTTTACAATAAATCATTCTTCACTTCTGTCTTAAAGAAGCTCCGCCATTGGCTCACTCCTCTTATTTTAAAAAATGGAGGCCATTTACTTCCACAAGTACCTCTGAATTCTGATAATAATTTGTGCGAGCACTACTGTGTCTTGTGAATCGTGGCCCCCCGCAGACCCATTATTGAAGTGTCGAGCAAGAATGAAAGTTTCCTTTTTCATTTTTCAGTGGAGCTTAATTTGTAACTTTCAGTTGATGTTGTAACTTGAAAAGAAATGGCACTAAGAGCTTGATAATGTTTGTGTGATTGAATGCTCAAGACAGGCAGAACTGAAACTCCTCCAATTGAAGGTAAGATCATTGCACATTTACTACAATTTTTCTGTGCTCGACTCTTGAAAGAAAGCAAGAAGAATCAATATGTAAGGAAATCTTTTCAATTTTCTGTACTTCTAATTATTTATTGTTATATACAAAAATATCAAAATATATTTAAAAATTAATAAGTTGTTAAATATATAATTCATCTCTTTCATGTGTCAATAAATAATTAGAAAAACAGGAAATGAGATACCATTTGAAGGCATGAGATTTCAATATGAACCAATATAATATCAAAAATTGAATTTGATAAAATAAATAATTGATGAGGAATCAGAACAACATGTGAGAATTGAATCATGACAAAAACAATATATGTGTGTCGCAATCGGGATTGGGACAGGACGGCAAAAAAAGGAATTTTTTTATTTGAAAATTATGGAGTTGTCATCAAGTTTATTAAAATTTGGGAAAATATGGAAAAAAAAACTCATTTATTTTGAAACATGGTATTTGAAACCAGATTTGAGTTCGGGAGTCAGTTATGCATAGGGAAGATAGAAATTTAATCCTATGCACCCCTAATATATCCGTCCTTAGACGGTACCTTTAATTAACTGTGAAAATTAAATAATAACATTTTCAAAAATATTTATTTTTATTTTATTATAAAAAAAAGAAAAGAGAACATCAGGTTGTCACAACTCAGATGTTCCGAGGTATCTGATTAATAAGCCGTTACGGCTAAATTAACCTCTTTATTTGAAATAAAATTTTTGATAAATAAATGAATAAATTTAAATCGAAAATAAAAATATAAATTATAAATATTTACAAATAAGATTAAAAAAAAGAAAATTATTTTTTATGTTTTTATAAAAAAAACAAATATAAAAGAAAAAAAATATTTTTAAGGAAATTTTTGGATCATTAAGCTGTCACAACTTAAATGTCCGAAATATCGAGTTAACAAACCGTCACGGTCAAATTAATATCTTTATCTAAAATTCCCCACATAAATGAATATTAAATAAAATATTTCAAAAAAAATTATTAGAGAAATTATTTGTAAATACAACAAAATACAAAAATTGCATTAAAAAAATTGCAAGTAAAAAAAAATTACAAATAAAATGAATTATGAAAAAATAATTTTAACTTGATAGGGATAGGAACCGCTTGCTCCTACGTATCTCTTGGTGCAATAGGAAATTCAAAGTCACGTAGTTCTATAGAAAATATTTGTGTTGTTTAATCTTATTTTGAAAAGGAGTTTTAGAATATTAAACTGTCACAGCTAAAATATTTTGAAATATAAAGTTAACAAACCATTGCGGTTAAATTAACTCTATTTTTGAAAACAAATTTTGAATATCAAGTTGTCCCAGCTAAAATATTCCAAAACATATAATTAACAAGCCGTCTCGACTCAGTTAATCATATTTTTTTAAGAAAATAATTTATCGATTAATTAACTCAAATTCCTCTTTTTATTAAAGCAAGATATTTAGATGTTTATTTTAAACCTAAGCTAATCCTACACCAAACAAACAAACTTAAAAACTAAAATGGAATGAACACTAACCAAACAAGTAAACCCAAATTTAAACATTCACAATCTAATCAAAAAGTAAAGTGACTTCAAAATATAAATAGAATTAACATTCTTTGTTTTTCTTATCTTTAATATCACTAATTTAACTTAACTAACACAAGCACTAATACTAACACTAACCCTTTCCCACTCACACACACACACACACAAATCTATCACACGGATGGAGAGAGAGAGGGAGAGTATACATACACTCTTTCACTAAAGCCAACACATTTCTTTACCAAACCAACTGAAATGGAAAAAAAACGAAACAGAGATAGTGGGAGAAAGAATAAGAGAAACAGTGAGAGAGAGAAAGCTAGGAGGAAGAAGAGAGAGGGGCCGCGGTCATGGAAGGGATGAGGCCACGGCCCAGCCATGGTAAGAGGGGAACACGTGCGCGGCTGCGAGGAGGGGGGTTGCACGATAGTGGCCTCTGTGGAAGGGTGAAGCTGCACGGTGGATCTGAAATGGTGGAGGCTTGCGCGGCGGCGATGGTGATGAGGGTGAGCAGTTTGATTTGGCTGAGGTGGAGGCCGCGGGTTCTTCGCGGGATGGCCATGGTGTTTAATGGTTCATGCAAGGAAGGGAGGAATTACGCGGTGGTGGTCGGGCCAAGCAGATCGGAGAGAGTCGCGAGCGGTGGTTGAGCCGAGGGTGTGCGGCGGTTCTTGCGATGGTGGTGGTTTGGTGTTTGATGGTGGTTGTTGAGGATTGCAGGTAGGAGTGGGGATGTTCGCGGCGGCTCTAAGATGGGGAGGCCTGGTGGTTCTTAGGCAGAGGTTAGAGGAAGAAGATGATGGAGGGGGAATGATGGGAGGAGGAAGATGGTGGAGGCCGCGACAGTGGCAAGGAGGAAGCCGCGACCTCCTCACTTTTGTGTTCCCTTTTTTTTAATTTGTGATTCATATTGATGGAAAAATACCTTACCGCTACTTCTGGTTGTATTCTTGCTAAGCTATTTTGCTGATTCTCCTTTTTATGTGTTGGCTATCCTAGAATTTTAATTAATATGCTGCTGATTTTTTATTTGAAATATTTTGGTTGTCTTTAATTTGATCTTTTTTTTTTTTGTGGGAATATTTCGGACCTCCCTATGATAGTTATATGGGTGTTTCTCCTTGAGCTAAAATTATTGCTCATCCTTCCTTTATAGGTTGCTTTATCATTGTGCAAGGAGTGGAGGGGGGGTCATCATTTTGCCAACCTTCATCATTGTGCAAGGAATGGAATGGAGAGGAGCATCATTGTGTCCTCGTAACCTTTTTTCATCTTTTTATTTTTCTTTCTTTTTTGTATTTTATTCAGCAAAGGAAAAAGGGCAGTAAAGGAGAAGGACTAAAATGAGAAGGGCTCATTTTATTTATTTCTCTTTTTCTTTAAATAGGGTGAATAAATTTTTTTGTATTTTTTTTTAATGAAACAGGCTAAAATGATTGGGCCACTCTTTTTGTTATGCGCCTCAAAACAAACAATAAATGAAACCAAATTAAAAGGGTCTAAAAATACAACAAAGAACTATCAACAAAATTTGAAATTATTCACAACTTTACTCAATAAAACAAAACAATCAATATGGGTTAAACTCAGAAAATATGTCAAAAAATTTTTGTTTTTGTTTTATGAGTCAGACAGAATCGGGTGTTCACAATGTGATAATAGTATCTCATCGATCTGCAACGGCAGATGTGCATTGTAGGAGTATGCTGTGAAACTCTAATGAAAACCAACTTCATTTTGATGATTCATTTTATAGGACTGTTATTTTATTTCATTTGTTTATTTTATTGAAGAATGGGATAAATTAAAAGTGTCCCATTTAAGCAACTTATATTTATAGTAATTAACACATATATTTAAGCCACCGGGATTTGAAAATTTATGGTAAGATCATAAGTTCAAATCCCATTTTTAATATACCAAAAAGAATTAATACATAGATTGTAGGTGTCCAAGACTGGCCTCTGGTACTTTGATTCAAAAAACATTTATGCTTTTTAATTTTTATGGAATAAGGATGCCTTTGTTTCATATTTTTAAAAATTGATAATAAAATTTAAATTTTGGGTGCTTTTAATTCATATTTTAAAAAAATAATTATAAAAATTAAATTTTATATATGATTGAAAAAGTTGAAAATTTATTTTTTACAAAATTTATTTTTTTTAACTTCTACCTTTAAAAAATTATCCAAATATATGAAAAGTAATTTTTTTTTTTGTAAGAAAGTGATTTTAGGAGCCTAAAATTACATACCTGACTGAAAAGGTTTAAAATTAATTTTTTTCAAAAAGTTACTCCATTTAACTTATGAAAAAAATCAAAAATTAATTTATTTTAAATTCTGATTATTTTTAAGAAATTATTTAAATATATAAAAGGTTATTTTTTTTAATGAAAAAAGTGATTTCGGGACAAAATAATTCCATTCAAACGCGCTCTAAATTTGCACCTTCATGTGAAATTGAGAAAGATCCGTGTGGCTATGTGATATTTATTTCATGCTTTCAATCCAAGATCCCATTTATTTTGTCATCTCATTATTTGAACATTTAGATCGTTGATGATCACGGTTTAAATAAATATAATCTTGATTATGTGAATGTCAAATCAGACTTTTTTTTTAAAGGTAAATAACAAACACCCCCTCCAGATTTACCTATGTGGAAAAGAACCCCATTCTTATAGAAACTTAAGGCTCCACTCCATCCTTCAACACTTTTCAGCAGTTTTAACAGGTAATGTGAGAATAAAGCTGAAGCACGTTCTACTATAGTGTGCTAAACAGAGACCACCAAACAGTGATTTTGAGTGCGTGAAAACAAAACATTTCTCTTCTCTTTTGTGGCTGATCAGTGACTCCTAATTTCAACTACGTCTATAACTCAAATGTGGCTTCCATTTATTTTTTCCAATGCAATAGTTTCACTTTTTCATTTCTTAAGCATTTAACGAATTTTTATATGTCTGCAAGTTCACATTGAAATCTTTTTATAAATCATATTAATTAATCAAATAATTTTTTATATTTTAACGATGTAATCAGTTAACAACTAATTGATTATTATTTTTTTACTGAACTAAAATCCATCTGTGTCTTGGGTCAATTTTCAATGAACATAAAAGAAATATTTTTCCACTTCAGTAAAAAAATTTGCCATTCACAAGTCAAGTCATGACATCAAATCTTTGTGAAGATTATAATGATCTAGCGTTGGAAATTCACCAAGCCATGGACTTTCCTTGAATTTTCGTATGCCTTCCAAACACGGCCAAGAATTAAAAGAAGCTAGAAATGCGGAAAACCATTGACTTGATTCGAATTTAAACCATGGAGGAAAAGCATCACTTTCGTTTTTGTGTTTTCACTCTCATTACTTATCTTCATGGCCTTGTTAGCTCTGACTAGAACCAACATCTCTACAGATAAGTGTGAAATCTATATAAAAACAATTTAACACATCAAAATCCTCTATCAATAACCCATTAGGTCATTATACCCAACTCATTAACTTATCTTACTAGTCCTAATAACTCATTTTACAATAGAATTTTGACATATGATTTTGATATATAATGTATTATTAATAACTATCATATATGATTTGACATCTTGATTTTCCATTAACTGTCTCAACATATATGTTTAACGTAACAAAGGTAGATTAACAATAGGGAGTAAAACCAAATTAAACAATTTTAAAAATGTTATGACAAAAAAAATTACACAGACTAAGCAATCCCTCGTTTATTTTTTGATTTAACCCTATTCTTAAAAAATGAGCATTCCAATAGACACCCATTTTATAGTTAGTAATAAAAAGAAAATAGATGTGACCGCACAAGACAACATTAGAGGTGTGCTATATTTTTAACTCATTGAAAAACAACTTTATCATTCAGATTAATCCTTGTGCCATTTCTACCATCAAATCTAATGGAACTCATCCAAGAATGACCATTAATATATTTATTTTTTCTTCCAATCCTTTTCTAACATAAAATGAAAGGTCATCTCTTTCAAAACATGATTCCGGCGTGTTTAGGCTTCTGGCAATAAATTTGGGGAGAGAGAAGGATATTGGTAATGAATTGAGGTTTATAAAAGAGAATTGTGATAATAAAAGGGGTAATTTGGTCCTTTTAATCATGCACATGGGTGGCACATTTTCACTTAATGGTGGTTTTGGATGTCAGGTTAAAAATATCATAATAAAGTTAAAAAGTAAAATATACATAACTTATAGTTTAGGGGAATTAAATACATTTTTATCCTTTAAACTTTAACCATTTCGGTATAAATATATGTTTTGAGATATAAAAATGTAATAAAATCATCTATTAAAGAAAGAGTTATATTTTATAAAAAATAAAGATTTGTTTTATAAATTTTCTTTTTTTATTACTAGTTTACAAAATCAAATTTTAATAAAAAATATATATATTTCATTTAGGCAAGCTAAGGGTCTTAAAACCCAAGATTTGACTTGGATAACAAACCTAACATTTTTCTTCTTTTTGTGGCTCCGTAACTCCTTATTTTAACTTTGTTTAGTCTATCTCAACTCTCATTTTAATGAACTTTTGCTTGTCCTTAAATGCCCTTTCTTTTCTTTCATAGTTAAGCTAATAATTTATTATTACTTTGATATCATTCAAACTCATTTCTTTACCAATTCGAACTCAATTATTATTAACCATAAAATTGTTAAATAAATATTATCTTAATAAATCATTATTTTTTATCCAAATATATAGAATTTCTTTTGGTAGATTGGAATATATATTATTATTTGTGTTTCTGAAATTTTTACTTTGCAAAAAGGTGATCATAATAATTTTAATTGAATTTCATTAAATAAAAATTAATTCAATTTCAAAACTTTTAATATTGTTTATAATTTTTATTAGTAGAGGACCACGAAATATTATAAATATTTTTATTTAATATAATTTTCATATATAAATATTAAAATTTATAATGTAATAAGTATTTACAACACATAGTAGTTAGTACGTTAGATAAAAAGTAATTTAAAAGATAAACATATAAATTATAATTTAATGAAAATTATTGAAAATTAATTAAAATTGTTTATTAACTACAAATATTATAATATTTAGCAGTCCTCTACTGATAAAAATGTTGCATGTCTAAAAAAAAGGGTTTGCACATATGTGAGGCGTGTCTAACGCTACTGCATGCTAATCACTCACGGACTCACCTATACATGTCTTGTGTGAGTCTTGTGTGAAAGTCATCTATAGGGGTGGAAGTAGGTTAGATCGCTCGCCAAAGACCTTTGGTCTAGTTTATGTTCAACCTAATTAGACCTAACTTATTTAGTAAACAAGCAGGGTTAAGGCTCTTCAAAAATCCTTTTTAGCTAATCAAACCAGGCTTTAGGATATAAAAATAGCCTATTATTAGGCCTAACAAGCTGGCCTACTTATATTATTATTATTATTATTATTATTATTATTATTAAATTGGGAAGATAAACAAAGGAGAGTGGCTATGTTTGGCTTTTATTTATTTTTTCCAATGCAAATAGTTTCTCTTTTTCATTTGTTATGCATTTAGCGAATTTTAATATGTCTACACGTTTACATTAATATTTTTCAATAAATCGCACTAATTTAGTCTAATAATTTTATATATTTGTTTTGGCCAGAATAATTTTGTATATTTAAACTATATGATAACCACTTGGTTTTGTTTTTTCGCTAAACTAAAATCCATCTTTGTCTTGGGTCAATTTTGAATAAAAATAAAAAATATTATACTTTACTCAAAATTCTTGCCACTATCAACTCACATAAAAGCTTTTTTAAGATTATAATGATCTAACATTTGAAATTGACTATTAAAAATTGGATGATATAACTTTTGGCTTTTTTGTTTTATCTTTTGAAAGTCATATTTTTATTTTTATTATATTTAATTAAATAATTTATTATTTTTCTAAAAGTTATTCTTGATATTTTTTAAGAAGTTAAAAATTTTTCAAAAAATATTTTCTAAACCACTAAAAATGAATAATTTTATTATTATATATTTAAATATAAAATAATTTATTTATAAATTATTTTTTAAAAATTATTTTAATATAAAAAATTAAATAAATTATTTACCCAAATAATACTATCCTATGGATTTTCCTTGAATTTGCCTATGCCCTTTTTCCCACAGCATACACGCACCCAGAGACAAAAGCTAGAAAGACAGAGACGACCATTGACTTAACTGGATAGACTAAGACACTCGCTAACATAATTTGGTCTGTCCTGAGATTCATTTTTCCTACCTTGAAACATGGAGGAAAAACTTCACTTTCGCTTCTGGGTTTTCATTTTCTCATCGCACTGCTTCATGGCTTTGTTAGCTCTAAGCAGAGTTCCCAACATCACCACAGATAAGCAAGCACTTGTTGCTCTCAAATATTCCATCAGCGGAGACCCTCACCATTTCCTCACTCATAATTGGTCTTCCAACTCTTCTGTGTGCAACTGGGTTGGTGTCACTTGTGATGCTCCACATGGAAGGGTGAGGACCTTGAATCTTGGTGACATGGGTCTTAGTGGCACCATACCCTCCCATCTGGGGAACCTCTCCTTCCTCATTCAACTTGACCTTGGTGGAAACAGTTTCCATGGTCAGTTGCCAGAAGAATTAGTCCAGCTTCGTAGATTGAAGTTTCTCAACTTGAGCTACAATGAGTTCAGTGGGAATGTTCCGGGCTGGATAGGAGGCTTATCTTCACTCCGATACTTGAACCTTGAAAATAATAGCTTTGGTGGTTCAATTCCAAAGTCTCTATCCAATCTGACAATGCTAGATACCTTGCTTTTGGTCTTCAATCAAATTGAAGGATCCGTTCCTCCTGAAGTTGGCAAAATGACCCACTTGAGGGTTTTGTATTTTTCTGGAAACAGTCTTTCAGGAGCCATTCCTCGAACGATTTCTAACCTCTCTTCACTGGAAATTATCAGTTTATCTTATAACTCTCTGTCAGGTAATGTCTTTATGAATGATTTAAGGGGTTGAATAGAGGCACATAAATAATTTATTTCTAATACACATCTTGATTAGTTTATCTAATAACTGTCTATTAATGTATCTTATAATAAGCGTTTCGTTAACTATTCAAACATCAGTTGAGGTACTTGAAAAAATAAATAAAAGTACGAAAAAGTTTCGGCCTTGCAATAATATAGCACAAAGCATTTCTCTTGTGCAATAATACTTCATTACTCTTGTCATTGACTGTTTTGTGAACTGAAGGAGGCATTCCAAGGGAGATTGGTGAACTTCCACAGCTGAGAGTAATGTATCTCGGAAATAATCCGCTTGGTGGCTCCATACCATCAACAATCTTCAATAATTCAAGGCTACAAGAGATTCATCTTCAGTCGAGTAATTTATCTGGCAGTCTTCCACCAAACATATGCCGTGGACTTCCAAAAATCCAAGCGCTTTATTTAGCTTTAAACCAGATTTCCGGTGAAATGCCATCTGTTTGGCATCAGTGCAAAGAGTTGACTGTTGTGGAATTATCAAAGAATAGTTTCAGCCGAGGAAACATACCACTTGATATTGGAAATTTAACCATGCTTGGCACCTTGCATCTTGATGAAGACAACTTGGAAGGTATGGTGTTTTTTGTTATCCAAGTGGCCTCAATGAACTCAAGAGGGGGGGTGAATTGAGTTCAAAAACTTTTTCTTTAGTTTCACACTCTAATTAAATTTTCAATTAATTTTGAAGAACTTGCTTAAAACTTAATTTGATGTATACAGATGCAAGAGATATGAGAAATCAATGATGTCATGCAATGAGATTTGACAAGATAAATGAACAAGAAATTTGCAAACAAACTTAAAAGGATAAGGGAAGCAAGGATTGCAAACTTCGCTTATACCTGCCTTGGCCACCTCGTACTTACATCCAGCCTTCTCTTCAAGAACCCACTTGAGAGCCTCCACTATTACTTTAACCTTTACAACCAAGAGTACTCCTACACCTCGATCCTCACCCTTGTGCTTTGAGCTCTAAGAATCCAAGAGACGCTACTTGTTCTTACAAAGGATACCTCACCCTTTTGCACAACTTTACAAAAGTATTACAAGAAATCACTCTCTGAATAGAGTTGATGTTACAAATTGAAGCCCTATGAGGTTTCTCAAGAATAAGACAATTTTGGCCAAGTATTAATCAAGAAGATTGATGAAAGAGAATGATTGTACAAAATGATCTTTGTAATATGTTTTCTGTGTGTTAAAAGATGTTAAACAATGATATTTATAACACGCTCACGCGACTGGGCTACGATTAACCCCAAGAGATGTATCTCTTCAAAACACACCTTCTACAAGATTTTTGATCTGGTAATCGATTACATATATTGGTAATCGATTACACAGCTCAAATTTTCAAAAATAGAACTGTCATTTCCTCGTAATCGATTACAATTGATGAAAGTAATCGATTACACATGATAGATTTCGCTCTGGTACATTTGCACTCCTGGTAATCGATTACATTGTGGTTGTAATCGATTACATCGCGGTGAAAATTCAGGTTCTGGGGTCTAGAATACATTGTAATCGATTACACTATTTTGTAATCGATTACATAAATTCCAGAACTTGAGAATTGAAAGTTTAACACACTTCGGGTCATTCTTAGACAATTTCAAAAACATCTTTGAAATATTTCCTTTCAAAACAAACTTGTATTTTCACAAATCAAAACAAATTCTCTATAGATCAAAACATGATTATATTTAAAATGGCCAAGTAACCTTAAAGAGAAACCTTTTAACAAATAATCTAAGTTCTAAAAATATCCTAACCAAAGGACTTGATCATTTGCGCTTTCACCTTCATGAGGTCTATATCATTTGCTTCTATTCTTTGTCAATTCATTTTCATCATCAAAACCTACAAAATAGCATTCACATTTTTAGTATCTTTTAAGTTTGATTCTATAAGCCTTAGCCTTACACTAGCCCATTTGCATTATATACATATATTTTCGTGAGATTTTTTCCAGGTAATTCTTTTTTCAAAAAATTCAATTACTGAGGGATATTCCCTCGCTATTTCCTTTTAAATTTTTTTTACAATTATCGAGGGAATTTTTCCCTTAATAATTTTTAATTGTGAATTTTTAATTTTTTTCAATTATCGACGGACAAATCTACAAGTAAAATTGACAATTCTGCTGATGGTAATTTTTTTCCATTGACAAAAATGATGCTTTTGAGGAGCACTTATCAGGGGATGTGTGATAAGATGCCTGTAATTCCCTCGTAAAATATACGGAGGAACTTTTATTCTGGGTTTTGTTAAAAATATATATATAGGATTAAGTTATATCCACGTACCTTTAACTAAAATTACACTCTTAATAATTTTTTATAAAATAATTTTTTTTTCAATCTAACCATTGAGTTTTAGTTACCTATCATAAAGATCTTTTTACCAAGTTCTATATGTATATATATATATATATATATATATGTGTGTGTGTGGGGATTAGAATCAAGTTATATCAATATAATTTTAAGTAATTATTACACTATTAAATAATTTTTTATTGGATTAATTTTTAACAAAATCTGACTGGATTAAAAGTTTGCATTATATAAATCATGCCTATAAAATATCAAATTAATTTAAAATCGTTTGGTATGATTTTTATGTATAACAAAATTAATATAATATATGCTTAAAATGAACAAAGATAAAAGTTTTTTTATTACAATTTTATTGATGTTTAATTTATTTAAAATTTAATATAAATAATCTTTATGATAGGTAATTAAAATTCAAAGGTTAGATCAATAAAAAAAATTATTTTATACAAATTTATGAGGATGTAATTTTACTTGAATTTACGACGGTGCAATTTGATCATATATATATATATATATGAGCTTAACAATTTTGCAATTATCAAAAACAAGTCTGAGAAAGAAGGGAGACGAGAAGATGAGGGATAAGGGCTATTAGAGTTGGGGTTACCACAACCAGACAAAAATAATTGGGCCTATGTATACATAAAATAAAGAATATTAGCAAATGAAATTTGTGCTGCCCGAAATCAGGTACATGGCTAAATCATATTGTGCCAACTAAGACAAGGTTTATTACCCCTTGTTTTAGAGAGGGCTCCATGGAAACCACCTGAACAGAAACAGGGTGCAATCGACTATTACAGCAAGAATCTGTAAAATGATTGAAAGCTAAAATATGGTAGATGATTAGACGGATATATTAGTCTATTAAAAGCATTAAGTTCTCAAAAATAAAAGTCGACGAGAACATCAACTGTTCAACAATACAACAAAGAGAAAACAAGTCTTAAATTATAGCCTAAAACTAACTTCCAAATACAACAACAAGAACAGGGGCAAAATAAGCTATCTCCCAAGAGCCCTATCCACAACACTAACCATAAAACTAAGTTTCCTAATTCATCGATAAAAATAATATGATTACAAGTTTTCTTTTTCAATTAATAATCAAATCTAAAGAGAAAAATTTTACATAGGTAAATTGTTCTGCATAAACTCTCCATGTGACTAGTATTTCTCTCTTTTCCTAGATTACATTTTATCATGCCTCAAGTTTGTTGTTACACACAAAAATTCCAACCTCCGGAGGTGTGACAATGACACAAAACAAACAAAGAAAACATAATTCCAACAAAACCACCATCAACATAAACATAGGTCATTGATTTATCCCTTGTCATTACACAGTATTTTAAAACTGTTAAGAATGTAAACAATTGAGGGAATATCAAAATATAAGTTTATTCTAGGCTTAAATATCTTTTTGGTCCCTAAAAAATCAATGACTTTTGGTTTTCGTCCCTGAATTTTTTCTTTTGTTTTGGTTCAAACATTTTCAAAGCTGTTTGGTTTTAATCTCTGAAGTTAGTCTGTCTTTATTATACACTGAGCTGGGTAATGAAAAATCATGTTATTCAGTCCTATATAGTATCCACTAGTTGTACATGCTATATTATAATCATATGGTCAAAACTCTAGTGTAAAATGAGTTATAAGGTCCGATAAGATCAATTCATAAGTTAAATCAAATGAGTTATAGAATAAAGATAATCATAATTAACATTTAATGTAAACAGACTAATTTCAAGAACTAAAACCAAACAGTTTTATAAATATTTGGACTAAAACTAAGCAAAATTTTCTTTTGGGATCAAACCAAAACTCACTTATTTCTCAGGGACCAAAAAGATATTTAACCTTTATTTTTATTGCTTACAATTCAAACAGTAATTCTTTCAAGAAAAAGTCACAAAAGTAATTCGACACAAATTTAATGTGCACAAGACAAAAAAAGTAAAAATGAAAGAGGAAGTCATTAGACCGCTAGTATTACCTTACTTAACAAAAAGAGGGGGTTACACCAACAAGTTGTTGGATGGGTGATAAACAGTTTGATCCCCCATAATGACGAACATACACTCATACAGATTCGAATCCTAAGAAGTACACTTGTTGGGAGGGAGAATAACTATAAATGTTGCATCCTCAAAATAGCCAAAACAATGTCTTCCACAATTTTATTTATTAAAATAAAAAAGAGGGGGTTATCCGATTACCATTTTGCATGATGAAAATCAAGTTGGCCTTTTTTTTTTTGTGAAATAGATGTTCATTGAGAAAAGACAAAAACCCACAACTAACTATAAAAGGGAGTTAACAAGATTCCAAGACACAAAGCTCTCTAGTTGGGTATATCATCAACAAGACGAATAGGCAAAACAAAGTCTAAACATACAAGTAAACTTCCTAATATACTAATTTCTTACAATTCTGGAAGCCTTTTTCCTTTTTTCTAGTGCAAGCTTTTTTTATATCAACAATCCGATATATAGAGAAAATGTATGCATGTAAGCTGCTCCGCAAAAACTCTGAGTTCTATGCTTGAACTTTTCCTCTTTCTCGAATTAAATGTGGCCCAAGCTTGCACCACCATGGAGATCTCTAAACAACCATAAGCGCGCTACCAAGTTGGCCTTGCTTGGAAAGGGCATCCAAATAGCTTGGCCCAATTTCTATTGAACGAATTAGCAAAATAATTCTTTTCGCCACCAATCCAAAATGATTGCACGTGCAGAAGAGCCTATGGCTTAGTTGCTAAGCTGCATCAGCAGGAGTGGAAAAGAAATCTCCCAAAAGATTGGTCCGTCATATGTCATCTTGTTTGTCAGGAAGGACAGGCCTTGGAATCAATCTTTGGATAAAGTAAAAAAAGAAACTGCATCAGCATGCTGAAAAGAGGTCGTTAGTTCCGTCCTCACCGGGTTAATGATACCTCCCGCCCCCATGCGAAGAAAATCACAAAGAGAAGGACATATCACCCATTACTGACAAAAAAGAACAAAAAAAAATTGCCCTCGACCAAAATAAATATAAAATTTTCTGCACATGAAATTTTTTTGCCTCAATGAGTTAAACGTCTGGCCTGCTTGACAATCCAACAGGTTATATATGTGCCAGATGTTTATCACAAGTGTAAATCATTTCTTTTATGTTTAAAATTTTCATATTGTTAGTTTTTTTAAAATTGCAATTCAAGTCTCAAAATCAATTGTACTAATTGATAACTGACTAACCAACAAAGTTTGATACAATTGGTAAGATGACTGAGTCCTTTAAGCATGTGTTAGGGGTTCGACTCTTGCCGTGTGTATAGAAAGGGCCTTTGTTGGGAGAGACAAAACCCACTTTGACGATCTCATATGCCTAGAGAAAATTAGTCTTCCGTAGTCCGCCGAAGAATACTCTTTGGTTCACACAAAAAAAAATTGGTAAGTGACTACAATAATTTACATGAAATCGTAAATGCAAACCTCAGCACTATCGATGCACCCGACAGTTCAGTAAATTTCTTCGAAAAGATAGAAGTAGTAAACAGCAAAATAATTTTGGCAAGAATTCTAATTTGATTCATGTCGTTATTCTAGAGTAATGCTTTTGTGACTCAATTCATGTATTGTTTATATGGAATTATCATAACGCTCGTGTTGTTTATAGGAGAAGTTCCTTCATCTATTTTTAACATGTCTTCAATAAGAGTACTCAGTATTGGAGTAAACAAGTTGAATGGTAGCCTCGCAGAAGAGATGTTTCACCAACTCCCTTTACTAGAAAACTTGTATTTGGGTTATAATCAATTTGTGGGAAGCATTCCAAAATCCATTAGCAATTGCACTATGCTCGAAGAATTATATTTGGGGGAAAACTCTTTTACAGGTGTTCTACTCTTCCATCTATCTAAATTCCCATCTCAAATAATTTCGTTTTTTGAATTTTCATCAACATAGCATCTAAATTGTTGTAGCTTAAATATGGTTTTTTTTCTCATTAACATACCATATATGTTAATTGATTAATTTTTTTTGTTGGTTTATTGATTTATGTGACATTTACTTCCTCCATGAATTACAATGTTCCTCTCAGGTTCTATACCCAAGGGGATTGGAGATCTTCCTCTACTTACAGAATTAAACCTGGGAGATAACCTTTTAAGTGGATCAATTCCCTCAAATATCTTCAACATGTCATCTCTGAGATACTTAGTTCTGGCAAATAATTCCTTCTCAGGATCTCTTCCATTGCATGTCGGCCTAGAAAACTTGCAAAAACTATACTTGTTGGAAAACGAACTTAGCGGAAAAATTCCAAGCAGCATATCCAATGCTTCTAAGCTTAACATGTTGGAGTTGAGGGAGAATAAGTTCAATGGAGTGATACCCAATGCTCTTGGGACTTTGAGGCATCTTAAGTGGCTTAGTGTAGCATACAATAATTTAACCACTGATGCTTCCACAATTGAATTAAGCTTTCCTACTTCTTTGAATGTTCTTTACATATCAGGGAATCCATTCCATGCAAGGCTTCCCAAATCCGTTGGAAACATGTCCAATTTGGAACAGTTCGCTGCAGATTCTTGCAGCATTTATGGTAACATTCCTCTGGAAATGGGAAATTTGAGCAATTTGTTTACCCTATCTTTGTATGAGAATAATTTAAGTGGATCAATTCCAACTACAATTAAAAGTTTGCAGTCTCTTCAATATTTGAACCTTGGCAACAATAAACTACAAGGAACCATCATTGATGAAATTTGCGAAATAAGGAAGCTGAGTGAGTTGTACATAACTGAAAACAAGCTGATTACTGGGGAGATCCCAACATGCTTTGGTAACCTTACTGCTCTTAGAAAGCTTTACTTGAACTCTAACAAACTCAGCGGGGTATCCTCTACTCTTTGGAGTCTCATAGATATTCTTGAGGTAAAGTTATCTGACAATGCTTTTACTGGACCTCTTCCACTCGAAGTTGGGAACTTAAAAGTTGTTACATTTTTGGATCTATCAAAGAATAAGTTTTCAGGAAGCATTCCTAATGCCATTGCAGGATTGCAAAATCTGCAAATTCTCAACTTGTCACAAAATCAATTGCTAGGGAACATTCCTGATTCAGTTGGTAGTTTGGTAAGTTTGGCATCCTTGGACTTATCCCAAAACCATCTATTTGGTGTGATTCCAAAATCCTTGGAATCACTTCATTATCTCATTTTCATCAATCTTTCTCATAATAGGTTAGAAGGAGAGATTCCCAATGGTGGACCTTTTAGAAATTTCACTGCTCAATGTTTCATGTTTAACAAAGCACTTTGTGGAGATGCTCGACTACAAGTCCCATCATGTAGTAAAGTAAAGAAGCGAAGATCAAATGCAAATATGTTTTTCCTCAAATGCATATTGCCTATAGTGATGTCAATTATTTTGGTTGCTTTATGTGTATTCCTTCTAATTAGGCGTCAAAGAAAGAGTGATGGTGACCTTAATGAAGGAAGTTTATCAAAATTACCAGCAATAAAAATGATATCATATTATGAACTTTCACAAGCAACCAATGGATTTGATGAGAGTAATTTACTTGGTAAAGGCAGTTTTGGTTCTGTGTTCAAAGGTATACTATCAAATGGGATGGTAGTTGCAATCAAATTATTTAATCTGGACTTGGAAGCAGGATCAAAGAGCTTTAGTTCAGAATGTGAAGCAATGTGCAATCTTCGTCATCGAAATCTCATCAAGATCATCACTTGTTGTTCAAGTCTAGATAATAAGCTTTTAGTAATGGAGTTCATGCCCAATGGGAGCCTTGAGAGATGGTTGTATTCTCATAACCTTTGTTTAGACTTCTTACAAAGGCTTAATATAATGATCAATGTGGCATCTGCATTGGAATACATGCATCATGGGTCTTTACCAAAAGTGGTTCATTGTGATGTAAAGCCTAGCAATGTCCTATTGGATAAAGACATGGTTGCTCATGTTAGTGATTTTGGCATTGCCCAACTTCTAGATGAAGGACAATCCAAAGAATATACCGAGACCATGGCTACAATTGGCTATGTTGCACCAGGTAGCTATCCTACATCAGCATGTAATTTTCCCTTTTTAACTTTGATTATTATAATTATAACCATGTCTTTGATTAGGAGGCATGCGCAATTGAAGATAACCCACTGACCTCGTTGTGAAAAGTGCTTTTGATTTAAAATGATAGTTGAACTAAAATGTGTTAATCTAAATTGTTCTGGTGAAATTTTCATTAATTTGGATATTTACTTTCTATTGAACTGATAATATCTTAGCATTTGTTCTTGTTGTTTTAGATACCTAATCTCTTGGTATACCTCCTAGCTTTTCCTAAAATTTGTTGTTATATAAAGGAAAACCTAGGTTTGAATTTGCATGTGAGTGATATTTTGTGTCTTATATATACACCTGGCTTGTAGAGTTTGGAGCCAAAGGGATTATCTCCACAAAAGGAGATGTATACAGTTTTGGGATAATGTTGATGGAAACATTCACAAGAAGGAAGCCAACAGATGAGATGTTTGTTGCTGGAATGAGCATGAAAGGTTGGATCAGTGAATCATTACCCCCTGCAATTACAAGAGTTGTGGATTCCAATTTGTTACGGGATGAAGAGCATCACGTTGATGACATAATAGCATCTATTTCATCTATCTTGAGATTGGCCTTGAACTGTTGTGTAGATTTACCTGAAGAACGGATGAATATGACAGATGTTGTTGCATCACTAATCAAAGTCAAGGGCCATGTTTCTGAAAACCAGTGAGTGACAAGCACATGGAATCTAAGTTTTAATAGACATTGAATCAGTTTGTAATTTTCAGTCTTTATTTGTTTAAATAATTGAGACCATATATTTTCCACCTACTTAAATTTTGGCCTCTATAACTTTTCTAATTAAAATATTTTTCCTTACATTTTCAGTCAAAAGTTTTGATTACCTCCAGCAACAGAATATATGATCAAAATGTCAAAGATTTTGGTCTCAAATGCTCAAGATTTTGACAGCAACATTAAGCAGCCCTACTAAATAAGAGCTGTTACTTAAGTCCATGTATGTAAAATTGCTAAAGATATTACATACTCACGATGACATGATTAAAAGTTCACCAAATATAATTACAGAACATTTACAAGTGTTAGCTTATGGATGGTTCAAGATTGATACAAAGAAATCACAAAGTAGTTCACCACCAAAAAAAAGAAAAGAAAAGAAAAAGAAATCACGAAGTATGATCGTAACCATTTGCTATTATACTTATATCAGTCGTAAAGAACATTTAGTGTGCTACTTCAATGCAAATTATTGTAAACTAACAAAGCAAAACCTGAAAGGAACTACGAGTAAATGTTATTGAATATTGATGTATATACACATCTAGAATAATATGAAGGAAATCAGCAATGGTTCTATTGAAGCATGCCAAGAGGATGTGAAAACTGTAGGAATGCATGGTTTGAACCCAGAGGAAAGTTTGATGCACGCTCATGTAGATGCCAGACATACAAGTATGAAAACTGATCTCACAAGCAACATAACTCCTTCAATGCTGCAAATTCACTTGATCTTTCTAAGAGTGTTCACATAGGTATAACTCGACAAACTTACAAAAAGTTTGCGGAACCTGCACAAATGGAAATAATTTTTGGTT
Source organism: Dalbergia cochinchinensis (assembly GCA_031216125.1). NCBI lineage: Eukaryota > Viridiplantae > Streptophyta > Magnoliopsida > Fabales > Fabaceae > Dalbergia > Dalbergia cochinchinensis. The sequence continues at coordinate 46,456,461 of CM062370.1, forward strand.
GGAGAAAATGAGGTGATGGTGGGCAATGCTTCTTGAGACAATGTCAATAGAAATGTCCAAATATCTATCATATAGATGCATGTGTAAATGGATGGGAAGATTGACAATCAAGAGGAAGGATGAAATTAAAAGGGGAAGAGAAGCACCAAAATGAAGAAAATCCAATCAAACATTTGCAAATTTCAAGGTAAGTTTATGTTTGAAATAAGGAAAAGCAGGTATACCACACCCACTGGCTTGAGTGTTGGGACATAGCAAGAAAGCTCCTACGTGGATGTTCATTTGCCAAGCACTGTAATTTTCCCTTCGAGTGAAGCATGGCCCAAATCATGGACAACCAGATATCAACAGGACCACTGTACTTCCGTAATATGTTGGTGCTAACCTAAGAATAAAGAAGACACACAGGAGAGTATGTCAAAACAAGTTTAATGAAAAAATGGTCAAATAAGATAACTGAATTTAGAAAGCAATACATACAAGCTCCCAAACATCGATATCTCTTTGTGAAGTATCATACAGTGACTTGCTGCTTACAACATTAAAAAATTTTGATGTCAAACATATAGCAGAATAAAAATTGGATAGTAAACAGAATTAGTTTTAAAAAAGGTAAATCATCTATCATGTCAGTAACTTATCTCCCATCACCCCTCATTTTCTTGATAATGGGCTAGAAATTACACAGAAAAGGACTAAGATAACGGTAAAATAATCAACAATGATAACATAGTAATCAGCATGGCACGATAAACTAAAAAGTTTATGGCAAAGTTTAAACAATCACTACAGGAAACATGCATGGTCAATTAAAAGGGTGGCCCAGTACACGAGACTCCCACTTGATGGGATCTAGGGAGGGTAGATATAGCAGTCTTACCCCATTATGCAGAGAAGTTGTTTCCAGGATTCGAGCCCGTGACCTCCAAGTCACAGGCTAGCAATCTTACCATTATGTCAATGCTCACCCTCTAAGAAGCATGCATGATCAATAATGTATTTTAATAAGTTTGTAATGACCTGAACCCCAGTAAAGCAGCTCAACATGAGCTTTCCAAATCAAAAAAAGAAATCAAATAAATCTACCAAAGAAATTGATAGGATTTAGAAAGTCTTCATGGTTGTTTCAGTATGAAGTGTTCCAAGTAAGCAAACTAAGCTGCTCTTGTAAAGCACAAAATAACAACACATGGCTGAAAATATGTATCATCACACATAGCAAGGTGAAGGGTGGAAACAATGAGCATGAGTGCAGCTTCTACCCTGATGACCAATTTACATAGCGAGGTTAAGGGTGAAAACAATGAGCATGAGTACAGCTTCTGCCATGATGACTAATTTATTGTTATTTTATTTTAACATTATATCCTAGAAAATAAATCTCAAACTGTACAGATGCTATATCTGCAGATTTTTTTCAGCTCTAGTTATTTAATATTGATTGATAGCAGTATAATAATAGCTTAGCTTACCACACTCCATAATGCACATCACGATGATTACAATGACCTGAGACACCATAATTATCAAAAGTAATAATCTGGAGAAAGAGAAAACAAAAGGTAAATAGGGGGCTCTATAAGAGAGAACTTGAACAGAAGGTACTGGTCTCACCAAAAAATGTTTAAGGTGGCACAAATGTTAGCTTTATGACTCTTTAACTATCTTTAGAGGAGCAAAAATGCAACAACAATACAGAGGAACAATCTTACCATATCAATGCAGTGACTGGTTATTTCTTCGTCAATAATCTTCGCCACTAAGCTATGGTTCCAAACTTCACCAAAACCATCCTAGGTATGGCAACAGGTCAAACAATGACAATATAAGGAATTAACAACAATATTTGACATAATACTAAATTCTATAACTTCCAGAGACCTATTGGATAAAAACCTGCAAATCTGGATGGTTGACAATCTTCAGTTGTTGCATTGGAACCTGTGTACACAATTTCCATGTCATGCAAAGAACAACCATACGAAATTGTTAGACAGTGTTTGTTATCTTTAGCTTATGCGTAGAACATTCTCGAGGAAAGGTTCCCTGGGCTTACCAAGAAACTTTTGAATGATGATTGGAAAACTATGACAACTAAATGATCCACTCATCAAATTAACACAAAAAAAAAAAATTAATAACTTCAAAACAGGGGCAATGTTTGATGTTTAGAGAGAAGCTCTGATATCACTCTGCAACCAGTCAAACCACAACTTGTTTGAGCAATTTAGTAAATCACCTTGAGGGCAACACAAGCCTGATACAGCTCTTTTTTTCTGATAGTTCCTTTACCATCTGCGTCACCTACATAGAGAAATTTTAAAAAATAAAATAAAAAATGATCCAAGGTATCATAACATAAATATCACATTCATAGCATGGCTAGACAGAAAACCTTTTCTTTCATACAGCCTAAGCTTAAAGCTTGGGTTTTGTGACAACTAGAAGCACACATCAAACATTCTAAGATAAATTTGCAGCTTTCATATGCAATAATAAATCTTAAATTGATTGAAGGCCTTTGTATACAATTAAAGAAACATATTATCCAAACAGTGAAAACTGATAACTAGAATTGACTTGAGTTATGTAGCTCAAGCTAAAGCCAGATCCATAACATTACAATATGACATACCATATATGTCACCCGATTGAAAAACATTGGACTGCTTTTATTTATTATCTATTTTCATTAAATATGAGTGCCAAGGGCTGGATGCGCATAAAGTGGAAATATATTCATAAATAATAAAAGTTCCTTAGTTTACACTGGCAAGTGACAATTTACAGTGAATCAAAATTAAATTCTTTTTTCAAAGACAACAACTAAACTTGCAAAATTCATAAAGATGCCACTTTGAAAGCAAATTAACAACAAAATGGTGGGAAAGGGGTAAGAACACAGCTAATTTAAATTAACAGGAATATGAGCATAGGCTGACATGTAAAAAAAAGATCAACATAAAAACACATACACAATAACTGCTATAAACTACAAGACAAAAACTGATAGTCTAAAGTTAATCACCAATGGATAAGCAAAGTATTTGAACATTATGCCCCCTTGAAGTCAGAAAATTAATGGTTGGAGTAAAGAACCTGCAATGGAACAAAATTTCAAGACAATGTATAAATTATAACCCAGAAATTTGAAAATATATACTCCATTATAATACTACTCTGACACCAAAAGAAAACAAAAATATGCAATTTCCTAGAAGTTAACAGAGTCATGTTGACACATGAAAATGAATTGAAGTTTAAGGGTGATGAAAAATTGATCATACTTCAGTAGAATTTAGTTTAGTAATTTAGCCTTCAAAGTATTCTTTTGGCACTTATTCTTCAGGATTAACCCCAACAACTCAATGAACAAAATCCTGAAGATTATCCTGGTATCCCAATTTCGAGCTAATAATATAGCATTTTGTATCCGAGCACCAGTTTAATTTTTCGTTCAGAATTAGATAAGCGATAGCCTGACAACTGCAGCTCCGATTTATATACGTAATCGATCAACGTAAAAGGATGCCAAATACCAATAAACATTACAACAATTACAAAGCTTACTTACATGGATTCATCATCTGGGTGAGCAATAACCAGCAACACATTCCTCTTCCGAAGACCTCTTCCTGAAAACAAATCACGCAAAAGAAAGTTAAAATTTAAAAGAAATTGAGAAAACTTCAAATAAATCAAGTAAGACACATGGATTAAAATGCAAGGCCCGGTTACAATTAATTAAAAGGAAAAAAAAAAAGAGTAGAGAAAACGTTACCGTTTTGTGCGAAGTGTTTGGCGAAAGGGATGCGGGAGAGGATGAAGATTTTGCACAGAGAAAGGATCCATACGAGAATGAGAGAACCAATAATTATCAGAAGCCATGCCATCTATGCTTGCTACCTTCAAACCAAACCAGGGAGGCACCAATGAATTCATGGTTCCTGTGCTGAGGGAGATTTCGGAGTTTTAAACATAGAAAGTGGATTTTATGGCGGACCCTCTTACTTAGGGTACACCTCCGATCCTTTTCCTTGTAACCGTCAGATCAGATGTTTCAGGAACCACGTGAGTGGCGGGGATTTATAATGGGATTGTGTTTGCAATTGGTCCCTCGAATCCAAATACTTCTCTCGTGGGTTCTATTTCTACATTTCGGGCTTGTGTTGTGGGCTAAGGAAGAAACTTGAGTCCATGACGGAGGTTGAGGAACAATAAAAAGATTAAAAGCCCACTTCTAATTTTATATGAGAAGTTCTTTCCGCCACCGGGAGGAAATCATTTCTTTCTCCCTCACACATTGTCACCATTCATTTATTGGGGAACCCACCGATTCCTCCTTGAGGGTGCAAGAGTTTTTCTTTTCATATATTGGATAAGGAAAAATTGACAATACTAACTAGTTCTTGAAGTTTTCTTGAAAACATCGGGATTCCCTTTTTTTTTTTATTCCTAAGGAGCTCCTAATTGAGTCGGAGAAATAGGAAATGTGATGCGTAAATAAAGATACAATATTGATCCAATACCAACAAACTCTTAGTTGTTTGGACCAAAAATGGTACTGTGTATATGAAGTGGACCAAATGTGAACTACAACTTTTTGGCTGAAAATATAGGGTATATAAAATAAAATTAAAGTATAAGTATGTGTAGAATTATTTTATATAAAATAAGATTAAACTATAGGCATGTACAGAATTATATAACCAATATTGTCCTTAATATTTTGGGCGTGCTTATCCCAACTTGTGTGTCATGTGATTGTTAAAAAGAATAAAAAAATAGGCTGAACTAAAATAAGTGAAAATGCTTTTCATTCAGCCAGGCTTTTATGTCAACAATGTCTCTCAACACTCGAACTAATCTCGCGTGACTCATGTGATTATGTCCCAACAGCGACCAATAAGATCCACTTAACCGCCCGCCATAGGCCCATAGCACAGTAAAGGAAAGGATAGAAAGCTCATCATCTTGGTTCTTTGCTTTTAAGCATACACTAATCTCTCGCTAATTCAGTCATTGAGTGAATGTCTAACCAATCAGGAAGTGAATTAAATTTGTCAACACAGATTCTTCCTTGCTGTCATTAGTTGCAAACTTGCAGTACTAACACATCTTCATTCATTAATAACATTCTTCTTGTACTACTTACTTCACGGCCACTTGCTGTACAAGTACTTTAAAATAGTTGATGGACTTATATTGGATGCATATTATATTAAATATTTTAATTTATCGATACTTTTATATACTCTTATATGTTTCAGTTGATTTATTACGTATCTCTGTATCTTACTTGCATCGCACCATGTACTAGCATCCTACTTTCCTCCGCTTTCCATTCATCTTGTCTCTTGTTTTTATCTTCTTCTTCTTCTTCTTCTTCTCAGCGCCAGTGATCATGAATTTCTTAGTTTCTGCGTTGCTGACCAATATCTTGAACAGGCTAGACAGCGCTGCTTGCAAAGAGTTCTGCCTGTTATGGGGTCTGAAGGATGAAGTGGGGTCCCTCCAGAACACCCTCAGAATCATCGGTGCCTATCTTGAAGATGCTGAGAGGAAGCAAACACAAAGCCGCGGCGTAATGGAGTGGCTCGAGCAGCTGAGGGATGCTTTCTTTGAAGCACGTGACATCTTGGATGAGATCCAGTGTGAGGCACTCAGGAACCAGGTTGTGAACAGCAGGAGCCAACAAGGAAGAAGCTTCACCAGAAAGGTGCACCGCTTCTTCTCACTCTCCAACCCTCTTGCATTTCGTTTTAGGATGGCTCACAAGATCAAGGACATCAAGAAAGAGATAGATGCCTTAGCTTCTCTTAGGATGAAGTTTGGTCTCTCAGAGATTCATCATGAGTGTAGCAGTAACGATGTGCCACTTCGTCAGAGGTTGGCTTGGAGGGAGACTCATTCTTATGTTAGGCCTTCTGATGTGGTTGGTAGAGATGAGGAGAAAGAGAAGATCATCGGGTCATTGATGGTTTCACCATCATCAGATGGTGGTGATGACCATGAGATGACTGATGTAATTCCAATTGTTGGAATTGGAGGGTTGGGGAAGACCACACTTGCTCAATTAGTGTACAATGATGATAGGGTGATAGAGCAATTCGAATTGCGGATGTGGGTGTTTGTGTCTGATGATTTTGATGTCAAGAGGTTGGCATTGGAGATTCTTAAAGCTATGCATGGAGTAGATGTAGATGCTCATCACAACTATAGTTTCGAGAGGCTGCAAAGTCGATTGCGTGAGGGATTAGAGGGGAAGAAATTCCTGCTTGTTCTTGATGACGTTTGGAATGAGGATTATAGAGGATGGCGTGAACTGAGAAAGCTGTTGATAGGCGTGCATGATGATGAAAATAACAGAATTGGTAGCAAAATTATAGTGACCACCCGTAGTGACAAGGTTGCTTCCATAATGGGGAAAGCTTATAAACACAACTTGAGATATCTACCTGAGGAAGACTGTCTGAAACTGTTTCTCAAGTGTGCATTTACCGCTGGACAGGAGAACCAGCACCCTAGGCTTGTAGAAATTGGGAAGGAGATTGTTAGGAAGTGCAAAGGGTTGCCCCTAGCAGTGGTAAGTTTGGGGTGCCTGCTTCACTCAAAACATCAAGAAAGTGTGTGGAAGAAAATCAGAGACAGTGAAATTTGGAAAATGGATCAACAAGATGATGGGGTTTTGGCTGCACTAAAACTGAGCTATAATAACTTGGACTCGGAACTGAAAAGGTGTTTCTCTTATTGTGCAGTTTTTCCTAAGGGCTATGAGTACAATAATCTGGAGCTGATATCATTTTGGATGGCACATGGGCTACTACAAGCCAAAAGTGAAGATGAAGAGCCAGAAGATCTTGGGGAATTCTATATTCAGGAGTTGGTCTCAAGATCTTTCTTTGAAGGTGTTCCTGAAGATCAAGTGGTAGTTGATGGCCTTATTTTTGAAGAACTTAAGCATCTAGGTATATCTTATTTCAAGATGCATGATCTTATTAACGACCTTGCTGTGTCTACCATGCAAAATGAAAGGGCTGTGGTGAAGTTCAATTCAAACAATGTCAGAGAAAAGGTGCAGCATTTATCATTCTCAGAGAGTGTTGAAGGAGTTCCTGCTTTTGGTAAAATGTTAAACAAGGTCCAAACCATTGGATTCTGGCATGCTGCTCAAAGTGCAAGTGAAATCACTCAGCCATTTCTTAAATGGATATCTAAGGAATTCAGGTACCTCAGGGTGTTGAATATACAAGGCTCAAATCTTCAGTTCTTGCCTAATTGTTTCAACAAGATGAAGCATTTGAGATACGTTAATCTAAGCTATTGCCAGAGGTTGGAGAAACTCCCAGATTCCATTTGCAAGCTCCAGAACTTGGAGGTTTTGAATCTATGTAGATGTGAAGCACTTAAGTACATACCAAAAAACTTGAGGGACCTTGTCAGCCTAAGGATTTTGTGGGTCACCGCACAAGTAAATGATTTGTCTTTCATAGGTTCTGAGTCATTTAAGTTTCTACAAATTCTTATTTTGTGGAATTGTGAAAATTTAGCCTTCCTTCCACGTGATTTGAGGCACTTGACTGCTTTGAAGAGGCTGAGTGTTGAGGCTTGCATAGAGGTGGCTTGTTTTGAGGATGAAGAAGGAGAACAAGAAAAAGAAGACTACTCCTTGAGACTTGAACAATTCTCAATCAATCAATTGCCAAAATTAGCAGCATTACCTGGCTGGCTCAGAAGATGTGCCAAGACTTTGAGATACTTGGGTCTTTCACAATGTGAGAACTTAACAGCATTTCCAGAATGGTTGCCAAGTCTAACATCACTTGAGACCCTTCTCATTGCTGATTGTCCAAACCTGACACTACCCCAGAATATGAATCAGCTTCATAGCCTTCAGAACTTGAAGATATTTGGATGCCCTCAGCTAGTCGAGAGATGCAAACGAAACACAGGCCCTGACTGGTCTAAAATATCTCATGTCCCAAATCTTGAAGTAAGTGCAGATAGATCACTGATTGATTCTTCTTTTCCTTCTACTTTATTTGCTTATTTATTCTGTTTGCCTATCTTAATTCTGTTTTTAACGTTAATTATTCAATGGCTATGTTGCATGTCACGGATAAGTCTTTGAAAAGTCATCATGCATTACTAACTCTTTCTTTCCTTTTTTTTTTTTTCCCTCTTTATCTTTGTTTTCAACTTGCAAGCTTGAAAGCATTTAGGATCACTGACAGATAATTTAGTGCAAGCAAAATCAGCGATCTATGAGGCGGTAGAGACTTTGGAGTTTGCAATATTCATATTCTCCTTCAACTATAAATGCGGGGTCTATGTTTTCTGCTGTGTGCAATGTGCATACAGTTTGCCTACTCAAGTATTTTTATGATTGTTAGTACAATTTATTTTTTCTCTCTCTGTCTTCACTGAAAGTTATGTAACAACAATAATTTGGTCAACCTTGTAGAAAAGGACAATGAAAATGGCTCTGGTGATTGATAGTGGCGGCGAGGGTTGATACAAGACACTTTTGAAGCTACGTATCTGAAATCTCATTATCATTTATCATACAATATTAATTGAACGTAATTTCAATCAATTTGTCAACCACAGGATACACATTACTGTAATCGGTTGCAACGTGAACTCAATTAAGCCCACAAAAAGATAAAGGATATGTGTTATTCTAAAATAAAATAAAATAAATATTTCTAAGAAATTAATAACTTTCGAAGCCCTCCCACTAAGAAAATAATGAATTTTATTATAAAATCATTTTAATAATATAATGTTAATTCTTTTAATCAAGCTGGTATTCAAAAATTTATTTCGTTATTCAAGTTCTAAAAATGAAAAAAAAAAAAAATCCTTGTTGGAGACCTCTATTCTCTTAAAGAGATCTTCAATCAGATGAGATTGGATTAGTCAAATTCTTGGCAATGAAGCTTAGATACCAACAGTTTCATCTAGAAAATATATATATATATATATATATATATATATATATATATATATATATATCTCACTATACCTCAAACTAAATTACTATTTGTCGTTTTCAAAAGCTCTAGTATAATTATTTGAGTAGTTTGAGGATGAAGTGCACTCATAGTTTTGTTCAAAATCACAGCTATGTATGTCCTGACATTGATAGTATTTCCCAACTGTGAAATGGATACTCTCCTTTTCTCATACTGGAAAGAGAATTCTTCGACATAAAAGTAATTTGGGTCGTGTTTCGTGAACGTTACTAGTTACTAGTATAAGTGCACATATCAAATGGTTACCACTTGTTAACCAACCACAAAGGGGTGAGGGACACTTCCCCATCTATTCTGCAGCCACGTGCCATTGGCTTCCAAACACAGATTTCTGATTCCTTACTCAGCAGTACTTACCCGACACTTGCACTTTAGCACATAAATAACATAATTTACTTAGCTTCCTTTTCTTTCTCGAGTCTCAAAGATTCAAACCCCTTTTTTGTTCTCATTTGGTAAACAAGTTCTGAACTCAGCCAAGAGAAAGTCACCTATCAAATCAAATATGATGAAGGTACACTGCTTTGACAAAGTAGCTTAGAGGGTGTGTGTGACACACACCTCATCTAAGTTCATTACCATTTTGCTTGGAACGGATGACTTATATGTACATGCCAATTATTTAATGTGTATAAGATTCTATTTGCTTCACCAATAGTTCTTGTGAAAGTAATCTGCGTAACTATATTCTTGAGATCATGTGATGACTCCGTGCAGGATCCTGAATAACCCCAAAAATAATATGTGGTTGATGTTTACATCTCATCTTCAGATTTTTTCTCACTTACATTACACACGTAAATTTGCTATCAGGCCCACTATAACTTGCAGAAAAGAAAGTCTACCTTGATAACTGAAGGTGAAGCCAATGCTGCTGCATTTAAGGTATGTAATTATATGGATCAAACTTATGTGTCCTTAGGAGAAACAAGTGCATTCATAATTATGTGTGTGTTGCTAGGCTGGTCCACGAAAGGCCTATAGCTTCCACATGGCAATGGAATAGATGAGGAACTATTGGTGCATATACTTGTCATTTCCGCTCCTGTATGGATTAACGATTTAATTTATTGCCCTTTATGTTAGAAGAGGAGATCAAGGATGGGAACCTATGTGGACTCTCTTGAAAGAAAGGTTATTTTCTCTTTCGTTCTTGCTATATAGATGTGCGCGTCATTACAATATAATGAACATCTGATTCTGGTAGCTATTTTTGTGTATAAATAGTTACTTGCTGAAGTATCCAGCTTGATTAATTTCTTTGGTAGTGCACCTTCCTCTTAATGCAAAGACTTGCCTTGCTTTTTTCAGCAGCCAGAAGGCGACCTTACTGTAGAAGAAGAAAAAAACAGTGAGGATGATGATGATAACAATGATTTTGATGACGACCCTGATGGAGAAAAAGCAGAAGGAGATGGCGATGCAGTTGATGATCATCAAGAGGATTTAGAATACTTACTAGGAAATGAAGGTCCAACAGCTACGGAGGTATCCATGAATTTTCCTCCAGGGGAATGTTGTCATTGATATGTGTTATGGCTAACAGATCTACAAGTTGCAAAGGGAACCTTGGGGCTTACGCTACATGGTACTTTTGACAGCAATATTTTCATTCTTGTTATAGGAGGAACTTCATGGAGGTTTGCTCACAAAAGATGCAGATGAAAACAATAAGCCTTCCACTCGACATTTCAGCCATGGATGTCATTTGACCGAAGGAAAGATGAACCATGGAATGGAGGACTACATTTTTGCTCAATACAGAAAGCTCAATGGCTATGACTTGGGACTGTATGCAATATTTGATGGTCATTCAGGTCGTGTTGTTGCAAAATACTTGCAAATCCATTTCTTTGAAAATATACTGAGACAGGTATATGTATCCTTTAGTAATTGGTGTATTTAAGTTTAATTTGTTATTTCACTCGCTAATACTTGATTTGTTGATCATGCATGACATCGGCATGGATAGCCTGATTTCTCCGAAAATCCAGTGCATGCTGTTAAGAGAGCATGTAAGGCTACAGATGATGAGATCCTAGAAAACGTAGCTGATTCGCACGGAGGATCAACAGCTGTTGCCGCAATACTAATAGATGGGGTAAAGCTACTGGTAGCCAATGTTGGTGACTCTAGAGCAATATCATGCAGAAATGGCATTGCAAAACAGATAACTGTGGATCATGACCGGAGAAGGAGAGAGATCTTGTTGAGAGCAGAGGAGGTTTTGTGTCCAAGAAATTGGGTAATGTGTCCATCCTTAAGTCGTTACACAATTCTTTTATGGTTATAAAACGTCCAACCTATAGGCTTATGCAATGTTATTTTCTTCTCCATTTTGTTATTTTGTTATTTGCATTTGTGGACTTAGGATGTGTACCAAGAGTGGATGGCCAATTAGCAATGACACGAGCTTTTGGAGATGGAAAACTGAAGGAGCACATTACTGCTGAGCCTGATGTGATGATTCGAAAGATTGATGAGGACACCGAGTTCATCATTTTGGCAAGTGATGGCCTGTGGAAGGTATGAGAAGAATATTGCACGTAGTTTCGAATAACTAAAACCTGTGCTGAGGTAGAGAATGTATAGAATATCTCCATTCCTACTAAATAAGTTCCACAAAGATTGAATTCCAAAGAAAGATAATGATGATGCAAAGGCATAAATGTAAAGGGGGAGGAATAATTTGACATTTTTTTATCAGTTGCTAATGCTAACAGATAAATGTTTGACTTGTGTATTGCAGGTGATGACAAACCAAGAGGCTTGTGACTGTATCAGAGATGTTGAAGATGCTCAGAAAGCAGCTAAAAAGTTGGTTAAAGAAGCCAAATCTCTGGGAAGCTACGATGATATTTCATGCATAGTCGTTACGTTCTAGCTGACGTGCTCCTGCATCCCTCCATATCATGCAATTTGGTCTCTGTTTCCTGCTTTGTATCCTCCTGAATATTGCTTAAAATTTCTTTATTCTGGAATGCATTGCTTCAAATTTCTTAGACTCGAGGAAATGTCTTTTGAAAATCTGAAACCTGAAATTCTCCTCGAAGATGAAAATTTACCCCTTAAAAAGCGTATGAAATTTCTCCAGTACATTGTTTATCCTTGGCACTTGAGGTCATTTGAGAATGAGTCAAATTCTGAGGACCCTTGGTAAAGGTTTTAAGAAACGCTCACACTCAAGTCAACACAAATTGCAAGTGGAACTCCATTATTGTTAAACAACAATCACCAAAGCTTCAGCCGTTATATATCATTGCCCTATAGACTAAACAATGTCATTGGGAAAAACCAAATTTTCATCAAAAATTGAAATGACCAAAAACCAAACCAAATTTTCATCAAAAATTGAAATGACCAAAAACCATTTATTGTTACATGACTTCAAAATGGCAAATGTTTAGGAACTAATGCTACATAACCATAATTAATTTTATAGAGATCATCTGTAGATTAATCATAAATTATGATCTTGGGGCTTGCAAGAGATAGCATGTGTTCAGGTAATCATCTCAAGTTGAAACCTTCCCGGCATCTATGTCCTCAAGCCTTAGGGTAACTGCTCTCTTGTGGGCATCTAGACCTTCAACTTCGGCCATGGTTGCTACATAAGGCCCTAATTTTCTCAAGCCTTCCTCTGTGAGAGACTGTACTGTAATGTACTTCAGGAAAGAGTCCAATGACACACCACCATACATCCTTGCATATCCATAAGTAGGAAGGACATGGTTTGTCCCACTTGCATAGTCACCAACACTCTCTGGTGACCACGGCCCTAAAAAAACAGAACCTGCAAAGACAATCAACGTAAATCTAAGATTTTGCTGGCATGAAGTATATATGCCAAGCTACAAAGGCCCATGCCCAACCCTCCTACATCATAGAAAAGAGAGCAACAAAGGAGAAGAAACAAATCACCTGCATTCTCAATAAAACCCTCCCACTTATCTGCGTCTTTCACATTGACAATTAGATGCTCTGGTGCATATAGGTTTGAGAAATTGACTGCCTGTAAGGTGCTAAACAACTTTTAGCTCTGAAACTCCAATGAACATGTTCTGAAGATATTGATGAATTGAAATTTGGCTAACTTGAGTAAAAAATGTAAAGCCGTGGAAAATAATTAAGCAATTGAGGCCAAATTGTTAATTCTTTCAAACAAAGTTATGGATCATGACATATCAAGAGATAATCCCTATTTAATACAACATACACTTGTAGTATGCGTTCTTACCCTGTTAAGTAAACAGGGCTGAGCATACACGCACACAAGCCTAACAGAACTTGGACACAGGACTGACCTCGAGCACATCACGTGCATGCACAATAAAACTGTGGGTGAGGGCCTTAGCAGCAAACTCTACTCTTGGAAGACTCCGGCACTGCTTGCTGAGTTCCTCCACTATACTATTCAGATCCACACCTTCACCAGCAATCACAAGAACAACCTGACTATCAGGGCCATGCTCAGCCTGGAAATTGTAAATTAGTTGCAAACACCTCATCAGCGTATCAGAAAGCCAAAATGTTATCAGTTTGTAATTATGATTGTGAAGACTATCTTATGCTTAAAAAGTCAAAGTTAATGAAGATAACCCAGTAAAAGACCTATTAAACAACTTCTGCCGAAAGTATAATAGCCAACATTGGCCCATTTATCTCTCTGGCTAAGAATTTTAACTTTTAGGGCTCCACAACTATTGTGGCTGGCAACTTCTCTAGAGCTTGATATCAACTTATTACCATGCTTTACAGTTAGAAGTCTTGATACATTTTACTGTTCTATTTTAATATGGATGTAATGCAGTAATAAACTTAAATGCAAAATTAATGCAAAGAAGTTTCTTCAATTCTTTTTATTAATGCCTTTCTCGAGTCAGGCTCGCATGTTTTAGTGCTTCTCACCTCTATGCAACAAAAGCCCCAAGCACCTTTAACTTTTGACTACCTTGATTCATCCTAAAATGGGTGTGATAAGAAATAGCCATACAAGACAGAAACGGATTGAAATGCTAGAACAATCCACTATAGAAGATGAGTATGTATTGTGTGTGTATTATGAACAAACAGAAAATATAAAATGACTCCAAGTATTGGAGAGACTCTAAAACTCTCCCAACCCAATTCTGACCTTCTCGGTAACCCTTTTCATGATACCTCCCCTCCTTTATAATCTCTCCTCTCTACACATAATAGAATTTCCCTCAAATTCCTCACATTCTCTCTCTTTCCATGCCAGCTCAGCACAGTTATACAAGAGTCACTCATTTTTCCTTCCCTCAATTCTAATTGCAGTAATTACAATAAGCCCAATTGTCACTGGCTCAGTCCCTAACAAGGTGTAGGAATACTTAACATCATAATGTAAAAGTAGAAGCCTTTAGAATAGTGTATAATTATATGAATTACAACAGGAATAGAGGTACCATTTCTAAGAGGACGAAAAGGAAAGATAATCAACTACCACTATGAATGTAAATAACAATTCAAAATACAAATAGAAGCATTTAAAGCTCATTAGACCTGGGAAAGTAAATCAGCAGCTACATGACGAGGAATTGCATGCTTGTCTGCAATGACCAAAACTTCAGAGGGACCGGCTGGCATGTCAATTGCAACCATGGCTTCACTATTCTGCAGAGCATTTTGAACAGTAACACAAAGCAGGAAAAACTACAAGATCTGAAGTTTGAAAAGCGGTATAGATACAGATTGAAAGCTCACTTGTAGTATCATTTTTGCAGCTGTGACGTACTGGTTTCCTGGGCCAAAAATTTTCTCAACCTACAAAAGCAGCATCACAAATTTTCAATTAAAAAATTTATGAAAAAAATTGAAGAGCTTTGTCAGAAAGCAAAAGGTTGCATGCCAAATAATGTTTTATCACCATGTTCTATGTTACATATTACATTCAATATATCCTATTCATCTCCACTATGAGCAAATTACTCAGTCAGTACTTGGGTATTCAGACAATTAACCACAAACTAAGCATACATAAGACATTCAACCTATCCAGAGGGGCTGAGAAGTTAAGGAACCGTATGAGAGTTTTGCCATATCTAATCATGAATTTGCACTGACACAGAATACGATGAATAATACATAAATAAACAAATCAAATCCACACAAAATTACGAATGTAATAATAAGTGAGGAATAAAGCTCAATCTAATTACTACATTCAATAATTTGAACGGAAAATCCAATAAAATAAATGACATAATGATGAGAATATCCACCTTGGGACAAGTTTCTGTTCCCCAAGCCATAGCAGATATGGCCTACAATGGAGAAGAATGTCATGTTAATCATCGTTTCATTCATAAATATAAATATTATAATGCAAATACATAAACTTACAGCTACATACAAGGATATCAGACTCGAATTACAGAACTAGATACGACAAGGGTTATATTATCATGCTTACGAACCTGAGCTCCTCCAGCTTTGAGAATGTGAGTCACCCCAGCTTTCTTTGCACAATACAGTACCTCCTGCAGGAAGACATTAGTCTAAAAGAAAGGGGGAAAAAAAAAAACCTAGCTTGACATTTGCATTTCTTACACAATATGCGAAAGTACCTTGCAGATAGTGCCATCCTGAGCTGGAGGAGTTGCAAGAACAACAGTTTTACATCCAGCAATCTGTGCAGGCTGATATTAAAAGCAAGTTAACGTCAGCAAAATCTGAAAAATGATCATCAACAATCATGATGCAGTTATAGGATTGTGACCAATACCAAGAGCTAATGAAATATCAATTCAACTCACAACTGAAAGCATCAGAGCTGTTGAAGGTAATACAGCAGTTCCGCCTGGAACATAAAGACCCACAGAATTAATACTTCTTGCAACTCGCTTGCAGTGGACTCCCTGACATTTTCAGAAAACTCAAAAGACTCACTCAACTAAAATATTGGTGTAACACCCCAAGAACAAACAAGCACATAGGCATGCATGATGATCAAATGGAATGACTTGACATAAACATTAAAAATTATGAAAATCCAAAAGATAGAAGAAAGAAACTAATCAAGGACAGCTATGCACATATGATCACAACCAGAAATAATCTTCCATGGATTTATATGATCTTTCTAGGTTTATCTAACTCTTCCTAAATAAAGCTGCAAGACCAAGTTTCACAAAAGCCAACCATAAAACATGTCTATACAGATAAAAAAAAAATAAAAAAAAAGAATTTACTGTTTAAAATCCAGTTAATGAAACATGAATGCGTTTTCGCATAAGATCCTATCACACAAGTCATGATCAAATATGTAAACAAATACCAGCGCAGAAGCAAGAATAATAAGAGCATTGGAGTGGCATACTTACTTTCATGTTCTCAACAACTGTTTCAGGCGCCTTCTGAGCAGCATGGAACGCGTATATATTGCTGTAGGCCACATCAAATGCTTCCTTGACACCTGCATCAAGCTGAAGTGCACAAATTAACACACCAATAATAAACAATAAACAGCCCGCGTTGACTCACTCATTCAGGTTGCAGAGTTTCAAAAATTTCAGCCGAAATATAAACAAATAAACAACAAACCACTGGATCAGGCAGCTCCGACACAGTTTCAACTATCTTATCCAGTTCAGCCTTCTCAAACTTCAAAGTATATCTACCAAAAAAGATAAAACAAAAAAAAGAGAAACAAGGTTCAAGTCAAGTTTTGATGCAGAAACACTCATAGAGAGAGAGAGAGAGAGGGAAAAGCATAAAGAATGAAGAAGGCACGAACTGACTGTTTTACAGCGGCATCGCCTCTATTGCGGACGTCATCAACAATGGGGTCGACGACGGCGAAAACGGAAGAGAAATCGATGCGAGGGCGCGCCTTAAGGCTCTGAAGCTCTGCATCACTCAGCTCTGATAATCTATACGACTTCATCATCGTCATCCGATTGGTCTGGTCAACGACGTGGATTACCGATACGTATACGTATACGGATACTCCTTCCTTGGAGTACTTACATTGATATTATATCAGCGGCGCTTGACAGATACTTGTAGTTACTACTTAGGTGTTTGTAGTGTTACTTGTGGCTGAGGGAGGCAGCTACAGTCAGAGAGGGCTTAGTTATGCTTAATTCGGTTGCAATTGGAACGTGCCTGGCGTTGTTTTGTCACCCGCCGTCGCCGCCGCGCTGGTGAAATCGCGTAGTAGCACTGGTCGGCCCAAATGTGGTTCTGGCCCTTGGGCGATTTGGGCCAGACTGTTTCTCTTCTCCGGCTCCTCCCAATTGAAAAATAAATTTGGTACCTAAGTTCATCATATTTTATTTATTTATTACTTTTTTGGTACAAGAGGCGTGGCTGATATGGCAATAGTATTTGCACCCTGGACTCGCAGCCTGCCAAAATTTTCATCATTTTTCTTAACTAAATACTCAAATTGGTCATTGAGGAGAGCAACTTGTTTCCTTTTTTGAAATATGAAATTATTTTGAGACTTTTAAATTTTGAAGACTAACTTATTTCATAATATATTTTTGAGAGATCAATTTAAACATTTTATCTCATTTTTTTAACAAATTATTTTTAAATTCATATAACAGCAATTTTTCCCCTCTAAACTTAAGATTATATAAGCTTTTTGAAATGAAATTACATTATTATGCAATTATATTATGTGTTTATTTGTAAAACTTTTAAGATTACAGTAAATGATTCAGTCAAATTTTTTACTTATATATATATATGATTAAATGTTTATACGATAAATTTTCTAATAATTAATAATACATTTAAATTAAGTTCTTTTTTAATATCACCAATGCATCCAAATCAAATCAAAAGTTTATCAAAATCAAGTTTAAAAAGTCAACAGTACAAACTTTCATGAGTCCATCTCTATCATAGACTGTATAAAGATGATAAGCTAGCTGCATATCTCCTTGTATCATTGTCAACGCACCATTTGCGTTGAAGAATGCAGAAACAGTCTCTTGCTTTCACGGCTGAAAAAATGAAAAATCAAAGCCAGGTCGTTATCTATATAAGAATTTATATCATTATTCTTAAACTTCCTTTAGATCCGTAAGGTCAGGCCATAACTTTTCATTATCCATTCCCAAGACGATCTCAAAACATATCTTTTCCTTACAATCAATTTCAGACTTCATTAATGATTCGTCACAAAAAAAAAAAAAAAATGATCCAAGCTTGTATGTCTTTCCTAAACCTGTTTTTTCCCCTAGAAATCATTCTATTTTGCTTCTCTTCCTCAAAAAAGCCCCTCCGAGAACCTAAAAGAACTGTACAACTATGTTTTTTGCCAAAAAAATTATTTGTTCTCACTGTCCCATTCCCATATTAGATTATAATGGTGTTCTATATCAGCATCCTTCAGCATCTCATCTTGAAGTCTCCAATCCCTTTTAAAGACAGCAATCTGAGAAGCAAAGCCAGGTTCAACATCAGCAGAACCACCAACCCCACTGAACCCCACACTGTAATTGTGTCGTGCAGCCAAGTCAGATGCCCATTGTCCGAACTGTTCTCTTGTCCACTCAAATTTGTGGTCATGGTTGCGAAACTTACATGACTGTAACAGGGTTTTCTCATCTGATTCCTCTTCTGGCTCTTGAGCTGTCAGATTGGACCTCTGGAGCACTACATTGTATTCAAAATTCGGCGTAGAAACAATAAGAATCCTTGGACAGAAAAAACTCAATGCCACATCCCCAAATAGACACGCTTGATCTTCATCCATGTGTTCAATCACCTAAATTGTATCAACAATTCATGTTAGTTGATTCAGCTAAATGCAATGCAGATTTATAAATTACAGGTCTCAATAATACTGCATGAGCAGCTGGTAGTTTGACAACTATAAATATTTGAAATTACTGTAAATCTTGACTACATATATAAATCTATATGATATCATAAACTGTGAATTTTTCATCTTAAATCTTGGCTTCAATGTTTGCGCTTCATAGGTGGATGGTGACAATGAGTTGATGGATGAGTCCAAATTTTGAATCTATAAAACACAACTCCCATGGTGCAATTTGAAATATTCTACCCATGTTAAATATAGCAAACTCGATTATTTAGTAATAAACACATTCCAAATTCAACATTAATCAAACCATACATAATTTATAGATAAGTAATTATGAGAAAAACAGACAGAATCTTACATTTCGGCACATCATATCAAAAAGTCAGCAATAGTAGAATGTATAATGGCTCAAGAAGTACCTCTAAACAAGTGCCAATATCAAATCCACGTAACCTGGAACCAAATTTAGTAATTGAACCTTCATAGAGAATTACTGATTTGATGGTTGGCAATTGCACACCAGCATCTGAGTTTGTGACCAATTTTGAATGAAGTACCTGCAGAATTCACAAACACAAACCAAGCAGCTTACTACACACAGAAACCAACCTTTGTATTGATTAACTAAACATCCAGTATAATGTTCAATTCATGGCTTAAACTATATCTCCATACCGGACAGAATACAAGTCAGCAGCTAGTTAGGACAAAATCATCATCCTCAAATATTAAAATATTTCCACCTAAAAACAGAAATGTCCAATTGTATTCTGCGTAAAATGATCAAATGATATGACAAGTAACTATGCTTTTTTCAAGAGTTATGGACACAATTATGAGCATAAAAACAGATTGCTAGCTACTTTCAATGAACAGATATAACCACATACTACATAATGAACATAATAACAGCCTTCTCAAATTCTGCAGAGTTGTGGACTCATAACAATAACATTCACTACTTTGACAAATTTTATTTTAGCATAATGATAGTATACTCTCGGATTTACGGTAACCCTACACGTGGTAACATATCAACCATTCAAAGCATAATTTAAAGTTTAAAAATATATAAATATTATAAAAGTACTTTTTTGAGATCATGCCACTTATAGGATTTATCATAAACTCGAGTCTATATCAACATTTTTGTTCATTTTATTACTGTAGGATATGTGATCATGTGCAGACAAGGTTCCCCGGTACCATACCTTCTGAACAACAAAACCCATCCCTTTCTTGTACATCTTAGAATAAACTAAAACAAAGGTAATCTACTTAAAAAATTAAAATAAAAACTTTAATACACGGATGAGCTTGTGACCTTTGCAGCACGGGTAAGACCCTTCTGTGAAATATCAACACCAACAATTTTCTCCAGAGAAGTTTGATAGTTTAACAATGCTTCCAACAAGCTTCCAGATCCACATCCAAAATCAATCTGTGATGTGAGGGACCATCAAATTCACAGATTAGGTTAACAAAAGAAAATAGAAGAGAGAAGATTTTTATACCAAAGTTGTAGCATGGGATTCTATAATGTGTTGAACTGCGAATTCTACCCGTTGCTTTGAAAGTGAAGGGTTGAAAAGAGCCTGTTCCATCCTTTCCTCCAGAGGCTCTGCTACCTTGGTCAACTTTATGTCATATTCTATGCAGCAGGCTCCTGATAAATAAGAATATGATCAGAAATTTAGCCATGGGGTGATCAATGGACACGTGTGCATCTGTTTGTGTGTGTGGTTCACAAGAGCAAGTAACTTACTAGAAGATAACAAGGACATCATTTTGATTGAATCACCAGCCGAAGCAAAAATCAAATCAGGATCTAGTAGGTTTGTAGTGAAATAGGCAGACTGACCAACAGACATCTGCATCACAACCTCCTCCACATAGGAAATCACAGCACCAACTCCCACCTCAAACTCAAACTCATTACTAACTTCAACAACTTCTTTAATATTCTCACCCTCCACAACCAAAGAAACTGAATAACTAATACAAGGAAAAGATCCATTACATGGACAGACACCAGAGTCTGGACCTTCAATCTTTAATGAGGACACTCCATTTACCGGCCTGGTACATGATGAATTCATACAAATTGATTGATTAAGCTGACTATTTTGAATTGATTGATATGCTGAAATCTCTCTGAAAAGGTTTTCTGAATAAATCTGGATGTCGAAGATTTCAGCAGTCTCATAAAGTGGCTCAAACGGAAGAACTTTATTCTCAAAATTGTTGTTCAGCCATAACAAAAGTTTCAATGAAGCATTCTGAATAGCATCATTCTGCTTCTTAAAACAATCTTTTGGGGAACACTTAATTATCAAATCCTCACACCTTGAAACTAATTTTAATTCACATTTAAACATCTCAGAATCTGATTGCTTTGGACTTGCCGTTGTAGGGGCCCCATTGACACATACAATCACATCTGTGGCCAGGTCTGCAACCTTCATACATGATCCGTAAGGTTCAGATAGTTCTTTGAAAGGAGAACTTATAATGGAGAAGAGAGGTTCAGACAGACGGTGCTGACGGCAAAACATACAAAGTATATCCCTGGGAAGGGAACCCTTCCAATTTGCTCTTGTCGTGAACCTTGAAGGTAACTCAGCTGCAAACATAGCCTCTCTGGACAATTTATAAATCCCATCTGGGGTCTTCCCTACAAGCATCCTGTATAGGCAAACAACCAATCATTAAATGATGTGAAGTTGTATAATTTTTCGCAATTAAGTTGACAATTGCTTTTCATCAGAGAAGATTTGAAACTGCAGAATTCATGGGACAAAATTAGACTACATCAATATTTAACAACGAACTTGATGGATATCATCATTGCCATGCAGGATAAGCCACACATTAACCCACAAAAGGGAAACAAGAATATGTATTGAGCGCCTACAGATGTTATTAATTAGACAGATTGACAGCGCAGTAAGTTTTTCAGAATGGAAAGACCAGTTAAAGGAAGACAGAATTATTGCCATTTGAACATTATGCTAGGATATATAGCAATCCTTAGATGGACATAATTTCTAACATATGAAAAAGGAGTAGAGAGGAAATTTTCTCACTGCAATCAAAGAACCAAAAATGATATTTAAGGTTTATCCTGTGAACATAAAAAATACTTCAGTTGGCCAATGTGCCACAGAAAAAAGTGCATGACATGATAAAAATTTCTTTTTCATCAATTATCACGTGTAAGTTTAACCTAATTGATAAAAGGTTGACCATTATACAATAAGTAATTCAACAAACATGTGAATATAAAGAGACCTGTAATATGACTGAACCGTTACATCTTCATAGAAAAGATCTCTAGATTTCCACGTATATCCAATAGATGCTAATATTGCATCACCAATTACATCTTGTCCGGACAAGTAACTTGCCCTCACATTCAGTGTTCCCTCAACTTTTCCATTCAGCAATTTAGAAGTTGGATCCAATATACAAGATTTTGGAGCAGCAAAGAACAGCCTTGTCTCAGAAGAAGCTTTACCCACATTCCTGCCAAGTCAAGAATATATTACAAAGTATTAAAAGCAATCATCTAAACTAAGAAACTTTCCATAACTCCATTTTACCTTGAAATCAGAACATTGGCGGCATCTTCAAAACCAAGTTCACTTGCAATGATATCAAGGTAGTACTCTTGCAAAGAAATATGAAAAGTTACTTCCTCAACAGATTTTTCCACTGAACTAGGAATCCGTATGGCAGTAACTTGCATGTGTTCTTGTGAACCATCTTGCTTCATTATTGACTCAATAATATCTTCTGCATATGGACTCTGCCTTCTAATCCAGAGATGCTGCTCAGAAGTAGCACGAAACCCAGATAACTTTGCAGCGGCCTTTACTATGTATGAAATAACCCGAAATGGATTTGACTCCACCTCAGGATCAATACATTTACACAAGTTACAAAGCTTTGCATCATAGACAGCAATGACAGAAACAGGAAGTGATCCAGAAAGATCACCTTTCCTCCGCAAAGTTGCTCCAATGTGACCACTGAGTGGGTGAAGAGATGAAAGAAACTGTAGAAGTGTCAAGTGTCAAATGGTAAGGAAAAATGGCATCAGATTGAATTAAAATTCACTAGCAGATGATTCGAATAACATAATGTCAACCAAATTAAATTATCCTTTTAGCAATGAGTAAGCATGATGGCCAAGCAAGATAGTTGTAAAAATCCCACTAAAACTAAACTAAATGAGGAGAAAAAATTAACCACAAATGAAGTAGAAATTAGAAAGAGAGAATTCATAGAATGTAATCTTTTTAACAAGAAATTTCCAAAAGCTTTCAGAGATAAAATCCAGCCTAAAAGAATTGTTTGCTTGCTGCTAAATAATTTGGTAATCAGGGGCCAAAAGAATATAACATTTTATTTAAATTTCCATCATTTTACAGTAACAAAAATAAAGTTTTAATCGCCATATAAGATGAATACATAAAGCGATAACATAATATTCCTAGCAGTTCACTCCAACAAACCTTGATATTCAACAACTTGAAATCTCTAGAAACTGGAACCTCTAAATACAAGCGATTAATTTGAAAGGAAAAAAAAATCATAAGGTAGGGAAAAAACACACTTCGAGATTCTGTGGTTATCTAAATAAATCCCATAAAAAATTTTATTACAACAAAGGAACTGCAGTGATATTGATGTATTTACTTTTCATAATTGAAAATAAGCATCACTTCATATACATGCTTAACAATCCAAGTAGGTCACCTACTTTGTCTGAAAATAAGTGGTCGATTCGAGTAACTAAACTTTCCCATGCTTCCTGTGGAGTAGGATTAACAGTCCCAGGACGGATGCCAAGCTGCAGTAGAGTAATTAATATGGTGAAAGTTAAAATGCTGTAATCCTTCAGTACAAAGCTAAATACTTAAAATAGCAGATATTAAAGCCTATTCCTCTGAAGCAGTAAGAATTTATAAGAAAAATCCTATCTAAATACAAAGCATATATATAAAATAAATTGTAGCTACAGAATCAGTATTAGGAAAAGATCCATTTCCTATCCATAATATTTTTTTAAAAGAATATATGTCATTAGAAATAATGACTCAGGATAAGAAACAATCATGCCCACATTAGAAATACCTCTAAATCTCTGATACAAGGCATTGGATGAAAATAAAGTGACCAAAAAAAAAAAATCCAAGCAAAGGATCCAGGACTTGAAAACCCAGTGGGAAAAAAATTTATTTTTAATTGGGTAAATTACACTCACCTCCCCTGAGGTTTATAGAAATGCAATTCACACTCCCTCTAGTTGTCCACCTTACACTCACGCCCCCTCTGCTTGTCAAATTTTAAGTATTTATATTACAGTCACACTCCTCATTCACATAATATCATTAATAAACTTAACAGAATGACATTTTTGTAATATTAATTGTTCCTAATTAATAAAATTATAAAAATACCCTTAAACTTAACAAAGTAGGTAAAGATATTTTTATAATTTTATTAATTAAAAACAATTAATATCACAAAAATGATATTTTGTTAAGTTTATTAACGGTGTTCTATGAATAAGAAGTGTGACTATAATATAAATACTTAAATTTTAACAAGCAGAGAGGGTGTGAGTGTAAGGTGGACAACTAGAGAAGGTGTGAGTTGTATTTTCACAAACCTCAGGGGAGGTGAGTGTAATTCACCCTTTTTAATATGATAGCCCATATATCAAAATGTGACAAGGCAACCTCAAACTGCTTGGCATTGACATTTTGCAAATGTAAGGAAGAAGAGAAGGGGGGGTCCAAATGTTACACAATAAGCAATTCACAGGTTCTACCTCTTCCTGCTAGCTTATAAAGAATAAAGAAATTCAGCAGCAAGGGAGATGAGGCAAAGCTAGATTTAAAATAACTGTGATTAATGAAAAAGTGCGGGAAGTGCCTATCACGACAAACATAGACAGATCTAATTGAAAGAAGAATTAAGAACCACAGTAAGAAAACGAAATTCAATAGTTTGCACACTGATTGGAACTAAGTGATACCTTCTCTATAGCCATCTCCGCTGCAGATTGTTCTGCATCCTTCTTTTTCCTAAAGGTCTCTGATACAACAGAAAGTTCTGGAAGCTGCAAAATGCAACGATAAAGGCAGGGTCCATTGCGTGGGATATTTAATCCAGGACATTCAGTTTGATGATACTCCTTCACTTCCTCTATCACGTAACAAGCCTTGTCGCCAAAATTTTGGTGTATTATAGCCTTAGGTGTAAGGGTTGCCTTTTTAGGCGCAACAACAGGAAGCACCTTGGTTTCCATGAGAAAGATCAGAGCATCGCCTATCCTTGAAATTTGGTATCATCGGATCAAAATAAACTACTGTAATTTTAATTAGCATAAAATCTAAATTGTACAGAATAAACGACACATTTGTAAGCTTTCCAATTTTCTGGGAGGTAAAGTAAAATATTCAAATGAAGAATGAACAAAATGCATCAGATTAGAACCTTTTTTCTTTTTATAATTTTAATCAGTATTTGAAAGAAAAATCAAATGCTCAGTTACAAGTAAAAGAGTAAACCATTGCATGAAGCTCCCCACGACGAAGTTTAGGGAGACTAGCTGTATGCAGCCTTACCCACAAATGAAGAAGCTATTTCCAGAACTCGTCACTTCCAAGTTGCAAGGCAACAACCTCACTGATGTGCTAAAGATCACACTCTAAACCCTGATTTACAAGTATGAGGGGAAAAAGCTTTAGCAACGATATTGAATCCAATTCTAGAAATCTACCATGTGAAATAAAAAAAGGGGGAAAAAAACAAAACCTAAAAGCTAACAAACAGAATTTGTAACCAAAAGGCAAATCATTTTCTGTTGCTTGATGCACAAAAGAGCTATGGTAATCCACGTATTTTGTGATAACAACTAAAAGCAAGAAAAGAAAAAAGAAATTGACTGGTTCCATTATGCGGCCAATTACGATCAAAACCAACGAAAAGCAACAACAGCCGTACAGGTTGTGGAAATGGGATCAAGGCAAGACAGAGGAGCAACAACTCAAGAAGAGAGAATGAACTTTCAAATTTAAATAATAATGAGATCTAAGCTCTTCCGTACAGGCCAGGTGTTTGTTTATATACACGAGACTCAACAACTGATGAGGATTATCCAAGCTAGCTAACTAACTCCCTCCTAGCTGTATAAATAACACAAGTAACAAACTAGCAGTTTGCTATAACACTGGTTTCAAAATTGGAACCAGATTATCCCATTTTTAAGAACATGATAATAAAACTTTATTTTGGCAGCGTTTAGGTTGAAAGAGCGAATTGCCAAAACGCATGATGGGGAAACGTTTTGAACAAGTTATCTGACATTCGGAATTCCCGCGAGTGAATGATGATCGTAGCAAGCATGCATTAAACACAAACGATTCGAGAGAGAGAGAGAGAGAGAGCAACAACGAAAGACCAAAGCGGATGAGGAGAGGAAGGAATCATAATTCATAAGCGCGTTGGGGAAGTAGAAAGCTGAACGAAGAATAGATAACCACATTTTTAGATATTAAAAAAAATAAAAAAGAAAAAGGAAAGGGAAAGGGGGCGATGGGCACCTTGAGAGGGTTCTCTTTAGCTGAGTGGAGTGAGGAGTGAGAGACTATGGGGAATCAGGTTTCGGGTTTCAGGAGTATAGTGTGTGTGTTTGAAGGAAGGAATTCCAAAGAACGAGAGGGAGGGATTGGAAATTGGAATCGCAACTTTATATGAATAGCGGAAGCAGCATAGCGTACAACAAACAAGGCTGAGAGAAGGTTTTAGAGCGGTTTTTGGTTCACTCCCACACAAGTCTTGCGTCCACCGTGGCGCCTTCCTGCCTAATTTTTTCATTTTTTATTTTTTATTTTTTTTCTGAAAAAAAATAATAAAAAAACAAAACACAAAAATAAATCAAAAATATGATGCAGGCAAGAACTTTCGTGGTAAGACGCATCCGAAAGCAATAGTAGAAAAAAGTAACCGTTTAGCTTGCGAATGAAATCTTACTATCTATCATTATTTTCGCAATGGAGAAGAAAGGCAGAATGATGATATTGATAGTTTCAAAGATTACGCTTTATGCTGGGTACAAAGGGTTATTTGTAATAAAAGGAAGTGGAGTGTAATATCATATCAGATTAGAGAATTACTATTGCCACCCTATTTTGATTATTACCTATTCTATTTTTACTAATATTTATTTAGGTTTACTAAAATATTTTTATTCTATTATTAATTTAACTATTTGACAATAAAATATATTTTATATTATATATAAGTTGACTAACTAATCCTCTCCTCTATTTATATAGGATAATTATATAAGTTCAATTTTATATTTTTTATAAATGGGTATATCAATCACATCATTCAATCAACATGCCTTAATTATAAAATCAGATAAATCTTTTTAAAATGATACATTAAGTATAGTATGTTTTAATAAGATGCGTTAACATTAGAGATATATTTTAAAAATAAAAACATGTATTGATTATAGAATTCGAAAACTTTTTTAAAAAAGATACATTAGTTATATAATTTTTTAATAAGATACCTTATATTTAATATTGTCATTTATATTTATATATTATTTTTTTGTCAAAACTTTCTTAAAACAACAGTTACCTAAATAATATATCAATAAATGTTTTAGAAAAAAAAAAGGTAACAATAAATAACAATAAGAGTTTAATATCTATATACTGATAGTAAAATTATTAAAAAATATCTTAATTTAATTTATCAAATTACCTTATTTTTTAATTTAACATATGAACAAAGAAAAAAGTATAACAAAATAAATGGTTAATAGTAGTAAACTATGGCACCATTTATTTATTTACTAGTTTTTTAACTGAGATATTAAGTGATAGAGGGTGGGGATGAGAGTTGAACACGCAAATTTTCTTAATTCATTGAGACATTAAGATTTTATCACTATATTATGGGTTCACTTGTTTATTTATTTACTGGTTTTAAAATTATATAAATGTTATGTGTTATAGAATAACAAATGTAATTATATACCATAATTTCTTATTTCAAATAACATATGTAATTATATACCACAATTTATTATTTCACCTTTGTTGTTATTCATTTTATTTATTGCCTTATAAAAAATACTTAGTATTATATTTTATTCAGATAACTTTTGCAAAAAAAAAAGAATTTAATATTTGAATTTAGATAATTATATTTAATAAATTAATTTAACACATATAACAACTAGTAATATAGCTTCCTTTTTTTAATGCTGGACATCAATGCCTAAACCTCTAATATTTGAGATAATATGACACATAGAATTTGTATGTGTCTATTATTTTTTTCATTAATAAAATTTGGTTGGAGAAAAAATTAATTCTATTTCACAATTTGGGTATATTTTAGTTTCATTGAATATTTACAAAAATATCTATAATTAATGTATTCTTTTAAAAAATTTCCCTAATTTTATAATTAAGATATATTTTTGTTTTTAAGTTGATTGAATGATTTTATAGATATCTATGTGATTAATACACACATTTATAAAAAAAAAAAATTGAACTTATGATTATACTCTATGAATTGAAGAAGGGATTGGTAAGTTAGCTTATATATAATGTAAGGTATGTTTTGTTGTCAAATAGTTAAATTAATAATAGAATAAGGGTAGTTTAGTGAACTAACATAAACCTTAATGATAGTGGGAGTGACAATAGCCAAAAAGGAGTGGCAATAGACACTTTCATCAAATTATTATAAACTTGACTAAAATTATGGACATATATAATCAAATATTTTGTAACAAATAGGACATATTAGTTAGCACATACCTTTTATGCGGTTTTTTTTTAACAAAAACAAATGCCTATTAATAAAAATGTAATGATTCGCCCACACAAATTGTAGTAAAGGGTTTGGATTTAAGTAAGGGAAATTGAATCAATAAATTTAGAAATGAGGTCATTTTCACTCTATTGATTTAAAGATAAAACTCCTCATTTTACTCTCTAAAATGAGAAGATCCCAATCCAATTGTAAAACATTATCACAAAATGGACATTCCTAAATTAACCTGACCAAGGTGTTTATCGAGTAAAGTTAAGTGTCCGTTTGGATAAAGTAATTCTTGGAGGGAATATAATTTTTGGAAGGATTTAAAATTAATCATAATAAAATATCTTGTTTGGATATTTACTTAGAAAAAATTACAAAATTCAAAGAATTTTAAAGAGAGATTTTATCTACCTAAAATAGAGGATTTTGATTTCCTTTTATAGAGAGGAAATTTTGGAAATCTCTACACCTACAAGTATATGTTTTTCTCATTTTGGTAACGCCCACTTTTATTATATTCCATTATAATTTATTTATATTTATGAGATTTTTTTAATATTATTTTTAATTCATTTTGTTGCATTTTAAATTTTTTAATATTCAGTTTATATTACATGATATTATATTTATGTATCATTCTATTTTATTTATATAAAAATTAAATTTTATAATTCAATTTTAAAATATTTCGTGAATAAAATTTAAGATAATTTATGAAATATAAACTTATTATAATCAATTAAATTTTGATTATTAATTAAAAAGTTATTTTTAAAAAATACATTATGTTTTTCAAATAATAAATATTAAAATCAAGGTAATATAATTACTTCACCCAAACAAAGTATTTTACAAATGAAGAAAATGTAATTATCTATCCAAATAAAAAAAATTTAAAAATTGAAGGGAATTTAATTGAAGTATTTTAATTTCCTAGCATTATAAATTCACTTATATTTTGAAAATACTCCATCCAAACACACACTAAGGGAATTTTAGAATTTTTTTCCCTTTTCAAAATGGATAATTTATATGTATTTGCATCACTTTTCAATAAAGCATTAATTATAAAGTATAAAGTAGTTTTAGACTAAAAGTAAGTAATAATATTCTTTTTGCAATATCCTATGAGATTACTTCAACAAAAATAGGTTGAGTTTTACGTGGATTTTTCTTGTAAAGTAAGGATTTCAAATCCTAAAAAGCTCTCTTAGAAAAGAGTCATATGGTTTATCGTATCACTTCAGATCTTGAAGGCTTATTTTCCCTGCCTAACCTTTCATTAATAAAAAAAAATCTTTTACCAAACATTGCAACTGAATTAAGAATTTTGCCAATAAATATCTCATGAACATTTGTTAAGCAACTAAAAAAAGAAGAAGAAAGTTTTGACATTTTTAATACATTAAAAACCTTTTTTTGAAGAAAACCTATTTGGTTTATTTTAAATTTCAATTGTTATTTGCATTTTTTTTTCATTTTTTAGTTTTTTTTCCTGCTTTCTTAAAATCTTGTGAAGTGAATAATAAAAACTAAAAGTTGAAACTTTTTTCAAATGCTTGCTATTTCAATATACAAAAAAAAAAGGAAAGAAATTGAAAACAATAAATAGAAACAAAAAAATAATTCTAAAACCAAATGGTCCACCTATTTAATCAAAACATTTTTTTTTATACATTAACAAGTGCTTTTACGGCAATCATTGGTACAACTCTAATATTAAGAGGGTATAACGATTCCACAAAATAATAAATAGCGGAATAAAAAATATAGTGCCTATGTTAATTTATTGGTATTCAGTTAGTGACAAAACAAAACACAAAACTCTTTTGGAGCCAAAAGGGCAGTGACACACACAATAAGCTGGGATATTTCATGCTACAATGAAGCACATTTTATATTGAGCCAGTTATTTGGTACAACAAATATATCACACAGATATGAAAATACGACTGGTTCAAGACAACAGTGCAAACTATCACCAATACACTAAAAAGCTCAGATTACTACATTCCTCATCCTAAAAAATTAGGGTAATGTTATTTTGACACCAAAAAAGTAGGTGTCTATTTAGACATCCACTTTATAATCATTGGATGTGATAGTAACCTCCACTTATCCTTAATATTCATCACATCTAATAGTTATAAAGTGGGTGTCTAAATAGACACTTAATTTTTGGGTGTCAAAATAACATTGCTCAATATATTCACACAGCAAGCTGTGCTTCTGTGTCCTGTAGCTTCAGAAAATAAGTGTATTTTTCCAACAAAAAGGCCCCCAATTCTGACTTATTTCTTTTAATCATCACATATCTAGATTACCATACATGACACTCCACTTCTATTAACATAGTAGTAATAACTTATCAGTTAAATATATTGTTTATATCCATAAAGAAAGAAGAACGAGAGGAATGTCTGAAGTGTTGGTGTGGCAGCTGTTCTGCCACCAACAGGTAGAATAGCCCCATCACTCCAGTGTGCCCTCTGGTGGTGCTGCTGCCGTAGTTAGACTCTAGAGTTAAAGTTTCACCATCTATTATCTTGACAGAACCTGGTTGGGGGTAACAGGTGGACATTCCTACAATGTAGTTTGCTTCATTTCCCGGTTCCTTTCCATTTCCATAACTTGGTATTGATGAACATATAACTCTCCCATCCTGAAACCGGTATGCACATATTTCAGAAAACAAGATGCACAACAGTATTTAATAATCAAAGCTCAAGTGAAAGCAGCATGGATAGTGTAATTTTACAGCTGAGCTTAAAGAAATCAACAAGACATATAGCTTCCTTCACACACCAATCAGATTTTAAATTCCAAAAGAGGCGAAGTTTTTGTCTTATTTCTTGGGTGGACAGCCCACAGTTTGAAAGAAGCTCAAGATGTATACTAGAGAAAGGAAACGATGCAATTACTAATAATAAATTACAGGCAAACAATTCATTCACCATTTTCCAGTCAACTAAAACACTTGTGAATTGTGATACTTAATTGAAAATTTGTCACACGGAAAGATGAAATAAAAAGATATGTAAATCTGCAACCAATAACCAGTTTTAATTTGAGGGCAGAATCATTGTTTGTTTTCCTGTGCAATGATCAGTTTATGTATGAGGTCATGCCATTAGAAATTAATATCCAAATATTTAAGAATGACTGTTGAACAATACCTGTCCATATAGAGTTGATCCAATTCCACCTGAATGCTGATGAGCAGCACCATAGATGACATAACCACCAGTTTGCATAGGGAGGCTTGTCCTCTTTACATGAAGGCAGCCATTACCATCCTTGTGGCCTGTGCTGCAAGGTTCAACTTCATACTCAATCTGTAACAAAGAAATCTCTGTTTTTCACATATATCCAACTCTGATTGACTGGAATTCTGTTTTGGAATTAAATTGAAAATGAGACAATATATGTTTCTTGATGAATCCACTTACGCGACAATCATGACTTTTGCTTGTTCCATTCGAAGTATCTGATATTTGCAAAGTATCAGTAACATCGAGTATATAAATCTTAACAGGCACTATAAAATTGTCCCAGTCGACCCATTTTACTGTGTATCTTAGGTAGAGGCTTCTCTTTGGACCCTTAAAGCCTTCCCTCATCCTGCACTGAGTATAATCATAGCAACAGTGCAAGCCTCCTGCATAATCTGACCTCAAAGGCTTGCCATATTCGTCCTGTGTAACATTATAAAGGTCACACTTGCACTCAGTGCACCCCAACTTATCCACTACACCACGCGTATCAATGGCATGGACATTGAGCATCCATTTCTCCTCATACCCTTCTGGAATTTCTGCAGGATTACCAATTTCTATCCCAAAAGGATCCGGAATATCAGTAAGTGTTCCCCGCGTTTCAGATCCAAGGCCAAAATACTGTCCAAGGATATGTCCCTGGCATATGCCACTGTTTCTCACCATAGAACGATCTGACTCAAAAAGCACCCGATGGCCATCATACTCTGTGTGTGTGGCAAGTTTTGGTTCATGATACCGTACAACGACCCAATGGTGGAGATAAGTTTCATGGAGAGGTACAGGATTCCCAGCTTCATCAACTGCTTCAGCATTGAAACTCTTAATTGCAACATGACCTCTTGGAAAATCAACATTGTAATAATATTTATTGGCAACTGATCCGGCTCCAAGTTCAATCTTGGGGGACAGAAAAACAGCTGTATTTATTTTATTTGCAGTCTTCCCAAAAGCACCTGAGCATGGTGTGCCTAACACCAGCAGTAGTATTGCCAGGGAATATACCAAATCTTTAGATGCAAAGCACATGTTGACCATTGACCTGTCAGCAAAATCCTGATTGGTAATCAATTGATTATGAATTAAAACAGCTATTGAACAATTGCAGACTTGCAGATTGTAGACAATACACGATCTTCACAAAATTCAAGGACAAGGCAGTAGAATAGAATTCTCAACAGTTCTACAGTTAAAAATGGCCTAGAGGGATCCTTTTCAAATATTCAACTTGCTAATTTAACCCGTGAGGAAAAAGAAAAACTATGAAAATTGAAAAGCAGCGCCTGAAAACGGCTATAACGTGAACTAAAACAAAATTATGCAATCAGCATCTAATTAAATAATATACATATATAGAAGAGGTAAAGAAATTGATTGTTGTGATGGAGGGAGAGGAACAAGGGTACGTAGTATTTATGAAGACAATATGATAAATAGTAACATAAGTGGCCACAAAATTAAGATATGAGAGCAACATAAACAGCCATATGAATTGTTACTGCAGGATACAATTCATGACCGCAAAAGTATGCCCACTTAGAATCCACAAGAGGGATCACAGAAACTAGGGAGACATATGAGATGAGACGACATTCATTCATGTAAATGAGAAGACATAAGTACGGTGATGTCAACGAGGATGAGAGGAGTATATGCAGTAAAAAAAAGAAACAGCTGTGGTGGTACAAGATGGGATATACATGGATTCATTGGCTTACCTTGAAGAGAGAGAGCCACAACAAAACGACTCGGTTTGGTTTTCACAAGAGAGTGATAATAAGTGCATCGAAGTAGGTTCAGTCATGAGCAAGGTTATATGTACGCAAGAGTTGGGACTCATTTGCTCGACGCACATGCAATCCGCCGCTAAAATATATTTATAATTTCTTTAAAAATATATTCACAAAAAATCATACCGTCGAATGATGTGGGGGTTCAATGATGCGTGGTGATTAAATGTACAACTAACTTCATTTATTTGGAGTAGCTCTTTGCTACGCTGAGAAGAGCTGCATCCTCGTGTGAGAATAGTTTGAGGATGTGTTTGGATTGGTGGATTGCTGGCCGACAGGAATGAGGTGGAAAAACCGAAAATTTTCAGCTCCCCTTTCCGGGTAGGTTTGGATCGGTGCAACATGGTGGAACGAGATAAGATGGAATAAAATAGAGTATAGTGGAATGAAATAATGCTATTATATTTTTCTCAATTTGAAGAGGAAGAAATTTGTGAATAGTTGATAAAATTAAATGGAGTGTAGTTCATCCATCTTCACTTTATTCTATCCAAATTTTATAAATTCAAACAATAAAATAACTTAAAATCTCACTCTGTCTTACTTTATCAAACTTCATCAATCCAAACATACCCTTCTAGTCAAATTGAAGGGAGTTGGTCTTTTGGAATTTTCCCTTTTTAAAATTAAAAAAAATGTTATTTTAACAATGGAGTCAATTATGTCACATATTTTATATTATTAGATGTGATGATAGTCTCATTCACTTTATCCATTTCACACATTAAATAATAATAAAGTAATGGATGCCCACTTTTTACATGTTAAAATAATACTACTATTTTCAATGGAAGCACAAATTAGGAAGTCCTTTTAACTAGGAAAATTATACTTTACTCACATAAATTATAGATTATGTGTACTTTAATCCCTACACTTTAAAAATGTGCAAATCAATCTCAGAAACTTTCACTAATGTGCATTTTAGCTCAAGTAAGTGCACTACACCCTAATGAGCTTTAGAATATATGTAAATTGACCCCTACACTTTCTTAATTGCGCAACTTAGTGCCTTTTATTTTCATAAATTTATGATATTTTTATTAACTATTGATAAAAAAAATTAATAAAATAGTCAATTTACACATTCAAGAGTTAAGGAGGTTAAATTATAAATTATTAAAGTTTTGGGTTTAAAATGCATATGATTTATAATTTATAGGATAAAGTGTAACTTTCTTTTTTTGTTTTTGGGGTACAAAGGCTGGGCTAAAGGCCCAAAATTGCAATTTTCGTTTTAAACTAAAGGCGAGCATTAATGGGCCGTATAAGCTTGACAGTATTTTTTGAGTGATACGCCTGTTTATAACAATGTGTATTGATTATGTTTTTTACAAACCACGGGGCTAAAGGGCCAAGATTAATTT
Organism: Dalbergia cochinchinensis; assembly: GCA_031216125.1. Taxonomy (NCBI): domain Eukaryota; kingdom Viridiplantae; phylum Streptophyta; class Magnoliopsida; order Fabales; family Fabaceae; genus Dalbergia; species Dalbergia cochinchinensis. The sequence continues at coordinate 46,491,609 of CM062370.1, forward strand.
TTTCTGTTTATTAAGCAAAAAGGCTCTGACCGAAATTAAAAAAAAGAAGTTGGGCCCATGTTGCTCTTGACTTTTGGAAGTAAAGAGTGCGCTTGAAAGCAAGAAAAGTTGCCCATCAAGGCCAGCACAAATAATCATAGGCAAGACGCCTCTTCGAAATGCAGCCGGGCTCAAGACCACCAGCAGAATTGGTTGTCAAAGACTGTTTTTGTGATTTTTCCTTTTTGAAAGCAATTTTTATATTACTATATCTACTAGATAATAAAACATTGACTTTCTAAAAATAATTTTTAAAGAGCCTAAACAACTTAACTGCTTTTAAAAAAATTATATGATTGCCAAAAGGATGAACTTCAAGCTGCTAAACCCCAACAAAAGAGGAAACATCTCTCTTAGTTAAGAAATCAGTTACTTGATTACTTTCTCTGAAAATATGAGAAAACGAACAAGACCAGTCACGATTTATGAACCTTTCAATATCCCGGACTAAAGCAGCATACACATGGTGAGTAGGAGGATTTCAAACGAGACGAAGGATATCCAAGCAATCAGCTTCACAAGACACATGACAATAACCATAATTCCAAGCTGGTCGCAAACCATGGCGAAGAGCCAAAAGCTTAGCACAAAGGTTGTCTGCTAGTTGATGATATGTGTGCACATATCATATCTCTTGGAACAACCTACTATTAATGGAAAAAGATATCCAATAGTAGTGATGAAATTTCGAAGATTGACATAGTTTTTCAAAGACCTTGTTCCCTCATGCAAGCTTACTACAGTGACTTCTTACATGGGGAGGGTTGAATTTGAGACCACATGGTCCTTAAATCACAGCCCTCCAAAAATAGAATGAAGGGTTGAGATTAACTAATATTAAAAATAATATTTATATTGTGAGATTTAAAATAATTTTTCTTACAATTATTTTACCCATTTACCCTTATGTTACTAGCTCTCCTCCTCTTTTGACAAAATCCTCCTCCATCTTCTTCCGTCATCAGGTATTGCATTTGCTAAATCTGGAGCAATGTTTCCGAAATGATTTTTCTTTTTCTTTTTGTTTTTTGGTTTAATCTCATGTATTTGCATTTTTTTTAAAAAGTTCCTCATCTTCTTAATCACCAACTTTCCACTTTGCTCTGTACAAAGTTTCGTACATTTTAGAAAATTAAAATAAAAGAAAATAAAATGATTTCAATAATAAGAAAAGACTGTAAGTGGCAAAAGATGCTGAAGTCTTATATGATTTTTTACAATCCTTGACATATTATTATGTATTACCAAGTTTTTTATTCATAATTATTTTTTTATAATCCTTAACTATGTATTTTTTATTAATTAATAACTTTATCTTTATTAATAATTATTTATTATAATTAAAAAGTTATCAATATCTTTTCGGGAAATTGCCAACATTACCCACCCAAAAAAAAAAAACAAAAACAAATTGCCAACATTGAAAAGAAGGGGGTACGCTTGGAAGATTTCTCGACTATGCAAGTTGCAGACTTGTAGTCGCAGCTTTGAGATAAAATAAAGCTGCCTGCTCACCATTTAATTATTCATGAAGACGACAAATGCAAAAATTCTTAAGGCCTGGCACGCATGGAATAAGTAATGATATAATAAAACTTCATAATATAAGTTTCGATAAATTTTTAATATTATATATCTTTTGGGGATAATATTATATATTTATATGAGATATAATTTTTTATATTATAGAATATTATCATTTATTTAAAAAGTAAGTCTAATTATAAATAAATATTAAATTAATTTATTATCATTAATCCTTACTTTAATATACCACATATTATTTATTATTTATTTATATATGTTAATAGTATATAATTTATAATTTATTTTTATGTTAGATATAATTTATTATTTATTTAAACATTTATTCTATTATTTTATTTATTATTATATATTTAATATCTATGATTCATTTTCATAATCAATTATTTTTATTTTTAGATACTTATTTAAAATAATTTATTATTTATTTTAATTATTCTATTTTAATATAAATTATTATTTAATATTTATTATTTTAGTATTTTAATGATTATTTATTATTTATTTATTATTATTTTTATCTCAACGAGTAGTTTATTAGTTTTCAGTTAATGACAAAATAAAACACACTCTCTCGGTGCCAAAAGAGTAGGAATGACACACACTAATGATTAAACTGAGATACATTATACTACAATGAAGAACTTTTCATATTGAGCTAGTTATTTGGTACAACAAATATATATATATACACGGCTATGAAAGTAAAACTGGCTTAAGACACAGTACAACTCACCATCAATCATCAATCATCAATAGACTAAAGACCTCATATTACTACTACATTCCGCACCATTCGCACACAGCGGGCCATGCTTCTGTGTCCTGCAGTAGCTTCAGAAAACAAGTATATTTTCCAACAAAAAGCCCCAATTCTGACTTATTTCTTTTAATCATCACTTATCTAGATTACTACACATGACACTCCGCCTCTATTAACATAGTAGTAACAACTTATCAGTTAACTATATTGTTTATATCCATAAAGAAAGAAGAACGAGAGGAATGTCTGAAGTGTTGTTGTGGCAGCTGTTCTGCTACCAACAGGTAGAATAGCCCCATCACTCCAGTGTGCCCTCTGGTGGTGCTGCTGCTGTAGTTAGACTCTAGCGTTAAACTTTCACCATCTATTATCTTGACAGAACCTGGTTGAGGGTAGCAAGTGGACATTCCTACAATGTAGTTTGCCTCATTTCCCGGTTCCTTTCCATTTCCATAACTTGGTATTGAAGAACATATAACCCTTCCATCCTGAAAGCAGTATGTACAAATATCATGAAACAAGATGGACAAACAGTATTTAAGAACGATTAGTTTCCCTTTAATTTGCAATGAATCAATGATTAGTTTTATTATGAAGTCATGCCATTAGAAAGTAATGTCCAAATATTTAAGAATGACTATAACTATTGAACATCACCTGTCCATATAGAGTTGATCCAATTCCACCTGAATGCTGATGAGCAACACCATAGATGACATGACCACCAGTTTGCATAGGGAGGCTTGTCCTCTTTACATGAAGGCAGCCATTACCATCCTTGTGGCCTGTGCTGCAAGCTTCAACTTCATACTCAACCTGTAACAAAGAAATCTCAGCTGCTCACTTACATCCAACTTTGCGACAGACTAACATTATGTTTTGAAATTAAATTGAGATTGAGAAAGTCTACAACTCTACATGCTTCTTGATCAATCCACTTACCCGGCAATCATGATTTACGCTTGTTCCATTCGAAGTATCTGATATTTGCAAAGTATCAGTCACATCAAGTATATAAATCTTAACAGGCACTACAAAATTGTCCCAGTCGACCCATTTTACTGTGTATCTTAGGTAGAGGTTTCTCTTTGGGCCCTTAAAGCCTTCCCGCAACCTGCACTGAGTATAATCATAGCAACATTTCAACCCTCCTATATAACCTGGCCTCAAAGGCATGCCATATTCATCCTTCGTAACATTATAAAGGTCACACTTGCACTCAGTGCACCCGGACTTATCCACCACACCACGCGTATCAATGGCATGGACATTGAGCATCCATTTCTCCTCATACCCTTCTGGAATTTCTTCAGGATTGCCTATTTCTATCCCAAACGGATCTGGAATATCAGTAGCTGTTCCCCGTGTTTCGGATCCAAGGCCGAAATACTGTCCAAGAACATTTCGCTGGCATATGCCACTGTTTCTCACTATAGGACTATCTGACTCATGAAGCACCCGATGGCCATCAAACTCTGTGTGTGTAGCAAGTTTGGGTTTAAGATACGGTACAACAACCCAATGGTGGAGATAAGTTTCATGGAGAGGTACAGGATTCCCTGCTTCATCAACTACTTCAGCATTGAAACTCTTAAGTGCAACATGACCTCTTGGGAAATCAATATCAGAATAATATTTATTGGCAACTGATCCGGGTCCAAGTTGAATTTTGGGGGATAGAAAAACAGCTGTATTTAATTTCTTTGCAGTCTTCCCAAAAGCACCTGAGCATGGTGTGCCTAACACCAGCAGGAGTATTGCCAGTGAAAATACCAAATCTTTAGATGCAAAGCCCATGTTTTACCTGTCAGCAAAATCTTTATTGGTAAACAATTGATTATAAATTAAAACAGCTATTAAACAGTTGAAAACTTGCAGATTGTAGAGAATAAACCATCTTCATACAATCCACACAGGCAAGACAGTAGAAGAGAATTCTCAATTCTACAATTAAAAATGGCATAGAGCTATCATATGCAAATATTCAACTTGCTAATTAAGGATGCGTTTATTTCGAACTTTAAAAAAAATAATTGTACAACTTAAATTTTATTTATAAGAAGCTACTTATTTAAGTTTCTTTAAAAAAGTTGAAAACATATTTTCTTAAATTTTATTTTTAAAAAAATTTATTGAAACATGTAAAATATGTTAAAAAAATGATTTTTTTTGGCCCAAAAAATCTAAAACAAACACACTAAAGCTTTTAGAGTATATTTAAGAGTTTAAATTTTGGAGCAGGAGGACTTGTCCAAAATTCAAACTCATCGTAATAGTATTTGGTAACCATATAATAAAAATGCACTTAGAATCCAAAATAAATATAAATAATGTAAAGATGAAAATTGTTTTTAGAATTCAAAGTGCTTAGAGTATATTTGGTAGAATAATATAAAAGATTCTCTCAAAATTCAAAAAAGATTTATAGTTTTTTAAAATGTGAAGAGCACAAAAGTCAGCTTTGAAAACTCCCGTCGAGGTGCTCTCGAAAGCACCATTCATTGGCTTTCAGAAAAAAAACTTTCATAAAAAACAAAAGAGTAAAGGCATCTCAGTTTTACTGTTTATCAAACAGAAGAAGTTTGTTTATCTTTTTTCACAAATACAAGCACCCCATTGAAGACCACTACCAAACGAACTCAAAAAGGATTCGGCTACCGTAAACTGGCCAAACAGAGTTTGCACAAACATACTAAAAAGGGCAACAGCAGATAGCCAGATACCTAGCTCGTTCTGCCAAATAAGCTACACAAACGATACGAAAAACTAAGAAAATAGAAAAGCAGCGCCTGCAAACAACTATATATAACATCGGATGTCCCCAAAACAACTACAACATGAACCAAAACAAGAAATTAATACAAAAAAAAAAAGCAATCAGCATCTAATCGATACATAGAAAAGGGAAAAAAAATTGATTGTAGTGATGGACGGTCAACGCCTCAACAGTGAGGAATAAGGGTATATACTATATAGTACTAGCATTCATTCATGTGAATGAGAAGAAATTACGATGGTGATGTCGACCACGATGAGAAGAGTATATGCAGTAAAAAGGAAACAGCTGTGGTGGAAGAAGATTGGATCGATTGATTCATTGGCTTACCTTGTAGAGAGCGAGAGTGAGAGAAAGTGCCACGAGATAACACAAGAAGAGACGGTTTGGGTTTGACAAGACAGAGTGATAAATCATCGAAGCAGATTCATTTATTTATAGTAGCTAGCTGCTAATTTGAGAAGAGCTGCGTCCTCTCGTGAGAATAGATTGAGAATGATATGTTACGTTGGATTCAGCTTCACACGTAGGAAGAACCGAAGCAGTGACCTCTCTCGTTGGATTCATTGCATGTTTTGCCTGTGGTGGACAGGTGGCGCGTGATGCTGGCCAAACTGTACACACAAGCCGAAACCAGAGAGTTAGTTCCTTGTCACTTTTTTCCGATGCTCTAAGCCATGACGTCAATCACGTAGTAGGGGTTAATCTATGATGTGGTTGAAATGGGATTTTTGAGACTCACTCTTTTATTAGTAAGATAATAAGATTAGATGTTACGGGTTAAGGTAATACGACGTATCTTAGGGGTTAAGCATCAAGGTAATAAGATATATTGTGATTTTCGCTATATTGTTGTAGGAACTCCTTGATTAGTAATCTAGTAAGTTTCTTATAAATACTTATAGAGTTCTATAGTCATATCCTAGTTTTGATGAGATGATTAGCACTAAACTCACTTAAATTTTATATATATTGTACTGGACTAGAAATATGGACCAGAAGACCTCGGCCCCAATCACTAGAGCTCGACCACAGATGCTAAAACTCGGCCACAGGTCCCAGAGCTCGACCACACAGTGCCCAGTCTCCTACGGATTTATCCTAGATTTAGTCGAGGATATCTTCTAAATCTTGCACAGGATCTTTCTATTTCTCATTATATCTTATCATTATTACATTATATCTCATATATTGTATCATATCTCCTGCGCATACAGAATATATCTGATATTTTTCAAATCCCAGGAATATCTCCCTTATACAAGGAAGATATTTTTCTGACTTATCATAGGTCACCTCGCACTATAACAGGTATCACAAGCTAATTACATGCTATTCTTTACCACTATACACCTTTTTCATTTACTGACTTGAGCATCGGAGTGTCTTCGCCGTTGCCCTACCCCTCACTTGCACGGACGTTAGAGCTACATGCACCCTTATCGCTATTTCCAGGTAAGAACATTGGCGCCCACCGTGGGGCCAGTAAACAAGCCTATCTCACAACCTCAAAACTTGTTACCCATGGCTGATGCATCCAGCCAAAACACACCCCCAACCAACTAGCTTTTCCCCAACCTCGACCAGCTATTGAAAAAGAATCGAAGACTGGCCGAACAGCTCCGTAAGCTGCAAGAAGAAAACCAATCCTTGAAGGCAGAAACCGCCAAAAAAGGAACCACCAATCCGGGGAATACCGAACGTGCCAACTATGATTTTTGCAGTGGTAAAACCCAACATCCAACCTTTCAAGCCGAGTTCGAAGACGAGCCTGAAACCATAGACCGTGGGCTATTCTCTGAGAGACTCATGGCCGTAGACTTGCCTGTCAACTTCAGGATCTCGACCTCACTCCGCCCTTATGATGGAACTGGAGACCCACAATCATCTATCACAATGTTTAGATCCATGATGCTCATCAACAAAGCCACGAACCGAATCCTCTGTCGAACTTTCCCATCCTTCCTGGAAAATTCGACGTTCTTCCGGTTCTCAACCTTGCCCCGGAATTCCATCCACAGGTTCGACGACCTGGCAAGAGCCTTCTCCAATAGATTCGCGTCCTTTAAAATCTACACCAAAACCTCGGACTCTTTGGAGCATGTCAGGCAGGGGCCCGATGAGTCCCTAAGAGCTTACCCGACACGGTTCCAGAAAGAAGTGCGCAAATCCCTGACCTCAATCCCACCGTCGAGCTCCACCAACTCCGGATAGGCCTCCGCTCAGGGCCCCTCAAAGAAAACCTGGCAATTTATAGACTGGGAACCATACATGAACTCTGCGGGAGGGCCCTCAGATTCATCAATGCCGAGGAGCTCCGAGCTGCTGAGAAAAGTTGGAGACAAAAGAAAGACAGCTCGGCACAAAGGCACAAAGGCACAAAGAAGGCAAATCCAAGAACAAACGAAACTCAGAATCTTCCGAACCAAGATTCACCACCTATACACCACTCAACGCCCGGGTGAGCACAATATTGAGGAAAATATTCAGTGCTCGACTAATAAAACCAATTAAAGGCGGACCTCGACCAGGTCCCAAAGGCACAAATAAGAACAAAATTTGCGAATACCATAACACCATAGGACACACAACTGACGAATGCAAAAACCTGAAAGCACAGATCGAGTGCCTCGTCTGACAATGATATCTGAAGCAATTCGACAAGGAAAAAGAATGAGAGAAGAAAAGAGGTCGAGAGCGAGAAAGGAAAAAGCACCACGGCCCCTCCTCATCAGACAGCGAATTCCCTTCGAGGCACAAAAGGCCCTAAAGGAGAACAGGTCCCACACTCCCGAGGAAACCAAAATCCGAGGAGTTATTGACCACATTACGGGGGGATTTACAGGAGGAGAAGAGACTAGCTCAGCAAGAAAAAGATCACTCCGGGAAATAATGTCACTTGAAGGGGCATCACACCCATCAAAAGCCAAGACTAAAAACTTGGTAATATCTATCTCAGACTTTGATTACAAAGGAATTGATGAAAATGTACATGATCCTGTCATAATTTCCATCCTTGCTGGCAATTTTCTGGTCAGGAAAGTCCTAGTGGACCAAGGGAGCTCGGCTGAAATCCTTTTTTACACCACCTTCAAACGGATGCAGCTCTCTAAAAGCCCCTTCATTCCATACAACAGCGAACTAGTCAGATTCACAGGCAACAGGGTGAAGGTACTCGGCTATGTGTGGCTAAGGACCACATTCGGCACGGAACCCCTGACAAAAACTGTCGACCTCCAATACCTCATCATAGACGCCAACAGCCGCTACTACATAATTCTAGGGCGACCATCACTCAAAGCCCTAGGAGCCGTGGTTTCAACACCACACCTGGCCATGAAGTTCCCAGTCTCCGAATCTAAGGTTGGAGTAGTGCACACTGATCAGAAAGAAGCAAGAACATGCTATAACGAATGCTTGAAGAAAAAATCCTCCGAAGAAAATAAGGCCGAGCAAGCAAATAGTGTTTGTCATAGCGACCAAACCCTCCTAATCTCCGAGCTCGACCCCAGAGGAGAAATTCAAAACCAACCCCAGCTAGCAGACAACCTGCAACCAGTCCGAATTGGCAAAGAGGCCAATCAAGTAGCATTCATCGGAGCCAACCTCCCTCTGGACTTATTAGCAGGGCTCACCACCCTACTTCTGGAGAATACCAACCTTTTCGCATGGACCTCGGCCGATATGCAGGGGATAAGCTGATAACTCCAATTTATGGAGTTATTTAGCCTCTAATTGGAATTGAAAATTGCATGACTTGTCCTTCATTTTCCAAGTGAAACACTTAAAAATAGGAAGAATTGGCTCATATTTATTTTAGAACTTTTGTTGAAAAATTCGATGTCATAAACAAGACTATTGGAATGAATTGCATAATTCAAAGTAAATTTTCATTGAATGATTTTTGACAGGGAAAATTGTAGAATTTTGGAGCTTGAAGAGAATTCAAGTTGAAGCCAAGAGGAGGGAAGCAAAGCAAGAAGAAAAAGCCATTAAATTGAAGTTTTTGCTGTTGGGTCGCGACCTGAATTTTGCTGGGTTGCAACCTACTGGGCGCGTAAGCATTGGATCAATTTTGTGAGTCAGGTCGCGACCCGACAATTTTTGCCAGTCATCCGACGCGGCCCAGGCCCATTTTTAGTAAACATTTACCCAGAAGACAGCATGAGTAAGCTGGTTTTTTTTGGCTGCCTTTTTGGAGCAGTTTTTGAGGGAAGAACCCTAGGTTTTGGAGGAGCCAACACTAGAGAAGGATTCATCTTGAAGATTGAAGACCAAGGGCTAGGAGAGGGATTGAAGCCCCATTTTGTTCATCTCTTCCTCTCTCTTTATGTCTTTAATATTCATTATGCCTCTTGAACTAGTTTGTGTTTTGTTCATTGTTATGGATAGCTAAACTTGTAGCTAGGGGATCCTTTGAATCCCTCTATGGATCTTGGATGTTTGTAATGTTGCTTATTTGAACGTTGATAATATTGGTTTTGGTTACCCATTTCTATTCTTAATGCTCTTATATGCTTGGCCACCATCTAAGTTGATTTGGGGGATTCTCTTGAACTAGACATAGGAATAGAGATATTGGACCTTGATATGGGTAATGCTTGTTCTTTTACACTTAATTGGCTTAGGTGTGGGGATTAGTCAATGGGATGGAAACATACCCATTGACCTTGCATAGTAGATGTTTGATGTTAGTTCTCAATGGGTTGATTTCACACTAACTCACAAGGACACTTAGTGTTTTAGGTGAAAAAGACACGGTTAATCGACCTAGACATAGGCTTTTAACTATAATTGGCATGCTAACAAAACCAATTCCTTAATGTTCATTTAAGTATCTTGCACATCCAAGTGAAGTAGAGGGTGAAAAAGGTCCCCTAGGTCTTTTAACCTTGGTTGTTTCTCAACTTTAATTTGCATTAGTGTTTTCTAGTTACTTGTTCCTTAAAATTTCTTCTTAACTCCATTAACTTGTTTTGCTTAGGCCTGAACGTGGTAGTTTAGTAAATCGATAGCATATCTATTCCTAATCCCTGTGGAGACGATACTCTTAACTCACATTATATTACTTGAACGACCCGTGCACTTGCGGTATTTTACCCGCTCTTGTAAGCGGCCATCTCCTAATCTCCGAGCTCGACCCCAGAGGAGAAATTCAAAACCAACCCCAGCTAGCAAACAACCTGCAACCAGTCCGAATTGGCAAAGAGGCCAATCAAGTAGCATTCATCGGAGCCAACCTCCCTCTGGACTTATTAGCAGGGCTCACCACCCTACTTCTGGAGAATACCGACCTTTTCGCATGGACCTCGGCCGATATGCAGGGGATAAGCCCAGATGTAATCAGCCACAAACTCATGGTCGACCCTAAAGCTCGACCAATTGCATAGAAGAAAAGGTCTTTCAGAGCCGACCGACAAAAAGCAGCCCTTGAAGAAAGAAGAAGCTCTTCAAGGCCAACTTCATCAGGGAAATCAGATACACCACGTGGCTTCCAAACATGGTTATGGTCAAAAAAGCATCAAGCAAATGGCGCATGTGCGTGGATTTCACCGACCTCAACAAGACTGCCCCAAAGATTCTTACCCACCGCCCAGCATCGACAAGCTCGTCGACAATGCATCCGGGTACCAATACCTGAGCTTCATGGATGCATACTCCGACTACAAGCAAATCAGAATGCACCCACAAGATGAAGAGAAAACTGCATTCCTTACTGAAGATGCCAACTTCTGCTACTGAGTCATGCCCTTCGGCCTGACCAAAGACTCATGAACAAAGTCTTTGAAGAACAAATCGGCAGAAATATCGAAGTATATGTCGACGACATGGTGGCAAAAACCCCTGCAACTAGAAATCACATCAATGACTTGGAACAGATATTTGGACAGTTGAAAAGGTACAACATGAGACTTAATCCATAAAAGTGCGCATTCGGAGTTCATGAAGGAAAGTTCCTCGGATTCATGCTCACGAACAGAGGGATAGAAGCTAACCCTGACAAATGCCGAGCAATACTGGAGATGAGAAGCCCAGGCTCGGTCAAGGAAGTACAGCAATTCATGGGTAGACTTGTGGCCTTATCTCGATTCTTGTCAAAATCGGCAGAAAGAGCAGCCTTATTCTTCAAAACATTGAAAAAGCAAATATTGTTTGAGTGGTTCGAAGGATATGCAAAAGCCTTCACCGAATTGAAGGAATTCCTCTCGACACCACCTGCCCTCACCACACCTTGCCCAAGAGAAACTATCTTCCTATACCTATCAGTCCCTGAGCACGTAGTAAGCTCGGTCCTACTAGCTGAGCGAAACAAGGAACAACACTCTGTCTACTTTGTAAGCAAAACACTACAAGGACCCGAGCAAAGGTACCAGAAGATTGAAAAGTTAGCCTTTGCGGTGGTGGCATCTGTAAGAAACCTGAGGCCATACTTCCAAAGCCACCACATCATCATCCGAACTAAACAACCTATCAGGCAAATCCCAATCAAGCCAAAGCTGGCAGGAAGAATGATCTCATGGTCGATCGAGCTCTTAGAGAACCGCTTAGAATATCAACCCCGAGGACCAATCAAAGCTCAAGTCTTGGCCAACTTCCTCACCGAGCTCTCCCTCACTCCCGACCAAGACCTTGGCTCCTGGATATTACATGTAGATGGAGCATCTAATGGGAAGGGAAGTAGAGCAGGTATCATACTTGAAAACGGCAAAGGAATCTTAATCAAACAATCCCTCCAGTTCCAATTCCACGCCAGCAACAACCAAGTAGAATATGAAACACTCATAACTGGCCTCAAGCTCACCTAAGAAGTCAGGGCCCAAAGACTCATCATCAAAGCTGATTTACAGCTAGTCATCAACCAAGTCACTGGCACCTTCACAGCAAGAGACCCTCTCTTGGAAAAATACCTCGCACTGGTAAAAAGCCTAATGCAACACTTCGACTCATGTGTGAAATGTCACATATACCCAGGGAACACAACACCAGAGCTGACATTCTCTCCAAATCCCGAGCTTAATACTGAACGAGAAGAGATTCAGAAGACAAGCAAGCTTCTACACCCTTTGTGAAGGACTATTGTTCAGAAGGGGATATTCACTCTCTCTCCTAAAATGCCTCGGCCCTCATGAAGTAAACGATGTAATGGCCGAAGTACATGAAGGAGTCTGCGAAAATCACATTGGAGGCCGAGCCCTAGCTGTCAAAATATCCCGAGCAAGATATTTCTAAATCACCATGAAAACTAACTGCACAAACTTCGTGAGAAAGTGTGACAAATGCCAAAGGTTCTTCGAAGTCTCCCAGAAACACCCAGAGCCATTACATTTCTCCGAAGCAAGCTGGCCCTTCCACAAGTGGGGAATCGACCTCCTCGGCCCCTTCCCCTTTGCACCAGGACAGCTAAAATGCTTAGTGGTGGCTATTGACTACTTCACCAAGTGGATCGAAGCGGAGCCTCTGGCAACAATCACTGCAGAAAAGACTAAAAACTAAAGGAACTTTGTGACAATTTCCAGATCAGTCACATCTTCGCATCTGTAGAGCATCCCCAAACCCATGGCCTAGCAGAAACAGCTAACAAAGTCATCTTCACAGCCTTAAAGAAAAAGCTTGACAAGGCTAAAGGCCTCTAGGTCGAGCACCTTCCCAAAATTCTTTGGGGATACCACACCACTATTCAATCCTCAACACAAGAGACACCGTACAGACTCGTCTTTGGCAGTGAAGCTATGCTCCTAATAGAGGTTGCCCAATCCAACGCCCGCTGACTTACATTCACAACTACGACGGATGAAGAAAAACAAAGGGCAAAGTTAGATCTCATTGAAGAAGACCAAGAACTAGCTCACATCAAAGAACAAGCAACCAAACAGAGGGTGGCCGGAGTCTACAACAAGAAACCTAACTCAAGATGTAACATCCTAATTTTTAACCCAATACTCTAGAACATACTTAGGTTAATCATTAGTCTGTTACTTCATAGTTCTCATTTCTACTTTGAAATACTTAGCGGAAAATACGGGTAAATTTTTTTATGAAATACAAAGTGATAGCCGCGTGATGCGATATAACACGTAAGGGACAAAACATGCATCTCATATTGTCATAGCATAAGGCACATAAAGGTACATCATGAGAAACACTGAATATCACCTCATATATACATATATATAACTTGCCCACTTATAGGTGTGGGACTTAATTTAGTACAAAAAAATGCATGAAAGGTAATACAACATAAACATAAACATAAACTACTCCCCTACCCAAGTGCAACTAACGGGATGACCTTTGAAACAAAAGGAGGTTCATCTCCATCTAAGTGGTGTGTGCTCTATCCGGGTACTCCATCGGTCGATCGTCACCTCCTACTGACGTCCATCTCGCGAGCGAGGCACATCTCCGGGAAACTGGGCGAGCTCCTCTGGCGTAAAGAGACGGAATGGGGATCGAGAGTGACCCCCGCGGTGTGGCCGCATCTCCGGTCGTCGTGCAAGCCATGGATGAGTCACGGTATCCTCACTGCCCTCCCTCATCGGTGGGGGAGAGGGGGCAGAACTCTCGCTATACGGATGGGTAGACGGGTCCTCGGACAGGTCGGTCTCCGAGAAGTAGGTCCGGGGCACGTAATCGGGATAGTCTCGCATGGCTAAGGCGGCGGTGTACATGCGGAGCACTCTCTTGTCATGTGTACGCGCGCGCTCAAAAACCCGCTCGTCGTCGCCATAGGGTGCAGTCGGGGAGAAGCGATGGGTGTGCACGGGATGAGCGAAGGGGCGTCCTACAAACATGAAAACCCGCACCGTGCACTGTCCCTCAAAATGGTATGACCCGTGAGCCGGGTCATAGTGCACCTCCCATGTCGGGGTGTCCACGAATGCCACGAACGTCACCATCTGAAGACGTGACGGAAAGAAGAGATAGAGGGAGTGAGAATCCATCTAAAGAATCTCAGTAGGGCCTCCTACTACCTAAGTGTCATCATCTACGTCCTCAGGAACCTTGGGTTTAATTATACAAAATGAGTGAGCATGCATTAAGTCCAATTTTAAGTTCCAAATCATAGTTTAGCCAAGGTCCATTCATTTTATGATGATCTTAATGTCATGAATGCAGCATAATAGAGAATGTATACATGGCGCTACCTAATGCACATACATAAATCATATCATCAAGCATCATCATACTTAGTGGCATAAAGTGGCAATGGAAATATTCATATGGGACAAACTTAGTGACATAATCATAATCATGAAACTTCTCTTCCTCATGGGCCGCCCTAAAAGACAAGCGCTCTGGGGGTGCTCGGCCGAACCGGTGTCACCCTGAATGTGTCACATCTCTAGGTTATGAGCTCATACCTTAACTAGTTGTCACTAGTTCTTACTTACCACTTAATGATAAGCGTATCATAAATCCCGACTATCTGAGTACGGGTTAGGGGGCAATTCTCTTAGGGGTGCTCGACCGAACCGGTGTCACCTAAGAGTATAAATTGGTACCGATGTCACATGAGTTCTATGAAGGTGCTCGGCTGAACCGATGTCATCCTAGAACCCATCTTAGTACCTTAATTTTCAAAATCTCTTTAAGTCCCCAAATTCGTCGGGAATTCTGCGGCACGATGGCATTACGCCGAATTCCTTACAAATTTGCTTTATGCCACATAAACATATATCCTCATGAATTCCTCATATGAATAACATCATCATCATTTACATACCACATGCATCATTATAGAATATTCAAACGCTTACTCTTACGGTAGCTTATGCTTTGACCCTTACGGGTTTTAATCTTGAGATATAGTTCTCTAACATCTATCGTTCATATTTTATGCACCTAAGGGCTCATAATTAATCATCATTCCTAATTCTCATATTCATTCTCAAATCTGAAAAGCATAGGGCAGAATTTCTAACTTGTGATTACGAGGTTCTAGAACTTACGTTTTAAACCCTTTCTTGGTTCCGTCTTCGCCTAAGGGGCTATAAATTAAATCTAAATCAATTATGAGACATTCCTATACTTAAGAACTAATTATAAATCACATTTATCATGTTGTAATGTTTCTGGACAGAATCCAGAAAACTAAATATTCTAAGAGTTCTACATTTGCGTTTTTACGGTTTTCTAGTTACTAGTTTCCCTATAGGTGCTAAAATTCAATTTTAATCCAAATGTTACCAAGTTTTTCATGCCTAAACAATCCTAATCTGATTATGTTCCCATTAAAATAGTTTGGATAAGTTCCAAAAACAAATGGGTCTAAACTATGTTAAATTCTAGCTTTACGGTATTTCTAGTTAGCTAGTTTCTTACCTATTATGCATAGAATCATTTCTACATCATCATATGATATTTTCACACATCAAAACATCACCATACAGCATCACACTCATCATGACAGAACCGAAATCATGGAGCTTCAGTAAGAGAATTAAATTGACATTTCGAGGTACATAAGTTAACTAGTTTCTCTTGGAATCAAATTAGAATTTCTAAAACTCTTTGCAAATCATTTTACTTCATCAAGAGGCTAAGAGAAACCTTAGGTTAGTGACCAAAATATATTTCATCTTCTAAAAGGGAATAAAGTCATATCTCATGATAACATAACCTTGTAAAGATTTGTAAAGCTTTAAGAAAAGCTTAGAACATAGACTATTGGTCCTTGTAACTAGATGAAAACTCATTGCAAGTCCATTATCACTACTTGGCCGAAAACATGCATTCAAAGAATGCATTCACATTAAACTTGAACTTGAAATGAAATGGGCAAATCTTTGAGCTCTAGGTTCTTAAGTTATGACATAAAATAAACGTGTTCATGCTTTTTATTTTTAATATTGCTTACAAAATAAAGTAATGACTTAAATTAAATATGCAAGGCATAAACTTAAACGTGCAAGCTTGAAAGTAAATATGCAAGGTTCAATTCTTTATTTTAATGCTCTTGGCCCAACAACAATCGATTTTAAGGCTGAAATAAATAGGCATTCGAGAAATTAATTAGGTGATAATGCAAGTTCAATTCTTTATTTTAGTGCTCTAGGCCCAACAACAATCGACTTTAAGGCCGAAATAGAAAGGCTTTGAGAATTAAATTAAGTGATGGTGCAAGTTCCATTTTAATCTTTATGTTCTTAGGTGATAGCTTGAAAGTAAAAGTGCATAGCAAGAATGTAAATATAAATGCAAGCATAAAATAAATTATGGAAGTTCATTTTATCTTTCTAGAGCTCTTAACAAGACTTTAAAGGAACTTAAACCTTAACCCAAACTCATTAAACCAAGGTTAAGTAAAGCTTAGAGTTCCTAGAACTCAAGACAACATTTTTAGAAAATCAAAACATTGAACATGTAGAAGAAAAGGAAATGGCCGAAACATTCTAGGCAAGAAAATGAATATTTGAAAACTCTAGAGTCCATAATCTTGGTGATACATTAACACCAACACCATGAGTCCTCATCATTGAGTTCATAGAACCATTTTAAAACACCATCAAAGCTAAAGTTCTCAAGAGTTCAAGAAAGGAAGAACTAGAAACATTTTTGCTCAAGAACAAATATCAAGCTCTAGATTTTGTTTCAAGTGATGAACATCATCATGAAACTCTCATCATCAAGCTCTCATTTCTTTGAACTTCAAGGCCCATGGCCGAAAATGAGAAAGAAAAAGGAGAAGAAAAGAAGTTCTAAAAAGAATCAAGAGAAACTATGAACATAAAGCTAGAACAAGAACTTTAAAGAAAGAAGTATTTAAAAGAAAATCCCTACTTGGTGTGATGATCTTGAAGATGGAAGAAAAAGATGAAGAACTTGAAGAACTTTGAAGGCTTGAACTTGAGAGAAAAGGAAGCTTTGAAGTGTTTCTTTGAAAACTTACACTTTGCAAATGAACCCAAAATGATACAAGTTCACCCAAGCAAGCTATTTATAGAGAAATGAAACAAATGAAGGGTGCACATGGAGAGGAAGGCTTCGGCCATCAGATGGGGAGGGAGACCATGAGTTCCATGAGGTGAGATAATGTGGTCTTGAGGCATGGTGAGGTATGGTTCAAAGTATGGTGAGGTATGGTTCAAAGTATGGCCTCAAGCATGGTTCTTTGAGTGAGAAACAAATCAACATGTGGTCAAATGGGGGTGAGAGTTTCGGCCATGTGCATCAGATTTGGGGGAGGATTAGTTTGCATTTTAATTGTGGTTTAGAGTTGTGTTTAGGTGTATCTTTGATTATGCTTAAAATTAGGAATTTGTAAGAAAGTGTTTGGGTGAGGAAATGGGTAATTAAGGTTGGCAAGACATAATTAGAGAGTGTTCTTGCATCATTAGTGAGTTATAAATTCATTTTAGTGTATAAACAATTCTAGACACAATTCCTTGATTTACGGAATTGGAGAGAGAAAACACTATTCAAGATTCCAAGACTAGGAATCTTGAGTTCTAAAAAGGGATTTAAGTTTAATCTAAGCAATTTTAGGTTCTAATTAACTTTAATAAATTATTTTGACTCTAGATTAATTGGGAAAATTAATTAATCCTCATTTAGAGTCTAATATTGCTTAGGTTTGCTTAATTACATTATTAAGCTTAAAAACACTATTCTAGGGGCAAAATCGTAATTTTGCACTAAAACTGTCCGGGACCACCGGGACTTGAACAGAGACCTCTAGACACATGAAAACGTGTTTTTAAATCTCTGGGGAAAGTTTCACTCAAGCGGACTTCTACCCGCGTAAAAACGCTATAGGGGTATTTTGGTCATTTCGACCCGAAACTGCGAAAAACGAGATTTTCGCTTTCGGAAGCATTCAAAGGCCATTCAATCCCCTTCAAACATTGAGTTGACCTTTCGAGGACGACCGAGTTGGTTACCCTCGAATTCGGGTCAGAAAATGACCTCAAGGGCATTTTGGTCATTTCCCTCAGACAGAAAAATCGGGGTGTTACACAAGAGCCTTCCAAGTTGGGGACCTCATCCTACGCAAGCTTGAACAGCAAAAAAAGCTTCCAGGAGAAAGAAAACTAGCTCCAAACTGGAAAGGAACTTTCCGAATCACCCAAGATGTCGGCCGAGGAGCCTACAAGATCGCCGAGCTCTCAGGACAAGACCTCCCACAAACATGGAATGCCTTGTCCCTAAGGAGATATTATAGCTAGTAAGCCAACGCCTTAAATCACATTCGATGGGTGCACTCTTTTTCCTTTGTTAGGTTTTATCCCACTGGGTTTTACCAACAAAGGTTTTAACGAGGCATAATCGAATGTGAGCCGAACACTTCGGTGGCAAGAAAATTTACAAATGTAACATACTTTATTTTAATGCTATATCATTATGTTATGTCACCACAGATACACATTAAATCTCAGCATGTTTAAGTCGTGAAGGCGCACTACAAAGCTGCCATACTCACATTAAATCTTAGCACGTTTGAGTAGTGAAGGCGCACCCAAAGCTGCCACGCTCGCAATAAAGCTCGACACATTCGAGTCATGAAAGCGCACTAAAAAAGCTGTCATTCTCACGTAAATCTCAACCCCAGCCGAGTTGTGAATGCGTACTAAAGTTGCCATACTCACAGTAAACTTTGGCACCAACTGAGCTGTGAAGGCGTACCAAAGTCGCCATACTCATAGTAAACCTTGGCACTTACATAAACCTTGGCACCAATTGAGTTTGGAAGTTCCATCAACAGGTGACTGACTTAAATCTCGACACCAGTCGAGCATAAAAGTCCACCTCAATTCCAGCCAGGCACCAAAGCCCTGGTCCTATCAAAGATATCTATATCATTAAACAGGTCTTCGCCTCTACATAAACTACTACTCTTCTAGAATATGGACAAGGTCCTCAGACAACACAAAATGTATCCCCAGATACAAAATCACAGATCATAAACCGAGATTTCGGAAAAACCCCAATTCCACCAGGCACTCCACCTTCTCAGGCCAAGTTCTCAGCAAAGCCCTAGTACCACTAGGCACTCCGCCTTCTCAGGCTGAGCTATGCTATCGTCTACCTAGAGATGTTTCTACTCATAATCATCCTATTTGAAATCTGAAGATTATTTATATACATATTTGTACTGGTGCCAAGTACTAGGCTTGCTCTAGCACTCAATTGATATGGAAAATAGGATTGAAAACCAAATAAAATACTACAAGAGAATCACTCTACCTTGTAATCTCCTATTTAGCTTCCTGATGCAACAAGATAACGGAATCATTCAACTTCACTTGTATGCACAAAGTTTCTGAAAATAAACTAGAGAAATTTCATTCAAAATCAAAACTAAGTCCCCAGTGGCTACCAAGTTTGGAGGTATTTATACCTCTTATTTAGGTTAAACTAATTTCCCAACCCTACTAGAATAGGCCTAAATTACAACTACTAATTAGGCTTAACAACCATGAAAATAAAATAATTCTTGAAACATTTTAACATATAAACTAATGAACTAAATAAATCAAACTTTGCCCAATATGACCTAAACATATGCTTGATAAAAATTAAGTCATCTCTTAAGCTCGTATCACCTTCTCAGGTCGAGTTCTCAGCAAAGCCCTAGTACCACTAGTCACTCCCCCTTCTCAGGCCGAGCTGTGCTATCATTTACCTAGAGATGTTTCTACTCATAATCATCCTATTTTTAATTTGAAGATTATTTACATACATATTTGTGCTGGTGCCAGGTACCAGGCCTACTCTAGCACTCACAACTACGGTAAGACGTCCAACACCCAATGAAAATAAAACAGTCTCGACGATAGCCGAGCAAGACTACCACCCAAGACGTTCAACTTCCGACATGCAAATAGGACATCCTCAGCCCCGGCCAAGCATCTCCAAACTACTCAAAAAGTAGCAACTCCTATGAGCAAGCATAACACAATAAAAAGAAACAGATTAACGGATCTGACCTAACATTTACTACTGCTAGAGAGCAAACTCGACTAACCTCAAAATGTACCCGGACACATGTTCCGACATTTGACCATTGAAGCCCGCCCAAGACGGACCAAGCAACAGACAATAAGCCGACTCAGTCGAGCTCGACACATAGTCCTCGGGAACAGACTACTTGGCCTACGACCAAGCTCGGGGGCTATGTACTACTCCAAAAATATCAGGCCTTCAATGATGAACCGTCCTTGAAACGACTTCGAACACACCATGGATATAGGGACAAAGATAATCAAAACACAAGAAACAAAGAGCTAAAAAGCTACCCCCAGGTCACAATCAAGACAAATCGTCGTCCTCGACCGAACTCAGTAGTGGGAACTTAATTTTAAACTGTAAATGGGTAAATTTTGTCAACAAGAGAACCCCAACAAAATCTTCAAACTCACAAGCGAAAGGAATAGAAGTCTCTGCTCTTAACCCATATAAGACCTTGGAATAATCAATAAACTAAAGGCCTTAATCACCCATTGACAGAAGCAAAAGTGCACCACGTCATCTAAATATCCATGACTAGTGCCACTCCGAAGGAACACATTCGAGAGGCCTCTATATATTCGGCGCAAGCTCATAACTGATCAAGAAGACCTAGGAGTCATACAAATTTGACTATAGGCCAACAGCTCGCCCCAGTTAGTACAAGCTCAGACCTTAACTTAGGTCACCCTCAAGCTACTGCAAGACCACTCGAAATGGACCAAGAAGTCACTTCTAGCAAAGATAGCAACACAGGCGCTATTATCAAGGACTGGGGGCTCACCGCTCTGATCTAATGGCTCATAGCAGCCGAGAAGAAACACCACAACCATATTTGCATAATCAGGAAATCCAAGCTTGCTCAAAGTCCTCGACCCACATGACCACCATGCAACTCAACTCACATGCTCGACCAACAGCTCGACATAAAGACCTCGACCTTAGAGGCACATCCCACGTAAGCATATGCTTGACCAACAGCTCGCCCAAGAAGCACCAAGCGGCATTCAGCAAGTCTGCTCATTCAAGCTCGGCACGTAGTCCTCAGCAAACTACCTCAGTTATGACACCTCGGCACCAGCTACTCGGCCTACAACTAAGCTCAGGGGCTATGTACTAGACTAGAAATATGGGTCAGAAGACCTCGGCCCTAACCACTAAAGCTTGGCCACAGGTGCTAAAGCTCGGCCACAGGTGCTAGAGCTCGGCCAGAGGTCCCAGAGCTTGACCACACGGTGCCCAGTCTCCTACGAATTTATCCTAGATTTAGTTGAGGATACCTTCTAAATCCCACACAGGATCTCCCTATTTCTCATTATCTTGTCATTATTACATTATATCTCATATATTGTATCATATCTCCTGCGCATATATAATATATCTGATATCTGTCAAGTCCCAGGAATATCTCCCTTATACAAGGAAGATATTCTCCTGACTTATCACGGGGCCACCTCACACTATATAAGGGGCTCAACGCCCCCAGATATCACAAGCTAATTACATGCTATTCTTTACCACTCTACACCTCTTTCATTTACTGATTTGAGCGTCGGAATGTCTTCGCAGGTACCCCACCCCCTGCTTGCACGGACGTTGGGGCTACCTGCACCCTTACCGCCATTTTCAGGTAAGAACATATATATATATATATTAGTAAGATGTACAGGGTTTAAGTTCCAACCTGCTCCCAAATCACCCAAGTTCTAACCCTTACACGTTAATCCCAGCTGCTATATTGTTTTTAATGTTGTTAGGAGTGTTTTTAATGTTATCATAAATGTTTTTAAATTTATTTTACACAATAACTATTTAATTTTTTAAAAAGATTGTCGTTTAAGAAATTGAAAGACATATTCGAAGTAGATTTTTATAGATTAAATAAATAATTTAACACAGAATTGAATTCGAAAGTGAAACAAAGACCAATATCACGTGCTATTGTTGTAACATTGGTGCTGTTGATGCCTAGATTGTAATATTTTGATGCTACATTGGAAGTAATTTACTTAATAGTAACGTTATTTATATTATTTTTTAATATATTTTTAAGATATACTATAAAATGCCAGTTAAACATTAGTCAAAGATAAAAATTAAGACTTACTCTCAGTCAATATTTAAAGGATATTTTAAACATATTTTTAAGGGATACATTAAATTGAGAGATAAAAATAGAAAGAATAAAATCAAAAAATAAAAATAGGATAAAAATTTTTAAAAATAAAATTTATTTATATTTTTAGGTATAAAACTTATTTATAGCTAACTCATGATCAAACACACCATAAACGTTTTGATAGTATATATATTTTTTATTTTAGTGCTCTCCATGTTTGTGACTTTCTTGCTCCTTTTCTTTCTTCTCCTGGGGACACTCGGGTCACTCCCTTGGACTTTTCACAGCCCCTTTGAATGAGAAACGCAAAAAAGAAAGCGTAAATAAGGTCATCTACTTTTACAGAAAATAATGGAGTACGATATTGAAATTATGTTTGTTTCTTGATGATAATGGACAACTGTTTAATGATTCTAGAAATGTTTAGCGGGATTAAATCAGAAAATTGAAATAAACAAAATGGCCGAGGCCCCCCATTGACAAGCACTCTCTGGGACCACGGGAACAATCCCTAGGCCCGACAATAATGAAAATGACATTCTTATTTAATTTGAGTCCACTAGATATGACTAAGATTGATTCATCTATATGCAGACACGTACAAAATATATGCGTGTCAAGGCGTCGTGTTTGTAACGTGGTTGTGGCAAGTTGAATGCTCCGGAAACAATTAATCAATGACTAATAAAACGATAAGAATTATCCCAAGTTCAAGTGCTTCTAGATACTCTCATCACCATAGCTACTGTCACTTGTACTCCTGAGTACTGAGCCTGTTGCTCTTCTTTCTTTAGATTGTTAGCATCGGATATATGTCACTGTGAACCTGATTGACTGTTAATGGGTATAGGAGAAGCTTCTAAATTATGTGGATGATGGCATATTTCTGGGTTATCTTATGGTTTGAGCAGCACCGGTAGAGTCACATCAAACTCCAACTCAGAGGGTGTTTGAAAGGAATTCCGTAGACTGAAAATTACTTTTTTGCTCCAATTATATAAATAAAATTAAGCTTTATAATAAATTCTTCTTAGAAAAAATTGAAACAAACTCACCCATAATCTTTCTGGTTACGTTTGTCCATCCGAGCATTTCACTGACCACAAATCTTGCACGTAATTCCCTTCATCGATACACACCCCTGAGTGAACGTCATGTTGGGATGGCCGGATGGGACCCTTTCAGCATTTTCAATTTTAAACTTAATACAGCTGGAAATCACAATGATTGAACATTATTAAATCATGTTCACATCTAAAAAGAATGACATATCAATTGAACATTATTTCATCATTTTTTTTTTGTTCCAATGAACTTCCAGTAAAACTAGAGAAAATGCGGAAGAGAATGAATACACAGGGATAGAACTCCTGACTCTATCCATAAATAAACTCCCAGTCACTTAAATAAGAAATAGTACCATGTGAACTATTACTTATTGATAGAGGAACTACATTTACCTCACCCTAAAAAATGATGAGCAAACGTTTAAACCTTTGACACGTATGAGATCTGGTAATGCTCTACTCGACTAACCCCTCCGGTTTTAATTTTTAAAGCGATCATATCTATAACGAAGAATTGTGAATGAAATATCGAGTGGAAAAGTAAAGTTCCAACATTATATATCCTAAAGGGCTGCAAGAACTAAGATGAAAACCCGGCAATGGCGTTGTGTTTTTTTTACAATTTATTTCAAAATAATTAATTGGGATTGCACAATATAATTTACTCAAATAAGGAGCAAAAAAGATCAGAAAGGCTATTTTCCTCGACCAGTTCCTCCAAGTCCGTGGATATACACCTTCCTTGACTTCCTTCTACCCTTTAAAATCCAATTTGTCGATTCTTTTACAACATTCGGATGATTTATCAGTGTGGACATGAACATTACTTCATTGAGTGCCCCATGACCACCTGGGAGCATGGAAATCAGGATAAATTACCTTCTGACCTGCTTGTCTTCCTCACAGCAATATTTCAAACTGCAATAACCACAATATGGAGGAAAACATCACACATAAAAGATCAGAATCAGAACAGGGAGTTGCATAGCAATACAACTATAACCATAAAGTACCATATCAACCAAACGAATTTATAAGTTTTTAACAGACCAAAAAAAGAAACTTATCAGAAGTTTACTTGTTTTTATCCAAATCAAACAATAATACATTCTCCATACCAACATCTTACAGACATATTTAGCAACACATGTTTCTATGGCAGCAGTAAAAGCTGAATCAGCAGAACCAATATATTGGCCACCCAAGGTTGCATGCAACCTTGGGGTAACTCAGTCATCTCATTCTCATCCCAATTACCATCAACAGTTTCATTTTTGACAATTTTGGTAATGATGAAGGATCGTTGGGAGCAAAGGAAAGACATGAGGGTAATCTACCAATCTCATTTTTTAAGTAGCACTCTATGCATATTAATAGCTTCATCCTTGCAATGGTCACACCAATGTAGAAGCCGAAGTCAGAGAGATCGAGTCTCTTCACATATACAATACTAAAATTATTGTTGTGTTATGAGTCTAATTAAGTTACTAATGATATTGAGATGGGATTGCACTAATTATACATCATCTTTACTTACCTAAATTATTTGTATAATATTAGGATAAAGTTATGTTTTTCTTTTGTTTATTTGTTGGTCAGACAACAATTACTGAGTCTTTCTAGTAAAAAATGTTCTCTCTAAAAGTGTCACAAGTCTTATAGAATATACTTTCCTATGCATTAGAGTATACAACTTCCACAATAGTGAGCTCATTGTAGAAGGTTAAAGTGTATTCAAAACACTTTTGAAATGCACAAAGAATCACTGTTTCAACCTTCAAGTCATCCGATGCTGGAGAAATTATCTACTGCAAGGGTGAGAGAAAGCTTATAGGAAGGCAATGACTTTAAAAGTTCATTTATCTAACTAGACCAAGTACAGGAACTTATTTTTGCTCATAAACCTAAACTCTGCTTGAGATGGGCATGACTGTCCATGTAAATCCTCGTTGGATAAAATCTACCTCCCAAAAGTCTAAAGACTGATTAAAATGAAACTATCTCCATTACAAGATGATGATATTGCAACTACTTTCCTTAACCAGTGTACAACTGATGGACTGCGTTAAAAGATCTTAACTTGCCATTTAAAATCCGAGGTTTCTGTTATGCAATCAATATTCAATAGTATGTGGGGCTATGGAAGAATGAAGCACACATTAGACAAAACAGAAGACTAATAAGTCAGAATAAGATCTCAACTTTCCAATCAAAATCCAAGGTTTATGTGCAGAATGAAGCAAACACATTAAGACGAAACAAGGAACACACCTTACAGAGCCCCAAGTAAGACCCAATGCTCATTATAGAATAACCCACCAAACACACCACAGAAGACCATTCGTGATTCCACCAACCAGAATCAGCTCAAAACATTATTTAATGCACAATACATGAATTCAAATAATACAACCACAAATATTAACATTTAACTTCTATGCAGCGTTAATAACTTAATATGCACTATCCTCCAATTCTATATTGCAATTCATACCAAATAAATGTCACTATCCCAACCACCAACATTTGTTAACAATGCATCAAAAACATCATCCAGTGCCAATGCTTAACACCTTACACTATCCATTCATCAAATTTACACACTTACTATTAGCCAACACATTTAAAAACTTCATCAATCCACATCTCACCCCGAAACCAAAGATCAAAGATCAAACCTTTCTATGGCGCAACACTAACAAGCACCACCATTTTTCAAATCTAAGACCAAACCAACCAAACACATCATAGCTTAAGTTGAAATTGCTTTTACAAAACAGCTCACAAATACCACAAACATTTTAGCCAGGCATTGATGTCAAAAACACTTGAAATGCAATAACGCACAACAAAAAGGAAAATTCCCAATTACAGAGACAGATTAATTTAAGACAGATAGCTAGTTGTTCCTACCTGGATTCGTATAAGTCAAAACTAAACCAATCTCTTCCTCATCATCATCTTGAGAGAGGCTTCTGTAACAATGCAGTGAGATAAACCTCTCCATTCTTGACCCCACTTGCATCGGTCTTATTCCCCGTCGCCCACTTCACCTTCTTGTACCCCAACTTCCCAATCAAAGGCCCATAAACCTTCTCAAGGTCCACCCCTTTGCTGAAGAACCTGTCAAGCCACAAGTATCCACCACCCCTCAGAACCCTATCAACATCAAACAGCAAGAACTCCATCATCGTCACAGGAATCCACCGGTTCACGGCGCGCCCGCACCGCACCAGATCCACCACCCCGTCGAACACCGGCAGCCGCTGCTGCAGCGGCACGTGGAGCGGCACCAGCCCCCTCAGCGCCACCGCCTCGCTGTACGGAGCTCCCACGCTCATCGTCGTCGTCACCACCGTCACGTTCTGGAGCTTCATCGCGGCGGCGAATGACCCCGTCCCGCCGCCGACGTCGAGCCCCAGCCGAATAACCGACTTAGCGGACTTGGCGATCTGGAAGAGCTGCGAGATCGGGAGATCGAGTTCGGTCTTGTAGGTTGTGAACTTCGAGGAGTCCGAGGAAGGGAGGAACCCTAGGTTAGGGTTTTGGCGGTGGAAGCAATCGAAGGATTTGCAGGAGTAGTGGTCCCAGATGACGGAGGAGTCGGGCAGGGAGGAAGGGAAGGGGTTTTGAGGGAGGGAGGGGGTTGGGGGTTTGTGCGGCGGCGTAGGGGAGAAGCAGCGGCGGCGGGGGAGGGGATGGCAGCCGCGAAGGATCAGGGATTCGGCGAGGTCGGAGTCGGAGGGGCAGAGGGAGAAGGGGGTGTAGGTCATGTATTTGTGGAGGAGGTCCGGGTGGTTGTGGCAGGAGGAGGCTATTGGGGAGAGGTGGGAGTAGAGGAGTAGATCTGGTGGGACGGTGGACTTTGCGGTGGTGGAAGGGGTAGTGTGTTGGAGGCGCGTGAGCTGGTTGATGGCGGCGCGTATGGTGTGGAGCTGTTGGAGGAGCTGGTCGGGGACTGGCTGCGGTGGCTTTGGGGATTTTG
Organism: Dalbergia cochinchinensis; assembly: GCA_031216125.1. NCBI lineage: Eukaryota > Viridiplantae > Streptophyta > Magnoliopsida > Fabales > Fabaceae > Dalbergia > Dalbergia cochinchinensis. The sequence continues at coordinate 46,518,849 of CM062370.1, forward strand.
GGGATTGGAGTGTGGAGGAGAGGTGGTATAGGGAGAGGATGTTGGTGGCAACCATTGCCATCAGGAGGAGCAGGTTTAGTGTCATCGTTGTGAATGTGAAACCCATTTCAATTTGGTCCTCTTTTCCTCTCTTCCTTCTTCTGTTCTGCTTTGTTCTCACTCACTCACTCACTCTCTGTGTTTGTTTCTTCTTTTGGCTAAGCTTTTTTTTTTTTTATTAATTGGATTTGGAGACCTGCAATTGACTTAATTAGACTTGTGAGCAAAGTGAAGTGAAGTGAAGTGGAGAGAGTGGGACTTGAGTGAGTGATTTGTATCGTAGTAGTGGTATAATATTGAGTTGAAAGCTGATCCAATGATGCTAGCTAGCTTTCTACTGAGCGTTTTCCAGCTATCTGTAAATTTCTGTGGGGCCGAGGAATCATGTTTTACTATGTGGATGTGGATGTAAATCTAGATTCCATCTGTGCTTTGCATCAACCATCCAGACAAAGTAAGATTTCGGTTTCGCGTGGGCAGATCGATCGAAGCAGGTGACTCGGTGAATCTTGTCAGGTTTCATTTACTTCCCTCTTTGGTTGGTTCCTCCTAGTTTCTACTTAATTTCTTCCTCAAAACAAGTGGTCCATTTTGTAATTATAAAAGTGAAAGAAAGGGATATATTATTATATTGTCTTTTTGGAGTTAAATGAAATAAGAAAATGGGCAAAGCGAAGCAGCAGCAGGATGCACGTGAATGTGTCAAGTTGGATCTTACTGAAGAAGCATTTTATGTGCGTTTTCGTCAATCCTCTCTCTTTGTTCGTGCTATCTTTAATAATCTCGAACCGAATTAGGAATCTTCCACGTAAAATAACGTGTTAACCTTGTTTAAAGAAGGAGATGGAGGTGACCGGGTAACAAAAGAGAAGACGACGGTGCTCTGGAGTCGTCACAAGCAGTGGGGAGGCATTGAATTACCCTTGGCCTACCATAGTACTCCACCAAGCTTGGGTTGCACCTCTTAAGCCAGGGTTGGCCCGGCCCTCATAAATGGCTCGGGTTTTAACTTTCCGTGTCCTCTCTGTTTGTGCTTGTTCTCATAGGAAAACGTCAACGGTGGTTATTTTTGTTGCTTTCCTGGCATAGCGTGGAGACAATGCACCCAAGTCACACAACCCAACTCCGCATGCCGCCCTTTCTACAAAAATCTCAATCCTCAGGCTCAGACATGGCAACAGAATAATATCCAAATTTAGTATTAAACAGAAACTCCATTGGGTGAATCTCACACGCGAGTGGCCGGAATCCGAGAAACAGAAGATCCATAAATAACTTGGGCCTTCGATGAAAGAAACCGAAAAACCATAAAGAACTTGGACTTGGGAAGATGAAAAAAATATAATTGAACTTTATCATCAAAAAAAAAAATCATACTTTTCAAACAATATGCTCAAACAAAATATTCCTGCAGAATATATTTACATGCATGATACAATAAAATAGAGTGCAATTTTTATTCCAATATTTGAATTTATCAAACTTGGATTGAATAAAATGGATAAACTTTATTCCACTCAATCCCACCGCCTGGTCTTATTTCTCTTCCCCACAAAATTGAGGGGAATAACATGAAATGAGTTATTTGTTAAATAAAATTACTAGTTCACCACTATTACTAATATTATTATATTTTAGCTAAGAGATATTAAAGGATAAAATGTTTATAATCTCTATTATATTTAACAAGATGTATCCAAAATAATGAAGTGAGATAATTATTACACTCCATTTTATTTCACCCCACTACTTATACCCATAGTGATAAAGGATTAAAAGGCTCCTAAAACTGTATATCTCCACAACCTCCATATTTGAACATCAATATTTCAATGAGCCTGTAACTTAAACTACAACATCATCAATCATCTAATTCTCGAGACCTAGACAAAGATAAGTCAACATAAGTATCGAGTTTTCAGGTTTTTTTTTCCCAGAGCATAATGAACGAAAAACAAAGGAACCTCGAGACACAGTATAGTCACCTAGATGACCAGACTACAAAGGTTAACAATTTTATAGTACAGCATTAAATTGGAAGAAAAATAAACAATTTCAAAAGACGGTATTAGAAGCTATCATCCGGACAACAGGAAATTTTGAAAAACAAAAGCCGTTGCATTTCATTTCAGACAATCCTCTCCAACTCCCTAGCATAACTGAGTGTCTGGTTGATGAGTTGCAAAGAGGGTATTTCTTTGCAAGGTGCAGATTCTTTTGCCTTTTGGAAGAAGACACAACCATTCTTGATCTCCCACTCAGGATGCTCCTGCAATTGATACATGATAACTTCAAAACATGAGAACAAAATGCAATTGTGCAATGAAAGAAAGATTTTCTATACTATAAACTTGTAGAAGTAATCTCATTCAAGCAATGAATACTTGGACATGGATTTACGAGTCATAACACTGCTCACCTCTTTGGTATATTCCAAGAGTTCCTTATCTGAGGTGAACATCAACATTTGCTTAGCATCATTAATTGAAAGATAGTCATATGCCTTCTCACTGCATCCAGCTATTTCATCTCTGAATGATTAAAAACAGATTTTAACTGATTAGAAAATACAGATGTAAAAATAGAAAACATAATTTACAGGCAAAAAAAAAAAATCAAGATTATAATTAACTCTATTCTTCTACCTGATTGCTATTGTAGGAAGCAAAAACAACAGAATTAGAGGAATATAAATAACAAAGTTGAATAACAATACTATAGAAACCGGTTGTCAGTACAAACATCCAAACTAGTCTAACTAAGCAACTTCCAAAGTAAAAAGAAATCTAGCTGTAGGTCCAATTTTTTCTAGCTTATCACTTTCAGTTCAATCATCTTCCAGGCAATTAGAAAAAGGTAAATAAATAACAATTATTACCTCACGGTCTTTGCCAAAAGATCCATGAAATATACGTATGTATCATGTGGCACTGTCTGCCTTGCACTCAAGACGCGATTGTATGCTCCTTCCATAAAAGATTGCTCCAACTCCACAGCATGTTTAATGCAAGGATTTTCTAAAGCAGCAGATGAAAGCAGTTCCAACTCAGTATGGAATTCAGCAATCCTATTCTGCACAAGTAGTCTCAAAAGGTTGAGACCTAGTATTGGGTACTCTTGAGGAGATGGTGGTAGTCGATTGCTGCACCAAAGAAAACGTCCCCGTAAAATACAAGAACACAGCAGGAAACAAATCAAAATAGCACATAACATCACATTCCAATATAGATACTAATTTTCTGTTTGTTGGCACACAGTTTGTCGGTTTATGTTAAGCAAATGATAAGGAAATGTATACATTCAGGGTTAAAGATTTGGCTGTATCAGAGTGGAAACAGAACTTTTGTATATGTAACAAAGAAGGGCAAGAATCAGTTACCAGGCATCTGTATAATAGGGTTTCAACTGGAAGAAATCCCTCTCAAAGGCATCTTGATCCTCAATTTTTACACTAAGGACAACAGCATGCTCGTATATGTCCCCTGGAAGTTTCAAACACAAAAAAAGAAGAAAAAAATCTGAGAAAAAGGACTAGTAGCAGTCAACTTTTGAAAAATTTGTTTTTGGTTTAAAGCAGCTATCAACTTATTCATGTGAATATGACTTAGTTGTGAAGAAAAACTCTAGTAATTTATTTGCTTTAATCAATAGGGCTTGTCTTTTCATTGCCTTTGAGCATAAAAAAGTTTTCAAATTTGAATAAAAATGTCATACTCTTCTCTTTCTCCTCTAATATACAGCAAACAACATTGTCTATCATGTAGATAATAAAACAACCAACCATTCAGTTTGTTAGATACAGGAATCAGAGAGAAAGAAACCGAGTAATCTGTATTTTTCTGAATGAATAGGTTACATCAATTGAGTTCTGAATAGATATAATGTGAGTGCCACGCATGCTCTAACAGAATTCCTAACAGCCTAGCAAACTTGGCATCAGTTGCTGTAACTGATTGCCAGCTGTCACAATTCACACATGTCAAAATCTGAGGCTTCCTACTACCTGTGATACTCTTAACAAAATTGATAGCAACATCCCCTTGCCAACAAAACTATGAATACCATAAAAGAATTGTTAGGTTTAATCTGTACTTGCCACTGCTCACTACAATAGCAGACATGGAAGGAACAATCATTTTTCAATCACAAAGAGCTTATAGCCAAGCTAATGTACAAAACTTGATTTTCAATATCAACCAAATTTAAGATTAAATCATGTTGCAGTTGAAGAAGGGAAGATATGCTTCTATAACATAACGAAGAATGATTAGTGATGATCCAAGAAATGAACAAATACACATCCATAAATTCAAAAAACAGAGTAACTGGTTGGAGTGAAGTATGTTACTTGCTATCGTTAATTCATGGGCAGCCTTAGGTGTATCTTCAAACAAGGGCGGAAGGCTTCTGAACTCTGTCAGTTTAACCTGCAAGTAAAAACAAAGTCACACAATATTTACACGCACTGCAAAATGTCTAGCATCTGCAAAAATACGACCTGAGAAAGAAGAAAATTGGGACTAGATACTATCTTGTATAGACTGTGAATTCAAGCTGCTTGCAGAGTTGCAGCAATCTACAAACCCAGTAAGTAATAAAACACATTTTACAACCCACTCATTGCAAATCAATCATCAAACTCTCAAAGGATCCTCTATACGCTATGAAGATTCCAATCTAGCACACCACACCATGCATGACTTAATCGCTACACTATCTATATCAAAGCTAACTACTTTGGGCATCTCCGAAATCGAACAGCATGGGAACAATAGGACCCGGACCCATGATGCATCATTGCTATCATCATCTCAAACTGAAACAACCTAGACCGACCCACAACTTTTTGACTTCGCAAAATACCAAATCTAAATTCACATTTTAACCAAAAATAAATAAAGCAACCGAATTGATCTTCAAGAACCAACAAAGGGTACCGCTTATTTTTTAAAATTTTGTTTCAAAATTGGGTGTCATACATAAACAACCTAGGGTTTGGTTGGGTGGGAATGGTACCTTTAGCTGGGAAAGGAGATTGGAAGAGGTATCATAGTCATTCCTGAGAAAAGCAGCCTTGAAGCGATCGAAGAGCTGAGAAACCTCTGTTAGCTTCGGATCCATTGATGATGATGATGATGATGATGATGCTCTTTCTTCACCACCACTTCACTGCACTGCAATGCACTGTAACCCCCTCTTTCTTTCAGGAAAAAGGTAGAGTGCTTCGAACGACAACTTGCAACGAGAGAACGACAACCACGATGGCCGGTGCTTTCACCCTTTTACATGGGCAACCCTTCTTGGGCCCTTCGCCATGGGCTTTAAAAAATGTGGCAAGCCTGGCCCATATCCTTTTAATAGGCCCATTAATGTCCATGAGACCGTGTAAGAAACTAATATTTGATATGCTGATAGCAGACTCATATTTTATTCAATGACTATTATGGGAATTATTTGAAAAATCCTTAAGTATGATATATATACATATAAAATCTCTTTCGAAAAACTAATTAAGAAAAGGGGATCAAACACCCCAAGGTGCAGTTATTATACACAAGGGAAGTCAAACTCATATTTTATTCAATGACTATTATGGAAATTATTTGAAATTTTTTTAAATATTTATTATACTAATATTTCAGATTCATTTTGAACACTATTATGCATGTCATTCATACAGTAATTTAGGCTTCACATATCATTTATATGGTAATTTAAGCCCCACCTTTCTCAATCTTTATATTTAAAGATTTTTTAAAACTTAATTTACAATTTACTTATTAATTATTAATTATTTTTCATATAAAATAAAATTAAATATTATAATAATTAAATAATCAAATATTAAAATCATTAAAGATTATAATTTTCACTAAAAGATAATTCATGTCAATATAATTATGATGTATAATTAAATTAAGAACCATTAATAGTCTCATATTATGGAGGTACTATAAAAAATTATAAAGGAAATATTTTTAAAATAAATATGCTTTAAAATTAGCATTTTTTAAAGAAAATATATAGATTAAATTGTTAACAAATTATGAATTAATTGATTTTGATATTATAATAATTCAAAATTAAGTTTCTACCAAATTTATTCTTAATCAAATATAATAATAATTGATATAATAATAATAATAATAATAATACTTAAGATTCATTACATTAAAAGTCTTCCATGTGTTATTCATAAAAAAAATTATGGATATATATGTTTTGAAGTTCAAAGTATTTTTAAAAAATATTTTTTTTGAAATTTTTTTAATAAATATATAAATATCAATAAGGATTTAAATCTCTAAGTGAAATGAGGAATAAAGACCTACAATAGGATTGTGGATGTGAACAATAAAATTCTAATCAATTATCAACTAATCAAGCTTTAATTTGAACATCCGACATAATATGTCTAGCATATTCTCAGCTTTTAGCCCCTTTGCTACAACAAGTCCCCTTATTTCTGACCATTCTTGGTTACATATAATCATGATGAAATAACTTGGATAACCAGTATATTTGCAAATAGCAAATGCATATTTACAATTATTGAACATATATCTTGGACCTCCAGTGAAAGAACTGGCAATATTATTCTCTTTCCAATGCTTGTTGTATCAGTCTCATCTCTAACTACACATTCATGAAGAACTCTATACTGCTCAACTCTTAGCTTTTCCTGGTTTTGCCTTATACAAGTGAGGCGTTCTAATTCAACCATTGTATAGCTGTCAACCAAAAATTACTGGAACAAACACCCATATTTCAGAATTACTGATGACTCATTCCTCCTGTCTTGTATTCGATATACAAAAAACTCTGTCATGCTAATTCTGAGTCTTTTGTTACTAATTGCACGGCCTAGGTATTCAGCTATTGAAATATCTTATCTATAGCCATCTTGTCCATAAGGAAATAGCGATGGATATTGCAAACCAAGATACATTGGATGGAACACATCAATTTGCTTAAGCATCCTAGATTGAGTTTCAATTACCAAATCCCTATCTCCTATTGAGAGGTCTATATCTCCAACTACTAACATAGCGGCTTTAGAAATAGTTGGCAAATTATAACGTCTTCCATCAGTATAACTTTTTCCTATCAACTTAAGTTTAACTTCACAAAAGTTCCCTTCTTTGTATCTGTCTCTGGCATATCTGAAAGTCTTTGCTAAAACATTAAATTCATCAAGCATATACTTTAGAGTGGCAACAATTTCCCTTTTTGCAGGTTGTATATCATTGCCTTGTCTGAAACATAAATTGCAAATAATAAGGTATATATATCAGTTGTAGGAATTTTAATTTTTTGTTTCCTCAAGTCATTGTAATTGTACTTAATATATAAAGAAGAAAGTACCTCAATGCATGTGTTCTATTATCCACCTCATTATATGTGTCATATACATATAGTTGAGCAAATCTTTGGTTTGTCATTCAAAGGAGGTATTAACCTTCCAATTGAGTGGAAATTTTGACCACTGAGCAAGAATATAAGAGGTGCACGACCACTGTTTGTACCTCTAGATGTAAAAGAAAACATTGAATTGAATACTCTAATATTTTTTCGAAAAATGTCTGCCTTTTTTCATCATCAAGCGCTAAGAGATCTCTGAGAACTGTTGGAGGTGATTGCAACAGAGGTAATTGAACTTTTCCTTCCATGCAACACAATGAGAATCTTGGAGTACTATTATTGTTGGTTTTTGCAAGTCTCTCATTAGATCACAACAATGCATTGCAAAATTAACATTCATAAATTGGATCTCCTAGTTCCCAAGGGTCTACAAATGGAGAAAATGATAATGTCAAATACCCATATATACGGAAATCAATAAGAAAGATTAAAATTATGGTAGTAAAAGTTAACATGCCTTTGTGAATGGTCATTCCAGGAAGACAAGTATCATCTATATTACATTATAATAACAATCATTAGTTTATCATGTAGTAACATTGAATAATTTGAAAGTATATATTTTGTTTTACATGATATGCTATTTATAGGAACATTACCATTTTCATCAATATCTGTTTCAAGCCTAATGTCATCAAAACCATTGACTTCTACAAAAATAAAATAACAAAAATAAATTTTCACAATAATGAAAAGTAATGTAATAAATTTATATTTTTCAATTATATTCAAATAAATAGTAACTCCACATAAACCCATTGAGAATTCGTGCAAATTCATACCTTAATACTCGTGGAAAGGATGAAGAAGTGTAGTTTCATTTGTATTTTGATTATCATAAGCCTAAGTTTCACAGGCCGTTTGTGAATCATCAAATTGTGATAACAATTGTTGTTTTACAAAATCCATATCTTTAACTTTTTTATTTGGCCTGTTTGTTTGAGCAAATTCTTTCCCTACATTGGAACGTGACATGGAATACATGGAATCAAATCAAATAGTTAAATACATGAAGACAGTAAATTGGTGAAGTAAATATTTGAAATTCAATGTAGAAATAAAAGATTAAAAGCTCACGTTAATGATGAGGATCCTTCACTGTGCATATGCATAGGTTTCATATAAACCGAAACTTCTTCATTATGTAGTGCTAAGGTTGTCATCAATGTGAGAATTTGTATTTGATTATAAATAGCAATAAGACATAATCAACTACAATTTGTGTCATTCTTATAATATTTTCTACGAATAAGTTATTTTATCATGAAATAGAAATAAAAACTGAGAATTCATGTTAAATTTGGGAAGAAAATGGGAATAATACCTGAATAGAATTTTTGTGTATCCAATAGTTTTTTTGGTTGATAAATGGGCATGTTTTTATTTTCCTTTTTAGTGAGGCTGTATTCCATTTTGATTGCACAGTAAAATAACAAACTATTTTTAATTATCTCTCCGTGTATCACACGGGTCAAACAATTAGTGATATGTATAGAAAATCTCTTTCAAAAAACTAATTAATAAAAGCGGATCAGACATCCCGAAGTGCAGTCATTGTACTCAATGAAAAATTATTTTCCACTAAAATGCATGGAAATTTTGTACCTTAACCATACAAGTTTAAAATCATCTAACAAACTGTCATGAGCTCATTTAGATCATTAGGATTTTGTCATGGCTCATAATTACGTGGCTTTAAAGAAAGCTCTTAAGACGTTTATGCTTTGAAGCATGAGATTTGGTGATAATTATGGGATAAGAGCATCAAAACCCCATGTTGTACTGCCTTCACTTTTTTAATACCATGAAGTATACACAGTTAGGCAAATTTTTATTTTCCACATAATTTATTTTCATTTAAATCCTAAATCTTAAACCCTATTTTTAAAGTGGAAAAATAAAAAGGGTCTTTCATGTAATCCTGAAGACGGTACTACGCAACAACTTTGATATCTAATAAATATACCATGTCAAACTAATCTTTCTTCTGTGTGTGTGTGTGTGTGTGTTGCACCATAACAAACTCTAATAAATGATCATCATCTTGTCCCGTTGGAACAAATATCCATCATAAATAGATTATGTCTCCAACATTATGAAACCATAATAGCGATTTATAATTGGCTGCTAAGCAACCCCTCTCTCGTCTTAATAAAAAAAATTAGAGCATCCACATTTTGTATTTCGATATTATCATGAGCTCATTTTGCACTGTACTCATTCATCGTCTGCTCAATTTCATATAAAAATATATATATTCCAAAATATAATGGGTCATTTACTTCCTTGAGATATGTGAAAATACAACTCATACCCCTCTAATTATTCAGTTTAAACACATATCCCCTCTGCTTATCAAATTTCAAGTATTTATATTACAGTCACACTCTTCATTCATAGAACACCATTAGTAAACTCAACATAATGATATTTTTGTGACATTAACTGTTTTTAATTAATAAAGTTATAAAAATATATTTATCAATTCTGTTAAGTTTAAAGGTATTTTTATAATTTTATTAATTAAGAACAGTTAATATTACAAAAATATCATTCTGTTAAGTTTACTAATAGTGTTCTATGAATGAGAAGTGTGACTGTAATATAAATACTTAAAATTTCACAAGCAGATGATATGTGAGTGTAAGCTGGATAATTAGAAGAGCTATGAATTACATTTCCACAAACTTTAGGGGAGATGAGTGTAATTTATTCAATTTATATTTTGCAATACAAGTGTCGGGATTAAAAAAAGGGGTATGTTTTACTTTTTTGGTTACAAGGGGTAAGTTTGATTAGCAGAGATGGCCTGTTTGATAAGCACTTTTAAAAATAATTTTTAATTTTTAAAAATAAAAAATAGAAAAACATGTTTGATGGGATGTTTTGTCGGTTGATTCTTTTAAATAGAAAAACTAAAAGTGAGTTTTAAGAGTAGAAACTGGAAAACATTTTTAAGGTGTTTTCTTTTTTTCTTTTTGTTTCAGATAAGAAGAGAATAAGTGGTGGTTCACTTGTAAATATTTGCAAGCTCAGTTCGAATCTCACTTTGTAAGGAAATTGGAATCTTTTAAAATAGGGCAAATTACATCTACCTCCCCTAAGATATTTTAGTAATACATTTTACCCCCTCTAGTTTGTAACGTGACATTGAGCTCCCCTCGAGTAATTGAAATTTTTGCACCGTTAATGGCACAATACTAGTACTTAACTTTTTATTTTTAATCTTAAAATAACATATCAAAATACTAATTTACCCTCAACCTATTTTCTATTTATTTTTCTTCATCTCCCCTTTACTCCACTGTCATTCACCTTCACATTCTTTCGCAACATATCAACATTTTTTTTTCATTATCAATTGCTTAGCTTAATTCTTTCGCAGCTTGGTTAAGAAAAATGCCAAAAAGAGGGGAATACATGGTCAGCACTACATGACGTGTCTAGTTGAAAAAAAGTAAGTTGATATGTGCCAAGTTAACCATTCTTGCAAAAGCAATGGATATGCAAGCAAGTTTTGTGTAAATCCTAAACGTAGTAAAATTGCTTCAATATAATAGACTTAAATTTCATTCCATAGTGCTGAAAGTGTTTCATACACTAATATAGCACCTTATTATGTGCCAATATATCATCACAGTACTTAGGACAAAAGAAAAGTATATATATGCATCATTTCCCAAAATGACAATAACCTAAACCCAAAAACATTTCCCAGAAATTAAGCTATTGTTGCCTATATCATATGTTGCAATCCTTCCATGAATAATGATGTCAAACTTTCCGAAAATTGACATCGTGGTCTACCAAAGAAAAAAGACCTAGTATTAGCCCTACAAAAATCAAGATCAGCATAATACGATAGCCTTCTTGAATAAGAAAGAACAACACGAAACATAAATAGTTAATTAGTGTTTAAAAAGCTCTTGATACAAAAACAAAATGCTATGCAAATCAAACAAATCTTACTAATAGAGTGGGTGGAAGACGAGAAGACGACGGTGGAGAAGAGGAGACGATGATAAGCGATGGGGGGAATGAAAAGTGAGAAAAAAAACAGGGTTGTTGACTCTTGATTTTGGAATTTAATTGAATAAAGTGAATTTTAAAATAAGGGCAAAATGGGTATTTAAAATTGGAGCCTTGGCAGTGTTCATATCGATTAGTGCTTAGGGGAGCCATGTGTCATGTTGCAAACTAAAAGGGGTAAAATGTATTAGTGTAATACCTCAAGGGAGGTAGATGTAATTTGCCCTTTAAAATAAAACCTTCTTCCTCTATCTCTCTCACAATGCAATATGCAACAAACATCAATAGTACAGCTCCACTGCTACCCCTGCCCCATCGCCACTGCCGTCACCACCCCTCCCTCGCACCACCGCTGCTATCGCGAAGCCACCACCATCGTTGCAAAGCCACCACCCTCGCGCCTTTGTCCTGCATCTCGAAGCCAACAATAGTATAGCGCCACCAAACCTGGTCACGAATCGCCACGCATCCAACCAGTACCTCTGCCGAATCACATCCCGTTGCTGAAGTAGCCTAACCATGACATCATCTAGTGCCCTCGCAACTTTCTTCACTTTCCTTTTTTTGTTTTCAGTTGTGGCTCATTTTCGATTGTTTCAAAAGTCATTTTCGTTTTGCTTCTGTTTCTAGCTCGGGGGTGAGTGGTTTGTTGCTGATTCCTGAGTTCATTTGCTCTTTTTTTTCCCGGGTTTCGGGTTCTTGAGATCTAGGGGCCTTTTGGGATTCGCTTCACTTTTGCTAAGATTTGTTTGGTCTTGGTGTTCATGAGGTTGTCTGGTTTTCTCACTTTCCTAGTCTTGGTGCTTCTTCACTTTTGCTAGATTCGCTTTACTTTTACCCAGATCTGACTGGTTGTCTTTTGGTTTGGGCCTTCATCCATATTTGTTTTTAAAAATAAAATTATCCAAACGGATTTTTTATTTTTTATTAGTATAAAACTGTTTTGAAAATAAAATTACCAAACAAATTTTTTAGTTTTCCTATTTTTCAAAACTAATTTAAACTTATTCTTTAAAATAATTTCGGAAAACAAAAACAGAAAATCACTTCCAGATATTCCGTTTTTGTTTTTTTTTTCCTCTGTCGAACATCCCTTGAAGCTGTTGGCTTTCTCGTCCCAATCCAATGTAAGTCTTTCTTTTTTGCAACGCAGGCCAGGCCCAACAATCGTTCGCTTAACAACAAAAATCAACCGCCACGATTGGCTAAACCTTTATTGGAGTCTTTTAGACCGTCGATGGACAAAAAACGTAATCTTTTTTATATCTGAAAACTCAAAAAAGGTAATCGCTTATTGCGAACGCGACTTGCAATTGCAAAAGCTGGTTGTGACTGGTGGTGAATCAGGAAGAAGAACTCACCCCCATTTGGAGAACCCCACTAGGGTTTCTTCTGTTCATTTCTCAAAATGGTAATTCCCTCTTTTTCTTCCCCTGATTTACCGGGAAACAAACTCGAATTTCCTATAGGGTTCTCTGGTTTTCTCCTGCTTCCAATTATTGAATAGTTTCTGAATCAAAGCAGTGAACATTTTTGTTCACTGATTGGATTTTTTAGCTGCGGGGTCTTCTTCACCGCAATTTGAACTCTGCATATAGCGTTTTTTCGAAATTATTATTATCATTCTTCTTTTGGTTTTTATATCTGACTGCTAATTTCAGGCTGATCCCGAGTTGGAAGCAATCAGACAGAGAAGGATGCAGGAGCTTATGGCTCGGCATGGCGTGGTTAGTGATCATTGTGTTGTGCTTGTCTTTATTCTTTCACAGCCAAGTCAGTGTTTGCTCGTAATTATATTGATAGTCCGAATAATCTTTTTTCAATTAACAGGGAAATCAGCAGAACTCTGAACAGCAGACGGCTCAGGAAGATGCGAAGAGGTTAGTTGCTGGATGTAGATATGTTTTACTATTACGTAAATTATTGTAATCAGTTCCATAGATTTCGATGCGGAGACTGTTCTCTGTTTATTCTTCTGATGCACTCTTAGATATTTTTTCTTTTCTGGAGTAAGAAAAATTATTGATCCAAATGGAAAAAAATAATAATAATAATTTAGGGAGGCAGAGGAACGGAGACAAATGATGCTTAGCCAGATATTGTCAGCTGAAGCACGAGAAAGACGTAAGTTCATTACATAATCTTGCCATCTTAGTTGTTCATTGACATTTTATCCATCATTGCCCTCACGGTTTTCCTTAGAAGTTAGCCTGATTAATGATTTGTGTATGTTTCTGTACTATACTGCTGACAAAAGATAAGAGTGAATTTTTTTTTTTTTGGTTAATATTAATTGCATTATTCATTAAATGGAGATATTGTCCCTGAGTTGCTAAGTTTCTATCAGAAATACAATCTGAAGTGTAACTTTGATGATTGATGATTGTTTTTCATACTGGTAGCTTAATAAGTAGGAATTTATTGTGTTTTCTCTCTCCCTCTACCCTTGTTTTCTATTTGTCCCTGGCTCCATGCATGAGTGTGTGTGTTCGTGATAGGTACCCTCCACTCCTTCATGTTTACACTTAGCATTGTACCTTCGAATTATCTATTGAAAATTTGAAGTTGTGAAGCATTTAGTTAAATGTAAATGGCTTTCTTACTTTTATCTTAAATTTCTGCTATCATTATTTGTAGTTGCTCGGATTGCTTTGGTAAAACCTGAGAAAGCAAGAGGTGTTGAAGATGTTATATTGAGAGCTGCTCAAATGGGCCAGATAACTGAAAAGGTACACTAGATCTTGTCTTTTGCTGCAACCTCACTCATTCTTATCATATGCTGATGCTATTAATATTTGTAATAAAGTCAATGAACTTGGTGTGATATATTTTCATTTGGTTTGTGAGGTTCTATTTGTACTATTTATTTGTTCAATCAACTATTGATCCAGAAGAAGTCCTCAGTCTATTCTTGCATGCTATGCTTCATGTGACAGATTTTAATAAGAGTTTATAAAATGTTGTTAACATGCAACAAATGGTGTAAGATGCCTAGTGATCTTATGTTTCATGTAACTCGCTTCTAATTGAGTGAAAATATCACTTTTGCATTTTGTGGAAGTCACTAATTGCTTTGTAAAACAGTAAAATTTACTTTTTATTGAAATTTGACAGTAAGATGCTGCAAGTCCAATGATGTTGGAGTAGACTGCATACTGATTGGTTGAGAATGACTTTACTTGTGTAGATAGATTTCTCTTAGCTGCAAGATATATGCAAGAAAGTCGGTTTCTGATGATGACTTACATGAATGAGATTTAGGTCTTTGGTAACTTTTGCATTTATTTTATACTCCTAATTGTGAAAATATGGATATACTTGTATAATGGTTGCAAATTGTTTTCCCTTTTGATGGTTGTGTGATGATTTTTTTCCTCGCTCCGTGTATATACATTTAAAAGGATGGGAAGAAATGGAAAATTTAAGTGTCCATATGAAGCATTAGTCTACCTAACATGCCTCATCTGTCTAATGGCATGCTATAGGTTTCTGAAGAAAGACTCATATCTCTGCTGGAGCAGATAAACAACCAAACAACAAGGCAGACAAAAGTTACAGTAAGTTGTAGGATGTTGGTTATATTGTTCTATTCTCCTTGCCCATATATTTACCATGTTATTTATCTTTTGCTCTTTCAGATACAGAGGCGTCGAAGTGTTCTCGAGGATGATGATTAGCTTTCACCTTCTCATTAAATGGTGTGCTGGTTACCGATCTCATGCTTTACTATGTATTTTACAAAGCATTATATAAGTGGGTTGAAGTATACCTGTTTCATTGGAAATTTTTTTTCTATTGCCAGGCCTCCTAATTTAGCAATGTACTTGAAAAAGTTTGATTAACATTCTGGCATACTCATTTGTATAACAATTTCTAGCATGTCGATGGCATCTCAGAGGTTCAAGTATGCAATATAGCCTGCAGTAGTTTCTTGTTTCTTCCCAGAGCCCTCTGAATGTAGTGATTGATCACAGGATTCCCTTGCTGCCTCATTCTGTTATCTCATGCTTTTATTAGTGACCTGGGTCCTCATTCAATGAAACTTGGTAGAACGTCATTTTTAATTAGTTTCAAGGCTCAAGTTGATCCTTTGACATACTCATTCCAAACATTCATAAAGAAAATATTTGCATCCCAATTATGTTACATACATAAATTCTTTAGCTCACATTACTTAACATTTCCAGAGTATACCATTTTATGATAATTGATATTTCATTTTCGGCATATTTGGACGGTGATTTTGCAATATAAGCATGTGAGAGACACATCTGAAAGGCTGAAACTGATGTGTGTTTAGCAACTATCCTTGCATCTTATGTAAATAGTCAACAGTGTGCATCTTTATATAATTTGTATGTTTTTGGTACAATTGATCATTTGACAAGTAGTGTTCGAGAGATTTATGTCGAAAAAGAAAATCGAATGGGAAGACAGTTCTTTCATTATAATTGCAGTATTTGCTGATGTTTTCCTTCATAAGCAACAAAGACGTTGAAATATTTCTCACCAAATTTTTTTTGTCAATTTAGTTTGTTGGTTGATGAGCAAATGAACTTTGAAGTCAACGCACAAAAACAATTTAACGTGCAGAATTGTAATGTTTGATTTCAATTCATTTATATGGGAACACGATACGATGGTGCGAATCATTGTCATCATCAATAAAGAAAAAGAAAAAATGCCATAAATAAGTAGATCTATTGGGTTTGCTGGATACGACAAGCAAGTCTTGACTTACTAAGTAGGAAAATAGTCTATCTGTATTATAAAAATGTCTTAATGTCATGTTAAAGGTTACACCATTAAATTTAAATTCTTTAAATATTTTTGCTTATCGTTTTGTTTTTCATTCTTCTATTGCTGGCTGTTGGGTACTTTTTATTTGATTTACCTATTTTACTAAGCCTTTTATAGGTCTTCTTCACGTATATTCAAATAATCTAAAGTAAAATTTATCTTCAGACCCGAAACAAAAAAGATTTATCTTTTAGTTTTAAAATTATTATGATAGGTATTATATCAAATCTTTTAATGCATTTATTTGAAATTTTCAAGTAAATATTTAGATAAAAATATCAGCATGAGTTTTAGGTATTGATAAGCATGTTATTAGGAGTGTGAGAATAGTATGAGTTTGTCATTATAAAAATTCTACTACACAACAATATGTAGTGAATAAATAGTGTAAATTTTTTAGGTATTAAAGTCAAGTAATCAAGAGTTTTAAGTTAGCTTCCACGCTTCTTGATTAATTCATCTCTTTAATTAAATCAAAGGTAGAAATCTATGCTGAAAGTGTTATAATGATATTTTTTGTAATTTGATCCCAAATATTTAACATATCTAAAATCAAACATGTGATGACATGCTTATTATTTACATATTCTATTTCTGTCTTTCGTTAAAGTAGTCCATTATGATTAATGTACATAATGTTAAGCACAAATAAATTTCATCATTTGCTTGTGTTTGTATTTTTTTTTTTTTTGCAGTTTAATCGTAATATATTAACACTATAAAAGTAATTACATATTTTTTTATGTGACTTTTTGGACAATAAATGTGAAAGTTAAATGATATTTATTAATATGATAATATAAAAACAAATGGCCATGTAAATATGCAGTAATAATGTATCAATTATTTTGTTTGTTTCTGTGTAACATCATTTTCTCGTTGATTGTGCAGCCACTCACGGCCACTAATGTGCATGTTTACTTTGACACGATCAAGCATCAAAAGCAACATGCGGCAACAATAATGCAACATGGCCACGAGATCGTGTCCTTTATCTTACCTACGCTAATTATCAAACCAAATATTGACCTTTTCTCTTAATATGTTATTGTCGAAACATAAAGTATGCAACATGATGACCCTGACTCTTCCCAGAGTTGATGTTAATTTGAAGTGAAATGTCAACATATTCTCATGTCCACAGTTAAATGTGATGTAAAATAGACATTCTTCATATATATATACTATCAAAAAATAAAAATCTGACTAGATAGTTAAGAAAATCAACTAACTACCAATTTATAATTATAAGAGGTTAAGAAAAAAAAACCCTAAATCTCAACACTTAAAGTGATAAACGGTATAACATCCTCATAAAAGAAATATTGAGGTTTCAAATCCCAATCTTACGAGTAAAGTTTGGTTAGGTCTCAATCCATTTGCGATGAGGTGACCACCCTTGCTTCATGATCGGTGATTTTACAATTACCATCTGTAATAATATGAAAATCTTATCCAATTTTTCCTTGCATTTTCCACGTTCACATGATTTCAATTTGAACCACTCCTCTCTCCCCCCACTTCGAGCCACCCAGAAGGCGCGTGGGAGTCACACGTCTTCCGCTGAATGAGTGGCACCAAAATCATAGTTAACATTGGAACCCCACACCTTACGTCAACACCGTCCTCGTTCCTGTACCTATGTACTCCAAATTACTCATATGGTCTCTATCTCAATCTCCGTTATAACTTCCATTCCCACTTTGTTCCCTCTGCACATGAATGACTCATTTATCTTCACAAAATACAACGAAAACCTCAAATATTTCCCGTGTTTCCCCTGTTTCCTCTGTTTTCTCTCCTCCTCCGCATTCACACAATTTTCCTCTGTTCTGAAATCGACCCTCTTCTGGAAAACTCTCTGATCATCCAAAACCACAACCTTTTCATTGCTTAGACGCGGTTTTGTGCATCCCCATCATCAAATTTAGGGAAGAATCAGATGGAAAAGGAGCCTCTGCTCCCATACAACAGCCCAAAGAAGAAGCCATCAATATTGCCGCCGCAGCTTTGCCCATTGCCAGAGGATGACGAAATCGTTGTCCCTATGACCCCTTCGGAGCTCAAGGATCGACTCATCTTTGGCCCTTCCCCACAGGACCCTTCACCTTTGGTTGAGGCCTTAGCACTTCCCATCAATTCCCCAATCCCTTCTTCTTCTGCTTCTTCTTCTTCATCTTGTCAGGATTTTGCATCAGCACTCTTTGAGTGCCAACAACAACAACAGCAACAACAACAAAACTCTTCTTGGCTTGTTGATCCCAATTATCCATGGCGCAAGACAAACCTCCACCGCTCAAAAACTGCACCAGCTATGGCCGTGATCAGTGATTTCAACAACCAATCCGCCGTGAAGAGACCCCAATTCGGTAGCCAATCGATTGTTCGCCAGGCTTTTATTCTCCTTATTCTCTATTTGGCATTAGGGGTGGTCATTTATTGGTTCAATCGCCATGATTTTACAGCAACTGAGACTCATCCTATAGTGGATGCATTGTATTTCTGTATAGTGACAATGTGCACAATAGGCTATGGTGACATTACTCCCAATAGTACCACAACCAAGCTTTTCTCTATATTGTTTGTGTTGGTGGGTTTTGGTTTTGTAGACATATTGCTTAGTGGGATGGTTAGTTATGTTCTGGATTTGCAGGAGAATCATTTGTTGAACACGGTGAAGGGTAGGGGCGGTGAGAAGGATGGGAGGTCATATATAATTGATGTGAAGAAAGGGAGGATGAGGATTAGGATGAAGGTGGCGTTGGCGTTGGGGGTTGTGGTCCTTTGTATTGGACTTGGTGTTGGGGTTATGCATTTTGTGGAAAATCTCTGTTGGTTAGATTCCTTTTATCTTTCAGTTATGTCGGTTACAACTGTTGGCTATGGCGATCATGCATTCAAGACCTTGCACGGTCGTATCTTTGCTGCAATTTGGTTGCTTGTGTCGACGCTTGCAGTGGCCCGAGCATTCCTCTATTTGGCTGAGGCGAGAGTAGATAAGCGGCATAGGAGGATGGCAAAGTGGATTCTTGGTCAGGATATGACTGTCTCTGAGTTCCTTGCTGCAGATATTGACAACAATGGCTTTGTGAGGTAGGCACTGCTAGATTTCCATCTCACAATAGTTGAGCAATTTATGACGTTGATATTGTTGTTCATGAAAGTACAGCAAATATTATTCAGTATTTACTGTTTAGATGCTTGCCTCTTTTACAAGATCTTTTATGTTATGTTATTTTTGACCTACATGCATCTTGGGCCACTTTATTTTTAAGTAGGAATTTAGTATCTGCATAACTCATATACGTAGATATATTAACTTGAATATAAAATTTATTTTGGCGGATATAAAATATGATATGAAAACAGGGGAAAAAGTAAGAAATTTAACTCAAAGATTGGTGAAATATTAAACGTCTGTTATAGAATTGCATGGCATGATGGAAATATGGGCATCTGCAGAACTGATTTAAAACTTTTAATTGTTGTACATTTCATAACTTTCCATAGTTCCTTGGTTTCCTTTTATTTTGTTTGCCAGCAATAGATATTGAGACATTATATCTATGGATGTTGATTGTTCTAATCATGCTTACTTGGACAATCTTATCCTTAGAAGTATTCACTTATGAAGGCAATTAACTAGTTTTCGGTGTTACTAAGATCATTCTGTTTTTTAATGACTTGTTATATCGTTCTACTTCTTAAGCCTCTTGTTGTTGTAAATATCAAATCAGAAAATGTAGGCGATAAATATGTTAACCAGGAAGGTGTGTTTTTTTTTTTTTTTGGGGGGGGGGGGGGGTATTACTGTAGTTTGCACATTTTACTTTCTTCGATTGAAAGTCTGCATCAGTGTTACTTTTTGTTTCAAAGTGATATTTTCCACATTACGTTGGATGTCTTGAGTTTTACCTTCAAGCAGGAGTAATCCTCAGTATAAACTACAGGTTCATGTATTTCTTTGTAAAAGGAATAACATGTTATCTTGTTTTCTCTTTCTTGTCCTCATAATATTGGTAGTTGCGTCCTTCTAGCTCAAGTTATATGTTGATCTAACATATCTTTAGTTGGGAACAAAATGTTGAATGATACATAGCACTAGCAACAAAGTGAGTGAGTCAGTCTGGCTGCCATTGCAACTCTTGCAATGCAAGTACCTAGAAGTTTATTTCCATGTGATATGCTTTTTTCAGACCACTGATTATTGGAGATATCAAGATTTGAAATGATTGGGTGGGATCTTTCTATTTCAATTGAGGAGTTCCCTTCATAGTAGTGTAGATTATGAAAATGTGGAAGGATGTGTTTTATTATCTATCAGTATAGTTGTTTGCCATTCAGTAATGTAACATAGTAACTAAAAAGAACTACATGAGAAATTTTATCCAAAGGAGCTTTTTAGTGTGGCTGTTGTCATGGCAGTTTAAGGGTATGTTCAAATGGAGGGTTTGGAGGGAAAGGGAAGGAAAGACATTTTTAATTTTTAAATTTTGAAAGTTATATAATTATTACAAAGCTAAAAGTACGATGATAGATTAGTTTTATGATAATCTATCATTTATTTTTTTTATTTCAAATTTTTTTTAAATCAAAACACATTTTTCATAAAATGAAAAACTTCCCTTCCCTTTCCTTTCACTTCAAAACCATCCCTCCCAAACATACACTTTTGTTAGTTTGAATTTTGGAAAGAAGGAAAGGGATTTGTAGAGTAAAATTTCAAAATTTTATACTGCAAACCTTTTCCCTTCCCTTCAAAACCAAACATTGCAAACACACCCTAAAAGATTAAAAAAGATCCTACGCTGGTGTCATCTCATGAGGCCAGTTCTGCATAAGAAGTACATAGAAGGGTACATGATTTGCTGTTAGCCTGTTACACTATTGTATGGCATATTACTTTTTGTGCATGGGTTCCATTTAGAGTGCAATGGAAAAGAGTCTGGAGTATCAGTTCTTTTTGGTTAGGAAGCAAGTGTGCTCCACAATTCTTTAATTTGATTGCTGTGTGCTTTTTGTGCTGCTATAATTTTTTTGGATGTTTCAAAATTTAAAATGCAGTCTGTCATGTAGTATTTATTTTCCATTTGTACATCATTTATTCCACCCTCGATATTTATTTTTCTGCTGAAATTCCTTGACTGTAATGTTGCATTTGTCTCCAAACTTATTGTTAATCCTTGTGAACCACCGCATGAACTTAAAATTATTGACGTCAATGAATCTCAGCTTCCATTTTCTGCAATAGAAAGTGACTAGTGCTACTATATGGTATTAGATCTATACGCTTAGACTTTCTGTTGTCTTTAGCTTCTTCATAGTGTTGACGGTCATCAACTCCTAATTACACCCAAATTTACAATATTCTAACTACTATGTATCTTGTCTTATAAGGCCTTGTTTATGTTATTTATTAAGAAATTACCCAGGTGACAGAAATTGAGCCAAACATTGTATATGAACACTAACTTCCTCAAATGCACTAATGTGCACCATAGACGATATATGCCACCTGGACAGCCATGCTATGTGACCTTATTTTGATGCTAAATGCTATTTAGTAAGGTTGACCAAACTGCATACGAACTCATATGAAGCTTAATATAATTCCATATTCAACTCATATTATCTCATATGTAGGCCTCTAATAGAAAAGAAATCTGCTTAAGCAGACTGAAATGGCAAAGGCAGGAAACCAGTTTACTAGAGTGAAAGTGAAACCAGTTTCCTTAAGGAGATCCAGAGTATCAATTAGGCTTGCTTAATATTAAACTTATTGAAATGATAATCCAAAGGCCTAAATAGTGCACAGTCTGTTATAAAACTCAACACAAAGGCCCAATTGGTTCATAAACCCTTATAAAAGGAGCACTCAGTGTGTTAACATGTATTAGAGTGCAGCTTATGCATGTGCTTGCTTGGCCACATAGGTGTAGATACCTAGCACTATATATTGTCATTATGGAGTAAATACATGCATTGTTCTAGGACAGATAATTGATGCTAGCTATTTTCTATGATTATATTTCCAATGCCACATTAAGCATATGTTAAAACACTAACCGCTATCCATTTTTTATTAATTAATCCCCTTTTAAAAGGAAAACCTTATCACTCTCCTTTTTATTTTTATTTTTAAATTTCATGGTCATCCTCTATGGGCTCTTTCCTGGCTTAGTTTGTTTTACTGCAACCATTCAGATAATGTGTAGTTTTTCAATATTTATATTGTGCACAGAGATTCCTTCCATTGTTTCTGGTTCTTATGGCCATATCTTGTTTCACTATTGTTGGTTGTGGACAGACTGACTGTAATGTCCTATGAATTTGGTTCGATTTGGTTGTATCTCCAAATGTTTAGTTCTGTTATTCTTTGATTTTCTTCAGGCGCTTTACCACAATATTATCATTCTTTTTCTGTGCTGATTTGACTTATGTTCAGTAGTTTTTATCCTAGAAAGATTATGTTCATGCACCCAAAAAACAGAGAGAGATTATGTTAATTTATTTCAACTGAATTTGGTGACTTCTACATACTGTGCCTTTTCTGAATATATTGAGTTTTTGGCGTGCAGCAAATCTGAATATGTTATATACAAGCTCAAGGAGATGGGAAAAGTAACGGACAAGGACGTCATGCAGATTTGTGAGAAGTTCGACAGACTGGATACTGGGAACTGTGGAAAAATAACACTTGCTGATCTCATGGAGAGTCATCACTGATGAACACTGGATGGATATTCAAAATGCAAGGGAGTTCTATTCCTACATTTTCTCAATTATTGAAGCCGGTATCAGATACTCAAGTTGCATGCTGGCAAGTGCTGAACTACAGTTGGCGGAACTTTCTTCTTTTCGAGATTGGGAGGGATAGTGGATCCTCGAGTTGCATGCTGGTGATTTTCCCCTACCCTTTTGATGAGGCACTTTGAACATGAATAGGTTCTTTGGCCTGAATTTTGCAGATTATTTAGCGGATGGTAACCACGGAACTTGCCAGAATTTGGTTATTACCATTTACTATATAGTTAGGTTATGAGATTTGTGGTTAAGAAGGGGCAAATTTTGATTGGTTAAACGATTTTTTGTACATACTCTATCTAAGATAAATGGCATTGATTCTTTAGCATTTTCCTTCTGGTGAGCTTCTCTGGCTTTGATTGTCTCGGTTAAGATGCACAAATCAATTTGGAACATCTTGGTGACACTTTTGTATTGTTTCTGCCAAGATGATTCGATTTGATCAGCCTAGGTTCATAGGTTGTAAGAGGAAAATGCTTTAAAGCGCTTGCATAATCCAATTTTGAGTTTGAGTAATGATATTTACACTCAATTGACATTGTAACTTATTAGATAACACTTCCTTGTACTTGTTTCTGAATGATTTTGGCTGTGCACCTACCTATAGTTGTTCACAACTAAGTAGTTAAAACTATTCTTCCATCTTTGCTTAGTAGCTTCAGTTTTTATGAGTTGCTTCATGACATTGTATAAGGAAAAATGAGCCTTAAGGATTCTCATATGAGGATTCATGAAAGATTCAAGAACCAAAATGAGTTGCTGGTTTAATTTGTAATAAACTACATATCGGCTGGCATAGTTAATATTTCGTTTTTCAATTCTTTTTGATTGTCTGAAAACCATTATTCGGACTATCCACTATAAAGGTGAGATATGGTAAATGTCAATTGAGAGGTTTGATTTTTATCACGAATTTGTATGTTATCCGATGAGCAGATGCAAACAACTGGATCAAGGCTACTGCAATATGTTTTTATCTTGAAATATCCTTAGGAAATCCATTTTTCGCCTAAAATGTTAAGAGTAAATACTAGAGAGTTTGTGAACTAACGAAATTATCATTTTTTCTACGGAGAAATTCTTATGTTTTTCGTCAAGGAAAATTTGCACCATCCAATTTTTGTGAATCGGAGCAAATGGCGGAGCCTCCTGTATGCAAGGGGTGGCCATGCTCCCCCAGGGGAAATTTTCAATTTTCGTGTTAATATGTTATGTATATGTATAATTGGCCTTGTTTTAAATTTTTTTATGTTATAAGGATTTATAGGATGATATATTATTATTTTTAGAAGAGATTAGATAAGTTTAATATCCCAGTAGTCAAATTTTATCATCCACCTTTGTTTTGTTTTTTGATTGTATGCTTCTATATAAATTAGAAAATGCAATTCAAACATTTGAGATAAACTTTTTTGCTTATGTAGATATTTATATATTGTAATAAATAATATTTATGCATACATGTTTCTTGAGTTTTAATTGGGATGTGTATTATTTTCTTTAAAGTAACACCTAGTGTAACACAAATTAGTCCTTCAAGGAAAAATTATTTTATGATTCCTTAAAATGAAAGTTATAGGACAAAATGGTCTTCCCTTAATATTTTTGAGTTATTTATAGGTTAAAAATTTAATAATTTATAAAAGTTAAAATTGACTACTAATAAAAATACAAATAAAACAAATAAGTTCACTAAAATATTAGCGGAAGGTAAATTCACATTGATGGAGGTAGGGGCCTATGTCCCCACAATAATTTTAAATTTTTTTTAATAATTATATAGATATATAAATTTTTGAGCTATAATTTTATTGAATTTGACTTCATATACTAACTTTAAATGAAATAAAATAATAATATATGGTACAATCAGAGCAGAGCCTCCTATATACAAGGGGTGCCCCCCCAAAAAAAAAGAAAATTGGGTGAAAATTTCAATTTTCATGCTATGTGTGTATGTATATGTATATTTGACCCCTCTTTAAATTTTTTGTATGTTGGAAAGGTTTATAGGATAATATATTATTATTTTTAAAAGAAATTGAATAAGTTTAATATCTCAATATTTTAATTTTATCATCCACTTTTGATTTGTTTTTTTATTGTATATTTCTATATAAATTGAAAATGCAATTCAAATATTTGAGATAAATCTTTTTACTGATGTAAATATTTATATGTTATAATAAATAATATATTGTGCATATATATATTTCTTGAGTTTTAATTGAGATATGTATTTTCTTTTGCAGTAACACCTAGTGTAACACAAATTGATCCTTAAAGGAAAAACAAAATCATTTCATGATCCCTTACAATAAAAGTTATAGGACAAAATAGTCTTTCCTTAATATTTTTGAATAATTTATGTGATAAATTGATCTTTAGTAATTTACAAAAATTTAAATTGACTACTAATAAAAACACAATAGAAGAAATAAGTTAACCAGAATATTAGTTGAGAGCAAATCCACCTTGACAGAGGTGGAGGTCTATGTCCCCACAACAATTTTTTTGAAAAAAAAAATTAATAACTATATAGATATATAAATTTTTAAACCCATAATTTTATTGAGTTTGACCCTATACTAATTTTAAATGAGATAAAATAACAAGATACAATATAATCCACTTATTCTTATATTGATGTATCATTTTTGCATCTATTATCAAAATTTTCTGAATCCATTAGTGAAATGAGCTAACTTTTCCTTTATTTTTAATTATAAGGACCACAAATTTTTTATTTTTCAGAAACCAATTTATTCATTTTTTTTTTCGGAGACCAGCTTGAAGCTTTATTCTTTATATATATCTTAATTTTATTTTAAATTTTTTAGGATAAAAAACTAAAAGAAATGTATTACTATTTTTTTAAAATGGAAGTCTTCTAGTACTCGTCACCATAAAATTTGGGTCTAGCTCCGCACCTAGCAGCAATCATGTAGCTTCCATCGACAAGTTAAATCATACAGGATCGTCAAGAACAAACACAATGAATTTTCCTAATGATATGCCCTCTCTTTTTTTTTTTCGGTTAGTGAGCTTTCCGCATTGCTGTTGCACATTGCGACATGCATTATTGGGCTGAAAAAGACAGACATTCATAGGAATATTGGTTGCATCATGCACTATTGGGCTGACAAGTAGAGACATCAATAGGTATATTAGCCATTGCCTAAGCTCGAGATAGACCCATTGTATAATGACTCGATGGAATTACTATTAGGTGCTCCAAGAATTATAGTATTCCTTTTTCGACCAAAAAATAAGAAGGGGGGAATAACATTCATTTGTGGGGAGGCCCTTAATTAGACTGCTAAACTAGCTGGATCAGTTCGTGGATTTCAGTGGTGGGCTTAAAATGCCTGTTGACAAGCGTATCATCTTTGACAGGGTTTATACCTTCACAAAGATAAAGAAATTATTATTGACAAGCACCTAGATTAATCGGAAGTTGTTTTAGTTTAATTACAGGTCTTGATTTCAAACCACGGATATGGATATGCAGTTACACTAAAATTTAGGAGGAAAGGCTTTGACTCTCTTAGTAGTCCTACCCGCGTCGAGCAAGATGATTGTGGCCATAGGGACGATACATATGGCCTGGACAAAAAAAAAAAGAAAAGAGATAAAGAAATAATTGTATCGAATTTCAACCTTTTGACTTGTTCAACTCTTGTCTTCTGTGCACTTGACGGTCCTTGCAGAAATAGTGATAAACTATAAGTCCTGAATGCACTTTTTGGTTATTTGATGGAAGAAGAAGTAAGCCACCAAACAAATAGAAAATGACAAAAACAGATAGCGGATGTCAAAGGTGCCCATTATTTGAGGCTTCGCTGCAGTCCTTTGACCGCTGAGAATTAAAATTTTGATAAAAGGACATTACACAACCAAGGTAAATTCAGCCCGGCAGCATTCTTGAACTTGATAGCCGAATTCTCCATGTAAACTGTTTGACAAAGTTTCTCTTTGGTAATTGGAAGAGGTTGAGATTTGAGATGAAGCACAGTCAGAATTGGATTATATATTCTTAAAACTTATATAAAGCACATGCGAATGTAACTGTGTTTGTTTGCATAAAGCTTTCTAGTTGGAATTAGGTGGGCACTGTCGTGAACCATTTGGATTCTGGAATATCATATAGGGAAGACTATGCCTTTATTTTTATTTTTTTTTGTCGATTCTCACTGTATGAAAAAGGCTTCATTCAGTACCATAAAAGTATAAATGATAAAAACAAAGAATTAGGTACATGGGTTTGGTTTTGTTCTTAAAAGGCTGCACACTTCCTGATTTGCATTTTTTTTTCCCTTTTTCCCTTTTGTGCTTCTTTTTGTTTGTTTTTTTCCTCTCGTTTTCCTTTAAGGCACAATGATTGTTTCAGCCTTCATATTGGAAAAACAAACAAATTATACTAATGATAGCGTGTGATGGTCCAAGATATATTGGAAGCCGTATATAGTTGAGAGAGTCCAGTCTCTAGTGTTATGTTTCCTTTGTGTAATTATGCCAAGGCAAAACTTTTTATAGTCTTGAGGGGGAATTCAACAAATTTCATTGTTGATTGGAAGGTTCTATATAATTGTTGGATATCAGTGACATGGTAAAAGATTGTGAATTATTCCAAAGCCGCTTTTGAGTTTTGGAAGAATTAAACCAGTATGCTCAGTTGCCACAACCAAGCTTTGTCGCTACTCTGAACTGAACGTTTTGCTTTTGAGGTTTTGAACACTGTTCTATTCAACCTTGTTTTCCGTTAAGGTGAAAAAGAAATAGGTGATTATATTTTTTATTTTAGTATTGCTTTCAATATGAGTAACTTAGTAGGATTCAATCACCAATTTTAGTTAAATATTGTCCGAATAGAGTATGGCAGGGTCTCAAGTCACAGGTTTTGAGTCCAGAAGTTTTTCTTGTCTTAGACTGGGTATCCTCTCACTCTTAATTTCTATAAAAAAAAATCATAAATTTTAGTGACAAAATTAATAAAATCACGAAGAAAAATTTCTTGAGTTCAGCTTCCTTGAAAGATGCATGCCAAATGATTTGTGCTTATTTCTCTAGTCTCTTCAATGCATCGATCTGAAAATCTCTGAAAGCTAAGCAGACGGTACTAAACTTGATCCTGTGACATTAATTGAAATAATCTGTTTGAGTGGGTCTGAGTCTAACATTATTTAGGGAGAAAGACAAGGTAAATAATATATGACTTAGAAAAATGACAGCCATGACTAAGTCAAATTATCATTAATTATTTTTATTTGTATTTTTTTATTGATTTTGTATTCGTATATTCCAATTAAAGATTGTAACTAAAATAATTGTGAAGTATATTAATGTAGTGGTGAAAAAGGTTATTTCTTTCTATATCTTCTTGTTTACTAGTGAGACGTTGGTGGGTCACAGTAGGATCAAATCACGTTTTAAATTATATTAATTAATATAAAGTAGAAAGGAGGAAAGTGTTAGTAGTTAGAACAGTCAAATTAATCCTTGACCTCTTAAAGAATCAAAATCAATGTGGAACCTTTCACACTATAGACTCAACTGATCGTCAAAATTCAAACATTGCGTGGAGACGGAACCTTGGGAAGTTGTGCTGCAATATATAAACTATTGCAAACTTTAATTAAAAATCATACATCACATTCGCTTGGATAAAAAAAAATTATTGAAAAATTAGACCAAGTTGGAACATTCCAAGTAGCGTGGATATATGATTGGTGAAAATGCTGACTTTTTCATCGAGTCAATAGGAAATAATTAATTCATGAAGGAAAAAGAAAATGAGTTCAATGCTGAAAAGCGTTTAGTGATGTGGATTGATTTGCTAGCTTTACAATAAACTTATGCTGCAAGACAAGGCAACACTAGCTAGTTAGACTTGTGTCTGTCAAAGAACTGCTGCGAGTGGAATGCAGAAAACTTGTTTTCTAAGTTAAATTTAATGCATTATTATGTGCTTGGAGGAGAGGGTTTCTTTCAAGTCAAGAATTGCTTTATCTGAAGAAATTTCCAATTACCAAATATGCATAATTACACTAGTCAAGGAGAGTATCATCTACATGTGTTGGTTTTTCTGGATACTTTTAGTTAATTATATATTGTTTTTGTTTAGTTTTTTGAATATTTATACTCATATATAAATAGAAATTTTATAAGAATCAAATAAATAAGAGCTTTTTCTAAGTTTATAATAATTCTTTTAATTAGAGGGATGAATTTTGGCAGTTTTGTCAAATTTTAGTTAGACTAAATTCCACTTCTAGGATTAACGATTGATTGACATTCTACCAACAAGGGTGTTAAGATAGCTCTTTCACAATCTTTGCACGTTAGTGTGATCATGTATGCTTCTATATTGCGTAACAATCACTTCTTCCTACTTGTTCGTGTAGATTATAAATGCAAATAATGGAGGCTGTCAGTTGGTTAGATGGCCTAGCTTTAGATGATTGATTATCAGAAGGAAGAAAATAAAGAACTTGAAATATTCAGGTAATGCTTGTTAGCTTCAGAAATTATATGAATTATGTGTAGCATAAAGTATAAACCATATGTTCTATATATCTAGGAAGTGCACATACATACGGCATGTTTTCAGAAAAAAAGTTTGTGTCTCCCCTTCAGACTATTATTATTCTCTTTATATTGAAGAATTTTTCTATGATAAAATCTAGTCACGTCTCACTTTTTGGTAAAGTTGGTTTCACATCTGATTTACAATCTGATTTCATATGACTGCTTTTTAATTTCCGTCATTTTATACGCCCAATTGCTTTAGAAAAGAAAAACAAGTTTGAGATATATGCTAATTTACTTGGGTTGACTGCTTGCTAGTAGTTTGATTAACATCAAAAGTTTTGATGGGGATTTTTTTTTTCAGCTGTGAAAAATAAATTAAATACCTCACCAATTTCATGTAGCAACTAATTAATTAACCTTCCTATTTTGATTATCCCCCTTTTTATGCTAAATACACGAAGGGATACTCAAGTAACTAATTACCTAAGCCATACCCTGAATTTGAACACCCAAAAACATATTAGTACTGTTATTTGAACTATTTCTTTCAGACGGGAATTGATGCTTAAATTGCTAGAGATAGCGGTATTATTGATCAATGTGATAAATTGACATAATGTATCTCAAAATTTTTCACCACAATCACCAATCTACAAGAAGATATATATTTGAAAAGTTGGGTCCAAGAAACATTTCTGCCAAAAGAAAAAAAAAAAAAAAGTCTCACACGTGTCCTACCCTTCCCCCTTCTATTCCTAGGTTCTTATCAGATTGGATCGGGATCGTCTCCGGTTGATGGCAAACAGAACAGTGTCATGTTTAGGAAATCTTGAGCATTCATCCTTGTTCGAAACATATCAACAGTCCACATTTAAACACATCACTATTCAATAAATGAAAATGTTATTTGAATTACTTTTTCCAAAAACAAAAAGAAACAATGTTGGCTAGTCGGCCTCCATTTTACGAGGCTCAATGCTCTACTTTATTTATAATGTTGTTATTTTCTCTTAAGAAATTGAAAGTTAAGTTTTATATATCTTCATATATTATTTATTTAATAAATATAATAAATTATTTAAAAATTAATTGAGTTCAATTTAAATACACTGTTGATGTAAAATAATTTATACAAATATTTAATCATAAGTTATCATATCGATGCAAATATTTGACTCAACCACCTATTAATTATAAAGTCTTACAAGTAGAAATAGATGATTAGTTGACAATGTAAAAATTGCATTAAATATTAAACTCAATTGATATACAATCAATGTAAAAATATTTAAGTAACTAAGATTGATCTAGTGATGAAAGGTTTACATAGTATATATGAGATCTTAGGTTCAAATTAAATCTCATTGCGATTAATATAATTTCTGAAGTAAAAAAAAATATAAAAATATTTTATAGTATCAACTTCTTAAATTATTTAAGAATTTAATTGAGTTAAATTTAAATATACTATCAATATAAATTACTTTTACATAGACATTCAGTTGTGAATTGCCATATTAGTAAAGGTGTTTGACTCAATTATTTAGTAATTAGAAACTATTATAAACTGAAGCACATAATTGTTTGACAGTATAAAGGAATATTATGTTAAAAATTAAACTCAATTGATATATAATTAATGTAAAAATATTTTACATAAAATATTTACATTGATTGTATATCAATTGAGTTTAATTTTTTATGTACATTTTTATTTTTGTTAATTATATATTTCTATTTGTAAGACTTTCTAGTTAGTAGGTGATTGAATCAAATATTTTTACTGATACGATAATATAAATTAGATGTCTGTATAAATTATTTTATGCTATCAATATTCAAATTAAACTCAATTAACTCTTTAAATAATTTATTAGATTTATTAAAAAATAATATGTGAAGATATATGAAACTTAACTTTCAACATGTCAAGAGAAAATAAAATAAAATAATAGCACATAAAAAAAAAAAGTAGAGCCGTAAAATACTATGAGCTTTGAGCCTTGTAAAATGGAGGCCGACTGGCCAGCAGTGTTTCTTTTTTTTTGGAAAAGGTGATTTGAATAATATTTTCATTTATTAAACAGTGATGTGTTTAAACATGGACTGTTGATATAATAATTCTAACAGCAATGGATGCTCAAGATTTGTTAAACATGACACTGCTCTGTTTGCTATCAACTGGAGACGATCTGGATCCAATACAATTTGGATCCTTATTAATAATAATACTGCCAGCTTGGCTTCGAGGCATGACATTTGTCTCAATATATCCCAATATAATCCTCTTATTCATTTCTATTTCACCCTTCTTCATCATCCAAACTCCTATGTAACCTTCTGCGCCATTATCGGGTGGCCGCCACCTTATCTATCTACATTCTATCATCAACTTTAGTCTATTCTTATTCTACTGATAAAGATCTTTTTTTGGTCATTTATTGTTGAAGACTCTCATAATTAATAATAACTTCTTTAAAGACTCTCATAATAATAACTTTCCACTCCTTCTGTGCATATCCCTCTTCATGTAATCCCATCTTAGCAATAGGATAATTATATTGGTTTAAAAGGTTCAAACCCTTCTTAGCTACTCCCCCCATTTCATAATAGTAGTCTTTTTTAATGAATCCAATTTGTCCAAACTATAATTATGGAATTAAAGTAGTACTACATACGGGAATCTCTTTAAGTTCGATAACATGTGTTACATAATGATCAAATACAATTAAGCAGTAACTTTCAAATATTCAAATGAAATAGCTAGTTTTGAATATTAAATTGCGTGTTAATAATAAATTTTTGAAATTATAGAATACTTGATTTTCAAAATCAAAATAAGAAAAAGATAGACAATATGTAAAACTATCCGATAAAAGCCTAATGGTATATGTTTAGATAGTTGATTGGTAATGATTCAAAGGATATAGAAGGTCATTGTTTACTCAATAATATTATTTGTACACCTACAAATAGATATTTTATCGAGACACTTATACTATCAGCATTAAATTTCATTCAATAACAATAGAATAAAAATTCATGTATGAGTAGCATTGTTAGGTTTTATTTTTGTAAATGTACACATACATGAGGCTTTTAGCTTTGGGTAAACAACAAAACTCGAGTATAAATTATATATGTGGTCGTACCAAACTGAGTCAGCCTGGTCTTTTCCCCCTTGTTTTCCTTTCCAATGGTAGCCAACGAAAGCAAATTCAAGAATCTAAATATGTAAATACAATATAGCCATAGCAATGTACATGGCAGAATGTGTGGACCATGAAAATGACTTCTTTATGCCTTAAATTTGGGGGGTTGGAGCCAACCCGAGTGCGTCGACATCCATAAAGATTCTTTATCTCTATGAATGCTCAATACACCTAACAAATAACCTGCCCTCTTCTATATTGATAGTGACTTCCATCATCAGCACCAAATACTTCTATACTTTATGCCACTTACTAATATATAAAAACCAGTTTTGGTCAACAATATCATGCTTTTTCATAATTTTCTATCGGTTTGATTCAGAAACATTGTCAAATTCTACCATTGAAAAAATTAAGAATGAAAAAGAACATAAGGTTGTCCCTTTTAAGCAACCGCTCCCATCCAGTTAACTCTAAAATGATGCGCTCAACTCTCTTTCATTTGTCATTTCTCTTGAATTAGTCTTGTAAGAGGTGCATAAGCTTTTCCATAATTGACGTATTTATCTTTATACTTTTAACATTGCCAATCATACTGCTAAATCAACCTTCTAGATATTTAGGATCTTAGCCTTATATAAATATATATGATTTTTTTTCAAATTTTGTTTTTATTATATTTGATACATGATTACACATGACGCATCGCTTATTCTTTTATACGTCATACATTTACTTGATTTATACTGTGTGGTTATATACTTGATTAGTATGTTACGAATTGTTTACGCTACCTTGTGTATTCAAAAGGGAACAAACTGTTCATTGTTGTTGTATCATTGTGATTTTTAATTTGGCATATTAAAAAACCCGACGAGTGGCACGGAATGCATCATAGGCCAGCATCATAATATTATAGAATATAGATTAATGAATTTTGAATGAATTATCATTA
This sequence comes from Dalbergia cochinchinensis, assembly GCA_031216125.1. Classification (NCBI taxonomy): domain Eukaryota; kingdom Viridiplantae; phylum Streptophyta; class Magnoliopsida; order Fabales; family Fabaceae; genus Dalbergia; species Dalbergia cochinchinensis. The sequence goes on from CM062370.1 coordinate 46,552,581, forward strand.
TAATTCTTGTGACGTATATTGATATTTAATATTGTTAAGTTATTTTGATGTTTAATTATGTGAAATCTTGACACTGTCTGATAGTAAATGGGATTCAGTTTTGATTAATAGCCGGTTTAATATGATTTTTATAATATTATATTATTTTGTACATTGCCGTAGAACTAATGGTACAGTTGTTTTAGATTATTTTTAATAAAAATGTCATTTTAAAAAAAAAAACTATTTTGGAAGTCATTCTTTTAGCTTTTGAGCAAAGTTAATAGTAATAGTTTCTCTAAAATGTAATCTACTTTTAGTTGAAAAAACCAGTTTCTTTATCAAAATAGTTTGAAATAAACGTGCCATAATCCTTCAGGCACCTTTTTTTTTTGTATTAACATAATTCTTTTATTAAAAAAAAGACGACGACCTTGCATGATGTGGCAACTACATTTATGAATGGTCAAGTTTGTTTGAATATCATTATTACTGTAGTATATGATTTGATAATAGAGCAAAGAGCTTTGCATTCCAACAAAGTTAAACTACATCGAATTAGGTCAAGCTATATATATCTTTTATCGTCTCTCCGTTAAAACAACTCAGCATTCCTTTGTCGTTTTAGTTTTCTAATCTGACGATGTTAATTTTGACTAGAGCGGAAGAATGAAGATTTGTTTACGCGTATTTATAAAAATATATAAGGAACAAATATTAAGGTAATAATAAAATAAGGACACTTGGTTTGGACTTTGGAGGATACCCTCTGACGCTGAAAGGAGAAATTGCGTACTAATCTGTCTTCTTCGAAAGCCATGTGTTTCCTCCTTTTTTTTTTATGAGAGAAAGCCATGCGTGTTGACATACTATAATAAGAAGATTGTAATACAATTAAGGATTAATAGGCATGAATGCGGTTTAGGGTTTTACTAATTTCTAATTTACTACATATGAAGCCGCATATAGGAGTGAGTACATCACTATACGTGCTAAGCCACAAAATTAAAAAGTGGGATAGAAGTTTTTATATATTATTGCGACAAACTGAGCTTTAGACTTGAGTTTAATTTGTATATACTGACAGTGTAAAATATTTTATACTGTCATCCAATCAAATCACTTTATTTGTTTGATATTTTAAGTAGTGGGTGGAAAACTTAATTACTTTTACTAATATGGCAACATATGTATGATTAGATGACAGAGTAAAAAAAATTTAAATTATCAGTACATACAAATTAAACTCTTTAAATTTCCTCTATTTAACAATATTTCCCTAAACCTTATACCTTTTGAATATAAGACCAATTTTCGTTAAGAATGCTTAAGGTAATTTGTAATTTTAATAATTTGATGATAATTAATAAATAGGAAAAATCTAAAAAATTCTTTTCAATTTTACTTGATATGCACTTCGGTCATATTATTTTAAAAATATGTAATTTAGTCTTGAAACTTTCTGTTCTATGCAAATTGCTGCATTTTATCAACGTTAGATTTTTTTTATGGAAAAAGAATGTAGTTGAAATGTTATTATTTTGCATTCTTGCCTCATTAACTTTATATGTTTTTTACAATGAAACTTTTTAGTTCTCACATGCATATCAAATGTTTCTTCTTTTTTTTTTTGGTCAAAAGACTAACACCGGGCTACCCTAACGATGCTTGGAAGATAAGTGTTTGAAGAGACTCTGAAAGAGAATGAGAGTGTGCTACTTGTGAAGCGCTCTCTCCAGCTCCCTCGTTAGGGAGTGCAGGGGTGGGAGAGGGGGTTTGACAGGATGCCTATAAGAGCAGCTGATTCTTCCTTTCTTTTCTCATTGTGAGACTCCGTCATACGACATTTTTCTGACAATATGAATTACGTTTATTATAGGTTCCTCGGAGGGAAAGAGTGTAATACCCCAGAAGGGAAAGCCCTGCAGAGGTAAACAAGGGAGTGACTCCCAAGTGGGAGGCACGAGCAATAAGTATCATGACTAGTTTGGACATTTTCAAAATATAAGGACCAAAACGCATATCAAATAAATCGTGCATTTGTTTTCGCTTTTATAAATAAATTGATTATAAAAACCAAAATTCTAGGGGTGTTTGGATCACATTTTTTGGGGTAAAAATCACTTTTTGTCATCCCACAATATTATTTATCATATATTTGAATAATTTTTTTAAAATAATTAGAATCTCAAAAAATAAATCTTCAGTTTTTGTTGAATTTCATGGTAATCAGAGAAAAAAAGAAAGAAATAATTGAGAGAATGTAGAAATGAAAATTTTACTAATGATAAGAAAAGTTGATGTAATACAAATGTAAGCACCCTTATATAGATTAAGGGACATAACAAACTACTAACTAAACTAACTTTAACAAATTTCTAATTACAATTATATTCCCCAACACCCCTCGCAAGCTAGAAGATATGTACTCTTCATATCTCCAGCTTGGGATGAAAGTGTAATATAACTGAAATGAAAAAAATACAATGTAATCAGAAAATACAAAGTTGTTATATGAACAATGTAAATCATATGAATATTTTTCCTTTTTTTTGTTATATATAAATTTTGGTTTCATAATTATTTTTTATAAATTTGAAACAAACACTTCATTTATATATAATTGAAAGAAAAAAACTCAAGGGCCATTCTTTTTTACTTCTAAAAAAAATTAAAACTAATTTTTGTAGATTGTAATTATTATTTTTTAAAGTATTCTAATATATAAAAATAGTTTTTAAGTGTGAAATCCAAAAAATTGAAGGGATCTTTTGGACCTTTTACTCATTAATGTTTTATGTGTGCTGCAGAACAGCAATATTCGTCTTGAATAATTTTTAAGATTTGGTCGATGTCTATTCATGCGTGATGTTAGTTATTTTCACATGGCTTTCTCCGGTGAAATAATCTGGCAAGAGTGCAAGACTTATTTCTTGAAGAACCTATATTTTTGTTACTTAACAACTAACATTTAGAAGTCCACCAAAAAAAAAATAGCATTTAGGTAGGTATGTGTCACATAATCAAGTCAGATATAAAGGGAAACTCTCTCTCTCTCTCTCTCTATGTATCGGGAGTATCTGGTGTGAATTTTTCGCACAATTTTATCACATATATATATAAGATTTTATCATTGGTTAGATTATTTCATGGCCCCAAGATAGGCTCACCTTCTCAACCAATGATAAAAAAAATTTACACATGACAATCATGAAAGGATATAATTTTACAGGGTACATCAATAAAAATCTAACATAATTTTACATTATCATTTAACAGAGTACAACAAATTGGTCATGTTTTGAAAACTTAAGTTTATGCAATTGTTTATAATAATGTGACAGCTTTTTGTACTCTTGTTGAAACAGTATAAAATTATTTTTATATTATTAATGTTTAAAAAATCAAATTCAATAATTAAATTTATATGTATTGACGGATAGCATAAAAAAATTATATTATTATCTAATTATAAATTTTTACATTAAAAAAAACCTCATAAAAATTATATTAATAAATATGTTTAACTTTTATGCTCCATTAAAATTAAATTCAATAAAATATCAGTTTCTTATTCCGACACGTATGACGAATTTATCGGAATATTGATATTCCTATACCCATGAGCTGCAAAGTTCAAACCGCCCAAGTGCAACATTCTGCTTCGCTCATTAATTTATTCCTACCCCATCCTCCTGGAGTCCCGTCTCACTGATGGCCTGCTGGGTTTCCCCAAACTCTCAGGGTCCTTAAGCCTTGGATAAAAAAAATAGTATTTGTTTACTCTATCTAAGATTGAAATATAGAGATATTAGAGATATAAATTTATTTAATAGTGAAGATAAAAATGAGGGATAGAAAAAAAATTTTATCTTCGGGATAGAAAAAACATAAAAAAATTTCACCTTAAAAAATGCAAGGACAGTAGGGATAGAATATAGAGACAGAAATTTAATATTTTTATCCTCCAATAATACTCATCTGCATATTTATTATTTATATCTTCATCTCTACTATCTCTATTATCCTTGTATTTCTGTTTCTATCCCTATATTTCTATTCTTAGGATAGTAAATAAATGCTACCAAAGTATTTTGAATTAAAAACTGGAAAAACAAGTGAGAAATTATATTCTGTGTGTATATATATATATATATAAAATTCATATAACTTTTTCATCCCTATGGTTCATTTACTATTTTTTTCTCCATTATATTTTATTCCTCAAAATTAATTGAGGATGAATAATTTCATGCAAAGTTTGTATATAATGACCTAATCATATGTAAATTTTTATTATTAATAAGAAAAGTATGTCCAAATCAAAATTTTTTATTTGTATGACTTTTTAAATAGCGATTATAAGAGTCCACTATCACGACTGATATACGTCAATGTATAATTGCATTACTGTATAAAAAACTTTTATATTATAATTGTATAGAAATTAAATTGAAAAAATAATACTTAAAGCCCATAAAAAGACCAAACTAACCATAAAAATTTACACATATCTAGATCATGTAAAAATTTTACTTTAAAGCCAACTGCCTCGGGCATTTTTGGAAATTCAACTTGTCTACCAAACGCTCTAAAAAACACATGAAGAAAGCTATTTTAGGAATACCATTCTCGAGAATAAAAATTCAACCCGCCTAACAAACGCCCTCGGTAAGAGTGTCAACCCCATATTACATACTAATTAATTTAGCTCTTTAACTAAATTATTTGGAATATAAAAGACTCTTAATATAAATAAAAGAAAAAAAGAGTCGAACGAGATTTTCACTAAATAGATAAACAAAATAAAAAAGTTTTAAAAGCACATGATATATTTATAAGAATAAATTACATTGACTTCTTTTTGGGTTTGTCAAATTTGCCACGATTTCCCTCAATTCGTCTGGTGACACTAGTTTCCCTTATATTGCATTATGCAATGTGTAATGAGAGGGGACGATAATATAATGATTTCATAAACTCAAGGAAAATTAGTAAAATCACTTTAGAAACTTAAGCATTTCTCGAACGAATTTTATAAATAAAAGGGGTGAAGGTGAATTTCACCAAATCTCAACGGGGTTTATTATAATTTGTCCTTTTTCTTAATGATAATGATATTCATGCAACTGATTTATTAAATCTAAAAAAAATATTTTTGGAAGTCTTAAACTAAAGTATTGCAATTAAGGTCTTTATATGTATTTTCTTTTTATTTTTCAATAAGGTAGTGTCTGAAATAATGATTTGAAATTAATTGATTTGCAAGTTACATTTTATATTTGGAATAATTGTATAAAATAATATTTGAATTTTTTTAGACATCAATCCGTTCTTATATTTAGAATAGTTTTATGATGAAATCAACACTTGATTGGGATAGTTGTACCCCTATAAGATTTCAATTGCTCGAACAAATTACCTCAATAGAATGATGCCTATGTGGAGAACCAAAAAAAAAAAGGAATAGCTTGATGAAAAAATATCAAATAATACTTTTTAAGATAGAAATTAGTTTGATTTAATTAATGTTTAAATTTTAAAATCAAACCATTTTTCATGAAATCCTAATAATTTTGATTGGATTTAAAAACAAAAAAATTAAATCCATGAAAATTGATAAATAAAATAATTTTTCATTTTTTAAATATCCATCCACAATACTTGATTTTCAAATCAAATCATTTCTTGTTTTCTTACCATTCTAAACAATACCTAAAGGAGCATGTCAATTGTTGGATTGATAATACTCATTGCCTTTCACCCCATGTTTTAAAAAGCAAAAAAATACACGTATTAATAAAATAATAAATAAATCTTGATAATAATAAAAATCTGTATAAGTAAACTAGATTGTCCCTATTGAAGTATATATGGTTACAATGCTCATGAAAAAAAATGAAACAATTAATTATAATAAGGACAGTATTGATGAAAAAATAATAATGTTTCTTTGATATCATAAATTGAGAGACGTTTTGAGGGGGAAAAAAAACTAAAAACATGACGCAAAGAGTGGTATGAGGGAGAATATTTTTTGCGAACAAACATGAAATAAAACAACAGGTGGTTAAGGTGGGAGGATTATAATTCTCATGCATATAACGTGCTTTTAAATTTTCACAAACCATAGACGCACAGTTTAACATCAGGCCGACAACAGCATAAAGGGAGGTTAACAAAAAGTCAGTCTTAATGAAAAAGTGACTGTTTGCGTTTTGAATTTTCTGCATCTGGAGAGTTTTGACTGAACCTCATCAACACCAACAAATTAATTAACCCCTCATAACTTATGGCTTTTCATTTTCATTATCTCCCCTTTGTACTTGAGGTCTCTAACTTGAGAAATATTATTTTGACTAATATTTTATAGGACACTATATTAACACATTCATATTTATTATTGAATTAGACATGGACCTTACTTAATTTGGATTTCACACCACATTCAATGATAAATATGAGTGTATCAATACAGTGTCCACAAAGTGTGAGACAAAATAACACTATTCCTCTAACTTTTTTGCTGGTTGACTATGGAAAAAATTAAAAGGAGACTTTAATTATATGAGTTTTTCTAATAAGTGTCTTAAGAGTAATGGTTAAGATTTTCACAATATGTAAATTTGTAAATTTTGTGATAAAGCCCGCGCCTCAAAAGTATAATAATTACATTTATCATTGATAAAGTTACCTCTTTTGAAACCTTACCTAGTGCCCTTCCATTGTCCACGGGACACTATTTAGTAAAACCCCAAGTATATGTGCAATACTTGGATGAGTGAGTGGGATGGATCACACAAACTACTTCATCCGTTTCATAATAACTATAAAAGATCAAACTATACATATATTAAGAAAAATTTAAAGAAATTTGGTAAATATAGAAAACTATATAAGTTAACAAACTATCTTTTTATAGTCATTATTATTTATCTTGATAAATATATTGATTACTTAACTAATATATTTATGCTAAAATGTATAAATTTAAGAAAAAATTAATACTACTTAGATAGCCTATGAATAGATATTCTAACAGGTGAAAGTAAAAAAACTTACAATTATTATAAAATGGAGGAAGTAGTACTACATTGGAAGAATTACGATCTACTTGGTTTAAGTTTTCAGTTTTTAATTTTTTAAATTTTATGAAAAAAATACTAAATATTTTAAAAATTATAAATTTTAATTTTCAGCATTTATTTTTAAATTTTTGATATTTTATTCATAAAATCCTGAAAACTTAAAATAAAAATCAAAGAAAACGTGCAAGGGAGGGAGGTACACGCATACGTATGTTAGTATGATCTAAGAAAACCGGAAAACAAGCTGGACAAATTAACTCACGGTTAAGAAATTAAAAGTAACAATTTTTTAAAATTTTTAATTAACAAATTTAATTCATTAGAAATTTAAAATTTTATTCTTTAATAAAAAGTTTATAAATTTGTATTTTTTATTTGTTAATCAGTGTGTCAAGGGCACACTAGTTGGGAAAACCCCTCATGATATTTTAAGTTTAAATATATTTTAAATTTGCCTAAATAAAATTTATTTTTATTTATCTTAACTTTGTGTTCCTTTTTTTTTGTTTCTATTATTAACATGTTTAGTGATGATATTTTTAAGAATAAAAATAGATTAAAAATTATTTACAAGGACAAAAATAAAACTCTCAATACTTCTAAAAGCTAGACATATAATTTAAAAGACTTATATGGCAAAAAATTAGGATGATAGAGATAAAAAAAAATATAAGAAAAATTTTATGCCAAAAGTGTAAAACATTTTATATTATCAAAAAATTATATGTTTCTATTTATAAAACTTTTAAGATAGTAAATAACTGAATTTAAGTATTTTGTTAATATAACAATATATGATTAGATATACGTGTGAATTTTTTATATTGGTGATACATATAAATTAAATATTTTTATTACGTCATTTTGAATATAGTATAACTTTTACTGCATCTAGCATATTGTTATAAAAGTTGATAAACCATTCTATATCAAGTTGTCAACAATTATCATAAAATTTAATTGTCAATTATATCTTTAAAGGACAATAAATTGTTAGGTAGAAAACCACGTTCCATGACATATTCCAATGAATTATTCAAACTCCCGAGTACCTAAAGTGCCGTCTGATTTTATTTGATAAATTTTGGTTGTAATTAAAGACAATCGAAACACCCTCCTTAATTTCACCATATATATAGGTAGATTTTTTTTTAATTTTTGGTGAATACATATAGATATAACACAATGTCAAAAGCTCATTTGGACAAGTTGACTGTGTAATTTACTTTGAAACGTCAAGTTGATGACTCTACTTAAGATCTTGTACGTCAAGTTGATATTGTTCGTACGAATAGTATGAAAGCCCGTGAAGCAAATCAAGCCATGTCTTTGTAGACTTTTGTACAATCAATAGATCAAATAGTTTAGTTAAAGATCCATAAATCTAATGTGGGTTGAGCATTGTAGTAGTTAATTAATTAAACAATTTAATTAGAGATAAAAATTACCCGAAAGGAAATGCTCTCAGTGATCTTAATTTTTTTTTTAGTTGATATGACTACCAGACCATATATACTCTTGATCAAAGCATATATATGTTAAATATATGGTTTTGATTTCTAAATTCCTATCATAAATTTCTAAGCTATATTGGACGAATAGCAAGCAACTTGATTCCCTAAATAGGAACTCTATTCAATATTCGATTCAGTCGGAGCACTATTTTCTCATTACACTCATATTGGTTCTTTGCCTTTCTCTTTTATAAAAGCTTTTCTCCATTATGTATCAGTGTTTGTCTGTCTAATACTTACACCCCATAAAGATGATGACACAAATTTGAATCATGAAAAACACAATTATTGAAAGAGGAGTAACCTTAAATGCACTATTTTTTGGAATTGCAACAGCAATATCTTCCATGATTTTTCAATAAAAAAATGGCAGCAAAACTAGAGAAAAAATAAAATAAATTAAAACAATCGAAGCAAATTTTCAAATTAGTTCTTGATGGTATCTTTGTTGAATGTGTGATTCACAAAACTTAATTAATCTTATAATCCTTGACAATTGTAAAAATTGGACATTCACGGTCCAAGCCCACTTACAACTAACAGAGTATGATGCGAAGGTAGAATAATGATTATGACTTACCTAACCCTATTCCATATAGCATATCCTGTAAATACACTAATTGTATAACTTGTAAAAAAAAACTCGAACTACTTTAAACTATCACACCTAACCCTCATCTTTTAAAATAGTACATTTGAGGTCATGCAGATTTTGTGGATAAAGGGTGTCATGTGGGATGGGGTTAGCAAATCCCAGTCTTCACATATTACCTTCATTTTAAATGAGTGTCCAATTAACTTTTACAATTGTTAAGAAGTAAGAGGGATAAGATTAATTGTTTTCTGTTAGAGATCACTCTATCCCTCGGGAATAGTGATATAGGCAATTTGGGAATTTAATCAAATAATTTTTACATGATCATGAGGTGTGCTGTGGATAGGTGAAATATAAACATTTTTTCATTTTTTTTCTTTATAAATATATTTTAACAATTGTAAGATTATTTGTCAGAATGATAAAATTGGGGTAAATTTAGAGGGTTAAGACTAAATTAAATAATTAATTTTTTAGACTAAATTAATATCAACTTAAAAAATATTACAACTAAAATTTAAACATATAAATGTATATTTACATTGCCATATTCTACATATATTTATATAGAGTAATAATGATATACGTCAATCAAAATATAAAGTAATAATATCTCACCTTAATAGTCTTCCTAATTTTTCACTAATAATAACATGGGTTATAATTTATCCAATATTCAATGACTATGTAATAAATGTGAGTGAGATATTTCAAGTAAAAAAGATTTTTAGATTATTAATTGACAAGATTTATCATTTCTCTTTTATAAATAGAAGATTAAGATCCATTAAGCCAACATTGTTTATGGTACAAAGTATAATACTTACTTTTTCCATTTTAAATTAAAAGTTCTTTTGGAGTTTCATTTTCATTTGAAAATAATTGTCACTTTAGAGTCTTAAGAGAGTATTAATTAATTTATATCAGTTCCAACTCTAGCATTAAATTAAGTAACTCCTTTCTCTTTCTTCATCTTTTTTATAAATTGATCATAATTTTTTTCAAGGTTAATTTTCTCTTTTAAATTAATATTTTAGGAAAATCGAAACTTACTCCTTGAATTATAGGCCATATTCAATTTTAACTTCTAAAATTTAAAAATATGCTAATCAACCCTATGAAATTTAATAAATATACAACTTTATATCTAATTTTCTCAAATTCATAATATTTTTATTAACCATTGATGAAAAAATTAATAAAAAGGTCAATTTGTAATTTAAGAAAGTTCACGGAGTCGAACTACATAATTTTTTAAAATTTGAGATCTAAATTAAATTTATATGGCATATAATTTAGGGAATAAAATATAATTTTTGGTAACTTTTTCAAAGGATCGATATTATTTAATAATTTTATTAATTATTATACACTTATGACCTTAATCTATATTTATTTTGGAGTAGATAAGTACTTATTTAAATGACACACTCTAAAGTGGAATAGAGACACTGATAATCACGAGGCGGTAGTCCACTGAAGTCTTTACAACTCGCATATAGAAAGTGAGAGCAATGATTATTAGATGGTAAAACGAAAAAAAGACTCTTAGATGAATATGTATAGTTTGAAAATTTTTATCCACAGAGCTTGTACATATAAAAGAATTCAAATGAAATCCGAGGCTAATATAGCGGTACACTAGTGTACAAAGTTTTCAAGCATCATATTGCATATATATGTGTTTTTCGTAATTTGATTGTCCCCAATTTTCCCAGCTTGATATAAAATGTCATCATCTGGGATCGAGTTGATCGGCGAAGAGGGAAAGGGAAATGCGTCAGCCGAAGGAGGCAACTTTTTCGCCTCTTCAATCACTTGCTCCATATGGATACAATGGACAAAATTAAAGCAGCAAGCTATCACAATCAGGTTGTGATAAGTTTAATTGATTTATATTAAAATGATACTATCATTATTTGCATCAACTGAGATTTTTTTTTCACTTCAACTATTAATTTTAAGGACATAGTTGCACCATTTGATCTAGTATACCTCAAAAAAAGAAAATGTTTTCTCTTCCAGGTGTTATCGCAAAGTTCTCATATGAACACTTGAAGCGACACAACTTTTTAGCGGTGCGGTAGGTCAACCATCTTTTTTAAGTGACACAACTAACCGTACCATACTCTTGAGGTTGTAATCAGAAAAAATGTTACATACTTGTAGCCACATCTGCTCACACCCTTGCGTGTACATAGAACAAATTCAGAATGTAGATATTTGTGAATTTAATCAAAATTTAGTATAATTAGATGAAAGGATGATATTCATAAACAAAATGATGTGTGCAATGTATATATGTGCGGACAGATGTACATACTGCTGCCGAAAGCCAATGTTGGTGTGACATGCTTGAGTTACGTAATGGCATTTTGCTCTGGTGACTGTCACTCATTCTTTCTGACAGCCTCAGGATGGCTTGTTGTTTGCATAGGAAGCCTGATTAGATTGAAAAGTAGTTCGTGCAGCACGAGCTCACCAAACGGGCCTTTATAATTTGTGAAAAAATAATTTATATATTATGTTTTGATGGGTTATTTATATTAATACGAGATAAAAGATAAATTTATTTATATATGATATTTATAGAATTCATCAGGAATAGATTTTATGTTATTTTTATTTTATATTGAATCTGTGTTTAGCGGATTTTGAATCTACTTTGGACAGGTACTGTGCTAATTTTTAATACAAAATCTGTCTTTAATAGATTATGTTTGGATATGCTTTTTGACGGATTATTTACTGAAAAATGTTATATTATATAATTTTTTTCAAAATACTATATTAATATAAATATATCATCTAAATTTCGTATGGAAAAAAGACCCCTAATTTGTTGAACATAAACTACAAATTCGTATGGCGGTATGGGTTGATGCAAGCAGGCAGACTTGAGCCTTGGATTTCCTCCAAAAGTATAGGATTCAAAAGCAGCTGTAACCACATCCAAACCCTCTCTTCCAACCTTTTACTGGCTAATTCCAATTTCCAACTCTTGTGAAAAATTGGCATTAATATTTTATAAAACAAGTCTGCTTTCACAATCATCTATTATTTTAGAAATATTAAATTTAAATTATTGGAGTACAGGAAAGGAGACTGAAAAGTAGAACGAAGAATTTGAATCCTAATATATTCTCATCAATATAATATAATAAGAGTTTAATTTTAATGTACTTACAGTGTAAAATAGTTTTATACTGTCATCCAATTAAAATATTTTATTTGAATAACTTTTTAGATAATTGGTATAAAAGTCAACTATCATAACTTATGTGACAATACATAATTGAATAACTATATAAAATTTTTTTATACTATCAGTATATAGTAGTTAAATCCATATAATAATGCAAACACACATTTCTCATTTTTAATAAAACCAAATAAAGGATAAGAAATCTCGTGTTTTTCCGTTAATTGGGGGATACCAAACAAGAGATCCTGGTTTCTTCATCCGCTTTTTCATCTTCCCCTTCTTTTTCCTTTCCTATATAATACCAAACAAAACTTGAGAAAATGACTTTGGTCATGATATATCAGAAATAGCATAGCGAGGTACTATGGCTTTTTCCCATTTTATCCCTATAGGCCGCATTATTGGACTGCCACCGTGATACATTAATACTATTTCAACATTAACACTCAAAAATAATTGTTTAAACAACACATCTACTTTGTTATCATTTGACGAAATAATAGTCCCCATTATTTTTCTTTATATATTAGATACAATGATAATAAAATGAATATCTCATTTAGACACTAATTTTTAAACATTAAAATAGTAATGTTCCACTGCATAAACTGCACTGCCATTTCTATGCATCTTCTCCGGCATTTATGGCAAAAAAAAAAAAAAAAAAAGCAGTTGGGCCGTTATCACTGGGAATACACATCGACACACATACCTTTCAGATGAAACAAGGCAAACAACTAGTATGCACAAGCTTCTCACATCGTCAAAGCAACCCCCGCGGCACGCATTTATCTCTAGCCTACAAATTTTGTCTTCATAAATGCCACCTTGCCTAGCGAAGCCAGGACTGCTTCAATAATAATATTCCATGTCATTATCAAAAAAAAAATAATATTCCATGTCATCATTATTAATGGCACCAAAGCACAGTACTGTCAGATTGCCTTTACGTAAAGCATCTGTACTGGAAATAAAAAAAAGGGCACAATTAAGAAAAACAAAAGGAGTGAAAAGGAAAGGACTAAAAAGTAGATAATCAAATCCAAAATAAGGAGCATGAGGAAAGATAAAAAAAGGGGCGGCAGCAAAGGGGCACAGCATCACCACGCAATAACAATGTTCCCATCCATCTGCAAGCATAGAAAATTAAAAATTCTTGTATCGAGATATTTTTGATAACTCAAATTTAGATAAGTAAATCTCCCAAACTCTATTTAAAAGATAATTATTTATATATGTATCTTATTATTCCTATTATGAATATATTTAAATATGAATCGCTACACTAACGTGGATATAATAATTTTTCCTCACATGTGCCCTTATATGTTGAGTGCTGACGTTGAGTTCCCATCAGCAGGACAAAATTAAGGCACAGATCGTCTACGACACGTGCCCGGGACTGTGTAGGCTACGGTCAAAAGCCGGTGCCAGTCACGGACACGTGTGGCCTTTCCATTCCAAAACCAAAGTTTGTATTGTCCGGGTTGAAAAGTTTGAATCATTGACTACCACAGTCACGTATCACGGCTAACTTACGCTCCTCTCCCAACGCCTGCAGTCACACGCTCTCCATCCAAGTGAAACAAACCCCTTTTTACATGAATCTGATAAATTCCCATTAATTTTTACTTTTACGAGTCGTTGATCTTAAGCTTTTGATATTATCATCTTATCACATTTTATAAAACTAGCCATAAAAATAGAGGTAAATTTTGTAAGTATGAGATTCGTACGTAATTTTATATGTGAAATGATGAATAGCTCTAAAAATATGGTGACGAATTTAGACTAATTAATAATAACTGTTTGTTTTAATTTCTATTTGTCTTATTTTATTTTTTACTATTTAAAAAGCAAAAATCAATGGCTCGCATGAAGTTCTTGCTCAGTCGCACAATTTTTTTTTTTGAGCCTCGAAGTGTTGCACATTTTACATGTAGGAAAATTTACATCCCATCATTTTATCCTTAATCAAATATAATTTCTTAGTGAAAAAATTTAATTACACCGGATGACTTTTATAAAATAAATTAAGGATTTAATCTTCGTATTAATTAAATATTTAATTTTAATGCATTAAAATTAATGTCAAATTTTCATGTAAAATCATTTACTTATTGTATTTTCTCATAAAAATAAAATACTTCTAACAAGGTATAACTGATAGACGGCGTAACGATGTATCAAATGAGTTTTATAAATTAAATTATTGTAACTTACTAATAATTATGTTAAAAACCAAATCAATAAAATAAGAATTTAATTATCATGCATCGATAATGTAAAATTATTTTACACAATCATTCAATCATATATTACTATATAAGTCATGATAGTTAATTTTTATTTCCACTACCTAAAAAACCACCCAAATTAAATATTTTAATTAGATGACAATGTAAAATAATTTCACATTATCAGTACATCAAAATTAATCTTATAAAATAATACATAACTAGTCAACAAAATAAAAAATTTACACTTAAAATATAGATTATAAAAAAAACTCATAATTTTGAGTCCATATTTTACTTGTAAAAAATACTGTAGCGATCTTAGATGGAGATGCTTCTATAATGTCGACGTGTATGAAAAAAAAACGAAAGAAGAATATCTAGATTCATCATTCATGCAAGAAAATAATAGAGTCAACCATGCTTTATTTGACTCTTCTTTTCCCGATCAACCCAAAGAACGGAAACACAGACCAGCGACCAGGATTTTTACTGGGTGAGGGCACATCGGATTCTACTGTACTTCTTTTACATAGATAATAGATCAGTGGTTTCATCTTCTGTGGTACATAGAATTTTGACAAAGGAAGAGAGAGCAGAGAGAAACTTTTTTCGTTGAAAAATAGAAGCTAAGTTTAGAAGACTCCATTTTAGACTGAACCGTCAAGAAAATTTTAAAGGAGAATCACATTTTTATTGCTAATAACTTTTGGAGGTGCAAAAGGTTAAAAGATTCTGCCAGGCATTACTCGTGATTAAATAAGAGAAAATTTTATAGAATGCCAATAAATACACTTAATGTATATCAAAATACTAGAATTTGTCTTTATCAGAATTCTTATATATATTATTGTTACATATATTGTTGACCGTAATTTAATAAATTGTGAGGTTATATATAATACCTAACCAACTGTGTTCCTAGGTAGCATTTTTTTTTTGATAGTTAGTTTTTCTTCTAGAGTGTAACAATGGACATTTTATTTATTCGTAGCTGCAGTGACAATCTCCCTATCCCCATAACTAATATTTGATCAGTCTCCGTAATGGAAGTAACATGGACTAATGAAAATGTTTCCGAATGAGAAAGCACTTTCAGCTCTTCTGATTGGAAGGGTATTTTGTCAACCCAACCTCCCTTTAAAAGTGACCATAGCAGCTCCCTCTATTCAAACCCAAAGACTTTTATTTTTTCTTCTTTCCTTTTTTAATTTTTTTTCCTTCTATCTAATATATATTCAAACACAATAACTTACAAGAGATAAGCTACATAGTCTCAACCAAGCAGAAGTGACCGCTCACACTCTTCATCTGCTTTTCCATCTTCTCTCCTTTTTCTCTTCTTCTTCTCTTCATGTCTGATGAACCTAAACAACTCTACTACCAGGAAGATCTTGTCCTAGATCACAATCAGCAGCAGGACACAAGAGGATCCTCCACCATGTACAGTGAGAAGCACTTTTCATCATCATCTCTCTTTCCTTCAGGTTCATCAGCTTATGATTCATCACAAGCCTTTGATCCTTCATCTTACATGAGCTTCACCGAATGTCTTCAAGGAGGCATGGACTACAACTCGCTTGCAACTTCTTTTGGCTTGTCTCCTTCCTCATCAGAGGTATTTTCTTCTGTTGAAGGCAATCATAAGCCGACAGAAGCAGTGGTGGATCATATTGTAGGAGGTGTTACTCCTGGTGGTGGTAATAGTGAAACCCTTGCAACCACCCTTAACTCATCTATATCTTCCTCATCATCTGAGGCTGGGGCCGAAGAAGACTCAGGAAAGAGCAAGAAAGATAGCCACCAGGCGAAAGAAGGAGGAACAGAAAGCTCTAAGAAAGGGTAATTAATTAACCTTTTCCTCATCTTCTTATTAAGATGGGCTAGCTCATATCAATAATCCATGATTCTTTTTTTTTTTTCTGTTCTAGGCTATAAAATGGTGCAACTTACAATCTTATTTTTGGAAAAATGAACAGGAACAAGGACAAGAAGAAAGGAGAGAAGAAGCAGAAGGAGCCAAGGTTTGCCTTCATGACCAAGAGTGAGGTCGATCACCTTGAAGATGGTTACAGATGGAGAAAATATGGACAGAAAGCTGTTAAGAATAGCCCTTATCCAAGGTAAAAAAAACCATGTCTTCCTCGTTTCTTAATTTGCACCCCAGATAAACAAACAGTAGTTACCTTAATCAAGCTTAAACCTTTCACATTAAATTTGATAATACTCACTATATATCTGCTTATTGCTTCCACCAAACCCTCTTTGCTTATTAGAATTTCACGGTTTCAATTCACCAAATTAAACTATCTATTCATCTTCAAATATACTTCTTAATTACTTTAGTACTACTGACAACATACAAAAAAAAGGGGGCATAGCCAAATTAAACACAGAAAAACAAGGTTCAAAAGTTCTTTTTCCCAACACTAGATGACCGGGCCCCCAATTAATTTGTTCATATATATTCACAATGGCTTTTTTTACCAATTGAGATATATACCAAAAAATTTGAAGTGATTGATTATAAGTGAACATATATACATGTGGATGATTATATTGAAGTAGTAATTAAGTGTGATCTGTTTGCACGGATGCAGGAGCTACTACAGGTGCACAACACAGAAGTGCACAGTGAAGAAACGCGTGGAGAGGTCATTTCAGGACCCAACCACTGTGATAACAACATATGAAGGTCAGCACAACCATCCTGTCCCCACTTCCCTTAGAGGGAATGCGGCTGGAATGTTCACACCTTCCATGCTGACTACTACTACCACTGCACCCACTCATCATCACCCCTTCTCAGCCGCAGCAGCCGGGTCAAACTTCCCTCAAGACTTCTTCCTCCATATGCACCACAACAATCCCTTCATGTTCCACAACACCACCACGCAACAAACCAACACTGCTCCTTCGACTGATGCAGGATCCTTCTACTCTTCCCACCAGAGCATTAACAACTCTCTTCTTCTTCATCATCATCAGCTTCCTCCTGAATACGGCCTCCTTCAAGACATAGTCCCTTCCATGTTCTTCAACAAAACCCACGAGAATTGATGATGATGAGAATATGCATGTATTCTCTCAATCCCTGATCTCTCTCTCTCTCTCTCTCTATATATATATATAGCCATATATATTATATAATTGGTATACTATATCTACCTGTCGTTGGCCTTGTTTAATTATGATGATCGCTTTTTTGTATATATATGGTTAATTAAATTAGCTGCAGGTAGTTTCCATGTAGCTATATATATATATGTATTTCTGACGTACTCAACACCAGAGAGTACTAGCTAGCCTAGCTTCAGATGCTTTGTTTCGAAGTGGGTTAATTAGTTTGACATCTGCTATAGAGGAGGGAACTGTTTTAGAGAGAGATCATGGCGTGGGGTATGTACCTATAGCTAGCTAGGCAGAGATGTTGATTATTATTAACAAGTTCAATTTTCATGCTGCCCATTAATTTGAGATTTTCATCCTTCTATGGATGCTTGTAACGTCATTGATTTGATTACAATGTTTCTTGATGGGTAGGAGAAAATGGTTACACCATGTTGTTTCCTTATCTTCAATGTTTCTGGGTCTATTAATCAAGTGCTTAACTGTTTGCTTTATCTGCTAAACCACACGCATAAATGTAGATACACACTTTCAAGTATGTGGTGATGGATTTCATAATAAGCAAGCTTAAGGCACGTGTATGTCCAAAAAGAATGAGAAGAAGATGGTATATAATTGTGCGTAAATCCATTACATATTAGCCTTTCTGAATAATTAGAACTTGATATTAATTTATACGCATTTGTTGGTAGAAAGTGTTTGTTTCAAACCATCCACTACTTTGTCTTACAACGATTAAAGGATGATAATATTAAACTTTTATATTAAAGGTGCATTAAAATTAATCTCTTAAATTACATATTGTATTTTCTTATAATGAAATTTAATTTCTGTGCACTGATTGAATAAAAGTTTTTACACAGTCATTCAATTATGAATTATTATAATATTAGTTATAATAGTTGGCTCTCCTATCCAGTACTTAAAAATTCTTATAAATAAAATTTTTTAATTAAATAATAGGATAAAAGCATCTTAATTCATTAAAATTATACTCTTGTTTTAACATATCTATATATATGTGTAGACTTTCTTAACATGTGTATATATGTGTGTTGGCCTTTAATGCTCACACTTGCCTAACCATATCTTTGAATGTCAAAGTAAAACAAAGCTGCTAACCTTTGTGACACGAAATTTCCTTCGTTATCTTGCCTTTTTTGTGGGGTGTCGACAAAACTTCGGTATGCTTGGTACTCGCTGTATATCTTAACTAGAAACCAAGTAGAAAGGTAAAATTTGTCTAATTTTGGGGTCATGGCAAGTTTTGCTTCCAGGTAGATAGAATTGCATTCCATACATAATTGATGGACCGAAAAACTTATTCATTTGGATTACTATTCATTTATATTGAACAACTATGAGAGATGAGATTTTGTAATGAACTATTTATATGGATAATCTGTTGGTGTATGTATATGTGTGTGTGTATATATATATATATCGATCAGAATATCTATCTTATATATAGTGCAACGCTCTTTTGGCTACACTGGCCGGTAATTCATTATTTTCTGGATCGGATCTATGAAAAATAATTTAGGTGTGGGATCCGAGGGATATATATATATATATATATATATATATATATATATATATATATATATAGGTGTAAACTTGGCCAAAGGAACTCGTTTGTGAGAAAGTAGATGCCCACCATTTTATGGTTGTAATTTGAAAGAATGGCCCGCGAGATTGATGCGCTCAAATGATTAAAAAGAAGTGTATACAAAACTCAACTTGATCAAGTGTTCCTGTGAACTATATTCATGGACATGCAATGCATGGTTGATGAATTTTTTTTTTATTTTTTGATGATTAAAAATTGCTTGATTCTTTGACAAGAGAAGCAAAGCAACTATCAAGTATTTGACAATACAACGGGACTGAAAAAAAAAAAACGAAGATCAACATAAGCTTAAAATTACACCAACCAAGATCTCCACGTAACAAAGATTCATATGCCTCTAAAGCAGAAATATGGCTAAAAGAGTCCAAAACCAAATTAAAGCAACATTAAGATGACTGCTAAGTGTCGTTTCTTTGTCCAAAAACGATTGCTACAATAAGGGGGAGATTACCAAGATCATTGTCGCCCATATTATGGCAAGGGCACCGAATCAGCTCCAACATCTTAATGGAATAAACAACACCACCTCCACCACCAAACACCCCATCTCCAATGTTTAATTAATTTTTGTCCTTAAAGGAAGGTCGTTTCTATTTGTACATATCAATCCAACATCACCCGCAATTTTTATTACATTTACCTTTCATCAATTTATAGGGCGTGTCCCATCGATATCGGCGTTTTCAATGTGTGAAGAACATTTCTTTAAAAATAATCTTTGACTTCTACAACCGTTTTGGTAAAAAATAATTGTTGTGACAAAACATTACTGCATGTCCCGAGTCACAGCTAGAATATACTATTTTTTTATAAGTAAAAGTCACATATTATATTTATTCATTAATAAATATCGCTTATGTTTGTTATTTTCTAACCAATAAAATATTATTAACAAGTAGAAAAAAAGTAATTAAAATTATTGTGATTTTTGTTCTACTTCAACTTTAACATCATATGTGCACTCATTAAAAAAGAACAGGTGTTTCCTAGGTTTTTAAAGTAGAAGTACTAGAGGAAATGAAACTAACAAAGTGTTATGGATTCGCGAATATACGGACTTAGGGTCCCTCAAGCATATAATTTTATATCTAATCCTAAGATTTATGTGTACATAAACTAATATTGATGTTGATAGAGTTCTCCGCTTAAATATATGATCACCCTTTAAAAAATTAGTCTTTACCTTTTAGGTGTACCGATATTTATTGAGAGAGAAAAAAATATATTAGCAAATGAAATAGGTTATATTAGAAAATGAAATAGGTTATGGCTATTTAGTAAAGGATTTATCTAACATTAAAAATGGAAATTTTAGTATTAGAAAGATGCTTTTTATGTTTTCAAAATTTAAAACTTTTTAAAAAGTTTTAAATTTTATTTGTTTTGATATCATTAATTAATGCCTTTAGAAAAATCCTTTAGTAAATTTTAAATTGTGTTATACTAACCTATGACAAAATTCTTTTACCACACACACTATCTGCAGTTAGTTTGCAATATTTTATAAAACTATCCTAGTTATGATTTTACGTCAATCTTTTTTTTAACGCCTAACTACTATAAAAATGTTATTTAAATATCCAAAAAATGAGTATTTATTGAGACACCCACTTACTAACTATTAGATGTGATAGTAAATCTTACACACTCTATCTATCATATCACATCTAATAGTTATTAAATGGATGTTTCAATAGACACTCACTTTTTAAGTGTTTAAATAACACCACTCTAACCAACCACTATTTGTCAAGCAAATTGTAATATGATCATGTTATGAAATCAACTCTCACATAGGCTCAAGCGAATTGGTAAAAACACGGGAATGATTTTATATATACACATGACTAAATATGTATTCTCATTTTTGGTAGACCAGTGAGTTATATATGTCCTCGAACTTCATTCTCAAGACTTAGTCCTTGGTCTCCCTTTTTAAAGATAACGTAACCCCCTTCCACAAAGGCCCAAGACATTTCTTACCTTGCTCTTTAATAGCTCTCCCATGCATGCATTCTTTGGATTCCGTCGCAATCACACAATGTGTTGAGAAATATGTGGGATCGGCGTTCGTTGCATTGCACCAACTACTGAAATTGTCTACTTGTTAAATGGATAACTTAGGGCCACACCCTCATTTGAGAAACTTCAAGCGATTGCCGATTTTCTTTTAAATTTATTATAGATAGCTATCATTCAATCAACTCTCCACAATTTCACACGCGCGCATAGGTATAGTGAATGTGCAGATAGCTAACCAAGGTCTACATTAACTTCATAAATGCCAATATCTATAGAAGTTTCAAGTGGCTCATCCTAATTTTGTCAACTTAATTATACCCTCACAGATGATTGAACTCTAAGGTTTGAATACGGTCAGAAACAATAAAATCCAGCAAATTATTACTTGCAAATTTTTTTTTTGAAAAAATTGTTATTTGCTTGTTGCTAGTTGTTTTGACTTCGAGCTAGCATATATGAGTTATGTTATTTATACTCACAACATATAAGACACTATGCTGTCGCACATCTCATCCATCATTGGATGAGGTATGGACCTCATCCAAGCAGGGTCTTCATCTCATCATCTAATGGTGGATAAAATATGAATCAATACGGAACCTTATATCCTGTGAATACAAATAATATTTTTTAGTATATATAGGTCATTCTGTCCCAATGAAAACAGGGTCTTACAGAAGTAGTGTTTAACATCACTCTAAAACAGAGACGTAACTTGGAGAAAATATAATAATACCCAGAGTTCCCCGTTCGATGTTGACTATGTTTAAGAGTTGTTATTGCACGACCTAATGAATGATTAATTAAATATATAAATAATATAATTGCATAGAATAACATTGTACGTACGTCTTGAAATTTTTTGACAGAATCTTTGTTGAAAATTATGGTGATTGGTAGATAAAATAATTTATATGATCCACTTATTCCATTAAAGATTAACAATAATAACACTTTATTCTGTAAATAAAATTTTGATAAAGTTTATGATTTAAATTTATAGTATTTTTTAATTGTATATATATATATATGTATATATATCTAGTAGAAAGATAAGCAATAAAATCACTTGGCCTATCACATAATTGATATCTAGTTA
Source organism: Dalbergia cochinchinensis (assembly GCA_031216125.1). Classification (NCBI taxonomy): domain Eukaryota; kingdom Viridiplantae; phylum Streptophyta; class Magnoliopsida; order Fabales; family Fabaceae; genus Dalbergia; species Dalbergia cochinchinensis. Next base: position 46,575,079 of record CM062370.1, read on the forward strand.
AATTTTTTAAATTTTTAGTTAAGAATTTAATTTTTAATAGTATATATTGAAGGAATCTTACAACTTGAGACAAGACTCATATTTATAGCTTTGTATCTTAAAATGATTAATAATTTGCTTTCAAAAAATGAAAAGAAAGATCAGCAACAGCGGGTGAATCAAGTAATGTATCTTTCAGAATATCTTGCTTGTTCCGGTCAAACGAGTACACTGATTTGATATTACTAATAAGTCGGTATCTAGCCTTCAGTAGTAATTAATATAGAGTACTAGGTTTGGATTATTTGACTGCATTACTGTCCCTTGGGTTCAAGAAATATTACTATTACATATGTGAGTGCATTAGGTATTACAGGTAATTAATGTGAATGTAAATTGAAAAAGCAAACTGTAGTATTGAATGTTATATTTAAGTTTAGTTAAATTTTTTAATGTTAATTGGATTATCAGATCGATCAATTCTTAATTAATAATTATCTTTTGTGGTGTACCTTAATTAATATATATTTTTATTGACGCTCCTTAGTTAATATCTCTAACTTTATATATTAACCTCAACATTTTACATATGCTTCTTTCATTATGTAGCCTATCAAATGTTATTTTACTACCATCTTACTTTTATATTTATTTTTCTAACGATCAAATTTGTTTACCTTCAATTCAAATTACAATTATAACATAAAGTTAATTAAACCAATACAATTTAAACTGACGACAATCGTTTTACTTAGAGGAGGCTTTGCAGTAGCCAACCAGTGAAGCCGCAGACATTTTTTTTTTTGGATCATATATACACTGACAAATGTTTTTAACTGCAATTGTTTTCTCATTGTTATATACATTGATAAGATATTAGAGCCCTAACAGTTTATTTGGTTTGAGTTTTTAACATTTTAATTTTTTAAATTTTATAAAAAAAATATTAAAAAATAAAAATAAAAATTGAAAACTAAAATTTATACTTTTTAGAATTTTTATATATTTCCTTTACAAAATTTAAAAAATTAAAAATTGAAAACTTAAATCAAACATGCCCTAAATAACCAACTAATGTAAATCTTAATCCTTCATTTGTAGAGTAATCCTTAAGTTTATTTATGAATTAGTCTTAAAATTTAGAAATTTCTGTCAATTCTTTAGATATTAAAGTGGGACATAGAAAACTGATGTGACTAATCTTATAAACTTAGACCTTACCGAAAAAAGAAAACTTCTAAACTTAGAAATAGACTTCTAAAATTCAGTTGATTTCACTATCGTAGGAGATCAACCACAAGTTCTTCTTTATTTGGAATAAGGACTTTTGTTTTTATGGTCCCTGAACTCAGGACTTCCAATGTTATTAGCTCAATGAGACTTCCGTTTCAGCCAACAAAGCCCAAAGAAACCCAATAACATAATAAATAACATAATAAGATTTGGACCTTCTAAAATAAATATATAGAATATGATAAGAGAATATTATCTTTAAATCAATAAAATTAAAAATGAAGATCTTTTCACTTTATTAATATAAGGGTAAAACTCTCAACTATATTCTCTAAAGCATATTTTTAAAAATCGGACTGGATTGGCCGGTTCGGACCAAAAACTAATGAGCTGATTATGGGCTTGATCCGGTCTACCTGATGCAAACCAAGGGTCAACACACATCTGTGGAAGGGGAGAGAGGGCACCACTTTCTACCATTAGGCTAGCCAATTTTTAATATTATGTTTCATTTTTTAATATATAACATATATTTTGTTACATTAAATTATATTTTTATATATTAATTTAATTATATTCGGTTCAATCTATGATACATTAGTTAAACTAGTGACCCAGTATCTTAGCTGAGTCAATTATTAGTGTAATTTTGAAAACTATGCTAGCACCCAAATCCATCATCATCAAATAATAATGATGACTAACGATCCACTTCACCGGGGGAAGAGAGAACGAGAGAGAAGAAAAGGAGATAGACGATTTGCAAAGCATCAGAATAACTAGTGGCTAGGAAATAAGAAGCCTTTTTTGGCTGGATCAACGACAACTAACCCTTAGTATACGTGTGGATCAGGTTCGTTACGACAATTGGTGAGAGATCACGAATGTTCATATGCATTGGGCTATTGGCCCAACAAGTTTCAGTCTTTTTTGTTTTAGAAATAGAGGTAGCAATAACTAAAGACATAGGGCCAACAAAATTGCGCTGGTTTGAGTTTTGTATTTTTCATGACCAAAAAAAGGAAAAAGTTGAGAGTTTTTTATTATTAAATTAATTTTTAGGCTTTTAGTTTTAATTATAATTATACTTTTTATTGTTACACTGTATTTTTAAAATTTAATTTTCATGCCATCGGTGTAAAAAGATTTCACAAATCATCAAATAATGTATTGTCATACCCATATGATTAAGCTTGTTTTTCTTTTATAAAAACTATTCCAAAAATCACATGAATAATAAGATGTAATTAATTGTGAATGTTAAAATATTTATGTAAAAAGTATATTAAAATTAATATCATATATATTTCTATTTCAGATCTTCATGAAAAAAATCTTGGCAAATATTTACTTAAAATCAACCCTAACCAAAGAATGAAAAAATGGAAGGAATAACAGTACGACCATGAGATCCTTATAAAAAGAGTAAATAACTTATGTAGTCATTCAAAAAAATTTTACAAAATTATTTAGTTTCTTAAAAATTAAAATTAAATTAACGGTCCCTCAAGATTTTAATAATATGACACATTAGTCCCTCTGTATGTATTTGATTCTTTATACACTAATAAAGTTACACATTGACTTGTTAATATAATGTTAAATGATGTATACGTCATTTGAAGTGAAATAAAGTTTAAAATAATTCATTTTGATGGTTAAAAATCATAAAATAAGTAATTTAAATCTTTATTATAAGCCATAAAGTGATTCATTTTGTGCAATTTTAAATGTCAAAATGAGTGTAATTTATTTCCTAATAGCTTCATTTAACTTGTTACCTAATATTTTAATGGCACATCATCATTGTATTGATCAAAATATGTGAGTCCACTAACAAAAAACTAATAAATGAACTAATATGTTCATCATTTTTAATCTTGAAGAACCATGAGATTATTTTCTTTTAAATGACAGAATAATCTACCATAAAAATTTTAAGAGATCAAATAGGATATTTACTCTTATAAAAATAGTTGAAGGACAAAAATATCATAATTTATATTTAGGTAATTGTATTATTTATTTATCTTTTAGAATGCGTGTTTCCACTGCCTCCTAACATGCATGGACTTCTACTTTCAGCGTCTCATCTTATTTGAAAATTATGGACCGACAACCGTTTTAGAACTTCTCTTAACCAGATTTGCAGAACTTCCCAATATATATGTGAATTTATATATTGGGCGAGTATATGGAGTTAGTTTTGAAAATATGACATTATACTTTTTCGCATTGGGGGATTGAGTAAAATTAATATATAGAAATTATTTTCACATTATGAATTTTTTAAGTGAAATATTTTTGTTGGATCTGTCGAAATAAATTTATATTTCTATTTTCTTTTTTGTGGTATGGTACATTATATTTCTTAAATCACGTGAAAAAAAATTATATTTCTTATATAGATATAGTTATGATCTGAATCCTACTTCAATTTTGAGAACAAAATTTTATTAAAATTAAAGTAATTAATTTCTTATTTCATAAACTCATTGATTTGATTTTAATTTGAGTATCAATCCAAATTAAAATATTCATAATCAAATTGGTTCGATGCAGTTCACTTGATTTTGGTTAAGTACTATGTACGTAGGAGCCATACTTTTCTAAAATAAATTCTTCTATTTTGAAAGACTGTAAAATTTTTTTTGTTGGTGTTATGAAAAAATAAAATTTTTGTTGGTTAATCAGGTTTCTGTTATTAAAATTATATTAACTCACCATTATAGGAAAGAATCTATTCGAATATCTTATAAAGTATAAGAAATTATTGGAATCAAATCATCAATTTATTTTTGTATTTGAGTTCTTACACTTTTTGTAAGATTTATAGGTCCCTTCTTATGGTAAGATTTAACACCGTTTTATTGGCACACATCTTTTTTTGATACGTAATGTCACATATCTATAATAACCTAAATAAAAACTTTTGAAATATAGAAAATGTTTTGATTTTTGAGTTTAATTTTGATACATTAATGATGTAATATGTACATTGTCATTTAATTAAAATATTTAGTTTGGATGAATTTTCAGATAATAAGTATAAAAGTCAACTATGATAGCTTATATGACATTACATGATTGATTAATTATATACAAATATTTTGGACTGTCAAGATAATTAAATGATTGATTTTTTTCTAGAAAATATAGAAACTTGTGAAGCAATCAAACTTTTTATTTTCATAACCTAATAAACATTATATTAACTTGAAACTCGTTACGTAAAGATGACCCAATTAAGACAAACAATGCATTTGATTAAATTTTTTCATATGAATGTTAATAAATCAAAATATAACAATCAATATATATATCTCAAAATCTCTTTTGGCCAGGCACATAAATAATTTAGCAGCCACCTCAGTTTCCTTCTTTATGGTCTCTCCCTCTCTGTCTCGACTTTTCCCCCAGGCTTAATAATAAAAAGAAAAATTTCAACATCCACACCCCTCGATAAAGTTGGCAGGGATGTATCATTCGTTCTGTTATGTTTCTAAGTTGTAATAATCTTCCGTGTAATTCACTGTACTTTGGGATAATGACATGATGAAAAACATAACTCGTTCAAGGTGAAGACTTAATCCAGGAAAGACGGGTTCAAGGTGAAGACTTAATCCGGGAAAGACGGGGCATCAAAATCAAATCAGGCCTCCAATTAATTAATTAATCCAAAACACTAATCATTCCAAGGAGCGAACTCAACCGAACCGAACAGCAGTCAGTGGAAGGGGTAGTAGTTGGATTGGGATTTGTTTTGGTGTGTTAGTTAATTAAAGAGGAAATTTTTTAATTTAAAGCAAATAATAATAACGAAAGGCCAAAAAAGGAGAGAAAGCAAAGTATCAACCAACATTAATGCATTGTTTATCACACCGAAAAAGGAAGAAAGCACAACATCACACACAAGAAAAACACACAACCAATATTGATTTTGATCCTTCTTGATAGGAATACTAAACAATTTCAAATACTAGTAATTTGCATTTCAAAGCAAAAAGAAAGAGAGAGAGAGAGGGTGTAATGTGTAAGAGAGGGTTCGTTCCTTGGTTGGGTTGTGTTCAAGTCTTCAACAGCTGAGAGAGAGACATCCCCTCCGACATTTTCTCTATTCTTCAAGCAAACTCCTTGTTTGGATTCAGATCGCTTCCTCTCTCTAGGGTTTCTCTCTCTGCTATTTATGATCACTCTCTGGCACCTTCCCCCTTATTCAATTCAGGTGCTTCGATCTCTCTTTTGCATTTGGTATATACAGTACATTCCTTGGATTTGGATTCTCCGATTCGAATGTGCTTTGCTTCTTCTCCCCTGATTCGCTTGTTTCTCTTCTGCTTTCTGCAGATTGGAGCAGGTTCCTGAGGGGATCCGAGATGGTTGTTTCGGGGCCAATCACGCCGGGGCAGGTCTGTGTCTGTGTGTGTGAGAGAGATTTTTTTTTTCTTTTTTTTTTTTAACTTGAAGAGTGATTGTTTGAAGTTTCAGTGGTCTCGTTTGGGGTTGTGTTGTTGTTTTGAATCTAATTGTTAGCTATTAGTGGAGCGGTTGGAAGGTAACTGTTTGATGTTGGATTTTGGACTATAGAGATAAGGTCATAACTGTCATTCAATCAGGAAGTGTAATGGAAAAGAGTATTGGAAATCTTAGTTTTTAAGTCGGTTAGATACACAATCATGTAAGTTGAGCAAGCTAAATCTGTGATGGGTTGTGATAATGCTCCTCTTTTTTTCTTTTTTGGTTGGGGGGTGGGGGGATGGTTGTTTTTGTGATCTTAGGAGAAGAGATTAGAGATGTGATGAGCACATATATGTTTGAGGAAAACCATTTTGAACTTTGACCTGAATGGCCGTATAATAAATTGTGATATATCTTATGTGCGAGCTAACTTCTTAACTGTTCACTCAAACTCGAGCATAGTGATTTGGGTATAATTTGGAGAAAACTACATATGAAACTTCTATTTGTTTGAATGATGTTCGCTGAAGAATGAATCTGCGATTAATGACTCAATTATTGATGTGAATTATGCTGCTAGCATTTGTGCTAATATTTGGAATGTAGCCAATTTCTGATGGAGATTTGATTATTATGCCCCCCAGGTGTCTTTCTTGCTGGGTATTATTCCAGTTTTTGTTACATGGATATATTCAGAGTACTTAGAGTACAAGAAAACCTCATCTCCTCCTAAAGTGTAAGTTTTTTGCACTATCAAGGGAAATTATTGACTTCAACATATTCAATTACATTGGGGTTTAAAGTTTTGTGGTGGAATATATATCAGGGATGGAAAAGTTTCCTCTCTTCTATTTGGCTGTGTTTCTTCTTGTGATTGGATACATGTGGTGATAATTCTTAAATTATTGTAGGCATATAGATTGATCCTTCTGCAGTAGCTAACTATGTTATTATGCATAGAAGTTATTGTAGGCATATAGATTGATCCTTCTGCAGTAGATAACTTTGTTATTATGTATAGAAGTCTTGTAGTGACAGTTGAATTTACAATAATGTGATAATCTGGATTGGTAAAGGAAAAATCCTTTTAATAGGCTTTTTATGTTACGTACTTTGGGATCAATAATAATCCGGAACTGAAGTAACAGCTTTTAATTATCAAGTTTACAAGATCCACGGTACTTACTGATCTAAAACTGCACTGGCCACTGGGCCTTTAGTTTTAACACATAATATTATTTAAATCAGTAAATGGAGACTTCATATTAGAATATTTAATAACAATGGAGGTTCAAATTTAATGAAAAACAAGAAGCATATGCTGCCTCCAAAGCCTTGAACTGTTTGGACTTTTGATACAAACCCAGATAATGTTTGTGTAGCCAAAAACCTGAATGTTACGTCTTATGTGGGCATTAAACTACATGTATGATGCTGTGAATAAAGAACTTGGTTTCAGAAAAATGCATATTAAACATAAAGACCTATTGATATTGATTATGTTTCCATCTTGGATCTATTTTAATTTTCTTCTTGAAACACCTAAACTTGATTTATTTTCCATTTTTTTCATAATCACAGGTGCACTTTTCTTTTTTTTGACTTTAAATTTCGAAACTGAGTTTACCACTCTTACTTTTCTGGATTTGGAAAGCACGCAAAATATCTATGTACTAATATTTTCTGATGCTTCGTAAATTGTCTTTGTGGATTGCAGTCATTCAGATACTAGTCTTGATGAGTTGGGGAAGGATCGAATTAAGGAAGATGATCGGTCCAATTTACTTGAAGCAGGGCTTACAAGATCATCATCAGCAAAATTCCACATGTCATCTGTCAAATCGAATCTGATTAGGTCATTTTCTACTATATACAATGCCATGGGGTTGTTTTCAGTTTTTGACGCTAAGTTCTAGAGATCCTTACCTTCTTACTTGTTCTGTCTAGGTTCTTAACCATGGAGGACTCATTCTTGCTAGAAAATCGAGCAACTTTGAGGGCAATGTATGTCATTGTTTTGTAAATGACTCAAACATTGTATGTTGCACAGTTGGACTAATACTGAATTCTTAAAATTTGTTTACAATTTTTTTATAGGTCTGAGTTTGGGATGATTCTGTTTTATTTCTACGTATGTGATCGAACCGACATACTTGGAGATTCTACGAAGGTACTTGTACACCAGTTATTATGTTTCCTCTTCTTTTTTTTTTTTTTGTCCGAGCTGTAACTTATAAATATTATGTTATAGCTATGTGATTCACATAAAAGAACTTTTTCATTTAAGACATCTGCAGTTTTTGTTTGCTTCTTTGTAATTGTTGGGTTTATAATTTTCACACTTTTGGTGTTATTAATGCTTAATTTTTTTTATTTTTTTTGGGGAATCGTTTATGTGTATTGTATCCCTTTTGAGATTTATGTGTTTGAAAGCCTACAAACTAACTATACAGAGAATAAGGTAAATAAAAAGGTATATAATTCACCTCGATTATAATTTTCACTTTGTAGTTTCTACACTTACCTTGGTTCACAATGCATGATTTCCTAGCCCAATGCAATTTACTGCAGCAATTTGTTGATTTTTCTTTTTTGGGCGTGAAAACAATTTGTTGTTCAATCGATGCTTTTTCTTTGGCTTGGCAAGTTATAGACAGAGATTTCACTTGGGATTTGGTAAGACACATCTTGTAATATGTTACACCTTGTGGGGGTTTTTGCACTTAACATAGTTCACAATTCATGATTTCATAGCCCAATGCACTTTTTTCTTTGTATATCCAGCGTGGTTAGATATATGCTGTTCCACAGGCATGACTTGGGAATACAAAAATGCACTGGATCAAAAGATATATAACTTTCTTTTCTTACTAGCTTTTCCCCCGTTTTTTGTGACAGAATTATAGTCGGGATCTTTTCCTCTTCCTCTTCATTCTTCTGATTATAGTTTCAGCCATGACTTCTTTGAAGAAACATAATGACTCATCAGCATTTTCTGGAAGAAGCATTCTTTACCTTAATCGGCATCAAACAGAGGAATGGAAAGGATGGATGCAGGTGGGTGATCCTTTTGATGTCAAATATGAGTTCAAGTTTGGTGACTCACAATTTTTTTTTTTTTTTTTGTTAGTTATAGTACATGGATTGTAAATTGTAATTTATATCATAGCAGATGCTAGGAAGAAAATATGGAATACTGGAGCTATTTGATAATATGAGATGGAAATTAAGGCTTTTGGTTATTGAAATTAACGTGAAATCAGACTTAGCATAAAGTAGTCTAGATGCATATTACTTCCAGAATTCCATAATTCAGCCAAAACTACTTTTTACTTTGTCTTTTCAGGCACATTCTAACCATGTCTTTGTGATTCTGTTCCATTTGTTCAGGTCCTCTTTCTAATGTATCATTATTTTGCTGCGGCAGAGATATACAATGCAATACGTATATTTATTGCTGCATATGTTTGGATGACTGGATTTGGCAACTTCTCATATTATTATGTTAGAAAAGATTTTAGCCTTGCACGCTTTGCTCAGGTGATATAGCATTCTTGATCTTAAATAGTAAATACATTTTTTATTTTGCTTTTTTGTTCCATGGTGTATACTTTCTCTTTAACCTGCTACCCTTTTTGCGTAAAGCAACATACCTAACTCATTAAACTTCCTTGCAGATGATGTGGCGGCTTAACTTTTTTGTGGCCTTTTGTTGTATTGTGCTCAACAATGACTATATGCTGTATTATATATGTCCAATGCACACACTTTTCACTTTGATGGTGTACGGAGCATTGGGTATATATAACAAGTATAATGAAATTAGCACGGTGATTGCTGCGAAGATTCTGGCATGCTTCCTTGTGGTGATCTTGGTTTGGGAAATCCCTGGATTCTTTGACATACTCTGGAGTCCATTTACATTTTTTTTGGGTTAGTAATATGTCTAACTTGGACTTTTGCATTATTAGTTTAACTTTGTTTGTGTCTGTTTTCTGGCAACTTTTCTTAGCAAGTCATGGTAACTGATCTTGCCAGCTGGTTACAGTCTTGAACTGGTTTTTTATCTTTGTTTCTCCTTAATTTTACTATTGTAAGCTTTGCATTGGATATTTTCGCTCTATCAACTTGTGGATTGAATGGTTTTATTATCTTATCAATTGGGAACGGTTTATAGCTAAAAAATTGATGTGATATATATTTATGTTGTGGATGCTCTATCTCCCCAGGTGCATGCATTTATATGTAGTGTGTTTGCAAGTTTCAAGTTGATTTGCTAATATAAGGTGATTGTAATTTTTAATTTGGCAGGTTATAATGATCCTGCAAAACCTGATCTCCCTCGACTGCATGAGTGGCATTTCAGATCTGGGCTAGATCGCTACATCTGGATAATCGGAATGATTTATGCCTACTTTCATCCAAATGTAATCTCATATACTAGTTTTTGTGGTGGATCCTGGGAATTATGTTCTCATGATATCCAGCTATTTTAAATTTGAAATATTTTATTGTCTCAGGTTGAGAAATGGATGGAAAAATTGGAGGAGTGTGAAACCAGGAAGAGAGTAACAATCAAAACAAGCATTGTTTCGATTGCAGTATTTGTGAGTTACATATCTTATGATAAGACTGTTTGCTTACTGTTTAGAACCTTTAGATTATTTGTGGTTTTCTCTACTCTTTTTGTTATCGCTTCAAGTTTCTTTGGTCTTGACCTAAAAGAGTAAGAAAAAACGGGTATTTTCATCATTCTTTTATAGGTTGGGTACTTATGGTATGAATACATATACAAGCTTGACAAGGTCGCATATAACAAGTTACACCCCTACACCTCATGGATACCAATCACGTGAGTATTATCTATTTTTCTTTTGCCATTTTGTTGTTCTTTCTATAATCTTCAAGGAGAGCAATCCCATCATAATATGGGGTTGCATTTTTTTTTTCAGCTCCTGTTGTTCTTGTTTTTTTGACTTAAATATTTTCCAGCATTTACATTTGCTTGAGGAATTTCACTCAACAGTTTCGGAGTTTCTCTTTGACCCTCTTTGCGTATGTATTCTTTACCTTTATTACTGAAATTCCATGTTAGTTTGTTTTCTCTTTTCACTTTTTATTAGTGACACCTAGTTTTTGCCATTTTTTCCCTTAATTTGATCTGTTTTGTCTGTGTTATCAGGTGGCTTGGCAAGATTACTTTGGAGACCTACATTTCACAGTTTCACATTTGGTTGAGGTGTGTATGCATATTGATCGACTTGTTCTATACACATTGATCGACTTGTTCTTTCACTGTTTACTTGGCCTCATTTGTGTTATAATTATGTGAGTGGATGGGTGTGTATTCTGTCACATTTGGATGACCAGCCCTTTTCTCCATGTTTTACATCTGAGATACAACAACAGGCCTTAGCGATGTAAATATACAATAATTGGCAATTGAGTTGTTCGTCCAAATTCTTTTATGTTGCCAAACAAACATGCTCATATCTTCAGCCTAGAAGATCCTTTTGTTCAATTTTCTTACAGTTACATGAATACCATATTGGTTTGGAAATAAGTTTGAGGTTGAGGTGAGGCAACCTTGGAGGCAATTCTCACATTATGGTTTCTTCTGATCATATTGCTTGTTAATACGGTTGATGTGTTATATACTTATATTATTCTTTGTTCCGTACTTCAGTTACTAAAGATCCATGAATCAAAATTATTATGAAGTGATGACATGGCTCAGTTAATTAGCGTGTGGCTAATTTCATCAGATTTGTAGATCATGACTTGTTTTCAATAATGCCTTGATTTTGGCCACGGTTTGAGAGCCCGCAGAATCTCAAACTGCCTTGATTGGAAAGAATTGCAATATTTTTTATTGTGAAATTGTTTTGTGCCTATGTTGTTTCGATAAATCCTCTTAGTGTATTGAATCAGAAACAACATAAAATAGTAATGGAAGAAAGCTTGTGAAAGACCTTTTATCTAGTAAGATATGTACTTAATAATTTCCTCTTTGCATACAGATCTAACATGCCAAATGGACAGCCCAAGTGGCTTCTTGCTCTCATCCCTGAGTATCCTCTGCTCAACTTCATGCTTACAACTGCTATATACATCTTGGTAAGAAGTTTTTTTCTTTAATTTCTTACTTTTCTGATTTATGTTCAATTCTCATGAGGGCCATCATAATAAGTTGTGCTTTTTTGTGTTGCACTGCTATATTTACATGGTTGTGCAGGTATCACATCGACTTTTTGAATTAACAAATACTCTTAAGTCAGTGTTTGTACCCACAAAAGACAATCGACGGCTGCTGCATAATTTTATTACTGGGATTGCAATTTCCCTTTCTTTGTATTGCATCTCACTTGTTCTGCTTCAGATTCCACATTCAACGGTAAGCCTTTATTTGCTACATAAAGGGTTTATGTAGAATCTTGATGAAGGATAATCGCATATATAGTGAGATGCCTTCTTATTTTCTTGAAGTTATATATAGTATAGTAATTACAAATTTCGTTGACACTGATAGGCTTGAAATTCAAGAATCAAGACACAGAGAGAGTTTACATAGAAAGTCACCTTTGGATTTGCTGTGCTGACAGGAAGCTAGTGGATTAAAATAAGGATACATGGAAATGTGGGATCTCATTTTTTGGAGCAGTGTTTCCTATAGTCGTCACAAGTAGCATCCTCAGTCACAGCATCAGATACAAACAGTGGTTTTGGTTTGCATTGGAGGTTGGCAGATGAAGAGGGGGAGTAACCCCGAAGAAATTTGAACCAGTTTTCTATATAAAAAGGAAAAACAGGTAGGGTCATGTTACAAATCCTTTGTCATGGCTGCGAAGAAATTCAAGATTCATTACATTCTCAATTTCTGTTGTCATTTTTTGACTTGTTACATCTGTGAAGGACAAGGAAATATATGTATATTCATTTTGACAATCTTCGGTGGAAATGCTTGTCATACCCTTGTACCAACAACTTTTGTTTTAATAGCCATAATTGCAAGTGTACTGTTACCATTTCATTGCGGAGAATGCTTGCCATTTCAGAAGCAGGGTATACCAAAAAAAACAAAAAACAAAAAACAAAAAAAACAAAAAATCAAATGGAAAGGTAATGTATTCTTGTTTAAATGAAACAATGCAGACGCCTGGAATATTGACTGAAATGGTTTTCGCCATCCCAGAGCACTGTCCCCAAATTCATTCATTCTTTTTTTTTTTCTTTGAACTGCACTGCGCCCAAATTTATATTTACCTTTTCCCACTATATCATAAAATCCATCAACATTTTAGAGAAGTGTAATGATATTCATGCGTGATAATGTTATACTTCACATGTGGGTCCTTTTGAAGTTTAAAAGGCATAATTCCTGAAATAACATAGAAACAAATTTGACTTTTCGATTTCACCATTAGTTGTAGGCCATATTTTTGTAAATAATTTGAAGTAAAATCAAAGAGGGCACCATTGACATTCACTGTCTGAAAGAAACAAAATTATGAGAGAGATGGTTAGACAGATTGTTTTAAAATTCATTCTAGAGTTTGAATTACTTCGATCACAAGAATTTGAATTACTTACATTACTAACTGTGTTAATTGAAATTTAAAATATCATTAATATTCTCATTCTTACATAATTAATATCATTTATGTCTTTTTATGCATATACAAAATGGGTAACGATACATTCTTCTAACCACTCTCCCACTTAATAAAAATAATTCAATACTTTTTTCAGTACTATTTTTTTCTTGGTACATGCAATATTTTTTTTTTTAGGAATCAGGAGGATAAGTAGGAGGATTTTTTTTTTTTTTGGTAAGTCAAGTAGGATGATGATTTAAGAACATGAATAATTTCTCATACAAAATTTATAAGGACTCTTATACTGAAATCATATTTTTCTATTTTTGGCAAGTGTCTTAATGATACTATTTTCTTTTTCAAATGAAAGTTTTAAATAAGAAAAAAAAATAAAAGCTTTTCAATTTTTTCAATATTTTTAGGTTTTTCTTTGGTATCTCAAGGATATCGATACCCTTTTGAATCCAAGGATCATGATTTAATTATGAGTGTTTGAAATATTAATAAATTTAGTTAATAGGGCACGTGATAAATTTTTAATCACAAATTATTCAAAAAATACCAATATTTATGAACTTTATAGGTACCGAAAAAATCCCTATATTTTTAATACATTGAAAACGTTTAAATATTTATTTTATTTTATTTATTTCCTCAACAAATGTTCTTCGGACAGCTTTTAGAAAAAACCTCATTTTTTATGTTTACTATGAATCTGTTATGCATAATTCCATGGATGCTAAATTTAAAAGTATAAAGGGAAATTTATTGCTATGCATTCCGTGCATGTTTGGTTTTAACTTTCAGCCATAAGATATAATTTCCAGCTACGGAGAGGAGTCACTTGATTACTTGGAAGTCTTGGACAATGGCTCTGTCAAGGGATATGATGGCTCTGTTATTAGGTAAAAAGTCATAAAAAACTTAAATAGTGAATGACTCTTTCCAACCCTGAAATGTATGGTCGAGAGACAATAATAATATTTCAGAAGCTATCTATAATTAAAATGGCTTTTCAAAGGAGACAGAGTCGTGAGAATAACAGTTGATGCAATGAATGTTTGGATTTCTATACTGTTGATAATGTTTCGTCTACAAAAATTTAACAAGATTTTGACTCACATTTTAGATTAACAGATTATCATACTTACAAATGTCATCTGTTTTCCTATTTTAAGATTTCTTTTTCGGTCCAACCTATTTTAAGTTCATTAACCTATTTTTCACTATAGATCATGGACATTAAAAGTAAGTTCGTTACTTATTTAAAAATTTTGATACAAAATTGGTCTTCAAATTTTTAACCCTAGGTCAAGTTTTTACGTTAAGTAAATGAGTTAATGTTTATTTTGACCTTTGATTTTAGGGATAAATATATTTTACTTTCTAAACTTTAGATCATGTACAATTTACATATCGACTTTTCAAAATATGCATCATAACACCTTGAACTTTTTAAATTGTATAAAACATCCCTTAGTATAATTTTAGTAACTAATGAATATAAGATTTATGTGCATTTAGTCCCCATGATATTCTTAATTTGTGTAACCTAATACCTTGTCCGTGAATACTACGTGTAATTTATTCCCCTGATTTTTTTATTGTGTGCAACTTGACACCTTTCTATGACTTAAAGTTTTGAGGGATTTTTTGTATAGTTTGAAAAGTTCAGAGTGTCGTAATATATTATTTGAAAAGTAGAGGGTTATTTCCATAGTTTAGAAGGTTTAATGTGTCGTAATCTACGTTTTGAAAAGACAGGGTTTAAATTGCATATGACCTAAAAGTCATGGCGGTAAAATGTATTTAACTCATGATTTTATACTTGTGAGTCATTTTATTCCATGACATTTAAAATGAGTTGAATTAATCCCTGACATTACAAAATATAAGCCATGTTAGTCCCCAAGTCTATTTTTATTTAGTATTCTATCAATTAAATGGTAATGTGTAACATTAATTAATACTTTAATATACCTTATATCATCTAGAATGAGCGAAACTAAGTTTAAAATGACTCATTTTGGTATCTAAAATTATACAAAAACTTAAATTTCCTTTTCAAGTCATAAAATGACTTATTTTATACAATTTTAGATATAAAATGAGTCATTTTAAATTTCATTATACTTCATAGATATCACTTAATATTATATATTATTATTTAATTAATAAAATTTTAAATAAAAATGAAATGTGGGGCTAAATTGACTCAAGTTTTACAATATTAGAGACTAATTAAACTCATTTTGAAAGTTAAAAAACTAAAATAATTATCAAGTGTAAAGTGAGGATAATGGGCATTAACTCTTAAATAAATAGATAGGCTTAGGGTCAAGCTTTTGTAAAAGTGAAAGTCAAAAAGGAAAATCTTCATTGATATTTAGTATAATTACACTTAGTACTTTTCTATTTTGTAAAAATATCACTGACCTCATTTGAAATTTATTAAAATCATACTGATCTCCCCTACAGATATTGGTTCATTACTTTAAATGAAAAAAAATTAATGAAGATATATATAGAATTATTAATTATGAAATTATAATATTTTAGCAGTATTTAACACATTAATTGAATAAAATATTTTTTTCATCAAATGAAAATAAAACTTATAATTATGATTTTTAATAAAAAGAGATATTTTAGTTAATATACATGTCAAATGTTATTAAAATATTATAATTTGTTATTAATAATCAAATATATGTCACATGTTATCTTTTTTGTCAATTAAATTAATGAATTAATATTTGCAGAGAAGGTCATGATAATTTTACTAAATCGCAGGGGATGTTAGCGATAGTTTTACAAAATACTGATAGAGGGGTGTTGTGTGTGATCATGCTAAATCTAGGAAAGGTAAGTGTAAATTACTTAAAAAAAAAAAAGAAGAAGAGATTATGTTATCAAGCAATAAGATACGCTCAAGTAAGTAATAAGATGATATTTTCATCCAAAAAAAAAAATGTAATAACATGATAGTTTTAGATGAATCGATAAGGCATTTCATATTACGATCCTACTGCCACTTGTAGTGCGTATCGTATATACAACATAGCAACTTACCCTTACCATTTTGACGTTCATAAATAAATTTATAGCCCCTCAGTTGCATTTTGTATGCAAGCTCTCTTTGTCTGTCGTTTATTCTCTTTCTCTGTAACTTGTTCACTGTTGACATGAGAGAACCTCAGGAAGTGCAACTCTGCATGACAGGTACGTTTATATATTCTTAATTCTTCATCTTCAAACATATAATAGGAGATAGCCCACTTTCTGTTGTGAGATCAGAAATCAGTGTCACTTAAGTACAAAAATGTTGAACATCTATCAATGTGACAGTCACTTCTAAAATGATTCCTCTCTGCAGAACTATAGTTTGATAGTGACTGAGCTCATGTATTAGGAGTGATTAATTCCAAACAAAAATGGGGAATGAGTAGAAGCAACAAGTATTTTTGGCTGAGAATTTTCTGCTTAATTGTCTGAAAAAATTGGCTTCAATATGAAGTTTAAAGACTACTGATGCTTATTGGGTTCAAGTATAGTTCAACACTTGTTCTCTTTAAGCGATGTCCTAAGTTTTGAGTATTACCTACCGGCTCAAGTTAGATTAATTAATTGAAGTACAGTAGACTTGAATATTGGTGGTTCATTCCAAAAAAAGAAAAAAGAAAAAAAAAGAGAGAATTTAAAGAGTTGTATTTCCTGTATTATGTGCTTCACTAATCAATATTATGAGGAAATCATGCACATTTCTTGTTACACGTGAAAAGAAAAAAGAAAAGAATAGTTTGATATATGACAGGCTCACTAAGGTTAGCGAGCACTGCTTCAGAGGAAAGGGTTTCTCTTGAAGCAAATTATAGAAAGAATATATATACAACAGGTTTTTGTTCAATCAATGACATATTATCTAAACTCGTGCATCGACCACTGATCTCTTGACATGCCTTGATAGCAGATAACCAAATCAACGAAACAAAACCAATGGAGAATAACATTTCTCTCAATCAAGTAGATGTAGATCAACCAACAACGAACAGAAAAAGATGTTACCGATGGTTACTAGTAGCCCTCTATGCAGTATTTGTCTTGTCAGGCCAAGCAGCTGCAACACTCTTGGGAAGGTTGTACTTTGATAAACATGGAAATAGCAAATGGATGGGATCACTTGTAATGGTTGCTGGTTTCCCTATTATTCTGCCTTATCTTTGCATCTCAGAACCTAAAAACCCCATCAGAAATAACATTGATTCAGAGCCATCTGCTTCAAGACTAGCACTTGTTTATGTCACCCTTGGCCTATTGGATGCATTGGTCTGTTATTTGGATTCACTTGGGCTAGCTTACCTTCCTGTTTCCACTTTTTCGCTCATTACCTCATCCCGGTTGGCTTTCAATGCTTTCTTCTCCTTCTTCCTTAATTCACTTAAGTTCACACCTTACACAATAAACTCTATAATCCTTCTAACTATCTCTCCCATCCTCCTTGTGTTTCAACCTGACACTTCACATTCCACTGGAAACACCAAGACATATGTGATCGGATTCATAGCCACAGTAGGTGCATCAGCTGCATATGGATTGTTCCTTGCCCTTACACAGTTTGCATTTGTGAAGGTTCTGAAAAGGAACACTGTCAAAGTGCTTATGAATGTGCTAATATACGAAGCCCTTGTATCTACCGTTTTAACTCTTGTAGGACTATTTGCTAGTGGAGAGTGGAATGTGTTGAAGAGAGAATTTGAGGAGTATGAGATGGGGAAGGCATCCTATCTGCTGAATTTGACTTTCACTGCAATATTGTGGCAGGTCTATAATATTGGTTGTGTAGGGCTGATTTTTGAGGTTTCTGCACTCTTCTCCAATGCCATAATTGTTGTTGGTGTGCCTCTAGTTCCAGTTTTGGCAGTGTTCATTTTCCATGACAAAATGCATGGAATAAAGGCCATCTCTTTGGTGCTAGCTGTTTGGGGCTTCATATCATACCTTTATCAGTACCACCTGGATGATAGGGACCCCTGTGCAGAAAACAGAAACACTGGTCATGATCTCAAAGCTTCAACATTAGAAGAAACTAGTAGCTGAGTTGAGAATGCCCTGACCAATTGGTGAACCTGTAAACATTCCCTCTTCAATTCTTCTTAAAATATGGCCGAGACCAGCACTGATAGACAAGGCATCAATTGGAAGCCATACGTGTTATATGAGAGTAAAATAGGTTAGTGTATCTATGAGATAATTAAGTCCAACTATAGTTGTGCTTTTCCGTTCTCATCCATTGCTCAATGCTTTATGTCAATTGTCATGTGTGCTTGTGAGTGAAAATAGACGAATTGTGGACAGAAATTGTCATTCATGTTATTTTTCATAGACATTCATTCAATGTACTACTCTCAGAGGATGAAATTAGTTCTACAGTTCAATTTTCATTGCTGCACTTGATTTATGAACGTCAGCTGATATAATTATCCTACGTTCAGTTATAAATGATAGTTAGAATTACAGTTAATCTGGACATTGCTTTAATATTAAGAGTTTTGACACAGGCATTTTTTATATCTACCACAGATGGAGTTCTCTAGCAATTTTTGGATCTCTTTTTTTCTCTCTTTCTTGTTTGAAGCAAAGCAAAATCACATATATAATGTGTGAAAGTTTCTGCACTAACTTCATCTGTGTATCTATCTATATTTTCCCTAATACAAGTATATATCTAAGTAGTTGCTATCAATAATTCTTTTTTCAGTTGATTAAGGCTTGAGATTAGAAGAACTTATTTGAACATAAACTTGGTTAATTATTGAGAGATTATGGGAAGGAAAAGCTCCGTAAAAAATTTACAACAAACTTCTTGGAAGAAGTACTCATTTTCAACAGAGAATTGACTCTAGAAACTGAACAATACTGCACAGAAATTAGTGGTTCGTAATATAAAGTATTAAACTGTAAATTGCCAGCCATTATAGAGGGTTATGAAATTGAACTGGCTGATGCAGCAAGCCCCTAAATGTCACTGAATTACTAGTTAGTAGTAGATTTTTGTAAAATTAGTCTTCAGTAAATATTTCTTTAATTTCTGCAATTTGTAGGATGGTACACCAAGGTTTCTTTATGTTAAACGAAAGTCATCATGCATTCACGCTTGACTTACCTTTGCATCCCAAATGCTAGATCAATGGGACATATCCATGCCCTTGCAGAACTGCTGTCAGGGAATTTAAACCAGCATAAATATATTCAGTTTGGGAATGGGTCCTATCACCCGTTATAAAAATATGCACGCCATTCATGAGCTCAATCCAGCTACACCCGGGCCTCTTCTTCACATTTTGTTGCCTCATCGCATGTCTCACCTCTGATACTTCTTCATATCGACCAACAACTCCATAAACATTTGACATCAATATGTAATTTCCACAATGACCTGGCTCAAGTTCAATCGCCTTGCTTGCAGCAATCTCAGCCAAGTCCGTATCCTTATGGAGACGGCACGCTGCTAGCAAAGACCTCCATCCTACAGGGTCAACTGGAAAGGGCATTGTTTGCACCAACTCGTAAGCCTCCATGAGCTTCCCTGCTCGACTAAGCATGTCAATCACACAAGTGTAGTGCTCAATGGATGGTGAAACACCATATTTTGACTCCATTTCTGCAAGGAACTCGAGCCCTTCCTTCACCATGCCGGCATGGCTGCATGCAGATAACAGTCCAACAAAACTAATTTCATTAGGTGCCATCTGAGCTTGACACATGTGAAAAAATGTATCCAATGCTTCATCACCATAACCGTGCATTCCATAACCCGTGATCATGATGTTCCACGAGGCAACATCCTTCTCTCGCATCTTATAAAAAATCATGCGAGCATCTCTCATATTTCCACATTTTGTGTACATGTCCATCAAAGCATTGTTCAATAGGACATCATCAAAATCATTGCTACTTCCATCCTTCCCCAACCCATTTACAATCATATAACCATGTATCTCTCTACCGTGCATCAAGGCTGCTAGATGAGTACAAGCTGGCAGCACTGCAGTGACTGTAACCAAATCAGGCTGAATCCTGTTTCCCAGCATCCTATCAAAAAGCCTCAAAGTTCCATAGTGATCACCGCAACGCTCGTGAGCCGAGATGATCGAGTTCCATGAAAAGATATCCTTCTCATCCATCACCTCAAAAACATTCAAGGCATCAGCAGCACACTTGCACTTCCCATACATATCAATCAGTGCATTTGAGACAACAACACTGGAATGATAACCCATTTTTGTCACAAACCCATGAACAGCTCTTCCATTGCCAAAGTCTCCAATCACAGAAAATATGGACAAAACACCAGTAACCGTAAACCTACAAGGAACCACCCCGTTCTCCCCCATCTTCCTAAACACCTCCAGCGCCTCCTCAAACCGCCCAATCTGCGCATACCCATTGACCATCGAGTTCCAGAGAACCAAATCTCTAACAGGCAATTCCTCAAACACCTCATGTGCATCCACCACCAACCCAAACTTCAAGTAAGTATTAACCAAAGCACTGCTCACAAACACATCCAACTCCAACCCAAACTTAAACAACAACCCATGAATCTTCTTGACCTCCAAATCCTCCACAGCATCATCAGAACAGGCCCTGATGACACAGGGGAAAGTGAACTTATCAGGAACCACACCCAAATGGCGCATTTGCTTATACAGCAAAAACCCATCACGGGGAAGCCCGTTTGCAAGGAAGCCAGCAATGATAGCATTGTAGGCAAAGACATTCTTGTCAAGATGGGTTGGGTAGTTGAAGACTGTGAAGGCATGGCTCAGGAGGGTGCACTTGGAGTACATGTTGATGAGGCTGGTGATGGCGAGTGGGGAAGAAAGGAACCCACTTTTGAGCACGTAGGAATGTATTTCCTTTCCCTTGGCGAGATTTGCGTGGTGGGCACATGACTGAAGGGACGCAATGCATGCTCCTGCGTCGTACGAGGTTGAGGTTGAGAAACAGAGGAACCGAGAACAAGGTTGTTTATTGAGGAGCAATCTCAATTTTGTAATTCCATTCATCTAAGTCTGGATTGTTACTTCCTTCCTCAAAACAAAAGAAAGGCTTAGCTTAGGGGGGGCTGATTCAGGATTAAGAACTCATTGAATATTTACAAATTATTATTTTTGGATACTTTAGAAAATATCAAATTAAAAAAAAAAAATCTGAGAATCAAATTATTTGACAAGCGAAAACTATCTGAGAGCTAACCCAAACACCCAATTAGCATTATCTATTTCTAACGGGTTTGAGTGCAATACGTTGTGGGACCCACTTGGTAGATAAGGTAGCCCGGATCTCACGTGTCGACTCCGATGACGCGGTAAAGTACCTGAAATAACTAAATATATCACTCTATTCTACTCTCTCCACTTCCCTTGTAGCTGTAGTACAGGAGCACCTTACATCGGAATCTTGCTCTTTAGATAATTAGATTCCTCATCACAAAGAAATTATAGTAATAATAATAAATATCAAATAAACAGAACAACAGATAAAAACCAAACCAAATCCGATGTGGGATATGGCAGGAAGCGTTTCTTTTCCGTTCCTTCCTCCTTTCCTTTTCGTTTAGTTTAGGCTGAAGCCTAAGCAACCGAAGCACAAGTCCTCTTTCTTCTTCTTCTTCTTCTTGTTGACGTATTCGTTCATAGTCTCTGATATTTTAGTCTGTGCTGTACGGTAGTTGTTGTCGTAGGATACATACATAAATATAGTGATACATAGATTGATTCGAAGATGGCTTCGAAGTTGACAACGTGTTTTGTGTGCTGGAACCTGAAGCTTAGCTTTAGGGGCTTCAACTGTGACCACCCCAGTTCCGTAGTTCGGTTCCCCGCTTCCCCATCTCATCGCCTTCTTCCCCCTTCCTGCAAAATGCGGCACCGCACTTTCAGGTACTTCCTTGATTCCATAGTTGGTTTTATTGCACTGTATGTGCTCGATGTTATGCCTTGCTTGGAAATGGGTTTTACGTGTTAGAATTAGTTTAGCTGAGTCTAGCTACAGTGAGCTATTTTAAGGTAGAGAAAAGAAAAAAAAAATGGTGGCTTTTCTGGGAATAGGAAACATCAAACTATGGATGAATAAAAAAAGGATGCTGCTAATATAACAGTGAAGTGATCTTGATTTCTTCTTCCTCTTCTTATGTTTCATCTTTTTTAAATTCATTGACTCTTTTTAATCACTGGCTGACTTCCAGTATATCATAATGATTGCTTTATACGTGCTCAATTTATTTTTGTTGCTTTTCTGAGTTTTGACATGGCATCTTTTTTTTTTCTTTTTTCTTTTTTTTCTTTTTTTTTTTAACTTTTTCCGATTTTGCTTTTACAATGGCTATCACACTTCACTGGCTAGTAATATTCTACCTTTAATTATTAGCATACACAAACTCATTCTCTTGTGTACAGTTCCCAGCATAAGAAACAGCAGATCAAGAAAGCTTCCAGTGAGCAGCCTCGCACGGATGGAGATCCCCATCCAAATCAAGACGAGGACTCGGAGCATAGAAAGATGTCGTTGGATAGTGTCCCAAACTCGAACAAGGAAATCTTAAGCAGTACTGATACTGAAAACAGCAACGCTGTGCAGCATACCCATGCGGAGAATTTGAATAGCCCAATTGTAATACCTGAAACGACATCTTTGGTATCACTGTCAACCAACTAGGGATACAAATTTAAATTAAGAATGTATTCTATGTTGTTGCTGCTGACAATACAACCTGTGTTTTTCCCAATCATTTTCTTTATATGAATCTTGGCATGTTTATAGGTACAGACCCACAGGCCAGCTACCCTTGAATGCTAAAAAATGCCATTGTTAAGACTAAAATTTTTTTCTGTTTTGTTGGGACAGGAAAAAGATGGTAGAATCTCATATTAGGTGGTTTGGTCATGTGAGGAGAAGCCTTAGTAAAAGAGTAGATCGGATGGAAAGTAGTCCAATAGGTAGAGATAGAGGGAGTTCAAGAAAACTATAAACAAGACCATTAGAAAGGACTATTATTTAAATGGCTTATCTATAGACAAACTTATGATAGGATGCAATGGCGTTGTTTGCTCCGTGTAGTCAACTTCAACTATATTAAAGAGCAAAGAGGGAAAATACATTGGGGCATGAGTTGAATACTGGAAGAGAATCAAGATGCTGTAAACATTATCTCCCATAATAAGTTAGACACCCTAAAGAAGAGAGAATTCTTCTCCAATGAAATACACAAAAGGATTGCATAAAGCACAGCAACAGCAACCAAACTTTGTCTCACTAAGTGGGCTCAATAGGATTGCATGAAATTATAAAAACACATTTTGACAAAATTTCATCCTCCTTATTTTTGCCAGTAGGCGATCTGAATGTCTTCTTGCATATAAATCATTACAATATGGTTCCCATATCATGAATCTCCACCATCTTTGTCCTATTCGGATGTTGGCCTACATGCAAGATTTTAGACATGAGTCATTTACCAATCCACACAAGTGGGTGGAAATTTTGTTGCATGGTCTGTTCAGTGCAAGAGTGTGGATAAAGTCATACTGTTTCTTAGGAAAACTTACATGGCAAAGAAAATTGAAGAGATGAAAAGGTTGGCCAACTAATTATTTAACTATGAAATAGGCGATAAATATAAATGGAGCACAGCATGTGGAACAGTTGTCTGGCGGTCAACTTGAGGATTTGGTAGGCATGATAAGAAATGCAGAGAAAAGTAAGACATCATTCTGGAATGCCTATGGATTTCCTTTTTTCTCATACCCATATTTTTGGTTCAATGTCTTGTCACCTATTAGACTATTACTAAGAATTATTTATTCCTATTGTAGACATTCTTCTTTTAAATCAAGCTAGAGTTCGTGCCCTTCAAGATCTTGAAAAGATTCTTTCTGAAAAGGAAGCATTACAAGGAGAAATTAATGTCTTAGAGATGAGGTTGGCTGAGACTGATGCACGAATTAAAGTTGCAACCCAGGACAAGATACATGTGGAACTCTTGGAGGATCAATTAGAGAATCTGCGTAATAAATTGCCTCAAAGAGGCAGTACTGAAGGAAGAAATACTGAATTGCCTGACCATCTAAAGGGAGTTTTGAGTGATGACTACCCTCCAAATCATACTGATAGCATTCATTCCCTTACTGCAGAGCTCAATTCATTGAGGGCAGAAAATACCTCTCTGAAGAATTCCATAGAATCATTTAAAGCTCAGCTTTACGATGTCAAGGATACTGGTGAGCGTTTAGTGGTATTGGAAAAGGAACGGTCATCTTTGGAATCTGCCCTAAAGGACTTGGAATCGAAACTCTCAGTATCTCAGGAAGACGTGTCGAAACTGTCCACGCTAAGACTTGAATGCAAGGATTTATGGGAGAAGGTTGAAAGTCTGCAATCGTTGCTAGATCAAGCAACCAAACAAGCTGATCAAGCTATTGTAGTCTTGCAACAAAACCAGGATCTCCGAAGGAAGGTTGATAAATTGGAAGCATCCCTGGAAGAAGCTAATATCTATAAGCTGTCATCAGATAAATTGCAAAACTATAATGAACTGATGCAACAAAAGATAAAATCATTGGAGGACCGTCTTCAAAAATCTGATGAAGAGATAAACTCTTACGTTCAACTGTATCAAGAGTCAGTGAGCGAATTTCAAGATACGCTTAACACTCTGAAAGAAGAAACCAAGAGAAGAGCACTGGATGGACCAGTGGAAGATATGCCATGGGAGTTTTGGAGTCGATTGTTGCTTATGATTGATGGTTGGTCACTTGAAAAAAAAATATCAGTGGATGATGCAAAGCTTTTGAGGGAAAAGGTGTGGAAGAGAGACAAACATATTAGAGAGAGATATGTGGCTTGCAAAGAACAGCGTGAACATGAGATTATTTCTGCATTTCTTGGGCTTACATCATCTGCAACAAGGTACTAACTTTTAATTGGAAATTACAATTTATATATTTCATCCATTGTCTTATGTATCTCTCAATTTTTATCAATAGTCCAGGATTGTATGTGATTCAGATTGCAGCAGAGATGGCACCAGTTGCTAAGGTGAACTCATTGTATCCTTATCCCTACATTTTATCTAACGCCTAATGTTTTTAATTATTTCTATCCATTCTTACCCCCTCCCATAGGTTGTGGTCTTCAAATGTTAGAACACCCTCTAGAGTCCTTCAAAAGCATTGCAGGAGCATCTTACTCTATGTCAAGAGTGGAGTACTGGATGCAAGATCTGTATTGAAACAAATTATCACGCATCCTCAAAATGTTGTGTCGTTTGTCCCTTTCTTTTTCTTTTTCTTTTTCTTTTTCACTTCTTGCTAATTGTTGAAGTTTTTATGAAAAATAAGTAGCATACAATTAAGAATTTGTTGTTAGCTTATATGTTTCCTGCCCATTTAGAACAGGGCCTGTTCTAATTACAAGATCTCAGTTCTTCAACTGTGTTTTTCACTTTCCCACCATGATTTGCAAACTTATTCAGTGCCTATCCAATTTAGACTTGATTGTGTTTGGCCTATACTTCTATAGATTCTGTAGTATGAAAACAATTAGTCACTGTCATGACATAAATCTGAATACAAACTAAATATTATACAGTTGTCTGTCTGAATTAAGCTTTTGGAACAGTTGACCATCTAATTGAGTAAAAAAGTTCTTTATCTTGTGGAGTGCAGACAGTGGAGTTGGATGTTTATGCTCTTTAGATTAATTTTTATTGGTCTATTGGGGATATTTATGCTGCATTGAGCGCAAAGGTAATTTATCTTTGCGCTGGAGACACACCCTGCAATGGGGCGTGCATGAGTTTCCTGTTCTTCCTTCTAGTATTTCTATCGCCTTTTACTCTGACTGCTGTAATACCCCCTTTATGAGGGGAGGTAGCTAGCTCCTTTATTTTCTTTTGGGTCTGTGACCCCATCCTCTCATCAAAAATAAGAATCTCAGACCTTTATCTCCTTGTCAGCATGAGAAGAGTTTTTCTTATAGATATACATGCGTTGCGTACTTGCGCTGTGGTGCTATATTTTTATTATGAAGGTGCATGAAGCGTCCTTTATTATCCAGTCAACCCACAATATTAGTTCTGTATTCTCAATTCCCAAGTATTATAAGAATTTCATTCAGTTACATTGTCTAAGTGCATGGTGTGTGCGCAATAGGTTGTTTTATATCTTTGAACCATGGTGGGTTTGCCAGCAGACCAAGGGGAAGTTTTTGTTGATACTTTTTGGGTTTTGGTTTGGTATAAGAAGGGCCAGTTACTTTGTATGTGTTTGAAGTTTGCAGATTCATGAAGCATTTGGTCAGAGTGACTTCAACATGCATTGAAGATATTTGATTAACTATTATAGTCTAGACCCTATCCCAGATGTAAGGTTGATCTTGTGGAAGATTTCTTTGAAGAAACTAACAGATTCTGTAACTGCATTTACTCTGGGATGGGGCAGTTCTTTTGTCATCATCACTGCAGGATTTTTATTTTTTTTTTCGTATTGATAGAATCAGTAGGAGACGAGTATTCCTTCAACTTAAGTTTAGTATGATTAAGAAGCTCTCTGTTTGATTAATTTATTATTCATTTCTTTTTTGTTCCTCCTGCAATGATGTCAGATCCTTTTTGCATTACAAACTAATAATCTGATTTAAGTTATTTTTGTAACAGGTTGGTGGTTTGGGGGATGTTATCGGTGGTCTAGGTAAAGCATTACAAAAGAAAGGACACCTTGTTGAAATTGTTCTTCCCAAATATGATTGCATGCAATATGATCGCGTTCGTGACTTAAGGGTATGCTCTTCTATTGAGAAAATTCTTAAAAGTGTATCTTGAACTACTCTTGATAATTTGATTATTCTTGCAGGCTTTGGATGTGGTGATAGAGTCATACTTTGATGGTCAATTATTCAAAAATGAAATCTGGATTGGCACTGTTGAAGGTTAATAATTAAATATTTCCATTTCAACTAAATGTTCTTATGACTTTTTTCGGTGTAGTAACTTAGCTTTGACCCTGCAGGCCTTCCTGTTTATTTCATTGAGCCCCATCATCCCGATAAGTTCTTTTGGAGAGGAAAATTTTATGGAGAGCATGATGATTTCAGACGCTTTTCATTTTTTAGCCGTGCAGCTCTTGAGTTTCTCTTTCAAGCTGGCAAGAAGCCAGATATCATTCATTGCCATGATTGGCAGACAGCTTTTATTGTATGATCCATCAAATCCTTTCAAGAATTGTAGAATATTTTTGCTCTTTGCTTAGCATATAATTAAATTTGTGTTCCTTTGGTAGGCTCCTCTATATTGGGATATATATGCTCCAAAAGGATTAAATTCTGCAAGGATATGTTTTACATGCCACAACTTTGAGTATCAAGGGACTGCTCCTGCTTCAGAGTTGGAATCATGTGGTCTTGATGCCCACCATTTAAACAGACCAGATAGAATGCAGGACAACTCAGCACATGATAGAGTCAATGCTGTCAAGGTATAATAGTAAAAAGATTATCTATTATACTACCTATCAGCAACTATAATAGTAATAGTTTTACCTTCCAATTGTCAGGGTGGAGTTGTTTTCTCAAACATTGTGACAACTGTGTCACCTACTTACGCCCAAGAAGTGAGAACTGCAGAGGTATAGTCCATCTCTTGTTCTTGTTCGTGTTAGGTATTTTCTGGTTTATCAAAATATACTTCAATACAAAATAGAAAGGCAGGACTACATGTTGGCACAAGCATAAAGATTGGCTGGGAATAACATCTTGTCCCATAACTGTTTTGATTCCACTCTCCTTTATGCAGTGAAAAGACGGTTCCAAAAAAGGATGGTTAGAGATATAAAACCATTCATATGTCTCCACCTAGAAGCTTTTGGGAGAGTTGGTCCTTGACATATTTGAGCTTCTACAACCAAGTCGTCCAAAGTTTGATCCGTGTCACCCTAATGTCTTTAATTGAACTATAATTCCAGCACTAGGTTTTTCTTATCCAAAAGAATTCCTTCATAAGGTTTGAGTAGGCTTGTGTTTTGTCCATTCTTCAACCTCAATTGGCTTTCATCAGAGGGGATGTCTCATAGATATTAAACTATTCACATGCTTCACTTAACTACTTAAGTTTTTCAGAGGTTTGGTTCCTAGTAAGAATAAACAAGGGTTTTGCGTCTAATAATAATTTAAGGTTGCTGTGTATGCCTTTGCAACAGCTATTTTACATTTGATATTGTTATATGTGTAATAGGAGAGGACTAGGATATTTGAGTTGACTGGAAAAGATATGTGGTTGATCTTTAGATTTGACTATGGATGTGTTTACTAAACAATAATGACTTTAGATTGTTGCAGTTAAAGTTTGGCTTTGTCATAATAGATTAAGCTATCGGCAGGTTCTCAAATTAGTAATCAAATATAGAGAACCACACAATCTATCCTCAATCTTTTTCAAGTTGAACTAGTGCATGAGCAATCTTAAAATTTGTTCTCATGAATGATATTCTTGTACAAAATGCAGGGAGGAAAAGGCCTCCATTCTACTCTCTCTTCCCATTCCAAAAAGTTCATTGGGATTCTTAATGGTATTGACACTGATGCATGGAATCCTGCTACTGACCCATTTCTTGAAGTCCAGTACAATGCAAATGATCTTCAAGGAAAAGCAGAGAATAAGGCAGCCTTAAGAAGGAACCTAGGTCTTTCATCTGCAGATGTTAGGAGGCCATTGGTAATTATATATCCTAATCTCAAATGAGAATTTTTTTATATATATACATCATAGTTTCCTCCTATTATTGTTTGAAATTGAAACTATTTTCTGTCTGTCATTAGTATTGTGCGCTTTAATGAAACATTTGAATGGAGGTACCAAGACTCCCTGAAACTTTCTGGTATAAATTCTTGTATTTTATTTGATTAATTTTTTTGCAGTTACTAAACTAATGTCTCTATGATGTTGCTTTATTTGTGCTATTTGCTGCTTTTTGGATTGTTGCCTTTTGTAAATATGGGGAAATGATACTCTCTATCTTGAAATTTCAAATTATCAGTTACTCATTTACTGATTCAGGACTTATTCTTAGAAATAGAGATGCTTTAATAATTGTATTTTTTTTTTTTTAATTCTCTCTTTGATAGGTTGGCTGCATAACAAGACTGGTTCCACAAAAAGGTGTTCATCTTATTAGACACGCAGTGTATCGAACATTGGAGCTTGGAGGACAATTTGTTCTTCTTGGTTCAAGCCCAGTGCCACATATTCAGGTCATCTTTTCTTTCCTTCTAGATGAAATTTAGAGGTATTTTAATTCATTTCAGAAAGAAGACAGCCAAGACAAATATGTCATATCACCATACAGTATATGTGGAATACATTTCAGTGAAATAAGATAACTGCAGAGGATTCCGAATCACACATTTGCAGAGAAAAACCCTCCAAAAAAAAAACGAGAGAAAGAGACAGGAAGGAATCCTCTTTCGTCTAATTGTTTTAGCTTGCAAATGTATTCCTATTTCCTATTTACTATTCTGATGTCATGTACTCAAAAGCTAATTTATAAATGCAAATCAAGTTTTACTTAATCAGGAAATTTCTTTAGTTAAACCACTAGAATTGGGCTAGGGGTGAGGACATGCGCAGTTTGCAGCTTATCATATGTACAAATAAAATCCTCCATATTGCCATTGTAAC
The DNA here is from genome assembly GCA_031216125.1 of Dalbergia cochinchinensis. Lineage (NCBI taxonomy): Eukaryota > Viridiplantae > Streptophyta > Magnoliopsida > Fabales > Fabaceae > Dalbergia > Dalbergia cochinchinensis. The sequence continues at coordinate 46,605,076 of CM062370.1, forward strand.
CAAAAACTAATACATGAATGTGGGAAGTCATGGAAACATAATAGCTGAACTAGATTATAGCTTCCGCAACCATATATGTAGTGTAATCCCTGGGTAATATAGCTGTTAATGTATTTTCATAATTCGTGACATATAGGAATTAAATTATATAATTTCTTTTCATGTTCTAATATTAATTATGTTAATACAATTAGATTTATACAATGTATACTTAATTAAATTGGTCATGTCATGGAGCACATATACTGTTTTTACATGGATCTTTCGTACTTGGATGTCTTTGATGTGAAGTGGAAATTATTATGTTGCAATCCATTCCTACAGTTTCAACTTTGGCATTCATTGACCTGTGCTGCAATCTTTTAAGTTGTGTGGCATAGAGTTACATTTAGGCTTCAATGATTTTATACAAAATTTACTCAGAAGGTCGTGCGAGCATGTACATTCAACTATTTATATATGTATGTCTAAATACACTCTTGTTGCTATTCTAAATTTATGTGGGTGTGAGAGAAAACCCAATTAGTTATGTGGAAAAGGAGGATTCATGATAATTTTTTCAAAGAAATAAATGTTGTGGAAATTGGTTGCTTCGGTTGAAATTTGATATTTCTTTGACATGCAAATTCATTTCTCTATTTTCTGCCAACTGATTACCTTTTTTGTCTACTCCAGAGAGAATTTGAGGGCATTGCTGACCACTTTAAGAATCATGATCACATAAGGTTGATATTGAAGTATGATGAATCTCTCTCCCATGGAATTTTTGCTGCATCTGACATGTTCATCATTCCATCGATCTTTGAACCTTGTGGCCTAACCCAGGTAAGGTCAAAGTGGTTGTTCATAAATTTGGAAGATCATAAATTTGTAGGAAATTGCTCATCATAGAATAGAATACGTTGATTAAAGGAAATCTATGCTTCATTCTTTCCATGATACATGTATTTTCATGGTATAACTTGTTTTAACATTTTATAGAAAAATTATAATTCTTTATCTTCGTCTTATTAATTTTCTTCTATAAAAGAAAAGTTATAGAAAACTATGCCATAATTCACAAGCGTGCCAAAATCCATTTTATGCACTTACGCGAAATAAAGGAGGTGAGAAGAAAAACCGAATGGACTTAGATGATCATAGAAGTGAATTAAGGCAAGGGAAGACACAAAGGATGGGATATTCGGATTTGGTGGGAAAAAAAAAATAGGATATGGGTATGGATATGGCACAATATAGAAAACCAGCATATATATATATATATATATATATATCCATCCAACCCAGGTGCTTCTTTACTGTCCTCGTGTAGGACATAGTTCATTTTTGTTGAATGCTTATTGTTAACATATCTATGTGTAAACTTAAAAGCATATTATCATTATTAGTCCTAGTATCCTCTCTCAATTGGATTTGGCTCTTCTAAAGTAGGTAAATTGGTAAAGTGAAAAAGTGAAAAGTTAATCATCCGTGGATCATTTGGTGAAACCCACACACAATGGAAGTTATTAAAAGAGCCAAATCGCTTTCAATTCCCCACTTCCTTGTCCATTTATGAAGTATAGTAATTTCTTTCCTGCAGATGATATCAATGAGATACGGTGCCGTACCCATTGCCAGAAAAACTGGTGGCCTAAATGACAGGTTCGCATAGCATGCATGATGTAACAACATGAAAGGGTAATTCTTGTTTCCCAAAGAGTAACTAATTTTGTCTCATTTTGTAGTGTTTTTGATGTTGATGATGATACAATACCTTCCCAGTTTCGGAATGGATTTACATTTTTAAATGCTGATGAGCAGGTAAGCAGTAAAATGTAAAAATATCAGATGTTGTTATTACAGTCCTACATCACTGATTCTGTCTTGTGTTAGTCTGTTGTGAAAGCCATGTACCAGTGATTTTACTTCACCTGTTCTATGTCTTACACTTCCTCCCTTACCTTTCAACATTCTCATCCAGTTGAGAAACAATATTTTATGCTGTTCATTGTCCTGGTCAAAACTCTCTATTGACACACTTTTGACAGGGATTAAACGGTGCTTTGGATCACGCATTTAACCTCTACAGGAACAATCCTGAGAGATGGAAACAACTTGTTCAGAAGGACATGAATATAGATTTCAGCTGGGATTCTTCAGCAGCTCAATATGAGGAGCTCTACATGAAGTCTGTGGCGAGAGCAAGGGCAGCGAAAAGCGCTTAATTGAGAGCTGAAGAAGGCTTTCCTGTGGTGTCAGTTCAATTGTTTTCAGCTTTGTACATAGAGATGAGAGCTCAGATTTAATGCTCAGTATAATGCAGCATACCTTCCATGCAAGAACATATCAGATTGAGAATGAATATAAAAGAGGAATGTTATGAATTGAGACTTGGCTGCTGAAATTAAGCTGCTAGATTTGAAGTCCATGCATCATCACCTGGTTACTCCTTTGTCATCTGACCGGTTCTCCTTCAGTTTGATCATGGAAGAAAGTTTTCTTATACTGGATGAATTCTAGGTGACATTTCAACTGTACTATAACACGCAAGATATATATTTTTTTTTTGTTGGTTATTTCCTCCATTTATTTTTTATTATGTCAACAGTATACAAAGGTCATGCATGTAAAGCGTTACAACTTACTTCTCCACTCAAAAGAATGTATAATGTAATAAATAATTGAAAAATAAAATATCTTCGCTACTTGTAGCATTCACTAGCCGGTAGTATTGTAGTCTTACCCTTTTTATTGGCTTCCTGTGTACAATCGATATGTAAATCACAAGCAAGCTTGTTATCTATCTCTAACATTACAAGTTTCTTTTTTTCTCCACATTGTTTCTGTATATTTTTATTTAGCTTCGACTACCAGGATCAGGGTATAAAATTAAGAAAATTTTTGAATGATCAATAAGGACATAATAGATAAGATGCAATAATTAAAACTAATAGGTGAAGGTTTATACCTTATGTGGGTAAAAATAAGTTTTGGTAGAAGAGATGTACATCATTTCAAGCGATTAACTTCAATCTAATACTAAATCACAACCTTATTTACAGGTAAAATTATACTTGATGAGACCAAACTGAGTTATAACCTGTGGAGTTGTTTTTGTGAGTTCAAATACTCCTCTTCTGTTAAATATTTTGTACATATTTTTGTTTTTCCAGGCACACGCCCTCTTACTGCAACTTTCTTTCCATAATGACAAAAATAAAAAGGCAATTAAGTCCCCATTGAGCTTATAGATCTGCTGAAACTGACCCAAATTGTCAAGGCATGAGTGCAATATTGATACAGTGGTTTTATCTCTAAGACTCTTAACTGTGCCACCTTTTCCCCTTCCCTTCCCCAGCCGTTTGCAACTCCTATGTAACCCAAAATGAAAAGGATAGAAAAAAAATGTCATCAACAGACCAAGTTACCTACAAAACCGGCAAAAAAAATGGAATAAATATTGCAATAGTAACCTGCTCCATCCAAAGGAATATAAAAAGCAATGAAAATGGCAACATCCAAAGGAATATAAAGGCATGTTTTGAAAGGAGGGGAAAAAAAAAATACAAAGGCACATGATTAACTGTTGTAATCAGTAGCATAACTTGTTAAACTGGACAACCCACAATTCTCCGTAATGATAAAAGTTGACTTGAACAGGCATTACACGACAACCATGTCTCCTAAAAACAAAATGAAGAAAAGATCTAGCTCCTCAGAGGCCTCGTTAAAATAGAGGTCTTGTGTGCCTAGAGCAACCTAGTTTAGTGCAGAAAAAGGGTAAACAAGTAGCGCAATTCATTCTGGATCAGGTGAACCACCAGGGACCAACTGCATTACACCAGATGATTGTTAGTATTAGTATGACACAAACGAGGCATGATGCAGATGAACTAAAGACATGTGAGTTCAACATTCAAATACATAATGGCGAATCAAATGATTTATCAGCAAATACTCCATAGATCGTATGCAAATGAAAAACAGTTGAGACTTACAATGGCAATGTTGTTTCCATTGAGTAAAATCTGATCAAGCTTTGTTATCCGTCTCCCTTCAGCAGTGATCTCACTATTGAATGAACATAAAAGCAATGGACCAATCAACTTACTATGTCCCAAGGAATCCCCACATGCGTGCAGTCAAGAACATAGAAATCAAGGAGAATGATATGCATACACAAAAGCCTTGCTATTAAGAAGGCCCTGTAATTACAGCTTCAAACCATTAAGCTGCTAATAGGAAATGCTTTGCCAACAAACAAATTCACAGCTGATATTTCAGACTTTAAAAATCCAAAAAGAAAGAACCCACTGGTAAGGCTAAATCCACAAAGAATTAAGGATATGTGTTCTCAGCAAGAAACACAAAGGCAAGAACATGAGCAAACAAAGCTAGTTCAGGTAACATCAACAAACAAGATATAAGCATTTAATCAGGAAGAACGACATGGAAGTTCAGCGAAACGATCAAGCACTCTCAAGCATTTTCCAGCAGACTCAAACCTAAAACGGATCACTGTGAAGCTCGAAACTGACCCTCATCTATTCCATTTTATAATCATCCTACCCAAGGGATACATCATACATGTTTTTCAATTCAATAAAACAATCAAAATATACACAACATCCAATCCTATAATAGAAAAATGAGGAATAAATGATGACACAAGAAAAATCATGGATAAAAGCACTGACAATGTGGGCAGAGGAGGCCTTACTATTCAGTAACATCTTCAAGGACCATGTTAACATAGACATCAAAGCCTTTAAGAGTACCAACAAGCTCCTTGTCCCCTTTCATTATCACCCATATTTTGGAACCTATGCAGCGGTCAATCAGCTCTGCATATTCCCACCACAAATATTCTCTTCAAATTATATTTAGAGTCAGAGAGGAACAACAAATAATGAATCACTGGAGTAAAAACCTGATGGGAGAAGCTGTGATGGATTGTTAGCCATGGGAAATCAATTGCTAATTTCTCACCCCCAAAACCTGTGGAGAGTTCAGAGTATTATTACATTATATCCCAAATAAATGATAAGAGAAAAATCATCAAGTTAAGGATGGTAACGAGAACAAGAGAGGTGTGGAAGCATAACAAAATTGAACGAGTTGAAAACAATTTATGTGTGAATCTGAGACTGAGAGAGGCAAATTCAGGAAGAAGAACCTAAGCGAGCTGCCTGCAATGCAATGACACTGACACTGACACTGACAGATAGCGATCCAACTATGAAATGAAAAGCCCCAAACCCAAACAAACAAGCAAACAGGGAAGAAATGAAAATGTGCCCTAGTGGCGGGCAATTCATTTCATTTTAATCAATTTCTCTGCCCCAGCGCTTTCGATGGCTTCTTTTACAGAGAGTAAAGTCCAGGACTTCTTTTTTTTTTAATTATTTTTATACGTAGAAAAATGGGGTAATGCCACTAAAAGATAGGGGGAAAAAAATACTGGAAAAAGGTCTAACATCTTTCTTTCTTTTTTCTTTTTGCCTTTTATGGTAACTTTTTAATTTAGGGTCTCGAGTTTAAATTTGTAAGTTAACACAATAATATTTCAGCTTTTACAGCAATGATTGATTATTTCAAATACTTTGGTATTTATTTCGTTAAATAATGTATTTAGTTTTGTGGGAAAAAATTAGTACTGATTATCTTATAATAAATCGACTCAACTTTAGATGAATTAATTAAAATTCAATAGAATATAATTATATATATAATTATGAGTGACTTTTTATGATATATATGCTTATAATGAATGTTTGGAATTCATATTATGCAGGAAGACATTGTTTTTGCTAATTCAAATTGAAGGGTAATATAAAATCAGTTTATTTTCAGCATCATATCCATAGTTAGCGCATTCATCATAGTTAGAAACTCTAGCTTTGTATCTAGGGTATGATCGATATCATTATTATCATCAATATTGTTAATATAATAAAAAAGAAAATCCTTAGGCCTCTAATCCATAAACTTATTCAAAAAAAGACAATGCATTTTTATAAAAAAATTGTGAGACATTACTCTTGTAATTTCAAAAGATGAAATATTTATAATTACTTTTCCTAGGAAGTGCACTTTCTTTTTTTAAACCATATTTTTTATTTAGATTTATAGATATCCTTTGTTGAAGCCCAATTAAAAAGAAAAATCACAGCATACTACGTGTTTGATTCTTTTATGATGTTGATATAGCACCGATGTGATATAGCTTTATGGGGCCGAGAAGCTTACCACAACTTATAATATGTTATAGCACCAAGTTAACTAACAATTCTTAAACAAAATGATAAAAATAAAAGATAAAACATTTTATCTAAGAAATAAAATCAAATTGAAGGAAAAAATAATTTATTGGGGATTATATTCCTAAAATTTGAGAATTTTTCCTTCAAAGAACAAAAAATCCCTATATATGTATGTGTATTTGGATGGAAACAGAAAGTGTTGCCGTCAATATAAATAGATATCACGCACAGAGTTAGTCGGAAATTTTGTGTACATGAAAAAATTATTGTTGGGATGAATTTTTTGCTTAGACACTTCACTGCATTAATTTTAAAGAATTAATCCCTCACTTATCAAGTGAAGATATACTGTATATGGAAAAAAAACGATAATAATGGATTGGATTTTCATGTTGCTTCCCACTCTATGATCAGTCATTAAAAAATTTAAGTGCTTTACTGTTAACAACTATTACTTGTTATCTCGTTATTGTTTTATGTTATGGTGAAGGATAATTAAGTCCCATATGCGTCTTGGACTATCTAATGATCTTTTTATTTACATCAAGGATTTAACAGGAAAACTTTAATGGTGGAGATCTTTTCAAAAAATAGAAAGCAAAATTAATGTTATTCTAAAATTATATAATTATCCCTCAGTTACTTCAAATCTTACTATAAGCTTTGTCAGTTCCCCTCCCCACACTATGCGATGCTAGCAGCACTCACTGGAAATGTTCACCAATATCATCCTTATCATCTCTTCCTGGCAATTCTCGATAATCTTCTTAGAACTCCTCGATTGGATGTAATCCACAAGCTCTATCGACGTCTACCACTTGATTTCCTCCTTTCAAACATTCTTCGACATGTCAGAGAAGTCCAAAATGTACCAGCAAATTTGGAGCTTTTGGAGGAAGAAGTTCTGCCACTCCAAGGCTAGCGCATCGTGAAACCGAGACACTTGGGGGTGAAATATATTTTTGATCTCCTTGAAATTCTAGCTTCCACAATTGCAATATTGAAAGAATTTGAAAAAGAGGGAATCTAAAAGATTAGAAAAATGTTCTTCATCATAATCCCCAACAAGAAAATAATAGCAATTATACAAGCAGCCAAGATGCAATCTCGATTCTTGAATCTAATTAATTCAAAGAACTATTTTTGAGTAAAATCGAGTGTATGAAGAACCATATACAGACTTTCAACTTGTAAGCATTATCAAAGACTTCCAAGTGTTATGTTACTCTTACTACAACATTTCCTATAAAACCAATGCATAATGCTATTTTATTTTTTTCTACCCACTTTGGAATTGGTTTCTGTAAACAGCCTAAACTGCTTTATAGAGTGATGACTGTCCCTACAAACCAACACGAATTTTTTTAGCATGCTTTGTTTTCACTTACGCGCTTCTAGAGAAAACTTCTCAATAGGTCACCCATCCCAAAATTGCTCTAAGTCAAGCTTGCTTAGCCATGAAATTCTTTAATGATAGGTTACCGAAAAGAAGATGCATCTTATTGGCATAAATAGTACAAATTAATTTATATAAGTCATCTTTAACTACACAGTTTCATACCTATACAGTCTTAGGATTTTTCTTATTCAGGTGTGTAATCAATTTATTCATGTACCCCCTCTGCTTAAAAGCTTACTAGAACCGCTCATTTTTTATTTCATTTTTCATAAACAAAACAAAGACTTCACTTAAAACCATAGCAGTAGCATCCAAAGTTATATTTTATTGAAAGTGATGGCGATGCGGTGAAAGTGGTGATGACAGCAAAAGCTTTGATGGTGATGGGGTGAAAAATGATGAGTGGTTGAAATGATAAATTAGAGATTGAAAAATAATCATTTTAGTAATTTGAGACTGGAGAAACATTTCCCATGCTCTAACTAAATTTTACAACAAAATAAACTAAGTATATTTTCAACCATCAGATTTTAATAAAATTAAATCCAACAGTATATAAGTGCAAACTATGAGATGATTTAGAACCTATGTGGACCAATACATCCTCCACCTTATGTTATATAGGATATTGCTCTTTCAACCTAGCTTATAATTCTCCAAACCCAATCCTAATAATACTAGCTTGCTTCGTGTTGTTTTTTCACGAGAAATTTTTTTCCTTAATTTTTTATACCTGTTAGTGATCCAATAATAACTTTTGAGGAGTTGCAGAAGGCAACAAGGGCAAAAATTACCACATAGTAGACTATGGGATGAACGTTACTATTTGACTAAAGACTTTAAGATAATAAATCCATGAATTATCTCATTTTATATATTATTTACTTAATCTATTTTTTATTAGTGTTTGAGCCTTTGTCATTACACTTAAAAATTTAACATTCTCTTCTTTGAGTGTGAACCACAATATGGTGTATTCCTCGTAATATTCAGATGAAGTCAGACATAAAGTATTAACCAACACGCTAACCATGATTGAGATTACACCCAAGCACAAATCATTTAATGATCAAATACTTAATCCGTCTAAACTATCCGGTCAAATATCAAATCTATAATCTATAATTTATCTATAACACTAATATTTTAGAATCGTTTGAGGAAAAATTTTACACGTGTCGTAATAAAAATATCTTAGGGCCCACATCTTTTAATAAATTATTCATTAATTTTTTTTAAAAAATAAAATCATAATTATTATATATTATTAGCATATCATTGATAATCATTTGTATTTAGCAATAGGATTGTATTACATTAATTAAATATCTTTAATTATTATGATGCTGAAATTATAAATTATATTGATAAATTAATTTCACATCTAAAATTTTTATATTTGATGCGGTGGTGATTTTGTTTAATACTATTATATTAAATTTATGAAATTAAGTATATAAATAATAAAAAAGATGCAAAATATATGTGCTAGATCATATCATTTATCTTTTTTTATTAACAATAAGATTATGATGAATTCAATTATTTAAAGGCAGAATATTTTTCGTGTCATTAGTCATGACATTATTTGATTATATATATAGACTAATTTAATGATTTGAAAACCAAGAATATGTCAATTCAATAAAAAAAATTTATATATGTACGCAAGTGAAAATGAAAATCCTGTGATCACCTGGGATGACTATAAAATTATACCTTCAATAACCTCCGAGCTCTTGTAAATAATTTTGATAATTTTATATTTTAAATGATTTGAATAAATTTTGAAAAAAAATTAATCATACAATTCATGACAATTTTGATAATTTTATACTTTAAAAGATTTGAATGAATTTTTTTAAAAAAAAATTTAGTGTTGGAAAAAATTTAAAATAAAAAAATGATAGAGATTTATTATAATCTTATTTATAATTAGAAGTTATTAATGATTAAGATTTCATATAAAATTTATTAATTGTATAAATCTACTATACTAGTATTTTAGACTCATTTTATTAAAACCGTTACACATGTCATTTATATAGTGATTTAGGCTTCACATATCATTCATACAGTAATTTAGGCCCCACTTTTCTCAATCTTTATGTTTAAATTTTTTTTAAAACTTAATTTATAATTTTCTAATTAATTATTTTTCATATGAAATAAAATTAGATATTACAATTATTAAAGAATTAAATATTATAATTATTAAATATTATAATTTGCATTAAGAGAAAACCCATGTTAATATAATTATGATCTACAATTAAACTAAAAACTATTAATAGCCTCATAATGAAGGTAATATAAAAAATTATAAAGAAAATATTTTCAAAATAAATAAGCTTTAAAATTAATATATATTTTTTAAAGAAAACAGGTAGGTCAAATTATTAATGAATTGCTAATTGATTGATTTTGATATGATAATAATTCAAAATTCAATTTATACCAAATTTATTCTTAATCAAATATGATAATAATTGATATAATACTAATATTTAGGACTCATTACATAAAAAGTCTTCTATGTTTTATTTACAAAAAAATTATACTCCACTCTTTTCATAATCTTAACACTTAAAGTAAGTTTTTAAATTTAATTTACTTTCTAATGATCAATTATTTTTTTCTAATCATACCTTCATATCTCTTTACCATTAACAAAAACAATATAAAAATAAAAAATAGCATAAAAAAATTATAATTCAATATATTATTCCACAAAAATTATATATATATATATATAATTATAATATTAATGATAATAAATCTATTATAATTGTGTTGTATTAATAGTATTTATTATTATAGATATTTATGTTTTGAAGTTTAGAGTATTTTTAAAATTTTTTATTTTTAAATTTTTTTAATAAATCCATAAATATTGATAGAGATTCAAATTTCTATGTGAAATGAAAAATAGGGACCCATGACCGGCATATGTACGAGAATAGAGACAAAATTCTAAATGAAAATGGAATTAGGGAAATTTACTAATTTCAAATGTAAAACTTTTAAAAATTATAATAAAAAAAATATCTATCTACATATATCACTATATTCTATTTAATTTTTTACAACTTAAGCATTCCAATCTATCAATTTCATAATTTTTTCATATTATTTTTTTTAAAAAAAATACCATCAATTTTTTAACATTAAAATATTTAAAAAAATCAATTCTATAATTTGCACTTCTTTGACAATGATATTAAATATTTATTAATTTTTAAAAAGTAAATAATTATATTATTTTATATTAAAAAATTATAATTGATATAATACTCTAATAATTGAGATTATATAAATTAGAATTATAAATAATTTTTTTACTAATTATTACACATTAATTATAACATATATTTTAAAATTGATATTTTAATTTATTAAAAAGATGTACAAGAAAAGAATGTGTAATTGAAATTATATAAATTAAAATTATATATTATTTTTATTAACTATAAAATAAATTTTTATATTTTAAATTAAATATTTTAATTTACTAAAAAGATATAAATGGTTAGGGATGATAAAAAAAATTGAAAATAGGTACACACAATAATTACCTAATAGGGAAAGAAATTGGTACATATTTCGTCTTCATAGGAATAATCTATGGGGGCTAAGTCCCCGTTTTTTAAAAGGGATAGGGACATGGATAATACATCTTTATTTTTTAATTATGTTTATTATATTTGTATTATGTATATATTTTTAATTTTAATATGGATTATGTTATATTAATAGTATTTGTTATTATAGATATTTATGTTTCAAATTGTAAAATAATTTTAAAATTTTTCTCTTTTTGAAATTTGTCAATAAACCTTTAAATATCACAGGATTCAAAATATTCACGGGAAATGGAAAATAGGAAATTGGGACCCATAAAGGGGTTGGGAATAGGGAAAAGAGATAAAATGCTAAACGGTGACGGGAGGCATGTAATATGTCTCCTTTCTCATAGATATTCATTGTAATTCCTATAAATGGCTTGTGATATAGTAAAATTATTCATTTATTCTCTTTCTTCATTCAACAATTTCAACTTTCAAAATGTGCAAATTTTTTATAAAATAGGCTCTTTATTATCAGTTATAGGTTATCTATGAAGATATATAGGTTATCTATGAAGATATTTTTAACCTTATAAACATAATATTCAATACAAGATATAAAATAGAATGACACATTTATATTTTATCTACTTATTTAATTATTTAACTATTAACTTACTTTTAAGATAAATTTATATACTCAATTTTCTATAAGATATATGTAAACAAATTATCATTTATTTTTTATAATAATCAACAAACTATTTTTAATTATCTCTTCATGCATCGCACGGGTCAAATGACTAGTGTAAGAAATTTAACGATTCAATATTGGACATTTCGAATATTGAATAAACATTATGTAAGCCTTCGAAGCATTGTGAGAATCAACAAAATTGAAAGGATAAGGGTCTCTTTGGTTTAAGTTTTCAATTTTTCAAATTTTATAAAGGAAATACTGAAAATTCTGAGAACTATAAATTCCAGTTTTTAACTTTCATTTACAGTTTTTAGTATTTCCTTCACAAAATCTTAAAAACTGAAACTAAGCAAACCCTAAGTCTTCCCCATACAACTTCAACATTTTTCTCCTTATAACAGCTGTCAATGCAACAAGATAAAGAGTTGTTTAACAAACTATTCCAATATTGTAAGTACTACCCCTGTCTACTTACAATAGGCGATTTTTACTCTTTATTTGGATCTATTGAAATGGCAGGAGGGAAATATGGTAGAGAGAAAATGCCTTGGGAATATAACTCTTAGTGTATTATTAAAAGAAAAGAGGTAGAAGAGAAAACTAAATGACAAATTATAAGGTGAATCTTAAATTTTGAGGTCCATCATGGATCCCTTATTATTAATCATTAGATGATTATTATTTTTTATTGAATTATTTGACCTAATTATTAATAATAGGGGATCCACAATTGACCCAAAAATAAGAGGTCCACCATAAAACTCACCAAACCAAATATGTAGAGTTCATCCACAAAGTTTTCCTTCCTTGGAGAAAATTAGATGGAAGAGAGAGATTAAGCAAAAGACAAATATACCATTAAAAATAAAGTTTAAAAATATGTCATAAGGATATATGTCATTTTATTATAATTCTTATTTTCTTTTTATCCAAACATAGGAAGAGAACACACATTTTTCTATTTATTTTCTATTATATTCATTTTCTTTCTTTCCAACTTATTTTTGGTCATTTCCTATTCTCATCCAAATAAATCACTGCAGTTTTGCCATATAGATTAAGAAATCATTACAAATGCACAAACATACAAGAAAAAAAAATTTATGTTCACAAAATTACGTTTTTAGGAAATTATGCAATAATTATAATGAGAAGTTTGCGTTTGGGAAGAAACACTTACAAAGGTAAAATAAAGCGGAAAAGGATAATCACTACTTCTTCAAAATTCTCATTTAACTCATGAGATTAGACCATTTTTTTTCCTTCTAAAAAGACACTTATAACTAAATGGAAGGAGTATATTCTAACAGGTTTAGTAGTTGTTATCCTCTCATACCTTAGATACGATCGAAATGTGGAGAGGTACCCACGGTGCCATTCTTAAATCCTAATGATCAATTATAATTACTACTGAAACAAACAGTTCGGGCCCGCATTCTAATAGACATGTCGCATCACTCCTTCATTAGAAAATGCTCAAAGATTTTCACCTGAAAGAAAGAAAGCAAACATAACTGCGCAGTTCGTGTCCGCATGATTTTGGCTTGTGATGGATAGATTATGTATTCAATAATAATTCCGAGGGTCGAGAGATGTCTAAAGAGCGATAATATTTAGCTCGAAAACGAAAGTACGAGATGTGTAAGAAAGCATGCGCAGCCGTTGATCTGTTTTTTTTTCAATAAATAATATTTAAGTAGAACAAAGAAAACTTAAAGAAAACTTAAGGTCAATGGTTATCTTTATTTTGACGAGTGTATCTACTATCATGCAAGTCAAGCAACGTTTAATTTGGCAAGTACATAGATAGTATCTACTATCATGCAAGTCAAGCAGCATTTAATTTTGCAATAAGCGCATATCTGATCTGTTGACATTTTTAATGATGTCAATCAATTCTTTCATAAGCATATCATAAATTTTGCTCTTATTTATGTACATGATCACAATTCATAAACTTGTAGCTAGCATGTAGAAGAACAAAGAAATATCACAACATTAAGCCGAAAAACCACTGGCTATTGCATGGTTTGCCATGGGCCTTGGGTAAGCAAAAATCATCACTGCAGATACATTTGCAAACTTTGAGTGGGAAACATTACTGACCCAAAAAAAAGTGGAAACAGAAAAGTTTTCTGCCATTCAGAAGAGCCCCTAGCCAGTTCAGTGTAGGGGCCAAAATATTGAGTACACAAACGAATATGGAGGTTACAGCAAGCAACATATATACATAGATCAACCAACAAAGATTGGGGAGGAATTTCAGGCACACTGGAAAAGAAAGTTTAAGTGATTTTATTGATAAATAATTTAGTTAATGAATACTATATATAAATGTAATGCATTACCATTACCTAGGTAGGCAGTGATCGCTAACAAATTGAACGATTTAAGTGTAAAGATCAAATTAGATTGAACATTATTTCACAACATTCAGAGTATACTCTTCATTGATTTGTAACAAATTCATCAAATCATAAATACTGTGTAACGGTTTGATTTAGTTGGTTCCTCTCTTTCCCCGTCGTCTTTATGGATTCTTTTACTTTAGCTTTCCCTCAAACAGATTAAATATCTAAAGAAATATCAGAAATACTTCTTTCCTCCAATAAGAAATTGCCACTTTAGACTTTGGATATACAGGCTTTATCTGCTAAATCCAAAGTGAACTGTGAAATAAGTCACTGCTGGAACCAAAAATATCAAGTACAGTAGATTAGGACCACAAAATGAACTTGTGGATGACAATGCTTGTGCTGTTGAACCATACAAAGGGACCTGGGCAAGAATAAAGCTATCCGTTTATCTGTTTGTTAGTCGATTTTACTGTTCTTATTCGTTCACCCTTAGCTCTAAGCAACTGCAATTAAAGTGAAAAGTCCCTTGACTTTATATGAGCAAGTTAACATAAGACTGGTAAAAATTCGGAATCGAATTATATTATATTTCACTCACAGGGTGTTTGGCTGACTGATTTTTATTGTAAAAACGCTTGTGTACACCTTCATTTAACTGTATTTTCTAGAATGTTCCAGAGATTTTTACGTAACAACTAGTTTATGTATTTATACGTAAATACCAAATATTTATTATATATGTATATATTCGATATTTACGTATAAATAAACTCCTAAAATTTTAACTTCGCTTTCTTTTTTCTCTCTCACATGAAATGAAATATCTTCTCAATCGTGGGGTGAGTTCTCTAATTTTCGGAAGATACTGGAAGAAATAATGCAATGCAAACAAAAAAGGATGGTCTGGGTCACCTAAGAGCCTACGACCGTCACAAATCACGTTAATTCTTACAACTAAACTAACAATTGATATTTCAGTTCACGTAATTGGCCCCTCATTAAAATCGACCTCTGTAACCATCAACCGAGACTAAGCTCCTCTCAGAATATGTCTGCCGTTTATTTTTCCCAATTCAAACACATCATCTCTCTGTCTATTGCACCAGGCATCGTCATTTCAAATTCTGTGGCTCTCAAACGCCCCACCACAAGAAAACAACCCGTGGACCCAAAAATATCTCCCACCTGCAAAACAATGAAACAATCACAACACCATGATAATGTAACCCATTGTTATGTACATGCAAATAAAACAGACATATCTACTGGAATCCTATAGTTATACGTGTAACCCCCACATTGGTCACAAACAATAAGAAGAATCTGTCCCCGTTAGTGGATTAGAGGATGCCAAGTGGATGTAGAAATTCAGCAGCACAATCCCAAACCCCCAATAAGATTGTAGCTTTAGATCCCACAAGATAAGAACACTAACCCCCTATTAACTTAACCCCCTTATATAAATACACCCACTCACCTTCACCAAACCACTCATCAACACTCGAACAAAAAGAAAAAAGAAGCATCCCACAAAGCAAGCCCATATATATAACAATGGCAGCCTCCACCATGGCTCTCTCCTCCCCATCACTGGCCGGAAAGGCCGTGAAACTCTCCCCATCAGCCCCAGAGCTCGGTGTTGGGAGAGTCTCCATGAGGAAAACCGTGACCAAGCAGGTCTCATCCGGAAGCCCGTGGTACGGCCCAGACCGTGTCAAGTACCTGGGCCCATTCTCCGGTGAGCCCCCATCCTACCTCACTGGTGAGTTCCCAGGTGACTATGGCTGGGACACTGCTGGGCTTTCCGCTGACCCGGAGACCTTCGCAAGGAACCGCGAGCTCGAAGTGATCCACTCCAGGTGGGCCATGCTCGGGGCCTTGGGCTGCGTCTTCCCAGAGCTTTTGGCCCGTAACGGCGTGAAATTCGGTGAGGCCGTTTGGTTCAAGGCCGGGTCACAGATCTTCAGCGAGGGTGGGCTTGACTACTTGGGCAACCCAAGCCTGATCCATGCACAGAGCATCTTGGCTATCTGGGCCTGCCAGGTCATCTTGATGGGTGCCGTTGAAGGTTACCGTATTGCTGGTGGGCCTCTTGGTGAGGTCACTGACCCACTCTACCCAGGTGGCAGCTTTGACCCGTTGGGCCTTGCTGATGACCCAGAGGCTTTTGCTGAGCTCAAGGTGAAGGAGATCAAGAACGGAAGGTTGGCTATGTTCTCCATGTTTGGTTTCTTTGTTCAGGCTATTGTTACTGGAAAGGGCCCATTGGAGAACCTTGCCGACCACCTTGCAGACCCAGTCAACAACAACGCTTGGGCCTATGCCACCAACTTCGTCCCCGGAAAGTGAGCGCAGAAAAAACTAGGTTGTGGGTTTGAGGTCTCAGAGATTGGCTTCTCTGTTTGTGTGTGTGTGTGTGTGAGAGAGAGAGAGAGGTGAAAGTATGTATTGGAAATTGCCTCTTCAGAGAATGTGAATTTTCATGTGTATTTTAATCCAATTGAATGTTACTTACTTTTTTTACATCATTTAATTATTTTGTTGTTTGTTTCTTCGATTATCAATTTGTTCTCCTAGTCCCAGTGCTGCTTTCGAGTTTAATGAAAATTTGATAGTCGAATTCTGACTTCTCAACCTACGACCACGAAAATAAGAGAAATTGAACTCCGATTTGTTCGTTGTAGTCCACTCAGTTTATACTGTAAACGCGATAATAATACTATCATATTAATTAAACAATTTAATAGGGTGAAAAAAAAAAGAGGATTTAATTAGAAAATAGTGTATAAAAGTTTTTAAATCGTTAGTGTATTAAATTAAGGATTTAATACTTTGTTATTATCATATTTTCTATTAACTAAATAGTTAATTGATAAGGTCCTTGGTTAAAATTAGAGACTTGTTATTATAATAGAAATTATAATAATGAGAAATAAGTCTTTCATAATTTTAATTTAAATTGTTCTTGATCATAGAATTATTGACCGGGACATCAATATATGTGTAATGGTCTTTATTGGATAAAGATTAATAGATCTCATTTATTAAATTACATATATAAATGATGCATATGGAGATATGACCATTGAACTGACTCAAAAGAGAATTCCTAATGGTTCATATTACTTTTAAATGTCAATAGGAATTTCTCATGAAGAAATATTATAGTTTCCTTTGATCTGAGATTATCATAGTAATTAACAAGTCATTTATTATACTTTAATTCCGGACACCTAATGTTTTGAGACATTAGTTGAATGGATATTGGGCATGATTAAATAATTGTAGAATTAATGATTAATCAATAAGGGATCCATCAACTCTTAGTAATGAGTTTGAGCTTTATATGAACTCAAAGACCTTGGCCAAGTCAATTGAAAGAATAAGGAAATGAGTTTCTTATGCCATTCATCATATGTTAACTTATTAGAGTTTGACAGTAATACCATGCTCTAGAGTTAACATAGAGCTGTAAAGATGGAAAAAAATATTTTATTATTCTTCTAATGGTTCTTGAAAGTAAAAGATATTACTTCATATTATCCGGACTTCAAGGAGTGTTGCTAGACGCCAATCTTGATGAGTAAATTAATTTGATTAATTTTCTACTGGCTTAGTTTTGAACCCACAGGGTCACACACAAACGAGTGTTCTAATATTTGCTAAAGAAAAATTTTATTATTTGATCATTAAATTAGAGAATTTAATTTTAATCAAATAGATAAATTTTTCTAGGTGGAATATTATTATATTCTTTGCTAGCACAAATAATATAAATAATATGAAGTTAATAAGCACTTGACTTTTGGAATGAAATTTTTTGGCAGCATGATTGGCAGCTGAATGCACACGTACTTGTGCATTTGAAATAGTTTGAAAAATCAGTGGATGCAGTCCGTTGATAGATTTGAGATTGAGTCAGTGTTTCAAACTAAAAAGGAGACGTGGAGAAGAACGTGCAACAATAGGAAATATCATATCTGATGTGGTATATAGTGGTTCCTATTTTTGAGGAACGGAAAAATGTGGGGTTACTCTTTAGATGTATCAGATAGAGAAAAATACATAGTGTGAGCATTGTACTCTTCTCCTCATCTCTTCAAAAATTTCAGATATAAGGTTATTAATTTTTCCCACCATTCAAAGGGTTAAGAGCAAAGGATTAGTCTCGGAATGGATACACGTGGAGCCTTCATACATTTGAAGGAAATTCTCAAAGTCTCAAAAATCTCATCCGGACACTTATGAATATTTATTTTGTTATTGCTTTCGTATATTTTAGATACAAAATATATCCTTTTATTTCACAATGTATGTGTTGTGAACACTATTTTTCTATCAATTGGTATCAGAGCCCGGAACTTTTGTGTTTAAATTATATTTCTTTCTGATTGCTTGAATGCCGGATTGATGTTTTTCTTGAGAAAATATTTTTTTGGTTGTTATATATACTGATATATATGATTCAGTCCTCTAAAGCCTCTTGAACGGTGCCTTTCAAGTTATCCGATACTCATAATATATATATATATATATATATATATATATATATATATATATATATATATATATATATATATATATATATATATATATATATATATATATATATATGTTATATGTTTAACATACTGACTTCGTGAACCATGATTCATTCTGGGACAATTTTAAATTAATATATATGATATGTTAACTTGTTATGTCAATGATATGTGATATCCATGCCAGAAGTTTTGAGACTAATGTATAAGACTAATATATATGATTTATTGGTACATATTCGGGGGCTTTATCTATTTGTTTTTTATTTTCTGGCGTAACTCGGATGTATGTATGCGACATACGGTGCTTTCGTACTATATGCATAAGATGCAATATCAGTTAGTGTTTAATTGCAAGGAACGGCCTGACTACCAGGAGACTTGTAGATTAAATTAATTATAGCATATGATACATGTTAAGAATTAATATACACTTAATGTCTGGACTACCCGGGAAAGTATAAAATTAATTCAATGATACTAATAGGAACGACCTGACAACCAGGGGACTATTTGGTATAAAAGTTTTAATTGTATGGGATACATTTTTTTAAAATATTTTATGCATGAGAAATGACTTGACAACCAAGTGGCTCAATCATAATTTATTTATCCCACTAAATAAGAAATAGAGATTTCTGACATTGTTGTCTTTTCACTTTATGTGTTCTGATTATAATATATACTTTGTCTTTTAGATTTCTCACCATGTCTACAATGTCGCCACGCTCTATACTTGAGACCGGAAAATTGGTTGGTGCCAATTATGATGACTGGTACCGAAACTTGAGAATTGTTCTAATGTATGAAAAGCTTATTGATACAATTGATAAGCCTGCTATGATAGCACCAGTTAACCCAGATGATGCTGAAGCAACCAATGCTTATAAAAAGTACTTGGAAGATTGCCTTAATGCTAAATGCATTATTTTGGCACCAATTAGCTCTGAACTCCAGAGGCAGCATCAGGATATGGACCCATTGGCCATTATTGAGCATCTTAAGAAGATGTATGGTGGACAGAGTAGGACAGCAAGATATCAGTTGTCCAAGGCATTGTTTAGGTCCTCAATGACTGCAAAGGATCAAGTTGGACCTCATGTCCTAAAGATGATTGATCTTATTGAACAACTTGAGAAGTTGGAGTGTACTCTTGGGAAGGAGCTTTCTCAAGATTTGATCCTTCAGTCACTTCCTGAATCTTTTTCACAATTCATTGTCAACTTTAACATGAACAAAATGAACTGTGATCTGCATGGGATGCTTAATTTGCTTATTGATTATGAAAATCAAATAGCCTCTGAAAAGCCAAAAGGAACTGTCATGGTGGTTGGCAATTGCTCCAAGAAAAGGGGCAAGGGAAAGTATAAATCCAATAAGAAGCCTCTTGCGCCTAGGGGTGGTGTGACCAAACCTAAGCGAAAAGGGATTAAGCCTAACCACAGTGATGCTGAATGTTTCTTCTGCAAGGAGAAAGGACACTGGAAGAGAAATTGCAAGAAGTATCTTGATTCTCTGAAAGACAAGAAACAAGGTGAGACATTAATGAAAAATGATTTCATGATCTCTTTAACTGTAACTGATTCTTCTACATGGGTATTGGATACCGGCAGTAGTTTTAACATCTGCAATATGTTGCAGGGACTACAGATAACTAGATGGTTGAAGAAGGGAGAAGTCAACCTTCAAGTAGGGAATGGAGCAAATGTTGCTGCTTTAGCTTTAGGATCAGTTTCTTTAATAATGCCCACTGGCAAAGTACTAGTGTTAGAAAATTGTTATTATGCTCCGAAATTTGTTTTGAACGTTATATCAATTTCTATGTTGGACAAGCGTGGTTTTTACATTGTTATTAATAATAATATTTGCTCTATTTGTCATAATGATGATTTATATATGAATGGCTATCTCCAACATGGCGTGCATGTCTTACATAATGTGAAACTTAATTCTGTTTTGCATGTTTCTAATCTTAAGAGAGAAAGAGATAATCAAGTTAATAGAACATTTCTTTGGCATTGTAGACTTGGTCATATTGGAGAGAAAAGAATTAACAAGTTGCACAAGGAAGGTTACCTTGACCGTTTTGATTATGAATCATACGCAACTTGAGAATCTTGTCTTAAAGGAAAAATGACTAAATCTCCATTTATTGGAAATGGAGAAAAAGCTTCTGAATTATTGGGACTAATCCATACTGATGTTTGTGGCCCCATGAAAATTCAAGCCAAAGGAGGATATTCTTACTTTATCACCTTCATTGATGATATATCTAGATATGGATTTATATATCTTATGAAATGTAAATCCGAATCATTTGAAATGTTCAAAAAATTCCGTAATGAAGTAGAAAAGCAAACCGGTAAGAGTATCAAAGTGCTAAGATCTGATAGGGGTGGAGAATATCTTAGTAGTGATTTTCTTGACTATCTAAAAGAGAATGGGATTCTCTCTCAATGGACGCCTCCAGGAACACCACAACATAATGGTGTTTTTGAAAGAAGAAATCGAACCTAATTAGATATGGTGAGATCTATGATGGGGTTCACTGATCTTCCAGCCAACTTATGGGGATATGCTCTAGAAACAGCAGCTTACTTGCTAAATAAAGTTCCCACAAAATCAATCTCTACGACGCCGTATGAAATATGGAAAGGACATAAGCCAAGTCTCAAGCACATAAGAGTTTGGGGTTGTCCAGCTTATATTAAGAGGTTACAAACCGATAAGCTTAAAGCAAGGTCTAATAAATGTAGATTCATTGGATATCCTAAAGAAACAATGGGATATTATTTTTATCACCCTTCTTACCACAAAGTGTTTGTGGCAAGGGGAGGAACCTTTTTAGAAAGGGAATTCCTTACAGAAGGTAGTCATGGAAAGGAAATAGAACTTGATGAAGTTCAAGAAACCAATGAAATAACAGTAACTCAGGAACATGAGATGGAAACTGAGCGACCTTTCTTTGATGTTTTAAAGCTAACACGAAGGTTACCATCTTCAACAATTGCGGCTCAAGAACCGGCTGTAGTTCAAGAACAGGTTAATGAACCAGTCTTGGAACAAGATCAGCAACCCTTAAATAATGTACAAAGGGATTACACGGTGCATATACCTCTCGGAAGGTCTAGTTGAGTACATCGTGCACCAGAAAGATTAAACTTAATGGTACAAGATGACACAATAGATGAGGTCAATCATAATGATGATGACCCAAAGAGTTATGAAGAGGCTATGTAAAGTTTGGATTGCGAGAAGTGGCAAAAAGCCATGGAATCCGAAATGGAATCAATGAAGATCAACCAAGTATGGACTTTGGTTGAAGCTTCAAAGAATATAAAACCAATCGGTTGTAAATGGGTTTACAAGAAAAAGATTGGAGCAGACGGAAAGGTAGAGACCTATAAAGCTCGTCTTGTTGCTAAAGGATATCATCAAAAGGAAGGAATAGATTATGACAAGACTTTTTCTCCTGTAGCAATGCTAAAATCAATTCGGATTCTATTTGCTATTGCAGCATACTACGATTATAAAATATGGTAGATGGATGTGAAGATAGCTTTCCTTAATGGTGAGTTGAAAGAGGATGTGTATATGACATAACCTAAAGGGTTCGCATCCTTGTCTGATCATGATAAAGTTTGCAAACTACAAAGATCTATTTATGGATTAAAACAAGCTTCTAGAAGTTGGAATATTCACTTTAATAAGACAATTGAAAAGTTTAATTTTGCTAGATGTGAAGAAGAACCTTGTGTTTACAAAAAGGTTAGTGGGAGCGTAATCATTTTCTTAGCATTGTATGTTGATGACATATTACTCATTGGAAATGATATTCCAGCATTACAAGGCACAAAGATTTGGCTATTTGAACAGTTCTCCATGAAGGATTTAGGAGAAGCAGCCTACGTTCTGGGAATATAGATTTATAAAGATAGATCTAAAAGGTTGCTAGGACTCTCCCAATCTATGTACATTGATACCATCTTAAAAAGGTATAACATGGAAAACTCCAAGAGAGGCTATTTGCCAATAGGAACTAGAGTTACTCTTAGTAGGGAGGATTGTCCTAAAACCCTTGAAGAGAGAGAACGCATGAATAGAGTACCGTATGCTAGTGCAATGGGAGCTATCATGTATACCATGACTTGTACACGTCCTGATGTTGCCTATGCACTAGGTGTAATTAGTCGATATCAAGCAAATCCTGGTGAGGAACATTGGAAAGTGGTTAAGACCATTCTTAAGTATTTAAGAAGAACTAAAGATCAATTCCTCATTTATGGAGATTCAAAACTGAAGTTAAAAGGTTATACTGATGCAAGTTTTTCATCTGATAAAGATGATAGCAAATCTATTTCTGGTTATGTTTTCACCTTAAATGGTGGTGCAGTGAGTTGGAAAAGTTCCAAGCAAGCTCTACGATGGATTCAACTGAATGCGAGTATATTCTTGCAAGTGGGCAAATTTGCTAAAGCAGTGTGGATGAAGAAGTTCATAATTGAACTTGGTGTGGTCCCTTCAATAAAGGAGCCAGTTTCATTATTGTGTGACAATAATGGAGCTATTGCTCAAGCAAAGAAGCCAAGATCACACCAAAGATCTAAACACATCTTGCGAAGATATCACTTGATCAGAGAAATCATTGAACGTGGTGACGTTCAGATTCAAAAGGTTGATGGAAAAGACAATGCAGCAGATCCATTCACCAAGGCACTTGGCATCAAGGAGTTTGACAAGCACAAGTGGGAATTGGGAATGAAATACATGACAGATTGGCTCTAGTGCAAGTGGGAGATTGTTGGGAATAAATTAGGTATGCCCAAGATCCAATCAATCATGTTATCACATTCTACTTGTTTTATAAATGAGTTAAAATTTGTTATTATCATATTTTCGATTAACTAAATAGTTAATTGATAAGGTCCTTGGTTAAAATTAGAGACTTGTTATTATAATAGAAATTATAATAATGAGAAACAAGTCTTTCATAATTTTAATTTAAATTGTTCTTGATCATAGAATTATTGACCGAGACATCAATAATTCAGTTAGATTAATATATGTGTAATGATCTTTATTGGATAAAGATTAATAGATCTCATTTGTTAAATTACATATATAAATTATGCATATGGAGATATGACCATTGAACTGACTCAAAAGAGAATTCCTAATGGTTCATATTACTTTTAAATGTCAATAGGAATTTCTCATAAAGAAATATTATAGTTTCCTTTGACCTGAGATTATCATAGTAGTTAACAAGTCATTTATTATACTTTAATTCCGGACACCTAATGTTTTGGGACATTAGTTGAATGGATATTGGGCATGATTAAATAATTGTAGAATTAATGATTAATCAATAAGGGATCCATCAACTCTTAGTAATGAGTTTGAGCTTTATATGAACTCAAAGACCTTGGCCAAGGCAATTGAAAGAATAAGGAAATGAGTTTCTTATGTCATTCATCATATGTTAACTTATTAGAGTTTGACAGTAATACCATGCTCTAGAGTTAACATAGAGCTGTAAAGATGGAAGGAAATATTTTATTATTTTTCTAATGGTTCTTGAAAGTAAAAGATATTACTTCATACTATCCGGACTTCAAGAAGTGTTGCTAGACGCCAACCTTGATGAGTAAATTAATTTGATTAATTTTCTACCGGCTTAGTTTTGAACCCACAGGGTCACACACAAACGAGTGTTCTAATATCTGCTAAAGAAAAATTTTATTATTTGATCATTAAATTAGAGAATTTAATTTTAATCAAATAGATAAATTTTTCTAGGTGGAATATTATTATATTCTTTGCTAGCACAAATAATATAAATAATATGAAATTAATAAGCACTTGACTTTTGGAATGAAATTTTTTGGCAGCATGATTGACAGCTGAATGCACACGTACTTGTGCATTTGAAATAGTTTGAAAAATCAATGGATGCAGTCCGTTGATAGACTTGAGACTCAGTCAGTGTTTCAAACTAAAAAGGAGATGTGGAGAAGAACGTGCAACGATAGAAAATATCATATCTGATGTGGTATATAGTGGTTCCTATTTTTGAGGAACGGAAAAATGTGGGGTTACTCTATAAATGTATCAGATAGAGAAAAATACATAGTGTGAGCATTGTACTCTTCTTCTCATCTCTTCAAAAATTTCATATATAAGGTTATTAATTTTTTCCACCATTCAAAGGGTTGAGAGCAAATGATTAGTCTCGGTGTGGATACACATGGAGTCTTCATACATTTGAAGGAAATTCTCAAAGTCTCAAGAATCTCGTCCGAGTACTTATGAATATTTATTTTGTTATTGCTTTCGTATATTTTAGACACAAAATAGATTCTTTTATTCCGCTATGTATGTGTTTTGAACACTATTTTTCTATCAATTGGATGACATTATAAAATTTTTTTATACTAACATTTTACACTGTCAGTGTATTAAAATTAAACTCTAAAATTAAGCCCATAATAATACTATCATATTAATTAAACAATTTAATAATAAGAAGGGTTATTTTATCCTAAACTTGGGATTATTTACGATTTAATCCTGATTTTTTAAAATTTACATTGATATTTTTCAATCAATGTAAAATATCTCATACCATGCATGATAACAAAATTCAAGTTTAGGCTGCTAGGTTGTGCATAATAACCAAAATTAATTTTTAAATACATATGAGAATTTATAAGTAAGATGTCGAATTCTACGAATTAATGATATTAGAGAATTAAGCCCACATATTGTCAATGTCGAGAGATGTTTTGTAATATTTAAAAAGTTTAGAATATCCTATTTCTGGGGAAAATGCATTTTGCACCCAAAAAGAAGAAGATTATGATAAGACACCTATACTGCATTGCGCTGCTGCCGCCGCCTCTTTGACAAAGCGATTACCCACAGAAACGAAAAGGGTTTTATTTTTTATTTTTTATGAATAATGGACAAGAACATGCGACCATTATCGCTGTCCTCGCATTCGAGTTTCTTTTCCTCTCTGAAACAGGTATGTATGTTTTACATGCATTCGCAATTCCAACATCATCATACCACTTTGTATTCTATCATCCTCGTAGTTCTTGGCATTGTCACAATTGAGTATGTGTAATCTGAATTTTGGCGACCCAGGTTGAAAAGAGGCTGAAACTAGAGCAGAGAACAACAACAACAACAACATCAGAATCTCAAACACAAGAAAGAAACTCTTTATCAAAAAGAGGGTCTTTGACATTGACTTCGACTTCGAGTTGTTCACCTTCACCCATGTTCATTCACCTCGACCAACCCAGTGGCAGTCATAACAACTATGCTGCTGCTGCCCAAGACAGTAGTGAAGCTCCTCTAGCATTCCTCTCAATTCCCCACGGATTCACACCAACTAGTCCTTCAGATCAATTAGGAACTTTTAATAAAGCTCAGGATGATCAAGAAGCAGCAGTGGATGATGATGATGATGACGACATTGAAAGGTTAATGCAGTTCTTGGGCTTATCAGAGGAACAAGGGGAACATAGGGGTGGTCTTGATGATGAGGATGGTGATTGTAGCTCTTGCCACTGCGAAGGTGGGTTTTATTCTAAGATTGTTGGTGTGGAGGGGCCAAAGTGTAGGAAGGAGGTTCAGAGGCTAGATGGGTGGATCAAACTCTTCCTGAATGGAGGTGGGGAGGAGAAGCTGAAGTTAGAGCCTTTGAGATTGGCACACCTGCTTTTAGGGAAAGCTGCTTTTATTTCTGAAGGTGCTGATGGTGGTTTTGGAGGCTTGGAGTTCCCATCAACCATTCAAGAGTTTCTTCATAATGATCCTCCCAGTAATTGAGGCAACCAAGCCAATTTTTCCCCCTATTTTTTTTTTTTTTTTTTTTATAAATTCACATTTAGCTTTGTTGTTTTATTTTATGATATCCTTCTTTCTATTAAGTGTTATTTGCAAATCAATTTGTTGAGATCACTTCATGTTGTCTTCCTTTATTATCCATTTTTATATGAACAGCTGCAGAGTGACAGATACTACTACCAAAACAGTCTTAATCTTATCTCAAAGTCAAACAATGTAGAAACCAGAGAGCCTTAAAACTTGGAGGCTCTTGCATGTTCCTGGGAACATTGGGCAATTAAACTTGAAATTAACCTGTTATATTTCATTCCACATTAACATCATTCTCCAACGATAGGAGAGAATAAATTTGATTGTGTACTGGAATTGAGAAAAAAAAAGGGGTGGGGGTTAGCATAATTTTCAGCTCATAGTCTTGTTAGTTTGTGTTTCTTTTTATATGATAATGATTATATACTGCCCATGGTAATTTCGCTGGCACCAGTCAATTTTTAAATGATACAAGAGTATATTTGCATTTAACCAAAGAGAGGGAAGGGGAGGAAACAGAAGGAGTAGGCAGCATGGGACAGTCAATGCCACATTACATGATTGCAAAGGAAAACTGATCACATTACCAAATTTCCCTATACTGGTTACGGATTCAAGTCCCCTGCTAATTTTTGTATGTTGCTAAAATAGTGGAAAACTAAGATGGATACCAGCAGGCTTTGCCATTGTTAAAGCCACTAATAATGAAGCAATGGGGAAGCAATTATCTTATTTTGAAAAAGCAGCTCCAAAGGTGGTTTGGTGGTGTGTATGATTTAGCAAGATAGTGGTACTATACTGCTGATTGGAGCTTAGTAAGGGAAGATAACACCTCATTCATGTTTGGTCGATCTTCAGGATTAGGGAGGGTGCAAGACAAGGATACCTTGAAGAGCTCTATCAATACATCGACATGGCCTTTCGTGGCATCCATGGTTAACATAGGGTCCACAATATCAACAAGCCCTTCCATTCCATTTGCAAGGGCTTTTTCCGCTGCTGCGGGCAAACTGATTGGCAAGCCATCCTCTTCTGAGAGGCCTGTGGGCCTTCTTCTTGTTAGGAACTCCATCAAAAGGATGCCAAAGCTGAACACATCTACTTTAGTCGTTACTTTCCTTATGTAGGCAATTTCTGGGAGTCAGACAAAACAATCTTTTTTAGAGAGAGAACATAATTGTGATTAAAATATGTGGGGTGATGAATATCAGACACAAGTAAGATGGAAATGTGTAGGATGATGAATACAGTAAGACAGAAAAGGCTCAAACCTGGTGCCAGATAGCCAACTGTGCCTTGCAAAACTGCTGATGAGGAAAGGGTATTACCATCCTGCAGATGAAGACCAAGTATTCTAGCTGTCCCAAAATCACTGACATGAGCCTCCCAGTCTCTATCCAAAAGGACATTAGAAGGCTTCAAATCACAGTGTACAATGGGAAAGCCATAACCAGAGTGTAGATAGTCCAATCCACTAGCAATCGAAATGAATACACGGATTCTTTCAAATAATGTCCACCTAGACTGATCAACCCTTTTGTCATGTATGATGCTATCCAAATTCCCATTCTCCATGTACTCCAGAACTAGAGCTTTCATTTTCCCACTCTCCCATGCATAACCAAGTACCTTAACCAAATTTCTATGTCTCAGCTGGCTCAAGGTGCTGGCTTCAGTTCTGAAGATCTTGTTGGTATTTGCAGAGAAATGGTGCAAATTCAATCTCTTTATGGCAACAATCTGGCTACCTTCCAATTGACCCTTGTAAACTGTGCTCAAACTACTAGCACCAATTATGTTGTCTGTGCTGAATAAACCAGTGGCATTCTCTAACTCCTTTGGAGTGAATCTTTTTAGAGCCAATGCTGAACCGTAATCTGGTTCATGGTTCTCACTATTCTTACTTTCCTTAGAATTGCAGAGTTTGGTGCCTCGCTTGAGAATCAAAATCACAAACACCAGAAGTAGAAGTATAGCGAGAGATCCAAGTGCAGCAATAATAATTATGCTTCTCTTAGATAGAGAATGACTATTACCTTCTCTGCATGGCCTTAGGAATTTCGTCCCACAAAGATCCTGGTTTCCCATCACATCAGATGCATTGATATGTGAAAATATTCCAGTCGTAGGCACAGGACCTTCAAGTTGATTGAAAGAGAGGTTGAGATGCGTCAAGCTGGAAAGATTGGCAAAGCCATGGGGAATAGTTCCATTCAAGTTATTCTGAGAAAGATCTAGGGAACTAAGATGCTCAAGCTCTGCCAAGATTTCAGGGATTTGACCTTCTAAATGATTTCTTGAAAGGTTTAAGCTTTGAAGCAAGTCCATGTGACTGAAAGCTCCTGCAGGAATAGGACCTGAGATATTGTTTCCTGAAAAATCAAGATTGAACAGATTTCTGCACCCAGAAAGTGCCATGGGAATGACACCTGAAAGATTATTGTTTGAAATATCAATGGCTTGTACCATTTCCAACATACCCAGTTCATCAGGAACACTTCCAACAAAGTGATTGTATGAAAGGTTAAGATACATCTGCATGTCTTTGAAGAGTGCAATGACATCTCCAGGAATTGATCCTGTGATATGGTTGTGAGAGAGATCCAACATCAAAAGCTGATTAAGCTTCCTCATGCTTCTTGGAATGGACCCATTAAACATGTTTCCATGGAGGTCTAAGTATGAAAGCATCTCAAGATTTGAGATAGAATCTGGTATCTGACCAACCAACTTGTTTTGTTGCAGCAAAAGTTTGGTGAGTGGTTTGATTTCAGATAGTTTATCAGGTATTGTGCCTTTTAATACATTGTCGTGGAGGGAGAGCCCTTGAAGGAGAGAAAGTTTAGACAGTTCTGGTGGAATGGAACCTGAAAACCTATTTTCAGCAAGGGATAAAGTGATGAGCTGATTCAAGTTTCCAATCTCTGGTGGAATTGGTCCTATGAAGGAATTTGCATTCAGTTGCAGACTCCGGACATTAAACAGGTTCTGGATGCCAGGTTTTATCACTCCACTCAAATTGTTTATTCCCAAACTTAGGGTACGAAGGTTTGAGCAGTTAAAGAGGTCATCTGGGATTTCCCCAGACAAGTTGTTGGCGGCAAGAGACAGGAAAGTAAGATTGGGCAACCTTGAAAAGCCTTCAGGAATTCTCCCAGTGAATGCATTGAAAGATAAACTCACATTTACCAGCCTAGTACAATTGGTAATGCTAGGGGGAATGGATCCATGAAGATGGTCATTCAAGTTCAAGATTAGATACTGTAAATTATGAAGCACACCAATGTTAGAAGGAATTTCACCTGAAAGGAGATTCTGGCTCATTGATAGATATGTCAGGTTTGTCAAGTTTGTTATGGATGAAGGGATCTGACCGGTAAACTTATTTATATGCAGGGTTAGAACTTGTAAGGAACTCAAAGATCCAATCTCAGGAGATATTGTTCCCTCTAAGTTATTCCCTGAGAGTCCTAAATGGGTTAATGATTTCAACAGGAATATGGAAGATGGAATAGTGGAGTTCAAGTTATTGCCATGTAACCGCAATGTTTCCAATTGAACTAAATTTCCTAACTCAGGAGGAATACTTCCAGTCAAGTGATTGTAATACAACTCAAGGTTCAAAAGTTGGGTGCACTGACCAAGTTCTGAAGGGATTTTCCCAGTCAAAGAATTTTGGAACAAGGAAAGGACTTCTAAGTTTGTGAGGTTTCCAATCTCTCGAGGTATTGCACCTGATATTTTGTTCATGCTAAAGTCAAGAGATTGCAAAGCTCCCAAATGACCTATTGAAGGAGGTATAGACCCAACAAAGCTGTTCCCATATCCTGCAATCTGTGTAAGGTTAACAAGCTTGCCTATGTGTGATGGGATTGTGCCAGTGAGGTTGTTGAAATTGAAAGCAATACCCAACAAAGAAGTGATCTTGAATAAGCTTTCAGGAAGGCTTCCATTGAAGCTGTTACTGCCTAAGTCCAAATACTGCAGGCTTTTCAGGTTTCCTAATTCAGGAGGGATTGGACCTGAGAGAGAATTTTCTACAAGAAGTAGCTGAGTGAGTTGAGTGCAAAGACTAAGCTGAACAGGAATATAGCCAGTAAAAGAATTTGAAGTTAAGTCAAGAACCTGAAGGCCTG
Organism: Dalbergia cochinchinensis; assembly: GCA_031216125.1. Taxonomy (NCBI): domain Eukaryota; kingdom Viridiplantae; phylum Streptophyta; class Magnoliopsida; order Fabales; family Fabaceae; genus Dalbergia; species Dalbergia cochinchinensis. The sequence continues at coordinate 46,635,907 of CM062370.1, forward strand.
AGATGTTTCCAAGGAAGGGTGAAATCTTCCCTTGGAGCTGCTGAGCAGCCAGAGAAACTGAGATAACATGGTTTAAAGATGGGTCACATGCAATGCCAGACCAGTTGCAGTGAGGGTGGCTGTCAACCCAATCTGCAAGTGCTCCATTTTGGTCAAGGGTGACGGAGTTCTTGAAAGCTTTCAAAGCTTCAATTTCAACCTCCAACCTTGTATCTGCATATGAAGGTGTGGCTACAATGGAAAGGACTATGACTATAGTCAAACTAATCTTTCGAGATATCATCATTGTAGAATGTAGTCTGATATTCAATTGCGGTTTGCTGATATAAAAGGTGAATGAAATGTGGCCTTTATATGCAATGTTAGTTCATCACTTCATCCACTGATAATCTTGAAAAGCATGACCATATTTGTGACAGACAGTTCACATGGTATGCTGTAAAGTCAAATACTCAAAAGTCATTAGCCGGTATTAGTGTGAGGACAAAACCCGTGATAGATTGTCAGTCCAAGGAATGTTGAATATCTTAAATTTGATTTGAATCTTGAGGTCCTCCCTGTGTGACAAAAACGTTTGCATATTTTACTGATTGAGACTTTAACATAATATTGAAGACACGGATAATGTTGACATATATCCTTAAAGGCAAAGCTTCAAGAGAAAGAGAGAGAAGACAAAATGCGAACATGCCTATACATGGAATTTAATTATTTACTACCTATAATTTGTGAGTCATCACATCAACGCACTGTCTTTCATTATTAAATGGAATGTGTAACTTAGATTAAGTGGGGTTTATATTTCATTCAATAGTGAATAAGAGTCTTTCAATATGGTTTGTTATAAATTATGTGCACAAATGACATTTCTTGAACCAATTACAGCATGAACAAACATTGTTGGTTATTTGGAAAGTAAGATAACGGTAGGCGGGCTGTAGCCTTGTAACTTTGTAAGTACATTTAGCAGTCTCTAATTAAACTAAATCGTTTTCCCACTTACTTGTAGAAGTCAGTTTAAATTGTAAAATTATAATAACAAAAAATAAAACCTAATCATGATCTGGGAGTCCTCCTGCACTAGTTGCACCGGTGCAGACGTGCAGTGATTTTAGTATATATGAATTTGACTTGAATTCTTCAAACTAGCTGAGTTGAGCCTACGTTTTGTGTGTATATATTAGTACTTAATTAGGAGGGACCGGTTTAGCATTAGCTAGCTGCTAGCCTATTAAGAATATTAAAAAAATATTAATTTACGCGTAGATGACAAGGCCAAATAGATTAGTGCATGATTATGGGTGCAATATTAGTGTGAATATGAATTATATATAAATACTACTCAGAGAAGCAACAGTTAACATGGAATTGCCGACCACGGTTTGAGGCAAGTTGTTTAGTGATAAAAGATACTGCCATGCCATGCCATGCAAGTTGCAATTAAATGACAGCCGAAATTATTAAACATGTGATGTGAGTAAAGCCTCTCTCTTGGCATTGGATTGTGATGTGTGCGTCGGCAATGGAACTGTCTGTCTGCAGAGGAAACAATGATTGATCGAAGATAATGGATGAGAATGGGACAACAAGTGCAATAGGACAGAGCTTGGCTGGGGGAGTGAATTTGCCACTGACTCGTTGTCAACTTGCATGATATATATATATATAAAATATGGAAATTGATAGTTAGTGCGAAGGTGATGGACAGAAAAACAACCACCATCAATGGATAAGAATATGTATCAGGAGAAGAAGAAATGAAGAATTGTTTACAAATAATAATTGTACGTCATGGAATTTCTGCAGCGTTTTGTGAACTTAGATGCAGTGCTTTGGACCAATATTATTGATAAGGGCCGTGGCCGTGGTACTCTTCACAAAGTAGGGAATGTCACACGTCTGAATCATGTTAAAATTTTCCTTTACTAGACTGCCTATATACCACGCTCTTAAACCTTCTTTTTTGTGTCTTTGGCCACCATTCGCCTCTGCACTTTCCCTGCCACCAAAACCACCATCACTTATTCCTCACCACCACGACCCCTACTCTTCCCTCACCACTGCAAAGTGTCCTCTACCATTGGACCACAGAACTCAGGTACTTCACCAACCATTGTAACTACATTACTTTAGAAGAAATGTCAAGTCTATATTTGTCCACTTTGCCCATATTATCTTGCCCCTGTTTTCCAATTTCATTAATGGCAGTATAGATAAATCTATACATCGGTCCAACTTTCAGTTGTTCATGGCCCAAATTGTAGACTGCCCAATAATATATGTCGAACATGTAATATATTAGTTTTAGTGTCATATGTTAATAAAAAAAATTTCTCATTTCACACACCAAACCCAGTAGAAATAATTGTCATTGATGGTGAGGAGGTGACAAGATGAGAGTGGCACAGTGAGTTAGTGAGTAAGGCGGAGCGGCCGACAGATGGAAAGAAAGAGAAAAAGAGATTAAGGGGGCTGATACTTCTAATATGCATCACTAATTATTAGTGTAACACTTATGACACTCTATAATCTCTCTTATCAAGCCCACCCATACACTATCAGTCACAAATATTTTCCCTTTTTTATTTTTCTTATTTCTTTCTTGGCTATGATCGAAATCAACATAATAGAATTGGTTAAATTTGAAATTATAAAATGATCAATATTCCTAATAATCAATTACAAATGAAATAATGATAGTCATGATCAAAATCAAACAATTGTACAAGTATCCTGGTATAGAGGTATTGTGTGTCACAGGTTTATAAGTTTTTCTATTACAATTTATAAGTTTTTTCAGCAAGGTTTATAAGTTTTTACAGTATGATTTATAAGTTTTCTCTTCAAGTTTTGCACCACTGTTACTTTCAATCATTACAGGCACTCATCTATCATAATGAAGATACGAATAACACTAAATAACGAATTTTTCTCTTTTTTTTTCAAAAAAAAAGATAAAAATCCTTAAAAAAAGGGAAAGTACAATGACATTGGAGAAATTAGATTCGACAAGCGAGGAAAAAAAAGAGTTATAAATTTTTTTTTTAATTTTTCTTATTTCTTTCTTGGATATGGGCAAAATTAACATAATAGAATTGGTTGAATTTGAAATTTATATAATGATCAATCTTCCTAATAATTAACTATAAATGAAATGATGATTGTCGTGATGATAATCAAATAAATTGTATAAATATCCTGGTATAGAGGTATTGTGTGTCAGATTTACAAGTTTTTCTATCATGGTTTATAAGTTTTTATAGTATGATTTATAAGTTTTTATAGTATGATTTACAAGTTTTCACGGTATGATTTACAAGTTTTTTGTATATGTTTACAAGTTTTCTCTTCAAGTTCAGCACCATTGTCACTTCAATCAACACAAACACTCTTCTATTACGGTGTGAATATAAATAACACAAAATAACAAATTTCTTCCATTTTTCCTAATAAAAATAATGAAAATTTCTCCAAAAAGGAAAGCACAATGACAATGGCAAAATTAGGTTCGACGAGCGAGGAAAAAAAAGTGTTACAAATATTTCCTCTTCTTATTTTTCTTATTTTTTTCTTGGCCATGATCAAAATTAATATAACAAAATTGGGTGAATTTGAAATTTATAAAATGATCAATATTCCTAATAATTAATTACAAATGAAATGATGATAGTCGCGATGATAATTAAATAAATTGTACAAGTATCCTAGTGCAGAGGTATTGTGTGTCACATATTTATAAGTTTTTTTTATCACGGTTTACAAGTTTTTATAGTATGGTTTATAAGTTTTTACAATATGGTTTATAAGTTTTCACAATATGGTTTACAAACTTTTTGTATATGTTTACAATTTTTCTCTTCAAGTTCAGTATCACTATCACTTTCAATCATCATAGCCACTATCACAGTGAGGATATAAATAACACTAAATAACAAATTTATTCCATTTTTTCAAATAAAAAAAAGAAAATTCCTCCAAAAGGAAAGTCCAATGACAATAGAAAAATTAGATTCGACGAGCGAGGAAAAAAATAGAGTTAAAAATATTTTTCCTTCTTATTTTTTAATTTCTTTCTTGACTATGGTTGAAATCAACATAATAGAATTGGTTGAATTTGAAATTTATACAATGATAAATCTTCCTAATAATTAATTATAAATAAAATGATGATAGTTACGATGATAATCAAATAAATTATACAAGCATTCTGGTGTAGAGGTATTGTATGTCACATATTTACAAGTTTTTCTATCACGGTTTATACGTTTTTATAGCATGGTTTACGAGTTTTTTTTTTTTTTAGGTTTACAAGTTTTCAATGTCTATCTTAGAAGTTATTTGAAATTTTTTTACAGGTTCTGTGGACCTGGTATAGAGGTATTATGTGTTACAGATTTACAATTTTTATATTGACAGAAACTTGAATCAAAATCAAAAACTTGAATCAAATAGAAAAAAAAGCTTACTTCTTTTAGCGCTACAAGCGTCTAACAAAATTAATCAAAAGCAACGATACTTAGAAACAAGTTCTTTTTCTCCTATGCCAAAGTGCTAAGTATGAGATGGAAGTTTAAAGGGATACCCACTGCAGTGACAGAGAAGAAAAATTTGTATTTTCTAGGACTATTAATATTGCTAGAAAAACATGGAAGATGATGAACTTCTTTCAAAACCTATTATCTGGTTCTCTTGGAAAGTGAAAAACAAGAACTTTGCTATTACCGTTCACAGAGTAATGGAAACTCCTTTAATTGATGATGAGAGTTGTGAAAGTTGTCACTTTGAATATTTCGAGCATTGAGAGTAACACTCAAAAAAAAAAAAAAAGAACAGATGAACAATGATGGAGTTGCCATTCTTTATCGTCATAGTGGAGCATTGGTGGTGGTTCACCATCAATGGCAAAGGAGAAAAGAGAAGGAGGCAGTGATGAACAGAAACAACAAAATAGGAAAGGGTGATGGCTTCTATTGTGAACCATCATTAAAGGGTGTACAAGTGCTGTATACATAGTCAACGGTGAAGACTAAAATGAATGGTCAATATACAAGAAGTTTCACACTCCATACTTTGTGAGGTGTATTGCAAAATCCACCTATGGTGGGATAAATGATAATCTCTTTTTATCTTCTTGTAAAACTGAGACATGGACAATCTCTTGAGTAAATGAGGTGTAGTGCAATTAAATGACAGCCGAAATTATTAAACATGTGATGTGAGGAAAGCCTCTCTCTTGGCATTGGATTGTGATGTGTGAGTCGGCAATGGAACTGTCTGTCTGCAGAGGAAACAATGATGGATCGAAGATAATAGGTGACAATGGGGAAACAAGTGCAATAGGACAAAGAGCTTGGTTGGGGGAGTCAATTTGCCACTGACTCGAAGGTGATGGACAGAAAAATAACCACCATCGATGGATAAGGACATGTATCAGGAGAAGAAGAAATGAAGAATTGTTTACAAATAATAATTGTTCGTCATGGAATTTCTGCAGCGTTTTGTGAACTTGGATGCAGTGCTTTGGAGCAATATTATTGATAAATGATAATCTCTTTTTGTCTTCTTGTAAAACTGACATGGACAATTCTTTAGTATCACAGACATATCACAACTAACTACTACATCAGTTGATTATGTGCTGCTCAGTTTATCTCATGAGATCGTATAATACTAACTTTAAGGGTATATATTTGGATGGTCGTAAAAACGGAGTGTTTTTTCTTGCTTAAATTTTACCTGTAAAATAGTTATATATAAAATTCAGTCATAAAAAATTTATCTGTATTTTTACTCTTCAACCAAACAAATATATTGTGTTTATATTTCTGATCTTGATTAAGGCATGTGTGGTGCTTAACATAAAAATACTAATATAATTATTAACATAAAACCATTACACCATGTCTAGCATCTAGAATTCATGCCTAATTCTTTCTATTTTTTATTTTTATAATTCATCTCTATTTTTTTCTGATAAATTCAAATATAAAATTTAAAACCATTGGACAATTTAATTTGTGTTACAATTCCAATTTTAATATCTAAACGAAACCTTCATAACAATTAATATTACTATTTTTTACATCAATCATAAAGATTCAGATATATCATTATATTGATTAAAAGCAAAATTATGTCATTGCAATATATATATTCAATCATAAATGATCATGCAAGTATTCAAGTTCAATCATCCATTACTTAACTTTTTTATATTATAATTGCATCAAAATTAAACCCAATTATGAATGTATTTTAAATTTGAATTTTTTTTAACATATTGCTTGTCTTTCCAAAAACTTTAAACGTAATTTTTTATGTAAAAATAAAGGTCATTACAGTTTTTTGGCCCAAGAAAAAACAATCATCAAGCAACAAGCCGAGGGAGACTTGTCCCCATTACATCCGCATGAAGAGAAACTGAGGCAAAACCAGGGATGACGTGAATGAAATGCACAACCAGCCAGAAAAAGTGGAACTGCAGCTGTGTTGGCGTCCCGAAAAACATGACCGAGGCGAGTCTGAGGCAATAGGCTAAGGAGTTCTTGAATCGCAAGAATAATGGACCCACTAGGGTGCTAGCATACACCACTGCTCCATCCTCAATAATGGCCATATTTTGTTTTGTTTTGCTTTTTTTTTTTTTTGGCAAGACCTCTTAGCCGTGATGAGTACGTAAATATACGAATGAGTCTCTAAATGTAATTTTCATTTTCTTTAATTTGCAGCTTGTTTTGGACGCTTTTAAACATGATCTTGGGATTTTAAAAGATAAAATAAAGTTTTGAACCTCATATTGTCGTCTATATCAACCGAAATCTTTCATTTCATATTTAAAAATGTTCATCATTAATATTTAGACTCACGGAGAGATCGGAAAATTAGTCATAAGAAACTCGTTTCTAGCTATTGACAGCCACAGAGATTTGTTTATACACATCTTTCAGGGTAAGTTTTTAAAATAAAAAGGAGTGTACAATTTAAGCATGCGAAAGAAGAGTCAATTTACTCAAATATAATCGTAAATAGTTGAGGACGCATAATCAAACATATGTTTTAAGAAATAGCAGTGAGCTGTGAACTTCCCCATTCTCTTTTTGATACATCAGAAAGCTCGTTCTTTCCCATTCTAGGTATGTATTATATATTTATTTCTATTTATTAATAAAAATCATGTGAACAAAAGAGATGCGAAGATAGGTTAAGAAAAACTGAAAATCAAAAGAAATCCGTCGCCGTGGTGGAGGAAACAATACAATGATAGGGACAAATAACCAAATATTCATTCTAAGAAATTGTGTTGAATCTTAAACGTGTAGTTTCTTTTTTTTATAAAGTAAAATTAAACAGAGAAATTTTTTTCCTCAATTTAAGATCAAATGCTAGCCGGGAATTGAAGATTCAAGATATTGTTTTTTTTTTTATACAGCATTTTTTCAAGTGAGCTAGTCACACACATAGGATTTTATTATTATAAATGTGGCATTTGACACATCTACAATTTTTTTTTTTTTTATGTTGGAACGTAAGGGCATTTATTTAGTTCCCACATTCACCCATTAATATGAGAAAAAATAAACGTTATTTCATGGTCTAATATACGTAATATTTATATTCTCAAATAATCGTTCAATATATGCATGAAAATTAAGAAAATGATTGAAATTTTTTTTAATATTAATGAAGTTTAGATATATATTTTACAAAATAATCTTTATTTTAATTAATTATTTCAACTTTTTCATTCACCTTGTACTGTGCTTTATTTTCTCTTTTACTATTCTCTCTCGTGCATTCATTTTATAAGGGTATACCTGAAAAAAAATATAATAAATATTATTTGGATTTTATAAGTAGATAATTATTCATGAAAATGCAAAATTTCAAAAGTGAATAATTAATAACTAAACAGTTATGTGGGGAAATGTAAAATTCTAAAAGTGAATAATTATTTAAAAACAGAACCAATAATCTTCATGTACCTAAAATCGCCCAATGATAATAAGGAAGAGGAAACGTGTCTTTTCCTTTTGTCGACAATAATCAAAATTCTCCGTCTCTTTCTTTCTTTAATAGTTTTGGATCTTACTGATAAATGCCATAAAAGTATTTGCTAAGAAATTTAAAAGGAACTCCACAAAAAGAAATTTAAAAAGAAAATTATTATATTTACATTTTTTTTTTCAAATTTTCAATATATTAACTGTGTTGAAGAAACATATATTTTTTATATATTTATCTTTAACAGAACTGATCATATACTCTTCTCTTGCTAGTTAAGAAAACAATCACACCATTTTCATATTTCATATAACATTTTATCTAGAAAATAGAAAGAACATTTTATTCAGAAGAGGAATAAGGATTTTGACTACACTAATTTGATCAGAGAACGTCTTAGCCATTGTTTCATCTTCCCATAAAGTGACTTTATGAGAAGGTGATTGGACAGCCATTGCCAAACTAGTAGTAATTACAATTAGAGGTTTTCTACTTAATTAGTCATTGACGGTTTAATAATTCCATAGGCGACAATATAAATTGTTCTCTTGCAATATCAATTACCTGAACCTCTATATATACCCTCCCCTTTCATTCCACAATACACCATCAAGCACAGTACCATTAGCTATTTCCTATAGGGAAAACAAACACCATTTTAGCTTTTCATTCACATTTTCTAGGCTATTTTACACCATGACCAAATCAGCTGGGTCACTTCTCTTCCTCTTCTTCCTCCTGCTCCTCTCTTTCAACATTGGTAATTAATTCTTGGCTATATGGACTTTATATATTTCATTTTTTGTTTTTCTACATACACATTATGTATTTCATTCTATGCTTAGCATTGCAGAAATCTCAACATATTTTGGCAATTGTTTGTAATAATTTGTTTGAATTTGGATTGACATTTGCAGGAGGGCATTTAAAGTTCGCTAATGGAGGGCAGCTACAAATTCCTTCTCCTACTCAGGTGAATTTAGTATACCTGCCACATAAAAATCCATGAATAAATTAAAGCTTAGTTTTGAATTCATCACATATCACCTAATAAATTTAGCATGTGTCATAGTAATTCATGGAATTAATATAATGCAGATAGGCGAGAACAGATCATGGTGTGTGGCAAAGCCTACAGCAAGTGATGAGGAGCTGAGAGCCAACATTGAGTATGCATGCAATGTGTTGAGTGATTGCATGCTGATCCAGCCAGGTGGATCTTGTGCTTACCCTGACACTCTCATGAACTATGCCTCTGTTGTCATGAATCAGTACTACGCACTCAAAGGAAGAAACACTTGGGACTGCTACTTCGCAAACTCTGCTCTCATTGCTGTCACTGACCCAAGTAAGACATTATTTATGTTCTACTACGTAATAAAATATGGCTACCATAATGCATTGTTGTCTCTGAGCTACGTAATCTAGTTCTGATTTTGTTTTTAATTGATGTACAGGCTATAATGGCTGCAAGTATGCTTAGTGGAATAATCTGGCTGAGAAATATCTGAACTAGAATCGACATCTAGGATTATGGCTATGTTCCAAAATTTCAAACTCCTTTCTCGTATTAAAGAGTATATTATATTGTTTGCAATCTATTAATGGTTGTCATTCTGATTTATAGAGTGAAATATACTACGTACATATGCTTTATTGTGTTTCATGAAGTGATTGAGTATCAAATACATGAGGCTGTAGTGGGAAAGAAAAATGTTTCTGTTTCATTTGGCAGTGCCAAGTTTGACCTTGAATTGCATTTCACTATGACATCATCTATGAGGCTCAATGGCGAAAAAGCTACAGAATGGGGCATTCCGAGAATTGAACTCGGGACCTCTCGCACCCTAAGCGAGAATCATACCACTAGACCAAATGCCCACACGTGCACTTCACAGATATTCTATTTGTAAATCCTTAGTACTTGGAAATCAACTAAATATACATGGATCGCTATATTATATAATTACTTCTTATTTCAAAACTTGTAAAATTGAATATCATCAAACGTTGTCATTCCAATCATACCCTTTGAAAACTTCAAAGTACTACGTGGTGAACCTCTCTATAATGGCATTCCACTTCTGCTATTGAAAAATATTATCCCTGGTTTTTTATTTTAATTTAATGGAATGCATTCTAAACTAAAGACACAAAATGATAACAGTGAAAAATCCAAAAAAAAAAAAGGCTAAGGAATCATCAAATGTTTCATACTAGAACTCGAGAGGGTAAGATATTTTTTACAAAAAAAGTGTAATGATTTTATAACAATGTTAATGGTCGTTCCAATTAACAAGTCAACAAATCCTGTGATCTAAAACACTAGGTCAACCTTTCATCCTTTTAAACGCGAGCAATTTACCCATTCAGCTGAATCTTCAGTTGATTATGTGAGGTAACAAGATCACATGGATTTTACCTCCCAATATACTCAAGAAGGTTCAGAAATGAGATTGATTGATATATTTTACAGTAAAAGGGTTGGATCATTGCGTGTGCCTTGAAAGACCAAAAAATTTCCAGTTTTAAAATTTTGTGTTATGCATATATGTAGCTTGTATCGTTATTTTAGTGCAGATTTTGATTCGCACGCTTGCACCCATTCTTTCGAACTTTCCCCCATTAACTTGATCTTCAATTATACTCGTTGTCATTTATTAGTCACTCAAATTATATTACTAAATTATAAAATAGCTCATAGGCCTCTATTTGATATGCCAACTCACTCTATTAAACTATCTGAGAATCTTTAAATATTAAAAATTCATCCATTAATCTTAATTATAAATTTACAATTGATTGGTTTTGTTTTTAATTTGCGTGTTTTCAATCATTTTGGCAAAGTTTCGCGCAAGTTATGGGAAAAAAATTGTGCATAATACAGATAATGAGTGTGTTTACAGCAATGCTAATAACAATTTTTTCAATTAAGAGTTTATCTCGAAAAATAATGATAAATATTTGCTGAAGGACAAATTCACAAACAATATGTGATATTTCTTACCATTGAAAGTTTGAATCGCCAACATGCATCTATATACATATTCCACACGTACAAAAATATCAAGTGTATGTATGGATATGCTATAATAAATAAAATAGAATGATATACATCAACAAATTATTAAACAAGTGATAAGCATTTTAGGCCTCTCTACAAAAGTGAAAATATAAATTCGAATCTTAAGAAGCATACTTATTAGAAAGAAGAGTAATAACAAATGTTCTATTTCCCACAATTAAAAGAGCAATGTTTTTCATAAATTTTTTAATAAAAAAATAGAATGATATACAATGAAATATATCAGAACTCATCGCTTATTATCTTTTCTTGTAACCTTTTGCCTAAACTATATAATTATATTGGACCTTTTAATTAACCAAATATATTAAAAATCTTACGATTAAGGTATATTTGGTTGGGGAGTAAAAATTGGAGTAAAATTTCTCTAGATGACTTTTATGTGTAAAATTACACATAAAATTCATTTAGAAAATTTTTATTCAAATTTTTTCTCTCTAACCAAATACACCTGTAATGATAAAAATATAATTAATTTTTTGTATTGTTTCCTCCCTTATCATCTCTTAAACCAATAATTTAGGGTTTAACAAATAAAGAAATATATGAAATAAAAGAATTTGAGGCAAAATCTCTCATACTTTACATCATTTATCTTTTTTGAAAAAAAACTGAATAATAACATATGTTTAAAAAAACTTGTCACGCTCTTCCATTCCCGTTATGTTAATTCTCAGTCATGAGTCTAAATAAAAGTGTAAGTGAAGTGGCACAATGTGCTTACAAGTAATGATAGGATATGACCTTGTCACTTTGATGAGTTCCCTGCTTTACCTAGTTTTATATCTCTCAGTCAATTCATTTCATGTCGTCCTATCGAGAACTTCGCCTTGTATAAAATTCTTGTTCTATGACTAGCATCACTTAGATTAGCCGGGACACCAAGACTGAGTCTATACATTGGTGGATCGTGTCCGGTTATTGCTGCGTGGTTCCAAGCTATGAAAGACGCCAGTGCGGGTCAATTTGGGCCCGTGACTTTGAAATTTGAATAGATGGTGTATTATATTGATGGAGTCATGTGTTTTTATAATGCTTGCTGTTTTTTTTTACCATCCATGTATTGGTTTCTTTGAACTATTTGTTTCATTTAGCTACCGCGTGTGCACTTGATAGATACTTGTGACTTGTAAATCTGTTAGTCTGTCTCCCCTCCTACTTTGGACGGTAGGGAATGTGTGTAACTTGAGAGGATGGATCGAAGACATGACTCAAGTGTCATAAAAACATCTTTACCAGAAAAAGTTTAAGCCATCCGGTGGAGATATATAGAAACTTTCACCACACAAATATTTCTTTTTGAACTTTAAGCATGAATAATTTAATCCGCTCTCATGACATGCATAAAGCAAGGCATAAACAGCAGGCTGCCACTGGGGGAGGGGGTTGGCCTTGGCTTCGGCCTTTCAGCCTCTGCCTATTAGTAACTTTTTGATTGGAAACTCCCAAATGCCTTCTCAAAAGCTGCATAATTTCAAGGATCCAAAGATTATTTACATTACAGCGGTCAAAATTCAGGGAGTTGGAGTTTCTAGGGGTGGTCAGTAATCACATGACTGTTGCTTGCTTCAAATCTGATGAATTTATTGGTTTCAATATGATGTTAGTTAGTATTATTTTCCAACAAAGCCAGTGTTAAAGCCAAAACCAAGCTGTAAATATGTACATGGCTGTAATAATTTGTAGGGTAGCCCCTACTATTACCTATCATAGAATTTGGAACAGCTTGCACTGGCCCTTTTGTTTGAGAAGTGATTCACCTTTGTTTCATCTTGAAGTACTGCTTTATTTCAGTTGCTGACACACTACATCATAATAATCATCCACACGTTTATACCGATTTAAAACGACCTGATGTCTTGAGCATATTAATTAAAATATTAATTATGTCCGTTAATTATAAGGGCAATCATATTCCATGAGATCACAACACATAAATATCGAATACAGAAAGCCAGAAACAGCCCTACCTCCAAGGCTCCAATCAAATGGCAAATTGGATTGATGACAAATTTTCAAACCTTCATTCTTCGCCAAGTGAACACCACTCAACAATTACTTCAAAAAGTTGTGAAGACATTTATTTGGCCTGTATTTCTGATTTTCAATCTAATATTGGAGATTGGAGATGTATCTTTGCCACATTTAAAATTCAATTAAAACATTGTCCAAAGCCAAGAAACAGAAAGAGCTGCTTGGCATTTTGTGGAACTACAGGATAATCCAATTGGCACTTTGAGTTTGGACTATTAGTATTAGCTGACAAAATTGAGACAGAAATTATTACTGTATATTTAGAAAATAAAGTCAACATTGAGATAGCCTAGCATAATTGCAACATAGGCCTAGCTCAGAATTTCCAGCAGTGGATTGTGGATAGATTGTCAATGCTCTGGAATTTGGACAAAGAACTCGATGGATTTAATATAATACATCTTTCATAGAGGGGTTGGTGTGTGGCTAAGATACTGACCACTATGCCGCTTTGCCGTAGCCAAATATTGACTTTGTTGTAGCAGAATTAATTGTTCATGCACTCAATATCAAAAATTTTCAAATGCACTTAGAACGCTATATGAGTTATATTTCAGTAAGAATTCACTTATAATATTAATTTTTAGGTGAAAGTCTCACATTCTTAGTAGATATTAAGTATATTCATATGGTATTTCAGTGCGTTAAAAAAATCTAAACTCAAAACAATGGATGGTATTCGCTTTAGAGTTTTAGCCATGCACAGTCAAGGATCATGCTTTATTGACATTAATCAGTGTTAAGAGAACCGCGGGAAATGAATAGAGATCGCCACTCTTTTCATAACAAGCACTACCCTCATTGTTATGCGTAAAGATGTTCTAAAGTCAGTATCTCATTTTAAAAAATAAAATAAGAATGTTTTATTTTTACTCTATTAATTTAAAGATAAAATTATTCATTTTACTTTTTAAAATAAGATTCTCATTTTAAAGGATTCAAATTCCATTATCATCATTTATCACAGACCCAACTATAAGCTCAATGTATCAATTTACGATGGCAAATATTTTTGAAATTACTTTTTTCTCCATTAATTTATTGCTGTGACCCCACCTCCTATCATGTACTACCTCAATTTACTTAAAACTATTTTCTAAGAAAATAGTTAGAATTTAATATATTAAAAAATTAATATATTATTTTTTAATATATTAAAGTTTAATTATTTTTCAATGAGATAATTATAAGTGGACCGAGAGAGTTTGTGCCAGTGCTGATCGAACTTATAATATTACGTGCTTTAAAGTGGCCACAGCCACGACTGTCTCATACCAAAGTGCTAATCTAGAAAGGTTTGGCTGTTTGTTCTTTTTCATCACAGCTTTTGGTTTTTGCCAACTGCTATCATCTAATCATCACGTAATGTCTGCAGTTGGTGAACAAATATAATAAAATACATTTAAATCCTTTAATTATCCATAAATTTAACACTACGTTATCCAATAGCTTTCCTCATCCCGATTTTTATTAACTGGGCCTGTAGGGAAAAAATTAAGAGTATTATATCATATTTATATTTCGACACATTTTTTCAGGCCAAAAAATATTTTTTGTGAGCTATTATTATTAGACATAATAAATATCAATAAATTAATAGTATAAAATTTTTTATTATTATTTAATCATATATTACTATATCAATAAATATAAATTAATTCTCGTTATTCACTATTTAAAAACCATACAAGTAAAACTTATTATTATTTCTCACTAACTAATGTGTCAAATCGTGAATACTATAAAGGATTATTTTATTCTTATTTTAAGAATATGTAAAAATTTATAATAAATCCAAATAACTAAACCAAAATTTTAAACATAAAAAATACATTAGATAGGTTTTGTTGCTATTTACGACAAGAAAACTTGTGAATTGAGAAAAATTTTCAAAAAATTATTCATCTTTAAATAAAGACTTATGTTATTTATACTCATGCGATGTGAGACTAACTCATATCTCGTCCACTATTAGATAGAAACTAGATCTCATTTAAGTAGGATCCATACCCATTTAATGATAAATAGGATATATATCAATATGATATCTTACAATCTATAATTATAATTAATATTTCTCTTAAATCAATAACTCATACTATATGTGAATCATAGTAAATGATAAGAAAAATATCAACAACTCTTATTTTCTTATAGTTGTGTTATTTATATTTATAAAATATAAAATATTATATTAACTCCTATTCAATTATGATTAAATAAAATATCAATTATATTTAAATAAAATTTACATCTCATTCAAATAATAAATAAAATATGAATTCACACAGTATTTTAGATTAACAGATATGATAATTTTCTTTTTCTCTTATTTCACATCATGGAAATGGTATCGGAGTACTTGTGTAATTTTGGCAATGTGTAAACAAACAATTAATAAACCGAGCATGTGTTAGCAATCCAAAGCCTTAACTTAACTGCAGTTAAGTATATCCTTTGCATTATTATTCCATTTCCAGATATATCTGCATTTGTCAAACCTCAAGGGCCCCACACACTCTTCACGCGTGCTCTGATCCAACGGTCGCCATCACACCCGCGATGAACGGAAGTGCATTTCCAAGAACGATTCTGATCCCATCCAACGGTTCACATCACCCACCTTTGACTCCTCTCTCTCTCTCTCTCTCTCTCTCTCTCGTCACTGCCTTCAAAATCAAATCTTGAAGCAAAAATTTGCTCCCCGTCTCCAAACACACCTCCAAAAAAAAGAAAAAAATCTATGCCTCTTCATCTGAGCCTTCTTTAATCCCCTTTCTGAATTCTTGGTCTTCTTCACAAACCCTAGGTCTTGCTCTGTCAACTGTGATTTTTCCCCCAGATTGTTCAATTCAAAATTATCAAATTTACAAAAAGAAAGTTTTTTTTTCCTTTTTTTTGGGCG
Source organism: Dalbergia cochinchinensis (assembly GCA_031216125.1). Classification (NCBI taxonomy): domain Eukaryota; kingdom Viridiplantae; phylum Streptophyta; class Magnoliopsida; order Fabales; family Fabaceae; genus Dalbergia; species Dalbergia cochinchinensis. Next base: position 46,651,932 of record CM062370.1, read on the forward strand.
ATTTTGTGCTGCGGTGATTCCAGTTTGAAGATCTATTTCTTGCAGTGTCTGTCTTTTTCAGAAAAATGAAATTGCTTAGCTTTGGATTACTGATAGCTAGGGTTTTCTTTTTGAATTTGATTTGGTATTGTGTCAATTTTTGTTGCAAAGATTGGAACTTTGCTCTGCTGTTGGCTGTAGAAACACATTTTACTAAATGGGTATAAAATTTGAATAATGATTTCGTGCTTGAGATTAGATGTCGGTTGTTTATGATTTTTTTGTTTTTTTCCTCCTTTTCTCTTGAAGTGTAGAACACATGTGATGCTTGCAAAATCTTGACTGGGATAAACGCTGTTCCTCTTTTGGTTCTTGCTTCTTTATTTTATTTTCTAGGAGCTACAGTGGAGTGAGATATTCTTCACTTCTCTTAGTTCTCTCTTGAGCACAGTTGTTTTTGCATCTCAATTGAAGCCTTACTTTTGACATTTACAGGGCTGAAGTTTGTGTTTGTATTTTCTGATAATCTGGAGTTGAGCTAAATCAAGATGCCGTGGGTTTCCTTGTTTGTGGATTACAACAGGAATTGTGTTCGCTTGGTGGTGTTTTTTCGTGTGATTCTGTAATTTAATTTGTTCAGGTGACAGATTTTGTCCTTTTAATCTGCTGCTGTTGTGTTTTATTTCATGGTTTTTTTTTTCTTTAAATGCAATTCACTGAATTCAGTTCATATATGCTAGACTCTATTGTGAGTTTAATTTGTACTTCTGATGACATGTTTCTCTATGCTTATTGTATGGTGCGGAATGCTGGAGTGGTAGAGTTGATACACTTGCTTTTGTTTGATGGAGAACATCTTATAGCTTCTATTTAGTTACTGTATGTATGAAACAATACACTGAATACAGCTGCTATAGTTTCACAGTTTATGAAGATGCTAAGGAATTTCATTTGGTTTCAGAAAACAGTTTTCAATTTTCAGTTTCAGTTTCCAATTAATTTACTATTTTTAGGATTTCATTAAGAAAGTAGTGAAAACTGGAAATGAAAATTGGATTTTTTAGTTTTCACTATTTTCTTCACAAATTCTTGAAAATAGATTAATAGAGAACAAATTGAAAACAGAAAATAAAAACTGATAATTGTTTTCTAAAACCAGATAGAACCTTATGTTTTGCCTTTTCCTTGCCATATATCTGATGGTCTAATGTTGTTTCTTGCTGCTACAGGTGAAGTCACATTAGGTTATAAACAAACTCCTTTAGTTAGTGTTTTTTTTCCTTTTCATCACCAAAATTGTTGGGGGAGGATTGAGAATGTGCTTTGCAACAACAACAAAGAGATACCGAGCTGTGAAGGGAGTTGGACAGATTAAAATGTGTGTTGGTGTCAATGCATACAACCAATTGATGCTAGTTTACCAGGTAAATATCTTCTTTTTGGGTTGTGATGGAGATGTGAGGTTTGAATAGCAGATGGCATTTTGTATCATTCCTCTCATGTTGCCTGAAAGGCTGGAAGTATCATAATTTGTAGTGTTAGCATATTGTGTGTGAAAAGGGGAATATAATTTTTTTAGTTTCTAAAATCGTTGATGGCTGAGCTCTATTATCTTGTCATGACCAATGCCTTTTACAAAGTAACATGCATTGAAGATTATAAATAACTATTTGAAAGTACATGTTTATTGAGGATGGATGTTTTCTCTGTTTTTATAAATTATGGTTCTTATAGATTGGAAAGTATTGAACCCCATCAACTCTAATTGCCTCTATTACAGTAAATTTTTAACCCTGTACTGTTATGTACTGCTGGTTGATTCCACTATTTTCTTCTGCAGGCTGAGTATTTTCGTCAGTTGCTTAAACCTGTTACGTAGTCTAGTATTGAGGATTGAAGGACGTTGGTTTTGAGAGGGACTACTTTATATTGGATTCCATCATTAAAGACTGCTGAAGAGATGAAGTTTTAATTTGAAAAAGTTGCCATTGCTTGTTACATGGGTTCAGCTTAGCACCTACCGATAGTCTTTATATTTCTTCAGAAACTTTCATCCAGCTTTAATAGAATAATTGCCAGTTGCAAAGGCCAAAGCAGCATTGCTTACTCGGAGCTTGGTGAGAGAACAAGATATTATAATGCAGACTCATGAGTATTTTCTCCCAGAAAAGGTGGTAATTCCTATGGCTGATGAAGCAGTTAATACTTATATGAATGCTCCGCTTGCATCTGCCGATGATGCTGTTTTGCCTCCAGATGTGAGGCATATGACATCCTTTGGAAGAGTTAAATTGCAGCCCTCTGAGGTCTGCCCTAAGAATTTCATTATATTTGATCAAACAGATCAACAAAGCAGGATTATGTTCCATCCTGCAATGACTTACAAAATCAATACTCCTGGTTTCAATGTTCATGCTACTTGCACTCAAGATTTTGAGAGGAAGAAAGTTAATCAAATGCAAAGAGACTTGTCATCTCCTTTTGAAGAAGATTCTAATGACATTGATGCACTATTGAGCTTAGAAGTGGATGAACTAGAAGACTTGGATGAGGAAGAAGTCAGCACAGCAAGGACTCATGAAAATGATGGAAGTGCATCTGACACATGCTCCAGTTACTGCTCAAAATCAACAAAGAAGAGGTTGTCATCATCCCGTGCACAGAAGTCTTCTGGGACTAGCAGTTACGGCGACAATGAAAGGAAGCACCAGGAGATGAAGAGGATGGTAAAGATGTTGAGGAGGATTGTGCCTGGTGGTGATAACCAAATGGATGCAGTTGCTGTTTTGGACGAAGCTGTCAAATACCTCAAGTCTCTTAAGGTCGAAGTGGAGCAATTTGGAGTTACACCATAAACATGCAGGTTGCACATGTGCAGTAGACCACCCTCCTTGATTCTATTGGCTAGCCCCTATGAATTAGCACCTTTTCCAGCTTCTCGCTACCTTCCGAGTTCCATCTTATGCGAAGAGGTCTCTCGGAAGTAATAAATTTCACTGGCATTATACTCATTTAGGATATGTTAAGAAATTAAAATTACTGTCAGAACTGTACTTTGTGTTTGGCAGTGATGCTGGCTTATTTCCGTTCTGCATGGACAGTGTGGATTGGCTTAAGTTTGTTCCTAAAACTCATGACTATTATCAGGCATGTATGCCATTAATGTACTATTGATTTGAGTGACTGAGTGAGTGATATCTCCTTTTCCTTTCATACTTGTCTCTTCATGCCTCTTGTATAATGCTTGTGTTCCACTATTTCATCCTTGCATTTGATTTTATTTCAAGCGCATGCTCAATTTGACTGTTATGAAGAGTTTCTTGTGGACTTGTCGTCTTGGTTAAGCTACCAAGAAAGGACCACATTGTTGTTGATGCTTGAAGTCACTTACACAAGTTCTTGCTTGCTTTTTTGTTTTCTATTGCATGTTCTAGCCATCCTTTGTTCACGCGTGATCCGTCTCCCACACAGATCATTGTCATGCATTTATTGATTGTGCGTTTCCGTCCCCAATTTTGTGGTGTTAGTGGCGCACCAACGAATACTTTTCAGTGCTTTGGCCTTATAACTTTCATGCAGTTATAGGTCCCACGGTGATTCACAATTCATCTAGTTGGCTAACCTTTGGCGTTCTGAAATTCTAAACTTTGCAAGTACTTTATGACCCTTTCTTTTGATCTTTTGTCCAGGTGCATAAAAGTTATTACAGACCCAGTCAAAGTTTGATACATATGAATCAAAAATAAAAAGGAAACATAAAAAAAAGGCACGTTGAGTGATTCCAAACAATTATGGATCACGAAATCAATCCAAATCGATTAAGTCTAATTAATACGAACTTTACCTGGCTTTTGGTTTGTGGTTAGTGACTCAAAAGCTACGCATTTTTTTATTGAAAAAGAAAGTGATTCTAGGGTTCTAGCATAACATGAAGACCATGGATTTGCTTGTGCATCTAGGTGAATGCATTGATATCTTACACAGAGGTTCAAGTACATCTTATTTGAGGGAATAACTTCTCCTAGCACTCAGGATATTTAAAATAACTATCGTCTGCTTTTATCTACATGCTGCAGTTAGTTGAGAGCAGGAGTCAAGGAAGCCAGAGCCTGAGTTACCTTGGGTACAAAAGAACTCCTCAGAATCGTGAAATTGATTCAGCTTGCAACCAGGCTAAGATGAACAAGCTCACTTTGCAACAGTTATGTTCACATCAGACGAGTAATTCAAACTCTGGAAAAATACCCCCACCATCAATGACAAAGTAGGATCCCAAAATTTGTATAGTGAGAAAAGAAATTTTCATATATCAAATTGCATCTATGTACATTTATATTTAGAACGTGAATACAGTGGAAATGGAAACCTTAGGCCATAGATTACTTGCATCCACCATCATTTTTTTCTCTCATCTCCACTCCGGACTAAAACATTGGGAAGATATATCCAATAGGCTGCCCAAACTCCATCAGAACAAGGGATATTTCCAAAGGTTAACAAAGATTATATAGGACTCGCTCTTAGTGTCTGCAAAATTGACAGAGCTTACATCACTACACAGTTCTTTATGTTGGTCAGTCTGAAACAAAGAGACTCCATGAAAACAAAGAACAGAAGAAAAGAAAAGAAATGCATCGAAAAAGACTTCAATAAACCTAAATGGAGCTAGCTCAAGAGGGAAGTGTCATACTCTAGATCCAGATGCATAACTACAATAAAGTCTATTGAAGACAAAGAATGATGACAACAAAAAGCCAAAGATAGTACGAAAACCAAAGAGAGAAAAAAAAAAAGTGTCATACTCCAGATCCAGAAGCATAACTGCTATAAGTTAAATAAGCACGCACTAGATACTTGCTGGTTCAATAAATAGTTCTTTGTACCCAATTTATTGGCCTTGCATCACTTGCATGGCATGTTCCATTTCTGCATTATGCTTGATCATAGTTTACATTCACCTTCGGTTATCCACACTATTCAGAAACATTATGATTGTCAATCTTGAGAAATCCATGTTAAGAAAAGAACCTTTTTTTTCCCTATTTATTCAGGAAAAGATGTGTCATGAACTATCTCTCCAAGAAGCTTAAGTTGTTGGATAGAGGACATGAATCATCTATATCCTAACAATATGGAAAGAATTCAGAGAGGAGGTGAAAGAGTCTGCACATCATTAAATCAAGCTTGAAGGCCCTGAGCCTTCAACAAAACATATTTAGTCAGATCAACAGCTGAATAATTTAGCCAAATCCCAAAAGGGAAGATATATGATATAAGGACCTGATTCTGTATGCTAGTTGCTGTAGTCCATCGCTGAGGATGACGGATTGCAACTGAACTATCTGCAACAAAAGCTAATGTATTTGATTCTTCTGGTACATTAGAAGCTTCTGCATGTGGTAATTCTCTCATTACCCACAGTAGCACTGCTGACGGTATTGATGAACCTGGAAAGAGTGTAAGCTTCAGATTTACAGGGGATGAAACCACTTAAGAATGCAATTACCAAATGTGCACTCAGTTAAAGTTGAAGGGAAAACATAAACTAAGTATTAGACAGCAGAGACCATGTAAAGCATTTTCAAATACAGTTATCACTCATGAAAGGGCATGCATATAAGATTCCAGTAACTGAACTATGAGGACTGATATTTATTTAACAGCACATACCAACAAAAAAATACAAAATAAGTAGCAGAGCGGTGTAAACATCATTCAGATACCACTGATGCCAGCGATGCAGCATCTGCAATAGAATGAAATTCAGGAAATCTTAAATGTATTACAAAGGAAAAAGATATAGAATAACTCTTCCAGCCATTTAGCTCATACATACAGGAATATCGGTTAAAAGTTCTACACAGGAACTTGATGCGAAGCATAGTACAGATGCAATAGTTAAACCTGCAACCTGAGAAATTGAATACATCAATAATCTATTATTTAAACTTAATGCACAAACATGCATGACAACATAAGTTCGTCTCTATATGTATATATGCACCAGATGAAAAGGTACATAAAGTGCTTGCAGCCATGGGTGGGCATGGCGGGCAGATACACTGTGCCTTTTTAAGATAATAAAAATAATAGGTGAAAATGTTCAAACAGGTTATATGTTGTTTAATACTCTCCAGCAGAAACAGCGACATAGTACCTTCCACATTTCAGATGAAGGTTGCTCAGCTCTCACTTTGCTCATTTTCAAGCACAATAGGATTCCTTTAAAAAAAATAATACAAAAAGTATAAATTAGAGACTTTGTCTACAAAAGCAGGAATCTCACTAGACATAAATGCTTCAACGTATATATATATATATGGGCTATAACTTCTTCCAATTACAAATTCATCCAAAGTCTCTTATATCAAGAATTTTTTAATTAGCAACTTGAAATTTTCTCACTATGATGTTAATTTAAGTTGTAAAAGAGATGGAAACCATAATTATTCCTTCATTTGTATTCAAGCTCATTTTAGTTTGAAATTTTGAATATATTTCTGTTTTTTTGGATAAAAAATTTAGTTTAATTAGCCTGAGTTTGCTCCATTGGAGTTAATGAATAAGGATGACTTGGGGAGTGAGATGTAACATCAATATGTTGCTCTTCGCATGCTTTAGGCCTGCAGTGGAGATCAGAGTACTCAAGACATCATATTAATTCATAGAATGGAAAGCTGACTTGGCCAGTTGCAGCGAGCTGTGCAGCCCAGAATGTTCAAAGCTTGCCAGCCCACAATAAAAACAAGAGTTTGAATGCCAAATTTTGAATGATTTATCACCAAGCTAGAGCTATGTGAATGGCTAATGGTAAGTATTAACAATACAAAAGCATTTGTTGAACCCACCAACTAATGACTCTTTCCATTTTTTTTTTTGGTTTGGGTACATCGACATTTGAACCTATGACCTTGCGCTAACTACCCAAACCCTTCACCAGTAGCCCAATTCTAGTGGCTTCGATGACTCTTTCCCTTGGAAGCCAAGAAGCACATGGTTAATATATTGAAGCAGGGTGATATGTCCTTACAGCACAAGGCTTTTTGTAAATTAGCTATAGGAAGAAATTCAGCCGTTTCAATATAATTTTTGGAGGAAGGTGTCCAAGCCTTTGTCAGAGTAGCCTCTTTGCAACAGCAATCAAATCAAGGATGCTCAGGAATCATGAACACAATCAGTTTTTTAAAATTTGGAAACAGGGAGAAGTTTCTTTTTAAAGGTGATACAAGAGTTATGGGTTAACCTATAAATCCCTCCCTAATTTCCAGATAAAACTAGCAAATCATGTGAAGCACCTTACAGAAAGGTTTAAGTTCTATTTGAATCTGTTCCATTCAATCTTTCCAAATTGGGTTAGATATATTCTTTATTGTAATATTATGAAGGAGGGGAGCTTAGAGACATAAAATGCATAATGTATAGGAAAAAGTGTCAAGCTTCTTTTGTTCATTTCAACCAATTCTGAAATCAAATAATGACGTTTGCATTTTTATTGGAGTGAGTAACTTAAAAGTATACACTCCTCTCAAAAAAAATGTCCACTTGTCATTTTTTGATTTGAAAATTGGATGTAATGTATATAAAGAACTTGACTAAGTTTTTCCCAGTGTATAATTTATATGGGATGGGATATACTATAACTATTAAACTAAAATGAGAAGATATAATTCAGACACAAGAAGCAGGATGCTGGACCAAACTTTTTACCATTGGTTCATGGAAGTACATATACTCTGCATGAGTGTGTGTGTGTGTGTGTGTGTGTGTGTGTGAGAGAGAGAGAGAGAGAGAGAGAACTCTCCCATTACATGTACAAAAAAGACTAGGCTTACATGTGTCTACTAAAATAATGCTTCGTGCACAATTATATTGCAATAATATAACAACGACAAATCAAAGCATAGTGCTAGAATGGCACAGAAGTTGTAAAATTTCAGGTAGTTGTGTAGGAAGAACTGTCTAGGGTACAATTTTATTTATGATTAATTCCACAGAAATATGGCCCATAACATGTTTGAAATCATCTGGTGACTCACCCAAAATTTCAATTTTACAAGTGCATATTGGTAAAGATAATAAACAATCTTTTTTATTAAGAACACCGACTACTTATCATGTCACCCCAAAAGCAAGTATTAACTACATATTTTGATTATAAATCTTTTATCAATATTTATTCTACATAATCAAGTGATGAAAATAGATTTTAGAAATTGCATAATGCAGTGTTAGACAAACACTCGAAGACAACAAGCACATGGATTATGTAGAATCTAAAAACCCATTTGATTTGACAATAAACATGCCTTCTAGATAATCAACCAAATACATAAATTCCCAGCTCCAAGAATCGCTTAACACCGATATGTGTGCACACAAATACATAAAGTAGCACATCCACTCAAGCAACAGAAATTAATCGAAGTCAAAAGAACTGAAACCCAAGAGTGGAAAGCAGTTAAAATAGCAGTTGCTCACCATAACAAGCCAATGCTCCTGCCAACAAAAGCATCGCAATAGCAGAAAGATCTAAATACACCTGCATGATATTTTTAGTCACTGAGCCATGCTTGAAAACATTTTGAAAGACTAAGCTATGGGAACATTCGTGATTTATGAACAATCACTTTCAAAAATTTAAGAGAAAGAATATCACACATCTGAATCTGAATAGCAATCACAGCTCATCTTATGCTAGCACTATAGGCTAATTTCATGGATGACGCTCAGTCGCTAATAAATAAGCACCAGTGATCTTGAAGCTTCACCAAAATTAGTATTTACTAATTACTCCATCCAATACTGCATAAGCCATCTAAATATTATAAAAATATCGTAAAATTTCATCTTCATCCTAACAACATATGCCACAAATTTTCTCATTCTTTCTTAACAAGAAAATTAGAAGAACATCCAACATTTCTAAGCCTGCTAAATTTTGAAAGAAACAAGTGTCAGTGACATGGGCGCTCAACCTTTTTACAAAGGTTTCTCTTACAAATATGTTAGGTGATAGGGTAGTTTTGCTTCACTGATATTGTCTTTGTTCCCTATTGTGTGTTTTCTTTTTCCTTTTCTTTTTCCATTTCTTCAAGAGAATCACTTATCCTCCTAACTATTTGCAATAATCATTAATTTTTTGTCATAATATTTATAACATATATTTTTACACTTTACAGTGATATTTGCCCCAAATAAGTCAATAGAAAAATTTAACTTATGTTGGGTGGGGCTTGGCACCTTTTTTTCTTTTGCCAAGAAAAGAAATTGACTTAGGGGAAAAGGGTCCTCCAATATTTTTAGAATTTTATTTCATTTAAAAAAAATAGACGCTTCACAAAAGCTTTCGGTTTATAATTTTTTTATTTTTAAAAAAAACTTAACACTATTTTATCCTGTTTAAATAAATATACAATGACGATGGTTAACATAAAAAGTCAATCAGAACCATTATACCACTAATAAAGTCATAGGGGAGTGCGTGATGTGATAGATTACAGTACAAAACTAAAATTACTGTTTCCATACCCGAGCAGCAACTGCAGAATTAATGGGATTCTTTCCTAGGCCAATCCAGATTACTACAGCAAATGCCATCATGATGATGCAAACTAGCAGTGTAACCTGGTGAATCATATAGTTACTATATTTGAAGAAAATATTTTGTAAAGTGACTAGTTAGATGACTGTCAAAAGAAGCAGTTAAAATGGTACTGAAAAAACATAACTACATGCAAAAAGGAAAAAAATAATTCCTAGCCATACCAAAATCACAATCTTTTGCCGATTTCCAACATGAGAAAACCGAACAGGAAAACACTTTCTATGTCTATCTATGTTTGCTAAATTTGCATTAGAAGTCTTTTCTAGTAAGGGTTCCTCAACAAAACTTCCTTCATAGTCATCATCATCATCATCTGGCTGATGGCAAAGGTCAACCCTGCAAAGGGGAACCCAAAGGCAATATAGAAAGGAGTTCATATTTAGCAGAAATGAAAACATAATAGGTTAAAATTACAATATAGATAGATATAAATAAAAACAGTAAGTTACTTCTCAATTCCGTAATATACCACTACTTTTTCATGTTGCTGTTAATAGATGACTTGAACAGTAATATGATCAAATATACTTGCAAGAGGGGGTGGAGTGGAGCCAGTGGGCATACAGTCCCACCCCCCTCAGCGAACTGCCTTGAATTCTCAAGTTTTTTTTATTTTCGCAAAAAATTATCTTCATGTGCTCTCCTTGGCCTTAACTATGTTTACATTTCACACTCCAGTTAAACCATTTAATACAAATAGTTAACACATAATAGTAAGTAGTTTGAAACACAAAATGCCTGCAAAAGAAATTTGATCTTCAAATTCTCAAACTGACAAGACAAAATAATATTATAATTCTTGACAAATCTTAGAAAACCAAATATAATTCACAGTATGTAGCATCTTAGAGGCTACCAAAATATGAAGATGTCATTTTAAAAACTGCATGCTTGTTTATTAATAATAAAGCAGCCTGAATTGCAGTCTTCCTCCCATAAACAATAATTAACTACTACAGTTGTAAGAATATGGGAAACGAAAGAAGAGCAAAAAACTGAAAACAGAAGTAAAGACAAATACAATAGAGATAGCACCAAAGCCTGAAGCGAGTGTGGAAGTATTTGCTATAGATGTAAAATTTCGCTAGCAAACACAGCAGTGATTCAAAATGCATATTCAAGTAAAACAAATTTAAATATCTTGATAATAAGCAAGATTACATACCAGAAGGATAAAAGAAGAAGAAATGCTGCAAAAATAAGTATTTTGGGGAAAGCTGCAAAACAATTTTCAACAGTTCAACCATTTTAATCAAGGTTATAAGCTTCTCACAGATGTCCAGTCAGTATAGAGTGGAGGCATACCCATAAAGATAAAACCACAAGAGTGTGACCAGCATGTCCATCCCTCGCAAACAGCAACAAGTGTCAACACCAAATAAATGAAGTAACCTGAAATTTTAAATTTCAGATTGAATAATTCAGATGGAACCAAATAATTCATGCAGGCAAAGTATGAAGTGTTGCCAGGCCACAATTCATTTAGCAAAGCATGTATTTTTTCCTGATAATTTCAAGAAGTTATCAAAAGATTATAACTTATGCATAGCAGAAATAACATGGATGAAGGTTGAGACCAAGGTAATTTATACATGAGGCTCATTCTGCTAGGATGAGTTGGCAAGCCACACAAGAGATCAGCCTTAAAAACATCAGAAGGCCAAAAGAATGTCCGGAATCACCAAGCTTTCAGTGATGAGGTGTGACCACTGACCAATGAATTTTAATGAAGTTATAAGCCAAACTTAGTGCACCATTTTTATTGTACAATCAACATTGTCATGACCTAACCAAAGTTAGTCAAAGCATATTTTTCATTGAACAGCACAATTTTCAATTTGGCTTTACCTCTCACTGTGCAACAAACAAGGGTTAGGATTAACTGAAACAAGTTTAAGACTAATTAACTGAAACACCATTTATAAATAAATTTCTAATAATTGTTGTCATAAGTCATCTCTTCCAAAGACCCAAGCGGTTATGTAGAGACAAATGAATGACTTCATGTGTTAACCCCTGATGCAAGAAACCTGTTGGCTTACAACGTGAACAATGCATGCCCCACCTTATGCTGAAATTCAATGTATTTTATTTGGAATAATGGGAGCAACAATGATCAAACTCTAAGTGGTCATAGAAATTGTGCTACCATAAAGACTCTAGTAGGATCAAGCACTTCCACTAACCCAAAAACTATAGCTGATGGCAAGGGTACAACTTCATACCCTTAAAAGTTTCTCAGAACCACCCTTAGCACACCGCACTACACCCATTATAGGCATTATGACCAAATAGAGCCAACAATCTACCCCCAATGTCGGCCGGCGGATCCGAACATATGATCTTGCTCTGATACCATGTCATAAACCATCTCGCTTAAAAAGCTAAAGTTGTTGGGTAGCGCCTTTATACGATTTCCATTATGTGAGTTTTTAATCCAAAAGTGGATTTGGTCAAATATTATCCTAGAAAAAAAACTATTAAATGATTAAGTAATTTCTAATTTTAGACTGTGCACAGTGCTCACACACATACACACCGACAAACATGGAGAGAAAGTGTGTGAAAGAGAGAGAGGATATATTTTTCCTTCAGAGGTAAATATATTCAAACTTTGAGTGTATACTGTGTCGTTACTAGCCCTATATTTGTGCTGATAGAAAATAGCCTAACATTTCGAAACTGTCAAGTTTTACAGTTGTATGTATTTATCTGCTGTTTCACTTGGATCATACTTCTGGTGACATCTTAATGGTATAAAGGAAAGCATAAGTACCAGGCATATCTGCCATTATACCCCAAACCTAACTGCAATGGAACTCTAGTATAATAAGAGGAGAAATACTACCATCTCTAACAAGCTATTAATCCAAGACAAAAGGCAATAGAAGAAAGGGAAGAAGGAAAAATTAGATGCTCAGATGATTAGGAGATCAAACTGTCCAAGTACAAAGCTAACTTCAGGTAAAACAAAACACCAGAATTGGCAGTATTAAATAATTAAAAAATTAAAAAGTTATAAAACTCTCTGATGAAATGGTGTAGTTGTATACAAATATATCTATGTTCAATTATTATCAGTTAAAATAAGAAGCAATAATACATAAAATATCAATACGTTCTCATATATTGTTGCAAACTATGAAATGATAAGGCTCAACTTAACCATTTTTTTTTTTTTGTTAAAAAAAACAAGAAAGGATAACATAGAAGCAATCACGACCTGCAGTATATGTACAGTGTTAAGCACAGAACAGAGAGACTTGAACATCAAAATTAAAATACAACTAACCCAGATTAGAAGAGCCAATCAAAAGATGAAACACCTGCAACACAGCATATTTACATCTCATGAGAAGCTAATATATATAAACAGAAGCCGGTAATCTGGTCTAGCAGCAACTGATAACTAGAAAACCTAGTGCAGTGAGTGACATGAAAACCAAACGCCTATAAATAAAAATATAATAAAACGAAGCAATAAAATTAGCCATGCCATGTCATAGACTCATGTAGCTTACATATTTATGTGTGATCATTGAGTCATTGACCCAAATTCGATGCATATACCATTTAAGATTCACACACACACACACATTGTATACCAAACCACACCACCAGCAAAATTTACAAAAGACAAATGAAGGGAAAAGAGGACTTCCAACTCTGACGCAAGAGTGGAACATATTTATATCTAGAACTTACAAACAGATAATTGCTTATGCAGTGAAAAAAGCATATTCCTCAGGCCTTACAATAAAAACAAAGAATCATTGTGTACCCCAAAAAAAAAAAAAACAAAGAATCATTTATTAATATCTTAATGCTCTAATGATGAATGAGCTGGAAGCCCTCTCAAATCTGGGAAATTGGCACTAAGGACATACTCCAAACAGCACTGCTATATTAGCCTATATGCAGTGAGATGAGACTACACTACTAAATTGGTTCAGTTATTAGCTATTATTTTTCACAACTTAAATTGGTTCATCCTGTGTAAAAATATCAGGCTACTGTAGTAATCTCACACATAATAGCTTAGAAAAATGCACTTACTTTTTGCCGAGTCCAGCCAAACCGTGAATTCCGCATGTGAATCCTGAGCAACTGAGACACCAAGGAGGGGGAAAAAAAACTGACAGTAAGTAAAGGCAAAGAACTTCAGTGCTTTACACTTTTGCACAAGCAGCTCAATGTCGCATTGTTATTTGAACACCTACACTACCTCAGATAGCCCAATTGTTAGGCTACGTAACTTAAGACAAATCATAAAAGAGAATTAGTCATCAAATTTTCAAAATGCGTTTCAAAATCTGAATTTATTTTATTCTCCCAAGTTGCACACGTTTTCACGTTGCACAAACCCTCTTATAACATATTCCTTATCCATATCCCATTTTTTCCCCATCAATTCGACAAAGCAAAAACCCCGAAATTGCTCACAACACCAAAACCCCCGAAAAAAATGCAAATGCATGAACCAATTTCACAGCCCCAGGAATAGAGAAAGAAGAACGAACCTGAAAGAAGGCAAGGAAAGCAATTATGCCGTCAACAAGAGCAAGACCGACATTGGTGCCGAGCAGCGGCCGCGGAAAACAGTAGCCGCCTCGGAGCTCCGACATCGTGCCCAGGTTTGGCTGTCGTGCTTTTTGTCCTATTCGTGTTGGAAACAGTGAAAGGCAGACCAAACGATGCCGAAGAGGGGAACTTTCATGTCATTAGGGATTCGATTGAGATCTCTCTCTGTGTGTGCATCAAATCAAATTATCAATCAAATCAAATCACAGATTCACATCACAGCCACAGCAGCAGCAGCATAAACAGTTGGCTCTCGCTGATTTCGTGGAGGGGCATTAATGGTATTTTCACTGAGATTACGAGAGTATCTCTGTGTGTGTGTAGGAGAGAAAATTAAAGAGAGAGAGAGAGAGTGAGAGAGAGAGAGAGAGGTTGTGGTTTGTGTGCCTTGTGAAGTTGTTGCTTTTTTCTTTTTTTTTTCTTCCTTGCGAACTTAACCACGAAGAAGATTCCCCTGATACCCTCTTTGACTTCCTGCTTTGACTACCCTAATGTCACATTTTTTTTCTTTTACAGAAAGAAAAATAAAAGCTATATTTTATGTGCTAATAATGATTAACTACTTCTTTGTTTAATTGATTATTGTTACGTGTATTTTTCAGATGAATATCGGATATTTCCTGTTGAAAGCACTGGCTACTCTTCATGAGATATAGAACTTAAAAGGTATGGGTTTTGTCTTTGACTATGAGATTATTTTCTTATACACTAATAGAAATTGAATCTATGATTAACTACCAAATGTGCTGGGTGTCCTGGCTATTGTTATGTGTATTTTTATTACTCTACAATGATTATTAGTATTGGGTTTCCGAAATGAGGCAAGAAAGGGTGAAAAATTATTAGACACAGATTAAGTGATATGTGGATATCTACGGAGCACGGATATAAGATACGATATTGATACGATCCAATACCAATACAAAAATATGGTGGAAATTATGAAATTTAATATGCGATGATACGCGTATATATATATATATATATTAATTTTATAAAATTTAATGTGGTATTATCAACATATTACTAAATTTATTAGAAAATTTTATCATAACTATCTTAAGAAAATATAAAAAATATATATAATAATATTTTATAGATAAATAAATTTGTGAAATCATCCAAAAAAAATTAATTTTGATACATTTTGAAGTAACAAAGTATCAATAGATATGATACATCATAAATATCGTACATAGCTGATTATGAAGCGTGGGTACAATATTGTTGGATATGCTCTGTATATTTATTAATAAAATGACATTTCGGCTGCATTCACTTTTTATATTTATTTTTAATTGAGTTGTCATTGTGATGTTGAACAGGCACGTGAAATTTTCCTACAACGGCAGGCCTTTGGTTTGGCACCGCCGGTACAACCCCACCACGTTCTTTGGTGCTTATAATGATGATTGTACGGCAGATTAACTCCAAGCACGACTTCAAATTGCTGCATACATGGTATGTAAATGAAAATTAAAAAAATTAAAATTTGTAATTTTCATAATAGTGATATAAGATTATGGAAGAATATATTCTCTCATTTCTAGTGTTAATTTGCATCACAAATTTCACTGAAATTTTTGCACGCAGTGGTATTTACATATAATTTGTTTAAATAAACAACTGAATGCTGCTCGTTATAGTTTTCGAGAATTAAAATTATAACGAGCTCAATGCTACTCTTATTCACTCACACCGGTAAACAAATTTCCATTTAGTTTTGATTTCTTAGAGCATCCCCTCCTTCAATAAATGAGAGAATGACCTCTTCAAATACGATCAGACACTTAAATATGGGCCATTCCTAGCAGTATTTTTTTCCCATATATATGAATCCTAGTGATAAAATATCTTGTTGATAATTGCATTTAGTTTTTTCTTATGAAATGCTCTTATTCGTCTTATTTTCATCTCACTCTGTTTTTTTGGGGGGCTTAATAAGAAACATCAAATCAGTAGTTTATGTCAATTTTTTTTTTCTTGCTGCTAGTCAGAGAAAAAATATATATATCATTCCAATTAATCATGCATTAGTATTAGTATTTATTTTTTTAGTACTTCAAAAATTATATTAATTGTTATGGAATTTGAACCTATAATTTTATGCATATTACTCAAACCCCTTACCATTGTTAATGTTTATGTCAAAATTTGATCACATCATACTCATATTTGACAAAAGAAAATAAGAAATAAGTCATGAATTTAGGGCTTATTTAGTTTGAGTTTTTAGTTATTATTTTTAATTTTTTAAATTTTATAAATAAATACTGAAAATGCTGAAAACTATAAATTATAGTTTTTAATATTTCTTTCATAAAATCTTAAAAATTAAAATACTGAAAATAAAAACTGAAATTAAACAGGTTAGTTTTTTTTTTCCTTTTCCTTCGGGTACTTCTTTTTAAAATTTTTTTGTGTGTGAGTAAGTATATAATGTGCAATTAAGTTATTCAGCTTTTGTGCCATAAACGAAAAATGCATTCACATTGATTCAATTATTTTTTGCAACGTTGCTATCATCTTAATGTTTAATTTTTTACTATTCTTTTTGTATTCTTTATTAAAAAAATACTTTTATGTAGTTTTTAAATTTTTTAGATGAATTAAGGATATCCTTTGTCGGAAATAATGACTAAGTGTGAATATTGTCCCTAGCTACAAAACTCACTCCATATACACTATTAAAAATCAAATCTTTGACTAAATGATTAAGAAATCCAGGTAATTAGTAAGTGTGTTAATCCTCATGATTATGTATATAGTTTTTTAAGTTGTTTATGCAATATATAGACTTAACAATTCAATAATTAATTTTTCATCTACGACAAAAGCAATGTGCAAATCCTAGGCTTTAACATGTAAGCTTGTTGCATATAAATAAAAAATAGAGCATTATTTTTGTGGGGGAGGTGACTTTAAGGCCTTGCCGGTCACCTAGATCTGTCCAGGTCACAATAACTTTTTTAGGAGTGATACATGATCACCATTAAACTTACATCATATACTTATATTAATAAAATATTATAAACTAATGTGTAAAAAGTTACAAACTATGTATAAAATGTTGTAAACCAATTTATAAAAAATTATAAACCAAGATGGTTTACCACATTACATATTGGTTTACAACTTTTTTCATTTTAGTTTATAACTTTTTGTATGTCAGTTTATAACTTTTTAACTTGGTATAAGTATATAGTATAAGTTTGGTAGTGAACATTTAATATTTCTCTAATCTTTTTGTATATAAACAAAGTATGGCTGTTTCTTTGTAAAAATTAAAGTACTAATGACATATGCATGTGTAGTTTGTGAAGGCTTAAAAAGAATATTCTCAGAGTATTTTTTTTTTCGTTTGAATTATATATAGCATTTAAGATGTTAAATACTTAAAGCTAAAGGTATCAAGCTGATACAGGGGACGCTATTTTTTAAGATCGAGGGATGAGACCAAAAATAACCCAAGAATATACTCACTGTATGAAAAGATAAAAATGACGTTAAAGATTATGAAAGGGAGAATGATGTACATTGTTGATAGGGTGTGCAACGCACGGGATGAGCTAGATATAATTTTATTCAAAATTCGATTTGATTTTTAATAGGTGTTTGCTCATATAAAGATGACATTGTTATCTTCATCTTACAAATCTTATGTGGTCTAATAATAAATTGATATGTGTAAGTGATAAAATTATTGATACAATGTGTTAAAGTTAATACATGTAAAACTTGAAACAAAACTACCCTGACATTTGCAGTACCTATAGCAAAATAGTTTACTTGTTTCTCTTATTCTTGTTTCTCTCTCTCACCCAGGTTTATAACTTTTTACATATAAATTTATAACTTTTTGTGTACAGATTTACAAGTTTTTACATACTGATTTACAACTTTTCTGCATATGGTTTCACATTTAATTATAAACTTGTTTAGTATGTGTCCTCAATTAGTTTATAACTCTTGGGTATTGATTTATAACTTTTTACATATTTATTTACAACTTTTTGAGTATTGGTTTATAACATTTTGTAACTTACATTTATAATTTTTTAATTTCAGTTTTTAACAATAACAACAAATCTCAACTTCTAGCAAAGTCATTTTCAATTCATTTTGTTGTTGAAAAAACTAAAAAAAATAATCATCCACGTATTGAGACATAAACCATAAACACATTAAAAAGCAAATTTCACGATTTTTATCAACTTATGTCTTAATAGCGTTGATTAAAGAATTCAAATTGAAATAATTTTTAAAATAACAGTAAATAAATTTAATTCATAAAGCATTCTTATAATACATATAAAATTCAAAACATTCAATTTTATATTATTATCATGCATCTTGTTTAATTATAAATTGGTTTACAACTTTTTGTATACAGATTTATAACTTTTTATATATAAGTTTACAACTTTTTACATATTGATTTATAGCTTTTCTACATATGGTTTCACATTTAATACTTAATCTGTTTAGTATGTGTCCCCAATTGGTTTACAACTTTTGTGTACTGGTTTACAACTTTTTATATGCTGATTTACAACTTTTTGGGCATTGATTTACAACACTTTGTAACATGTATTTATAATTTTTTAACTCCAGTTTCCAACAATGACTGCAAATCTCAACTTCTAGCAGAATTATTTTCAATTCATTTTTGTTGTTGAAAAAACTGAAAAGAAAATAATCATTCATGTCTTGAGACATGAACTATAAATACATGAAAAATTAAATTTCATGATTTTTGTCAACTTATATCTTAATAGCATTGATTAACGAATTCAAATTGAAGTAATTTTAAAAGTAACAATAAATAAATTTAATTCATAAACCATGTGCAAAAAAATTGTGAACCTGTATACAAAAAGTTATAAACATATGCGCAAAAAGCTGTAAACCGATTTACAATTAAACAAGATGCACGATAATAATATAAAATTGAATGTTTCGAATTTTATATGGATTGTAAGAATGCTTTATGAATTAGGTCTATTTACTATTACTTTTAAAATTATTTTAATTTGAATTCTTTAACCAATGCTATTAAGATATAAGTTGACAAAAATCATGAAATTTAATTTTTCATGTGTTTATGATTTATGTATCAAGACATGAATGATTTTTTTTTTAGTTTTTTTAGCAAAAAAATAAACTGAAAATGACTTTGCTAGAAGTTAAGATTTGTTGTTATTGTTGGAAACTAGAGTTAAAAAAACTGTATATGCGTGTTACAAAATGCTATAAACCAATGCTCAAAAAGTTGTAAACCAGTATGTAAAAAGTTGTAAATCAGTACACAAGAGTTGTAAACCAATTGAGAACATACTAAATAAGTCAAGGACTAAATGTGAAACCATATGTAAAAAAGTTATAAACCAGTATGCAAAAAGTTGTAGGCCTGTATGTAAAAATTTGTAAATTTGTACACAAAAAGTTGTAAATCGATTTACAATTAAACAAGATGCACGATAATAATATAAAATTGAATGTTCTAAATTTTATATGTATTATAAGAATGCTTTATATATTAAATTTATTTACTGTTACTTTCAAAATTACTTCAATTTGAATTCTTTAATTAACGCTATTAAGATATAAGTTGACAAAAATCATGAAATTTGATTTTTTATACGTTTATGGTTTATGTCTCAAGACATAGATAATTAGTTTTTTTTTCAATAACAAAATGAATTAAAAATGACTCTGCTATAAGTTGAGATTTGTTGTTATTATTGAAAACTGAAGTTAAAAAATTGTAAATGCAAGTTACAAAATTTTGTAAACTAATACTCAAAAAGTTATAAACAATATGTAAAAAATTATAAATTAGTATGCAAAAGTTGTAAACCAATTGAGGATACATACTAAACAAGTTTAGGATTAAATGTAAAACCATATGCAGAAAGTTGTAAACCAATATGCAAAAAAAATTGTAAACCTATATACAAAAAGTTGTAAACCTATATATAAAATGTTGTAAACCTGGGTGAGAGAGAGAAATAAAAAGAAAAAGATAAACAAGTAAACTATTTTGCTACAAATACTGCAAATGTCAGGATAGCAACTTTTTATTTCAAGTTCCACACGCATTAATTTTAACACATTGTATCAACAACTTTATCACTTACATATGTCAGTTTATTATTGGAGCATATAAGATCTACAAGATGAAGATAACAATGTCATCTTTGCCTGAGAACGCCCCTTTTTAATATCATAACTTCTTTAAATTCAGATTCAATCTGATATTTGGACAATATATACAATTTTAGATATTATGCCTAATAAACACATACTAATTGACCAGGAGTCTAATGTTTAATATAAATAATATTTCAAACACATATATACTTGCAAATAATCGTTAATCTAATTGACTGGGAGTCTAATGTTTAATATCTAGCCATTAATCTTATTGAATTTTATTTCTTCCCACATGCATGAGAACCTTATTTCTTTCTAAAAAAATGTTATTTTAACTCATATTTTGTAAGATATCGTATCGACGTACTCTTATCAATCTTTAGATTGGAGGTAACACTACTCTTCTTTCTACCCGCAAGAGTTCACACTACAGTTTCCTTCCCAATACATGGTGATGTTACACTTTAAAAAATTATTTTCAAACGAAATATTCATATATTGATAAATAGAAGGCAGGGACCTGTGTACAATAGATAAATAGATATGAACCAAAAACACTAACAAGCTAAATTAACCTAGCTACCATCATAATCAAAAAAACCTACACAATTTTACATAAAATATTAAAAACTAAGATGACTCTACACCGCACTAAGAATAAACACAAATTACTAGCTAGTGAGCACACCATATCTCTGATCTGATTCTAATACCATCTCTATTTGTACATAGGCAGCAAAGAAATGGGAAATTTGACTTAATTGATATTTTTTCCTAAAGACATCAATTAACCATTAAACTTACGACTTTAAACATTTTAAAGCATACTAATCTTGGGGGAATACACATTTTATCATCAAGCTTATCCACCTTTAGCATTTACAAGCACCACATTTTCCATTGTTAACAGAGGATCTGCCAAGAGTGGTATATTTGCAACATATCACCAAACAACAAGTGTGAAAAAACACAGAAGAAGCCAAAAAAAAACAATTAAGTCCTCACCTATCCATCATCGAAAAATGATGTTGATTTAATAAATGTCCAAAACGTAGTCCTTCAACTATATATATGCACAATGGCAATCATGAAAAACAAATTAAAATTAGCAAATACATATTTTTTTCAAAAAATCCAAAGACAACTACTACCAAAAGAGACAGTTTAGACAGAATTACCATGCGAACCAACTACTTAATGAGGTAAGGCAAACAAAAACAAAGGTAGAAAAAGAAAGCTAGAAAGCAAAAAGGAAGAAAAAGGAGGATGAGTCCCGCACCATAGATAGAGTGAGCCTCTGGCCTCCATGGGGTGGGTACCCCCCCTCAAACATATCTCTAGAGTGGATGATTGCGCAAGGAGGGAGAGTAACGACGGAAATGATGCTTAAAAACAATAATACTAGTTGTTTAATTTGTTTGCAAGAAGAAAATTTCGTTTCCAAAAAATTAAAGTGTTTTTAGTTTTTAGCATGGAAGTGAGTTTAATTTAGTAGATGGGTAATTTTTTGTTTCTTTTCTGTTTTGGGTGTTTTTATGGGAAAGGAAGAAGTTGAAGTAGGGCATAAATTAGTTGAAGAACACGCATTTATTAATGTTGTCAATGGTTATCGTTGATATATATGAGTTGAATGATTTAAAGCCAGGTGTATTTGTTTCGGATTTTGAAAAAAAAAATAGTTATGAAACTTCAATTTATCATTTAATTAAAAAAGTTGAAAATTATTGGTTTTTTTCAAAAGCTATTCCTTTTAACTTTTATAGAAAACTGAAAATTAATTTTTTTAGCTCTCCATTATTTTTTAAAAATTATTTAAATATACTAAAAGTTATTTTTTAAGTGAAAAGTGATTTTGAACTTAAAAAAATCCAAACAAATGTACCCTTGATACTTTAATTAGTAATTAGTGGCTTGCTGGACTCAAATTGGTGCTCACTATCCAACTGTTTTTCTTGTTTAACACTTTCTTCTACCCTTCAAGCGTATTGAATGAATCCCACCGCTGATGTTTGAACATTTTAAAATATAATAATATACATTTTAGTAAATTTTTGTCTATTATTTAGGGAAAAAAAGTACAACATAATATATTTCAGAACTTTTTGTCATGTGTACTCAATAGTAAAAAAAAATATAGCAACAACAACATGTGACATGTGTTATTTTCGTTGATAATAGACAAAAAAAACTGTTAACAAAAAAATTAATTTGCACGATTAAATAATAACATATCAACTTGCATGTTTTAAAAATTTTGAGGATAAAATTCATATAACCTATAATTAAGGGTAAGAAAAGAGTTACACGGCTCTTGACAAATGACAACCTATATGATGAGATTTTATGTTCTGGTTATTGATGGCTAGCTAATGCATATCCTTTGGAGTTAGTTTGTTGGGCTTAGAGACTGATTCACAGTGTAATTAAATGATGCCTAATGTGTGGCAATGAGTACCAAAATAAATCCGATAGAATTAAATCTACCAATTGGCGCAGCGCAGCGGAAAAATAAATACCAAGATGAATAGTAATTCACGGTGGGACCCGCTGATCACTATTCACGGAGGAGCCTATTTGTCACTATTCACGCGGACAGCACTCAGCAATGGAACTGTATCACTATTTGTGTGAATAGTAAATTCAGAGTTACTATTCACTGTGGTGCGACCCACTTCACTATTCACACCACCAAAACAGATCAAGAAATATGTACACCGAATTTTTAACGTGGAAACCCCCAAATACCGGAGGAAAAACCACGAGACAAACTCCGAAAAATATTCCACTATATTCAGGATAATTACACAATATCCTTTCCACACTCTCCAACCCAAGAGGTAAATATAGTGTTTCCCGGTGAGAACCCTCCTATTCAAATACTACACTTTTGCAGTACCAAGAAGTAATAAAGATGATGCCCAAAAAATATTTTCGGTGTATATACCCACACCTTACACTCTCTGGAATTTACTCACACTCTCTATTTTCCTCTCACTCTCAGAAAAATAACACTCTCTGTTATTTTTCCTCTCCTTTGCAGCTCATTCATCCGCTGCTGCTTGTGCTCTGAAGTTGCTTCCTCGCCTCTATTTATAGAGGAAGTTTAACGCGTGCACAGTAATTAATTTACTGTTCATGCGTTGAAAATTCTCCTTTAGCACCGAACTCTTCACGCGTGAACAATGATTTGAAAATTCTTATGTAAGCACTGACATCATCATGCATGAACAGTAATTTCACTGTGCACGCGTGGAAAAGTCTCTTCCCCTGCTGCCTCAATATTGCCGGCTGGACCCTGCATAGTTTCATCATTTGACGGAGCAACTCTTACCATTACTATGTATTAACATCCTTACTTTCCAACCTACTAAAGCTCTCTTAAGCCACTACATGTAGTTGCCATATCCACTTCCAGTTTCCTCTATTATAGTTAGACCAAGTCTCCAACAATTAATCAACCAGTTCGTACGTATAACTTCCAAACAAGAATTCTGCTCTAGCCTCTAGGACTAGGAGTAATCTTCAGCTTTTTAATTCTTTCACAAGACAGTTTGTGTGCGCCTTCCATAACGTTACAATCCTCCAACAAGAGAACCATAATCTATAGAACCAAAGTTTTACCACCAAAGAGAACCCAAGCTGAACAAAATCAATATTGGAGGTCAAACAAACAAAATACACTCGTGCCATCGATAATAAGCCAATGATAGAACCGACTTTTGTTCACTTTGCGGCTTTGTTATGATGGATGAATTGATTGCATTGTATTGTTAATTGTTTCCAAGCTTGAGATGCTAAAGAATGCATCATTCAGCTTACAGAGGTATGTTAGAGATATAAATGTATTTGTTACTAATTAGTTACATTATATCATTAATCGGAATGAATCTTCAACATTAGATTTTACATAAATGATCAAGATTAAAACATAAAGTCACATAATTTTTTAAATGAACATATAAGTATTAATTATATGAATTAACTAGCAATATCCTGACTATTCAGGTATAGTTATATGATCCCAATTTGCTCTTCAAATCATTACACATAATAAGCCACTTTTGTCGTACCACCTTGGATTTAAGTAATGCAACGATCAGTACAAGTGGCATAAATACACAGCAATTTGATAGTGTTAAGAGAGCTAATAGCTTCCCAATAAAAACCAAGATTTTGAGTTATGAAGTAATACGCTTAAACGGACAAACGTGTGTACAATTTCTTTTAAGAAAGAGACTTAGTAACGGAGTGAATGATTAATAATAAAATAATAATAAATGTATAATAATTGTAGCTGGCTCAAAAAGCAAAAAAGTCAACAATACCTCTAAGGAAATTGAGATTAATATGGCTAATAAAAAGAAATAGTGGTAACAACTATATAATTCAGATAGGGAAATGGTTGTTGAACACACTGTGTCACGACTCATCACTCAAAAACCATTTGATTAGATAAAAAGAATATTTCAAAAATATTTTAAGAAAAATAAATGTCTTTGAACGGTGGATTGCCCATGAGTCAAGAGAGCGCGTCAAGTTCTTGGGTTCACATAACATTCCTCATTCAGATATAAAAAATTTGATGCAATGTGTATGAAAATGGTCTCATGCTCAACAATAAAACTCTCATCGATAAACTCTACATTTTGATGAAATTAATCAGTACTGCTACTGACAATAAAAACCTTCAATCCGAAAAAAAAAAACTTTGAAATTACAAATGAGGTTCGTTTGAAGTTGCAATTTACATCCCTCTGACCAACTAGTTTTGGTTTGGGAGACTATTGCAGTATAAAAGGGTTATATTGATTCATATAGAGACTATTTGCAGTTTAATTTGTCCATTCCATTAGTCGCCCACTGTATGACAATACCAATTAAACCGGTGCTATTCTCCTACATTTTTCATCCAATTCAATCAGATTCCAGAGTTATTTAATGAACGTTCAATTATTAAGTAAAATGGTGGTGGTCATCGCTAAGTCTATCACGAAAAGAGATTTGGATCTCTTGCAAATGATATATCTTCCACATATCTAAACGATCTTTCCCTTTTTTAAACCTCACCTTTGACATCATCTACATATAATGATGCACATAAATAAATTGGATTGTTTACATCTAATAGTTGTGCTGTAACTAAGATCAAAGCAGACTTCAATGCTTTCTTCGCTTTAATTTCTCTCAGACAATTGACTCCCTCCATACTAGTGGAAATTAAACTTGTCCTATACCCATTCCCATTGTGGGTAATTTATGCAGATACCTGCTTTGGCGGGTTTTTTTAACCATCCTTAATTTGAAGAGTGAAAATTTGATGACAACACAATAGCTTCATAAGATCTTAAAACAAATTGCACAACATTTGAATAAGCATATTTCACAAGTTTCAATTTAAAAGAAAAAATAATGATCAGTACAAATATCAGAAGCCAGACAGCGGCATACCCTTCGCTTTAATTTGTACTCATGCCAGCATATTCCAGTACAACAAATTCTTGGTTCCTCTCTAATATGTAAGAGAAAAGTTTTACTTTGTACTATTCAACATTTTTCACATCATATATAAAAATAATAATGATTCACAAAACTTATAAATCAAATGCAACATAATCCAGACCAAAACTATATTTTCTCTTATTCTAGAAGAACTTACATTTTCTCTTTCAGTAGTACCCATGGCCATAGACATTGAATGGAGGAAAAGGAAAGCCCCCATTCTCATCACCTGCATTGTAAGCACGGCTTCCACTTCCACCAGTATTCTCATTACTTGCATTGTACAGAAATGCACCATGTCCTTGGCATATATGGATTACCACCTGAAGGGGCTAAGGTAAGAGCATTGCTACCAAATCCACTTGCACCAGAAATGTTGGCACCACCAAAGGCTACATCGGGCATACTACTCCCACTTCCATAAGTAGGGTAATATGGACCGGCTCCAACATTGGTTTGATCTATGTGAAGTAAAAATCAACAAGAAACTGTTATATCACACTCATTAATCAAAGCTAACACAACATGAGAAGAATTAATTAATATAGCCAATTACCATGAGCAGCTGCATCATGCAGTGACATATTGTTCTTTAATTCATCTGAGCCTCAAAAAGAGATGCCTCCAGTTCTTTGCTTTGTCCATGATTAGCAACATATTCCTCATTGGCCTCCCACCAGCTGGTGCCATATTTTTTCAGCGGAACCTTCTCAAGCTGTTTCTTTCGTTCTTTCTCAATATACACTTGATCAACATATCCATCGTTCTCTTCATTGAGTTGTTGGAAACCCAGCTTCTTGTGTTCCTCCACAAGCTGGCAGTAGATGCCAGCATCTTCAGCTTTTTGCAGCCTCATTGAACGAGTCATTATATTGTCATGTTTTTAATAGAAGAGTTCCCATAGGGAAATCGGTTTACAGATGGTGAAAACATGAGGATATCAGCATCAACATCAGCAGGTGCTTTCAACTCAGTGGCCTTCCCCGAAGCATGGGTACGTAAAAATAGTTGTCGTACCGATACCCGATACTAGTACTTGTTGCATATTGTGAGTACTTATTAATCAACAATTATAACAAATAAATGTTATTTAAATATAAATTGATCCTTATAAAATATTAAATTTTACAATTAAATAAATTAAAGTATTATTTTATCCAATTAAATCTTGTATTTCTTTAGATAATTTGTTTGAGCATTATAAAAAAATTATTTATTTTATCATATAATTATTTTATTGATTATAATTTTATACTTTTATGTAATATATAGTTTTCATATTTGTACCCCAGTCTCTAAAAAATTTTCATATCCCGTAATCGTATCTATACCCGATACAGTATCGTACCTGTGCCTATGCAAGATAGGTGGCCTTCTTGTGTAAGCCATCTTTATGCTTTGTGAATGTGATGTAGAGATCGTTCTCCTTCTCAATCTTCATCTCTCGCTTTTGTTTTCCTTTGGTCTTCTTCGTACTACGCTCCATTCTAAGCCCGATGATTGTACTAAGAGAAGAGAGCAAGGTGGTTAATGGCTATGCAATGAAGCTTATCTTAGGCTTTGTTTATATAGCAATATAGCATAAGAAAGTTTGGGTAAATTTAATCATATAATTATATTACATATGTAATTGAATGTGTTCATTTAATTTGTGTGATCTTTGTTACGTCTGTCTTTGCTTTAATGATTCATTTTTGCTTTCTCAAATGAAAATTCAGAATCTATTTTAAATTCATGCGTAGAGCATTTTGACTATACTATATTTAATTTGAATAATTACATTTTTTTTTAAAAAAAAGTTTCGCATATTACGTAATAATTAATTTGCTTATGAAAGGAAAAGGCTTTACAGTGTGGCATGTATAAATCCTAAAACATTATTAACTTTCATTCTTTTTCAGTCAAATATATTGAGATTTTACGTGTGGCTTTCTGAAAATGTCTTGGATTTTGCAATAAATTGATTTATAAATAAAATCTAAGGCTTAAATCATAAAACATAATATATTAGTTAATTACAGATAAGGTAAGGATTTTATGTAGCAAATGATGTTATGTATACACTTTAAGAAGAGAAAATGAAAAATGAGAAGGTAGGACAAACAAACAAAAGAAGAGAACGAAAGCAAAAAATAAAAACAGGAAGAAGAATGAGGAGGGAGCGAATCGGTGAGCCCCTCCATGGGCCAATACCCCTCAAACAAATGAGGAATGATAGGTGCCCATCTCCATATTTACATGATACTCTTTCACCTCACTAAATGATAAAATATTAATATGATACATGAAGGATAAAATGGGAAAAAGAAAAAGTAACATCCATTCATTTTCGGAACTTATCTTTTGTCTTTGTCTTGTTTTTCTCTCTCATCCGTCATCCCTCTAAAAGTTTTCATTCTCTTTCTCTTTATCACGCCTTTCTTTTGCATTCTTTATCGTTCACGAGAAGAAGAAGAAGAATCAAGATCTGTTGGCAGCGCACAAAACTAATCCTTACGTATGAAGGCTTAACTCATTCTATTTATTTTTTTTATCACATGTTTGTGGTTTATGTCCCAGGACATAGATAAATATTTTTTTTCAGATTTTTCAATAATAAAATAAATTAAGAATAACTCTGTTAGAAGTTGAGATTTGCTGTTATTTATTATTACTAGAGTTAGAAAATTGTAAATGCGTATTATGAAAAGTTGTAAACCAATATACGAAAAGTTTATAAACTAGTGCACAAAAAATTATAAACTAATATGCAAAAAGTTATAAACCGGTAAACCAATTGGTGACACACACTAAACAGGTTCAGGATTAAATGTGAAACTATATGTAAAAGAGTTGTAAATCAGTACACAAAAAGTTATAAACTAATTGAGAATAAATAATAGATAAATACTAAGTAGTGACTAATTCTTCCAAGATGTAGAGTCATAAATATGGGTTTTATCTATGGTTGATATATATGCGCTGAGATTTGAGTTTTATCCATGGTTGATCTATATGAGCTGAGCTATCTAACCGTCACCCTTAATATAATTTATTACTTTTTTTTTTATTTATGAACACTCTTAATATTTTATGAATTAGTGGTTGCGACTCAAATTGGTCCACACTAATTTCTTGTTTAACACGTCCTCGTTTAAGTGTATTCCATGAGTGCCCCGTTCATGTTGCTGATTTCGTTGAACATGTAGGCTTTCCAATAAATCATGGCTCTTCTGTCAAAATTCTATTTAAAAATTATGATTTCCTCGAATGTTGTAATTTCACATATTTTCAAAAAGGCGTAAGTTGATGCTTGAACTTTCCTAAATATAATACGCATTTTAGCATTTTCTTTTTGGCCTGTTATTAACAAACTAAAAAAAATATAATATAATATATCCTTGAACTTTATATTATGTGCACTTAACTGTCTTAAAAAAATTATGCAAGCCTATATTAGAGTCTTTATTAAATGTGCATTATTTTCGTCAATAATAAATAAAATATTAACAAAATAATTAATTTATATGATTAAATAATAATATATCAACTTGCATATTTTGAAACTTTCCGGGATAAAGGGCATATAACGTATTATAATAAAGAGGAAAGTGTTTTTTCCTAAAAGGATAGTTACTGCCTCTTGGCAACCCTAGCTAGCGCGCACTATTTTGATATGTGGAGATTTTAGGTGCTGCTATTGTGCTAATGCACATCCTTTGGAGTTAGTTTCATCCTTTGATGGAGCTGCTCTCACCATTAATTACAATTAACATCCTCACTTTCCAATCCACTAAAGCTCCTTAAGCCACTACATGTAGTTGCCATATCCACTTCTAGTTTCCTGTATTATAGTTAGAACAGGTCTCCAACAATTAGGGTGAATTTGGTATTTTCATTTTTTTTGAC
The DNA here is from genome assembly GCA_031216125.1 of Dalbergia cochinchinensis. Classification (NCBI taxonomy): domain Eukaryota; kingdom Viridiplantae; phylum Streptophyta; class Magnoliopsida; order Fabales; family Fabaceae; genus Dalbergia; species Dalbergia cochinchinensis. The sequence goes on from CM062370.1 coordinate 46,681,639, forward strand.
TAGGTGTTCTAACTTACGGTTAGTATAAATTAATTTTTTGCTTGATAAACAAAAAAGATAAGGTTCTTTTTAGAGCAACTCATGAGATGATTTTCAAAACTGAGTTCTATTCTCTGAAATTTAAAAGACTAATATAACAATCCTTGAATTTTAATTAAAAAAACTAACTTTATGCTTGTGTCTTGATACATTAATTTTCTAATGTATCAAATTATATTGATTTTCTAAGACAACTATTAATAAAGAATAAAGGGAGTAATATATTTACCAACCAATACTTCAATAATTCATTATTGAGAGTAACTTTTATATTATTTTATCAAATAATTCTACTATGACTTTTTCAATTTAAAGAGGTTAGTATCTTTTTAAATGTCACAATAATACCAAACCAACCCTTAGTCTATGAAGCATGGACACACCATTTGGATGTCGTGTCTATATGTCAGAGATGTGTTCAGATTGTATTTTATATGACACAGTAATGACATAAATTGGTATATATTTAATTCAAAATGTACGTTTTTCTTAACCTAACATAAAAAATACTATATAAATAGGGTTATAAAAAAGAAATAATATATAATTTCTTAAGTTTATAAGAAAAAAAATAAGTGAAGTTCGTATAAATGATATTTTGAATAATATATTATTTTCATTAAATTTTAACTTATATATATATGTTGTACCTGTGTCCTATAAATTTTTAATTTTATTATGTCCCTCATAATTGTACCATGTCATATCTTATGTTCGTGTTAGTATCCATACTTTATAGCCCTTAGTCAACCATTTCATATTACTTCCATCAAGAATTTTGCTCTAGCCTCCAGAAGCAATCTTCAGCTTTTTATTTTATATTTTTATATCAGGAGCTTTTTAATTCTTTCGCCTAACAGTTTGTGTGCGCCTTCCGTAATGCTACAATTCTCTTACAAGAGAACCATGATACAACCAAAGTTTAAGATCAAATCACAAAATAAACCGATGCTATTCTCCTAGATTTTTCGTCTGATTCAATCAGATTCCAGAGTTAATTAATAAGTATTATTATTTTAACACCACCATTTTCCTAGACACCTAATATTCTCCTCACGAAAATAAGGATCCACCACCTACTCTTTTTCTTTTTTTATCTTTTCTCTCCACATTCATATCACTTTTTCCTTTTGGTTTTTAGATGTCCCCACGTGTCATTATAATTTGTCTCATTAATTATTGAACCTTCAATTATAAAGTAAATGGTGGTGGTCATCGCTAAATCTATCACGAAAGGAGATTTGGATCTCTTGTATATATATCTTCCACATATTTAAAACGATCTTTCCCCCTTGTAAGTCACATTTGACATCATCTGCATATGTTATATTGATGCACATAAATAAATTCGATCGTTTGCATCTAAATAGTAGTGCTGTAACTAAGATTTGGCAAACTTCAATGCTTTCTCCTCTTTAATTTCTCTCTAACAATTGATTCCTTTAACTAGTTGTTCTATTTACAATACAGCATATTTTCTATTAATGATTTTTTTAAAAAAATTTTAGCTACACTCAGAAAATATATATATAAATCTTCATTTATTGATTGACATATTAACTATTGTATTAAAAATGTAGATAAAATATGAGACAATAATAATCTATAAAATTAATGTGTTGATTAATAAATGAAATAGACTAAATATTTTTCTTACTTTCAAAGTACCTAAATATTTTTTCCCTATTATTCTGACCTCATTTGAAGCCAAGATAACCATATGGGTATCCAATTAGGATTGATTTTATTAAAAAAATTATAAAAAAGATAAAAATTTAAAAAATATTTTATAACTCGAAATATAAATATTCATAATAACAAATACTACTAATGCAATATAATCTAAACTAAAATTAAAAATAGGTATATAATGCAAATTTAATAAAAATAATTTTAAAATAAAGATGTGCTAAGTTTTTCTTGGTATACACTTATATATAATAAGTAGATATTTAAAGGATAAAATGCATTTTACCCTCTGAACTTTAGATCACATACACTTTATATCTTGACTTTTCAAAACGTGTATCGTGACACCCTAAACTTTTCAAATAATGCAAAACACCCCCTACCATAATTTTGACAGTTGTTGAATGTATGATTTATGTGCAATTAACCCTCTTAATGTTTATAATTTATGCAACTCGACACATTGTGAATTCTCATGCGTACTTAACCTTTTGATTTTTTTTTTATTATGTACAATTTGACACTATACTATGACCCAAAGTTTTGCACTATCTAGAAAGTTTGAAGTTTTTGCATTGTTTGAAAAGTTAAAGATGTTGTGATACATGTTTTGAAAAGTCAAGATATAAATTGTACACGTGCTAAAGTTTAAAGGGATAAAATGCATTTAATTCGCATTTAAACATATGAAAGGAAAATCGATGGATCTCTATGAGGTAAGGATCTCATTCATCATTTCCATCCTGTTTAATAAATGGAGACTCCAATTTCATCCCATTGACAACTAAACTTGTCTCAGGATCATACCTGTTTCCATTGCAGATAATTCCCACAGATACCCTCTTCAACATTTTTTCTTTTTTTTGTCATCCCAAATTTGAAGTATAAAATTAAAATTTGATGATAATATATACAATAGCAATTCATAAGTCCTTAAAACATATTGCACAAGATTCAAATAAGCATATTTCACAAGTTTCAATATAAATAAATGAATAAAACCATCACCGATACAAATATCAGAAGCCATAAATTGGCATACCCTTCGCCACAATGTGGCAATGGATTTTATTATAACATATTTACAGAAGATATTTGTACTCATGCCAGCAAATTCCAGTACAACAAATTCTTTGTTGTTTTGAGAGTAAGAGAAAAGTTTTACTTCATATACTGTTTAACGTTTAACATATAAGTAGAATAATAATAATCTATAAAACTTATACGTTAAATGCTAGAAAATTCTTAATAAAATTTTTCTCTCACTCTAAAAACAACAAACATTTTCACTTCTAGTAGTTCCCGTGGCCATAGCCATTGAATGGAGGAAAAGGAAAGCCCCCATTCTCATCACTTGCATTGTAAGCACGATTTCCACTTCCACCAGCATTCTCATTACTTGCATTGTACAGAAATCCACCATGTCCTTGGTATTGATCACCACCTGAAGGGGCTAAGGTAAGAGTATTGCTACCAAATCCACCTGCACCAGAAAGGTTGGCACCACCAAAGGCTACTTCAGGCATATTACTACCACTCCCATAAGCAGGGCAATATGGACTGACTCCAACATTGGTTTGACCTATGTGAAATAAGAATCAACAAGAAACCGTTACATCACATTAATTAATCAAGAGAAATTCTTGGATGTTAACTGAGCTAGATAGTATATTTATTCTATTTCATTTAATAAATAACACATTAGTTATTAAATTAAATATATACAGAAAAAATGGAGGACAACATAAACTCATAAAATTTATATATCATTTATTTTATGAAACAAAATAAATACATTCCCTTGCTCTCATAACCTAAATGTTTTCCCATTAATCAAAGCTAACAAAACATTAGAAGAATTGATTAATATAGCCCATTACCATAAGCAGCAGCATCATGCAGTGAAATATTGTTTTCCAATTTCATCTGAGCCTCAGAAAGAGATGCCTCCACTCCTTTGCTTAGTCCATAATTACCAACATCTTCCTGATTGGCCTCCCACCAGCTGGTGCCATAATTCTTTTCCACCAGAACCTTGTCAAGTTGCTTCTTTCGTTCTTTCTCGGCATACACTTCATCAACAAATGCATCATTCTCTTCATTGAGTTGTTGGAAACCCAGCCTCTTGTGTTCCTCCACAAGCTGGTGGTAGATGCCACCATCTTGAGCTTTTTGTTGCCTCATTGGACGAGTCACTGTCATGGACTCAATGGAAGGGTTCCCATAGGGAAATGGGTTCCCAGATGGTGAAAACATGAGTATATCAGCATCAGCATCAACAAGTGCTTTCAACTCAGTGGCCTTCTTGTGTAAGCCATCTTTACGCTTTGTGAATGTGATGTATAGATCTTTCTCCTTCTCAATCTTCTTCATCTCTCGCTTTTGTTTTCCTTTGGTCTTCTTAGTACTACCCTCCATTCTAATCACGATTATTGTACCAAGGGAAGACAGAGCAAGGTGGTTGATGGCTATGCAATGAAGCTTGTCTTAGGCTTGTGATGTTTATATAGCAATATGGCATAAGAAAGTTTGGGTAAATTTAATGATATAATTATATTACATATGAAATTGAATATGTTCTTTTGTTACATCTTTGTCTTACTTTAATGATTAACTTTTGCTTTCTCAAATGAAAATTCAGAATCTAATTTAAATTCACGCGTAGAGCTTTTAAATTTTACTATATTTGATTTTGAATTATCAGATTTTTTTTAAGAAAAAGGTTTGGCATTATCACGTAATTAATTATAATTATGAAAGAAAAAAGCTTTACAGTGTGGCATGTATAAATCCTAAAACGTTATTAACTTTTATTCTTTTTTTGTCAAATATATTGAGATTTTATGTGTGGCTCTTTGAAAATGTCTTGGATTTTGTGAAAAATTCATTTCTGAAGAAAATCTAAGGCTTAAATCATAAAACGTAATCTATTAGTTAATTACAGATAAGGTAAGAATTTTTTGTTGTAAATGATATTATGTATACACCTTAGGTGTTATTTAAAATTCATTAATCTTACCTAATATGTCCGGATCTTCTTCCTTGCCTTATTTTATAAATTTCCTTTCGGTTTGGCTTTTTTATTAAAGTTGTGATAATTAGGGTGCGTTTGGCATGCTATCTTCGACATGATAAGATAAACTAATACTATATACTATAGTCTTATTCATTATTTGATACAGATAACGTATTATATAAGTCATCTATTATGACCTCCTTATACGTTAAAATAACATATAATTTAATTACGTCTAAGGAGGTTTGTATTAGTTCTAATTAGCTTTTGATCTATGAGAATTTTCTTTATTTTTAAAATTTGAATAGCGGTAATAATAATGATAATAATAAATATAATGAAAAAATAAATATTTAATAATAACAATAAATAAAATAAAAATAATAAATATTTAAACAAATAATAATTATTAGTAAAAAATAAGTATCTAAATAAATAATAATAAATAAAATAATAAGAGTTTAATAACAATGAAACGTTTTAAATAAATAATATATATAGTATAAAAGTCAATTATAAATTATTAACTAGTAAACTAAATTATAAATAAGTAATAAAAAAATATGTAATATGTAAAAATAAGGATTAGCAATTAAAATATTTTAATTTAATTTTAATTTTAAGTTTAAATAAAAAATTTAATTAAAAATTTTAAAATATTAAAATGTATAAAAGAAAGCATTTTATATTTTATACTTAATGAAATAATAAATAGTTATAAGATAATAACATTTAATAAAAATTTATTTTATTATTTACATATAATTAAAATTATTTGTAAATAAATGATAATATTATAGAATGTAAAATACAATATTTTATACAGTGTTACGTCAAAGACTGTATAATATTAAAAGTTTATCAGACTTTATGCTATCATGTTTTATCCTATCTGGCTTTATACTAACAGCTCTTTCCATATTAAGCGTGCCAAATGGGCTTTAATATTTAGGAAAATGTTCTGCAATTGCATATATATGAAAAAAAAAGTCACAATTACCATGCAAGATAATAACAATGAGAATGACAATAAAAAAATAAAAATAAATAAATAAGATCTAAATATGTTTTTATTTCTTGAAAATATAAGAAATTATACTTAGAAGAAAAAAATGTTCTTAGTCCTTATTATTTTAATTCTGGCACATATAAATATTCAAAAATATGTGTTTCATACTTAGAAATATTAAAAAAAATTTAATTCGGTTCTTATAACTATTTCAAAAATCTTGTAATTCTAATAGATATCACCACTTAATAACCGTGTTAATGCAACAAGGACCGTAACCAAAATTTTTTTAAAAAAATTGGATCAAAATTTTTTTATGGGGAAGGCTTAAAAAATTATTTAAGTCTAAAAATAGATTATTTAGATTTACTGCAATAACAATGTAAAGCTTTTTTGCAAAGTTATCGAATCAAAATTTTCCATATATAAGTGTATTAGGTGATGTTAGGCAAATTGTCTAACAAAATTATTGCTAGTAAAATTATCACCCATAAAGATTGACATTTTTTAAATTGAATGCTACAGTGGAGTGTTTGAAATGCTTATGTGATCTAAATAGCAATTCACATTATCCTGTTTGATATGTAAAAAAAGTTTATAGGATAATGTATGTATTTTATTAATAATAATAATAATTAATGGCAAAATAAAGAAAAAGGAATACATATTTACCCAATTAATAATTTAATTGACAGTTATATAATTAATTAAAAATAAATAATTTTTAAATAATAAATAACTGAGTATAAGTTAAAAAAATAACAAAAATCCTTTTCAAAATTTGTATAATGGGCCTCGGATGGGCCTAGAAGATGGGGAAGATCCAAATGATAAAATTACCTCTTTAATCCATTCAGGCCCATTACATGTGTTCCCTACTTTATCTAGTTAGGACGCATTACTAGTAATCTAGATTTCCAATATAATCAACATCGTCTCTTTATTGTTAATGTTGATTACCTCTATGACAAGTGTTTGTGGCTATGTGGATTACCACCCATATATATGGTAATCCTCTTGTTATTATTACTATCGTCATCATAAATAAAAATTTTAAATATTAATGATTACTTATTGTTGTTGATAATAATAATAATTATTAATAATCACTATTTAGTAATTATAATCATTAAATAATATTTTTAAGTTATTATAATTTTTATAATAATAAATTATAATTAATAATAATTACTAATTGCCCTTATTATTATCATCATCATCATCCTCCTTTTAAAAGGCATATATTATTTAATAATTCCTTTTATATATCAAATATTTAATGTGAATTTCTGGTTAGATTAATACCAAATATTACATTATAATGTTACTAGTAATTAAAAGGTAACAATTTTTCTGAGTGATAATATTATAACTATATATCATATTAATTGTATGTGCCAAATTTAAAAAAAGATTGGACATCTATAAAATTGTAATCAAACAGTTATTACTTACAAACATTTTTGATATATTACAATATTGATTTATATGTATACAAAAAATGTATCAAATAATTTTGAATTTATGTGAAATTTTATAGAGATAATCTATAGCATATAAATTTTCGATCCAGTAATAGGTTTTGTAAGAAAAAACTTCAATAAAAATTATTAATCATGTAAAATATGCACCAAGTTTTACACTGGTGAAATTCTTCCTGATAAAAAAAAGATTTTAAAAATCACTTCAATTTTTGTTTGGTTATGTCCTTATTCATAATTATCTAATTTTTTAAAAAAGAAAAATAACTTTAATTTTCAGACGAGACAATCTGTCAAAAAGAAAACTCTTTTAGTTTTTTTTTATCTCATTAATTTTGAGAAAGACTAACGTGATATAAATTTTGTGAAGAAAAAATTTATATCAAGTTTTTTTTTCATATCTATTACATTCAATTCTCAAATTAAAAAATAGTGGGCATCTTTTTCTTGAAAAAAAAAATCAAAACTTATACTTTTACATTACCCATTTAAAAAAATCCATATATGATTATTTGATTAGAAAATCGATTAAAATAGATATTAAAAACTTTGATATTTGATACAAGTCTTATCCTTTTATAAATTTATAGGGTAATTCATAATAATATGAATAAATCTAGGTGTTGGATTGTAAATGAATGGCCCTTCACAAATCAAGTTGCTCATTTATTCATTCTACTGTAAATACTAAATACTACATACACAACAAATATTATTTTTCTTATTTGCATTGAAATATACAAACCAAAAATAATAATTTCTAATAAAATTATTCAAACCTTTTGACATTGAATTCATGATAAATTTCTTAAATATTAAATATAGCAAAAACTTTATACCAAAAAAAAGAAGAAGCAAAAACCCCTTTAACACATCAGCTTTTTCCTTCCCCGTTCTTATCATTGGAGAGATGGAGGAGGGGAAAAGGGTGCATTTAATTCTCATAATAACAAATTGCCAAGCTGCAAAGATTTCATTAAACCAATTTGAGTCTTGACCAACCTATTCTTCATTCTCTTCCATTTGTTTATTCTCAGCAAGAAGAAGTAAAGATGATGCTGCCTCCATCACATTCATGGACAAATCCAATTCATCACTAAGCTCTCGCAAAGAAGCCTTCAATTTTTGCAGCTCCTCTAAATCAAGTCCACCAATGTTGAATTTGCCTTTGATGAGCTTGTCTTTGTTGAGAGAATTGTCAGGTGTCTCCCCCTTATACTTCTCAACTTGAATTGTCTTTGTTCTTGCTTTTGTTGAGCTGCTTGTTGAGCTTCTCAATGTCACTTTCTTTTGAAGGGTCGACATGGCCCTTAGGCCATTGGTGAAGGAACTTATTAATCACATTGTCAATACTTGGATGACCAAAAGCAAAGGGCTTACCCCCAGGGGAGAATACAATCATTCCAACTTGAGCACCACACAGAATTGACAACTCATTTGCTTTCTTGAAAACTCCACTCCTACGCTTAGAAAAAGTGACCATCCTAGCATTCTTGTTCTTCACGAGCTTCATCTCAATTTTTCGATGAACCATGACTCCTTTCCTAGCCAATTTGCCTTCAATAGAGATTTCAGAATGGAAAGGACAAAATGGCTTGTGGTTTTAAGGAGGATAGGAATTTGAGGCTTGTGTAGTACAAAAGTGTTATATTTACCAGAAAAAAACTGCTTTAAGGTGAAAAAAAAAAGTGAGCCTTTATTTACTTTTAGATCATAGCATGTATTGTATGGCCCTACTAAATGAACTAAAAGTAGATAATGTTTTACATTTGGAGTTTAATCCATATTTATTTGGACTTTTTTTTTCTTTATAGGATTTGCAGTTTTGCACCCCCATATGTACCAAACTGTGATGTTTAAAAGAGATTTGCTGAAATATGGGTTGAGAATTCCACAAAGTCTAGTTCGATGATGTCGAGTTTAATAAAAAAATAATATAATAATAGACTCGATATTTTCGGGTTCAACTAAATATTATGTTTTCGTAAATTCTTCTTTAGTCTTATATTTTAGTATAAAATTTTTCTAACACTCATATACAAAATAAAAAGCCTATTTATTTATATGTATGAAAAGAAATTATATATGTTTCTTATATTAGGTTTTCAATTAGAAAGGATTGTCACTTTATTGTAAAACTTTTTTTTTGGACATTGACACATATTAATTACTTTGTCAAAATCTTTCCAAAAAAAAAATTTCCATAAACTAGAAAGAATAAAGAACTCATTTAAATGTCAATTTTATCTTTGTTTATGTTTTTACTTACATTCTATTAAGGATAAATAACTATATAATTTAATTATATTTTTTTCCATTTTTCCTCTCTAATCAATCAAAAGATAACCTTTTTCATTTTATTTTTCTCTATCTTTTATTTATACAACGAATAGAAGAAAGAATAAAGTTTATTTTATTTCATTTTATTTTCACTTTTCTTTTTAATTTTTTTCTCATTCAAGTAAGATGTTAAAAGAAATCATGTACTTTGAAGTAGTCAAATACATATTTATTGTTTAGGATATGTACGTGAATTTGGCATTTTAAGGGATGGGAGAAGTTGTAGAATAATTTTTTGAAAAAAATTATAGTACTGTAAATCCTTTATTCTCCTCTCCCCTCTTAATCTCAAACTCATAAACATATTCAAGATGCTTTCAACTATTGTGTTTAGTCTTTTTGGGCTTGACAATGGTAATCTTAAATCTTAAATACAAATGCATTTAACTCGAAATTTGCAAAGAAATAAGTAACATGCAGGGAAGTTTTTCACATTTTTAATGAATTCCTTTGTCTTTTTTCTTTATATTTAACTTTTTCGTATTATGTTCGGCTAGAATCTGTATACTTCACCCTTTTTGACACACACACACACACACACACACACACACATATATATATATAACACAAAACCTTTGATAAGAATTATATAGTAATCATTGGATGAAATAAAATGATATCACTCACATTAATTCATATAAAAACTAATAACAACCACAAATATATTTTTGAATACAAAATTCTTACAAGGCTTCTAGTTGTGTAGTATTTTCCTTTTTATATATGTAACTTTTTCCTGTCGTTACATGATGTATGATGGCTCACATTTTTTTTTTATAGATAAAAGGCTCGAAACCAACCAAATGTAAGCTGGGCAAAATCAATTCATAATAGGCTAAATTTTATTAGCATTAATTTTTAATATCATATAAAAGAGTTTAATTTTTATACACTAATAATATAGAATAATTTTATTACATAGCCATCAGCCAATAATATTTTACTAAAATAACAAATCATATGATGGGCAATTGAAATAAAGAATAATTATTTTCTATAATTTGTCATTTAGAAAAATGTTCATTGAGAATATAAAATTATTTTATACTATTAGCATATAAAAATTGAATTTTTCATAAAATTTGAATTCAAAAATACTTAAATAAAATAAGGGTTTATCTAATCAGTGTTCTTAGAATACTAGTTAAGAAATTAAGAGTGAAAAATTTTGTATTGAGAAAATAAGTTTTTAAGTTTTTAATGCATAATACACAATTAAAACTTTTGAAACTTTCATTTTTTTATTCTTTAATCATTATCTTTAGAATACTAATTAGTAAAATTAATAAAATAATTATCTAGTTATTTAAAACAATCAAATATTCACCCTAGGTTCCGCCAATTTATGAGGCACTCATGTGTTCGCTTCAATTCTACTATGGAATCAAAGCTATACATAAGAAAAAAGAGTGGTATGTTATTTCACTATGGTATCTGATTGTATTTAGGGAGGTTAATTAATTTTTTATTTATTAGGTGAGAGGATACTCTATAAAAAGAAAATTACATGTCATCTATTATTTCTCTTTCTTCTATCTGTATTTGTAATAAAGCGCGGCCTCAGCATTAGGACATACATTTTCCTTTCCGCCGAAACTTTTTTTTTTTCCCGTGAAAGCATAATAAAATAGTTTAAATTTAAATTAGTTTGAGTTTGTTTAAAAGATAATGTTTGGCTAAAATTTGATTGATTCGAAGTGATTATGACTGATTATTGGTTTTGAATCGGTCCTGATCACAAAAGCCCTTACCATAAAGTATTGTTTCTCTGAGTGCAATAAGAAATGCATCTCTGCTTTTTCTATATCACACAGTTGCTATCTTCATAAATTTAAGATTAAATAATTATTTTAGTCCGAAAATTTTATAATTGATATTAATTTAATCCTAAAAAATTTTTAATGCCAATTTAATCATAGTATTTTATGATTTGACATCAATTTAGCTTGTCCATTAAATTTTACTAACACCGGTGACCTACCTGCACTCCATAGAAAGTAAGAATTAAAAAAAGAAAAAGTACAAAATCAAATTAAAGGCAAAAAGTAAGAAAGAGCTCTAATTTGGCAGAGCCCTAACGGTGGTCCTCTCCTGTTAGTAAAACTTATTTGGAAAACTAAATTGATGTCAAATTTAAAAATATTATGACTAAATTGATGTTAAAAAATTTTCAGGAGAAAATTAATGTCAACTATAGGTGTTTAATTTAAAATGGTTATTTACTCTAAATTTAAAATAATTGTCAGACTGACCCGATTATAGGTGTTTAATTTTTCACTAGAAAATATTCACATCCCTTTAAAAGACATGGGATATGTTGTGCACTAATCTAAGAAAAATTTCCAATCCCTGAGATTAAACTATTGAGTGGAATAGTCTTTAAACTTAAGCTCCACACTTGATGAGAAAGAACAAAAGAAAAACACGGCACCTGATGACATAGTTTACTCGATGGAAGACACATAACAAGACGGTCAGAGAAAACTTTAAAAACAAAAAGTCGTTACAAAACAATCCAGGCCTAAATAACATTTTGAATTATAATTGTGGCTTTATATATATACAACTGAAATAAAGCAACAAAAAATAAGGAATTATAATGATATGGCGTTTAATTAAACATTTAATTAATGTTTAATCAATCTCACTTGGTAAAAAGATATTGTCGCTGTTAATACTTCGTGAACTGAATGAGCACTATGTTATATGTATAACATGCACTTAGACTTCATAAATTTGAATGGAATCACAAAACCAGAGAACTTATAGTTGTAGGCTGAGCTAGCTTTCGGTAGATCCCAGATATGAAATTCTAGCTGCCCGTAATAACAACATGCATGAATGCACATATATGCGACCAATTCAAATCCTCCTATATGTAAAGCTTGCACAATATTATTTCAATATCACAAAGTAGATGTCTAATTGAGACATCCCATAATAATATGACATCCAATAGTAATGAAGTAGATATCCTAATTAGACACTCACTTTTATATGTTAAAATAACAATGTTCAATAAAGCTTAATTAGTCTTTACAAACCACTTATGTGATTAAATATTTGCGATACTTCCATTTCGGTTCACTCGATTTCAACATATTCCCCGTCCTTTAATTTGGTGGGTAGATTTTGCTTTTAGTTCATCAAATTATAATGCATTAGTGGCCCGAGGACTAACCACATGTTAATAAGGAACTGATTCACCAATTCTTTTTCCAACTTTATTGTTGTGACTCGTGGAATTCCTGTGAGAATCACCGTTTCTAGATGCTCCTTCGGCTAGTGACATGCTTTATTCTCCATCATTAATTTTCTATTCATATATGGATGCATTAATATTTTTTTTAACATAATTAACTCCGTATAGATTCAACAATATTGTATAAAACATCCAACATTCATTTAATTTGCTGAAAATTGTTTTTCCTTGTATGGTATTTTATGTGAGAAAACAATTACGAGTATACTACAAATTGAAATATGGTGATGGGATTTATATGATCAATTAATATTTCATATGACTTCTGCGAATTAAAAGGGAAAGTGGGCTGGAAATTTCAAAAGCAAACAGTAGGAGAGAGAACGAGAAGATGAAACTTGAATTCCACTTAAGAGTAGACGTCCTAACCATTTGCTGTCACAAACAAAAGAAAAATACCAATCAAATGGTGATGGAACTAGAAGAAGCAAAGCATTTCGCTGGAAATTTAGAAAAGATTATCCCCATATAAGATCGAATATCTTTATTGCACGCGCATCCACGTCAGAGGTTTTTTTTACTTGTTAAGAAAGTAATGCAGCAAACCAATTAAATTATAAATAGGCACACAATAATTGAATTTATATCAAATTGATGTTACGTTTTATAAGAAGATATAAACGTATATTTTTTTTTATAGGAAAATTTATAAACATCTATTTTTATGTTACTTTTATATTATTATCAAATCATAGCATATGAACACCGTTATACTATTTTTAACGAGTGATCGGTTACATGATTACCTGAATTGAGTAAATTATAATTATAGATAAAGACGAATCGCAAGCAGAGGAAATTGATCAATATGTACCAAATACCAATAGTTTTATTTGTCTAATATGTTTTTTTCCCTTTAATTTCATATATAGCTAATCTAATTTATGTTTAACCAGTTCACTACTGGAAAGTAAAACTCTGAATGAAACACATGAATTCAAGTTATTTAGTACGTAGTATAACGTATATTATCAGTCTAGTAAACATTGAGTCTATTATTTTCTACAATTTTATTATTTTAAAACCATATTTTTTTTCATTGAAAAACAAAAATGTACATTGAAATGTATATATATATATATTCTTCATATTATAATTTAAAAATGATATAAAAATGAGTTTAATTGCCATCTACTGACAATATAAAATATCTTTACACCGTTAACTAATAAAAAATTACCATATAAATTATTTTATAATCAGTTCAAATTTAAATTTCAAAATGTTATCCATTATGGATCATTTGTTGTTTATTTATTGGCTGATAATGTAAAGATATTTTATACTGTCAGTGCATACTAATTAAACTCTACAAAAATAGTGTCATGTGACGGTTACTCTTTTTTCTTGTGAAATATCTATCTACTTTTTGATAAAATTATCTTTTAAAATATCTGTTAATTTTATATTCTAATAAAGTGTGTATATATATATATATATTTCTGAATAATTAATAACCATTAGTATAATTTTTTATTCCCAACTTTTTGATATACTTCCTAATTAATGATTATTAAGATATATTAGTCCATATACTAAAATTTTATATAAAAATATTATATCACCATATTATTTATTATTCTTTTAATATATATATTTATCTAAATTTGACAAATATATTAGAAGGACCGAGCATATAACACAACACCCACTTGCACATGACGACCAGATCATCATTCATCAATCATCAATTATATATCTCAACGCACGGAGCAGCGCAAGTTGAACCTTAACGCATAGACGGCGGAGGAGACCTGACCCTTGCTGTGTGTTTCTACGTTTGACTGAAAACGCGGAGCAGTTTTCATTCCACTCTCCCCACTCCCAACATTCAAACTTCAGTCCATAATCCCCCACACACATACATACATAGTTACATGTATACTTACAAACACACATAATATTCCTTCCGTCCTTCCCACCCGCGAAACACCTTAGGAAACCGTGTATTCCACGAAAAGTAATACTAAAAAAAAGAAAAAAAAGACAAAGTGGAACCTTCCTTTTGATATCTCTCTCTTCAATCTCAATATAATCCCAACCCATTTGTTCTCTCTTTGTTGTTTTTGTCACGAAGCAGATCAAACGAGGAAGAACATCATCATCATCATCATCATCATCACAGCCACAGCTTAATTACTTGATCGAGAGAGAGATCATGTTGGGGTTGGGGAAGAAGAGATCGTGGTTCTTGAAGAAGAGGCTGATGAGCAAGGAGTCGTCTTGGAGGCTCAAGTTCCTTTGGTCCGCATTCAAGTGGAAGAGGGTCACTGCTCTCCCCGTTTCCTTCATGGACAGCGTCGTTTTCAAGGTTGTCTCTGCCTTTGAGGCCGTTGTCCTCGTCCTCACCCTCTGCTTCTTCTACCTCTGTTGTGGCTGCAACTTTTGATTTTCTTCTCTTAATTACTTCCACCGCCACTCTCTGTATGCTTCTCTTTCATCTTCTAGTTATTATCCGGTAGAAGAATTTTGTAATCATCCATCCATTCTAGCTAACCCAATGAATGCGAATATGAATCTTTCTCAAGTTTGTTAATTAGCTGATCTCTACTATATATGGATATATATGCTAGCTAGCAACAAATAAAAAACGGGCCGTGCCAGATTCATGGATCGTTTAAAGAAAACTACGCTCCAACATCACCAATTTATCTAAGCAAGCGTTTGGCATTCCTTAAAATGGTGATTCTTATATTTTACTGATGTAAGTATGATTTTTCTTGTGAGACTTAGTCCTGAAGTTTTTTCAACAATTGCAATTTGCAATGATAAGTCAGACTCGCTTTGGAAGAAACATAAGACGTGTGTGTTTGTTTGGATGGGGATGATGTAACGTCGACTGTTTCTAGATGGTTGTGTGAATGGAGGACCAAGAATGTGAGGTGGAAACGCAAGGAATTTTGTCTATTTTGTGGGGTTGTTGAGGAAACTGACACAGCACTTCTCTTTCTTAAATTTTGATCCAGTGCTTCCTAATTCCAAACTTAATTAAAGAGATATGAGTTGTTGTTTAAGTGTCCTTTACAGTTTACATCGCTTGAAGATCATGTGGGTTGCTTCAACTTCCTTCCTCTAATCGAATTTCCGTATAAATTGTACGTCATGGGTTAGAATATAGTGAAATACTTTATGGTTGAAGCCAGATCCATTTTCTTTTCTTTCTTGTGAAGCTCGAGTTCTATTGAGTAGGTAAACAAATTTTCGGCTTTTGGAGAAGTCGCGTGAGCGTCACCCTTTGTGTTTTGTGAGCAGCCAACGGGTGGCACCACTGTGCTGACAGGTGGTGTACTCATCTATTGACTGTTGTTAAGGGATGGATGGATGAATTCGCCAATGCAACTCGTGATAATGGAATCCTTCAACTGTGCTACTTCAATTCGTCACTTTAATTAGTTGGGGGTGAATCAATTTTGTTTTCTAAAGTTTAACCATACGATATAATTTGATCATCCATGTGACACGTATGGGGCAGTAACATCAATGGTGAAGCGCTTATCACTAACGCAATTCTATCTTGTTATACTTATATTATTATATACCTTTCTGAGATGAGCATCAAGCATTACTCATATTTCGTCGTTTGGCTTTCCCCTTGCGTAATTTCACACAATTTTTATGTGGTGTTTATGCCACCTTTTGTGTATCTATTACCATGGAATTTCTTGTTTAATATATGAAATCTTTTTTTAATTCAAAATTATTATTATTAATTACTTATTAAATGTTTTGAAATAATTCTAAATAAATAAAATAATAAATATACCTTATCAATCAGTTGCAAATCAACATGATAAATAATCACTCTGCATCAACCATTTATTGAAGAGTAAATTATTTAAGTACAAGTATAAGTTAAATATTTATTAATTTTACATATAATCATATTCAATTTTCCAAACGTTGATTTTTATAATAAATTAATGATTTAAAATAGCCTTCATTGTTTTCTTATTTTTGCCATGATGAAAATTAAAAAAAAGTTAATATATACGAAATGACTATTTATTATCGGTGAATATAAATATCATACTTTCAGAGTTATTACGATTAAAAAATATATGTAGTATTCCGCTCGTGCAATTAAAGTTTCTTCTTACTTTAAAAAAAAATTTAATTATTAGTTATCTGAAAATATTAAAGAGATTTTCATTTATTATTTTCAACTTTTTCTTTTTGATCGGGCGGAGGGGGGTTCATTATCGAACCCAAGGTGCACAGATTGTTCACTAGTTCAATGCCTCAAGTGCATATTATTTTCAACTTTGTCATATTTTATATATTTGTGGCAAATTTATTAGGGACCCAAGCCCAACAAATCAGAGTCCAGTATTGGGGGAACATGGAGTCATTTACAGCTGCAAATTGGGGTAAGCCATTAGCCCCCTAATATTTCATTTTTAAAAACTAAAATTAATAACCAAAACTGATGGAAGATAATAAGAATAATTCGATAAAATCACTTCATATTCTTTTATGTCTGAATCTATATACCATATTCTTAATTCTTATATAAAAATTTTAAAAAATACTTATAAGTGAACAAATAGAAATTTTAATAAATTTGAGTATGATTCCTTATATTTAATAATGTGTTTTTGAGTAATTACTTTATGTAATTTTTAAGTATATCCATTATGCAATTAAATTCTCGTCTATAAACTTCAACGTGACACTTTTTAAGTAATTATCCATTAGTAAACACATTTATTTACAGTAACTACTATGCATGAATTTTCCTGTCAAACAAAAAAAGAAAAAACTACTTTGCATGAATTTCGATATGCCTTCTAAAATTTCTGCCCATTTATATATACATAAATTTAGAAGATAAATTATCATAAAATTGATCCAAATGTGCCGACCAACATAGAACGTGTCTCCCTCGCACATTGGCAAGTTGCTATTTGGAATGCCAACGAGACTGGTCATTTTTGTTACAACAGCACCAATTTGATTACCACGTCAGTGACCCTTAAAAAGAGAAAAGAACGAAAAAATAAAACTCAGTCCCATTTATATAATTATTGTGTTATGTATGTTTACTTATAAATATTATTAATTTATTTATATGTATTATTAATTTTTATGATAAGTCTTAATTGATTTTTTTTTAATAAAGTTATATAGACTTTTCTCTTTATTTTTCCTCTTACTGCATCTCTCTACTCAAAAAAGAAAAAAATTTTAATTTTAAATTATTATTTATTCTATATAAAACAGATAATTGAAATAAGTTAAAATTTATTGTAAAAATTTACAGTACATATAAGTAAATTAATAAAATATGTAAATATTTTTATTAACAATTTAGATAATAATTTAATAAAAAGATTAACTTATTCCTATTTATAAAATTAATGACTAATATAAAACTTTAAATTTAAGTCACTAATTTCTCCCTCTTTTAAATCTGAGGTATTTAGTTAAAAAAATAATAATAATAATCCCAAACTACATAACAGTTTAAAGCTACCACCACACCATCTTATCTCTTCATGTTGTGCCACCACTCTCCTCACTCAGTCTCACTCCAACTTCGCTTGCTTCTCACTAGAATAGACATGCAATCCTTAACATGCATGCCACTTTCCTCCTCCTCTTATTCTTCTTACACCTTTCTAAAGCCAAACCACAACCCTTTATTGGGTGCTACTTCGAGGCCTTGTCTAACTTTGAAAAGGAGAGCCTGCTTTAACACCAGAGCTCTACTCTCATCCACCAAAGAATCAGTGCTGAAGGATTTCAATGAACGTAGGGCTCTCAAGGTAAAGCCAAATCCAGTTCCTGATTCTTGTTGTACTTTCACTTTGTTGATTTCCTGTAGTGTACAGTGTCTTCTTTTTCTTTTTTTTTTTGGTTTTTGGTGCGTAGTGTATAGTGTCTTTGATTTGCTTAGTTGTGGTTCCATTCCATTAGGCCAGTCTTGTTGGGGACAATTAAAGGGATCAGCTGAAAATTTTGAACTTTGAACCAAATCTTAGATCGGATTTGTCCATTGAAATCTAAAAGGTTATATTTCTATGCACTAACAGGTTATTTTTACACGGCCACCCAAACGAATTATCCCATTTGCAAACTTTTCGAGGAATAGATATAAGACTTAACCATTTTTGTTTAATTGAAAATATATGATTGGATGATAGTGTAAAATAAAAAAGTTTTACACCGTAAGAACATTGAAATTAAATTCTAAAACCTAATGGTGTGTTTGACTTTTTAATATATTTACTCTATGAATGTTAACAAACCCTTGGTTTCTTGTGAAGATTATATCAGGCTTGCACAATTTTAATAAGGACAATGTTGCTTCGGTTGTGACTGCTGCGGACAAGGTTCGTTGATTTTTCCCTTTGAACATTTTTTCTCTATTTGTTGAGCTATGTAGGTTATGTAGTATTCATTCACATATAAAAGATAAGATCTATAATCCATGCATTGGTTTTGTATCTGATAGTTGATAGAGGACCCATCAACTAAGAGTATGAATTTTTCGTCTCTTTTGCATACCTTCGTTCACATTCAGACTGACACTTCTTGCATCCGCATGAAACTCAAATATAAATATCTCAAACCTTATTCTGAATATTAACTTATGTCTTCTTCAATAAAATATTCAACATTACGAACTAACATACTAATGTCAACGAGTATGCATTATAATGCAATATTTTTACAGGGCGGAGCAACTCATGTGGACATAGCATGTGACCCAGAGTTGGTGAAAATGGCTATCAGCGTAACTTCTTGTCCGGTATATTCATACTTTTCTTATATCATTTACTACATTAATGTTGAACATGTATATTTTAATTCTATTTTGTCTGTATATTTGTTAGTATATTGAGCAATATGCATTCAGCCAATTTATATTAGCATTTTATCCCAATGTAAGGGGAAATCAAAGAGGCAGAACTGAAGGACCCTTGGCTTGTGGAGCAAACCATTGTTTGTTTTTTTGGCATATGAAAGTTTAGTCAGGAGATTAGTTTGATGTCATGATCCTTTATTCTGTCTACAATTTATGATTCATTCTTCTTGCAGGTTTGTGTTTCATGTGTAGATCCTGCAACATTTCCAGCCGCAGTTGAAGCAGGAGCGCAAATGGTTTGACCTTCTTGTCTGGTTCTATTTTAAACACCAGTTCCAAGTTGATCCTTTGGTTGTCTCATACATATTGGAAGTTATCATAGCTATAAACCATAATATAATAGACTCTCTGAGATTTTTGCTGAGCATGAGTAATGGCATTGGCAGGTTGAAATTGGAAATTATGATTCATTCTATGAGAAGGGAATTGTGTTTACTCCACAGCAGGTAAGGAGAACTTCTAACTATTAAATATTGAATTTATGTTTGTCAAACCCACATATTAATCTTGAATTTCTCTGATTAGTGAGTAGTGCTAATTAGAATTTTGTTTCTAATTTCATTATCAGACATAAACAGAAGCTTGTAATGAGTACTTTTTCATGGTCTATTCTTCCGTGCAGATTCTAGGTCTAACAAAGGAGACAAGGAGGATACTTCCATCAGTAACCTTGTCTGTCACAGTGCCTCACACCCTAAGCCTCCCTGATCAGGTTACAAACAACATATTGAATTTCAAAGTGCACTGTTTAGCTGGTGCTATCAATATTGATATGTGTAGATAGGTAAAATTAACCTATAAAATCCTAACAGGTCAAGCTTGCAGAGTTACTGGAACAAGAAGGTGTAGACATTATTCAAACTGAGGGCGGAAAATGTTCCAATCCTACGAAGTCTGGAGTTCAGGGTTTGATTGAGAAGGTAAACTTTTCACATTGCCTACGTATTGAGTTGGAGAATCTAAAGGTCAACTCAAGAGTGTCAGTGGCAAACTGGCAATGATGAAGAATGGTTTAAACATTCACATGAATATATCTTGGACATTAAACAGATGATTGATTGCGTGCCTCAATGGCATTCCACATTACAAATCAAAATGTTAAGAGTCTAAAGAAATATTTAACGTGCTGTATGTTCACTTCATGTTATCCAACCCAAAATTTCACCCCTAAAAGAAATTAAAGATTAATCCTCATTGATGTTCAATGGATCTTCATCTGCCACTGTGATTGTTGCATTGGTAAACAAAGGTTGATTGTGACATAGTCTTCGTAAGATTATCAAATTTATCGCGAGTTCCTATTTGTAGGCAACCCCAACTTTGGCAGCAGCATATTCTATATCAAGAGCTGTTAAAATCCCTGTCATGTGCTCGTCTGGCTTAAGTGCTGTCACCGCACCTATGGCCATCACAGCTGGGGCTGCTGGTGTGGTATGTGCTCTCATCAAATTTCTTCCCACTTTGTTTTGTACAGCAATCATAAACCCATTTTGATGATTGCATTTTTGTGTTCACAGGGTGTAGGCTCTGCTGTTAATCGGCTAAATGACGTGGTTGCCATGATCGCTGAGGTCAGAAGCATTGCTACTTCATTGCATACATCATCATCATCATCTCAGATACGCACAGCACATGGAGTGGAAACTCACAGGCAGTAGGTCCATTTCCATACATGGGATTGCCTTCCAAGAAACAGTCGCAGGTTGTGTAGTACTGGATAATGCATGTGTAGAGAATTTGGAACCTACCTTTTAAGAATAAAAAGCTGATAGGATCCATCTTTCTAAAAACTTTTGCCCCCACCTGATTTTTGCTTTTGTTAATGGGAGGAAGGAATTGAGCAGTATCCTAGCTTTTGGTTTAACAAATTGTGTTAATATTCCCAACTGCCTTGTTTTGTTACTCCAGCACGAATCCATTAAAGGTGCATTTGTTGGCTACTTACTTCCGAAGTAGATACTGCAATTTCATGGTAGGTGCATCAGGCATTCATGTTATACGAGTGTCTACTCAGTCACATTATTAATCAAAACAGGATTAAACCCTGATAATAAACAAACACACCGTCTCCTCAAGCCAAACCAAGCACATCAGAGAAGACTAGTGGTAGCAATAAAAGGGACACCTACACAGATCTCAACTCGAATATTTTATAAAATACGAAGCTACATATTGTATAATAAAAACAATTATAGCATTTTCAGAAGGTATATCTATATATAGGTTGACCATAAACAGGAGGAAATATTTTGCATTATAGTAATAGTAGCAATGAAATTTTCTTTTACATAGGATTTTGAAATCCATATATATTAAAAATACGGTGTTTCGAAGTAATAAAATATTAGAACATGGGTAAGTGAAATAATAATAAAAGAAACGCAGCAGTTTATGAAGTGTCAATGACTATTTCAAGGTATTTCTAAATTAGATATTTTATAAAGCATGCTGCAAATATGCCAGTAGCGATTCCCTCAACTTTTTAAAATTGGATGGCGATTTTTGGTCATGTCTTGTCAATCGTGGGTGTGAGAACCACCAGCAACTCTATAAAATTGTCATTGATGATAAGACCCCATCTAGGTAAGTTCTCCCATAATCCAATATTTTAATATACAAATTAAATAGACATCATAAATACAATAAATTTCCTATTGCTGAAGTAAACAATTGGATTTTAAAAAAATAAAAAAGAAAAAGAAAAAAATCAGAAGCACTTGAGAGATTGGTGGGTACAAGGAACCAATGGAACATTGTACTCTGCAGTCTACATCAATAAACGCCCAAATGTGCAATTTTAAGCATCTAAATGCAAGTAACAGTAGTACTTTACACAAAAAGGGGTACAGACAATGATAATTATTCACAAGGACAAAGCAGAGCTAATTAGCTACAACTAGATGTACAACTTTTGGCCCAAGAAGCTTCAATTCAAACAGGTCAAAACTTCTTGCTAACAGACTAATTACATGGCTTTACTCATCAAACTCTGATTCCTCATCAGTTTCTTCAAATTCACCGCTTTCCTGGCAAGCAGCAGAAAAAAACAAACTGTTTATTTCATGAATGGGCAAATAAGAGTAAGCTCATAAGTCATAACCACGACTTTGACAGATTGCTTACCATTTTCTTGTTATACTCTGCCATGGCACTATCAAATTCTGCACGTTTTTCAGTTGCTATATCATAGTATTGAACCTTCTCCTGTAAGATACTGCCGTTATTAACAGAGTCCAGAGAACTCAACCAAAGCTATTTTTCATATTTTCTTTTTGCTCAAACCTAATTAAATGAGCAAACTATATAGAAACTTGATGCTCCATTTTGTCAGGTAATTAAACATGAAACAAACTTCAAAACTTATTTGTACATTGATTTGGAATGAACATCAGCAGATGACTACAAAGACACATAAACTGTGTGTTACCAGATCTGATTAAGAACTAAATAATCCTTTCGTGCAGTTACTGCATAGCCCTATTATTATGTGCTTACAAAGAGACCATTTCTAATGCCACCAGCCCCAGCCATCACAACCATAATAATGCAATTCAAGCTAAATAAGAAATGAAGAGGCTACAGATGAAAACTAACCTCGTAAGTCATTGTTTTCCACTTATCTCCACATGCTTTGCCAATCTGAACTAACACAGGAAGGAGGAAAACAAAAAGATTTACATTACTTTGCAGATGATGATGATATAATAGTTGCTAAATAGCTATTTACATGAAGTATACAAACTTAGTGCAATCATTTGTTAGAAATTAGTTAGTAATCAACTGTGCAACTATCTTGCTTCAAGAGCAACTAAAAATATAAAGTACATTACAAGAAATATTAATACAATGATTTCTATACATACATCACGCATTGACTTGACATCTGGGTTCTGCTCTTGAAATTCTTTACGAAAATCCTCCCTTAAGAATGCGAAAGATCTTCCAGTAAGCACAATAATTTAGAAGAGCTAAAAGACTTTCCATTCATGAGAAAGAAGCAGTTGGTTCAGTCACACAATGCTATGTATAAAGTAAATAGCAGCATATTGAACAAAGAACAAAAAAACAAGCTGGAAGCAAGGAAAGGATACTATCACAGGAAAATCATGATTAAATGACTCATGATAATCATTTTAGAAGATGAATGGTTGTCTTGAACTCTCAAAAATGACTTGTATACAAACTAACTTTTCAACAAAATGATTACCTCCTCAGCACTATTCCCTCTAAAGCCAAATACTTTCTACCTTCTCTTCCCACACACATGGAACCCATGAAATACAACAGAATCCCATCAACTTCAGTGATAACATTATCTCCAAAGGAAAATGCTAGGCTTAGGATCAGTAGGATGGGAAAAGAAAGAGGCATATAGCATCAACTATTTGGTTGCTCATTCTAAAGGATCAGTAGAATGGGAAAAGAAAGAAGCATATGGCATCAACTATTTGGTCGCTCATTCTAAAAATAAACCACCAATATTGTTGCTCCTTTTTGAGAGAGAGCTTAATATTTCATTCAAGATACACAAAACGAAGCTATAACAATTCCAGAAATCAAGGGAATACATACATGAAACTAAAATGGAGCTAAGTTCTTATTAAATTACTGTTTTCCATAAACGATGCTACAAAATGACACACATGCAAAGAGTATAGGTTAGTAGCAAGACCTCATAAAAGACGACTAAGTAAACAGCATAAATAAAGAAAAAGGGGAGACAAAAGTAGCTGTACAAGAAGTAGAAGAAAGCAGTGGGAGGTTTCTTTGGCTTCTTAGGATCAATCTTCTGTTTCTTCTTCTTCTTTTGCTTCGTGTTGGGTTTCTTTCTTGAATCAGTCCGCGGCGGCACTGATCTCTTCATTCCGTCATTTGATTTAATCCTCAGCACTAGTTTGCTGCAAAACACAGTGCACATATTGTGTTTAGTTATGGACACTATTTTAAGAAGATATCTAAGTGTAATTACTAATTTCATTCCCAGCGAGATGAGAAAACCCAGACCCAGTTGAACTTCACATGGCCATCACTTTGTTCAGTTGTCGTCTGAAGTCTGAAGCAGTCATCACATAAAAATCAACAACACACAAAAGACCCCCACCCCCACCCCCACCCCCCAAAAAAAAAAAACCCACAATTTTGGACATGTAGTAAATTTTGAATACCAGTTTTTAATAGGGTGCAAAACTCTTTACGAAGAAGAGAGAAAAAAAGTGAATTCAAACAACAACCTTCAATCCCGATTTTCGCCGTTAATCACTTGGAACAATACAAAAACACACAAAACCCAACACAGAAAAAGACCAAAACAAAGGTTCAATTAAAACCCGATACTGAAGAAAGTAAATAATAACCGTGTGACAAACACTACCTGTTACCCAATTGAAACATGGTACAACAACAACAGCAACATAGATAAATAAGTAAATAACAATGGAAGGAGTGAAGGGATGTGCGCAAGAGTGAGAAATGGGTAAATACCGTGCAGGGGCAGAGGGTGTTGTTGCGGAGAGAGGGCTTTTCTTCTTCCGAGACTGAGACTGAGACCCCTGTCTTGCCCTTTTCGCCATCTTTGACTTCCAGGGAAGTAAGGAACCAATGACCTGAACGAACGAACGAACCACTTTGCAGCTATTTTTTTTTTTACCCTCTCTCACTGGCCTGGGGTAAACAACGCTTCACGCCATTTCAACCAAAACGACTGCGTTGCGCATTCCATTTGTTTAAAATAACATCTACATTTGTAATCTCTTTTTCGAAAGACAAAACCAAACAGCCCCAATAATCAATAGGATGACTTTGGATGTCCGTCGAGGCGGGGATCACCCCCTTCCCTGTTGATAGTTTTGCCCGTCCTCCACGCCTCATTTCTGGCATGGGTCTTCATCCCTTATTTTCTACGGAAGTTGAATCCTCACAGGTATATGTGAGTTTATTAAAAAATCTAGAAAAAATAAAAGGTGAAAAAATATATTGAAATTCAACGTATAGGTATCCATAACAGTAAGTACTACTAATACAACATAATCTGAATTAAAAATAGAATATATATATAATATATACCTAATACAAATCCAATAAAAATAAATTTAAAATGAAGGAATGCTAAAGGTTAGTTTGGTTTGAGTTTTCATTTTTTTAGTTTTTTAGGTTTTGTGAATAAAATACTGAAAATTACAAATTTCAGTTTTCTGTTTTCATTTTCAGTTTTCAATATTTCCTTCATAAAATCTTAAAAACTGAAAAATTAAAAATTAAAACTGAAACCAAACATGCTCTAAGGTCTTCTTGGTGTGTGTGTGTATAGGGTTTAAGGTATATGTGAGTGTGTGTGTGTATATATATATATATATAAGTGAATATTTAAATAATTTATATAAATAAAGAATTAGTAGGCTTCCATAGGGGTGGGGATCTTATTTCCCGTGTTCCTGTCTCGTTTAATAAATGGGGACTCCATCCCCATCTCTATGGGGATTAAACTTGTCCTCATCTCCATCTTTATTGTGAGTATTCCCTACAGGTAGCTTTTTCAATGGATTTTTTTTGTTGTCGCTAATATTCAACTTAGTCTCTGAATTATATTTGTGAGCCATTTTCTTTCCTAAAATTTAAAGAAATTATTTTTTTTCAGTTTCTAAAATTACAAAATGAGTTAAATTAGTTCATGACTCCATATTGATTACTCTATATTATTGTTTTTTATCAGTGCATTATGTTAAGTGACATATTATTGATATATACTAGCATTTTACTTGACCTCATTTTCATTCTTACAATATTTACTTTAAAAATTAAATGCATGTTGATATATGATTAAATGATTATATATAATACATTTTAATATCATTGGGATTTATTTTAAAATTTAGAACTCTGAAGGTCAAAAAAGGCTAATTTACCTTAATTGTGGGACATTCTTAAGCCAGACTTGATCTGGGTTCAGGGTTTAAGCCAGATTACCAATAAAGTTCAGAGTACTAAGATTGCGTTTGGTATCTGTCCCGAAACAAATGATAGAAACGGTGAAATAGTAAAGACAAAGATGGTATCAAAGACAGAGGCATAACTGTGTTTGGTAGTGGTGTATAGAATATGATTATTAATGAAAATATAAAAAAGATTAAGTTATAATTTGATAAAAAAATTAAAAAATAAGAAGAGTAAATATGAAATATGAAATATTTAAAAGAATATTTTTAGAAAAAAATTAAATTTATGTCTCAAAGACATGTCTTTTACTTCTCTTCTATTTAAAAGTACGAAAATTTGCTAAAAAATTATACTAAAATTAAGATAATTTTAGGGTTTTTATCTATATCTCATTCTCAAATATGTTTCTATACACAATGTTTCTATATTTTTTGTCCCGAGAAATTTACAAACGTTGCCTAATAGACACAAACTTTCCGCCCACGCTTATTTCATCCATCACCAATTTTTATTATTATATTTACTTTTTGTTTTTGCACTTATATGCTTTTGAATTTCCAAACATGTGTTTTTAGTTTTAGTCCGTTTCTAGAGAGAAACTATTACCACTCCTATTTATTTATTATTACTTTTCATTAATCACATTTATTTACACTTTTTCTAAAATACCCTTAAGCTTATTTTAATAACTAGTCTTTTGTATATTACTATATTTTACTAAATTAAAAATTATGTATTAGAATTTTAACTATCTATTATCACTTATTATTTATTATTTTTATTTGTAATATTCCTAAATGCCTTTAATATAAAATTTGTTATTTTTGTAATATATTGCTATTATGGTATTTTTTATTTATATTTAATAATTATATTAGTTAATATTAAACACAAAATGTAACTCTAAATAAGTCTATAGCACAAGACAAAAATTCCTAACTTAAATGTAATATATAACTTGAATTCAAAAGATAGGAAACCAACTCATGTTATGTTTGTGGTTTCAATTATGTGATGCTCAAAAGCCTCTATTTTAATTTTATATTTTAATTATTTTATATACACTCATAATTTTCACAATAAGTCAATGTTAAGAACAGAAAGACCAAGGTGAATTTGTCTCAGAACTACAATAATAACCAATGAAGAAGTAGTGCGAGGAATAAACTCTGAATCAAGATAAAATTAAAATTTGCATGACAACTTTCAAAATAAATTAAAATAAATTTTAAATTAAAATATTTAGAATTATCACAAATAAAAATAATAAATAAGGAGAGGTAATGATTGAAATTCTAATACATAATTCTTAATTTAATTTTAAAAATAATTAATTAATTAATTATTAAAATAAACTTAAGATATTTTAAAAAATGCACAAATGGTTGTAATTAATAAGGAGCAGCTGTTTCTAGTATTGAACTTCTTTTTAGTTTTTACTAACGCTGTAATTTACAAGGACACAAAATATAATTTAGCGGCTGTAAATGTCAAACGACATATTCTAGTGTTTGATGAAAATTCTCTTATCTTTTTCCTATCTTGTTAAAGAACATCAACAATGTAGGCATTGTCACTGAGATTGGGCACGAGAAAAAAAATGTAGGTACGAAAAAAATTTGCCATATTTGATTTACTCGATGTGGAATTCGATTCGGCTTGGACAGTTGGCCTAACTTCAAATTAGCTTCCAGTCAAAAAAAAAAAAAAAACTTCAAATTAGCTTAGCCAACTAAGTCGGTTGAAAATAATGAATGTGTCTGCGAGAAATTACGGATCTACCATTTGTCGTTTTTTAAAAGAGTATAAAATCTTCCTAAATTTTTCCTTTTTTAACAAATTATCATCACAAATTTTCAATCCGTTCCTAAGCTTTAAATAATATATTAATAGATCCTTTTTATTTTAAATTTGTTTATACAATAATGATAACAAAATATCAAAATACTAGTCGTTTGATCCGTGCAATACAGGGGAAGATAATAAAAAATAGTTTATTAATTACTATAAAAAATAATTAATAATTTATTTATATATATTTTATAGAAAATTGAGTATATAAATTTATCTTAAAAGTAAATTAATAACTAAATAAGTAAATAAGTGGACAAAATATAAATGTGTCATTTTATTTTATATCATATATTGAATATCATATTTATAAGGTTGAAAATATCTTGATAGATGACCTATAACTAACAATAAAAGGCCTATTTTGTAAAAATTATACACATTTTGAAAATTAAAATTATTAAATAAAGAAAGAGAATAAATAAATAATTTTACTATATCATGAGCCATTTATAGGGATGACAATAAATATCAATGAGAAAGAAAACATGTCCCACGTCTCTCGTCACTGTTTAGAATTTTATCTCTCATCTTCATCCTTTTATGGGTTCCCATTTCCCGTTTCCCATAGAAATTTTGAATCCCTACAATATTCAATGATTTATTAATAAATTTTAAAAAGAGAAAAACTTCAAAAATATTTTACAATTTGAAACATGAATATCTATAATAATAAATACTATTAATGCAATATAATCTAAATTTAAATTAAAAATATATAAAAAACACAAATATAATAAAAATAATTAAAAAATAAATATGTATTATCCTTGTCCACATCCTGTTTAACAAACGGGGACTTAACCCCCATAGATCATCCTTATGAAGGTGAAATATGTGTCAATTCTTTTCCCCATTGGATAATTTCCATATGGACCCATTTTCAATTTTTTTATCATCCCTAACAGTTTATATCTTTTTTTAGTAAATTAAAATATTCAATTTAAAAATATAAAAATAATATGTAAATTTAATTTATATGATTTTAATTATACGTCTTTTCTTTGTACATCTTTTTAATAAATTAAAATATCAATTTTAAAATATATGCTATAATTAATGTGTAATAATTAGTAAAAAATTATTTATAATTCTAATTTATATAATCTCAATTATTAGAGTGGTATATCAATTATAATTTTTTAATAAAAAATAATATAATTATTTACTTTTTAAAAATAAATAAATATTTAATATCATTATCAAAGAAGTGTAAATTATAGAATTGATTTTTTAAATATTTTAGTGTTAAAAAATCGAAGGTATTTTTTTCAAAAAAATTAGTATGAAAAAATTATGGAATTGATATATTACAATGTTTAAGTTGTAAAAAATTAAATAGAATATAGTAATATATATAAATAAATAATTTTTTTATTATGATTTTCAAAAGTTCTATATTTGAAATTAGAAAATTTTTCCTAATCCCATTTTTATGCAAATTTTTACCTCCATTTTTATGCACATCCCAGTCACGGGTCCTCATTTTTCATTTCACATTGAGATTTGAATCTATATTGATATTTACGAGTTTATCAAGAAATTTTAAAAATACTTTGGATTTCAAAATATAAATAGCTATAATAACAAATACTACTAATGCAATATAATTATAATAGGTTTGTTATCGTTAATACTATAATTATATATATATATATAATTTTTATGGTATAATATATTGAATTATAATTTTTTTATGCTATTTTTTACTTTTTATATTGATTTTATTAATAGTAAAGAGATATAAAGGTATAATTGAAAAAAATAATTGATAATTAGAAGGTAAATTAAATTCAAAAACTTACTTTAAGTGTTAAGATAATGAAAATGGTAGGGTAAAATTTTTCTATAAATAACACATAAAAGACTTTTTATGTAATGAGTCTTAAATATTAGTATTATATCAATTATTATCATATTTGATTAATAATAAATTATTATATTAGTATTATAATATGTTTTAAATATTTGATTAAGAATAAATTTAGTATAAATTAAATTTTGAATTATTATCATATCAAAATTAATCAATTAGCAATTCATTAACAATTTGACCTACCCATTTTGTTTAAAAAAATATACATTTATTTTAAAGCTTATTTATTTTGAAATATTTTCTTTATAATTTTTTATATTACCTTCATAATGTGAAGCTATTAATAGTTCTTAATTTAATTATAAATCATAATTATATCAACATGGGTTCTCTCTTAGTGCAAATTATAATATTTAATGATTGTAATATTTGATTCTTTAATGATTGTAACATCTAATTTTATTTCATATAAAAAATAATTAATAAGTAAATTATAAATTAAATTTAAAAAAATCCTTAGACATAAAGGTTGAGAAAAGTAGGGCGAATGACATGTAAAGCCTAAATCACTATATGAATGACATGTATAATAGTTTTTATGAAATGAGTCTGAAATATTAGTATAGTAGATTTATACAATAAATAAAGTTTATACGAAATCTTAATCATTAATAACTTCTAATTATAAATAAGATTCTGATAAATCTCTATTATTTTTTTAAAAATTTTCTCTAACTTTTAAATTTTTTTCAACACTAACTTTTTTTTCAAAATTTATTCAAATCTTTTGAAGTATAAAATTATCAAAATTGTCATGAGTTGTATGATTGATTTTTTTCTTCAAAATTCATTTAAATCTTTTAAAATATAAAATTATCAAAATTATTTATAAGAGCTCAGAGATTATTGAATGTATAATTTTATGGTCATCTCAGGTGATCCCAGGATTTTCATTTTCACCTGTATACATATATAAATTTTTTTATTGAATTGGCATATTCTTGGTCTTCAAATCATTAAATTAGTCTATATATATAATCAAATAATATCATCACTAATGACACGAAAAAATATTCCACCTTTAAATAATTAAATTCATCATAATCTTATTGTTAATAAAAAAGATAAATGATATAACCTAGTGCATATATTTTGTATATTTCTTATAATTTATATAGTTAATTTCATAAATTTAATATAATAGTATTCAAAAGAAAATTACCACCCCTCAAATATAAAAATTTTAGATGTGAAATTAATATTAAAATTATAAAATTAATTTATCAATATAATTTATAATTTCAGTATTATAATAATTAAAGATATTTAATTAATGTGATACGATCCTATTATTAAATACGGATGATTATCAATGATATACTAATTATATGTAATAATTGTGGTTTTATTTTTTTTAAAAAAATTAATGAATAACTTATTAAAAGACTGAGACACGTGTAAAACTTTCCCTCAGATGACTCTGAAATATTAGTATTATAGATAAATTATAGATATTAATCATTTGTTTTACATTAAATTTAGATCACCGACTAATTTGTTTTTCCGTTCAAGTCTTATTTTTAATTTAAATTGCTAAATTAAAGATATATTTTAATAAAAAATAGCTAATGATAAACAATTTGATTGAGGATTTAATTAGAATACAGTGTAAATAAGTTTTATATATTCATCCTACCATGTAATGATATATAAACAAATATAATTTCTTTCAACTTCCACCACTTAAAAAGCCATACAAAAGAAGAGATGAGATTGGATCATAGTATAAAATTCTCTTTACACTGTCAGTGCATCAAAATTAAACTCTTTGATTAATTATTTAAATTATACAATGAATGAAAAAAAATCTTATCATTTGCTATAATTATTAGTGACTTAGTGAAGTCTTTTGTAAGACCACTCCTATTTGTCTATTGCCCACTCATCGTTAATTACAACCATGTACACTTTTCTAAAATGCCCTTAAGTTTATTTTAACAATTAGTCATTTATTTATTTTAAAAATTAAATTAAGAATTGTATATTAAAATTTCAATTATCATATCTCCTTATTTATTATTTTTATTTGTGACTTTTAAATATTTTGATTTAAAGTTTATTTTAGTTTATTTCGAAAGTTGTCATGCAAATTTTAAATTTATTTTGATTCAGAGTTTGTTCCTCATGCTAGTTCTTCACTAGCCATTATTGTAGTTTTATGATAAACCCACCCTGTTCTTCCTATTCTTAACATTGATTTGTTGTGAAAGTTATGAATGTATATAAAATGATTAAAATATAAAATTAAGATAGAGGCTTTTGAGTATCACATAATTGCAACTGCAAACGTAACATAAAGTTGATTTCCTATCTTTATCATCTATATTATTTGTGTTTCCTATCTTTTCAATTCAAGTTAAATATTATATTTAAGTTAGGAATTTTTGTCTTGTGCTAGAGATTTATTTATATTTACATTTTGTGTTTAATATTAACTAATATAATTATTAAACATAAATTAAAAATAGCATAGTAAAATACACAATTTTTAATTCGGTAAAATATACAAAAGACTAGTTATTGGAATAAGCTTAAGGGTAATTTAAGAAAAGTGTAAATGAATGCAATTAATGAGGAGTTACAATAGGTAAATGAGAGTGGCAATAACCTCTTCCCTTTTGTAAAAGGATATATTGATACATAAGTTGGGAAGATTTTGAAATTTATGATGGTACTTTGCGAAAGGATATTATAAATTTGAGGGGTTTGAATGACTTTATATTCAACTCTTAAATTATTTGTATAAGATTCAACGATCAAAATTATCTTTTCCCATCCTCCTAATCAATCATTCATTCAAATTTAGTGATAAATATAAATATATTATTTTATATTATGAGTTTAATTTTTATACATTGATTATATAATGGTTTTTGTTATGGCACCTCAAGGGTACCGGTACCATTTTGAATTCAAAAGTTATAATTTAATCATAAATATTTAAAATATTAATAAACTTAGTTAGTGAGACATGTGACAAATTTTCACTTTTATATGGTGTAACACTTTTACATTTTCATTCAATCAATTTTTTTTTGTGTATAACATTTCACATAATAAGTGACAAAATCAACTATAATGATCAATATAACAATAATACATAATGGATTTAATTTGCCAATACTGATATATAAAATAATTTATATTATTATCCAATTAAATTCTTTAATTTACATGACTTTTAAATAACAAGAGATAGAATTAACTATATTTGTTGACGTGACAGGATGTAATTAGATAACAGTGTAAAAAAGTTTTATATTAAAAGTACATCAAAATTAAACTCATACCTAATAATAAGTCAATAATTGAATAATTAGAGTATTGCTTGCAAATCATATCCTTATCAGGATGTTTGGAAACCTTTGAAATTCAATTCTACCAAGGAATTGAATTGAATTTCATACTTTGGAATCAATTTAAGTAAAGGAGTTGAAATATCTTGGGAATTGAAATCCAACAAAACTAATAAATTAAAATTAGTCTCAAATAGGTATGATTTGGTGTGTGAATTGAATTATAACAAATATAAATACCAAGATAACCTTACTTGAATATAATGTTTTATTTTTAAACTATTAATGAAAGATGAAATAGTAAAAATAATTAAATTAATTTATTTTTAAACTTATTTTAAATTAAAAAATTAAATTTATTTCTTTAATTTACTGATTAATTCTAAAAATAAAAATTTAATTTAATTTCATGTTATTAAAGTTCTTCAAATGGGCCGGAACATTGTTACATCTCAACTAACATTTAGCATGAGAAAAGAAGTTAAAAGAGGTAGTAATGCCTTGGTGGTTGCTCCACTCCACTTGACACTCGAGTCTTGCTGGGATTTCCAATGCCTGAAAACCTTGTTATTATCGCCCCCCAACTTGTTCGCTGTTCCTGATGTATGATGATATAAACAAAGGCGAGTCACGCAACACAACACCTAGCCACAAAATAAGCCACTCTCCCTCTTCCCATTGCAGTAGTTCATTGCTTTGCTGCCCCCCCTACACACGCACACAACGACGACGATGCAGGCGCTTCACTCGCCCACCCTCCGCGCCTCCCCACTCGACCCACTCCGCAATAACAATGCCGCCGCCGCCGCCACCAAGCGCCGCCCCTCCAAGAGAGTCTCCTTCACCGTCTCCGCCTCCACCGTCTCCCCCAAGGTCTCCGCCCCACAGCGCCAGAAGGACCCTAAGAAGCGCGTCGTCATCACCGGCATGGGCCTCGCTTCCGTCTTCGGCAACGACGTCGATGGCTTCTATGAGAAGCTCCTTGCTGGAGAGAGCGGCATAACCACCATCGACCGCTTCGATGCCTCCAAGTTCCCCACCAGGTTCGGTGGCCAGATCCGGGGGTTCTCCTCCGAGGGTTACATTGATGGCAAGAACGACCGCAGGCTCGATGATTGCCTCCGGTACTGCATTGTCGCCGGCAAGAAGGCCCTCGAGAGCGCCGACCTTGGCGGCGATAGGCTCTCCAAGGTTTTGCCTTTGATTTTATTGATTGTGTCAATTTGGTCGGTGTTTTGGAATGTTTTGTGTTCTTAGATCTGTGGATTCGTTTGTTTTTGTTTTGTTGGTTGCGATCAATGGGTTTTGCTTTGTTCTTAGATGCTGGCTTTTGCTTTTATATATATACATATATGTATTTAAATTTTTTTTTTATCAATTTCTGTTTTGGGTGTAGCAATCGGTGCATAGGTAGGTGTTGAGTTCAATTTGAATGTGAACAAAGTTCGTGTATTTGAGGTTTACAATAATCTAGGACTGGGAATGGGGTTACTTCAATTTGCATTTTGAATTGGTACACACTTGCTGTACTCTTGCTACTTCCTTTTACTTGTTTTTGTCCTGTAGTATCGAAAACTTGTATGAGGCATTTCCGGTGCATTGAATTGCTTTTTTTTTTTTGAGTAATGTTATATAATCTATAATATTTCTGACAAGCCTGAATCCCTGCATTCTGTTTTGGTTGCAGATCGACAAGGAGCGGGCCGGTGTTCTTGTTGGGTCAGGGATGGGTGGTCTTACAGTCTTTTCTGATGGTGTTCAAGCTCTAATTGAGAAAGGACATCGCAAAATAACACCTTTTTTCATTCCTTATGCCATTACTAATATGGGTTCTGCACTGCTTGGAATTGATCTTGGTTTCATGGGTCCAAACTATTCGATATCAACTGCCTGTGCTACCTCCAATTATTGCTTTTATGCTGCCGCAAACCACATCCGCAGGGGAGAGGCTGATTTGATGTTGGCAGGTGGGACTGAAGCTGCCATCATTCCAATTGGGCTAGGGGGTTTTGTCGCATGCAGGGCCCTTTCTCAGAGAAATGATGACCCAAAAACTGCTTCAAGGCCATGGGACAAAGACCGGGATGGCTTTGTGATGGGTGAAGGTGCTGGAGTTCTGGTAAGGCAGCATTTAACTAGTCCAAAATGCAAAAAGAGAACAGAATTTTCGTTTCATTTTGGTTTTTGCATTGTTTAGCATCATCAAGCTACTTGTTTGGATGTTAGTCACTTCAATTGACAAGTATATTGAAAAATTGTTTAATTAGATAAGCAAGTACGGTGGATTTATGCTATTGCAATGTACTACAGAAAAGTAAATAATTTCTTGCTGAATTCAACATTTTAAATCTTGCAAATTCTTCTGCAATTGCTGTGTATGCTTCTTGATCAATATATTGTAAGGTCTTCTTGAAACATAGAATACCTTCTTCAATATGCTCTTCCCCATCTAAATCTCATATCTTGTGAGTCTTGAAAAGATGACCAGCTTCTATGTTTCTTTTTTGGGTTATCTGAAAGTTGATTTCTAAATTTCTAAATATCAAAAATACTACTATAACTTTACAGGTAATGGAGAGTCTGGAACATGCCATGAAGCGAGGTGCCCCTATTATTGCTGAATATTTGGGAGGTGCTGTTAACTGTGATGCTTATCACATGACTGATCCAAGATCTGATGGGCTTGGTGTGTCTTCATGCATTCAAAGCAGCCTTGAAGATGCTGGTGTGTCACCTGAGGAGGTACTATTGTATTCCTGATACCTGGCATCTAATTTTGTTGCTAATTTTATCTGTTAAAAAGGATTCTTTGGCCTCTCTTCCACCACTGGATTATTGATATCTCCCCTCATGGTTGCCTCCCCAGTTGATTTATTTTGCTTTTCTGATTGCATGCATGCATCAGGATGCATGCTATCAATATGTTTGTAGTATATGATAAGATAGGGGATGCCTTCTATGAAAAATAGTGAACATCTTTTTTAAAGCGTCTTCTATGTAGTATAAGTTGGAGTAGGTCTCCAACATTTGCTAGCATGGAGGTCTGGATAGAAGTTAGATTGTTATAAAGGTACCTGATTAATTAAATTTGGGATGATCATGATGCATGATAAGCATGTATGTTTGTGATTAACCAGTAAATAATGCAGTGTAATTGGAAAGTAAGACCCCAGGTTAATCGTTTTATACCCTGTTACCCACTCATCATTCCAAGTGATAGGGACTTAAACTGCTAATGGAAATAAACGGAAAAGCAATTTGTTATGCCATTGCTGCATGCTTTTTTTGTGTGCTTCAGAAGTTAATCTAAATGATCAATTAAATTTTAATTCTATTCTATTATTGATTCATCAATACCTTAAATTGGAAATGAAAGCATGTCAATTGTTTATTTTCAGGTCAACTACATTAATGCACATGCAACTTCCACTCTTGCTGGTGACTTGGCCGAGATTAATGCTATTAAAAAGGTTTTCAAGAATACTTCTGAGATCAAAATTAATGCCACCAAGGTATTATCTTACTATTAATCCTTATTTGTTGGCAAAATCTTTCTGTCATCTTCTTGATTATAGCAGCTTATATTTTGTTAACTCCCTGGCCATGAGCTGATGGATGTGCTTTTATATTTGGTACCAGTCTATGATAGGTCACTGCCTTGGTGCAGCTGGGGGTTTGGAAGCCATTGCCACAGTGAAAGCCATAACAACTGGATGGCTGCATCCAACAATCAATCAATTTGTATGTATATTTAATTCTTTATTGCATAATAGGATTATTTTGTGTCAATTTTAGGTTCAACAGACAGCATGTGCTTTTTTTATTGGCAGATGAATTGTTATATTTTGCCAATATCAGTATTCTATCCTTTCATGTCTAATCATGATAATGGGTAGACTTTTTCTTTCTTTTGGCCAAAGTGTAGTTCCTGAAACTATCTGAACTTGTAGTATCTCGAAATCTGCATATGCTATCATTGTTTTTCAGAAGTCATTGCAAGCATACGTGAGAATCATTGCTTATACGTCGTATTAGATTT
This sequence comes from Dalbergia cochinchinensis, assembly GCA_031216125.1. Lineage (NCBI taxonomy): Eukaryota > Viridiplantae > Streptophyta > Magnoliopsida > Fabales > Fabaceae > Dalbergia > Dalbergia cochinchinensis. The sequence continues at coordinate 46,719,338 of CM062370.1, forward strand.
GTAATTTGCAGATGATTAGTGTAGGGTCTATTGGCTTTGTTTGAGCCAGACCGCAACAGAAAGATCAAACTTGTATTGTTACTAAGATTATAGTTCAATGGCATTAAGTTGTGTTGTTTTTTGCTGCTGGGTAATTGGTGAGGACAGAACTGATGTCTGGGGTCTCAATCGTGTTAAACCCTAGCCTTTAATTGCCCCGTTAGCGATAAAGAACCACATGTACCCTTCATTGTTGTCTCTGTGCTGCTTTGTTTTTTGATTTAGATGTTTTGTTAGGGTTACAATATGTCCTTTGTATTGAGTGCAGAATCCAGAACCTGCTGTTGATTTCGATACAGTTGCAAATGTCAAGCAGCAGCATGACATTAATGTTGGTAAGTTCCGAAATAAGTCAACATCCAAGGTATTTCCTTTACACAAAATAAAGGCCATGATTTGAACACCTAATGGTTGATTATCTTCATTTCAGGCATTTCAAATTCGTTTGGATTTGGTGGACACAACTCTGTTGTGGCATTTTCTGCTTTCAGGCCTTGATTGTCCAGCCTGTCTGCACTAGTTGAGACTTTGCGCTCTCTACATTACAACATTGAGGCTACCTGTTTTATTTGAGTCCTTGATTTATGAAAGCTGTAAGGCCTTTAGTTCTTAGTTTTGTTCTAATTGTGACTTGACAGCTTGAAGACCATTTTGCAGTAGAACTTTTTGAATATAGCTCGAAGATTCAATTGATATGGAGTACAGCGGATATAGAGTTTCTAAAGAGCTTTTCTTAAGCATTCTTCCTTCTTGTTAAGATGTTCATCATGTTAAGCTGATATTGTTGAACCTTTGTCGCAACAGGAGTCTATTGAATCTCTTATTTGTATTTTAATACTTCTTTTGTTTCATCATCTTGAATACATGTTGAATTGTTGATACACTATTCTTATTCAGGGTGGTTTCATAAGCTTCAATATAGTTTTTAATTCCTTTGAACCATTTATCATCTCATTCGTATCTGTGAAGTTAGCATTGGGATTTTTTTTTTACGGTTTAATTAATTTGTAGGTCTGTTATATCAAATTTTTAATCCGTTCTTTATAGTTTAAAATAATTGTTGTAAGATTTATATGGGGAATAAAAATTTGTAACCAGGCCCTACGGTGAATATAGTTTTTTAATCAAATTCTTGATCTAGCATTAACGAAATGTAAGATTAAACATAATATTCTTGGTTGTTTAAGAAAGATGCTGATAATAGGTTCGTATTAATATTTTTTGAGATTTAATGGAACTTATTTCTTCTTCAGTAAGAAAACGATAAGTATCTTACGATGAGTTTGAGATAGTTGGACAAAACTATTGGGATTTTGATCTATGAGGAATTCAAGTCAATTAGCTAACCCATATTGAGCTAACAATAAATTAAATCAACAAAAAGAATGAAATCAATGAATGTTATAGCTAATTCCATACTTTTATAATAAATGCTGGCTTGATTATAAAATTTTAATTAAAACAGGGAGCTGATTGTGAATTTTCAAATTATAAGAATTTAATTGAAATTTTGATGAAATTATAGAGATACTCATCAACTTAATCAAAAAGCCACTTGTTACAACAATTAAAAGGGAAAAACAAAAAAAAAACTTTCCCGTTTGCCCTAGAAGGAAAGAATAGAAGTGAAATAACGTGACCCACCCATAAATTTCTCCTCCCAAAATTTTGTGGAAAATGGAAGAAATCAAAGATTAGTTACCATTATTTTTAATATTACCCACATATTTTCAATAACATCAATCTATTGAATTAAGTCTACATTAATAAAAATATTAAATCAAAAAGAAAGAAATAAAAGTGACAATAGGAATAGGAGTGACAGTAGACAAAAAAAATTTGAAAAAAGATATAAATGTAAATATTTTAAATAATATGAATTTATATTGGATCAATATATTACATTATAAATAGATCCCATCAAATAATTTAAGGGTGATTAATACATAATTTTTTTTATATATAAAGGTTAGGCAAGAAACCTAAACCCTGAATCTAGAATGATAAATGTTACGACTAATCTATTATTTTCTTACTTTATAACTCTCGTCACTTTAGATTTTTTATTTTTTATTTTTAGTCAGAACTTTAGAGGATTCTTTCTTCTTCTCTGGTTTTTGTGCTTTCACCAAAATGGGCAACAGTTGTTCTTGTCGATGCATAAGCCCAAGTATTTAGACCCCAAAAAAGCCCAATAATTTAAAGCGGGTTCCATGGTCCGACCCGGAGCGGAGTAGCACTGTACCAGCCATTTTTCCCGCCACCACGCGGCCACTTGCCTCCATTTTCCCGCCAAAACAAAGCCCTAGTATCGCTGAAAAAGAACGACCAACCTCTATTCTCATCTCTCCCTCCATCGCCATTCTATGCTCTTTCTTTCTCTCTCTAACTAACTCTCTCTCTCTCTGGAAATGGACGTGAGCGAAGAAGTTAGGGCAGCTCACAAGCGAGAATTCGCCGATTTCTTGGATCAAGACGTATGTTTCCATCATCATCTCCACTTCCCTTCTCTTTCCATCTTTCTTTCGTTGTTTGACTGAGTCGCAACGAGTGTCAATTTAAACGAATGAATGCAGGTGGGAAAAGGCATATACGTGGACGAGATCAAAGCACTCATCAACCACAAGCGCCGCCGCCTCATCGTCAACATCTCCGATCTCCACAGCTTCCGCGATTTGGGTAACAGGTCACCAAATACCAGTTCACCACATTCATAATATATATATATATATATATTATTTTTTGTTACTGTGGAATTTGATTGTGTGTGCTTATTATTATTTTTTAACTATTTTTTGTATGCGCATTTTTTCCCCTATTATTTTAGGATTTTGAGGAATCCGAATGAGTATATGCAATCGTTCTGTGATGCGGTGACTGATGCTGCTCGTGCAATTGACCCAAAGTATTTGAAAGAAGGGGAGCAAGTGCTTGTGGGATTTGAAGGCCCTTTTGTTTCTCGCCGAGTCACCCCTAGGGAGCTGCTTTCTGAATTCATTGGTTCTATGGTCTGCGTTGAAGGCATTGTCACCAAATGTAACTTTCCCTTCTTTCTCCTTTGAGATTTGTTGTGTATAATTTTGAGTTGTAGAATACTTATAGTTGATTTGTCATCTATAGACTATAGCATTACAATAAGCTGGCTATTTCAATGATGTTAGTATCAGTTGTGCTTAATAAGATGTTTGTGGTTTTTTTTTTCTTGGGTCTGAGTGGCATGTCATGCGTTATTATGCTAATTGATTCTGGCAATGTGAACATCATCTTAAAAGTCTGTAATGTTCATGTCTTGCTGTCATGTGCAGCTACTTGGTTTTGTCTGTTGGTTATTGTCTTTTCTCGTTTGTTCTTTCGTTTCTGTTTGATGGATAATGAACTATGAACAGAAAATCATGATTTCGAGAAGTGAACAACCTCTGGTTCAAGTGTGCAGGGATCTAACCTCTTAGTTCATTTTTTTAGGTTCCCTTGTAAGGCCGAAGGTTGTTAAAAGTGTCCATTTCTGCCCCACCACCGGAACTTTCACCAGTCGAGAATATAGAGATATTACATCGAATATGGGTTTGCCCACTGGGTCTGTTTATCCTACAAGGGTAATCTCAGGCTCCTTCATCTCTGTTATTATATATAAATTACCAGAGGATGGAATTTAGTGATAGAATGTTTGTTTATAGGATGAAAAGGGCAATTTACTGGTGACTGAATATGGGTTGTGCAAATACAAAGATCATCAAACTTTGTCCATTCAAGAAGTTCCCGAGAATTCTGCTCCAGGTCAGCTCCCAAGAACAGTGGATGTCATAGCAGAGGATGACCTTGTTGATTCTTGCAAGCCTGGAGATCGTGTGGCTGTTGTTGGGATATATAAGGCTCTACCAGGGAAAAGCAAAGGCGGTGTGAATGGAGTATTCAGGTAGCACCAGACCATATACTGATATAATTCCTCCGCTCTTCTTGCTTTTGTTAAACAGAAAGTTGATTGATTAATATACATGCAGGACTGTACTCATAGCCAACAATGTTTCTCTTCTCAACAAAGAGGCTAACGCACCAATCTACAGTCCTGAAGACCTGAAAAACATTAAGAAGATAGCTGAAAGGGATGATACATTTGACCTACTTGGTAATTCACTTGCACCTTCTATATATGGACATTCCTGGATAAAGAAAGCAGTTATTTTGTTGATGCTTAGTGGAGTTGAGAAGAATTTAAAGAATGGCACTCACTTGCGAGGGTTAGTTATTTCTTTTTATCTCCTTCTTGTTGCTGCCTGATTGCGCTATTGAAGTCCAAGTTGAACACATTCCTATTTTGCATTACTTTCTTTTAATATTGTTTGCATATGAAATTTATAATGTTAGCCTGTCTTGCTTCTTTTAGTGACATCAACATGATGATGGTTGGTGATCCCTCTGTTGCCAAGTCTCAACTCCTGAGAGCAATTATGAATATTGCTCCATTGGCCATATCAACTACAGGTAGGGGTTCTTCCGGAGTTGGTTTGACAGCAGCAGTTACTTCGGATCAAGAAACAGGTAAAGCATTCTTCATTGTCCGTTCAGAATTCTATTACTAAATTTATCATTTGAGGGAAAATTGTAATTACTTTCTACCAGGGGAACGAAGGCTGGAAGCTGGGGCAATGGTTCTTGCTGACAGAGGCGTTGTCTGCATTGATGAATTTGACAAGATGAATGATCAAGATCGTGTTGCTATACATGAGGTGATGGAACAGCAGACTGTAACTATTGCAAAAGCTGGCATCCATGCATCACTTAATGCTCGATGCAGTGTGGTTGCTGCTGCAAATCCTATATATGGAACTGTGAGTGGCGTTCTGATTGTAGTTTGCTGTATAGTTTAAACTATAAAAAGTTCGCAGCCTTTTATTGAACCCCTGGTTTCTTTTTTAACTTGCTTTTACTGTGCATTTACAGTATGATCGTTCACTGACTCCGACCAAAAATATTGGACTCCCAGACTCCTTGCTTTCTCGGTTTGATCTACTGTTTATTGTGTTGGATCAAATGGATCCTGATATTGATCGTCAAATATCAGAGCATGTCTTGCGTATGCATCGATATCAATCTGCCACTGATGGAGGTAGATAAGCAGTTTTCAAATGCTTGAGACATTACTTCACTGGGGACATTTTTATGCAGACTAACTTACCAATGTAGGTGAGGCAGCACTTGACGGGAGCTCAAGATATGGAAGAGAAGATGAAGCTGATGCTGAATCATCTGTCTTTGTCAAATATAACAGAATGCTACATGGAAGGAAAACTGATAGAGGTCGCAAACGTGATACACTTACAATCAAGTTTCTCAAAAAGTATATCCATTATGCAAAGCATAGGATTCAACCTGAACTGACTGATGAGGTGATATGCCTTTCCTCTGACTAATGGTACTACGTATTTTACTTGATATATGTGGGATTCCCTTTAATATTTCATAATTTATCCAATTTATGTATTTTAAGCCTGTTATATCTATGTTGCAATTGACACAGCTGAAAGCTTCTTCTGAACTCTGATTCTTTTCAATGGTTGTTATGCTTCTGTTCCAATCCATTATATCCCAAATATGCCTACATCTTTACACCGATTAATTTTGTCCTCAGGCATCTGACCACATTGCCACAGCATATGCTGAGCTCAGAAATGCCAGCTCAAATGCCAAGGTTAGCATTGGCAGTTAGCTGAATGCATGTCATTGTACAAATGGTATAAGATTTTGTTATTGATAGTTTGCTGGCTTTATGCAGACTGGTGGAACGCTTCCTATAACTGCCAGAACTTTAGAAACCATGATACGTCTCTCAACTGCACATGCCAAATTGAAGCTGAGCAGAAAGGTGCTGGACTTGGCCAATATATGATGTCACTTAGATATTTATTATATCATGAAATACGTGTCCATTTTTATAACATGTCCAGAGGTCATGTAACTGCACTTTTTCCTTGTTACTATGGGTCGAAGTTGCAGCCAATGGTGCTTTGTTGGCATATTTGTTTTTGCTTTTTATTGTGTTTGGTATGCTTCCTGATTAAGTCGCCACCTATCTTGGCAGGTTTCAAAGTCTGATGTTGAGGCTGCTCTGAAGGTTCTTAATTTTGCAATATATCACAAAGAACTGACAGAAATGGAGGAACGTGAGGAAGAGAGGGAAAGAGAACTAGAGAGGAAACGTAGAGCCGACCATGATGCTGGGGAAAATGATGGTGCTGATCGTGGTCCTAAAACCAAAAAACGGTGAGTGATTGTTGGAGTAGCTAAATATACTCAATGCAAGCAACTTTTGAACTCAATTACTATATTTCATTTGATGGTAAAGTTCATATGCTTCCATATCGTATACCAGAAGCTAAATTACTAAACTATCACAATCTAGTGGGTATGATATGAGAGCATTCATGATAGACGTTGAAGTCTACTCGTCTAGATTTCTCCTCACTTATTTGGCCATTAATGAACTCTTGACACCCTCTTATCTTTCTTTTTTCTAGGCCAACTTCAGATGGTACCTCGGAAGCCCAAACTGCTTCGGTTCTCACTCCTGAAAGGTTTCTCAATTGCCAATCACTAGGCTCCTCCAATTATTTTGTTTTCTTATATTTCTGTCTCCGCTATATGTTTCTGATGTGACATTTATATTGGCATGCAGAATCGAAGCATTTAATTCTCTATTTGGTCAGTATATGCGTGACGAGCGCTTGGAACAAATATCCATTGCAGTTTTAGAGGATGTTATCAACAGAGCAGATCCCAGTTACAGCTCGGCAGATATATTACTCCTATTGGAGGTATGATCTTCTGATCAATTTGTGGCGCCAAGTTTCGAGCATACCTCCAATAATAATAGTGTCTTTCTGTCTTTGAAATTGCAGATGTTGCAAGATGCCAATAGAGTGATGGTAGTCGATGGAGTGGTGCATTTGATATCATAAAATGTCAGATGGTTGTACAATCTTATGAACAAAGATACTAGCAGGTATGCGGTTTTGTAATTGATGATTATCTTAATTTTCAGTGTTGAGACGTATCTGTTTATTATTCACTTATTTAGTAGATTTATATCTAAGCATCCGATTCTCATGACCGGCAAATCATAAACAAAATTAGGGAATGGTGAAGGTATGGGTGTTAATAGTTTATTTTATGTGCAAGATTAACCTTGCAGTTTCGAAACTTTAAACTTTCATTTTAACAAACAGGACGAATTTCAGGGAGCAGAATTTGCTGTTAACGTAGTCTGCAGTCGATATGGGAGGGGGACTTGAAGAAGGGTTTTCAATTTTCGGCGCTTATCTAATCTACATATGCTGCCTTGGGAGCACGTTATTAATACCTTTCAACAGAGAATGCTATTGTTAGCACGCTGTTACAAATCTTCGTAGTTCTCTGTTCATATTATGACACCCATATCTCATATCTATTTCAGTACTGCGAAGTATTTATGTATAAACAACGCTAACGCATTTTTCTTGCCACCAGCTAGTTTGCTGCTATGTGTGTGCACACGGCCGTTGAATTCCTTTTTCTATGAGACTATGGGGTTAAGACATCAAAAGGAATAGCACTCGACATTTTAATCCGTACTCATTTTTGTCGGAATTATAAATTATCGGAGAAGATAATGTGGATCGGAATTTACTTTCAGAATTTAGGGCGATTTAGGTCACGAAAAAGATAAAGAAAAAGAGTTTAATTACCTTATAGGGTCCTATAATTGCAATCAATTTCCAATCATATTTCTATACTTTAAAAATTTTTAATTAGATTTCTATATTATATAAAATTTTCAATAACCATTATAAAAAAAAGAGTATCTCAAGTATATACTAAAAATATTCTAAGAATTTATAATAATATTAATATTTTAGACTCATTCTAGGAAAAATTTTACGAGTATCATTCATTGAGCAACTTATGACTCACAATTTTTATCACCTTGATTATTAATTATTTTGTTATAAAATTTATCTTTGTATCTATTTCATTAATACAACATAAATATTTCATATTAAAAACTGGATTTCTAAACATTATAATTTTTAATTTAAATTATGTAACTGATCAAAATATGTTAATCTAAATTATTTAACATTAAAAATGGATATTCACGTAATACATATCTTTTTTTATTTTCTTTATAATATTTTTTTAAATTAAACACGTATTTTTCCATATTTATTACAAAATTTCAAATTTTGAATTTACTTTGATATTTTGAATTTTGGATTCAATAGACTAATTAATTTCTATTCCACAACAAATTAGAATCCAATCAAATTAGTACAAAAATAAAATTAAAAACAAATACTATTGCTACAAAGAAAGGTCCACTATAATCAAAGTATAAACTCCTTAAATTAGTCTTAGAATCTGTAACATATGTATTGCTATAAAAGACAGTCATTTATATTAATTGAAATAAAAACCCTTAACTTCTCTTAGAATCTGCAATATCAGTTTGTTATTGATATCTCTATAACCTAAAGCTTTTAATTTGACATGCTAATACCTCATTTTATTTCTCCTCTCTATTCCACAACTTTCTTTTCTCTTCCATTCTTCTTCTCATATTTTCATATTTTTCATTTCTCTTCGTTCATTATCTATTAGTTTTATCAAAATACATTAATTTACTTCATCTTTTAATTTTCTTCTTCATGGTTTATATTAAAGAATAAGAATTTAGAAGTTAGAAAATTCAAATGTTCCACCATTCTTCTGTGAAGTTATTTTCTTCTTTATGAGACTTTGTTTGTACAACAATTTTTTATGTTTATTTAGTATTTTTAATTTTTATATATATTTTATTATTTTATGCATTTAAATATTTCATCAATGAAATAAAGATTTGATTTTTTTAAAGTTTTTTTAAAATAAACTAATTTATTTATCCTTTTTATTTTCACTATTTATATCCAATTTATTTACCTTTCTTCGTTGTGATTTTTTTTTCTTTCATATAGAGATTTTTCTATATTTATTTAACCTTTTATTTTGTGTATATATCTTAATAGTCTTTTTTTATATTTTGTGTAGAAGACAACCATTAGGATACGCTTAACCATGTATTGCTTAATACTTTATGGCAAAGGTAATTATATTTTTCATAAATAATTTAATAAATATTTTATTGAATTTGAGATTAATTTTTTATTGTATAAATGAGTATTAATGATTTTATAAGTTTTTTCTTTTTAGAATTTGAAGCCATAATTAAGTAAAGGAGATGCTATTGATGGACTATCTCAATTGGTCATTTCACTAAACTTAAAACAGTAAAGATTAAGAACAAAGAATGATTGAAGATTGTGTTTAATTTTACTTCTATTTTTACCTTTGGCTTTGTTTTGTTCATTTGTTTTGCAGAAGATTTATATGAGAGAGAATTATTGTTCGGTCGAGAACAACACTTTCCTAAGTTAGTTAGTGCACAACCAAGCTAGCTGATGATTCTAATAGCAATATTAAACAAAATGTATAAGCTAATCTCTATTGAAATTTGTTTATGCTATTCCGTCTTCTTCAATTTATTTTTTTCATTATTTTGTAAGGCTTAAAGATTGCTGAATTCAATATATATATAGTTGTTAAATTATAATTTTAATTCCATTTACAAACACTAATTATGGAGGATGAATAATATTTTAGAACAAAATTATATTTTTTATTTAAAATTTTCATTGTGCATTAATATTGTATAAATTAATTGTTAACTATTATTCTTTTTTATTTTGATGTGAATTGAATATACTGATCTATGTATATCTATTGATTGATTTTTCCTCCAATATATGCATTTATTATTCCCTTTTCTTTTTTCATGCTAAAACTTTAAATTAATTGATAAAATTTAAAATATTATTTTTGTATCTATATACAATCTATATTTATTTGTGTTTGCTTTTTTAAGGTGTAATCATTATTAGTATATTACTTTATTTAGAAAAATATAATTATTGATAGATTATTGATTTTATTTTTCAAATCCCCATCTAACTATTTAAGTGACAAAAAAGCTAATATTACACAAAAAAAAATAGAAACACAGTAAAAATCAATAATAAATTATATTATTACCATTTTTTATAAGCCCAATACTATAACCTTTAATTGATATTGATATCCATATCAATCAATGATTTATACATATTGATAGTATTATTATCCTTTTCGTTGCCATTTTTAAATTTTTTTTTTGAATTTTTTGATAAATCCATGAATACATGTAGGGATTCAAATCTCCCCAAGAAATGAGGAATGAGGACCCATGATCGGGATGAGGATGAGGATGAGAGAAAAATTTTAAATGAAAACGGAGTTGGAAGAAAAGTTTATAACTTCAACTTTAGAGCTTTTGAAAATGATATATATATATCATTATGCCATATTTAATTATTTGAAACTTAAACATTTCAATTTGTCAATTCTATAATTGTTTCATATTAATTTTTTTTGAAAAAAAACTTCAACTTTTCAAAATTAAAATACTTTTAAAAAATAAATTACACAATTTAGACTTCTTTGATAATGATATTAATTTTTCAAAAATTAAATAATTATAATACTTTTTTAATTAAAAATAAGTATGTAATTGATATACTACTTCAATAATTGAGATGACATAAATTAAGATTATATATAATTTTTTTACTAATTATAATATATATTTTAAAATTGATATTTTAATTTACTAAAAGGATGTATAAGGAGAGGAATGATAATTGAAATCACATAAATTAAATTTATTTATCAAATTTTTTGTTAATTAGAAAATACATTTTTATGTTTTTATAAATTAAATACTTTAATTTACTAAAAAGATTCAAATGACTAGGGGTAACAAAAAAAATCCAATGAAAGTAGATACACACAAAGATTACCTGCAATAATGGGATAAGAATGAGGATAGATTTTATCTTCTTGAAGATGACTGACAGGGAAAAGTTCTCGTTTATTAAACAGAGCAGGATGTGAATAACATACCCTCATTTTTCAATTATCTTATATTAGATTTGCATTATGTATGCATTTTTAATTTGAATTATATTGCATTAGTAGTATTTATTACTATCGATATTTGTGTTTTGAATTTCAAAACGTTTTTAATTTTTCTCTTTTTGAAAATTTTTAATAAACCCATGAACATCTATAGGGATTCAAATCTCCATGTAGATAGGGAATTGGGACCCATGACAGGAACGAGAATGGGGATTGGAGTAAAATTTCAAATTGGGACGGGGCATGAGATATGTCCCCCTTTTTATAGATACTTATTGTCATTCCTATAAATGACTCATGATATAATTAAATTATCCATTTATTCTCTTTTATTTTTTAACAATTTCAACTTTCGAAATGTGTAAAACATTCATAAAACAGGCTATTTTATTATTAGTTATAGGTTATCTACCGAGATTTTTTCAACTTTATAAACATGATATTTAAAATAAGATATAAAATAGAATGATACATTTAAATTTTTCTCCATTCATTTAATTATTTAATTATTTATAAAATAAATTTATATATTTAATTTTTTATAAGATATATTTAAATAGATTATTATTTATTTTTCTTAATGATGAACAAATTATTTTATATTATCACTCTGTACAACGTATAGGTCAAACAACTAATATTATATAGAGATAGAATATATTAGGAATATTTTATTTTTTTGTAATGATTATTGTTCATAGGAACTCAATTGAAAACTTTATATAATATAGGAATCTAATTAAAAAATTTTAAACTATAAGGACCTAATTGAAAATTAGATGAAATTACAAAGACTCATAGAGTAATTAACTCTTAAAAAAGGCTACGAAGCTTTTTTATTACCAATACATGAGCCTTTTACATCCAGTATCTTGAGCCTTTTACAACCAATTCGCGTGTTTCAGCATTTTTCTTTTGCTGGTATGAAACGGTTCAGTATTTAATCATATTTGTTTCTGAAAACCTCATGCTTTTTTTTATACCAAAACAATCATTTTGAGATTTTCGGAATCATAAATATGAGCCTTTTAAGGAAGTAACAGCGGCGATGTTAACATAGAGTATAAGAATATTCGATTAGCAAAGTAAAAGTGGAAGATGAAATAATAATCATAAATGCAGTTTGAGATCTCAAAATCTAATATTCAATTATCATAATCAACAAAACGAATAGGAATGACAAATTTATTGAATAGGTAAAACTTGAACCGTAAAGTATGTTCACCTGAATGTAGTTTCCATCTTCAAGAAAATTTAGCACAAATTATCTAACTGTCAATTGCTAATTACTATCCAATAAACAGTTGCAAGAATAAAAAACATCTGAATCACACAAATCCCCCAAACTAATTCTTCTTGGGGTTGCTCAAGAGATCAATATGTGCAGAGGGGAAAGTGCTAGAGAGGCAGCTATGTGTGTGAAATTGGTTGTACAAACATCAAGAGTTTACTTGTCAAACTCCCATATAACCCCTCCATCTTCTGCAATACCAAAATAAAGACCATGAACATAATCTCAAAATTAAAATTTAAACAAATAAAATAGAGCCACTGGTTTTCAAACAACTAAAACTTTGTCATTTAATATAGAATTATATTTTTCTCTAACAGTTGAAATAAATACATGAGATAATCATAACCCTAAAGCAAGCTTGCTGAAAATGCATTTAACATTACACAATACGAAATTATAAATACTGATTCAGCATCAAGTGTAGAGCTTGGCAAAGAAAACTTTTCATAGTCTACAATAAAGGATCTCCAAGTCTGGATCATACACTAATCTTCAACAACATTCATGTTTATTCTTTTTCCACTTTTTCCCCATCTCCTAAGTAAAATTTAACATTCCAGGTCAGACAAGTAGGGCCAGGTACAACTCCAGTTAAAGTTTTCTTATCCTGTTCCGACACCAAGTTCTATAAAATCAGACCAAGATATTCACAACTAGGTTTGCACTTCTATATTTCTACCAAATGTGCTTCCACTTCTGAATAGTTTAAATCTTAACAATGTTTCAATACCCCACGAAATTATAAATACTGATTCAGCATCAAGTGTAGAGCTTGGCAAAGAAAACTTTTCATAGTCTACAATAAAGGATCTCCAAGTCTGGATCATACACTAATCTTCAACAACATTCATGTTTATTCTTTTTCCACTTTTTCCCCGTCTCCTTAGTAAAATTTAACATTCCAGGTCAGACAAGTAGGGCCACGTACAACTCCAGTTAAGTTTTCTTATCCTGTCCCGACACCAAGTTCTATAAAATCAGACCCAGATATTCACAACTAGGTTTGCAATTCTATATTTCTACCAAATGTGCTTCCACTTCTGAATAGTTTAAATCTTAAAAATGTTTCAATACTCCATGAATGTCAGCATGAGTGGATTTGCATGGTTGTAACTGGAGAAGCACCATCAACATGGTGTCCAAGCAAGATGCTAAAAGATGACTTTACATGGGAACAATAAGGGAGACGCGAGATGGTGGCATGTAATGAAGATGGAGGAGGAGACGGGGGAAATAGAAGCTGAGGTAATGTGAGGATCAGAATAGTTGAATTCGACAAAATACAGAATAAGACATGGTCTTTTCCATATCTTTTTTAATATGATTATCCGCCAGTTGATCTATTTTTCTCCAGAGCCTCTATTAGCCTTCTCCTCAATAGATGTTACTTTAACTTTTTCCCAAATATATAGTCATTCCAATGTTTATATTTACATTTATGCTCACTCATCAACCTGAACACTCTCATCTTCAACACCAAGACTCAGGACCCAATCCAACTTTATACTCAGGTCAGGTTTATGGGGTTTGACCTGAGTCTTGAAAAGTCTTGTCTGGTTCTACTGAGGGTTTCTAGGGGCTACACCATTTATATTTGGCCAATGGCCGATCTATATTTTGTTTCCCCAATATGTTTGAATTGATGGAGTTGGATGGAGGAGCGAAGCGTAATGGGGTTTAAGTTGCTTCATTGTTTGGATTTGCAAAATTTGGATGGAATGGAGCAGAGATGAATGGATTCCATTCCATCCAATTTCATCAACTCTTCACAAATTTCTTCCTCCCTAAATTGGGAGGAATGAGATGGAACACAAGTTACCCAAACAATGGAGTAGACTAATTATTCCACTCCGCCCCGCTCTGTTCCATTCCTTTCTATTCTACTCTGTTTTGCTCCACCAATCCAACATACCACAAAAAAAAATATGAATAAATTGGGATGGAGATTTCAACAGGTAGTTCCAATGTTTTGTGGTCCACATGAAGGTTGTCTTGGACCAATTTTCACAGTTCGACAGGAGTACTAGAAAATAACAAATATTTTCAACAAGTGTGCAGAAAAACCAAGGCTATGAAGGTAATAAACTGATACAATCAAAAGAGATGAAGAGAGCAGAAATACCTTTAACTTTCTTTTCAATCCAGGCCTCCGCTAGCATTCCAGCACCCACTCCACCAGCAATGCATAAACTGAAGAAGGCTATTGCCTTAGGTAGTGGCCACCGAGGAAGGAAATAGTAGTCGGGGATTTGCCTAACTTTCTTGGGGAGTCGTCTCTTCAAAGCTGGTTTAGCACTAGGATTCTGCTGCATCTCACCACCAACAGCTTTCCAATCCACCCCTTTGAAGGGATCTTTTGCATCTTCGCTTCCCATAACAGCTCAGTTTCAAGGTTTATAACTAAAGTAGTTTTAAACAGAAAATTTAAATAAAAAAAATCAAGAAATTATGTTAGTGATGAACAAAACCTAAAATTACTATCATAAAAGAAACAGCATCCACAATTTATCCTGCAAAATGGCATCTGTGTTCAATGTGTTGTAACAATTCCTTCATCCACCCGGAAAAAAAAAAATCACTAATGTTGTGTTTGAATGAAGGATTTTAACGGATTTAAAGTGAAATGGCATTAAAAGGCATCAATTCAATTGGCTTAAAATTAATTCTAGGATCACAAAATTGATTTTGCCAATCAATTCTACAAATGTGGAACCAAACTCACTAAAAGTTTCATATTTGGATAATTAACATAGTACAGATTCACATGCCGGAAATTATAAAATTCAATCTACTCGTATTCCTTTGAGGCATTTCATCAAACATCTTCATTGCATCACACAAGCCTTCTCCTTAACAAATCACAATCCCTTCTAGCTGCTTCTTAGAATTGTCAATCATTCCCTTTGATCAAACAAAAAATGGTTATGCACTAGCATCAATTTGGAGGAAGGTCTGCTCATAATTTTGCGGCAAATTCACAGTCTTCGGTCTCAAGCACTAAATGAACACCCTTTGACCAATACCCACTCTGAACCATAGCATCGATGCATTTGGAAGGAGGATGACAGAAGAATGATAGAAAAATTTCGAGAATCCAAATAAAACCCATGCTGAATGGAATGCGATAGTAGTTGTGCAGATTATTATTATGGCACCCAACCCAACCCCATTTTTTATACAAAATTCAGAAAAGCGCTTGCTTTTTGAAAGAGAACACGGAGAGAGTAAAGGAATGAATGAAAGCGGAGAGAAATACCTGACTCACTCCTTCAGAGATGTCAGTTTCAGAAGAAGCGCCAAAGAGTGAGGTGCGTTCCGTGAGGCCGACGTGAGGTATTTTGGTTATTGAAAAGTTACTCTAATATTTTCATTTTTGAACGTGATTAACAATTTTTTAAAATCAAATAGACTGCCTTTTTATTTTTGTTAAAGAAATAAATTTTTTCATCACTTTAATTTACAAGTTTTAATAAATTTTAAGCATGTTTTCATATGCAAATGGGCCGAGGGAAAAACTCACTCCGGCAAATTCAGGCATGCCCCTCAACTCGGCAGGTGTGTATAAAATATTTACGGGTGACGCATCAATATGGGAAATCTGATAATCAAATCTAAATTATGATAGTATATGAGTAGAATATAAATTAATCATAAAATGAGATAATCTTCTCTTGTCTTTTAAATTTTTGTTCATTGTAGTACGATCCTACAATTTTTTTTTGACATCAATATGATACATATTGAAATTAGATAATTGAGAATTTATTTATTTTTATATTTTAGAATTATAAATTTAAATTTTATATATATTTAAAAAATATTTAAATATAAGTAAAAGTAAAAAATTTCCAAACAAATGCCGTGTGAATGTGAGAAAGCTTATCTGTATTGACAATTAGAATTGATCATTTATATAAATTAAAATAAATAAAGAGTTAATAATTTGAGAGTAAAAATTGGATATGAGAATTTGAGAAGCTTAGGGGTAAAGGGGTCGGAGCACGTGGCAGAGTTACAGCGTCATGTTTGTAGCATCCAACACAAGACACCTCTGCTTGTCACTGACGGCAAGGTGTCAATGGCTGCTCCTCTTGTTCTAAGAAATCCAAACTTCCACGCTCTCACCTTCAACAAACAGCACTTCATTGCACACTCTACCTTCAAGGCCAAATCTCTTTCACTCCTCAATTTCGCCAAGGTAACTAACTATACACAACACATGCAACCACCACCATTGCATCATCGACATCTTGTCTTGTTTGTTTGGTTTCTGGTTGGATTATAAAAAATGCACTAAATTTTTTAGTTTTCCAGCACCCTATGCATGTCAAAAGCTTCTTGTGTATTTGTTTATTTTCTTTGTCTTGGATGTTAGATGGAAGGGAGTGAGATCACTGAGCAAGTGCCAGAGAGAGCAAGTGAGGATTTGAGTGTGAAGAAGACAATTTTTGTTGCTGGAGCCACTGGAAGCACTGGTAAAAGGATCGTTGAGCAGTTGCTAGCAAAGGGTTTTTCTGTGAAGGCTGGGGTTAGAGACTTGGACAAGGCCAGGACCACACTTTCCTCTAACAACCCATCTCTTCTAATTGTAAGCTTTTTTTTTTTTTTTTGCTTTTTTTTTTCATGGTCTTGGCACAATGACCCAACCTCATCACATTTCTTAAATAACAAATGGGGTTGACTTTTTCCTTTTCTTTTTCTTTTCATTCAGTTGAATTGTGATTGGGTGTGTCTGAGTGCTTTGATGTGCAATTTGGTGTGCATATGAATATGTTGGTTTGTAATTTGGTGTATATGAGTATGAGTGAGTTCGTATATGTGCAGGTGAAAGCGGATGTCACAGAAGGTTCTGAAAAGCTAGCTGAAGCCATTGGTGATGATTCGGATGCAGTCGTATGTGCCACGGGCTTTCGGCCGGGGTGGGATTTGCTTGCTCCTTGGAAGGTTTGTCACTTTTGTCAATGCCTTAGTTGGGCATGTTATGAAACCATCTCTTCCAATTGGTTATGGTTTAATCCTTATTATCCCCTGATGAGAGAGAAAATATTCACACTCAAACCTTAAAGAGGTGTATAGATATAAAACTATTCACGTACCTCTACCCATCTGCATAAACTTTTGTGAAATCCATGATGTTAAAAGTTCTGGATTAGTTGTACTTAATCGTGTTCTTGAAAGAGGGTACTTTTATATTGTGTTTCCTTGTTTGAAGTTTGAACTGTTGGTTCCCCTTTTCCCCTTGCTTTTTGGCATGCAAAAGTAATCGAACCAGGATTCAGTTTCTTCATGTCTATATTCTGTGCTTTTATTTCAATGCCCTGCCTCTTGTTTTAGTAACTGACATGATATTGGATGTTGGTAAGAGTTGAGGATGTGGATGGGGAGCCATTAGGATCTTTGTCGTCTACTTAGATTTGAAAATTTCATGAATTACTATGTACATTTTGTCAGAAGTTTTAAGAATTTCCAACATCTTTCCCTGTGAAGGGACAAAATGTCCTTATTACTCATCTGAAACATAGTCCTATAATAACATCAGTTCACATGAAAACTAATTAGTTCCCAAATAGTCACCAATAAAGTAGAAGAACATAGTAGGTTGGGAGTACTACTCCTGCCCCTTGGTATTGTGCTGTAGTGTCTTATAACAAAGGCCTATATATCATGCAGGTGGACAATTTTGGCACCGCAAGCCTTGTTGAAGCATGCAGGAAACGTAATGTCAACAGATTCATTCTTATCAGTTCCATCTTAGTTAATGGAGCAGCGATGGGACAGTTACTTAATCCAGCTTACATCTTTCTCAACGTTTTCGGACTCACCTTAGTAGCAAAACTACAGGCAGAGCAATATGTCCGGAAATCCGGTATTAATTACACAATAATAAGACTTGGTGGTTTGAGAAACGAACCTCCTACTGGAAATGTTGTTATGGAGCTAGAGGTATTACCTGCACTTCTGAATTTCTATTGCATATCCACAAGTATCAATAAAATGTAACTTCATTTATGTGTAATGATTTGGCTTCTGTGTACCAGGATACTCTTTCTGAGGGTACCATATCCAGAGATCAAGTTGCAGAAGTAGCTGTGGAGGCATTGGCTTATCCTGAAGCATCTTATAAAGTTGTGGAGATAGTCTCTCGCCCTGATGCTCCTAAGCGCTCATATCATGATCTTTTTGGTTCCATAGCACAAAAATGATTTTTTTAGTTTAGGACTTCATATATTTTTGTTCTCTCTCTTTCCCTATGGTTAGTAAAGAATTCACTTTGAGTACTCCTTTAGTTAAAGGTACCTCTGTTTAGCTAATATAGTTAATACTATTAGTTGAATTTCTATAAGAAAGGCATCCAAATTAACAATTATCTGCAGAATTGGGGTTGAGGCATTAAGAAGTTGAACCTGGAAAGACACGGAAAAGTTGCAAGAGAGGCTTTTTCTGTTCTTTTTTTTTTTTAATTCTTTTGGCCAATAGCAAGGTGATCTAATGTAATATCATACTTCTACACACATTACATTATATCTTCGGGAAATCACACCAAATATGTAGCTATTCCCCAAGAAAGGCAACATTTTCCAGAATTAGTGTCTTTGGACTTAATTGTTTTATTCGAAATGGGATCACTTTCATCCTTGCTTTCTTGTACAGAAAGCTGATTTTTATGCTCTAACTAACATGAATAGTGATAGCAGAATGAACAAGGAAACCTCGACTGATTCAATTGGTTTAGTATTAGTTATGGTGATTAGTAGTAACGTCTGAAGCATTCATGTTTTACTGGATCGCAGTGCAATACATACCACTGTCTTTTGTAACATGTAACTTTGCCTGAGCTTCAAAAGTGATAGTATTTCATTTTGCTGTTTTACAAGTGAAGTAAGCATTACACAGTGGATTTAAAATGTTGAGAATAACACATTTATACATCAAATCAAAATATTTAGATAAATCAATGTTCCAACTCCCTTTGAAAATAAAAAGAATCAAAAGCATTCTATTGAATACTCTCAGAAACTGCACAACAGATTACCAAGTTCAGATGAACCAAGCCACGGCAAAAGCCATGACAGCAAGAGCAGCCTGAGAACAATAATGCACTCCTGCGCTTTCCATTGGTGTTGGTGGAATAGCAGCAACATCTTCAACAACACTCTGTGACACCCCACAGTGAGCACAAACCAGCAAAGCCATAACATAAATAGTGAAAACTATGACAACCCTGAAGGCCTCCATTTTTTCAGCTAGCTCTCACTTGATCAAGAACTTCAAGTAAAGTTGGCTAACTTGCCTTCAAATAGTTAGTGATGGAAATGAAAGTGTGACACTAACAACTCCTTTTATAGTTGGGATTTGAGATGAGTGAGCAATTTTAAGCTGTAACATGCAGCTTTGATATTAAACATAATGATTTGACTGTGTTTGGGCTAATAATAATGTAATGTATCCCTCATATTAAACTTTGTGCGGTTCTGCACAGTGCAACGGCATTCAGTCAAACAGCATGTAAATCATAAGCATTATTATTAAGCATGCTAATTGGATTGCATTATTGTCAATAGCTATATATATTAAAAAAAATAAAAAGGTTGTGATAAAGTAATAACCAAGATAGATTCTTTTTTAAAGTAATGCTGCTCGTGCAAGCGTTGCATTCAAAGACTACATGTAGCCTGGTGTGAGTTTATGTAGCCTCCATTGCACTTCAAATTATTGAGGAGGCTTTGCTTTTTAAGCTGTGGGAACACCATGTGAGGTTATCTGGGCCTCTTCAGCTGGCAAAAGGGCTTCAGCAGACAAAAAAGTGGTAGGCTACTTGTTTCTGTCTGTGAATGATTACTAATCACCATGCCAGAAAAATCACATTTCTTATGAAATGCACAAGGTGTCCGTTTGATTGTTTAATCTGGTCCCAATACAAACCATTGAGGAGACTACAATAACTTATATACGTTATTGTGGAGACAAATACAAGCTTTCTGAAATTGTATATATTTTGTAATTAAAAGAGAATTATTACCCTATATTCTAAACAATTCATTTGTAATTGAAATGAACAAGGATTAAAAAATGCAATTTCTAAACTTAAATTCATTTATAACGTATTGAGGTTCTTCATTTAACAGATAGAGTGTTACAATACTTATGGACTCCAAATAGTTTCAGGGCTTCCCCATCACTATAAATAAAAACTCCGGTGAAAGTAGCTAAGGGGGACAATAAGTTATGAGGGGTTTCGTTTTGTTCCTAAATATGCTGTTGATACCCTGCCACCATTGTATGATGACTCCAAGGCCCAATGGATGATGTATTGGTCTACGGAGTCACAGACATTGGGCTCTGCAGACCCCATTATTTAATTTGTTTGCATTTATTTTATTATACTAAATAAAATAATTCATGCAATTGAGATCAAACAAGTCAGGATGGCCGAGTGGTCTAAGGCGCCAGACTCAAGTTCTGGTCTACGAAAGTGGGCGTGGGTTCAAATCCCACTTCTGACAGGGCAAGATATTTTTTCAATTTATTTTAATTACTAGTTACTCTACAATTTCAACTGTCTAGTTACGTCTTCCAAATTACTTCAAGAAGTACGCTTATTTAATTCCTAATACCGTCCATTTATTTTATTTTAAATGAATCATAATGAGCTTTTGCATATCATTTGTCTAGTCACTGATTTACCTTTAAACCAAGTTCTATGGGTTGCTTATCACTGGATCAATTTATTTTTCACTCAATTTATTTTAATTATCATTAACTACTGATTCTGCTGCATGTTTTCAGTTGTCTGGTTACTAATCTTCCAACCTCTAAACCAAGAACTGCATATGTTGCTAATCCCTGGATATATCCTGAAAAATGTCGAATGGTCAAAGAGAGACTAGCCTAATTTTATGGTTTGCCAACAAAACAAGCGGCAAAAAAAAAAAAAAAGACAGAGCTAGTGCTTGTCTAAGCTAAATCAATATTTCATGTAAACAGCAATGGTCAGACATCATTATTTACAACAGGGAAAAATTGTGTTTCTTTTGCCGCCCTTGTCTCTCTTTTTCTATTTAATTCCTTTTTTTGTTTCTCGAGGCAGTTAATTTTCATTACAAATGCCGGAAATTTCAATGCTGCAGCTTTAGAGAATAATGACAGTTTTTGGTCTGCTTCATATTGAACTCTTCATGCCTATCTTTAATATAAGATTCCCGAACATTGATCATCATAAATTATTCACAACAACTGGTGCAGTCATCACGTGTGCTTAATCTCAGACCCAGATCCATTGGATGTGGCTTTCAGTTGCTCGAGCTTTTTTCGAAGATAGGCTTGTTTGAGTTTCTCACGATGAGCAGCTACCTGCTCCTGCCTTCGAAGTTTAATTTCAGAAGCCTTTGCTCTTGCTCGACTAGCTTCTTCATGAACTTCCCTGCAAATCAAAACCAATAAATGGACTGGATTAGCCATAGGCTCACAATAATAATTAACCAGGAAAAATCATGGTGAAAATTAATATAGAGCAAAGGCCATGGAAACATCCTTAGTTGCCTACCTCTGTGTTTATCTGAAAAAGAGAATGAGGTCATCCTACTTAATTAATTAATTTATTAAACAAGCTCAACCTACAAATAGTTACTTACACTTCTAGTAAACTATTACCTTAACAAATTACAGCATGTATTATACCTTAACAAATTACAGCATGTATTATAATTATGTATGTGAATATAATATATATACAATCCAATCATTAAACTTGAACCCCCCAGCCAATCAAAAACTCAACCCTACCAAAGCCCAAAAGAAAAGCCCCAGAAGAGTAAACAATTTCTGCTATGACTTATGGAACTATTGCCTATAAAGCCAGAGAGCAAGTGAGAAACCTAATGATTGCAAGGAATTTTCACTATAAATACCCGGCTTATGACTGGTTTTTAGTTTCTCGCCAACTTCCGAACACTCAACTCCGCAATTCTTATCACCATTGCCGTATTGCCAAACAGATTTAAAAGCCTTGCATTAATCCATCCTATCCATCTAATCTAAAAACACAATGTTTTTTCAGTAACACCATGGTCTGACAGAAGAAGATCAATCCCTTACCTAACATTGCGCTTAAGCTCAGCATTATCAACAGCTCCAACTGTCCGCCCAAGCCCAACATGTTTTACATTAAACAGCACAGAAGCCTCATTATCATCAGCATCTTCATCTTCTCGAAGAACTGTCTCAGCACCACCACGATTATCCACCTGCGGCGACTCATCCTGCTCAGCACCCTTGCGGAAAAAGTCTACGCAATACTTCTCTTGATCCTCTTCATCAGACAGCTCTCCCTTCACCAACTTATCATACATCGCAGCCTTCCTCTCCAGCGCCGCATAGCTAACTGAACCATCATTAACTGCTTTTAAATCGAGTTTGTCCCTGCACAATTACAATATTAAAAATCTGGTTCATCATGATAAGATGCAAAATTTGAATAATTAGTAACGCAAAGGTTAAATAACCACACAATTCAATCAAAAAATTTGAAGAAGGCTACCTAGGGCAAATTCTAACTCATATATACAATTGATAACATTTTGGAGCAAGCAAACCAAAGAACACATAAATTAACATTAAATCCCAAATTAATTGAATGAAATCAATTGAATAAGTTACTAACTAAACAGAAATAAGGGGAATAGGTAATATTACTTGTGATCGCGTGTTTCGACGCCAGCGTTCTTGGCGGAGAAAGCATCTTTGTGAATGATCTTGCTCTTGGCACGTTGGTACTCGACATCAGGGCCAGAAAGTTCTCTGGACTTCTTGGAATCTTCCTGAGACTTGTAGAGCTCAGCCTTCAACTCCATGATCGACGACGCACCGACGCCCTCTATGGCTCTGTGCTTCTTCGGCATTATCGACGATTCCGTTAGCCATCCCAGCGACTCCAACACTAGTCTCTTCTTCCTGTTCCCTTCTTCTTCCCCCATTTTCGACGTGATTTGGAAGATTAGGGTTTCCTGGTTTTCTCCGATTTGGGAATTTCCATTGCTAGGGTTTTGTTCGAGTTATTAATCAGACCTTAAACCATCAGATTAGGGCAAACCTCAACAACCCTCACAATTAATTGATTTCCTCAGGTCTTCTGATCGCTGGTTGGGTAGTTGTCGCACAATTTCCGTTTCAACATCTCCTTCAGAAGTTACATTTCAAACAAAGAAGCAGTTAGCAATTAGAAAAGAAAAGAACTTACATTTCAAACAATAAACCAATTAGCAATTTTAGGGTTCCTCTGGCAAAAGAGAGGGACCAGAACGGTGAGATTGTCAGGGATACCAAAGAAATGGGATTTTTAAGTAAACAAAAACTCAGCAAGTCAAAAACGCAAAGGAAAGGAAAGTTCTGGAGTTCTGCTACAAAGGGAAGAGAGGAACAGCCGCGGTGTGCAACGCGGATGCGCAGCAATTCCCGTATGGCGAATGTTCCGACAGAAATGATGGCGGCTAGGTCACGGTTCTGTGCGGCAGTAATGCCACACGACACGGCGGAAATCAATGAAATAGGGATTTCAGAACCACAGCAAAGGAAAAGGATTTCGGAACCAATGAAATCACAAAAGAAAAAATATGCGAAAATCATGGAATAGGGATAGGAGTGTGCACTCTTACAATACAGAAAAATGAAAAAAACAAATAAATAAAAGAAACTTTCAAAAAGCCAAAAGCCAAAGGGAAGCTCAGTAACATTGGGACAAACAAAAACGAAGAAAATGTGAAATTTGGGGCTACCTAAGTGATGCTCATCGATTGGCACCGCCCATATACAATTGCTCTGCAAATCTCATCATAGCATGGAAACAGTGAGTTGGTGGAAGAAGACAAATCTCACCAATGGTATGTATACTCAGAGAAGGTATTCGGCGTAGATCTTGGGAGGCTGAGTTTGTTTCACTAACTTGGAAAGATTGCAATACTGCCATGTATATACTATTTTATATACTATTAAATCTGAGTCTTATCCTAATGGATTTGACTCTGTAAAGTAATGATAATAGTAAAAGTTTACATTTTTTTTTTCTCTCTTATGGTTTCTTTTTTTTTTTTTTAACGTGGAAATGAGTTTCATTAATCACCAATAATAGGTTTTTTGTTTTGGCCGCGACCAGGAAGTATTTTCTTTCTTTTTTTTTTCTTTTTCTTTTTTGGTTAGAAGCCAGGAACAGTTAAAAGAAATTTATTTTAACTTTTTAGTGGAAATTTAAAAGAACAGCTAATGAGGTAAGATTCAACACCTCAATAGGCCCATCTTCTACCCATACAATGAGGCCAAATCCCACATTGGTGTTGGCCATATAGTGAGCTACCCTGTTCCCTTGGTACAGGGGTAAAGGCGTAGAGCTACATAGAAAATTCCTGCCCCATCTGCGCAAATTGTGAGTTGAAGATATCGGGTAGAAATATTGATCGTGCTCATGATTGAAGAGCTAATACACGTATATAAATTATGAGTATGCATGGTGTGATTCATGAAATTAAGAGTTTACTGTTAATCTATAATTCTTTTAATAAATCAATGATATGTTTTTTTTCATTAAATCAATCAATCATATCGTATATTATTACACAAGTGTATTTTTGTACCAAAAATTACAAGTGTATTTTCTTTATCATGCATGTGTACTTTCTGATATTGTTATTATGATGATCAAATTCTTTTAATAACAATGTATCAGCATATAATCCGAAAATAGTATAAAAAATTATAAAAGACATTACTTTTGCAGTATTTTGGAGGAATAAAACATTTATAGTTATTCCACCCTCTTCAACAAGTAAGCTTATTAAAAGTTGGTACTTCTCCCCTAATATGTAAGCCGGGAATCCTATTCATAATGTCTATAGTATATACCCCTGAACCTATCTTTGATCGGCAACCATGTTCTTTGTAGAAACTAAAAAAAAAATTGAAATAAAGAATACCGCACACCTTAAGTGGTATAGACCACCATAATTCTCTCTATTTATATATCTTCTTCTATTTTACTCTCCGTCACTCTCCTGTAACCCTTCCTCTCTTCTTCCTCTTCTCATTCTTTCTCTCTTTTCTTCTCCCTCCATTCACTCCCTTCTTCCTCTTCCCACCTTTAACAATTATTCCCACCACCTCCATCATCATCATCATCATCATCATCTCCTTTTTATCCTCTCTATTACAACTGAGCTCTCTTTCTCTCTCCCTCCTCATACTATCATTTTCTTGTTCTAAACTCCGTTAGAGAGCTTGAAACTTTTAGAAGAAATTGAAGTGATTTTCTTCACCAATTCTACTTTTCAAGTGGTAAATAAGCTTCTTTACTACTCTATTTAATTTATTGAAGTTCCTATTTAATTTAGGATTACTATTAGCGTTTCTTTGAACCCTATAAATTGGGAGTTTTAGTGATTTTGGGCTAATTTATGTAAATTAGTCACATTGTTAGCTCACAAATATTAATGTTGCCTTGTTCCTAGAGCGATAGAGCAATTAGACATCGACACTTGAATTGGTTGCATCAGTGGAGTTATTCTTCAGTTCTTTGAACCACTAGTTGTGAGTAGATAGTGTATCTACAGGTTGCTTTATACATGATAAATTGTAATTATAAAAATAAAATTATATGAAGAGTTGAAAGTATGTTGATACTAGTGATTTAACCCTTGCAATGCATGGGGTGATACAAAAGATATATGTATCGGGGGATAAATTAATCCTTACAAATTTGAAAGTCATTTATTAATCCTTCAAATTGGTTCCAATGTGTAGCTCTATACAATTAAAAAAACACTATACAAACTTATATGGAGATTCAATTTGTCTCCATTTTTAAATTGTCAAGGATTAATAGGGAATTTTCAAATCCTAAGGTACTTATTTGTCCTCTAATATATTTATGAGAAATCAAAGTAGGTATTTAGTCTTAATAAATAAAATTAAAAAAATAAAATATAAATTCATACCTGGAATTTAAATCTTTTGAAACATTTTTGGGTAAATAATATTTAGGGTTATGTTGCAAGGTTACCCATTTCCATCTAAATAATATTTTCAAACTACTTCTTGATTTCACTTTTGAGATAGCCACATAAAATTGTCTATGATAAAGATAGGTTTATGTAAAAATAATCCAACAAATCACATTGATCTTGAATTTGATTAATGGTCATAGCAAAAGAGAGTGATTGTGAATATAATTGTCTTCTTCAAGGTAAAAGAATTGTTAAATAAATAGGGGCAACAGCCCATGTGACCCCTGCCATTGCCCCTAAATTTTAATTTTTGAATCCTTATATAGATATATAGTTGGCCTCTCTGGCAATTTTTTTAATCTATACTTTAACAAAAAAAAGGAAGAAAGAATAGGAATATATCCTCCTAATACATTTTTTTTTACAAATCCTGCCGATATATTAAATCAAGTAAGTTTTGATTATTTATTACATTATTTTATTTTTAAATTTTTCATTTTAAATTAAATAAATCAGAAAATCCAACTTAAATTTTCGAGATTAGTTCCTATAAACTTTTTACTTAATTAGATCTTAAATATTGTAACAGACAATGTGTTGTGCATATGTTTTCTTGAGTTTTGATTGTGAAATATGTATCTTCTCTAAGAACAAACCTTCAACTTGGACTTAACAAAAATAGCAGACAAATTGGTTCCCAAAAAAAAAAATTGTAATCCCTCATAATTAGAAATATATGATAAGATATCCTCACTTTAATATTTTTGAATGATTTAGAGGACAAATTGATCCAATAATTTATAAAATAGTTTAATTGATTGTTAGTAAAAATATAAATAGGACCAATAAGTCCATCAAAATACTATGAATGGATTAACTTGCTTGCATTTTTAATTGTGAGAAACTACTAAATATATCATCTTTTTAGTTAAAGATGAATTTGTTTAGCACTGCTTTTGTTGGGAACAACTTGAAATTTATTTTTTTCTTTTCTACATTGTCACTTTCTTTTGACTTTTTAAGTTAGGTAAAACATAAAAAGTACATTTTATTATTCTCTAGATGTATATTACTTTTCAATATTGGTCCACTTTAATTTTAAAAAGCACCTAATTATGCCCCTATGAATAATAAAAATATTAAAGTGAATACTTTTATTATATTTTGAGTCATTTTGTTTTGTGAATATATCTTGAGCCATTTATCTACTTTAGTAAATTAAAATTTCTAATTTATTACAATATATGTTATAATTAATAAAAAATCATAAATGGCCTTGATTTACCTCATTTCGATTATTCATCTTTCCCTTTTTATGTTCTTTTAGCTAGAAAATTATAATATCAATTTTAAACTATATATTATAATTAATAAAAGATCATGAGTGACCTTAATTTATGTCATCTCAATAACATCTCTCTTCATGTATCATTTGTAATTAAATATTAAACATTGGTAATTAATTGAAGGTTAAAAATATAAAATGAATAGAATTGCACTTTATTAACAAATAATTAATACTTATTAACAATAATTAGTAAATCTTGCCACCATTTTTGGGATTCTGATTATTTGGGTGGCCTAAATTGTTGCAAGATCTTTGGAAAGAAACTATGATGTTGTTAGTGATATTATTTAAAAATCAAAGGAATTTAAAAATGATGTCATATAAAGAGAATAAAGAGAAAGTCTTCTTTTTGAATGCTAATGACATTAAAAGAAAAAAGGAATGTTAACATTTGTATAGTAACCGTTCAAAGCAATCTCACAATAATTATGATCAACATAATCAAAGCACATAACCAATGAACATGGCAAATCCCCTTTGAAACAATGGCAAAAGAAAAGCAAAAAGAATTAAGTCATAGGTTTCCTATCATACAATATTAAAAATAGTATATCATATCTTAGAATAATATAATCATGCCATTTCTCCAGCTTGGTTCATGTATGGATGTGATACCCAATATATACGTGACAGTGGATAAGTTCTATTTTGTCCCGGGTCCCCTGAGACCCACCCGTGTTGTCGGAAAAGCCTCGGGACCCTTAACATAGCTGATATGTGAACTGTCATCGCTATAGCGGTCATAGAGGGGTGATGGTGTTTTTTTGGCTCCGGGGGACCTCTATAACGGTCTAGGACCGCTATAGCGGTCATGAGAAGGTTTTGGGGGTGCTGGAGACTGCTATAGCGGTCTTGGACCGCTATAGCGGTCATGTATGGGGGCAACAACGTGGTTTTACTCCCTGGAGACTACTATAGCGGTCTAGGACCGCTATAGCGGTCATAAGTGATGGCAGGACCGCTATAGCATTCATACACCGCTATAGCGGTGTGAACGATCAAACAAAGAAAGCAGCGTCGTTCGCGTGCGACACCCCAACCCCTATTTAAACACCCCAACTCGGAATTTTCCCCCATTTCCGAGCCCTACCTCTCCAAACTCCTTCTCCCACTCCTTTCTCACAAATCCACTCCATTTCTTTCCCTCCCAAGAGATCAAAGGTAAGATTTATGGGCATTTCTTGTTTCTTTCTTCCCATTTCATATCTTGGTGATTTGGTTGTGGTTTGTCTCCATTTTTGTTATGTATGGGTACTCCCCCAATATTGTTAGAGTTATGTTTGAGTAATTTAGAGGTTAACGGAGACTAATTTAGAGTTTTATGGCTTTAATGGTAGACGTTAGTGCCATTCCTCCTCTCCGGAGTCCCCGCAGAGTTGGCGGTTCACATTCTACCCCTCCAGGTGAGTGGGTTTGAGCTCATAGCCTTACTTTGATCATTATATTATTATTTTCTAGGATTACGGAGTATTTAGAGGATTTACAATGGATTTTAGTGCAATATGACTTCATGAAAAATATACATATTTCGCTAGAAAAGCTCTGTTTGAACTTATGCATAAAAATATGATTTTAGAACCGCATGGGACCATATTTATTTTATAAAAAGCTTCATATGATTAAATTCATAAAATTGATTCGATTATAAATAGATAAGAATTGCCATGATTTACGAGTTGAGATTTAAGAGTTTACAAATGCTAGAAATGGTAAGTATTGAACTAGAAACATAGAACTCCCCTTTTGATATTCAGAGCTTTTAGTATAGAGAGAGTTACTGAGAGGAACAGAACTGTGAGTTAACGGTAGTTACCTTGGTATATCAAGGCCCGCCAGGAGCAATTCATCTTGAGTTAAATCTGTCTGCCAGGGACACGGTTCGCGAGGGATCGAAGAGATCATATTAGCTAGGGGATTTGTCTGTAATGCCCGAGGATTGCGAAGTCGGGGAGTGATCGCCGGTGCAAGAAGGCACGGACAAGGAGCGGCTCCTGGCAGACTTCGAAAGCGGATGGGTACGTGAATGAACCGATTACAAACCCGAATGAGAGGGATCCTAAGACTGTATAGGTATGGGACTATACAGTTAAGGAAGGCTTATATGAATTGATTTGTACTACCTATACCAACAAGATGTATCTTCTTTTTGGTAGCCTAAACTGAAAGAACTCCACAATTAAGCGTGCTTGACTTGGAGTAATTTTGGGATGGGTGACCTCCTGGGAAGTTTTCCTAGGAAGCGTGCGAGTAAGGACAAAGCATGCTGAAAAGACCCGTGTTGGTTTGTGGGGACAGTCGTCAATCCATAAAGTAGTAGGGGATGTTACAAATGGTATCAAAGCCTGGACCTCTCCTAGTACGGTGTGGTTCGGGGACGAACCAAGCGGAAGCTGGTGGGCATGTAATGCCCGGGGATTGCGAAGTCGGGGAGTGATCGCCGGTGCAAGAAGACACGGACAAGGAGTGACTCCTGGTAGACTTCGAAAGCGGAGGGGTACATGAATGAACCGATTACACACCCGAATGAGAGGGATCCTAAGACTATATAGGTATGAGACTATACAGTTAAGGAGGGCTTATATGAATTGATTTGTACTACCTATACCAACAAAATGTATCTTCTTTTCGGTAGCCTAAACTGAAAGAACTCCACAATTAAGCGTGCTTGACTTAGAGCAATTTTGGGATGGGTGACCTCCTGGGAAGTTTTCCTAGGAAGCGTGCGAGTGAGGATAAAGCATGCTGAAAAGACCCATGTTGGTTTGTGGGGACAGTCGTCAATCCATAAAACAGCAGGGGATGTTACAAATGGTATCAGTGCCTGGACTTCTCCCAGTACGGTATGGTTCGGGGACGAACCAAGCGGAAGCTGGTGGGCATGTAACGCCCGGGGATTGCGAAGTCGGGGAGTGATCGCCGGTGCAAGAAGGCATGGACAAGGAGCGGCTCCTGGCAGACTTCGAAAGCGAAGGGGTACATGAATGAATCGATTACACATCTGAATGAGAGGGATCCTAAGATTGTATAGGTATGGGCCTATACAGTTAAGGAGGGCTTATATGAATTGATTTGTACTACCTATACCAACAAGATGCATCTTCTTTTTGGTAGCCTAAACTGAAAGAACTCCACAGTTAAGCATGCTTGACTTGGAGCAATTCTGGGATGGGTGACCTCTTGGGATGTTTTCCTAGGAAGCGTACGAGTGAGGACAAAGCATGCTGAAAAGACCCGTGTTGGTTTGTGGGGACAGTCGTCAATCCATAAAACAGCAGGGGATGTTACATTGTCCGCCAGGGACTTCGCACCCTCCCTATAATTGATAAGCACTCTGTTCTCTTGCGTAATTCTTGAAATTTTAATGATTATAATTAATATGTAAAGTAAATAGAACTATTTATAAATGTTGCATTTTACTGTTATTTATATATCATGTTTTCCTCTCTTCTCCTATTTCCTACAGATTTAGGTATAGCATAGGATCCTCTTCTTCCACCTCCTCAGCAGTAGTTTTCTTCAGTTTGGGTGAGTTTCGCTTTGGCGTGAAGCATTAGTACTTTTGTTCATGGTAGATGTTCTCCAGTGATGTGACAGGCAAGATCACAGACTGCATATAGTTTATTTTGCATTTTGATTTTATACCATGATTCTTGTATTTCACAGCTTATCACCCATAGATATTTTGTATATGATTACTCAGTTGAGATGTATATTATAGCAACAGTTATGCTATTTATTTATGAGGAAGAGGTCTATTTTACCAATAGTAAGGATTTATAATTAATCTGAAATATTATCACATCATGTTTTATGAATTAAAGTACAGAGATCACGAGGCTTACGTGGGGACCGGTTTCCCTCACGTGCCGGTCACGATGGAATATGTATTACGCTTATGCATTTTGTCATGCATGCATTATATAGTGTGATGATATTGTCTTCATTTTATTTATTTTGTTCCTTTTTCGACCAAAATTAAAGATACATAAACACACAATTGAGTAACTATAGGAACAACCTTGCTATTTAGTTTTAAATTGTTTTAACTAATGATTTACGAATGCAAATGACATCATTTGATTGGAAACAAAATAGAACAAATAATGTGTTGTTGAACTTGTTAAGCAATTAGGCACAATCACAATAATAAAAAAATAATAATATCTAAAAATTAGTTAGACATTTTTAAAGTCAATTGTAATGTGTTGTTAACACCAGCGAGATGAGCAAAAATAGTAATAATATTAATGCAAAATTATAATATAAATACAAAATTTATAAATAAACTAAAATCAATATTCCAAAATATGCATTATTTAAAGGTGCTTTATTCTTCTGGGGCCTCATGACTAAACAATATCATGACTCAAAATAAATTTTGTCTTACCCTCATGTCAATATTTGATGTGGACCATGAAAATCTCAATTCACATTAAAAGTATTTTAATGAAAATAATCTTGAGAAAATATCTAAAGAACTCTTCATTGATGTAAGAGGCTATACGGACCTCTATTGATGATTACACAACCATTAACACCATACCTTACAAATAAAGAAATCTAGTAAAAGAGAATTGTTTACTATAGTTAATAAGAATAATAAGAGGACTAATAAAGATGTAAAATTTAATTATCATGCTATTGGAATAGTAGAGGGCTTCCATTTAGTGATTCAGAGACAATGTGTGAAAGGGAGGAAAAAAGATAAAAAAAAACATTGATCAGTTATAAATTTATGCATGGCATTCATAAAGAAAAGTGTGTTATCTCACCTTACCCTTTAAAAGTAATCAAATTGAAACTTAAAAGATAGCCCTTGTAGTAAAAATAAAGTAAGAGAAAGGCATGAAAAATTAAAGAAGTGTCAGGAAAAGGGTAGAAATGAAACTTGCAAAGCAATCTAAAACATTTGAATTAGGGGAAATGGTGACTCATCATAGTCTACCTTCCATGATCATGGTGCTAATAAGCTTCATCATAACCTTCCTTGCAATGGAATTAACTTGTAGAGACAGTTAGACGGAGATATTAACAGAGAGATTGACAGAATAATAATAGATTACAGATTATAAATTACTCTGAAAGCGAAACTTGGAAAACTTTCCTCCAAAAGAAGTATTGAATATTAGTATTATTATAGATATATTATAGATTAATATTATAGATAAGAATCATGCAATTCAATATAAAATTAATTAATAAGATGACTGATGAGTATAAAATGTAGTATGTGTATTTACAACTTTATTGATCCCAAACCATAAATTATAATATCTAATGGAATACTCAACAAAAAAAAGGACATGAAAAATTGATAATAAAAGAAACAAATTTTCCATGCTTGATTTTACATTGGAAATTCAAACTTTTTGCGTGATATTGCATTTTCATTCCAATTGATACATCAACATTCGAGCCTAGAAGGATTAAGCTAAAAAAATAAAAATAAAAGGTCTAACT
Organism: Dalbergia cochinchinensis; assembly: GCA_031216125.1. NCBI lineage: Eukaryota > Viridiplantae > Streptophyta > Magnoliopsida > Fabales > Fabaceae > Dalbergia > Dalbergia cochinchinensis. Next base: position 46,752,486 of record CM062370.1, read on the forward strand.
CAATTACAATGGAAGAAAACAAAACATGTAAACAATCAACCATTAATAAAAGGAAAAAATAATAATCAACTGTCCCTTCATATAAAAGAGGAGGCACTAAAACTTGACAACGAAAAGATCAAGGTTGAAAACTTTTAGCATACAAAATCCAATATCAAATTAACACCAAAAAGTAAAGCCTTAGTAGAACTCTAAAATTCTAAAGCAAGATAAATAGATTACTAATTCTTTGAGGACTTAAAAGTTCTCATATCTCCCTTGCATAAGTAATTTCCTTGCTTACATGAATACAACTCTAAAGAAAAAAGAACAATAAAAATATAAATGAAAATAGTTGACTTACATTGGAAAAGAAAAAGAACGAAAAATGTAATTATCGACTATGAGGGCCGCACAACAACATTGCAAGCAACCAAAAAAAAAAGGAATAACATCAAAACATATAATAATAAACATTAAAATAATTAAAAATTGCAGTAAAAAATCTAACTGAATACAAACCAAATCATAAACATGCTTAAGTTGTCAATTCCTGATCATAGGTATATAGAGTTGACTTTTCACAATGCATATAAAAATACACACATGAAATTGGTTCACAGTAGATCAGTTAAGCCCTTAAATATGAAGACCCTTGTCCAAGTCTTCATCAAAACCTTCATATAATTTATTATGAAAATAATAAGGAGGCATAAACTTAATTAACTATCAGCAAAAATAAATCATGAAAAAAGGGGTAGCAAATAACAACATAAATAAAAGTGAAGAAGAGTGGAGTAAGGATAGAGAAGTTTGAGAGGTATATATAGAGAGAGACAAATGGAAGAAGGGAAAAAAAGAATATCCAATAGAGTTTTGAAATTAGGGGCAAGAATGTTGAGTCACCTTTTTTGCTACTGGATTTTAATTGAGAAGCATTTAGTGATTATAGGAAATATTAATTATGGACAATAGTGATTATTATTATCATATTAAATTTAAAAAAAATTAGAAGATTGTTTAGAATTTAAAATTTGAATTTGTAAATTAGAGTTCGATTTTTTTGGGCTAAATCATAGACTTGAAAAGGCAAAAAGTATACATTACATTAATTATGATTTTAATAATGAAATTTGAAAATTTTATTAGAAAGATAGAGATACATTTTAGTTTATAGAATATCTATTGAATGAAATATTACTTCTGATTGATTTACAAAAATAAGATATGAGAATATGTGTATGTATTTTAACAAATCAAGAATCATAATAATTATATTGCCTTAGATTAGAAATCTTTGAGTATTGACGTTGATTTTGAATTCAAATTTTGAATTTGTAATTTAGAGCCCCAAATTGGTTGGACAAAAAAATACAGATTTAGATTTTTTTTGAAAAATTAGATTTGGAAAAAAGTTGTTAAAACTAAAATGTTTATTATTATAATTTATTAAATATCATATATAGATTGAAATAAAATTATATGTATCTAAGCCATTATTATGAAAAGTAAATTAGAACCCCAAATTTCTCAACTATCTATAAATTTTGAATTCATAACATTTTAAAGTTTGTGTCTGCATTCCTTTTTCAAAAATTAATGATAGATCAAAACAAAGAAATGTTGTGGAAATTAAAACCATTTTACATCAACACATTTAATTTTCTTTATTGTTCTCTTTCTAACTTATTTTATTTTGCTTTTTATTTTTAAATGGAATATTCTAATTCTACATTAACACGTTTCATCTGATTAAAACCATTTTACATTAACACGTGGATATCCATTTTCAATGTTAAATAATTCAGCCCATAAAAAAATATTAAATAATTTGGATTGATATATTTTGAGCAATCTTGTCATTTAAATGAAGAATTGCAATGATTTAAAATCTAATATTTAATTTAGAATATTTATGTTGTGTTAATGAAAGATATATGAATGTAATTTTTTAATAAAATAATTAGTAATGAAGATTATAGAATTGTGGGCCATAAATTGCTCTATAAGTGACACGTGTAAAACTTTTTCTGAAATAAGTCTTGAATATTAGTATTATTGATTCAATATATACTAGCAATTTTCATGCACTTCGTGCCTGCATGTGAAATTGTTTTTTTATTACTTTGTCAAATTATATTTTGTATTTTTTTTTATAAAAGATAGAAAATTTGGAAGCAGTTAAAAGAAATAAAAATGGATAAAATAAAAGCAAGTGAACAATAGTGAGTAGTGAATAAAAACTGCATATTTGAGGGTAAAATGGGAAGTTAAATTTGGACACCAAACACCAACAATTTACTCCTTTATATTGTGTATGTATGTGTATATATATATATATAAATTTCTCCGGTATCCTATGAAATTTATAAGTACTGATATTTTTTAGATAATTTATAGTTAAAAATTTATCACATTTCTCACTAATTAAATTTAAAATTTAATTTTGATGCACTGATAGTGTAAAATAATTTTATAATGTCATCCAATCAAAACATTTATTTTGGATGACTTTTAAGGTAGTGGGTACAAAAGTTAACTATTATGGCTTATATGACAATATATGATTGGATTACTGTGTAAAAATTTTTTACATTATCAATGCATGATAATTAAATCCTTAAATTTATTAATATTTTAAATATGCATGATTAAATCACAACCCCTGAATTCAAAAGGTACCTTCGGGATTTCATAAAAAAAATAATTTTTTTTAATAAAAAGGTAGTGGTGATCTTTTATAGTTGAGGATTGTGATTTATAATATTTTTAGTTTAGAATAATAATAAGAGTTTAAATTTTTTATACTAATAATATGAAAATTTTTAAAAATTAAACAAATAAGATGGTTTGATTAAATGAGATTTTTGCGGTATTCCTATAAAATTCATGGACACCGTACCTTTTAAATAGCTTGTGACTAAAAATTTATTACATGTCCTATTAATTAAATTTATTAATATTTAAAACACTCATTATTAAATCACAATCTTTAAATTTAAAAGATTATCAGTATCCTTGAGATACCAAAACAAAAACCTTGAGATCAAATGACAATGTAAATTTTTTATTAATAATAATAATAATAATAGAGATTTTCCTAATTGGTACCCCAGTTATGGATTTCAAAAAAGTAAATCCATTCCTTGATTATAAATTTATACACCTTTCTTAAAAAATATACTTTCCCATAAAAATTTATTTATTTAATATTCTTTAACTAGTATTCTTTGAACATTTATTAGAAAAACCCTAATAACAATAAACTTGAAAGACCAGGTTCCAAAATAATGGTAAAATAATAGTACTCTTTTTCTGATTTGCAGAGGTCCCAATTGTACTTGAAATGTATTTTGTCGTTATTCTATCTAGACTTAGTGTTGGGAGAAATTTTTATATAGACACATATTTAATACTTTGCATATAAATATACATATATTTATAATAAAATTAAATTTTATTAATTTTATTTAAAATATAATTATTTAATTATTAGATTCATTAATTTTATTGTGAACATATATAAAAATATAGTGTTAAATTTGTGTTTATTCAATTATTTTTCCAATCTTGGTCTATGAGCCGATGAGTTGCGGATGCTCTCTTCCCAAAAAAAAAAGAAATGTAAAAATTTACCTTTCCAATACCATTTTTTTATTTATTTCTTAATCAGCAATAATTTTATTTTATGTTACTTTTGATACCTTTTTAAAATATTATTTATATTTATAAGACGTGAGATACTATGTCAATACACATCTTATTTACTATTAAATAAAATATGAATCTTATCTAAATGTGATCCATACTTTATCTAATAGCAAATAAAATATGAGTCGATATAATATTTCACACTTCATAAATAATATAATTTTTAATTTTTACCGTACCAAAAAGACAAATGTACATGCCGTTATGCTATCCTTTTTCTTGTCGTACTTGCTAGTAGACCAGCATGCAAAGTGTCACGGACCACATTGAGCGAAGAAATTATCACCTATTTTACAAACCCTGTCGATAAGTAATTTTATTTTTTATTATTTTTAAAACTATAATAATTATAATGAGATTTTAAATATAAGACCTCATATATATTACCCAACCTCCTCACTATTAAAGGTCTATTTGGATATTATAATTTTTGATTTTTTCTAATATTTTAGAAGTTAAAAATAATATTTTTATTTTTTATCTTATTTAGTTAAATAATTTATTATTTTTTTTAAAAATTAAAATATTTAACTTCTTAAAAAATATTTTTTAAAATATAAAAAATAAATATTATTATTATTATATATTTAAATATAAAATAATTTATTTATAAAGTATTTTTAAAAAATTATTTTAATATAAGAATTTAAATAAATTATTTATCTAAACAAAATGTAAGAATTAGTCGATCATTTTTTATTTGTAAGGTGTAGAGATATATAAAAAAGCCCAGAATATCTAATCAAAAGTACGTGAGGTAAAAGAAGCAGTCTCGAGTTTCCACTCTTGTTAGCATCCAACTCAACTCAACTTGGCAGTGTAGAGCCAGTCACAGAGTCAATGGCTTCAGAGGGTGAGCATGACCATCATCACCATGATGACCATGATCATCACCATCACCATCACCACCATGAGCATGAGGGAGGAGGCGGCGGTGGTAGCGAGTCATGGTTAGGAACAGATGGGAGGGTGTACCACAGCCACGATGGTCTGGCGCCGCACTCTCACGAACCCATATACTCTCCTGGCTACTTCACCAGAAGAGCTCAACCCCTCTCCAACAGGGATTTCAATGAAAGAGCCTTCACCGTTGGTATTGGCGGTCCCGTCGGAACTGGGTCCGTATTCTCTATTGTCATCCCTTTGCTTCCTGCAAGTTTTGTATTTGTATTTTGTCAACATATGGTTGCTGCTCTTAAATTTTGATTGCTTCAAATTCAACATCTTATATGCCTATAATTCATCAAATTGATTGGTCATGGCTGCCCAGTGCAGGAAAACAGCTTTGATGTTGGCCCTTTGTGAATCCCTGCGGGATAACTACAGTCTAGCAGCGGTAAGTATCATTATCTTCTCTTACAATCTTTGCTTTGTAAACTCTAAACTGCATATTGGACATTATAGCTGGTTGAGTGATGGTGTCTAAGCTTTTGGGAAACAGAATCATTTACAAATATTATCAATGGCATATTTTGGATTTTGATGCAACCTTTTAAGTTTCATTCTTCATGTTCTTCTACAATGTAGGAAGTGATGGTTCATATAAATCGTTGACATTGTCAGGGTTATTAGAAACTAATCTGTCCAACCAGTTCCACTGGTATGATATCTCCCCTGGGCTCTGGACCTTACGGTGGGGTTGTGGTTATGTGTTGGGTATTTAATCTCTACATCCCCATTTCCTGTCCTCCCTTAGGTCTAACAAGATGTCCGTAGAACACAAAAGAAGAGGAAAAAAAAAAAAAACTAATGTGCTTTGGGGATCAGGTTTTGTAACATGGTTGGATAATGCTGCAAGTGCAACCTATTGAACTGGTTTGCTACTTTTCTGTTCCATGCCTACATGCACCATTAAATTGAAGTGGATTTTGGCATTTGAGTGGTCCTTTTTACGTGTAGTCAATTTATGGAGATTACAGTTTTGCACACTTCATTTATAATAACTTCTGTATGTACCTTTGATTTTAAAGAATTTTCCTCAAACGATTAGAAGAGCAATACATTGTTCCAAAAAACAACAAAGAGATGGTAAAACTTATTTTGTTTTTTCAAACTTCTAAAGCTATGCATGTTTCTTTCAGTGTACATTATCCTTGCTTTTATTGCATGCAGCATTTTCATTCTTGCTGTGATAGTTTATGGTAGGATTACAGAGTCTCTTAATTGCTTCCACTTTATGGCATGGACATAAAATTATTCCTGCCAAGGATAGTGGTTAGAGTAATTTTTTGTTTTTTGCTTGCTTTTATTTTAGTAGCTCTCCAAATATGTTCCAATGTGTGAATAATGCAAATTGTATATCCTATAAAAGAAAGCCTGAGAGTCTGACTATTTTAACCCTAACTTCGTTTGTGCACATTCCCTAGTTAAAAAAATGTGTTTGTTTTCAGGTGACAAATGATATATTCACTAAAGAGGATGGTGAGTTCTTGGTGAAACACAGAGCACTTCCAGAGGAAAGGATACGTGCTGTAGAAACTGGGGGCTGCCCACATGCTGCAATTCGGGAGGACATCAGTATTAATCTTGGACCCCTAGAGGAGCTTTCAAACTTGTACAAAACTGATATACTCCTGTGTGAATCTGGGGGAGGTATTTTTACATAAACAATTAATAACTATATTTCAAATTGAGTTAAATAGTTTCTGCAGCAAAAGTGATTATAATATGTTATTAGGCTTATATATGTCATTACTTTTGAAATTTTCAATCTCAAAAATCTTTGGATATTCACCTGAGTTTCTTCTGCAGATAACCTGGCTGCCAATTTCAGCAGGGAACTGGCTGACTATATCATTTACATAATAGATGTATCTGGTGGTGATAAAATTCCTCGGAAAGGTGGTCCTGGAATCACACAAGCTGATCTCCTTGTATGTGCTATATTCATAGCTGTTGTACTGTGGCACTCATAAATTATTCAATATAAATCCTGTGTTTTTTTAAATGTGATGGATTTGAATTCCAGGTGATAAACAAGACTGACCTTGCGCCAGCAGTTGGGGCTGACTTGGGAGTCATGGAGCGGGATGCTCTTCGAATGAGAGATGGTGGGCCATTTGTCTTTGCACAGGTTAGTTGAGTACATTGTTTAGTGGCTGTTTGAGAGTTTACCCGCAAAAGTAAAGAACAAACAGCTCATATATTAATGTTGTGGAAATATTCTCTCATCCAAGGGCATTAATAATCAACTAGTAAAAATTATTGGTTGTTTGATGGTCGACTAACAGTTAACTGGCACAACTACAACTTATTGTTGTCCATTAAACAAACACTAGCGTATTGGATTTAGTTGGATTGGTATATATTCGGTTGATAACTCTGTTTCAATTTCTCTCTACCTTTGCTCTGTGTTAACTGTCAAGTAAAAGAGAATTAGAACTAGTAATAAATTTGAAAGAGAAGTATCATCTTCCCAAGAAAAATGAATGCATTCTTTCACATGTTACTTTTCATGCTACTGGCTCTTCCTTATGAGTTCTGGAATCTGGAATATTTATCACAGTCAAAGCCTCCATCTCTCTCTTTTTTATTTTTTAATATATATATATATATTGAAGTAAAGACAGCACAAGTACTCTGGTTTTGTTTGTAGTTAGCAAGAAATAAGTAAGAAGCCATTAATACAAAGTGAATGACTTAATCTTAAAGGCATTAGACATGTATATGTGGGAAGTCAATGAACACCTATATTTCTGATTTGTGCTTGGATTTGGTTTGCATTGCCATTTCCCATCATTCAAACATCTGATTTAGTTTTTTTCACGAGTCACTGATGTTGACACGCAATCAGAATTTTCATCAGATAGTTTCTAAGAAGAGTGTTGTGTTGTGGGTTTTCTGTATAGGAGATAGGCACGAAAGGTTGTGAGAAATGACGACATTTGACATCTCAGTTAACGTTGTTAACTGCGGTATTTAAGGGTGGGGTTATTTTTTAACTGACTTTTGGGTATACTATAGAAATGTGTATGCAATTTTTCCCTATATTTCATGAACTCGAAAATACAGACGTGGATTAACTCGAAAGACGTGTATGCAATTTTGGGCATTAACTCGAAAGACGTGGATTAAATCCATTACAAATACAGACTTGAATTGTCCTATGATATTTGAACTATTTGGTCTATTTATCTTACTTGATTTATGGAAGTGCATCAAGGTCTGTCTATCTTTACCCTTCTAAATCACATTCTTTTTGGAGCATCCACATATTTCTAGTTTATCTATGATCATAATCCTTTTTATATTTTGTCCCAGCCTCCTCTTAGATTTGTTTTTCCTTATTGTGCAGGTGAAGCATAAGATTGGGGTGGGAGAAATTGTGAATCATGTCTTACAGGCATGGGAAAAGGCTACACGGAAGAAACGTCATTGACATTTCTTTGAGAAACTGTTTCTCCTTATGTTGTGTCTTTTCATGTTACAATAACAACATCAGAAACTTGATGTTCACTACGTAGACCTGAACTCTTATTTGTGTCATTAATGTATGTTACATTAACAACTTCAGAAACATGTTCATTACTTGGACCTATGAGTATATGCGGGTTCTCTTTTCTCTATTAGTATCGTGGTAATGCCCCCCAAGGGACCACTTGTTTAAGAAGGTGAAAATTTTAGTATGAAACTCATTACACGCTTGGTTAGAGTTAGAACGAAATTGTGATATTGTTAAAAAGCAGGGTTAATATAGTTGTTAAACAAGAATTTGGCCACTTCAGTTATTAAGTTTCGAAAATGCGGAGTGTGATGTGTGTGGACTATGTGACAAGAGGAGTGCAATTTTTTCAGAAATGCAGAGAGGTTCATCATCCGAATTAGATCGCCTACAACTTTAACAAGTTACAAATTTTGATTGGATATAAATGTCAAATTATTTTGTTATTAATTTCTGGAGGTGTATCTGCCAAGGTGAATAGTTTAGGGACGATGGAATACAGTTTGTGGCTTCTCCTGTGTCTAAGGCCATGAGACGGGAGCTGGAAAACTTTATTTTGAATGTATAATGCATCCACGTCTATGACAATATCTTTCTGACATGTCAGTTCCCATCACCTTGGATCAAATGACATAGTTAGGAAAGAATTTAATTTCAGTCTTGGTTATGTTAGCCAAGTTTGTTTGGAATGATTTCCCATCATTCGGTATCACTCTCACTCCATATTAGTTTGTCACCACCCACTTGTCCCATTAGTTGTTCACCTCCTTATATAAAAAAATAATGTCACATCCAAACCAGCTTGGTTTAACTTAGTAACACCGTATCTGAACATTTTCACCATAATATACATTACAAGATTTTTAATGTAAAACGCAAGGCTTGTTTTACAAAACGTCGAAAATTGTCGGTTGTGTTGACTTAATACTGTATATCGGCTTTTCAGTGGCAGACGTAAAGTAATCAGTAATTACTGTAGAAAGAGAACAAATTAAATAAAAGGTCGGGATTGATATGTGGAGCAAAAACTGTTATAATCCTTGGAATATATAAGAATTTTTCCTTCTCATCTCAGTGTTCTTGTATATGGAGTTATTAAGACTTGTACGGTACCTCAACAGCAAAGTTTTAAAAATAAAGGTTTTGCGGTGAGCGTGGATCGAACACGCGACCTTCAGATCTTCAGTCTGACGCTCTCCCAACTGAGCTATCCCCGCCTCGTGCTGATAAGTATTAATTACCTATTCAGAAACTGTCACGCTTTGAAAGCAAAACGATTGTGAAACGAAAATCTTTTCTTTAAAAGAACGGTGAATAAGGTAAAAGGAAGAAAATGATTGAAAGGTTGAAGCTTGAAAGGGGTGAGTGTAGGTGGGGGCAATGAAGCAGGACGGTGGTTTTGGATATCGTATCAATTATATCATTGAAGGTTGGAAATAGAACCATTTCTGCATTAATCTAACATGGACATTCAGCTTTTTCTCAACAAGTGCCTCCCACTATATATTGTTTTGTATTTGCCTTTTAATAGATTCCATTACTAAAAGATGAGAACCGGTTAGATCTTTATGCTATTGCTAGAAGGCTTTTGTTGTTACAATATTGTTTTGAGATAATGATATATAGGACACCCACAAAATGGACTAGTTTCAGAGGAAAATTCTGAAGCTATGTTAATCATTTTCCATGATCAAGTTTCTTAGCATAATACGCAGCCACATCTTTCAGTTTCTATTAAACAAGAATGATAGCCTATATCTGAGTCATACCATAAATAAATTGGAGCGCTATAGCGTCATATTGTTGACTGCTTGAGATGCAAGTATTAATGATGGCTTACTCGTGAATGGTGCAAAACAAAACAAGAAAAATCAATAACACCGTAGGCTTTCGTTTGAAGTGTTGCAAATCTGCAATTCTGTCACCCCTTTAAAAATTGGTTCTCAATTCATGTTACATAATTTGAAAAAACAAATCATAAAGTTATGTCATTAAAGTCTTCTACATATTAATCTTCGGCCAATCATGTGTTCAAAAATCATACTTAATTTGCGGCAAAATCATAAAGTTCGCAACTGCTTACACAATAATCTATACATTCTATGGTAAGCATCCCACACGCACACTTAAAATATTCATAATACATGTGAAAGAATATACACAAAATAATAGGGGAAGAAAAAGAAAAAAAGGGGTTACATAAAACCAATCAAACTCACTTTTTGATGAATGCGCTCTATCAGTACCAGCTCACCCTTCATAAAATCACCTCCCACTTGCATAAAGTGCAGGCACCAAAAACCAAAGTGAAAAACAAGCCAATACCCCTAGCTATAAGGGAAGCTCTAGAAAAGTGTAAAATTAAAAAGATACCCATGTTAGGTGTACAACTAAATTGTACAATAAATGTACACCATGCTCCTTATTACTATTGGATTTGATGAATAAGTTGGATGAGTTGGGACTACATATCATATCCAATGGTTATAAGGTATGTGATGTGCATTTGTTGTGCAATTTAGTTGTACATCAAATCTTATTCCCCCATACTAATCAAACAAGTTCCCAAGTGCATTTCTCTTTCCACATGCAACTGGCAATAATTCCTTTTGATTTTGCCTTTGAGGAATATCTTGGTTAGGTGACACGATTGACTCACTAACTTCAATCAGTCCTTGCTTTTTCATATATTCCAATTTGTCTTGAAAGAGGTAAATCAATCCAATGAAAGTGACCTCCGCTGTGAAAAGGATGGTCCAAATACTAGTGCTTTTCGTAGTTCTTTTATGGAAGGCTTTTAAACCTGTGTATATATTGATGATCCCCACAAGAGAAACTATTGTTCCAAATATCCAGTGTACTAAGTACCAGTAACTCCTCTCTTTCTTTCCCCTGCAAATTAAGTTACAAATTCCGGACCTGTTAAGGTTAAAACAATAGAGAGTTGCCCCTGAAAACAATTGCACCTGGAAATGCATAGAAATGAATATAAAATATTGATGAATTAACCTGTGAGGTCTAAAGAATCCAATGAAGGCTTGCATCAATATTGCACCATAAAGTGCTAGACCTAATCTTTGATGGCTGTTGTCAAATGAGTTCTCAAACTTTTTCAAGGATATGGCAGCTCCAACTGTGGCAAGAAGCACTGAAAGCATCTGTTAGACGAACCGTTAGACCGTGTACAATGACGTTAGAGAAGGTAAAACATCATAGGTATATACTGCATACAGAAAAACAGAAAATTCAAAACTACTTGGAAAAATGTGTATATATATATATATATAACTTTCTAATTTGTTCAGTCCATACTGTTAACTTAATCAAAACAGTGGTCTACAAGAAAATAAATTAATATGAAAAGGTTTGGACTTTGGACACTCCACTACTAAAGTTAAAGTAAGCTATGATTATGTTGCAACCAAAGATCGAAACTGCAATGATTACACCATTTAACTTTCAAGAAGCATCCTATACTCCACTAAAGAGTAACTAACCACTACTGCAGTATACTTTTTAACTAGCTAACATAATGATCAGTATGGTATTCGGCAAATCAATATTATTTATTAAAGTCTAATTTTCAGAAGAACAAGTAAAAGAGATGTATGACCTGAAAAGCAACATGGAGATAGAAGAAGACTCTACTCCTTCTTGATCCAGGTTCAGCTTTACAGGACCCTCTGATGGAAAGTATCCCAAGAGGCATAAAGAACCCCATCGAAGCCCACAGGAGAAATCCATGAAGTGTGATGTCTGATGTCTTCTGATGATTTACCTGCTATATTAACTTAAGTAGTTGAACACATAAACCTCAATCTCTCAGCATTTGAATGCTACAAAATTATATTTCCCAGTTCTTAATTTGTCACTATCAACTTATTTAGTTGATTACATAGACAAATAAGAGCTGGACAAAGATAGGTAGTTATATTTGCTCACAAATAGTCAAGGGCATTCAAAAAGAAGCACAGAAGATGAAGGAATTATATGGGAAACTCCAACACAATTGGTACCTTGTAAACTTTGTTATTAGTGCTCTTGTGACTGCCAAACTGATTCACCTCCTCAAAGGCTGTGCATTCAGTGAAATGGAGAATAATAACATAAAATGAAACAAAGTTGAATGGCTTGCAAGGAATATGCATTCTTCCAGAACAATTAAATGGCAAGGTAAACCTACAAATCACTACCTTATAGCCCCTCTCTCTCTTTCTGTCTATCTGAGTGTTGAAGCTATAGATGCTTGAGGATATGATTGTTCTTGAGATGGCAAAAGAAAGCTTTTAAAATGTCGTGAAGGGACTGCATCTACTTTTGGTATAAAGAAGCTTAGAAAAAAGGGATGTAATGATATGCAATGTGAATATACTAATTGATGGCTACAGTGCTGTATCGCTATGAAATTAAGGGGCTCGTCCAACACAGGTTAGTTGAATGTAAAGATTGGCTTTTACTCAGAAAAAAGTAAAAGGCTTAGTGGGACATATAGTATCCTCAACTTCAAATGTGGGGTTGGTTGACATATTGGCTCATACCACCATGTCATGGACGTGTTGAAATGAGAGACAAAGAGATCAAAATCCTCTGGATGCATGAGGCGCATAGTTTGAGATAGACACCTTGTACAGTTTCAAAGTGGATAAATTCATAGCCATTGTATTCACTAAATTCTCCTGTTCAATTATTTGTTTATAATCAATTTGATATATTATAGATGTTAATAATATTATAGATGTTGCAGAATGCAGAATAAGCAGACATTTACGCATCAGGCTTCAATTTATCAACTGTGTCATTTTATCTTTGCAAATTTTCATGGATTTTATTGGAGTTTTTATAGCCAAGCTTTGATTTAATAGCTATAAAATGTTTGGTTTTGCTCCATGTTACGATGTTAACTATTTTTGACAGAGAAAAATGGGCTATCACTAATCAGTATGACCTCAATTTAAGGATTTTTTTAATAAAAAATTTAAAATTAATATTCACGGATATTCGAGCTACGATTTGTTGAGAGAGTGATCTAATCAACATTGTGCCTTTGGTGAAAATGAAGTAAAAAAGGAATGGATGGCTCATACTTCCAATTTAGTGAAAATTAGTAGCATATATGACCTACTTTTCTGATATTAAAATTTTTAAAATCACCCCGGTTGCTTGTTCTTTAGAGATAAATCAAACACCAAAAAACACACATAGGAGCCATGGATTTAAGGGGTTGAAGAAATAAAGGGAGGGCTTTTTAACATAAATAAAATGCTATATTACCTAAATCTCCCGGCCCTGAAATCCATTTATATATATGTATTGTTTTTATATAATAGAAGTTGACTATAATCAACTTCTACTCAAAACAAAAGTCGATTATAATCAACTTTCACATTGGTGGGCTCTGACATTGTGGCTTATGAGATAATACAGAAGTCGATTATAATAGACTTCATCACAATATAGAAGTCGATTATAATAGATTTATGTGTTAAAATTTCATTATTGTAATTGATTACATATAGAATATAATTGATTATTAGAAACGTGATTGTTGCCATTATTCAAATTTTGAACTATGTAATCGATTACCAATTTATGTAATTGATTACTAGGCCCAGAAATTAATGTCACTTTGGGTGTGTTTTGAATAGATACATCTTTTGAGACCAATCCCTAACGGTCTACGCGTATTTTGTCTATATGTTACACGTCATAACATTTGAAATTTATTAATGATTTTTTCTTATTATATTATTCATTTTCAAGTTTACATAATAATAAAGAAACTAAGAAATTATAAATACCGAAAAAATGATTGAAATTTTTTAATTCCTAACTAAATAAATTTTGCCCTTTGTGTTGTTATGTTTAGTACCTTGATTTTTGAATACTTGAATCAAAATGATGACTTGTATGTGATATTGAGCATTTTATGTCTTTAAATTTCAAGTTAATTGTTACTTTTTTTTTGTATCTTTTGTCCCAATAGTGTAAAGAAAGTGATTTTTTCAGGCAAAAAATACGAGAGAATTGTTAATTGCTTTTATTAGGATTTAATCTAATTTTTATAAATATATATTTACAAATATTACACAATACGATAAAAAAAATTAAAAAAAATTGCAAGAAATTATCATATGTAAACCACTATGATTGATCTAGTAGTGAGTTATTTGAATTGTAGCCATAAATTCCTTTAAATTCAAACTTCATTGTGATGATTATAATCTTAGAGGTAAAAAAAAGTAATTATGATATTTAGCTTATATATATTTCACGACAGCAATTTCCATTCAAAATTGAATGAAAGGACTAATTATAATAATTGTTATAGTTTCAGGATTTAATTGGAAGATTTAAAAATTAAAGGTGACTATTTGTAATTGGCTAGTGTTTGAGGGTTTTTTTAACACAAATAAAATAAAATAATTATGATATTACATGCTTCCCCCAACCTAAATTCATTTACACATATGTCCTATTTGGCGGATAGTGCTTATAATAATTATGTATTTTAGACTTTTATTATCTACATAATACTTTTAATGATTATATAGTGGTCATGTACTTTTATATCATGTATTTGGTTATGGTTATGTATTTTAGACTTTTAATGATGATCATGATTATGTATTTTAGACTTTTATTATGTAAATAAGAGTTTTAATTATTATATAGTGGTTATGTACTCTAGACTTTTATATTATGTACTTGGTATTAGTGCTGCTTATTTTGTTGTTGTGTACTTTGAACTTTTATAATAGACAATTTGGAGTTTTATTTTATATTTGTGGTTATGATGAATGAGAATGATTATTAAATTGATCTTTGCAATATGTTTATCATCCTTAAAAAGCATTAAATGATGGATACATATAGAGAAAAGACGTGTAGATCGTTAGGGATTGATCCCAAATGATGTATCTATTCAAAATACATCCAGAGTGACATTAATTTCTGGACCTGGCAATCGATTACATGAACTGATAATCTATTATGCAGTTCAAATTTTGAATAATGACAACAGTCACGTTTCTATAATCGATCATATTCTATGTGTAATTGATTACAATGATGAAATTTCAATATAGAAATCTATTATAATGAACTTCTGTATTGCGATAAAGTTCATTTTAATAGTCTTCAGGAGTCTATTATAATCGACTTCTTCTTTGTGATGAAGTCGATTATAATTGACTTATGTGTTATCTCATGAGCCACAATGTGATAGTCCACTAGTATGAAAGTCAATTATAGTTGACTTCTATTATATGAAAATAGGACATGTATGTAAACGGATTTTAGATGGGAGGTTTAGGTAATATAGCATTTTATTTACTTTATTTATGTTAAAAAGCCTAAAGGGAGATACTTTTAAAAATTGAATATGGAGATACTTTTAAAATACCTATTTACTAAAAATTCAAAATTAATTTTATTACAATTTTCCTTATTGTTGATTTTTTTCCTCTAAAAGATACAATATTTCTGCCTCAATTATTATTCAAAACAGAGAAGGACAACAATATAAACTAGAATACCTCAAAAAAATAGAAATATAAACAATATAAACCAGAAAAAAATAAGATCTTGTAAGGATGTGAGAATTGGTTGAGGTGATAGGTGCTTCAATCCCAAAACTAAATGTCTCAGGTTCAAATCATAAAAATGGGAAAAAAAAAGAAAAATATTTCATTGGGAGATCCTTATCTCTATCAGAAATCTCTGCCAGATCAAGTTGACAAGCCAAACATATACTCAAATAATAAAATATGTGAGATTTCTTTGTTTAAAAATCACAATAAACAACAATCAGTCCTATAAACATGACCTTGAATTTTATTATGCGAATATGGATATGGGGACCTCAGCCTTTAAAATTATGTTTCTTTTATGATAAGAAATTAAATGTAAACATGTTCACATTTTTTTATTTATCAAAATTAAGGTATCCATTGCCATAAGAGCTCTCTCAAAAAAGTAAATGATTAGTCACAAAATACATTTTATTCCCATAAATAAAGATTAAATTTCCGACCATATGGTTAAGGGACAAGGTGAAGAGTTGTCACCATATCACACCTCCTGAATATAAACATGTTTACATAACTTTCAGACTACAAGACCGATAATTTTTTGAGGTACAGTCCGCTAGATCTAAATCCCATTAATACATTGTCCAAAGTTTAGCTACAGGAATTTCATTTGATTTTCATCGATCAATCTCATTAGTTTATTATTTTGCTGTTGAGCAGGGATGCCCTTTGCGCATCGAACGTCAATCTTACAGAGGGAAGTGATATACAATCATCATCACAATTAGATTAAATTAAAAATTATAAACTAATATGTAAAAACTTATAAATTAATATACAAAAAATTATAAACCAATGTGTAAATACTTATAAATGACCCACTAAGAATAAAAAAAAAATCTAAGAATTAGAGGCAAATCATAGTGATACACAAATAAAAAATTGATTAAATAAGTCAACCTATTTGCTTGACAAACTGAAAAAAGAACTCAATGAACTCAAAAGAACCGTAGCTATATGTCGTCTCATTGTTTATAAGATGACAATATAATCTTTATGCCATAAGTGCGCAAGCCTAGTGTTAAATAAAGGCAAATAATTTTATTATATATCAAACATGTCTCTCTTCCTTAAGAGCCCTTATTTAGGTGTGAAGCACAAATAGTATTCATACAAGAATCTTTTATACTTGAAGTCAGGTAAACACAACACCTATAATTATTTGTTTATTGGAGAATTTAATACAAGAGTTCGAATCAAATTCTACCAGTGTTTCTACCAAAAAAAATTCCACTAGTGTAACTGTAACAAAGTTACACTCAATTTAATTTGTTGATTTCATTAACGATCTACAATTTATATTTATCACTGAAAATCTCACATGACACCCTACCTTCTTCCCAAATCCTCGAAGATCCACCCTTTTTATACGACTCTTTTTAATTGTTTCCCTCATCTCTCATCCAATTTTCACTCCTCATTGCTCCATTTTTATGTCTTCTTCTCACTCATCCCCATCCTTTCTTTTGCATTTACTTCTTCCCGGTCTCACTCTTGGTTTGTGCTTTTGCTGCCACCCTCTCTATGTCTCTTTTTTGTTGCCATAACAAGTTCATACTTTGGTGTCGTTATTTGTGTTATTGGTTATCAAAGGTTATTGTATTTTGCCCATTGTGGGTGTGGCCGAGGTGGCTTCCAACGCACTTTTAAGAGAACTAATGATTGTTCTGTTGGGGCAGCAAAAGTAAAAGTAGATAAACTATACAAAATATTTAATGTGGTTCGATAAATAATGTCTAAGTCCATAACTCAACAAATTAATTCACTAATTTCTTTTTGTGAAAAATACAATCACCAATCTAGTAATTTCTCACAAATCCAAAATCTCAATACATCCAATCTCACAAAATAATTTCTCTACCTACTAAAAACTCACTCAAACAAGACACACACTCACACAAAATGACACACACTCAATTTTTCTTTTTAAATCTCTCTATTATGGTGCAACAATCACCCAAGAAGAAGGAACAAACTTTTAATTTTAAAGTGATAAAAATTTCAAATCCTCATGGTCACATCTAGTAACAAAATGGCCTTATTATTATTATTTTTTTAAATAGATTTAAAATAATCAAAGGCAATAAACTCAATATGTTCTATTTAATGATATTCTTTAAGGATTATACCTTTGGAGGTTATTCACGAAATAGAAAAAGGAAAGAAAATGAAAAAAAAAATACACTTAAAGATTTTTATTAATCCCAAACTGCGATTGGAGGATTTTAGTGGAATTTAAATTTGAAATATTATTTTCTTTTTTAAACTCTGTAAATCCTTCGTTTCTTTTTCTTATTTAATTTATTCTAAACTCTTAAATCATGGTAAGGTGAAACCTTGACTCCCTGTCCTCTCCTTGTCCCTTGATGTATTCCCTCCTTTTCATGGAATACAAAGGTCTTTAATAAATGAAAGGCTTTATGTTGTCACAATCCAACGTATATTGGCTGTGGAGAGGTGAGATTAAATAATTCTTTTTTTTTTTTACCACAGAACTTCATAAAAGGTATATTAGTGAGAGAAAACTGAAAATTCAGTCATTATTCAGATTTCAGCAACCAAGATATGAATAAAAGCTATATAGTTGTAAGAAGTTAATAAGAACCCTCTTATTAGCCCGCCTTGAAATCGTCATGACATCATGAAAATAACAAGACACCAACATGCACTCAGCAAAGTCTCATGATTATTTAGCATGGCCCAATTACATGATAAAACGCCCATGACCAATGAAAACACTAATTCGAATTAAACTTCCCCTTTCTAAGAGGGCCATTCATGAGTATTTTAGGTGACATGTCTAGTGTTATTTAAAGAAGTTGGCCTGATGACACTGACTACAACATTTTCACGTAACCTTTTGGAAGTTGTAACTTAAAACGAACCAGAATATAAAGTGATAAGAGACATTATTTGTTTAACACGAACAAAATGTTGCACTAATGGGATTGTTATATACTTAAAATGAGTTGTAAGATATTTGTTAGTTGTTAATATCTGAATAAACATTTAAATATGTATCAAATAATGAATAATAATATTAACAACACAATTTAAATATGGCCTGGGTACTTCAGATAAATAACACGAAAATAACCCCTTATAATAAAGTCTTAATATTTATAGTAAATGTGCTAAATCCTATTTCATTATAAGCTTGTGCTAACCTCACATGTTATGTTGCTAAATCAGTGGTGTCTTGATTAAAGGTTTGACCCAATTTGAAAGGGCAAATGTTTTTGGGGACCATGTTGCTATTTCGTGTAGGCCGGGTAGTGATGTACTGGGGTCTATAGGATTGAATAAACATTCTCATGCCCAAATTTGGTGAATAATCGTCCGAAGAAAAGGTGCGCACGTCTTGTTCAAAGATTTTTAGAGTTAGCACAGGTGATATAGAGTGGGCTGATACGAGGATGTGAATTCAATTCTCTCAGTTGTTATAATAACTCCTTTGATAGGCGACCTCTCAAGCCTAGTCTTAAGGTTATGTCTTAACTTTAGTGGGATGAATAGTGTTGAATCCACCTAAAATTTTAGTTACATAAAAAAATAGAATAAAATGGCTTATCAAAAATAAAAATACATTTGGCAATTATTGACAATTGAAAGAATAAGATAGATTAATCCCTAATCTATATTTTCGAAGAATTTTAAGGTAAATAATTGATATATGATCATTTGTTAAATATTTTAAATTGACTAGCAATAAAATCACAATTAAGATAATTAACAGGTAAATTATACTCACATCTCCTGAGATTTATAAAAATGCAACTCACACCCTCTCTACACTTGTCAAATTTAATTTTAAGTATTTATATTACAGCCATACTCCTCATTCACAGAATACCATTAATTTACTTAATTAATAAAATAATATTTTTATGATATTTAACTGTTTTTAATTAATGAAATTATAAAAATATTTACTCACTCTATTAAATTTAAGGATATTTTTATAATTTTATTAATTAGGAATAGTTAATATCACAAAAATATTATTCTGTTAAGTTTACTAACGGTGCTCTATTAGTGAGGGGTGTAGATATAATATAAATACTTAAAATTTGGTAAGTATGGAGATGTGAGTATGGGTTGAACAACTAGAAAATATGTGAGTTGTATTTTTACACATCTTAGGGGAGGTTTTCTTTTCTTTAAGAAATCATTTTGGTATTCACTCTTTTATTTCTTGTTTGTGGCCAACTCTCAGAGAGAGAGAGAGAGAGAGAGAGAGAGAGAGAGAGAGAGAGAGAGAGAGAGAGAGAGAGAGAGAGAGAGATTGTGGCTAAACATCGAAGATCCGTTATCAATTCATATTCATATAAATTGAACAAATTTGGAATAATAGAGGCAATCATTAGGGTCGCATTTTTTTCAAAGATTCGGCGTCAAGTCAACATCCCCATAAATTAATATTTCATAAAATTTTAATTAGTTTCTTTTTAATTTTTGGAGAACCAATTCAAAATGAGCAATTATATTTAGCTTGAGAGAATTTAGTTCGAAAATATACGAAATGAGTTTATTGTATGGGGGATAAAATTTTTTTTTTATCTCATTAATATACAATTTTTACAAGAATGTATGAATCTAATTAATCTGGTTCCACTCAGCAGAGGTCCCTAAAAGAGGAAAAAGTCTCCAATGAATATTTTCTTTTTCCAAGGCTCCATCTCTGATTAAAGAGACAAGCTACCATCTTGATCCGCGTTGATATTGATTGAACAGAGGATCATGGATAGTCATACTTGTAGAGGTTAATAAAAATGTTCATAGGGTACCCTTACAAATTCAAAGCGGTTAAAACCCCTTCCTGTTATATTACCCAAAAACAAAAAAAAAACCTTCCTTTTAGGACCAATACCGTTTAACCATGTGGTTTAATAATAAGCCACCTAGACTGCAACATGTTAATTCTTATTATTTGTATTTAGTCCCCTGTAACTGTTTTTATTGCATTTTTATCCCACGGCCTCTGAAAAATTTAAAGTGTCCCAAAACTTCCGATTATGTAAATTGTTGTAATTCCAAACATCTAAACAAGATCTTTCCACAAAATTCAAAAGAACCATAACACGAAATCCTCGCATCCCTAATTCTTCCTTCTAAACTCAAGGAACCATATTTTTCTGGATTTCGTCATTGTTGATTAATTATAATTGTATTGACTATTTTTTATCATAGGATTTTATGTAGTAAATAAGTAAATGAGATATCTGTTATCGCTATTGGACTGGTCAATTACAAAAACAATGATTCAACTAGTTAGTGACAACTAACTTTTCTGTTTGCTATTTATTTATATAATTATTAAGTATAAAATATTAATATTAATATGAAATATAAAATTAAAATACAAATGCAAATGTTTTTATACAAATATGGAAGACCAATTTATAAATTTATATTATGTTGATAATAAATTTATGAAAAAATTGCATTAATTTTTATGTAATTCCATACTTTGTTTGAAGAATACTTTGTTTGAAGAACCTCTTAAAATAATATAGGGGGAAAATTGTCATTTGATATAATTAACTTTTTCCTTTCCTCTCACTTTTCTACAAAAATAAACAAAAAAAAAAAATTCTTCTATTTTATTTTCTCTCATTTTCATTTCATCCAACATACTTGTAGAAAATAATTAAAATTTTACTCAATTCATTTCCTCTCATTTTCTCTTATTTGCCAAACATAGTGCTAGGATTTTAATCTTCTATTGATCCTTCACAATTTAAATAAGAGGACAAATCAATTCTTTTGCACGTGTCCATATACAATTTAATAAAGTCTACATGGACCTATACAGATAAACCAATTTGTCTCTTTCTTAAATTATGAGTGACTAATAGGAAACTTTCAAATCGAGTGGTGTTATTTTAACATTAAAAAATGGGTATCAATGGACATCCAATCAAATCTAGAGGTGAAAAATTAAAATTTATATTTTTAAATAGGAACCACACAAAATTTAAAGATGATAAGTTGGGTGTTGGCATGGTGTCCAATATGTGGGTGGTTAAAAAAATATTTTTTCTTTTAAATCCTAATGAACTAATTTGTCCTTCAATATATTTTCAAAGGACTAAAATTGGTATTTAGCTTAGGATTTAATTTTAATAAGTAGATAGTGTTAAAAATTTTTACATAAGTAATTATTCAATTAAGTAATGACATATCAGCAAATATCATTAACTTTCAACTTTACGACTTGTGAGGTTATACAAAACTTGGGAATTGATTAATAAATTTTACATGTTTTTGGCCGATACAATATTCATTTTTTGTTTTGGGTCGTGGACCATCAAATTTTTAAAGGACAAAACCAAAGATTTGTCTTTTTGACGTTGGGTTTCATAGGTCTAAAGGGTTAAAAAGGTTTAGGCCTCATTGGGCCCAAGTCCAACAGCACCAATATGCTGTCCGGTCCAAAATCAAAAACCCTAATCCATCGTCTCGTATAAAAGCCAAAGCAGCGCTCGGAGTAAAAGCGGATGCTCAGAGTTCAGAGCACACGAGCTTCGTTCCAAACCCTAGCGTCGAAACCCTAGAGCGTCAACCATGGTATGTCTTTCTCTCATTTCAACCTTCATTGTAGGTTTGGATTCACTAGTTCGTTTGGCTTCGTGCTCTATTCTCCTTGTGAACGTCGGAATAGATTGTGAATTTAATTTTAATGTCTCGATTCGGTTTCTGTCAGTGGTTCAGCTCAAAAATGGATTTGGCTTTAGTTCTGGAGCTTTTATTATATATTTCTTGGTTTAAGATCTGATTAGAATGTGTTTTGCGAGTCTTTAATCAATCATCTTAACTTGGTCAATAGTAGCTGCAAATTGGATTATAGGGAATTGTGAAACTTTTAATATTATTTAGTTTGTGAGAGTGAAGCAATGATGTGCTGTTTTCATTCTTTAGAGCTTGATGTGGTAGTGTTGTTGGGAATTTGTTCTTTGGGCATGTGAGATGTATGTACTCAGTTTTAACGTGAGGTGGTTTACCTACTGTAGTCGAGGAGAAAGGTAAGAGAGCCCAAGGAGGAGAACGTGACTCTTGGCCCTGCTGTCAGAGAGGGCGAACATGTATTTGGTGTGGCTCGCATCTTTGCATCATTCAATGATACCTTCATTGTGAGTGTATCCTCCTTTTTCGGTTTCTGCTTTCACTTGAATTAGCTTAATTGTTGTTTTAATTGGATGATTTGTGTGATTGCAGCATGTGACTGATTTGTCTGGGAGGGAAACCCTTGTCCGTATCACTGGTAAGTGTGTTTCTCTATTACATTGCAGGAAGCCAGGAAGCAATACATTAAAGATTCTTATTAAGTGGATACTTCTTGTTCACTAACACAATTTTTTTTTAAAATTTTCTGTTTTTTATAGTGTTAAATAGTAGTAGTTTATTGCACCAAAATAACTTTTGTCAGATGTTCAAGAATTTATTTGAAGTTTTATGTTTTTTTTTCCATGGATATAGTTGTGTAGTATTCTCTTGTGTAATTTGCTTCGTATAATCAGGTGGAATGAAGGTTAAAGCTGACAGAGACGAGTCATCCCCATATGCTGCTATGCTTGCTGCACAGGATGTTGCTGCTAGATGCAAGGTCAATAAGATTTTTTGTAACCGTAGTTTTTTGTATTGAATTTCCTGATGATATATGTCACCTTATTTATGAATTATGTTGAGTTCCGACAGTTTGATTTTATGTTATCTTGCCAGTATCAAGTATCGCTTGATATCTTTTAGTTAGGTCTTTGAATTGTTGAGTCCTGGACTCCTGGTCATGGTTGTTAGTCTGCTACATAATTGAGCTAAATTGTATGAATTTTCTGCGTAACTTTCAAAGTTCACTGACTTGGAATCTATTTGGGATCAGGAGCTGGGCATAACTGCTCTTCATATCAAGCTTCGTGCCACTGGTGGGAACAAGACGAAAACACCTGGACCTGGAGCTCAGTCTGCTCTCCGTGCCTTGGCTCGTTCTGGAATGAAAATTGGCCGCATAGGTATTTGCATTCTGTGGATACCCAAGTAAACTTGACTTCTTCACTATTTTTTTATACGACTGTTATGTTTCAAGTATTGCAATGTTTTGTTCCATTATTTAGTATCTATCAGGATCATGTGTAGTTAATCGGGTGCAGTACTTTCCCTGTGTGCTGTGAAGGGTTTAGCCTTTTCAGTTTGGTTTTCCGTTTGATCCCATTTTCATGGCATTTGACGTTTATGTACATATGTATTTTTTTCAGAGGACGTCACCCCAGTTCCTTCAGATAGCACTCGTAGAAAGAGTGGAAGAAGGGGTAGAAGGCTGTGAGATTGCAATTGCATATCCCTGGGGCTGTGCCTTTTTGGTCACCGTGTTCAGTTTCTTTTGCAAGTCAGTGTTGTGGCATCTTGAAATTTAGATGAAGTTGGATTTCAATTTTGGAACCTTACTGTATTTCATGACTTGTCTGGCCAACTATTTTAATTGAGTTTCTGTTTTCTGGAGAATTTTCAGTCGAAGACTATCGATAGTTTTTCCTTTGTGATTTTCATTTCTTGCCTATTCCATAAAGTATATTACGAAATAGTTGAAGTTTTTAATAAGAATATAGTATTATTTTTTAGTAGATAGTTGAATGGTCTTTAATTTAACCATCCCGGTTTAAATTTTGCAAACTTTCTGAACAATAAAAAAGTAAGGGAAGAAAAAAAGAAAAAAGCTTGTATATGCAAATTGCAAGTTAATTATTCTTATTTTTCTTGCTCGCTTTGGAATTTTTGAGCCTTCTCTTATAACATCAGTGCTGTGATTTTAAAAGATGCAAATATAGAAATCACGAATGAAATCGTATACTATAGATTTATTATAACTGTGGAATGTCCGCCATTTAAATGTGAGAAGTCAATGGCATGTAACTGCCTGCCTCAGGATTTGTTCGCCAGTTCACCTTTGGTCTTAGTGGTCCATTTTACGAGTATCGTCTGAGTCCCACAAAATTCAGTTGCAACCTGAAAGACGATTAAGGGTGGTTAAATTTGACCTAACTGGTTGGGCAAAACAAAAATTCAAGATAAACGTCTATTTAAGCCTCTTATGTTTGATCAAGGTGTCAAATGTGTCGATTTAGTCGCAATTTTTTTTATTTTTATTTTGTCAAAATAAATTCATGATTCTTCTTGTTCATTTTACTTGAATGCAAAAGCACCATTACAGTAGTAAACAATACGCCTCCACAATACTTTGTTTAGTTGAGCAATATAACAAACCAGGAAAAAATGACAGAAGTTTTCTAAACGTAAGTACTATCCCTCATTATTCACTTATGAATCAATAAATATATCACATTATTCTAATAAATGAGTACTAACAAAAATTATGACTCTAGCATTTTCTTCTTTTTAACCTTCTCAAACAAGTCAAAAAAATGTCTTACAATTTTTGGCCCCATCTCAATCAAAGCATATTTCCCTGGTTAGGATAGATTCTGAAGTGTTGCCACAGTAAGAGTAAGGACATAAAAATGCTGCTGATTTATTTATAATATGACATCTAAGTCATTCCATTAGAAATAGGGTAAATTACATTGGCCTTGCATGAGGTTTGGTGAAAATCAATTTAGCTCCCTTGAGGTTTCAATTTTATCTTTTTGATAGAAAACACCCAAATTACAAACGAAAAAATGAATATGAATGTCAAATGACAATGTTAGGAAGTCACAATAAAATGTCAAATTAAAATATTTGATTTCACAATAAAAAATAAAACAGAGTTTGTGTTCAAATGAAAACGTCTATAACACTCAAATTATGAACTACCTATTTTTGTTTGTATAATATTATATTGGGGTTTTTCTATTTTTATTTTTGGTGCTGCTGAATTCATTAAATGACAGAGAAAAGCACGAGCATTTTTTTCAATTAAGAGAGACAAAATACAAGACTCACTCTACACAACACCGCTTCCATGATTTGGGAAGCAACAAATTGCCAATAGCTTGATGAAGATTATCCCAATACAACACAATCATCTCTCTCTCTCTCTCTCTCTCTCTCTCTCTCTCTCTCTCTCTCTCTCTCTCTCTCTCTCTCTCGTTGGGTCTAAATGTATATCTTTTTGTAAGGCGATCCCCTAGAGCAGTCAAAATGGATCAAGTCTGTCGGGCCAGCCCGTCAAAAACTGGTTGGGTTGGATATAATAAAATTATAACATATTGGAAGAAGCTCATTTAAGCCTGGCCCGTTTAGCTAACAAATTAACAGATCTGCCCATTTGCTGGTCTTTTTCATTGGTCAAGGATTCCACAGATAATGAAAAAAACAAAAGGGATTCCACATATAGCAAGTTTCTACACTTTTTAATGAATCCCAGGTCATGGAAACTTTTGAATGAATGTGGAATTTCATGGAAACAGGGAAAGCAGGCCAACATCCTGCAGGCCCAAAGATGCAGTGATGAAGGGAGTGGCCCACAAGTAGGAAAAGCAATACATGCGATCCTGCAAACCCAAGGACCCAAGGAAGAAAAGGAAAAAAAATAACAGAGAAACCCCAAAGCAGCGTTTCTCAGTTCTCTCTTTACACAGTCTCACGGTATCTCACCTTCTCAGCTCTTATCCCGCGAGCTACAACACTGCCGCCGCGCCATCGAGTCGCACGCCGCCGCCGGACGAAGCAGGCAAGAAGGAGAGGGAGGCCGAATCGCAGCAGCTACAGCAACCCCCCTTCGCCGCGGTTTTCAGTCTCTCTCTAAGCCCCCGATCTCTGGTTGTCATTCCATTCCCTTGTTAGTTCTAGGACATTCTTCATTAATATCTGATAATCTCGTTAATTCTGTTTTATTATTATTAGTATATCCTGTTTAAATCCATTTAATATTTGAAGGTGATCAAATTGTGCATGTTTGAAATGTTCCTCTTAGCTTGCGTTCATTTAGCTAGCTAGTGTTGTAACCTAACCGTGTTATATTCGAATCTGTGGTAAGTTTATTTTTTTGATAAGAAATTTGGGGTGCGTTATTTCCCACTTAAAGCACTTGCTTTTTGAATTCTTTTGTTATTTTTTGTTTTGTTGCTACTTGCAAGTAGTAATCATTCTGTTTGGGTTATAAAGGGGAAGAAGGAGAAACACAAAAATGTTTTTCCACATAGTGTTGGAGCGAAACATGCAGCTGCATCCACGTTACTTTGGCCGTAACCTTCGTGATAATCTTGTTTCCAAGCTCATGAAAGATGTGGAAGGAACTTGCAGGTCATTCATTCTCCGTAACATCCTTTCACTATTTCTTCTTTTTTTCCCCTCCTCTAGATAATGACTCTGAAGGGATGTACCATTTGGATTCTCAACTTTTATGCAGTGGTCGGCATGGATTTGTGGTGGCTGTTACAGGTATAGAAAACATTGGGAAAGGGTTGATTCGGGATGGGACTGGGTTTGTGACATTTCCGGTTAAGTACCAATGTGTTGTCTTCAGACCATTTAAAGGGGAGATCTTAGAAGCTGTTGTCACCATGGTCAACAAGGTTTGCACTACCCCTTTACCATTAGAGTAATCTAAATGTCTAACACTAATGCATGGAAATGCCGTAATGGTGATTCATATAATGTTGAGTTCTATCTGCACAGATGGGTTTTTTCGCTGAAGCTGGACCTGTGCAAATCTTCGTTTCTAACCATGTAAGGTTTTCGACTTTTATGGCCCTCAAGAAATAGTGTCTGTTATCTGCATCTTATACCTAAAGATTGTTGTTAAGGTTTCTTGTTTTGAATGTTAAAATTATGCTTAACATTCATTATTCATCATTGGAATACCCTGCAAGTTGTTGGCTATGTCAATATTAATTTATGAGGTGTCGGTTGAAATATATTAGAGGTAGAGCTTGTTATAATTATGCCCATCAAATTTCGATTTTCAAAGGATGGTGTTTGTTAACATGAAGATCTTGACTATGAAATGAATTATGCCATCAGAAATTTAACTAGAAAACAAAGATGACTGTGTTTCAGGCCAGAATAATGATGACAGTGCAGACTGGTGATTAGCTTAATTATAAAACAAAATCAGTGCATCAAATCAGTTTTTTGTATCACGGGAATAATTCTTCATATTATTCTTTTTTTATTTTTTTATTTTGAAGATGACTTAATGCGAGAAGTTTGGGTTTCGGTCTTACAAGAAACTGAGTTCTTCCACTAATGCTCTTCCAGTTAAGCAAATGTTAGTTTTTATCAAAAGTGGAAAAGTATAAGAGTGAAATGGGAAGGAGATATAACTTACCTAAAAATTATTTCATATTTGAATAATTGAATTTGAATGTTGTACAAACTTAGTTATCATTGTCCAAACCCCTCACTTGGAAGTTGTGTCAGTGCATATGTTCTTCTAGATAATGTATGGGGAGATGATTACTTCTTGTATTGTCATATTGACTATATGCTCCAGAAGTCTTTATCTCCATTCCAATCCCTTTGTTTTTTAGGTCGTATGAGAATTGTTTTGATTGGTTCATGCTAATTAATCAGAAAAACTTCCTTGCAAACTTAAAATTGTGATTTGGGGTTTAGACTCCCTCAGATATATTTGTTTTGCATTCATTTTTGCTAATACAAACTAGGTTATTTTTATTTTGTGATGGAATGCAAACCATTCATAATTCTAAATCAAGATGGGCTTTCTTTACTTTATCATCTATCTCAGACCATTTTAACGTATCAGATATAATATCTGGAATGAAGTTCAGAATTACCAGGGATATTTCCCACTCTTTTTTTTTATATTAAAAAAAAAAAAGTTTAAGATAGTTTGTGTCATCACTTGGCAATTGGAAATGCTTCAACTCTTACCCCTCACATTTTTGTTTGTTAACCTTTTTTCCTTCCTCAGCTGATTCCGGATGATATGGAGTTTCAGTCTGGAGACATGCCAAATTATACTACTTCAGACGGTTCTGTATGTATATTCATAACTTTTCCTTGGAAAAGAGAGGAAACTGTTTTCTTCTTGCCTATTATTGTTATTTTTTTTGTGGGTCATGATTTTGGGATTAATCACTTAATCTTTTGCAGGTTAAGATTCAAAAAGATAGTGAAGTGAGACTGAAGATTATTGGGACTCGAGTGGATGCTACTGAAATTGTATGCCCTTGCATATTTATTCTTGTACTTCTTTATGTGAAAACCTTTGAGGAAGATCAGCTTTATGCCAAATTCTGTTTTCAGTTATTCAAATTACTGGGATATAAAAATAGCACTATAGCAAATATAGCTTTTGTTTCTGTTCAGATCTTACCATTACAAGGTCCTCGGAAAAGAACCCTTTTAGCTTATGCTGATTTTATATTTTAGCTCCTGTGAAAATCATTGGCTTACTTGCATCTTTTGTGGTAACAGTCGTCTCTGCTTCATGCTGCAGTTTGAAATTTTAGTAAGATTCAGATCACACACTTGTATGAGATGTGTGAATATAGCCTTGTAGCCTAGGCCCCAAAAAAATAACATTTGATATTCATTTGGCTTGAGGTTCCAATATTTATCTTGTGTTAACCATTTTCTTTCTTTTTTTTTTCCGCAGTTCTGCATTGGAACCATAAAAGATGATTTCTTGGGTGTGATCAACGACCCTGCAACAGCTTAAATCCGCCTTTCAGTATCCTTGTATCGTATATAATTTGCAAGGCAAGGATTGTTCAACATGAAATCTTTAAATTATATTGTTGGTGTAGCATTGCTGAAAGTAGTAGGTAGTCAATGAATTTAACTCTTAAGTTTTCTTGCTTATTCATCTTTGTTTCGAGGCTGCTGTATGTATATTACTTGGATAGTACTGGAAACTAATACTGCACTGCATCAGTCAACAACATTCTTAGTTTTGCACCTAAAATTAATTTGGCAATCCATAAAATTTCCATGAACTACCATTCCTTTCATTCCTTTTGGTTTATGAAAGATACAGTATCTCAATCATGAAAACTGGCATTAAAATCAACCTTAATGAAAATTGTGAGACTGTCATTCTTTTTGGTTTTTGATCAGTCATGATAGCAGCCTTTCGTTTGGGCCACCGGCTAGCAAGCTTAATTAGCGGAACTTCCACTAGCCCCATGGGTTACTATAGCTCTAAGTCACAGCCAACTGAAAGGCACAAAGTCACGACCAAAAACAAGGGCACCGATTGAACATAATTAAGCATAGGGATATTCTTTTGTCTCCTCATCCTTGCAAGGGTGCCAATAATTTTTGGCTAATTGAAAGTTAATATTTAATGGTTTTTTACGAGTCATCTAAAGATTTAGAAGTACCAAGTGCTGTATGAAGAATGAGTTTTTTAAATTTTAACAAGTGCTCTTAGGACCTAATATTTAATTATAAGCTCACTAATTTGAAATATCCTACTATATATCTTATTTTTAAATAATAAAATATGCAACTTAATATTAGCCATTGATTTTACAAAATTCCGTTATACTTTGAAAATATTGAAGGTAATAAAAAGGCCTCTTTATTTATATAAAAGACCTGCTAACGTTCTCTAATTGCGAAAATGAGTCCTCAGCCAAACATCACTTCACTAGGATTGTAAGAGAAGGTTAGGTAAGAAATTTGGGTAGAAAATTGGATTGTGCGGAATCCTATGTGCTAGGCAGCAGAGCACTGGGTAACTTGTATCTATATATGTTGTTATTATGAGTGTATAAGAGATGAAATGAATCGAATTAGATAAATCCAAATCTAGCCTAATTTTTGGATAAAGTCAAGTTTTGGAACTCGATATAACTTAATAATGATCTGATTAGTGATTAGGTTGAACCAGGTTAATCAGATTTTCAAATAATATATGAAGATTTAAATATTATATGTAATATTTAAAACTGAAACTCTCTCTCTCTCACACACACGAAAAAAGAGAAAGAGATAACAATAAAACTCTTCTTCAATTCATTTCTCTTAATTAATATTGATACAAAGACTGCCTTTTATAGGAAATAACGGGCGTTAAAATAGTAAAAGGAAACAACCAAAAGAGTTGTTAATTAATAGCATTCACCATTAAAATTAACATGACACCTTGGTTTAGTTGTTAAACAAAGTTGGTTTACATATCAGCGGAGTGACATCTTGTAACCATTGATGATCTTGATTTAACTCCTATAATTGCCTCTCTTAAACCGAACTTGCAAAATGAACTCAATTTTCAACGGCTTTGTAAAGATATTTGCGACTTGTCCTTCAGTATGATAATAAAAAATTAACACTTCATTTTCAGCTACCAATTCTTGAATCTTGTGATACCGAATGTATATGTACCTGGATCTCCCATGAAATATGGATTTTTGCTAATGGAAGACTTATTATCACAAAATATTGCTATTGGTGTGCTTTGCCTTTGATGCAATACTACTAGAATTTTTCTTAGCCATATTGCTTGTGTAGCACAACTACTTGTTGCCATGTATTCTGTTTCAGTCATAGAAAGCGTAACAATTGGTTGTTTCTTTAATGACCATGATATTGCGCCTGATTCATGATGAAATGCATATCTAGAAGTGCATTTTCTTTTCTGTATATCTCCAACCCAATCATTGTCTATGCATCCAATAAGTTTGATATCCTTAGTATTTTCATGAAAAATTCCATCACTCAAGATAACTTTAATATAGCATAGAATTCTTTTTTTATACACAATAAAGTTATGAAATTTTACAAATATGAAATAAAATTTAAGATATATTTTTCCATATATATTTCAAAACAAATCATATCAATATAAAAATAATATCAAGTTATATAAAATATATTAATTGAACTGTAAAATTTTATAATTTGTCACTAATTATTACAAAAAAAATATATTTCTAAAAGAATTATTTGACTTCGAGGCCAATCGAACCAACCAAAAGTCCATTCAGTCAAATTTTAAAACCCGAACTTATTGCAACAAACTTCAAGTTGGGTCGGGTTATAAATACCCCTAGTTGTTATAAGTTGGGTTTGATTCATACATTTTTTTTGATCTATTTTGAAAGTTGTAAAGAGACATCTCTATAAAGGGGAAAAAAAATTGCTCCATAGTACAAAATAAGTTTTCGAATATTTGGTTATAGAGTAAAAATAAGATACAGAATGAGTTTTATATATAAAATTACACATGACTCTTGTTCACGTAAATCTTTCATGTTTCCTATTCAACCAAACACACCCAACTAAGTACAAAGTAATAACCCCATGACACCAAGAAAAGATAGGTGTTTTGTTGGGAGGTGATTTTCTCTCTCTAACTCTTAAAAGAATTTATTCATCTGATTGGTTACTTTCAATGAACATATTCACACATTTAAGAATTCCTCCTTCAATTTGTTGACATATACACGCATATGAAAATTTTTTGTACAGACACAAGTATAAGAATTATTTCTTAGATGCCCGTATAATGTTCCGAGTAATATAGCATGGCTGGTTGGTAAATTATTGTCATTGTTATTGAGCCTTGATTTTGATTCAGGTGAGCATTTTCCTTCATCTATAATTTTTCAAAAAGAGCAGAGCCCGGGATGCAAACCGACCCAATAAATCCGGACAGAGTGTTCTGTCCCATGTCTTGTCAGTGTCTGAGACAGAGAGTTTTCAGAATCAGTAATACATAGGCATCTTTCTTTAACAACCTAGTGCATTGACTTCACTGCAAATACCTTTCTTTAACTTTAACGAGAAAACCCCAATACACAGAAAGGTATAACAGAATGAAGACATACTCTTTCCAAACTTAGAATTGCAATACAGAAAAGAGAATCTAGTCTCTGCGACTGATACTACTCCCGATTAATCATTAATCAGATCTTTTTGTAAACAATTCTTTATCACATCAACAAAAAGAACCTTTCTACACATTATCCATAACTGAAACAAAATTAACCGGACAGAGTTTTTTTTTTCTTCTTTTTTTCTTTTTTCCTCCTATCAAAATTTCTTGACTACAACTATAGCATCCTTCGCCTTTTTTCTTCTCTTCTCTTTCTCTTTGAACTTCTGGGGCATCATGAATGAGATTCAGCCCACATCGTAGAAAGATACTTCTGGCACCTGCCGCAGCAGCTGCCATTAACGTATAACAAATCTGGTTCTGCCCTTTTGGTTTTGCTGCCTGCACTGGACAGTTTCTTGGAAGTGGTCCCATCACTTGGCTTAAGATTGTGCCTGTACTCAACCGTGACTTGTTCAAAAACTTCAACCTCAAACATGTTCAGCCTCAGCTTGGGCTTCATGTGATCCCTCACAAATGCAAAGGCCAATTGGTCCCTTGGGTTAAAAGCCTCCAACTCATTGAACATGAGGCATGAGAAGAGGTTACTGCCTAGTCCATGCTTCCTCAGGATCAGAGCACTGTCTGGCACATCTGCCAAAACCAGTCAAACAAAGTTGCAGCAGGATCAGAAATAATAACTAACACAAGCAGAGCCAAAGAGAAAAATAGAAACTACTCACCGAAAGGACAAAATTAGGGAGGGAGTAGACAAATGTTTGCATGTGAATACAATAACCCAGATGGTTTAGAAATTCAGTTGCTGTGCCTTAGATGGAAAGATCCAAACCTGTTGGTTTTAGACCATGCTTTTACAGAAATATATATATTTATTATTGGTTGATAATAGAATTTAATGCAAAACCTTGACAGAAAATTTGGTTACTTTTTTCAAGCATAAGCTATCTCAAGTTCTATTATTGAGTGGTAGTGAAGTTTGTTGTCCGAATCTTGAAATAGTATATCTAATGCAAGGAATTGATATGTTTAAAAATAATAATAATAATAATAATGCATAGATACCTGAGACAAAGGGCAGCTTGCTGAGGCTCCATGGTTGCAATCCATTTTCACAGTATGTGTCCATTTGCACCTTTAAGGCATTGACATCCCCCCATTTCTTCCACCTTGCAGTTGCCATTGCTTCTTCCATTGTATGCACATAATATGGGTGTTTTGATATAGCCATGTCTGCATTCTCAGATATAACAAGTGAATGAATCAACAACAATGGATCAACCATTAGTTTCAGCTTTGCATCTATCCAAATGCTGAATTGAGAATTTGGGAACAGTCTATGGACTAAATATTTCGGAATAACCCCATTCATTGCCGGGTTCTGATACAATTCCTCCTTTGAAACCTTCACAATCCTCCATACACCTATCTTGTATCCACTTGATTTTGTTGGAATCAATCCATGATGTTCTAGCCCTTTGAGGGTAGCATCATCTATGAACATGAAGAAACACGCATTTTCCAGTGTTTTGGACCCAAGGCCCTTGGGTTGCCGGATTTTGTCATGGTCATTGAAGATTGCTGAAACTACAACTACACTCACACACTTCTCCATGGCAATTCGATCTGCATTCGGAAGCAAAGGACACAACATAAGCAGATTGTTATGTGAAATGAAAATACAAAAGAGCATGTCAGTGAATGTTGATTTCACATTGTGAAATAAACTTCATGACCCCCAAAATGTAAGCAAATCCTGTTTCAGTGGCGATTTATGACCGATAGAAGCTTCATAACTCCATTTAATACGCGAATTGAGAAGCCTTCAGGAGCTTTTATTATCACTCAACACTAACTCATTCACTCACTAATGCACATACAATGAAGAGAGGGGAACTGACCAGAATCACTAACTGGAAACTTCTTAAAAAATCCACATGGAACTTCTCTGCTATCATTTCGGTGATCAAAATAAGAAAACCTCAAATGTGTGCTGAGATTCCCGCCAAATGTATCAGCATTCCCCGGCATATACTCCACAAACCTTGAGGAAGGTGAAGAGTTGTTTTGGAAATGCTGAGTCTCCTTCAAAACATCCCAGTAATCTAAACACGATAACGAAAACCCTTTATCAAAAAGACAATATTTGTATCCTCTAAACAGAAAAACTCAACCACTTCTTGTGGTGGGATCGTAGAATGCTCTGTTTCTGGCCAGTACCTGAAAAGAAAACAGGGGAAGAGCATGCAGAACGAGTGGTGGAGACAGCGTATTTGTGCTCTCCATAGGAGGAAGGATACGAGAAGAGAGAAGTTTGAAAGGGATCAAAGGAGGGTGATCTGAATATGCATTTGGATTGAGAGGAAATGGCGTGAAGAGCAAGGAAGAGAGAGGTGAAGAGATAAAGCAGAGAGAAGAAACAGAGGATCTTTGATTGGAGGATGAGAGGTTTGGAAGTTGTTATTAGCTTCCCCATAAGGAGATTTCCATGGATTTCTGTTCCTTTCATTCCACTTTGTCTAGAACTTAAAACGATGACTCATGATTGGTAATCTTCAATCCATAGACCACCACACACATCCATTCATGGGGCCGTGGGCTTTCATCTAAGCTAGTTCTATTCCAAACTTGAATAAGTCAAAAATATATTAATAAGCATATAATAAAACGTTGTATAATTTACAAAAACTATTTTGTTTTGAATTTTATTGTTTGAAATAAAATGTGTCTCATTGTAAAATACCAAAGGATTATTTTTCATTAAAAAGAAAAAAAAGACTCAAGTGAAGTGGATTAACCTTAGCTTAATGGTAACGTCACTATCTTGTGGTCATGAATTTAAATATTGGAAATAATCTCTTGGTTTATAAAGATAAATCTGTATAGATATATCCTTTCCATATTTTCATTAGGTGAAAATCTTGTATACATCTTTTTATTTTTTTTTATTTCTTTGTAATAATGCTAATATTAGTTGTAAAATAATTATAAATTTGAAGAAAAATTATAAGGTCAAGCTATGACAATAAATTTTATTTCAAAAATAAAGTATTATATTGGTCTGATCAAACAAACTTCACTAGTTTTAGAACTCAACTGATAAGCCATTGAAAATGATTAAATGAATGAATTATTATGTAAACTCAAATAATGGTGTAGAAAGTTGACACCAAAAGTTCCAAAAGAATTGGAAGCTGGACACCAATTTTTTAAATATTTTAGAAAATTAAAGTTCAAAGGAGACACTGTTTCATGGTCCTTACAGGAGACCGGCAAAGGGAGGAACAAAAAGTCCCGTGACTTGTAAGTAATTTTCAGTTGTGTTGGTACAATGACAACATTAATGTTTTGTGACCTAGGCCTAGTAGTACATGCTGACATGTTTTACCTGCAAAAAACTAATCTCCTTTGCTTATGTTATAGTTAAGAGCAAAGTTGCATACATTACACACACTAACCCCTCCAAATGTTGCCACACTGGTGTGCATTAGAATTCTTGTACACTGGCTTTTCCCCTAAGTTTTTGTTTGGCCATGATTTTCTTGCAAGGGCTGTTGCTTTAGCTTGTGTCGCGAATCTTTTTGCACGTGATTCTTGTTACGGCTCCCTTTTGTAAAGAAGGTGAGGCTTTTGATTCAAAGACTTGTACCCCGGATATCATTGAATTGTTCTTCTTAGCATTTTAAGTTTCAACTTTAATCTCTCTTCAGGGAAAGTTACAAGCTAGGCAAACATTAACCGAATCACAAAGTGCTGTCCACTCAAACTAGAATTACTAGATTGATGACTGCTACATCATATCCATATACAAGTGGCTGGCAAAGAAAACAAAATTAAAGAAAATATGCTAGTGTGTCAAACTTGAAACTTGATTAATTCAAGAGATGTTCCTATAATCCTATTCAAGTAAATCAAAGCCTTCAACAGATATCTCAACATGATCCCGTGTCATTGGATTTACTTTCTAAGTACTGTTATCATCATCAACCTCTACAAGAACAGAACAGAACAGAACAGAACGGACCTTCTCCGTCTTTTACCATGATTTATACGCTTCATGTAGATCCGTAGATAAAAAAGCTCTTCCATTAATTTGTTTGTCTTAACAGAAGCTATTTTACATGTAGGTCCATACAGAACCTTTTCTTTTTCCCTTTTCTACGGAGAAGAAGAACTATATACTAGAGTGTTCCTCCCAATTCATTCAGCAGAAAACCGAAGGCACAAGCAACATCACAGGCATGCTATGCGTGCAATAGTTATAACAAGATCATCAAGCATCCTGATTCTAGTCTTGGTAGATAGGTAAAGAAAATATTCAAATCCTTTGTTATTGGGTCAGGAATGAAAGCAACAAATTAGAACTTAGCTTTATATATCCTTCTTGATATAAATGTGTAACATGTGGGAATCACTCTAGCATATGAAAAAAGTATTGCGTACAAATCATTTTAAGAACTTCAGCTTCCTTTCAGAGCAGAAAAAGAAAAGAAAAAAAAATAGATTCGTACCTTCATTCTATAGATTTATTTCATTCCTAGCCACTATACTCACTTGGATGATTGTATGATATATATAAATATATCGATTGACATGATTAATACTTTAGTCTAGTCTCATATACGGTCTCCTCCTCAATGGAATCTACAATTCGCCTATGCTGTTCTCCCCTTCCTAAAACTCCACTATTTCGCCTGTCCAATGGTTCCAAAGGACTTGCAAATGCGAGTTCAAGCAGATTTCATCACACATTGTTCAAGTTCAGCCATGCCTCTCTTTGTGCCTCTCACTTTTCAACACTCCACCCCATTGCAACAAGATCATTATGTCCCCATGCAAATTGCTTTCCTGATGACAAAGTGTTCTCCTTGACTTCAAATAATAGTGAGGAGAGTAACAACAACAATGTTTTGAGAGGAGTGACAGGGATTTCTCTGGTCTTGGCTTGTGCTCTTGGATTATTTAACTTTAATAGTAAGATGAATCCTATGTTTAGCACAGCTTATGCCATGGGAGTTGATGCCATGAGTTTTCCTGGAGGGGAGGCTGCAGTTGAGTCACTGTTGAAAACAATTACTGCACCCTCAGATCAAACTCATCCCAAGTATGAACGTGAAGATCTAGGACCTACCGAGCCCGAAGTTGATGCCCTCAAGGTTCTCTTATTTTACGCAATTGCTTCCAGAGATTTTTTGTCATTTTTTCGGTTTTGTTAATCAGTATCCTAGATACACTCATCAAGGATTTAATAATAAGCTTTTGTTCTCTCAGCGTATTTAATGCATTGAAAATATTTTCTTTTCATCAACTCTTTTATGTTCCTCTTTATACTATAGAGATGTAAAGTTATTGTAAAAAAATATTATACACTAAACATTTCTCTTCTTAAGACATTGGTTTGCAATGCCTTAATTTTGTTTATTCAATTCCTTGATTCCTTCTTCAACATCTGCAGTTGTATGCTGCGAGTACAAGCAAATCTGGGTATCAAAGGGAAGCAGTGAAAATACTGAAAGATGAATATGAAAAATACAAAAAGTCGCCCCCGGCAAAAGACAATCTGAGAATGGCATTGATAGAACTTCTCATATTTCAGGTACATATAATTGACCTTCGTATCGCTTAAACCCGTACGTATATTATTGGTATTATTTAAATATATATTGATTGACATTTGTAAATTAATATTTTGTTCATTTTTACCTGAGAAATGTTATTTATATAACTTTCAGTTTGTACTACATTTTTTTTGGGGTCCTCTGACCTCGAACTCTTAATCTAGTTATTTAGTTATCTCTTCTTTGGTTATTTAGTTATCCCTTCATATACTGAAAAATTGAAAAAAATATATATATTATTTCCCACCTTTGAATTTGAATGAGTTGTATAAAAATTATACAAAAAAATTGTATATGTAATGCAACTCTTTTTAATTAGTATCACATTTGGTGTTTACATAATTAAAATTCACGCTTACTTAGATTGCAACTCGATCAATATATCCATACTAGTGTGTCCAAGAACACATTTTTTTATGGATTCTATTGGTATATGTCTTTCTAATAAACCGCCTCAACATTGTTAGGCCATAGTCTAATTATGTCACGTGCCGGATCCTCCTAATCCAAATGAAGTTATAGGTTGCTGCACCGCCAATTTCTTCTTCAACTTGGATATTTTCATGATAGGGAGACAGATTGATTTAGTAAGCTCTGTGATAAACAGCAGAATAATTTGTACATGAAATTTGCAGTTATATTAGATGGTGAATATGATCAACGAAGAAAAACTGATCGAGAAAAAAACCAGATAAAAATAAAAGAAAAACTAAAAAATTAATCAGTGGAACAATTTTTGAATCCACACTCTATAGATATGTAGAACAGTTCTTTCTAATCCATATGCACTGAAGCCTACTTAATTATGCAGGGAAATTTTGAAGAAGCCCGTAAATGGCTTGACCAACATACTGATGAACTGATACTTCGTAATAAGGATGTTACTGACACTAAAAAGGTCAGTGAATTTCGTCCATGCATACACAATAATATTTTCATGTATTTACCGAAATAAATTTAGACTTGTCTTGGAAGTGATTTAACTTGAAAGATTGATGCATTAAGCAATTCATACTTCAATGCACGATGCAGTCAAAGATTGATAATCTGCTCAGTATTCAAAGAGAGAATTATGATAATAAGAAGTTAGCAGCTCAAATTGCCCAGTTGATACTCTACAAGGTTAGTCATCCATCTTTGGTTTTTTTTTTTTTTTTGTATAAAGTCATCACTCTTATTTGTTTATTTATTTTTGTAATAAAAATAAAAAGAAGAAGAAGTAAAATTCACTCAACAAGTAATGAATAATTCAGCACATGCACTTATTACATAATTTAAGTGAATATATAATTTATAATTTATAACTGAAATTCATTCTAATTTGTGATGTTAAAAAAAATTATTTAGTATTATTGCACAATAATAATATTTTTTATATCTTTTGTATTCAATTTTGCTCAAGGTAACTTAATTTGCTTAGAATTTCAAAATTTTCAAACTAAATTTATTTTTAATGTAAACAACAAAATATTTTTACTTTTTAATTATTTAATAGTCAAGGTTAAGGGAAGAAACGATTTTGATATCTATTGAAAAATTAGTTTCATGTACTAGTTTATTTAGTTGCATATAATATTAATATTTGTTTTAATTTGAATCTTACAATAGTAAAATTTAAATAATTATATCAATATGTTAGCTAACGGTAACATTACCCTTTTACTTAAGGTTTGACAATCAATCAGCTTATATTTTAAAATAATGTGAAATTATTCTTTTAATTAGACAAAGAAAATATTCTTAGTTCTATATGATCAATAGGTGAATATTATGTTGCAACTGATATTCTCAATTACGCTAATGATAACATTTTATAATTTAAATTTATTATGATTTGTAATAATTACATAAAAATGTTATTTAGTATTTTTATACATATTAATATTAATATTTTATTTTTGAATTTAAATAAATTAAAATTGAAGTAATTATGTTGATATATTAGCTTATAATAACTCAATTACAATGAGTTCAACATTGAGAATTAGTTTGTATAAAAAAAATATAAAATTTATTTTCACTAATAAAATATTAGTATTAATATTTATAGAAAAATGATGTTAACATTCTCAACAAAAAAATACGTGCTCTTTTATTTTAAAAGATTATATAAAGAATTCTCGACGCGATTGTTCGATTACTTTATTGTAACTAATGTAATTTCTTAAGTACTAAAAAAAAGATACTTCATTCTATGAGTTCAACAATTGAGAAATCATTTTATGTTCCAAAATAATATATAATCAAGAATTAAGAATTT
Organism: Dalbergia cochinchinensis; assembly: GCA_031216125.1. Taxonomy (NCBI): domain Eukaryota; kingdom Viridiplantae; phylum Streptophyta; class Magnoliopsida; order Fabales; family Fabaceae; genus Dalbergia; species Dalbergia cochinchinensis. The sequence continues at coordinate 46,792,825 of CM062370.1, forward strand.
TCCCTAGAACCCAAATTAATAAAGTATTTCGGGAGCACACATAATTTTTCGTTAGCAATCACATATGATAAAGTGCCAAACTCATTAGATGATATATATCACAGTAAATCGACCGCTGGACGCAAGCGAAAAATAATGTCTCAGTATAGTTCCTGATTTTAATTTTAATGTGTGACTTTTCCATCTGCAGGCCATCGTACATAGCATGTTGGAAAAATACAAGAAAGAAGCACCGAAATGGTGGGAAGCATTCGCAAAAATATATTTTGCAATCAAAAGTGAGTCCTCCATAGATGAATCGGGCTTCCCGGACCCAACTGCCTGATTGAGGCTCAGTTACTTCTGATGACAAATTAAAGTATCTGTGGTGTTTCCAAGTTTCAGCTTTCATTCACTCACGCTCTGCTCAAAAATGATTTGTTTCATTTGAAGACTAATCACCGTTACTGCTTTTATCTCTTTAATTTGGTGCAAGACAGCAGAGACTCTCCCCTGGGTATTTCTTATTTCATCCTCAACATTTTAAATAATTTGTAAAACTTGATTCTTTTATCTATTTAATTTCGTGCAGTCATATTCCTTTTGCTATGCTAAAAAACTTCTGTATTATGGTTCAAGAGTTAATGTTTATTTCAATTCCTGATTTTTATATTTATGAGTTATTTTAACTCCTGATTTTTAAAATGAGTCAAATTAGTCCATAATATTACAAAATGTAAGTCATATCAGTCTCTCAACCCACTTTTATTTAACATTCCATCAAATAATCGATGATGTATAACGTTAAGTGATAGTTCTATATACTTTATATCATTTGAGTATAACTAAGTTTAAAATGATTCATTTTGATATCTAAAATTACATAAATTGACTCATTTAAATCTCATTTTTAAATTATAAAATGACTCATTTTATACAATTTCAAATATAAAATGAGTTATTTTAAACTTTATTATACTTCAAATAACATATAATATATCAAAATATCACTTAACATTATAAAGTATCATTTAGTTAACAAAATGTTAAATAAAAAAAATAAGAAATTTATTTGATTCATATTTTATAATATTATGGACTAATTAGACTCATTTTAAAAATTAGGGATTAAAATGACTTACAACAGTAAAGTCAAAGACTAAACTGAGTATTAACTCTATTGTTATAGGTAAATTATACTTATTTTTCTTAAGTTAACTTAATTGTTATGGGTAAATTATACTGATTTTTCTTAAGACTAAGTAATTATATTACACACAATTTCCATGATTTATAAAAATATACACTAATTAACCTCCTCTGGAGTTTGGTAATATTAAACTCGATAACATTATATTTTGTCATTACCAAAAAAAAATATTATATTTTGTAATATGTGATACTGACTGAATATTCTTGTACAATGTGAGGCTGAGTTCCTCCACGGAGAAGTCATTTTAGGCATAAAAATCGAGAAATATTGTATACAAAATATATCACATAACTTCAGATCAGTTCAATATTATTATTATTTTGAGATTTTGGTTCACCAGTTCAATATTATTTATCCTATTGCCAATTCAAGATTTTGTTTAGTTTTGGGATTACGTCAGTCAGCAGTTTTTTTTTTTTTTTTGGGTCAATAGGCTTGATCAAATGACTTGGGTTTGGAAGTCAAAGTCCGCTGTGTGTGTGTTTGTCAAAAGTGAAAGTCCGTTTAAAATATGAGAAAGGCTGACATAGAGGCTCAAACAACATACGATTTTTTTTTTGTAATGCTCAGTCCAATTCTGCTCTGACCCAAAAAAAAAAGGGGGAAAAATATTCAATTATACAGTTCCCAACAAGAAAATGTATATAGTATCAATTATATTATTATTTAATAGATTACTAAAAAAACTATTATTTAATACTAAGTTATTCCTATTAGAAATCAAGCAAGATTATGAAGATAATCTGCATTTCGAAGACGTATGCAACCTTTCATAATAATAAATATATTTTTTTGCCGTGCAGAATAATAAATAAATTACTTTATTACGGCAGAGTCTTTATCTTTCCGAATATTTTGTTACACATTGGTGACAGTTATGTTCAATTCATCCGTTGTCGCTATGGACTGGAATTATGACATATTTTTTTTTAGTTGAATTTTACCTATATTTGGGTTCAACTTGAATCATGACATTTGAAATGTTATATTCAACTTTTGAATAAAGAAATCGAATTTGAAAACTATAATTCAATAAGGTTCAAACAAGATGTCATAAAGGAAGACAAATGTGTGTAGATTTTGTTGGCTTACAAATATTAGCACACTAGTATTTATATATGTAATTTCACAAGTTCAATTGGATCTATTTATTTTTCTATTTGATATTTTACAATATTATCACACTAGTAATTTTTTGGTTTTTATAAATAAAGTTCACAAATATTAGCGGTATACTCCCACATGTCTCAATGAGCCATAGTAGGTCGAGAGTTCGACTCTTGTCTCCACCCCATCTCTTAATATTTTAGTTTAAAAAAAAATTGGTGTTGAAACATGTCGAAGCCTCTTGACAGTGATTTCATAATTAAATGACCTCTTGACAGTAATTTCATAATTAAATGAGTTGTTGAATAGTAATTGTGCATGGAGTAAAAAGATGATTTTAAAGCAAAAGGCCTAAAATTAAACATGATAAGGAAGAATTATTAAATAAATGTGGTTGCTGCCACTTTAGATTAATCTATCTTAACACTGACATGGATATTCAAAGATCTCATCTATATGATGGAGAAGTAAAATGAAGGAAAGGAATCAAATATTAGAGTTGGTTGCCAAGAAAGAGTTAAAAAAATGTACAAGAGAGTTAGTAAATGAGCAATATGAGAGAGTGAACAACACATGTTAGAAAGTGAAAGATTTTAAGGTATTTTAGAGAGAATAATTTTATTTAATCTTAACTAGGAGTTATCACCTATTACTTCAGGCAGTCACTTTAGTTTATATATATATATAGAGTCTGCCAAAATTTTGGTTGGGGTGGGGGGTTCTGTAGTTATAACTAGGAGTTATCATATTATACTTGGAGGTAATCCATTTACTTATAGATAATATATAGTTCTTAGAATTTCTCGCAGGAAGAGCTTTTCTTTAATTATAATTAGTAATTGTCATCTCATACTTCCAATTATAGACCATAGATAGATAGAGACCTTCTAGAAAATTTGGATGGGACCATTTTCTCCTTCCATAATTGTCATGTGTCATTTAAAGGTAAACATTTTGTCTTAGAGAGGTGGATAATAAACTTTAGGAAATGTTAGACAAAATATTTTTTCTATAATTGCAAATTTAGTGAATTATGCGGCACTTAGAGCTAATCTGTTTATTTATAGATAATAAATAATAGATAGATAGAAAACTTTTAGGAAATTTTGGAGGGAAAAATTTCGTTTAATTATAATTAGTAGTTTAGTTGTCGTGTGACACATAATGATACTCAATTTAATTATAGAATAGATAGATTGTTTTAGTGAATTTTAGAGGGAACAATTTTTGTTTAATTATAATTAGTAATTATCATGTGACACGTGGAGACATATATTCCATTTAATTATAGATGATAGGTACTATATTCAATGTTTTTTGAAATTTTGGAGGGAATAATTTTGTTTAATTGTGATTAGGTGTTGTCACATGGCGGTCAGATATAATTCATTTAGTTATAGGCTTATAGCTAATAAAAAAAATAGTCTTCAGAAAATTTTAATAGAAGCCATTTTTCTTTAGTTGTTACCAAGAGTAGCCATATGACACAGAGAGGAAATTAAATCCGTTTAGTTTTGAAAAATTAGGGAAAATCACACTTTACTTATTAAATTATAAGTCATATGCATTTTAAACCCCAAATTTTAAAAAAATACAAATTGAATTCCTGAAATTTTTTATAAATATGCATTTTAACTGAACTAAATGTACTATACTTTTTGAACTTTATAATATGTGTAAATTGATCTTTAAACTTTTCTATATATGTAACTCAATACTCTTGATTTTCTTAAATTCGTGATATTTTGTTAATAATTAATGAAAAATTAAAATTAATTAAAAAGGTCAATTTATACATTTTAAAAAGTTCATGGGGTTAAATTGCACAATTTTAAAGTTTAATCTCTAAAGTACATATGACATATAGTTATGTAGGGATAAAATGGAATTTTCTCAAAAAAAAAAAAATTACACATAGCTTTTAGGAAATTTTGGCGAGAATAACTTTTCTTTAATTGCAATTAGAAGTTTTTATATGACACTTTGTGGTAGTTTGTTTAGTTATAAACAATAGATAGATCGACAAAATTTAGAAAATTTTAACAGGAACAATTTTTCTTTAGCTGTAATTTAGATTTTTATATGACATCCAAAGATAATCTATTTATCTATAGACAATAAATAACAAATAAACAGATAGATAATAGCTTTTAAAAATTTTGGAGGGAACAATTATTGTTTGATTGTAGTAAGAGTTGTCATGTAATATTTAGAAGTAGTCCGTTAGTTATAGAAGATAGATATATACTTAAATAATAGATAACAATATATACATTAATAACTGTTAAGTGGGTTCAGATTATCAGAAAATACGTAGCTACAAATCTTAGAAGACGATTTGAAGAGGAGAAACTCGAGGAAAATTTGCAGATTAGCGCCAGCACTTGTAACCAAAATTTGATTATGTTTCTTTGGTTTTCTATTTAATTGAAGGTGTGATGTAGAGGGAGGATATACATTGTTAGATTGAGATATAGACTAAGGTCCGGAACTTTTAAGAGAAATTGCGAATCAAAACAATTGGGAGACTTGATTTAGATATCAAGACTCGATCTTAGATACCACATAATTTTATTAGTTGATGTGATTCTTTGGTTCCTGTTCTTCGAATTTTCTATGGCCTGCTAATTTTATTTTAGGTATTGGGGATAATGTAATTTGAGTTAATAGATTTTGTGTTCTTATTATTGATTTAATTTTTTAATTAATTACTTAATTTTTAGTATTTTTAATACTTTCTACTAGCAACACCTTTGAATTATCTATAGTTTTATATTGATGGGTAAGAATTCATGATATAAAATAAATCAATCCAAAAATTGTCATAAATTAGAATAAATAGACATAGAAATACTCATTGTGTGATCATATGAATTATTGTTCTTTATCCTTAGGTAAATTTAGAATAAACAGACATAGAAACACCTTTGAATGATCTATGATTTTATATTGATGAGTGAGAATTATTGTTCTTTCATATGGTGTGATCACTATTTTGCTTTTTTTATAAATCCGTTTTATATTGTAACCTGGTATATTTACTGGGGGTTAATTGTCTAAATTGATTATCATTCTCATGTGGCCATAGAAATTAAAGGAAGGCGACAACAGAAATGGTAGCAATATGTAAATTAAATGAGTTTTGTTATATCTTTCTACAAATTTTTCTAGAAATTCTCTTAATATTAAATAAATAAAAAATATAATCAATGTCTTAAAAACTTAAAAAATGAGTAATATTTATGTTATTTAATATATAGTAAAATTTGTAGGAATATTTAGTAGAATAGTTTATAATTATTCAAATTAAGGATCGATTTGGATGATATTTTAGAAAAAGATATTTTTTAATTGGTCTTTTTAATTTAGTTTTGAAAAAATAAAAGTTGATTTACATTTACATGTAATGTCAATTTATGTTTGAATGTAGTATTAAAATATCTTTATTTATTATCAAATATCTTTTTTATATTATAAAAGGGATATTTTTTCATAAGGTAAAAATTCTAACTTTTTTAAAAAAATCTTTTTTTATTATTTTTCTAATAATACTACTTTTACTTAAAAAATATCCAAACATATCAAGAAAATTTATTGAAAAGGATACTTTTTTATCAGAAATATCCAAACAAGTTCTAAATCTCTTGTGAGCTCTACTAAGAACACATGTTATCTATTAAATTGAGAAATATTTAGTTCCTCTAAGAATAAGATAAATCATTTGCATTAATTCTTATTAATTGACACATCAAATAAATTGGGGAAATTATTAATATACCAATTAATAAATAAAACATACAACAAGAAAAATAGATATTTTTAACAGTTTTTGACAATTAAAATGTCAATAAAAATATTGTCAAGAAAAGTAATTTTAATATAAAATTATTGTTAAAAATACTTATAAATCATAAACTTTTATTGATAATTATACACGTCGAAAATATATCTTTTAAGTATTTTTGATATGTATTAATTATCAATAAAAATTTATAAATATTTTTAATGATCACTTTATGATGAAATTATTTTTCTTGAGAATAATTTTATATGGATAAAATTTTATGTTGAAAATATAATTTTTTCTTGTAAAAGGCCGCTTAAAGAGGAGTACGAGAACACCAAAAAAAAAAAACGAAAAAAAAAAGGAGTACGAAACCTGGCTCTGCACGTACGGTGCGCCCAAATGTGACGTTGACCAAACAGCAAAAGTTGCAAACGGTGCTGCAAAACCACATGATCATGAAGTACTGAGCATCCCAATGTGTTGGAAGAACCATAGAGAGGGACCATGTGTGAATCCTCTGCAGTTTCAACACGTGTTGGGATATCCTCTTTCCCCGAGTGTAAGACCCGGGGGAAAAGGGCCAATTAAGTTTTGCTTTCTGATTCAAACCCCAAAATTGAAGAAGGGAATCGTAAGAGAGTGCGGCAATCTTTCTCTGCCACAACAAAAAGGACGTGTGTGTGTGTGTGTGTGTTTGCAGTGGGCTTTCCATATGCTATGATTATGGTTTTAGAACTTACAATGTGGTGTCAAATGATCGTTGGCTCAAATGGACCTTTCAATAATGTTATTATGCCAACTGCACCTTTCTGTCATTCGGTCGTCCCTAAATATGGGCCGTTAATAAACCAGCCATGCGGCATACAAGGTACTACCTGTCTGTGTTGTCGTATGATCATTGGCTTTTAATATTCTAAGACCATGTTTATTCATGAGTTCCATAAATTTGAGAAATTATTGCATCAATTTTCCAAAATTTATAAAATTATAACATTAACTTCCGTTCTATAGTACAATAAACAAAGCATTTTAGGGAGGTTAATTTTACTTTGACAAATAGAAGTGAGCCGTGATTAATTTGATCAAATTTCAGGCAAAGTTAGCGTAACTTTCATAAAAATTTATGGATGACTCTTGTCTATAATTCTATTTACCTATTATTGTTACCTAATACCAAACATATTGAAAATGAAATTCTAGATGGGTGATGGTTGGTGTTCAAGAAGGTGGAGGAGATAGGTGAGTTTTTGTGTTTCTGCGGCCACCACCGCCCTTTCACATTTGATTTGTTTTCTTGGTTTGATAGGAGCTTCTTGCTCTGTGTTCGATTTCATGGTGCATTTTTGGGTTATGAAAATATTATTCAAACATTCAAAAAATAAGTGTCATAATAGATATCACTTAACAATTATCTAATGTGATATGATAGATAGAAATAAACAGAACCTACCATTACATTCAAATTCGCTTATTAAGCCGAAGATTTCAATAGATATCTACTTTTGAGTATTTAAATAACACCATTCTCTGGGTTATGTGTTTGCTTTGGGACCTATTGTTGGTTTCTAGTTTAACTTTTGAGTGTTTTGTTTGTGCCCCTTTGACTTTGCTATTTTTTTGTGGTTTGATTAGGTGCTTTTAAGGTTAGTATTTGTTACGAACCATTCTTCAGGCTAAGAGAGGCTCATGATAACCTTGGGCCTACCTCAGGAGAGATCCATGACTAAAAGCCCAAAAACATCATGCGAGAAATGTTAAGGGTCCAAGGCCGCAAGGCAAAAGGCATGACGTGACATTCATTCCCTTTGAGTTCCAATCTCACTGGAATATTAGACTCGACCAGACCTTGCCCAGCCTAGAGCCACGTAACCCATGATCGCTCACCGCGATCGATATATAAGCCCACTAACCACGTTATCGAAATATGGGAAAGTGACAACAGACACCTAGATCTCCTATTTAAAGGGTGTTTAATAACTCAATAGGTACACATTCTACCTAGAATACTCCTTACTACCTCAATTCATACTGATAACCTTGGTGGAGTGTTTGCAGGCACCTTACCTTCCATTCCCAGTTCACCGTTCGCTTTGATGAGGAAGGTAATCAGCAATTTCGTGAATCCTCATAATCCCCATATAACCTCCTCCTATGCTCGTTCGTTACGATATTGTTTTGTTTGGGGACATCTTCTTTGTGCTCTCTTATTGTTATCTTTGAGAGTCTAGCATTCTATAACTACTAAAAATATAAAAAGAGAATTGCTAAACATCTTTTTTCTGACTTCAATGTTCTCTTATTTCCCGCGCTGCTTCTCCGTCTACTTTTCAAATAGAGAAAGGACTTTGTATAGAGGTAGTACGCTGCGTGTAGCCTTCTCCATTTTACAAACTATCCTAGCTAGTCACAATTCCCGTATCTTCGTCAAAGTCAGGAATAGTATTCTCTACAGTTTCACTATTTTTTAATATTATTCCGAAAACTTATGTCTTTGTTTCAACCCATTTATATAATTAAGTTTAATTTTTATATATCGATATTATAAAATTTTTCTTTTTTATACTACTATCCAATTATGTATTATCACATTGATAAAAGTGATTAAGTCTCACACCACTATTTAAAAAACTATACAAATAGGATGCTCTAATTTGATAATAATATTAAAAAGTTTTATACATAGTAATAGTGCATGAAAATTAATCCCTATATATTATTATGTTCATGAATAAGACATTTTTTTCACTTATTTATTCGGAAGTTTGTTATTTGAATGGTCAGCCGAGGCATTGGATAATGGTTATGCTGTATTAAATCCAATAAAATTTTAGTTTGACTTCCTCAAATATACGCTAGACATCTGGACAGGAATGCTAATTTTAATTATTGAATAAGGACTTTTACAATCATTTACTACCAAACTGTTTCGAAATCTTGGTCTTAGATCATTTGGTTAAATAAATGTTTTTACAAACTGCCAGCTTTCTTGAATTAGTGTGTGCTTAGCGAGATAGAAATTCACAAAGGTTGTTTGGTCATGCAATAAGATGAACATAGTACTCCACAACGAAAAGTGAAACGGTTAGATCACACGATTGAAATAAATAACAGAAAATGAAGAACATAAAGGAAAAACTGCTAATAATTAAGAAATACGTTACCCTTGAAATATATAGATTATTAATTGAAAATTTTGGTTTTTGATAAATTTAAATAATGGCGATGATCCACTGAAGTCTGAAGAAATTCTAAACTGTCTGGGTAGTAGCTAGCTATTCGTTCCTAGATCGCACGTGCCATTTCAATTTCTTGGTTAATTGAGTTAAAATTCATTATTAGAGCCTGTTAAATTTTCATTAGAGTTGAAGATAATTACCCCTAGATTGGGACCGTTTGTATCCTATAATTAAATCCTATTTGGAAGCCTATATGCTATATAAATTCATATGATTTTGAGTGACTAATTAATGACCGGTGATTTGGAATGACATCGATGCAATAAAGACATTAAAAGAAGATCGAATTGTATTGTTCATTCTAAATGATAAGTAAACATCGTTTGCCTTACGGGAACCGTTATACTATTTGATGATTAATTTAAGTAGTTATTGATTAATTACATGGACGATGGCGATTTTAAATTATCTCTTGCATTTTACTCCCTTTGATTCTTGTCATGTATCAATATTAGGGGTGGCAACCACCCCGGTCATTTGCCATAAGATAGGCGGGTGGATTGACCCATTTTTATTATTCAGGTTGAAAATGCTAACCAACCTCATCAAAAAATGATAGACTAATTGATGACTAAGCTTGTTTTTTTGTTATCTTTGTAGCTATGATTGCCAATCCTACCCAATTTGCCGCAAGTTAGCCATAAAATAGTACAATACAGATTGATCTATTTTGATTATTTGGGTTGAAAGTGACAATCTATTCTATCAAGAAAACGGTGAAATGACAGGTCAACCCGACAGGTCCAACCCATTTTGTCACCCCTAATTAATACACAGTATATACACTTCATTTATAGCATTTATTTAAAGAGATTAATTGAAATACAGTGACAGTGTAAAGATATTTTACACCGTCAGTATATAAAACATTCACAACTTATCACTTTGAGTAATTTTTTAAAAATTTAAAATTCCCATGATCACTTAATGGGCACACATGAAAGTTTTTTTATTGCATAATAGTGTAAAGATGGTTGCATGGTAATTATACTCTTATTTAAATATATGGATTAATGTTGATACATGATTAGTGTACAGTTTTTTACTTGTTATTAAATTGTATATTATGAAAGAGTTTAATTTTGATGCACTAATATATCATCCAATAATATATTACCATATCAACAAAGATAATTAAATCTCACACCTAGTCATGCTAATGAAATGATTTAGTTGGATAATGGTGTAAAGTTTTTTTACATTGTTAGTACATAGAAATTAAACTTGTTATGAAATGAATGATTTTTGAGAATTTAATTGTAATAACCAAACACTTTTTAGATATAGCTATGCATAACTAAATAACTAGTTAATTAAATAAATTTATATTATAAATATATCAAAATTAAATTTTAAAATTAATACAGCACTATTAGTAATTTGTAGACAACAGTGTCAAGCAACATTGGTACTTTACATGACTTTCCATATCAATTATAATCAATCATATTTTCACGGGACACAAACTATCGCATGCATGAATGCCCAAGAAGAAAGAAGGAGAGAGACTTGATTTCATAATGGAATTGTGATAGAAACATGCACTTATTAAAGGACGTCTACATCACATTCGATTGGTATACAATTTGTCATCTGGGATGTAAATAATTAATTAAGGCTCCTTCTTTTCTCCAAATGGCTACATCCCTAACTTAGACTGCGACATCCCATAGGATATTTTTTTTTATTAATAGTACCCAATTCGTGTTTAGGCAATTTCACTCTCGAATTCTCTGAGAATTCATCATATTTATCTTTCCTTTTTATTCATTAGGCTAACAATTTTTTATTTTTTTTTTATAATCAAGAAACGCTTGACTCTCAAAGAGATAAGTTGGATAAAACACGAGTGTTCAACAATACCAAAAGAAAAAGAGACTTAAAATAGAGCCTAAAACTAACTTCCAAACACAACAACAAGAAGCTCCCACATTGTAGCTTCTACCATACACAACCTAAGATCAATGCCTTTGCCAATGCTAAAACAACATCACCTTCATCGAATGAAAGATGCACCAATATAATCTCAAAACTCACAAGAGCACAAACCAAATAGAGAAAAGCACCACAAAACAAGAGCAGCCCAAAACACAAAACTCAATCGAAACCAATCGCTACATATTTGAAATGTGGGAACAGAAAGAGAATTGAAAACAAAATGACCAATCATCGGCGAAAAGATGCACAAAATCTGACAGTGATAAAGCCATGATATATAAACTTAGATCTAACCAAAGAAGAAACTAAGAAGACCTATACCAAAGTACAGCATGAGACCAGAATCGCCACACCATATATAGAACTAGATCTTCATGCATTGCAATAGGGAACTCACTAACGACCATTGACGGGATAATATCAACCAGGTTTTCATAAAACAAGCCAAATTGGGGGCATTGAGGCTTAATAAAGCAGACCAAACACAAAGAAAGAGGGAATTCCATAGCCACTGCTTCAACTCCCACCATCCTTTTCATACCCTCGTCACAACCAACGTACTCACCAACCGCAGCCTCTACAGCAAATAGCCCAGAAACCACACTAGCAAAAAACTAACACAGAATCAAGACATACCAGATCTCCCAAAGTAAGCTGCACAGGGACTAGAGGCGGCAAACATTTAATTTGTTTGTCATTTCTTATTTTTCTCCATAAATATCCCTCCATTGAAGGCAAATCTTGTTTGACAAGTTTTGAGGTTTCATATTGGTATAGTTCTCTTGATGTTAGTTACTCCACATGCATAGCTCAAACCTAAAACCACTGGCTATAGAAAAGGAATATCTATTGCAGTAAGGGCTCTCTGTCCATGAGGTAGTAGGAGGCATCAACGTCAGTAAGTCCATGGAAGGAGTCGTCGTTGGCGATGTCAAAGACTAAGTCAATTGGGTTCTTTAGGCAGCTTGGGTTGCTGAAGTTGCAAGTCCGGTTGTAATTGCGGATCTTTGTGTTGTTGAGGTATTAATGACATGTTGGTACGCTGTGTTTGCTTGCATTACTATCTTACATTGATGCTTGACAGTGTTGTTATCACGCTGTTGACTAATTGCATCATGATCGGGTTCATGTCCGAGTTTGTGTTCAATGTTAATTGGTATTTTGTCAATTTCATTTTCTTCGTGCTCATGTTCGGTGGTAGCCTAATGTTCTTTCGCGTCCAAACCTGTGTTTGTTGGGGACTTTGTGCTCCATTTTTTTTGTTGGAGTTTGTGATATGAGGAGGTTATAGGCTTTGTTTGGATTAAGCTTTCAGTTTTTCAGATTTTGTGAAGGAAATACTGAAAATTGAAAACTAAAATTTATAGGTTTCAGAGTTTTTAATATTTTCTTCACAAAACCTAAAAAATTAGAAAACTAAAAATTACAAACTAAAAACTAAAGTTCAAACTAAAAAGCCCCTATATTGTTTCACTGTGGTTGAACTGCATATGGAAGGAGATGGGGACAAAGTGTATTCAAGCTAGGGACAAGAAAAAAGGGCAATAGAAGTTCTTGTGTTTGATCATGCTTCTTGTGAGATGTTGTTTACTTTCTTAAGTCTGGTCTCCTTCATTGTTATTGATTTGCATTTTTTTAATTATTATTTTGTGTTTTCATATGAATTCTTATGTTTATTTTTGTTGTTGTTGGTTTTGCACTTTGTTTTTTTTTTTTGTGTTGTGTTTTCAAATGAGCTCTTTATATCTATTTTTGTCTTGATGTAACTTATGCTCCACTCTTATTTAATTGAGGTATTTTGAGCCTTTATTCAATTATTCAATAACAAAACCTTAAGAAAGATACTCCTATTATTTATAAAGAACAAACATGTGAGTGATAATCTCACGAAATGAAATGATTAATTATTCTGGTTGTCAAATGTAACATAATTATCGCAAGAAAAGTTAGAATAATCATGCACAAAGGTAAACTAATGTTATATAAAACAATTGAGAAATTAACTGCTGTAAGATTTCTGCTGATTGTTAGATTATCGATAATCATTATATTCAAACAGACAGACAGATAATGTTGTATTTTGTTAGAGTCTGATCAGTCTGTGTACTAATATCATCATATTATTATAATGTAATAAATTTAAACTCTTATTCGTATTGGTTATCATTTAACTAGCCAAAACTTGTTTGGTTATACGTACTAAGACGGGAAATGATATATTCTCTTATTAAAATATTTTTATGACCTTAATATTCAACCAGAAAATTAATTTAAATGTACTGTTAATATAAAAAGATTTTATATTATCAATCAATTATCTAGTATCATGTGTATGACTTTTAAAATAGTTATTATGAAAATCAAACAATTGTACTCCATATATATTATTTATATTATTCACTGATTAATTAGTACTAAATTAAGATTACTGGCTAAAGAATAAAATGAAGAATTTCAGGAACATTTTTATTCAATTAAGATGCATATTAAATAATTCAAAATAAAATTAAAATTATTAAATAAGAGATAAATGATTTTTTATATCTGAGAAATAAATAATTATTTCCTTAAAAAATCAAAATAAATATTAATATTTTTAAAATAATTAAAATAATTAATAAGCTTTTATTCTCTTGATTATCATGTATCCTCAAAGAACATGTTGACAAAATAAAAATATAAAAATTAAGGGTTTTGTTAACACTTTAAAAAAAAGTTGTAAGATACTTGTTATCAATTTTTTTAAAAAAATATTTTTACGTTGGAAGTATTATAAATAGTATGACTGATTTATTGTTGTACAGACATGGGAACTATTTGTAAATTAATATGATAAAAACAGAGTATTATGTATACATTATAGAGTATAATTTTTATTTATTAACAATGCAAAACTATGAAAAATAATTTTATAGTGTTGTTCAATAATAATACAATAAACTGCCATGTCAATTTAAGTTAATGACATTGCAATTTCTTGCATTCATATCAGATAGAAATACAAAATATAATTTCCTCTTGTCAGTACATAAAACTAAACTTTATTCCGTCTGTTTTGAAATAACTATCATTTTTTTACTTTTTCATATTTCAGAATATCTCTTTATTTATAATATTTAGGTCACAATTAATTTTTTTTCCTGCCATTTATATTTTTAATATAAATATGTTACTTGAATAATCAATACATTTGTCGAAATGAGTAATAGTAATTATGCAAAAATAATTTTGCCAACTTATATAATTTTTCTATTTACTATATTTTTTTATTCTCCTTAATATATGTGTTATTTGATTTTTTTATAGTTATTATGAAACATAGTAAATATATTATAAGCCTCTATATTCTACTGACATAATAACTAAAATTGATGTACATACTGTAGATCATAAATTGGATTGAAAAAAATACTCATTCCGAATAATTCCTAGCTACCTCTATGAAAGACATCCATCTAACTGAGTTGTATTAATTGGATTCTCAGTAATAGCGCTTGAATACCAATGGTTCTATTATGACCAAAAACAAAAAAAACAAAAAAACTCACACTTGATGCAATGTTTGAATTATTTCAACTTATTATTGTATATCAATAATTTCAACAATATATCATTTCTATATATAACTAACCTACTAATACAATTATAGATTTAAATATTGAGTTATCTTTTTAAATTTTTATCAATACAATAATTATTTAAATAATATAATAATGAAATATTAAAAAATAGCAAATCAATGTTAATAAAAATAAAAAATAGTACATTACAAAATATGACACATAAATCCATTCCTTTGTTTAAAGTGAATATTTAAAATAGGACACATATATCTAATATTTACATGATACATATAAAATACAACACATTTATAATATTTAACACAATTTTCTTGCATTTAAAATATCAAATTATTCTGTTATCCTTTCTAAATATAACAATTATTTAAGTAGTATATATAATAGTGGGTTTTCTTAAAGAAACAAAAACTAAAAATAATAAACAAAAATTATAATATGTGGTGATGCATGAAGTACATATCTAGTATATTATTAAAATACACATTTTTTTAATATTTTTTATAAACTTCTTAAGATGTTCTATTATCTCTACTTTGTGCCAATGTTTTTTCAATTTTCTGTGAAAAGTTAATCATTCACTTATTCTCTCTTTTTTTCATCAAATATGCTAAATATATTTTTTTTCTCATAAAAGTGAGAAGTTTTTATTTGAGTCAATAAAATATTTTCTCAATTATTTTTAAAAAATGTATATTTAGTGATGTCTATGAAAAAAAATGAATTTTAAGAATTTAAAAGTAAATTTAAAATATTAGATCACAAAAGAAAAAAATAAAATATATTTTTATATTGAAAATATTAGCTTCAAACAAAAAATTGGATACATGCGTTAACGATGATAAAACTAATTTGCATTTATTGTTATTTACTTCCAATCATTATTTTTAAAATTTCCCAGTATCTTATTTTATTATGAAAATAATTATTATATTATGAAATATATGAAAAAATAATTTTATTTTAAAATTAAAACAATTGTGTCTAATAAGTTAATTGATATGTTAATTGTATGTAAAAATAAACAATTGAAAATGTGCAAGACAAAATATAATTCATATAATAATAATTATTTAATTTTAGATTGGTATTATGATTTTCTAGAGAGAAAGAGAAAGAGTGATTATCATTATAATTAAAAAAGAAGGGTATTTTAATGAAAGTGAAGAAATAATAATTAAGTGAGAGTATTAGCCATTTGACACTGATAATAAGTGCTCCCCAATGCATCATATGCCTGATGGGATTGACCTAATATTTTTGTTTGGCTGTAATAACTTGCCAAACAGATGTTTGGCTGTACTTGCTTTATTTGTTGGAACTTTAATGCCCCCTCTAGATCTCTATGCCGCTCTTCCCCCTATATGCTCACCATCTAGAGGATGTCATTAAACCCGCATGTTATTGGTGCATCATTGTGATAGCAACCTTGCATTAGGAGAGTCACATGAAATCTTAGACAACAAAATCACCTATAAAGATTTAGGACAGCGACTCGATTCTAGTTTTCCTCCTCATTTACTGTGGAAGTTCATCCAAATTCATGTTTGTGATCTTCTTTTAATAGTTGAATTTTCAAAAGTTAAATGTAAAAGATTAATTGTGAAAAGGCATGAATTGTAGTATTTGCAACATATTTTCATTCTAGAAATGTGCTCAAAGCAACCAGGATAGTGGGATGAAATTGTAATTCTAATCGAATTCAGTAATGATCTAATTTACTGTATGCATTGATGAACGATGTGTAGGGCATCTCGTTCATCAAATCAAGTTAAAAACATTTCACACTTTAGAAATTTTTTTGTGCATTATAATTTTGGGAAAAATGTGTATTATAATTTTAACTTTTATGCATTAATAATGTAAGTTTTTTATGCGTCATCCAATTATAAATCATCACATCAATCATGATAGTTAATTCTCCTATCCGTTGTTTGAAAATCATACAAATGAAAAATTTTAACTAGATGACAATGTAAAAATATTTTATATTGTCCGTGCATTAAAATTAAACTATAATTTTATTATCAATATTAATGATTAAAGAACTAATATATGCAGTCTGGCTATATGAATTTTAGCCACCGATTCGGCTAAATTAACTTTTGAAACAATGGAAAGACATGGCAAATATATTTGATGAAAGAAATTGTAATCGGAAGAAGAAAACAAAGAAACTGCGATATAAAAGAAGAGAACAAAAAGCTAATGACAAAGCTTATGATGTAAGATAAGTGGAGGGTCGGTTTTGCAGTTGCAGATATAAGGCGCCATATGGTCTTTGCAATTGCAGTTCTTATTCTAGTGGCATGTATTCTACAGGCACAGATATAAGATTATTTGACCAGGTCTAAGGAGTGTTCTTGAACTGACTACTAATATTTCCTAGTTGTATAATTTCTACTGTTTAGCTATATATGGTCAATTTATGATTTAATTTTATCACCTATATCTTGTCTTATTTATGGTCATGTCCATCTAAAAAATATAACAAGCATTATTCTTTGCAAATACTCAATTTAGTGTTTCTCTGCATTAAATACTGCACCTCACTATCTCAGATAGACAAATGTGTTGCCTTAACCCTTTCGAAAGTGACTCTATTTCGGTCCAAAAGGTCGCTTTAACTCATCAGAACTAGGATAATACACGGAAACACGCGTATGGACCATTACTAATTTGATGGTTTCGGTGATTCTACTGACATAATATTGCTTCTTCCACCATTCTCTTACACCACAACGAAGGGAAAACAGAGTATACATGCCCCAATTATTGTTTAAAAAACATTACGTAAATTTTACACATATGCATATGGAAAAAGAACTAAAGTAACGTGATTTAGTAAGTTTTATATTTAATACCTTTAGAAAATAATGCAAATGTCTCTGCCTAAATTCAGATGACCCCATTATATATTTACTGATATGTAGCCACTAGCCACCTGTGTAAGTGTGCATGATATCAGCTACAAGTCTACAACTATATAATCACATCACTATTGTCGTTGAAAAATGCAAATTATCCTATACTTTGGTTAGTGAAACCGAAAAGTGGGGTTGGGACTTGGAAGAAATGGTCTAAATTCATGGAAGATGCTTTTTCAACAGTACTTAATTATTTATATAATTTGTATATAATAAAAAGAAGAAAACTAAACAACTCGATGAGCATGTATAATACCCGCAAAAAATGAAAATCAAATATCGATGATTTTTTAGGTGCTTCAACTCCAGAGCAAAATAGATAATAAAACTATACCCCAATAAAAAAAAGAAAAGGAAAAGAGTATGCCACGTGGCCATCACATAGGTATTCAACTATGAGAAATGTTATATGTAACATTGGTAGACTATCGTATAGATAAATTCTCATTCACCATTAAATGAGACGTGATACCCATATTATATAAGGTTTACATTTTATTTAATAATAAATGAGAATATTTCAACATAATATTTTAAATTTATAGAATTATTTTATAAATACCATATACAAATCATATTAGATAAATGATAAGTGAGCAGAGGAATTTTTTTCAAAAAAAAAAAATATCTTTTAAATATCTGTATCAATGGTAAAAAAAGATGTTGCATGTACAATATAATTATAAGAACAAATATATAACATAATTATAGATATAGAATCTAAGAAAATAAAATAAGAAAGTGAGCCCAATAATATTAAAATATTAAAATAAGAAAAATAATAATAATGTAAATTTATTGTCAAATTTTATCGTACATTTAACATTTTTCTAGTAAAAATGATGCTACGGAGACAGTCAGAGCCAGATGGCTCCCTCTGTAGTTCGTAACGCCTCTCTCCCCTTCGCTGAGCCTTCCTTCATCTCATGCATTAACAATTCTCATCTCTCACCCATTTAAACCCCTCCATTGATCCCACCACACCCTCCCATCAATCCTCTCTCTCTCTCTCTCTCTCACACACACACACACACACAAACTTCTCCTTTTCCTCTTTAAGCAGCGTTCCTTTCTTGCAACAAGAAGTGAAGAGAATCATGGTGGTTGTGTCCCACAAAGCCGCATTAAACAAGTTCCTCCCCATCAAGCCATGCAAGCACACAACCTTGTTCACATCCACACCAGAGATCGACCTATTAGACCCTGAGGCCAAGACCCTCATGGTCAAGGCCTGCCAAGAGTTCGGCTTCTTCAAGGTGGTCAACCACGGTGTTCCATTGGAGCTCATGGCCAAATTGGAAAACGAAGCCGTCAAGTTCTTCAGGCAACCACAGCCTCTCAAAGACATGGCTGGCCCCCCTGACCCTTTTGGCTATGGAAGCAAGAGAATCGGCATAAACGGCGATGTTGGTTGGGTCGAGTACCTCCTCCTTAACACCAACAGTGATGTCATCTCCCCCAAGTCTCTCCTCATTCTCGACCAATACCCAGAAATCTTCAGGTTCCAAAACAGAGTCCCCTGTTTTTCTCTTCTCCTCTACTATTATTGCCAGTATAATTTTCATGCACTCACAATGTAATACTGTCTTCCAATCATTTTACTATTGGTTAATCATGTTTTCAGATAAAGTATCACATAATTGAATGGCTGTGTAAAACTCTTCTACATGGTCAATGTATTCAAATTAAATCATATTAATATATACTGTTATCATCTAAAATTTGATAATGTATTTTAGTTATTTAGTCACACATTGCTATATCAATAGAGCTGGTTAATAATATATATCACGTCTATTGCTTTACAAATCTCACGTGCAATAGTATATAATTGAATGACAGTGTAACAGTTTGTTTTTTTTTTCAACAATTCAAATGAAGTTTAAATTTTGACATGTTTTAATGATATGTTTTGAACTTTCTGAAGTTGTGCGATGGAGGATTACATATGGGCAGTGAAGGAGATGTGCTGCGAAGTGTTGGAGCTAATGGCTGATGGGTTGGGAATTAGGGAAAGGAATGTGTTCAGCAGGCTAGTGAGGGAAGAGAGGAGTGACTCATGCTTCAGGGTTAACCACTACCCCGCATGCCCAGAAACACTGAGTGGACGGAATTTGGTTGGGTTTGGGGAGCACACAGACCCACAGATAATTTCTGTCCTAAGATCCAACAACACCTCTGGTCTGCAGATATGTCTCAAGGATGGGACTTGGGTTTCAATCCCACCTGATCCCACTTCCCTTTTCATCAACGTTGGTGACTCCTTGCAGGTACGGTTATATACATCACTTCACAAAGAAAAACACACACACACACACACACAATAATTCATTATTATTTGTTTCTTTTTTGGATTATAAGGACCCCGATTAAGAGTTAAAAAAAAAACAGAGAAAGTTAAAAAAAAATAGAAAGTTTTATATTAAGAAATATTGAATCCATTAATAAACTTTAAAACTTTCTGTTTTGGATATTCTTAATCGTTACTCGAGGGCGAATAGAAATTGTCTGTGTCTCCAAAAAAAGGTCAATCTTGTTCCTCATAACATGCCAGCAATTAATATCCTTGCTTTTCTCTCACACTATCTCTCTCATTGCTAGCGTGGATATGCCTATGTGTCGAAAAAAGATATGCTTACCATGGTTAAGAAAATGACATGCCAGCATTTTCATTTTCATCTGGGAGTTTTAACCAAAGGGGTAGTTACAAGCTACTTAGTGTAGCTGTAGTTTTTGGTTTTTTTTTTTTTTACTAAGCTTTCCAAAAACTACTGCAGGTGATGACCAATGGGAGGTTTGAAAGTGTAAAGCACAGGGTTTTGGCTGACACAACCAATTCAAGGGTGTCAATGATCTATTTTGGAGGACCACCTTTGAGTGAAAAGATAGCACCATTGCCATCACTCATGTCAAAGGATGAGGAGAGCCTCTACAAGGAATTCACATGGTGGGAGTACAAGAATGCTGCGTACAAGTCAAGATTGGCTGATAATAGGCTCAGTCTCTTCGAGAAGTCCAGTGGTCAATGAGCTAGGTGGTGAACATTGCAGGGATGGTCACAAATCTTCTCCATTTTAGCATATCTTCTCTTTTTTCTTTTGTGTATTCATCGTCAGCAAGTTGCGATCAGGTTTCGAGAGAGGTTGACTCGACTTGATATATAAGGAAAATGACTAGGTTGCTGTTTATTATCTTCTTTTTAACGTACGTTTGTTTTATTTTTTTCCTTCCACTGCTTAAATGTAATTCTCACTGCCTTTGTATCATCATGTTCTTATGTTACATAATTTATAAATTTTCGGCCCCCTTGAGTTTTATATGATGTTTTTCCGGTCAACTACTGAACTTAGGAATTAGGATAACAACACATACGTAGAGGTGGAAGTAGGTCATGCCATAAGGCCCTACTACAGTTGGCCTAACTTGGCCTAATCTATGTAATAAGCAAGTCCAAATTAGGTTTAGGCCTTTTAAAAAGTTTTTAAGTTAAATAGACCAGACTCCAATAATAAAAATAGTCTATTAGTCCTAATAGATTGATCTATTTATATTATGTCACGACCCGACTGGGGCACATGATCGGCACTTGAGGAATCCCCATTCCCACGTAAGCCTCGTGATCTCTGAGTCCCTCTATATGTATAATTTAATACAAAATCCTTTTCCAAATCATAAATTCATCTTTGACATATATATCTAACTCTTTGAAAAATAAATCATCATAAATACTTTCATAATCAAGCTCTAGTAAATATCTCTGATACAAAACACATGAGTTGCTCTTAATACAAAATAAACCATAGAACTCGTAATTATGAAAATATAAAATCCTCATGATAAAAATATGTCAGTCTATCTCTATGGTCCGGGACCCTGTCCGTCATGCACACTGGAGCACTCTATCTCTAAACAAAATACCAAAAGCACTTCACTCACAAAGTGAAACTCACCAACTGGGAAATCTCTACTGCAGGGGAGGAGATGGAAGAGAAGAACCCGCAACGTCTACTGCACCTGTAATGGAGGAACAGAGAGGGGTGGGTTTCATTTAAAACTCAGTGAGTAAGTCGTCACCCATAATCCTTTCATGGGATAGTCAAGGGAAATAAATAATATATATATATATATATATATATATATATATATATATATTCATCAAACCAGTTAATGCAATAACTCTAAAGTTCATATTCTTAGGAATAACAAATAGTTCTGAAATCAATATTCTGTAGAAATCATAAACCACAGTATGCTAACAAAGAAACAGGAATCTCTGGTTATACCCAATTCATGTGACATAACAAATCTCTGGTTATGCATAGCATAATAAAGTCTCTAATCTCTAGGGCACCTAATTAGGTCTCGTTCATTATTTCTCTGGCCCTAAGACAATTTGGTATACCAAGATTAACGGAATAACTGCCGTTAACTCACAGTCTGTTTTTCTATAGCTACTATCTAGTTCAATCAGAAATCTAAATCTTTTCTCTATATTTCATAAATCTTCTACCCTAGAGTTCACAAGCTCTAGCATATACATATTCTCTATTCTGAAAATCATCACAATGTTTAACAAATCTCTAAATATATACTCTAGCTTTTTGATAAAAAAAAATCGTTTTAACAATAATGGTCCCATGAGTTTTCAGAAAAACATATATCTCATGCTATAATTTATTGAAATTAACTCTAATGATCAACATAAGGATCATAGGATCTGAACCCACTTACCGTTTAAAGTTGGGAGTATGTGGGCCCCACCAACTTGACCTGGAGAGCTTGAAATGGCACTGACAACTGCCATGGAGCAACCATAACTCTAGATTAACATATAAAAATCTCTATAGAGCTCTATTCTAACTCTAAGAAAATTGGAGAAACATCCTCACTTGACAAAAATGAGAAAAACAATCGGTCCAAATCCAAGATTATGAAGAAATAAAGACATAATCTAATAACATGAACTTACCTTGAAGCTTGGATTGATGGATTGGAGTGAATTTGAGAGAAAGAGAGAAAAATGGAGGGGGAAGGGTTTCTAATCTTCGAAAATGAGGGAGGAAGAGAATGGGAAGGATTTATACTCTCAGTAAGTGAAACGACGTCATTCTGTATTGTTTTTGGTCCACTGACACCACTGTAGCGGTCTATGGCCGCTATAGCGGTAGCTACTTGCAGCTAATACACTTATGACTGCTATAGCGGTCCTAGATCGCTATACCGGTACCTAGACCCAAAACTATCATGCTACACACGCTGTGACCGCTATAGCGGTCCTGGACTGCTATAGCGGTGACAGTAAAACTACTGTCAGCACTTCTGGGTGCTCCTGGCATTTGGGTTGTCTCACTACTCACTTATTTACACTACTCACTTACTCTTCATTAACTTTAAAATATAAATGTAAATAAGGTAATACCCCCCATTTGGATTCAAATAAAATATCACAAAAATCAAAACTCCATCAAATCAGAATTCAAATTTTGAGTTGTAGTTCAAATCTAGAAATTTCTGAGATTTTCTAAACTTGTGGGTTAACAACGAAACATTTGCAAGTTTCATAAAATTCATTAAAAATCACTCTTCAACTTGTTTTCCCTCAAGGAACAATTACCAGGACTTTTGATCCCAAGAATATGGTTCTATCATATAGCCCTCCAAAGAGGTGTAGGATCCAGACTTAGTAAAATTCAGGACTCGACAGTGGTTCCCAGTAAATCCTTGAGGCTATATAGAACCTTATTGCTGACCCGTGTACCTCGGGTATCACATATTATTATTATTTTAAAATATAATGATAATAGAAATATTTTAATCTATTTAAAAATATATTTTTTTATATATTTAGAAGTTATTTGACATATTTAAGAGTTAAAACATTTTTTTTAGAAAAAGAGGTAAATAACACTAACCTCACATGAGCTTGTAAAATTATTATACTGACATTACATCTATCATATAATGAACAATACATCTAGGGAAGGTTAGTATTATCCGGACAAATAAAGAGGAGTTTGAATGAATTTCACCATATCCTAGCTGGGGAAAGTAATTAAGTGTAATTTGCCTAAAAATTTTATAATCAAATAAGCCTTTAAATAAATTTTTATGCCAAATCTGGTTTTTAAGAAAACCAGGCTAAGACCACAAAAAGTCTTATATCTGGTGTATAGGCCCAGGCTCAAGCTATATTTTGACAATATAGGTCAGACTTATTTAAATCAAAGCTTAGCCTAACCTAGCCTAGTTTCATCCTTATACAAATGGATCATTCACATGTATATAAAACAATGCTATACAGTAAGAATTGCTTGCAGATATGTTGTCAGAATTTTATAATATGCGAAGAAGGTAGTTGAATAGAGACCACTCAGCTATTTGAGATTTTCAAATAATATCACATCATTCCGATAAAAATTTCTATTAACTTTGGTAATTTCCCGCAAAAATATATTGTGACCGTTTAATATTTAGAGTGTTCTCTTGGATAAAGTTTGGTTGGATCGCATTCCACTTCTCTTACAACGAGCTACTTTTGAATAAATTGTTATAGTTCGGCTCTTTCTGATTGGTAGCATTAATTACTCTTTAAATAACTTATTCAAAAAGTAAAAGCTAGTATAAAAGATATTAAAATAAATAAATAACTTAACAACCCAAAGCACTAACAAACACAGGTTGGTTCATATATATCAATATTTTTTATAACACGTATGAAATACAGGCGAATGTACCATAGCCAAAAAATAAATAAATAAAAGGTTTTTTTTTTTGTACCCCAGGAATACCAATATCCTTTTAAATTAAAGATTGTAATTTAATAATAAATATTTAAAATATTAATAAAATTTAATTAATAAAAAATATGATAAATTTTTATTTATAAATTATTTAAAAAATACTAATACTCATAAATTTTATAAGTAACAAAAAAATCTCCATAAAAGAAGTTGAGGCAAATGTAAACTTAATGATTTATAACCAACCACCACAAATCATATTAACACGGAGCAGATTAGTCCATTACTTATCTCTACAAGAGTACGGTGGCGGAACTTATCACTTTTTCCCTTTTTCTTTTTTCCGAGGGCTATGTAGATTTTTTTAAGGTCAGTTTGTTTGAACTAAGCATAACAGTGACACTAAACATGCATTTTAATTTCCGAAACATTTTGTGTGATATCAATTTATTTTTTTTTAAAGATTTTTAATATCAACTAGACACGTGAAACGTTGGATGTAATATCAAGTTAGTCCCTAAATTTTTTTAACATTAAATAGGTCATTGAAAATTAAAAGAATGCAACATCACTTTAGTCCTGAATTATCTTTTATCTCCCCTTTTCAATTAAAGTATGTTGGCTTTAGACATCTAAAATGATGACAAACATGATGATTATTAATGCTTTCATTATATGCACTAACACTTTTAAGGTCTCATCCCAAGTTATAAATTCAATAATATATCTCTTAAACATTCAGGAGATAACTGGCACCAGTAGCATAATTCTGAAACAACTATTTTATAAACCGATGTGGCATGTTTGTGTAGAATATATCTATTTTAGCTTTATCTAGAAACCTCTACTACAAAGATGCTGGTACAAGTGGATAACACACCTCAAATGAGAGAAAAAAATTTCTTTCCACAAATGGATAAAATAGGAAAGGACATTGTTTTGAAAATGGACAGCTCATAATAGGAGCAAGGACACACTATAACAGTCATTCCCATCCATTGCAACGGTCAAAATTGTTTTTTTTTTAAGGAAACATGTGGGCAGAAAACTTAGAAGAAAAATAAAGTGCATAGCAATGAAAAATCAAAGCCTACTGCATTCTTTTCTCCTCTCAAGTTTTTTTTTTGCTGCATTTTTGAAATAGCTTTATGTGCTATTATCATCATCGGTGATAGTTATTGTTCATTTGTTCATTTTTATTCTCAAAAAACTGAGATATTTAGTGAGTTTTATCGTGAAAAATCCATTGCTCTATGTTTATTTATCTGTATAAGGAGCTTAACTCCATTTGGTCTCATTCCGAGTGACGGGGTTCATTGGTAGTTGTTTAGTTCACATTGAGTGTTTTGTGAGCTTTGTTTTGAAAATATTATTGTATTGGATACTTGATATTAGTGGTCATTTCATCTACGGGGTGAAAATTGGATATAGATTTCATATTGAGATTGAATCAGTATAAACTCTATGGTGCATTCTCTTTTACTCTATACTAATTATTATTATGCTTGCAAAAATCTGATTTAAACCGGCTGTTCTATTAATTTGAACTTTTGTTTTAACTGAAAATTTCCTAAAACTTTGCAAGATATTTTGTGAACTTTTTAATTCTTTGTTTAGTGTGCAGAAAAGTTTTTACATACACTTGATTTAGTCTCCCTTCTGAAGTGCATTGACACTATCAAAGTATAAGTTTTTAGGGATTTATTTGATGCCAAATAACCTTTGAAAGGACTAAAAGACTATTTGATCTTTTCTTCATATGAGTTTTCAGGAACCTATATAATACTAAATAGCTTCCTAAAGCACCAAATGGCTATTTGATCCCACCCTTGTGATAAAGTACATGTTTTTAGACTTGGTGTCCAATAACTTTTGGATAGAAGAATAAAATGATGTCATATTTTAATTTTTTGGAACATATTTGATGTCAAACAATTTATTTAATGTGAAAAATCTTTAAAGGTAAAATTAATGTCACATGAATTTTGTAAAACACATGTTAATCATAAAATGAGTATAATCTCATTCAATTATGGGTTGGAAGCGCAAAGATTATATAATACTCCCCATCAACACATGGTTAGTTGAATTGGAGTACTCTAGTGGTTGATGTTCTTTTACCTTAAGTAATGTTCCTGAGCCCTACGTATAAAGTAATTGATGTCCAGATAACTATACTCCTTATGGGTACTGAAACAATTGATTTCAATACGAGAATATATCCGTGAGAAACAAAGAATAAATAAATAAATAAATAAATAAACTCGCATGCTATTCTAAGTCACTTAACCACCCCTTTGTGAGTTTATTTTCTTCTCCTTCTCGGATATAATGAAATGGGACAACAATTCGGCCAGCCACGATTCCTTTGCAGGCAATTGACGCTTTCTTTTTATTGTGGACAATATTTTATTGTAGATAGCGCTAATTCCCCTTAGTTATTTAGTACTATTCCCCCCTTTTTTTAATCGCTGATTTGCCTAGTGGGTAAAGCTTATTTACATGCCAAAGTTTTGATTTGGTTCTAAATTATTTTTTAGTTTATTTACATTCCAAACATTTTTAAAAACATAAATGTCAATCGAATTATGCATGAAAATTTCTTTTTTTTTTTTTTGCTTTGTTGTAATCCATTAACATTGTAATATGGCATTTGATATTTCATTGTGGTTCTCTAACATTATAATTTGACTTTTATATTATTTTTTTCAAGTTATGATTTGGTTGTCTTTGACAAAATTGAAATGTTTTGAAAATTCTAGGGACATAATTTAAACCAAAAATAAAAAATTGAGACTGAATTGAAATCTTAGTAAAATTTGAACTCAAAATCTTCTTTCAATAATATTGTCAAGTTGCTTTCTTGTTCTTGCCTTTTCCTTCTTATCTATTCTACCCAAAATAATAATAATAATAATACGATAGCTACTGATTTATTAAATTTCAATTTGAGGAAAGATATCGAAGGTCATGGTTTTTGCAGCCGCCCAAACCTCGTCCACACAACTCAACAAGAAAGGATGGCAGAAGCTTCTGATTAACTAAGAGCCAGAAAAGAGACATGAGAGACGATCGAGGAGGGGTCAGAGGTTCCTCTTTACCTATTTTTAAACAAAATTTGAATGTATGTAAGTAGTGTATAGTTTTACAATATCAATAACTAAATAATGTTGCGAGTTCAAAAATTATTAAAAACATTTACTGTAGAAGAAATATATTAGTTACTTCAATGATGAAATATTTTTCTATCAACTAATAATTCATACAAATCAATGTAGATGATATACGAATAACATTATCAAACATAAAATAAAAATTATAAAAGTTTAAGTAACACTTAATTATTTAGTTTAATTAAGTAAATATGTAAAATATATTTGTTCTATTTACAACAACTGATACATGTGAATAAATATATACACCATTAGCAAAATAAAAGATAGTGGCAATAAACCCCTATAACTCAATAATTATGCATATTTACTATCATTGTTTTCCTTCTCTCACAGGTGGATAGATACAAAGTGTCAACAAACCAAAAGCTTTGGTGCTGGGGATATATGAAAATGAAGGACAAATTAGGCATAAAAGAGATAAGGTTAAGGGTGTGTTTTGTGAGAGAATAAAAATAAGAACAAATTACACATAAATTTTATTTATAAAATTTTATCCCTATTTTATTCCAGCCATATATACCCTAATAATTAAAGGCTCCTGATTGCAAAAATTG
The DNA here is from genome assembly GCA_031216125.1 of Dalbergia cochinchinensis. Classification (NCBI taxonomy): domain Eukaryota; kingdom Viridiplantae; phylum Streptophyta; class Magnoliopsida; order Fabales; family Fabaceae; genus Dalbergia; species Dalbergia cochinchinensis. The sequence continues at coordinate 46,821,060 of CM062370.1, forward strand.
TCCACAAACCAATTGGTCAAGAGTTTGAGGGAGCTGCGAGCTTAATTCAGATAGCTAGCCAACCAATGTAAAAATTAAATTAGCGTCAAAAACATTATTATGTATTTTGGATTTTTTTTCTAAGTGAGACATTGGAAAAATATGTATAATGTATTATTCAATTTTTTAATGATAATAATGTAATTTTTATTATAATAAGAAGTTGTTAAATTGTTTGGATAGAACATATATAATAACAGTATTTTTTGTGTGTAAAATATTACAATTAAGGATATGATTTATAATTTAAGCAAGGCAAGAGGTAAGAGCAACTTATGGGATTTTTTTCACAAAATTTGTAAGGATATATTTGTAATTTAAAAATTTCAAAAAATAGTTAATAACATTATTTCATCTACTGTTTTTGCTTCTAGTAGAAGCAGGTCTTTATCTATTTCTTAAAAAATAAAAAAAAAATTGATTATCTACTACTTCTATTTTTTTGAGAAGTCCAAATAAACATGCATGTAACTAAATTCCAGAAATATAATAATTGATTTTTTTCCTAAAAGTTTATCCAAACAAGCTCTATATCATGTCCTTAAAGAGAATGGGACTCTAACAAAAGATTTAAATTGAAGATTAACATTGTAACTACAACATCTTACTCACGGCACATTACGATTTGATTCCAGACGCAGCAGCCACCGACAGTTGCAAAGTAATAGCAATTTAAAATCTTGCAAGTGATACTTACCATTCAAACCGATGTCCCAAACTGGCTGAGAAATCGAACAACCACCCTTAGGTGGGGGCACCAAATATTTGTTGGGATACTAAGAACAAGGACAACATAGGTCAACACGAGGATATAACGCTATAAAGCAAAATATGCATTCCACGTGAGAAAGATATGTGCAGTCTACAAGATTCAAACCGTTGTAGAGAGTTACGACAATTAAAATAATTACAAGTGTGTTGTCATCGATTTTTGTTTTTTGTTTTTAATAAAGAAAAGATTTCAAAATTATATTTGTGTGTATGCTCTGGAAGCAATTTCTTGTAATGTTTTGTAATACTCTGTTGGGAAATACAAGGCAAGTTATGCATGCGTATAATATAGCTCGGTAGTATATAAGTTTATTTTGTTTTCTTATCATAAAACTTCTATACTTTATAATTTTTTTCATATGTGATGTGGTAATTAAGTAGTTTTCTTTTTATTTTCAACTTGGAGCTCGTTTGATGCATATGTGTGACGAATCATGGACACTTGGATAATATTACATTTCAAATGTAATATTGCTATTTTTGTGCGATCTTGCTATTATGAAAATTCTTAAGGCTTCGACTTTTTGAATCGTGTATATCTTTGAGTGCTCTCTATATTCACATAATCCATACTCTTTTAAGTGTATCCACATTAGCTAATTTGTTGCAATTCAAAATATTTAACTGTAACGAAATAGCATCGATGCCTGTACATTTAATTAGCTAATCATTATTTATTTACTTATATATTTTAACAACCAAATCTCAAAATAGATTTATATTCTTATTCGACTATGAGAAATTGAGAATGTTAAACCCGTGCGTAGCAGAATCGCACATGCTAAGTGGCACTATAAAGGAAACATACATTCCACGTGAGAAAGTGAGGTCTATAATAAAGATGGTGCGTTCTAGCATGCCCCTTGGTTTTCACAAGGAATAGTGAATTGTGAACGTGGCAAATAATTATTCAAACGCATGGACACGAGATCAAGCATGTGTTTGATTGTTGTTAAGTGGTAATCGATGGTTGGTTTTAGATCTCGTTTCTTTTAGATAAAATTAAAAAGGGCATATTAGAGAGTTACTAAATATTTTTGGTGAAGTTTTGCAACCATGTTTAACATTGATAATTATTGTTGATTGATTAATGATTTCATGGTGGTTATTAAGCTGGTATAATATCTCTTTGTATAGGATAAATTTGAACTTGGCCAAAAAATTTGTCCCCCTGTGAAATGCATTGGCAGCGCTTGTTGGTATTTTCATCTTCATCCATTGTGGTGTAGGGGGAACTCCTGCAACATTGCCGCTATCATGGAGAGAGGGATCAAGAAACCCGATCTCGGAATGGTATTCGAAAAATAACAATAATTTGTGGGCAAAACCACTTTACATAATCTAAGTCTAAAGAAGGCACACAATCATTCTGCGTTGCATTCCTGATAGCCCTTTGACGGTGGGAACCCATTGTCTGATCCCCTCCAGAAGTTGAGAATCGTTTTGATCTCATTGATTGGTAGATCAGATATTTTCATTCACCTTTGGGTTAAATTTGGAATGATGAGACAAATGGGACAGTGGCCTTAAAAAAATTTTGATACTGTTTTTCTTTCTTCCTTTTTTTTTTTCTTTCCTTTTAAAGGAAAGCACATCATAGAAAACCATGCGAGTATTTTCACAAAAGGGTAGCACTTTTCACATTATAAGAACATGGACACACAAGAAACAGAGAGATTCACTAGCACCAGCTGCGTGAGTGCAACGCAGCTTGCAAACAGTTCAAAAATCAACACCCAACTAAAAAGTTGATGAAGAGTATTGATGCCAGCAGTAAAGAACCCAGAGGCACTATTGACCCCTCCGACAGGTCCTGCTAAATTGAAGAAACACACAGAAATGGAGAAAAAAGACGATCTGCGATTCAAACCCACAAGAAGGACCTACGATTGTTAACAATGGAGGCGGAGGGGGACAACCATGGATGGAAAAGGGTTGGGGTTGAGTTAAGTTCTAATTTTGAAGGACAAAATGACTAAAACAGACACCCTACTATTAAACATAAGGGAACAGGATTAATGCGAAATAATTGTCGTTAGTTCTGATCACCCTGCTCCAAGGATTTCAACCTCTTGGTCAACTCCTCCACCTGTCAGCATTACCTCGAGCCACCTAGGTGCGGAACCATTCCTTACTTTTTAACCACAGCACCGTAGAACGCACCAATAAAGATTTGGTTTTGGTAGGTGCCTGATGGACGAGCTTCATAGTTTAATATTAGGATATTCTGGTCGGGGCGCAAGAATGAATGACAAAAGGAGAATCTGTTTGTTTGGGATACTCTACGGCCGAGATTTTAAACTAAAAAACTAGAACTCACAATTATTTAAAGCTAGCAGCCACAGATAATGCGGAAAACTCCTTTTTCTTTCAAATAGTTAAAGTTAGAAATTTTCTTTTCATTTATATATGTATATATATATATATTATTAATGAATGTTATCATCTTTGCATAGGCTCTAATCTGGGAGTGGAGACAAAACTCTATGTTGGGACAAACTTCTTTTTTTTAAACAAAACCAAACATTATATATAAAAGTTTTAAAAAATCTTCAAAATCTGATTTTTTTTTTTTATATAATTAATGAAATCTCATCCATACAAACAGAAGGAAAGACTCTAAACCTGGCACACAAGTATTACATGAAAGGAACAGCCTCCAGAAATTACACCAAAAAGCATAAAAGTGCTGACATTCCATCATACACCTAACAATACCACCAAAAAAAAAAAACTCCACAAAAACTTAGTATTTATATGCCCCACAAGCTTCTTAGCTTGTTTGGTTTTACTTTTATAAAATTAATTTTAAAATAAAGTGATTTATATTTAGTAGTTATTCAAAAAATCATTTTAACATTAAGTAATAATTTTTATTTTTCTTAGAATTAGTTCTAGAAGTTATAATTGATTTTAAAATTTTTAAACCAAACATGATCGTAAACAACTAAAATCAATTTTATGGTTTTATGATTGATTTTGACCACTTGCTCCTACCATGAAACGAAACAAGCTATATATATCTCTGTTATATGAAAAGGACTTAAATCGTGAATCTACATTCCTCAACCAACAAGTTCGTCATAACAAAACAACAATCCTGAAATTTCTGCTTACTCCTTCAAGCATACTCCAATCAAAGGTCTCTAAAAAGATGCCATAATTCCTATGTTACACCACTTTCATCTTACAGTAACACTCACCAATCTGGCTTTTTCGGTATTGCCATCAGCCTAATGAGCCAACAAAACAAACCATGAAAAAAGTGTAACCTCCTAAATAAAACCACATATATTAATATTTATCTCCATTTGCATGAACACCTTTACTCTCTCTTCCCAATATCGACCATATATCCCATGCCCCATTTATGAAAAATCACCATGAGTCCGTGACTCCCACAACCCAACCAGTTCACACAAAAACCCCTGGTAGAGAAAACTTCACAACACACGCCAAAACACATCTACTATACGGGCACGTGCACACACAATAGCACCCCCACATGCACACAAGTGCACACACCCAATCTCGCAAAAACCTCTCAATGTGCACTTGCACTCTCTGCAAATGTTTTCAAAAGAGGGGAATATTCAAGAAATGTTTTCAAAAGAGAGAGATAAGTTTTGTAGGGCATTAAACATTTTATTAGACACACTACAGATTCAGTAAGAAATAGTAGTTACAATAACATACCCAGGGCTTGTCGTAGCTTCTTACCATAAAGAAAATATAAATATATATATATATATATATATATATATATATATATATATATATATAAATATATATATATATATTCGTTTGATGTCAATCAACGTCCCTACAAGTAGAAAAGTGATTTCATATGATATGCAACAATATTGATGCTAATTTCAACGTATTTGACGGCTTAAATGCCCCACGAATATTGCACTTCAGAGGAAAAACAAAATCAAAGTATAAACAAGATGATCATTCGGTTGATTTTGATTTGTTACACATAGCTAGCACTTCCAATAGAAAGTTGGCACCCAATACGAGTTTTAATGCCGGCTCTTACCTACCTGGGAGAATCATCTCACACAGATGTATTCATAGATTTGATATTTGCTTGTCCAGTTGTCCTATTTGTAGATTTGATGTAGAGTAACCACTGCTACTTATTGGTTCAAATGGCGTCGAAGCAGCTCAAATAATGGGCTATTTCCACTCTTAATTTGGAGTTTTGCAACCTATAAATCTTCAAATTGTATTCCAACGGACAATGGTGGGCTTAAAGTGTAGGATATCCCTTGGATGAAGAATTAAGTTAATGTCAGAATAGATTACACTATAATTTGATCTTCAAAAGATACATATGACATTAACTTAATCTGTCAAAAATTAATGACATCAAATAAGGCCTTCGAATATTTTAATTAAGTGACACTAAGTTAATGTCTTGCTATCAATTTTCACCACCTAGCTGATACAACGATGCTTATAGGTCAAGTCATTTTCTAACGTGGAAGGACTGATTTGATGTTAACTACTGAAAATCTTTAGATGACTTATTTGACGCCGTAGTATTTAATTTGAAAGTCTAAAAATCTAGTGTGATTTAAAGTACTTGGAAAACTCATTTAATCCGTCATATGGAAAAATGGTATATATATAACATCTTTCAACAACATACTTACAATATATAAAAAAAAAAAAAAAAGACAAACAAGGTGATGGGACCTTTTCAATTTTTTTTTTCTCGACTCACCACTTTCTTTATCTTCTTCCTATGTTATAAATATAATGTAGGAAATTGTTATGCACATATCATTTTTTCATGGCATGTTTTCAAAGAACTAAGCAATGACATATTTTTGGAGAATATATTGGTACTACCTCCTTCCTAAATAAATATCTTTTTCATTTTTTATGAATGAACCTAAAAAATAAAAAAGATATTTATTTAAGAATGGATGGAGTAGTTTTTGTCACAATATGTATTATCTTGTTGATTCGAAAGTTCTTGGGATCACATATACGTATTTCTTTTGTAGTATACTCATTATTTATTTTTTATTTTCATGATAAAAGAGATAAGTTATCAAACTGCAAACTGACTACCACTATGCAATATGTGGCCTAGATTTGTATATAAATATATTCAATAACAGCAATTGACTGAAACCCTATTCAGCCATGCATGTATATTTTTTAAAATAAATAATTGGTCATGTAACTTCGAGCTGCGAGTGATAGCTAAGCAAAGTTTTCTCTATGGTAACAACTTCAAGGGCCTGTTTGGTTTGAACACATTTAAATTGGGTTTTGCTGTCTTTAGCACTGGTTAATGTTTTAAATTTGGTATAGGTTAGAAATTTAAAAGAGTTCATTTTAATTTTTGAATTGAATATTGAAATGTGGAATTAATTATCTTTCAATTTCAATTCTAAACTACAATTTTGTGGTCAATTCCAGTCGCCGAATGGAATGAAAGAAAAAATAACTTTATGGAGAATTGATAACTGTGTTATCGATCTCTTTTAGGCATGCATTATATATCCTTTTGGCATGCATGGTATATCCTTTGCAATGGAGAAATGTTGCTGGGTTCTGGGGCCTTTTGGATTGATAAACGTTTTATGTTATGGGTTTAATTTGTATACTGATAATGTAAAACTTTTTTATACTGTCATCTAATCAAATTACCTTATTTGTTTGATATTTCAAGTAGTGGGTGAGAAACTTAACCACTTTTACTAATGTGGTAATACATGATTGAACAACAGTGTAAAATTCTTTTACACTGTCAGTGTATACAAATTAAACTCTTTAAATTATTCATCGATCTATGTTTCAGCCTTTGACCTGCAAGTGATTGATATACGTAGCATGTTTGTATATTTTAAATTATGTTATGATTATTTGATGAAAAAATTATGTTATTATTTTATGCATGATTTTCGTCTGATATATGGGATAAAGTATTTTTTTTTCATAAAGCATTTGAACTTCAGGAAGCACAAATCGAAGAAAAAATGGCAGAAGCTTTAAAAAATAGACCAATTTTCTCATTATTACCCGCAAATTATTTCCTCTGCGTTTTTATGAACGTATACTTTTTCGTAATATAAAACTACTTTCACAACATGTATTTTTTTTTGCAAAAAAAATCCTTACAAAAAACACTAATGATTTTCTAAGGATTTTTGTTGGTAAATATTTCTCTAAAGACGTTTTTTCCCAGAAATCTGACAAGATTTTCATTAGATCAATATAAGCATTTTTTGGTGGACTAAAAATTGTGTGTGTGTGTAACATATATATATATATATAGTTTTTGAAAATTTGTGCTTATTTATGACTAAAAATTAGAAATTCTATTGAAAATGACTTAATAATTATAGGATTGTGAATTGTTAGATTAAATGTTTAATCAGCAGCAAAAAAGATTAAATGTTTAATCCTATTTTAAAAGCTATAGTAGTTTACGACAGGAAATGTAATATTATTTTCTTGGAATTTCTCAAAATCTTATCTTGCATGAGCAGTTGTATCTATATTACGAATATAAAGGGGGACATTAATCAAATAAAACAAGTATAAATAAGAAGGGAATATATATCTTGATAAAGCGACTTAAAGCGGAAATGACTTGATGGGTCTCTCTGCCTTCCTGTTTGCAGATAATTGATGGTCTTAAAATGATGATGTGATGCCTTCTTCTGTATGTGTATGTTTGCTTATGAGCTTACATGTCCCGCTTCCAAAGAACCCTAAGCCACTGCGCTTGGATATGATAAAGATCTCATATGGATATAGTACCCGTATTATTCACCAATGAAAATTCCTCTGCTTTATGTATTGTTTCATATCTTGTTTGGCTTAATTTGGCACTGCATGTACCTGCAAAGTCCAAGCACATGCAAGGCAAAGAAAGACAGACGAGAAAAGATTGCTGTCGTCTCTAATCTCTACATGAGGCCATCATCATGTGCATCCCATAATCGATTACAAAATGGTCTTATTTCTAAGTGTTCTTATCTTTTTGATATGCAACCCAAAATATGAAGCAATAAAAAAAAATGCTTAAACCACAAAGTTTAATACATATGACAGCTAACTGTGTTCCTTGAGTATTTAATTATGGATTTAATTCTTGATAATTTACATGAAAAAGGTCTCGTGGCCAAATTACTCCTTAGGAGAGCTTCATACCAAAAAGGAATTAGTCACTCTAGTTGACACGATAGATATCTTGGAAGCCGAAAAAAAAAGAGAATGCTTAATTGCTTATGTATGACTTCTGGATACTCAAATCGATGGCAAAAGAAGTTTAGAAGCCGAACTACCTATATCCCCCCACACTCAATTCATGGAAAAAATTTCCAATATATTTTCCCTTAAAAAAGAATGTGTTAATATTAATAGTTTACATCACGATGTATAGATTTTTAAACTAATTCTTGTGCTAAAAAAATATCTTAGTGAAATTGATGCTATGAAATGAGCACTACAAAATCCTTGTGTTACAATCCAGGATCATATACCTCAAATGGAGGACAAGATCACATCCCTCCTGAGCTACTAGATTGGTCTAGAAATCCCATTCTTGGATCCATCCAAGATCCACTCGAGGACCACCCAGGGAAAGAGCACTCGAGGTCTCCCATGGTCCACCTGAGGACTAACAGGGGAAAGACTATCCGATGTTTATCTGTGGTCCACCCGAGGACCACCAAGGTGTACCTATGATTCCCCCGAGGTCCAGAAGCAAGTAGATCAAGCTCGAGCTCATTGAAGAGATCTTCCTCAAAGGAAGATGAAACGACCCAAGACAATGTCGAGAAGGGCATCTAATGAGCGCGAAGTCAAGTGCATACATTCAGGATAAAGTCCAAACAATCTGTCACAGCTTATAATGAGCGCACTGTACCAAAGGACGTGCTAGCTCAGCCCTCGATGTAGGTCCAAGGAATATAAATAGGAGGAGAGGAAATCTTCTCAAGGTATGTTATTGTCACAACCCAATCTAGGAATGTGACTGGCATGTGAAAAATTTCATTCTCACGCAAACCTCATAATTTGTTAGCTGTTTCTACATGCATGCCTTGTTCACAAAAACCATTTAAAATAGAAAATTCTCTTTTCTATGTTCATTTCACCTGTTCCTTTTTAAACATAAACCATAAACAGTCATAGCTAGTGTCTTATAAATTAACTCAAAGCCCATGTGTCTTCGTATAATACGTACATTATAAGTTTACTTGGTTTTCAAATAACTAAGAACTAATACAAATAAGTTATAAGAATGAAATGCAAAACATGCTCTATGGCCAGAATCCTGTCTACATCTACACTGGAGCACCTTAAATCAAAATGATAGTAGGGCTCACCAATTGAAGTTTAGTGCTGATGGGAGATAAGGGGGTTGAGTGGGATCCGCAGCAACTGCTTTATTTGTGAAAAAAATAGGAGAAAAAGAGCGGGGTAAGTTTTGTTACCAAAAATCAGTGAGTGAGTCCTCACGTGGATACCCCTGTTATGGGACACCATGGGAAGATACACAACACTATGAAAACAATAATAGTAATATCATCTTAGAGCATTTTATATTTAAAATCATGTACTCTGACCTAACAGTACCCTAATAAAGAAACAAAAGTCTTTGCTCTGGTTACGCACATTGTGTGTGATGTAACAAAACTCTGAAAGTAAATCTTTCGTCACATTTGGGCGTTACATATCACCATCTCCAGTATGACAATAAGTTCTCTGTTTTCTCTGGCCTAGGCTACTTGGTACCAAGGTTAACGGATTAACTGCCGTAAACACGCAGCCTATTTTTCTATAGTTATTGCCAGCTCAACCAGAATCTTGATCTTTTCTCTATATTTCATAAAGTCTTCTATCTTAGGGTTCAAGCCTTTTGACATCAAATATCTAGTGCCAGTACTCATATAATCTTCCAATCAACTCTAAACCATACAAATCTCAATTTGATGCTTTATAAGTTCACTTATTCAACAATAGTCCCAAGGTTTCCAACAAAACATATCTTCATGATAAAACCAATAGGTAATAACACAGTATCCAGCAAAAAGCTCAGTAATTCATGAAATAAACTCTAAAGTCATATAATCTCATGTTTTAAGTGAAAATAGATCTAATAATTAACATAGAGGCTACCAATGTGAACTCACTTAGCTGGAGGGATAAACAGTGAAGACTCTATACCAACAGAACACTTGGAGTTAGGATTGGCAGCGGTATCTGATATAGAAGCAATAGAGCTCTAGATTAACCTCTAAAATCTTTAAATACCAAAAAATCCATCTCTAATAAGGTAGAAAGTTTCTTTCCCTTGAGAGACATGGAGAACCCCCTCTAAACAAGGAAAGCTTAAAGGAAATGAGGCAAAACTAGCAATATAACATACCTTTAGGCTTAGATGATGGGAGACTCCACGTTAAACTTGAAAGAATTGGAAGAAAATGGAGTTTAGAGGGTGGAATGGGGTTGGGAGGTGAAGTTTTCGCATTTGGAAGGAGTGCAAGGTATGTGGAGGTCGGTTATGAGGTTTGGAAGCCGAAATGGAGGTTTTTATAAAACTATCAATCGTTACAATGCTCACCAGAGAGCGTAAAATCTGCACTTGCACTGCCTTACTGTTTCCCGACTGTTGCAATGCTCGTGAGCATTGCAGTGCTCTCCAGAATATACTTTTTTACATTTATTAAAACACAAATGTAAATAAGAAAATACCCCTCATTTGGATTCAAATAAAATATCAGAAAAATCAAAATCACAACAACTCAAAATCCAAATTTTTGGTTTTAGTTCAAATTCAAGAATTCTTACAATTTTATAAACTTGTAGGCTAAAAACAAAATGCTTACGGGCTTCATAAAATTCATTAAAAATCATTCATTAACTTGTTTTCCTCTAGGAAACAACTCCCGGGACTTTTAATCCCATGAATGTAATTCTATTATATAGCCTTTCAAAAACGTGTGGGGTCCAGACTTAGTAAAATTCAAGACTTAGAATGACAGGTAGTTCTAACCCTTTTATTTAAAATCCAGTGTATTATAATTATATATTCTGATATTACACATATCTATCACTCCCTGAAAACTTACTTGAGCATTGGAGTTCCTTGCAGGTACCCACCTGTGGTGCTCCAACCACCGCTGTGAGGAGGAAGAATGCCAAGAACCCGCCGTCCATACATTGGAGCATGAAGGAGGGAGACCTGCAGCGCGTTCGTGCTCCCCACACGAAGTCTACAATATCGCAACACCTTGTATGCAATACTTGGAGTTTTATATGCATATTTCCACTGTACTTATTTTCTTATTTTAATATTCTGTTCCATCTGTCAAAATAAATATGATGTACTATATGCATAGGTTGCTATATGGTACAGTTTTGTTTTTCCTTTTCTTTTATCTCATTCTACCTTTATTGTTAATTAACTGACATTTTACTTAGCAGATGTAATTATGTGTTTTTTCTGCCATTGATATTTGGAAATTTAGCATTTAAATACCACTTATTTTTTTATTTATTTAGTGCATCTGGCATCACTGTATACCCTTTCTTAACCATTACATAAGTGTGGCGAGAAATAAATAAAATAAAAAAATTTAAACTGAAAAAATTTTCAAGTGTATGAATATAAGTGTAATACATCATATTTAGATATATTCACAATAAAAAAAACTGCATTAACCTTTTTTTTTCTTTTGGTACAAGGACGGACCAAAGCCCAAACTACACGACTAGATTAACTCTTCAGGGGTTTAAGCCCCAAAAACATCACTAAACAAAACATTTCCATGTAACGTCTCGCAATCGCCGGATAGGCACTCTCCCCCTTGTTTGCAGCAATGGTGTTTGGGCAATGAAGCATCAATCACTTATCAATCATTTGTAGGTTCCTCTTATCTAGTTTTGGGCCGTTCTAATTAATTTTGGTTGAAGCCTAATTAGAGCATCAGATGTGTGAAGATCTTTGTTATATAGCATTTTTGTTGGTTTAGTTTTAATCTCTTTTGTTGAACGTCATTTTCTAATACCATCGTTATCAGATATCAGGTGTTTGCTTTTGCTTCTCTCATTAGGGAGTTAAGCATTTTCTAATTCTAAAAAAAGGACCACACCGACTTTATTTAATATTTATTCACTTATTTTATGAGCCTTAATAGCTTTTTTCTTTTTCATAAGTATGTCAAAATTAATTCTTAAAATTAATTTGATGACACAATTTTTCTCATAGAGTAATATTATTCTAACACCAAAAGTGAATGTTCATTTGAGACACTAATTTTATCACTATTAGATATAATAATGCATCTCACTAGTTATTCCCACTCATCTATTATATCTCATAATAATAAATTAAATGTCCCAATTAAATATTTATTTTTAAAGGTGTTAAAATAATATTTTTATTTTTTCACGTAATCACAGTTTCTTTTGGATATGGTGTGGTATGATAATAAATTATTAATGATTGAGAGTCTAGCTGATTGACTCCTTTGGCCCTACTACTCCAGCATCTCCTTGGAAATGTGATAACGGGAAAGCTTCGTTTTAGCGTTTTACTACATCCTGTGACATGAAATGGTAGAGATTGTGAAAGTGACACGCATGCATCATTTTGCGCAAGTAGTACTGTAATTCAAGGAGGTGTACGCTCCCACCCATTGGTCTCATAGTCTTGAGCTGAATCTCTGTCTATTTGATTGAAAGCATAATCAAGAGCTTTTCGGCTATTTGAATTGACGGTTGACCACTACGCAAGTGCTTGCCCGCGCCGTGTTTAACTTCAATTTGTAATTGGTCGGCGATTCTTTTTCGTCAAAGACAACATCTTTGATGACTTGTGTTTTTACCTTCACACAATGGCTTGATGACTTGTTTTTACCTTCACACAATGGCTAAGCACTTTCCTTTTAAGTGTGACCTAAAGTGATGTGAGTAAATTAATTACTGGACATAGTACTAAGCGTGTAATTTTGTCATTTCTTGTTCGCAACTTTATACACATCAATCGGCAAGAGGGGTGAAAACCAAGTGAACAAGTTGATTAAAAGGTTTTAAGGATAATGTGAGCATCTTTGAAAATATCATGCTGCTTTTTTACATTGTTCGCCAAGTTCATTGAACTCCATAATGTAACTGTAAGGACGCACACGCACTAGATTTAATTTAGAGCAATTTCACTGTATAATTAATGCTCATGTATCATTGTATGCTGCAAATAACTATGTTCCCATCGATCAGATTGTATACTGGACTACGTAGTTGGGACATATTTTTGGATTTGTCCAAAGTCCACAATTCTTCTCACCCGCTCCCCGGTCCCCACCCCACTAGATAATGGAGGAGATCACTGCACATACACACAACTCTAAGTGGGAACCATTGATTTAACGGAGAAAAAGGAAAGTTGAAAAAAAAGAAGAAAGGAGAATCAATAAATGAGAAGATTATTGCTAAGTTTTATATATAAGTATTGTGTGTGTGACTCTAACTTTCTTATATAAAACATATTTATGTTTATATGCTTGGTAAATCTCATGTCGATTGTGGATTTCAAAAGTCCAGAATTTTTCTTTTCTCCATGGGAAGTGTAATTTGAATGTCGAGATAAAAAGTGTTATGCTTGTATGTGCAAGAAATGATATGTTTGATGCAATACTGCGATAGTCAAATAATATCACTGATTTAATTCATTCTCTTTCTCAAATAAAAAACAGAAAACAGCACACTAAGTCGGGGTCCAGTCAGAACAAGAATATGGAGTTTATTTTCTTTGTCAATTGTCATATTATATTGAATTTGAAGTTTACATGACTCGGCATATTAACTTTTGATAGAACCATTGATTTCATGTGATTTAGGCTAGGCTCCTTTAGTCCATTGGGAATATGCTATCCTTTTTCATGTGGTGCTCTGGGTCCAGTTTGTAGTTAGGTAACCGCCAATAAGGATAATGCTTTAGGTGTAACTTTAATCAGAGTACTCTTGATATTATACAAGGATGTATGGGTTCACTGAGTTAAACTGTTCTTGTGCTGTTATTCGCTTGCTTGAGTTGACAATCGAGTAGACATTTTATCGGACCATTTTCATCTCTGTGTCATCACTACTTATTTGACAAAAGGGAGCTTCCTTCCAAAAGAAAATAGTTGTTTTTTTTTTGAAAAAATAAAATTAAATAAAAACGGAACTAGAGGAAGCATTTTTGTTTTTTTGGAGATGTAATTATTTTTCAAAATGGAGTTATTTTGCTTCATTTGTATTATCACAAAAAAAATCACAATAAAGCTGTTTTAACACTCACACAGATGTAAACACTCACCATGATCTGAGAATGATAGAAAGAGAATAAGTTACGAGAAAAAGTAAATAGTAAAATCTATATGTATATTATAAATACGGTGTTTGGATATTTAAAAAAAATAAGCGTTGAAATAAGATTGTTAATATTGAATAAAGTTAATTAGACTTACTTTTATCCTGAATATATTTAAATAGAATATGTTTGATTTGTATCTATATAAAAAATTTATTCGCCAGAAACCACATATAAATTCTAGAAAAAGAATAAGACAAACGTAACTAGATCACAGTGGCTTTACTTACAGAGACTAGGCTCATAACTGTTGAGTCTATCAAACAGATGATCAATACAATGATAAGTGGGGCATAGACGGTGTGGTTAATAAGATTATGTAACATTCTTAGACGATCGTTAGGCTATATGCAGTTGAGCGAATAGTCTACTTGAACGAGTGTTGACTGGATCTTTTCAAACCAGATACTCGCTCGATCAAGTCTTCCGGTGGAGAAGCTACGTCGTTCTATGTCGCCGTAGAAACTGTGTCCTTCGCTGTTGACATTAGGTCTTTACTGACAAATATAACAAGAGAAAATACTCTTAAGTTCCCTAAGGCTTTTGGTTTTTGGTATTAACCCTTCCGTGAGGCAAGATGACAGCATATTATTATTGGGAGTACTTATGTTGTCTTGGACTTTCTTATTAACAAATGTCCTGTCACTCATTACTTTGTTTCCTTTAATTTTCAACTTACCTATTATTCTGTTCTTTCCGCTCAAATTGGGCTTGATCAAATTCTTGCCAATTTCATCTGATTCAACATCAACATTAACTATTATCTGCTTAAAAGTAATGAGGTTAGTCAGTACTGTCATCATCTCTCTGTTTACTTTCTTCTATTGTTGGCCGAAAGGATTAACTAAACTAATGAGCTTTAAGAATCAAACCATAATTAAATGAAGAGAGCATCACATGGCTGGCTCCATTTTATTTATTTATTTGTTTTGGAATAGGGTCAGGTTGGACCCCAGTTTTTAACCAACAAAAACTGCGTGCAGCAAAATAGTACAAAACTGCAAATGGAGGTGCTTTTCATTTTTTGGGTCAAAATAGAGGAACTTCCTTCACACACTGATGCACTGACCCAAATGCCAGTGTCCCTATGGTCTGGGCTATTCGAGGCCATTTTTTTCACCCCACTCAAAAATCAGATATGAAGCCATCATTTCAGACCAAAAAATAAAACCCATCGTTAGAAAGATCAAATTTTTGTTTCTTCATCGTACTTTTTGTTTTCTTTTTACTCCAATCCTCAAGCTTGTATACTGGAGCTCAAATTGGGTCGGCCGTGGCTGGGTACAAACCTAAATACACAATGCACTGGGCTTTTTGATGTAATGCTTCACAACTTCTTATTCAGCAGTCACTACTCAGACCAAAACAAAAGAAAGTAAAGGCGTTCACTACAAATGGCCGGCCTTAATTGACCAAAAATACTTGTCCCCTGAGCATATTGAAAGTGGAATTTGGCTTTTCTAAAGTAAGTGGATTAGTTATACAGGTGGTAAATTTTCATAATTAAGCTTTATATGTAAAAGTGAATATAATGACTGTCCATAAAATTTTCACTCATCTTTACCCCCAACTAAATACATTCTAACATCCCATTTGGTTCAACAGAAAAGGGAGGCAAAACTACCGGCTTAGAAAATGTCTTTGGATTAGAGTTCCTCCATTTGATTCAACATAAAATGCATGAGAGAAGAGTAAAAAATAAATGGAGCCTGCACTTATTTTTTTTCTTTCCCAATTGTGAGCAGAAAAGTAGAAACAAAGAATATCATTGGTAAATGACTATTATAACCGTTTGTTTGGACATTAAAAACTAATAAAGTTCAATAATTTCTTTTATATTTATTATATTTAAAAATTAATTGTATGATTTAAATCTTAAAATATAATTTGTATTAATTTTATTGAAAAAATATTATTTATTTATTTTATAAAAAAGTGCTTAAAATTAAATTATGGTAATATAATTATAATTTATTAAAATAAGGATATATATATATATATATATATATATATATATTTCTATAATTTTAATCAAACTCTCGTTTCCTTTCCTTGCATTTTCTCTTCATCCAATCATATAAAAAGAAAACACACTTTTCTCTTTATTTTTTTACCTCTCATTTTCTATTTTCATCCAAGCATACCATAAGGATCTATTGGTAGAAGTTTGGTCAATGATTCACATCTATCAGTTTCTTATCTCATTTTTGCTCTCAATCAAATATTACTCCCAATCAAACATACCTTAATATTTTTTGGTGGTCTTTCAATTTTTTGAGCTGTCCGTGGTCTTTCATTAATCACTCATCATTATCAACTTTCATTTTTAGCACTTGTGGCATATCTGGAACTTAGTGTAAGACTATGCTTTCTTTATCTTCCAAAACTTTAATGTTAGCCAAAAATTAAAAGCTTTGAGAAGTTATGCTTTATTACGTCATACCTACTCACTGTCGGTATTCATTTGAAGAAATTATTAGAAGCTGATAGAGTATTAGTTGAATTATGCTCATATCCGATGATATTTAAAGATGCAGTCTACTATTATTATTATTTTTTTAACACGAACGATATAACCTACTATACTGACTTAGACTTTATCTAAAATTACACTTTATTATTAAGTAAAGTATAATTCATAATTGAAGCATCAAGAGTTTCTCCATCATCTTTCCCTACCACTAGCCACGTCCACCACATGGTCACATGTGCCCCATCAAACTCTAAACCCAATGTCGCATTTAATGCCTTTATTAACTGTAATGACTCTAGGAGTTTTAAAAATAAAAAAAGCATGGAGAGGTTGGGACCAAAAGAGTGACTTTAGATGTAATGAAAATGGCAACGACAAGATGATCGGGATGGAGAGAACTTTTTTAGAGATTATGTTATTTCAACCATTTAAAATGAAGTATTCATGAACATTTACTCAAATTGAATAGATAAAAATAAATATTTTTTATTTTAAATAGAGCCCACATAAAATTTAATAATAATGGATTGGGCATCTTCAAGGTGTAGTGTTAAAAAAAGTATTTTCCTATTCCGTTAGAATTTTAACACAAAAGTCCTGTAGAATTCGCCTTGCTATTACAGAGCGGGCTAGATCTAGCGATATGTACTCGTTTATTTTTAGATTTTATTAATTTCATAGTAAATATGTATTTTGTAATTACCAATATTTATAATTAATTAAATTTTAATTAATGCATTTGGGATCAAATCAGTTTATCTATTACATATACAACCGGAATTCTTCAAACATCACAAAAAAAAAGTCTTCAATGTTTACAATTTAAAATACAACTATCACAATAACTTTCCATTCACTTTACTCATGATTTTCATTCCTTACGATAAAACCTGCGAATTAGTTACGGTATAAAAGTTCTTCTAACACTGATTTTCATTATTTACAAAATTTGAACCAACAATTTTACTTAAAAACAAACAAATCCAATATTAGTTAGAGTTTAATTTTGATATACTGACAATGTAAAACTCTTTTGCACTATCATCAAATCACCATTCTTTTGTATGACCTTTCAAGTAGTAGGGATTGAAAGTAATTATATTTGTTGATATATCATTATATGATTGGATAAATGTATAAAACTTCTTTACATTGTTAGTGTATTTTAATTTAATCCTATTACTTATTACAAAGATGTTCAAATATAAAATGTGAAATTCGTGTCTATTCAAATATCTTTTTCTTAAAATAAAAAATTATTTTTTCTTTTTTTAAAATATTAGCAAGTCTAGGTAGCATTTGATAGGGGGACATGGACAAAAATATAGGGACAATAGAAATAGTGGAGATAGAGACATAAATAATAAATATATATAAGAATATTATCGAAAGAAAAAAATATTAAATTTTTATTCCTCTATTTTATTTTCACTGATATCATATTTTAAAAATAAAAAAATTTATATTTTTCTATCCGAAAATTTATTATTAAATAGATTTATGCCCCTGTAGTTTTATCGGGAAACAATAAACAACCGCTAACTGTGCAGCGGACAAATGTTTGTGTGATGTTGAGTCACGTGGGGCCAGCACGTGATTCAGCGTCTCCAACTCAACTCAACTCAACTCGTGTGAGAATACCCCATCAAATAATTCCTGTTGCTAGGTTGCCATTACTCATCAGAGGGTGCTGCTTGCTTGCTGTTGCTGTCCAGAGTTAGAGAGAGAAAAACTTTCCCCCCAACTCTCTCTCTCTCTCTAACATGGCCGATGAACCAATGCCTACTCGCTGGTCTTTCCAGGTCTCAATTTCTCCTTTTCTGTTTGTTTCCCGAGAAAATTTTGTCAACACTAAACCTTCTTACACTTGAACCATGTCACAATTCACGATTTACTATTGCTTTTCCCGTTTCGATGAGACGAACGCTTGGACTGCACTTCGCCTATCCTAGTAATGCAGCTGCAAAAGGAGGACCGATTTTATTTATTATTATTATAATTATTTTCTTCTTCCGTGTTCCTCGTCGATTGGTTAGATTTTCAGTTTTTGTTTCTTTATTAGCTTGCAGAATTACTCGAAATTTCATTCTCTGACAAAATCTTTACTATTCTGCCGGGCAATTTTTTTTTTTTGAAAATTTGTTTGTTTGATTTGGTTGATGTGATTTTGAATCCTGATCTGGTGGATTGAGTTGCATTTGAACCTAGAGTTTTACAATTTTTCTGTTATTTTATTTATTTGTTTATTTGTTAACTGTAGGACTTCAAATTGTATTATGATGCGAAGTTTGGGAGGAAGAAAGTGGTGGAGAATGGTGAGGCTGCTGGTAAAGCGGACAAGAACGGAAGCTCGTTGGGCGTTGAATCCAATGGCAATGTGTATGGCAAAAGATCATCGGATTTGGCTATCTACGAGCAGTTTCAAAGCCAGGTGCTATGTCTGATACATCACATTTTCTTGTGAACTGTTCAATTCGTTGCTCCAACAACTTTGACTCGTGTGCTTCAATTTTCCGTGTTTCAGGGGCAGAATCCCACGCAGACAAATGGTTTTCCACCAAACCATGTGGACGAAAGGCCGTACGATTCTTTGATCCTTCACTCTGTGTTATTTGGATTTTGTAGTTAGCATTAAAAGCGCTAAGCGTTTCTCTTCTGGTGTGTGTGGATTAATCGTGTAAGAAGAAAGAACGAACAGAATTGGCATGCTTGAGTTGTGTATGAAATGTGAAACATGTTATGATTGGATATTGAATAGCTAGTCAAGCCGTTAATCAATTATTGAAGTCATCAATGTTTGAAATTATTTTATCAAATTATCTGTTTGAACTTGATTGGGTAAAATCAAGTTCAAAGCCCGTCGTGGAGAGTACTGTATTGTGCCTGTCACGGCCTATACATGTGTTAATCTTTGCATCAATTGCAGGTAAAACTGATGTGCATGAAATTCAGAAGGCCATAGCCCATTAGGCTGAAGTTTTTATAAAATGCTGATCGATATATGCAATTCTATGTTGCATTGATACGGGTACGGGGTGCGTCTTTATATATAAAAAAATATAAAAATTTTATAAATTTCATGCAATAAAAACTAAAATTTTAACATAAAACTGATCAAAATTATTGAATATTATATTCCAAATTTTCTTTTAAAAAAATAAATTTAGGTAGGGAAAAGGTTAGGGCTGAGTAGAATTGGAATACGGAAGGAAAGAAAGGAAAAAATACAAAAAAAAACACAAAAAGAATATAAAAATTCATTAAACTGATGTACCAGTCATACCAATTTTTTTTTTTTTTCAAAAATGGAGTTATCTGTACGTACCCAGTCATATCCAGGTACGGGTGTCTTTGCAAAACTCCCATACCCATGCCTCATAGATGCAATTTAACTTTGTCACTAGATGTAAAAAATTATTAAAAGGCGGCAATTTTAAAGGTGGGAGATATTGTCAAGCTACGTAGTTCATCTTTTGTTATGCGTCAAGTGAAAGAAATATCAAATTTCATTTAATAAAAAATGCCACTGGTGTAAATTACATTAATTAGAGCAACTTATCGGACTGCTATATATCATTTGCACCACAAACATGTAGTTTATCATCTATAATTAATTTAGCAAGAAAGTAGTTCAACTATGGCTAAACTCCTGGATAATCAAAATTAGTCAAAGCAGTTCCAGACAGTGATAGGATCAACGGAGTCTTTATTTTCTTTCATTGCCTTTAGATGTTGTTGAAGTTTATGCTTACTCCATCTCTGAGGTTTTTGCCTCAAGCAAAGGAAAGAAACGAAGTATCATACAGTCATGCATCTTTTAACATCCACTCATCCACAACTAAAATTGATCCTTTGATCTTTACTCATAATTGCGACTATTAGTAGTGTCATCTTATGAGTGGAAGATCACAACTTTCTTTATTCTCTGAAATACTGAATACTCATATATATTAACTACTGAATACTGATATATAATTAATTATCCTCAACATTTTCAGGCAGAAGTCTTTGCTTCCGCCTTTTGAATCTGCAGAAATGCGTGCTTTGGCAGAGAGCTTAAGTAGGTAAATTTTCTCTTCTCTAAATCTTTCTCACACACACAATACAACTGATGACCACATGGAGCAGTTACATTGTTCTTGGATCAAGGATTCCATGTGCGGTTCTATTTTGTGAGTTGAATTTCATGTATGTTTGTTTATCATTGCACATCTTACCATTGGCAGGGATATCATTCGTGGGAGTCCAGATGTGAAGTGGGAAAGCATCAAGGGGTTAGACAATGCCAAACGATTACTAAAAGAGGCTGTTGTGATGCCAATTAAGTATCCCAAGTTGGTATCTCTGTTGAAAACTTACTGCAGCTAATATTCCTTACTACAGCTAATATTCTATAGAGCTATTGATGATGTTTTGGTATCACCGCATGTCAAAATATTATTGTATATGTTATAGATGAGATCTTTTTAATTGGATGTTTTAGACAACTTGAATAGATAAATAAATAAACTCGTTTTTCAGAATTTTAAGATGCAATCGATGATACAAACAAACATTAGGATTAACCTTCTCTTAATTTAGTTGAACTATAGGATGGCTTACAAACTCCTTTAATCTTGTAAGCGGTATCTTTTGTATATTTTTCTTTTGCATGAACGAGTATTATATTGTTAAACTGGATCAGAGTGAGTAGGGTAAAAAAATGAAGGACAAGAAGAAAATGTGCTTGAATTTCTGTATTTTTTGTATACGTTTTGATTTCTGATCAAGGTGACCAGAAAACCTGAGATAGACCATAAGAAAATGAACAATTGGAGAGGTTAAATTCGAGAGGACCAGTGACTACTCACCCAATAACTAACTAACTCTATTCCTGCCTTTCTTTCTCTATTCACATCTTTTCTCTCTTCATAACAACTTGGTTGACTCAGTACAGCTGACCACGCCCCACAGACACACACACACTATGCAGTAGTCAGTACCCCCTACGTAAATCAACTAGGCTCGCTTGGCCCATCTCTCTGCTCATTTCCCTTTGAACTATGCCTAACAAAGACCTGTTTTATTAAGGGCCTATCATATATCAAGAACTTGCAAAGTAATAAATCAATATTATATATTTCTGGATTTCAAGCATCTTGTAATGCTAAAGATATATATATTAAGATATTGTCCATAGAAATGCTTAACTGATTGATTTGCTTAACTTGTGTATTGGCAAAAATCTATTGCAGAGATAAGTGGATTATTTTCTCATGGTCAAGCTGATCTGTCTCATTTCTCTAGGTACTTTACTGGTCTGTTATCTCCATGGAAAGGCATTCTCCTTTTTGGCCCCCCGGGGACAGGAAAGGTTTGTATTAATGTTCCCTCTTAAGTATGTATGTAGGGTTGCCTACTTAGTGGCTTACTAAAATTGTAAGAGAATGCTATTTTGTGACTAAAAGAAAAACACATCTTTTCTATTTTTCATATTTTGATGGATGTGAGTATAACGGCTGTCTATTTTAAATAGTTGAATGGTTATATGACTTTTGATTTGAATGTTGCAGACAATGCTTGCCAAGGCAGTTGCAACAGAGTGCAAGACTACTTTTTTTAATATTTCAGCATCATCTGTTGTCAGCAAGTGGCGAGGCATGTTACAACTTTTCTGCCTCTTTTTCTAGAGTATTTATGTTTCTTTTGTATGTTCCAATTTAATATGAAACTCAGAAGTGTTCTGTAACAGACCATGCTTGGGTTTGGGCCCCAATCACAATGTTAGTAATGAGGCCCAACATAGGATTAAGTATAAGCCCACTTATGATAAGGTTCACACTAGAAAGGAGTGGTTGGGTAAATCTACATAATTATTAGGTTAAGTAGCTATTATATAAGGATTACTAGTAGACTGATTTGGTATTCAGACATTTAGTTAAGAATAATCAGTAGGAGAGCTACCGGCCTCTCGAAGTGCTACCACTAATCATTGTTAGGAATCTTAATCCCAATTTGGGAGTTATTTCCTTATTATTCTTTTCCTTTTCAGCAATGAACACTTACTTCCTTCTATCTTTCTTGATTACTATTGGTGCCATTATAATTAGTATCAGAGCTCTAATCTTGGGAGCCAGTGTATGGTCACTACGCAAGCTGCAATGGAAGCATGTACCGAGAACATAGAGAGGAGACTGGAATCGTTCTCCACCATGGAACAATCCCTGCAGAAATAGCACCGAGACATGGTTGTTATCCAAGGGCAGCTGAGCCTATTGCTAGTCTGTGACGGGTCGCAACGAAGCAGTAGAGAACAAACTGAGAGGTGCCGTGAGCATAGTCATGCTAGTCACCATCATTGGCACGAAGGCAGGTCGCGCCAAGACACCAACGTGACAGTGATCACCACCATCGTCGAGAGTCTGATCGCGCAGGCAGCAATCGAGAGAGACAGCATAATAGCGATGAAGATGACAATAGTTCTGAGGGAAGCGAAGGAAGCATGCCGCATCGACGGTGGCAGCACGAAGGGGTTCCCGTTCTGGATCCTGGTTCGACGATTAGGGGAGTTATTACGCGGGGGGATGTGTTGGGGTAGAGGTATCGAAGGGTTGAAAGTAGCTGGAAAATCGATCTTTCGGTGTTCGCTGGAGAGGATGCGTATGTGTGGCTAGTACGAATCGAAAGGTATTTCCGTATTAGAGGAGTGGAGGAGCATGAGAAGCTTGATATGGCACTGGTAGCGATGGAGGGGGATGCCTTGATTTGGTATCAATGGTGGGAAGAACAGGCCCCTTTTCCCTCATGGCAGGAGTTCAAGGAGGCTCTCATCAAGCGATTCCAATTGGAAGTAGCTCGGAATCCCCTAGAACCATTATTGAGTTGAGCAGACCAGAAGTGTGGCACAGTACAGGAAGTAGTTTGAGATGGTAGTAGGGTCTCGGCATGACATCGAGCCATGCACAGTAATGAGTATTTTCTTGCACGGGCTAAAGAAAGATATCAAGGCAAAGATGGTTAGTTCTTTTCATTCCTTGATTGAGATGATGGATAGGGCAACGGACTTGGAGATGCGGAATAAGGCATGGAAAGAGGAAGGCATAGTTTTGGGAGGAAAGTTAGGTGCAAGTTCTTCTAGAGGGTCACAACCACCCCGATTTATGGGACCACCCCGTGGTGGCAACCAACCAAACCTACAATCTATGGAGGAGGGGGGTTTACTGCCTAATGCAAGCAGCACAGTGGACAAGTGCAGGAATGGCGAGGGCAGACTTGGTAGTAAGGAATGGGAGGAACATCAGAGGAAGGTTTTATGTTTCAAGTGCAGAGAGAAGTGGGGACAAGATCATGTTTGCAAACTTAGGCACTTCAAGCTATTACTCATGGAAGACGCGGAGGAAGGAGAGTTGAGTGGATATGGGACTTCAGAGGGAGAGGAAGAAGAGGCTCAGCAGTTACATATCTTGAGGTTGTCACATAACGCTTTCTGGGGCCTTACCTCTCAAAAATCACTAAAAGCTTGGGGGTGCATTTAAGAGAAACAGGTAGAGGTACTTATTGATTCAAGGGCAGCTGGCAACTTCATCTCTCTACGGTTGGTATAGAGGTTGGGACTGCTCAAGGAGATGGATTTGGAGTTCGAGGTGCAGTAGGGAATGGGGAGGTTGAGTGAGGTGCATGCATATGTAGAGGTGTGGAACTGATGATTTAGATTTCAGGGAATCCAAATTGTGCAGGATTTCCATGCCTTGAAGTTAGGGCACTTGGAGGTGGTATTAGGGTGGGATTGGCTGGAGACATTGGATGTTATGGCAACAAGCTATAGAGTTCATAGAATATTGAAAGGGAACCTCTGCAAGGTGGTGACCTCCTTGAAGTCAACCATGAAGACTCCTAGAGATGACAGGGAGGGGTTTTGGGTGGTTCCCATGACCGCTGAGAAGTTGGAAGAGCAAGATGGTTTCCGAATGCTCAGGTGGAGTATTTGTTGGGAAGGTATGAAGATGTGTTCCAAGCACCGAAAGGTTTACCTTCGAAGAGAGACCAAAAGCATGCCATCGTCCTATGGAAGGAGCAGAGATACTACGGTTGCAACCTTACAAGTATCCACATTACCAGAAAGATGGGATTGAGAAGATCATTGAGGAAATGCTCCGGTCTAGGCCCAGTATCGGTCCTTTTTCGAGCCTGGTAATCTTGGTGAAGAAGAAGGATTGTTCATGTAGGTTTGTGTGGATTATAGAGCCTTGAACCAGATTATGGTGCTTGACAAATTCCCAATTCCTGTAATTGAGGAACTACTTGATGAGATTGTTGGTGCACTGGTGTTTACTAAGGTAGACTTGAAGTTGGGGTACCACCAGATCCGCATGAGGGAAGGTAACATTTCCAAGACCTTTTTCAGGACACATGAAGGGCCCCAAGACCTTTTTCAGGACACATGAAGGGCACTATGAGTTCCTGGTTATGCCCTTTGGACTAACTAATGTCCCTTCCACTTTCCAGGCCTGTATGACCAAGGTATTGAAGCCATACCTTCATCATTTTGTGTTGGTATTTTTTTTTTATGATATCTTGGTTTATAGCCCTACTATTGAGTTGCATTGCGAGCACTTGGGGTAGGTATTTGAGTTGTTGAGGTCGGATGCATAGCTTGTGAACAAGAAGAAATGCAATTTTGCTCATAGTTAGCTAGAGTACCTGGGACATAAAGTCGCAGGTGAGGGAGTGGCGGCTGATCCCAACAAAATCAAGGATATGGTGGAGTGGCTAGTTCCGACATACCTTAAGGGGCTAAGGTGAATTTTAGGGCTAACAGGATATTATAAATGGTTCATGGAGAACAGTGGGAAGACTACATGGCCCTTAACTCAGTTGCTCAAGAAGGATAGTTTTTTTTTTTTTTTTGGGGAGGGGGGGGGGGGGTGAAGCCCTTAGGGCCTTTGATCAGTTGAAGTTAGCCATGACCATGGTTTCGATTTTGGTAGTTCCATCCTTTGAGAAGACCTTTGTGGTGGAAATGGATGCTTCGGGAAAAGGAATTGTAGCGGTGTTGATGTAGGAAGGGAGACCGGTAGGCTATATGAGTCAGATATTATTAGAAAGACCCCAAACAAAGTCTATGTATGAGAGGGAATCAATGGCTATGGTATTGGTTATTCAAAAGTGGCGCCACTACTTGTTGGGTAGACACTTCATTGTTCATACTGATCAGAAGAGTTTGAAGTTCTTGCTGGATC
The DNA here is from genome assembly GCA_031216125.1 of Dalbergia cochinchinensis. Classification (NCBI taxonomy): domain Eukaryota; kingdom Viridiplantae; phylum Streptophyta; class Magnoliopsida; order Fabales; family Fabaceae; genus Dalbergia; species Dalbergia cochinchinensis. Next base: position 46,846,948 of record CM062370.1, read on the forward strand.
AGAGGATAGTGGGTGAAGATCAACAGAAGTGGATGATGAAGCTGCTGGGTTTTGATTTCGAGATTAGGTATAAGGCCAGGTCAAAGAACTATGTAGCTAATGCGTTATCTCGGAAGCTACAATGCTTAGCGATTTCATCTGTAGTCATCGGTGACTGGGAGTTACCCTGAAGCCGAAGGAAGTACTAGCCATTCACACTAATGCAGAAGGGTAAAAGGAAGTGATGGTCAAGTGGAAGGATCTGCCAACATTTGAGAATTCATTGGGACCAAGTTGTGGAGTTAGCCAAGTCTTTTCCAAAGCTCCACCTTGAGGACAAGGTGGATTTCAAAGGGGAGTATTATAATAGACCATAGCTTAGGTTTGGGCCCCAATCACAATGTCAGTGGGGAGGCCCAAACTAGGATTAAGTATAAGCCCACTAATGATAAGATTTACACTAGAAAGGGGCGGTTGGGTAAATCTACATAATTATTAGGTTAAGTAGCTATTATATAAGGATTAGTAGTAGACTAATTAGGTATTCAGATAATTAGTTAAGAATAATCAGTAGGAGAGTTGGTGGCCTCTCGATGTGCTACCACCAGTCATTGTTAGGAACCCTAATCCTAATTTAGGAGTTATTTCCTTATTATTCTTTTCCTACTCAGCAATAAACACTTACTTCCTTCTATCTCTCTTGATTTCCGCTAGTGCCATTACATGTTCATTTTTCAAGAAAGTGGCTTAAATATCCTATTGGTATATTAGCGTAGGATGATGGTAATGTAATTACCAACATATCATCAGTTGGAATGGCTAGATACTCCTTCCCCTTAACCAATGGAAAAACTAGTGCCGGGAGAGCCATGCCCTCTACAAGATCTCAAATGCTCGAACAGGATTACCTCCCTCTGGAGGATACCTATGGGAAACAAAAAAAGAATGATAATGTAATTAGAAGAAGAAGAAGAAATAATAATTTTTTTCTGCAAGATGATACAAGTATACAACTAACTACTATTCTTCAAATAATATTATGCTAACAACTCCCCTGAATGTTGCAAACGGATCACATATCCTATTTGGTTGGGAAGTGTCATTAGTTCTACCCTCATCCTCTGTTTTACTTAGACAAATAGATACACATAACATATATCATTTTAAAGCACCGGTCTATTATCAGAGTCAGAGGATGAGGGTGGTTTGGATTCAAACACATGACTCTCTAATGTTTAACCTGGGCCATCTGTTCTGTTCATTTCTCTGACATCTCATTGTAAACCAATAATCTGGAAGAAAGAATGTACAATATATTTGATTTTATATGCCATTGCTTCATTCTAAGGGCTGGATTGTCTGCCTCCCTCTCTCTTTCTTGATAGAAAGATAACTTTTAAATTACTCCTTTTCCTCTTTCCTTTAGTTTGGTACATTGTGAACATATACATTTACAAAGTTTACTTTAGAATGCAGGTGATTCGGAGAAGTTAGTGAGGGTGTTGTTTGAGCTCGCTAGGCACCATGCACCGTCAACAATATTTCTTGATGAAATTGATGCAATCATTAGTCAACGTGGTGAAGCACGCAGTGAACATGAAGCAAGTAGACGACTAAAAACTGAGCTACTCATCCAGGTGATGCTTTTTACATTAAAGATAATTTCAAAGTCACCAAGTTACTAATTAGATGATAGTAACATGATTAGTCAGTAAGCATTTATTTAATTGCTTGGCTCTACTACCAACTGATAACTTCCAAGTTACTAATGAACATGATCTCGTTAGTTATTTCTTACTCTGAATGTAAAACTGTCCTCTGATGAAATCTTCTAGTAAGCTAACTTCATTGAGCTGGAAGTTATCACCTATTTGGACCTTTTTTTTGCCTTTCCTATATCAGATTCACTTATCAGCTGAGCATTCAAAGAAATTGCTCTAAAAGGGATTGTTTACAATCCAGGAGATAGTTGTTTTGTGGCCAGAGGTGGACCTCCACTGTATGTAGTGGGGATCAATGCCCCCACCCTCATTAAGTTGGAGAAAATTTTATTGAATATACTTGTTATTGTTCTTAGTACCCATTAACTAGCATGACTGAGATTTGACCACTATTTTCAATGGAGACAAGGAAGGATGAGAAGTAGTTTACTCTTCTTGAAGAAACCCACTAATGCACTAGCCCCCCATGATCCAACCAGATCACTGCCCTTTCAAGTCTTCACTGGAGTTCCACTCTGAGTTGTGAATTTGTACCCTCACAATGCTGCAGTTCTTTTAGTTCCCCTGCAGCATCCTGGAAGTTCCCTAAACATCTCATGGCAACAAGAGATATTTCATAGTTATCAGATAGACTATTGAATTTTTACTTTTGCAGCTATAATGACTTTATCCGTTAGTTATTTATATTCCCTGTTATGATTGACATTCAAAACTGTGAAAGATTTTTTATCTATTACTTGGCAGTGTGTGCCCTGTGCAAGTTCTGTCTCAATGCATTTTAAGTAGTTAAGATGCATTTTCAATTTACAATGGAGTGTTATATGTACTCTGTTGTGCTTTCTCAAAAACTAATCATTTGGGTTAGATTGCAGATGGATGGTTTGACAAAGACTGATGAACTTGTTTTTGTTTTGGCGGCAACAAATCTTCCTTGGGAATTGGATGCAGCCATGCTCCGCCGTCTTGAGAAGCGAGTATCCTTCCAATATACATTGTTCGTGATAATTGAATATGTCAAATATATTTTTTTAATACTGCTCTTCATTGGCTTGTATATTGATCTTGGGGGAAAATATATGAAATATTAGGTCTCAGATTTTTATTCCTTTGGAGCATGGAATAAATTATTGGGCATTTCCTATCACCTCATAGCTCATGCTTTCTAGGCTACTGAAATTTTACCTTTTTGTTCTTTACAAAGGAATCTGGCATTCTATCTAGGTTTCTTCGTTTGTAATCTGTCAAAATAACAATAATTGTTGCTCAGGGGTTAAATTTCCATTTGCAATTTAATTTTACTCCGACTGGACATGCATTCGTTGGCAAGTACAGGTTTTCTTGGGCTTTTTTCTACTAACTCAAGGTATATGTTGCGGACAGGAATTTGCTATCTTCTAGATCCATTTGACAAGATAAAAATGTTGCCAACTTTGTTGGGTCTACACTTTGATACTGATGGCCATTCACATTTATAGAGAATAGATAGCATATTTACATGATGCCCAATAAGCAATCTGATCTTGCAATCGAAAACTCTGTCGATCCTCGTCTTATGGTTTTCCTTTGATTAAAATTGATAGATCCTTGTACCACTTCCAGAACCAGAAGCAAGAAGAGGTATGTTTGAGGAGCTCCTTCCCCCACAGCCTGGTGAAGAACAGATCCCCTACGATTTGGTGGTGGAACGGACAGAAGGATATTCAGGCTCAGATATCCGATTACTCTGTAAAGAGACAGCAATGCAGCCTTTGAGACGCTTAATGTCTCAACTGGAACAGAGACAAGAGGTGGTGCCCCAAGAAGGTATGTCATTTACAAAATCTCCATGAGCTAGTTACTTATCTCTACACAAAAACACTGATAGTGTTGTTCCTTCAAGTTGATTTTTCAAACACGGGCAATTCCCAATTTAGACAATGAGTTCGCTATTTTTCATACATATCCTCGTGAACTGAAAGTAATTATTGGGTTGCAGAGTTGCCCCAAGTTGGGCCTATCAGACCTGAAGATATAGAAACAGCTTTGAAGAACACAAGGCCATCAGCTCATCTCCATGCCCACAAATATGAAAAGTTTAATGCTGATTATGGTAGTCAAATACTTCAGTGAAAAGATGTAGCCTTACCTTTCTTTCGTAGCTATTATTAGGTCGTCCACAATTTGATTGTCATAAAATTGCTGCTATTCAACTAGGAATTCTGTAAACATTATTTTTGGTTGAGTGATGTTATTTGTAAAAGTTCTCCAAATGCTTATCGCAACCCTCTGTGGCATGTGAGCCACTAGATTATTTGAACGTTTTATATTTTTCTTTCAAATGGTTCTGATTCTTTACAATCCACAGTCGGTTTGTGCTTGTACAGGGTCATTCTTCACTAAAATCTCTAGTTTAACCTATGTTTTTTTTAACCTCCATTTGATACCATTTTTTCTACAGACGTTAGCAACATATGGCTTGGATTTTCTTTTTCCAAAATCCTTCACTTTTTGGTTTTACTTTAAAAATAATGTTTCTTTTTATGCGTTACTTTAAAATAATCTTATCCCGAAATCTTGTCACTTATACCTATTTTATTTTCCATAACCTATTATAATTGAGAATAATTTTTTTTTTTGGTTGGAAACTGAAGATTTTTTTTTTTAAAAAAAAGATTTTGCTACCATGCCCTTGGAGCATTTATTAGGAATAAAAAAAAGATTTTGCTACCATGCCCTTGGAGCATTTATTAGGAATAAAAAAAAGATTTTGCTACCATGCCCTTGGAGCATTTATTAGGAAAATAAAATAAAGTTATTAAATGAAAATGAGTATTTATTATCTTGAAAGAGTAAATCACTATATCATTGAATTGGTTAAGAAATTGTTTTTAACAAGTATTTTGGGGATGTTTGCTATTGAATTTTTATTAAGAATCTTTTAAGATTTTTTGCGATTTTGAATTTCGCTAATAAGTGCCGTAAAATTATTTTTTTCACAAGTATCTTTAAACAAATTTAAAATTACTTTTGCTGTGGAATCTCAACAAGTATCGTCAGGATATTTGTTAAGAAATTTGAAAAAACAGAGAAAGTAATTTTTTTTTTATTTTGTTAATTTATCTAATGGTTTAAAGAATTTTTTTTTATTTTTTTTCCATAAGTAATATAAAGACATTTGATGACAACACTCTATTTCTGAATGTTGTTTTAAGGTATTGAGATATAATTTTCTGTGAAAAAATGGCGAAATGAAATGGGTGTGAAATTGAGCATTGAATGCAAAAAAATGCTATTCTCCATTCTGATGGAAAGCACTTGGGCATTGTCCCTGTTCTCAGAAGTGTTTTTAGGTCGAATTGTCTGACCGTGTATCTGGAAATGTAGTTTGGGACACCGCGTATCAAAAACTTAACCGGTCTCTGAAAAAATAATTATTTAGTGTTAATTGAATTCTAAGTTATTTGACTAAGTTATAAAGATAAGACTCTGTCAATATTAATTTTTTGAGATTAATTTTGAGTCGTTGATAACATGACAAGTTTTCATATAATTATTTAATCAAGTCTTTTTGTTTGTTTGATTTTACAAGTAATATGGATGTGAGGTGGAGAAGGTAAATTACATTTGCTTATTTAAAAACAAAAAATTGAATATATTTTGACACTCTTAATATATGAAAATAAAATTTTAGTTTTTTCTTAACCTAAGATTTTACTTGAAAAGAAAAGTAGAATAATCTGAATTAATTAAATATGAATATAGTTTTGATATATTAAGTTTACACTGTCATTTAATTATAAGTTTATATTTATAACACTTTTAAGATATATAGTAGATTAAATCTAACTCTTCTATTAATATATAACAATATATAATAAATTTAATTTTAATATACTAATACTGTCATTCAATCAAATTATCTCATTTATTTCACTTTTCAAATGATCCCATTCTACAAACCTAATATATAAATTAAATCAGTTAGATATTTGTGAATTTACCTGGTCAAATTAAAAGCGTCACAAAGAAGCAAACACAAATCTGTAAGAATTCAGAGCCAATTTAATTGATATGGGCCCTTGTAACGTCTATACACAGTATACACGGATACCGCCCTCAAAACTCATTCGCTATTCAAAGTCCCAGTTCACAGTTCACACACACAATACAAGGCCAACCTTCCTCTTTCGCCCAAGTTATGCTGAAACTATTGTGCAAATTACAAAGTTTTTCCCTTCTTGTCTGTCAAGTTAATCACTTAGCTTGACATCAATTATTTTAGAAAATATAAATAGAAATAACATCTCAGAGGCTCAGACATTTCTTTCTACGTAATAGATTAGTACTTAGGATGAAACTACTGATGCAAAACTGATATATATTCTTCTCTGTTTTAATATTTTGCCTATTTTTTCTTATCTTCGCACACAATAAATAACCATGTTATTTCTCTTCCGGTTCCTCTTTCCTCTTTCCTCTTTTCTCTTTTCTGGGTCAATCAAATATATAGAATACAGCTACCGCATGGACCGCGTAGCAAAATTTCCTCAAATCTTTCTATGCAATGCCCAGCGAAAACGATGACACATTTAGGAACGTTCCAATCTATGAAAGATTAATTACAGATAACGTACGTCGGTTACTACACAATGTTATGAATAATAAACGTCCTAACCCGCCGCGCACGTAATCATATACGTGTCTCTTCCATGCATCTTTTACATGAAAGTTTCCTTTCCTGTTGCCCTAAACAAAAATGAACTCCTTCCTCTTGCCAACAATTTCCGACCCCCTAGTTCACCCAAAAAACAATCAAATTGTAGTCACCTAATAGCCTCAAATAAATGATTTCAGAATTAAATTCATAGAAAGTTTACAGGGTAATACGCATAGCGTATACATGTGACATAATTTACCTTGAATTACATGGCACTTCCCTCGCATGCATGCATGCACCAAGTAACAACAGCTATCCTCTGTGGGTACTATATATAGAACATGCATAAGCATGGATTTCCAAGGTGCATCAAAACAAGAGTGTATTTCAAGTAGTACTCATTGATCACAATATTATTAATTGCTGCATCGCTTTTCACATCGATCGATCCCCATGTCTAAAAGCCAAGCTCAAGATATTTACGAGAATCTGGGCGACTATAAGAAGAAAAATTCTGCGCCACCTCCGAAACGTGACCCAAAAAATGGCATGAAAAACCCTTCAGGTGTCTACAAGGATCTGGGCGACTATAACGAGAAAAAGTCGGCGCAACCTCCGAAACGTGACCCAAAAGATAGCAAGAAAAAGCCTTCAGATATCTACCAGTATCTGGGCGACTATAGGGGTAAGGGGTAAGAGCCTGCGCCACCTAAAAATGGCAAGAAACAGGTAATGTAAATCAGAAGCAAACTCCACAGCACCACTTTCTTGCACTGCATGCAGATGTTGTACCCATAAAGTTCTGTTAAACTACTTTCTATAATAGGAGTTGGTTTTCTATATATTTATATGAGTTAGCTAGTTGCAGATTATTGAATAATATAGTTATGATCTTCTGTTATTATGTTAATGAGTTAGAATTAGTCTGCTGTAATTACATCAAACATGTTAGTTTAGCTATTGATTGTATATATGTAAGACAGACGTACTGTACAGAGTTAGAAGCTTCCAGATTCAACTTCAGCCTCCATATCTCTATCGCCTCTTCTTCCCTTGATTATTCTCTCGATATATATATGTATGTATATATAACGACTGAATCTCTGATACAATATTTACCTCGTCTGATAAAAATTCCATTACTTTCTACTTGTTAGACTCACGGTCTCTGAATGCATTCATGCATCCTTTTCATGTTGTTGCAGGTTTATATATATATATGAGTAACTAGGAATAAGATTGACAGCAGCAAAGATTATCTGGGCCATCAAGATCATTCATTGTTTCATTGTAATTTGTTATTGTTTGTTGGTTTCACAAGTGTTTGTTACTTTAGCTATGACTAGGAAGTAGCGATCTCTCTTCCATGTAAACTTATAATAAACAGTAGTAGTGTAGTACCAGCTTGTGAATTATATATAGTTTGTTAATTCCTATATACAATTGTCCTCATATATATTAATGCTTATCAATAAAATAGCAGAGTAAATTAAGGTGGTTTCTCATGTGAAGATCTGAAAAACACTTCATTGATGAAGCTCTTGTTTGGCACAATAATAATCCTACACGTGGAGGGTGAGAACACTGAAGTCAATGTCAGTGTACAGAGGTTATGGCTTGTTAATTGTTTTATTTGTAATTTGAATTAGGGATAATTAAAAAAGAACCTTGGGATATTAAAATAAAAAAAAACACTTTTCACATCTCGGATCCTTCTTGCATTCTCATCTATGTTCACTCTCTCTCACCTCCCCATCCTCTCAGAATAGTCAAGTATTTTTCCACCAAACTAAAAAATTAAGAAAAAAGCCTTGCACGGTCCTTTTCTGGTAAGAGGACACCACGCCCTTGTTGGGCCCTGGCGGTGCCAGAGGAGTAGAGCAATGTGGCCATGTTCGGTGGGTAAACAATCTTTGGGAATTGAATGATACACGCCTGAAGAAGTGAGAGGTTCGATCCAAGATTGAGGCGAGGGTTTGGTGCGTGGAGGATTGTGAGGGAAGCTCAAGCTTAGACATAAGCCCAAATCTTCCTTCTAACCATCATCTCTAACCCTTGGTAGGCAAAACACAGGAACCAAAGTGTTTTGCCTTTGAATTAAGGACCTTGTTGTGTATACTCAAAGACTGAGTTTTTTGAAGTCACTAAGCATAAAGATTTTGAAGAGAAGAGGGAGATACTGAAGGAGAATAATGAAGTGGGTGTCTTTGATATTTTGAAGATATGAAGTCTTTTGCTGGGGATGTTGATAGTTGATACTGGTCGCTGATGGGCTGGATGAGAGTTTGGGGAACGAAGAAAATATTTTTGACTTGTTCACATGTGATTGGTGTATAGACACATTTCTTGCTCATCTGATGGACATGATTCATGGAGCACAAAACTTCATAGGGACTAGGGAGCACCATATAGAGGTCACTATAAATTAAAGTCTCTTTAAGATATAAGTTTTGTTACCCTCTTCTACTAATTTCTTTCTCTATTTATTGTCTTCTTGCTGTGTTAATATAAAGAATCTCGGCATGGGTAAGTTAAAGACTAGATAGATTTTTTATCCTGAAAAAAAATTAGGGGTGATAAGAGGGACTCCATACTTAAGTTAGACTCACTATATAGTTATTCATTATATTTGAATAGAAGAATTTATAACTCCTAACAATTTGATCATGAAGACTCTATTACTAAATTATAAAATCATCTTTTTTAGAAGTATAAACTGTTAGATATAGAGGTTTTATATCTAACAATAAACAACTAAACCTTTAATTAGTAATCACTTTTTTTTTTTGAAAAGTACTTATTGTATCCTTCTGGATGAAATGAAACTCTTTCCACATATGGAACTAGCACCATCCAAACCTTTATTAAAATAGTACAAATGGTGGGACCTGATATGGTTTTGCGGTGGTGATGTTATGGGTAGGACATTTATTGGGCGAAGAAGTGTTATATCTTAATAAAGTATTAAAATATCAACCTCACACAATCTGATTAGAAATGGTAATTTTCATTCTGAAAAATAAGGCCGAGAATAAAGTTAAATCATCAATTTTCCATTTCCATTAGCTATTTTTGCGCAAAACATTCAGTAATATCGCGCTCATACTGGACGCCAATCAGGCTTATCCATGTAAATATCATCAGAGAAGTTAATGTGTTATATTTTATTTATTTTTTTCTCTATACCCCTTTCGTAATAAACAAAAATAAAATCCCAAGCCGGAGCAAACATTTTTAGAAAATATTATCCGTTAGTTCACAAAAGAAGGTAAGAAGATATCGTTTCTTTCATGATTTTGACCTAAAAAAAAGAGAGAGATTTTGCATAGTATTTAGTGGATTAAATGAAATAATTCACTTTCAGGATTTTAATTTGATTGATATGTGTCATACGACAGTTGAAATAAGGGATTATGTCCAGTGGTGTCATGGACCTTATGCGCATCGTACCGTCTCTTATAACTTGTTCCCACAATAATTGATATCTTGGTAGAGGTCAACAAAATAATAACATATTTTAATAACATAATGGGTTTAATATTTATAATTAATAATTATTATATCAGCAATATTATACCAACATTTTAAAGCTACCTTACTATCTTTAAATGTGAAGATAATCTCCATTCACTCCACATATTTATTATACTTAAGGACGATACTAATGTTTTAAATATTTAAATAACTTTATTGTTATTATAGGTTAAATATGTGTTGTGCATGGCAACATAGACACAATTAAATTAAAAATATTATTTTTTACATTTAAAAAACAGATGTTCATCTCTTTTATCTATTATATTCAATAATATAAAAAAATAGACATCTAAACAGAGATACACTATTTAGATATTAAAATAACACAACTCCACTTAAATTCATTCCTACTGTGTAGAATTGATCATATTCAAAGCATATTTTTACATGATGCCCAGTAAGCAATCTGATCTTGCAATAGAAAACTTTGTTGATCCTCGTCTAATGGTTTTCCTTTGACCATAATTGAAAGATCCTTGTACCATGCACTAGCAGAACGAGAAGCGAGAAGAGCAATGTTTGAGGAACTCCTTTCCCCACAACCTGGCGAAGAAGTACAGATGCCCTATGATTTGCTGGTGGACGAGACAGAAGGGTATTCAGGCTCAGATATCCGATCACTGTCAAGAGACAGCAATGCAGCCCTTGAGATGCTTAATGTCTCAACTTGAACCGTGTTAAGAAACATGGAAGAAAAATTTTATTATGACTAATGAAAGGTGTACAAGGCTGTTTATATTAGCTGTTGAGGCAACTTCTACAGGAAGCTTTGCTAGTTAATGAGGGGAGATATAGTTAATTACAAGCTGAGCTGGCAATCCTAACAGAAACTAAAGTAATGAACTTAAACATCACATTATCATTCACCCTCAATTAGTTGACCACAGAGTTCCTCGAGTCCTTGATTGGCTCTTAGCAAGTTTCTGAGAGGAGTGAATCTGTTGCTCGAAATTGGCTTTGTTAAGGGGTCTGCAGGTTGTTCTGCTGAAGGGATATGATGTGGGCAATGAGAAGTTGCTATTGGATTACATTGTCTCTTACAAAGAAGGGGCTCAACCCCATATGCTTTTTTCGATCTTCTGCGCGGAGAACAGGGTTATGACCGTCCTTTAGTTGTCGCAGTAAATCGGTGGAAGTTGGTATGTGCAGCTCTAGGAGAAGAGATTGTGGCCAAGTTTGTTATTACTAGCACTGCTGTATGGTTCATTACTTCCTGGTTGATTTGGTTTTCTACCAGTGACTATGCAGGTTTATACTAATTCTGTTGTTTCATTTTCAATTTTTTTTTTTTTGGGTGTAATACACGACTGCAACTGATCAAGACTTTGTTTCAACAGGGACGTAACATTAATAATTGACTGTCACATCCTTTTGTTTCTTCTTCTTCTTCTTGAACGCGGACATTATATTAATTATAAAAAAAACGGAAGAACAAAAACAAAGTTTTCTGTATTGAAACAAAAAATCAGATGAGACGATGAGTTAATCAACAAACATGGATGGCAATATTGATTCTATGTTAACAATAATTTATTGCTAAGATATTTTCCAGTGTTTACAATGAGAAATTAAACAAGTACAGGGAAAAAGAGAATATTACTATAGTCCATAAAATTATACAAATAGTCGGTAGTGACTTTATTATTGGAGAAGTAAGCAATCAACAAGGGTAAAGTCAAACAAATAAATTAATAAATTAAATAAACAAACTACACTAGCTCATGTATTCTCCCTATGGTACTTGCTCTTCATTCATCTTTAATAAACCTTCCATTTCTAGTAGTGGTCCTACGTACGGTTCAATCTGCTGCAAGGTACAAATGCAATAACACAAAAAGAAACTAGTATATAGAAACAAGGCAAATAAACAAACTCTTTATGAATTAGTTGAATTTGGTGTAAAGGGGTTTTAGGTTTTCAAAAATAATTAGTACCGGTCAATTAACAAATACGCCATGAAATTATCTCCTCCTTGCAAAGACTTGTTGTATGGTGGGCAAGGAAGTTTCCTTTGGAGGATTGGAATTACTGGCCTTAGGGTTGGCCTTCTTGTGGGACAAAGAATCTTCTGAACGTTTATATTTTGGGTACTCATTGTGATCGAGGAGGGGCTTGTATAGCTGCTTCTAATTGGTGTTGGTTTAATGTGTGTATGGATAGCAATTAGCAACTGTTGATGAAACATACTATATGGTACTGTATTTGTAGTGCAAGCTGCATTCAATTTTCCGTGCAAGGAACTTACCAAGTGATTTGATGTAATCTACATGGAAATTCCTACCATATTTCTTAGTTTCGCATCTCTTCTATAATTTTACAAACATTTTAATCCCCAGACCTTGCATGAGACGTCTAGCTTGTGACACAGGGAGATATCAGCGGTGGTCGGCAACGCCACGACCAATCCAAACCGTGTCATGCAATTAATAAGCAGGTGTATATGTAACGAAGATCTAGTCCCAAATGTGTAGAAACCGTGAGGAAAACTCTGACCGTCAAATAGTTGAACTTTGAATATGCGCCATGGACATAGCTAGCTAATTAAAATACACTTTCAATTTAGCCCTGTGTCTTGATGTCCCTCTACATATTTGCTCATTGCTTACTTGTAATTTTCTCCTTTCACATTAAGGGTGTGTTTTGATTTGGAAGTAAAAGTATATGTAAATTTTTTATGAATAAATTCTCTATATATGTAAAATTGTACATAAAATTAATTTTTGAAAATATTAATTATACTTTTACCCCTAACTTGGTTAAGAGATGAAAATACGGAGAATTTTTCTATAAGTGAGTTCTATATGTAATTTTATATATGAATTTCATTCATAAAAAACTCCTCCAATTTTAACCCTTAACCAAACACACTTAACACTTTGTCAGGCATAAGAATAAACCATGTCATGGACTTAGATACAATGAGGTTACCGTGTCTACAATAGTTGCTTGCGGAGAACTCTTTCCCATGTACAAGTTCTTCATCATTTGGACTTTCGATTAAATAGTGGCAAATTAATAACTATAAATAATTTGAAATTATTAATTTCCTTTTTTTGACCTGGGTTTAAGATGAAAAAGAAACAGTGAACGGACAAATGAAAAGTGACTTTCGGGTAATGCTTATGCACAAATTTATTTAAGATATGCTTCAATAGATCATGTTGGCTTGGGATAAATATAATATAACACAAGTTTAATTTTTATATATTGATATAATTTTTTATGTAGTATATGTAAAACTTAATCATTTTTATTAATGTGATCATATATAATTGGATGATAATATAAAAAAAATTATATTATCAGTATATAAAAATTAAACTCATAAATTAATTATTAGTTGTTTTATTGCTTGAATAGAAATGACAATATGTTTACATAAAAGTAAATTTTTCTACCCAGTACAAAATAAATTAGATCCATTAAAATTTTCTATTTATTACCTAGTCAAAGAAGTAGCCCCCAAACTTTGAATACCGATGCTACGAAGCAAACATAAATCTGTAAAACATTTAAAGCCAATTTATTCCCAAATCCCAACTAACACGTTTGACGCGCATTTGGCTCAAGGCCATGGGCAGCATACACGGCATTGCCTTCAGAGCTCGCTCGCCCATCAAAGTTCAAACTGGAAACAAACAGGGCTTGCGTTTCCTCTTTCGCACATATTATTCCGAAAATATTGCGCAGATTACAAAGTTTTTCTTCCTGTCTGACAAGTAACATTGACGCGCATGAATTGTTTTAGAAAGTAATTTAAAACCATAATATATATACACTTGATATTCGGAATAAAAATAATATCTCATATGTATCTTTTTACGTCATAAGAGGTTCATAAATAAATGATTACTACCCTGTCAATGAAGAACTGAGACTTTGAAAAAAATGCCATTTTTTCTTTTGTTACCACACAATGACAGTACAACATGCATGTTGTTTCTCTTCAAGTTCCTTTTTCCTGTTTTCTGGGTCAATCAAATAACCTAACATATAAATATATGCTATAGCTCCATCCCGCGTCGATCAGCCACATAGCAAAATTTCCTCAAATACAATTTCCATGCAAAGTCCAGCGAAAAACAGTAGCACATTTCATGCAGATTAACACCAACCTCATAGGAACTTCAAGTCTATGAAAGATTTACACATAACGTGTCGGTTGATACTCAACGTTCATCATAAGAATAAAAACCGCTCCCGTGTATGTACATGAAAGTTTCCTTTAATTTAATGCTCCAGCTGCCCTAAAGAAAATGATGAACTCCTTCGTTTTGCCAGCCATCGAACTTTAGTTAACTAACAATCGCAAATAAATGATTTCCGTGTCAATTAAATTCACAGAAAGTTCACCTCGAATTGCGAGGCGCGTACCCCTTGCATGCATGCATGAACCCCATCTGATCTCTGGGCATATTATATATACCCGGATTTCCAAGCTAACTTGGTGCATCAAATCCAAACAAGAGCATCTTTCAAACATATAGTACTAATTGATCACAATATTAATTATTAATTTATCGACCGATCCCCATGGCTACCCAACCTCAAAATATCTTCAACTATCTGGGCGACAGTAACCCTCCCGCTCCAGCTCCAGCTCCAGCTCCTGCTCCAGCGCCACGACCTCCGAGCCAACCTAACCCAGGGCCAGTAACAGCTCAATCTGGTCTTGCAGGGTGAAGTCGAAACAACTCAACAGGTAATGTACGTAAATCAGAGGAGATAACTCCACAGCACCACTGTGCACTGCAAATGTTGTTCATAATAATTTTCTGTTAAACTTTCTATTAGCTAGGAGTTGGGTTTTCATATATATATATATATATATAGTTGGTTACAAATTATTGAATTTATTAGTCATCATCTTCTGTTAGTTAGAATCAGTTTGCTGTAATTACATCACGTCCTAGTTTAGCTATTGATGGTATATAAGACAGTGACAAACACACGTGTACTGTAGAGAATTAACAAGCTCTCCTTGTCGTCGTTGTCGAAACTTGTGTGAGGCCAGGTTTCGGTTTCCACATTTTGATCAGTGTGGCATTTTTGCATTTTGAATATCACGTACTTGCACCTTCCTTTTTTTTGGGTGATAGCGTCCCTTACGATGTGTTTTGAAATGTGTGTTTTCTACTTTTCTGTTTTGATAAAGAGCTTAATGTACTCTATTTGTTAGTTTTTCTGTTTCTTTTTATATGGATTAAATAGTCATTCTTTTTCGGTGAAGTGGATTAAAACGTCATTTGCTAATTAATGTTGCTAATTCGAATCATAAATTATTTGTATTTTAACCCATGGCAAGTTAGAGGATAAAAGTGAGAGAAAAATAGTTATTTTTATTTTTTGATCAAAAGAGTAAAATATTTATGAATGAAGTCCAAACAAACTCAAATAATGTAAACATGGACTTCATCTAAGGAAAGGCAGCCCAAACATAATTTAAGAAAATATTTTCAGCAATTAAAAAAATGGACCCAACAAGGAAAATCGCCCAATAAATAAAAACAAAGAGCGCAAAAACAGCCTTCTGAAAAGAAAACAAAAGCCCAAGCAAGACCCATCACATCAACTCTTTTAAAAAATAATCTATAGTCCGTTCAACTATTTTTTAGTGTTTAAATTTTTTATGTAAATTGAAAAAAATTAGAAGAAAAATAAAAAAAAATTAAAGAAAAGTATAAAAATTAAAAAAAAAGAATTGATAAACGGGTAAGTGACAATCAACTCACTAATAGAAATAAATTAAACAAGACAGATAAACATATTAAGCAAAAAAGCTTGTACCCCAAGTTTGAGATCATAAAAGCTTCTAGCAGTTGTTGTAGATGTGGTTGTACCCCAAGTTTTTTTTTTCACCCTCTCTCTCTCTCTGCATCTTGCGCGTTGTTCGAAATCCGAGAAATATGCAAAGATTGCTGCCTGTTCTTTCTTCCTGTTTTCTACTCTGTTTTTTTTTTGAGAAAATAAATTGTAGTGGGCTGTTGGTGAAGAAAGCTTAAAAATGGACATACTATATAGAAAATATAATATTCACAATTTTTTATTTCTTTAGCTCAATCAAAGGATGCTGACAGTGCTTCTCTTCTTGTTGCAGGTTTATATATATGGAAGCGGGATCTGTATGTAGCTACGAATAACAATGACGGCAGCAACGATCATTGATTTATCGTTGGTCTTCATGATCATTCACTATATTGTTTACTTGTAATTTAATTTGTTATTGTTTATTTTTTTTTTCGCAAGCGTTTGTTATTTTAGGTCTAGGAAGCAGTAATCCCCCTTCCATTTAAACTTATAAACAGTAGTACCCTGTGAATATTATGAAAATAAATTATTCACAAGTAATAGTTTGTTAATTTCTTTATACGTCTGTCCTTATATTAATGCTTATCAATAAAGTAGCGGAATAAATTAAATTCTCTCTTTGAATTATAAATTTTGTAATTTTGTTCTGTTAGTTTTTTCCCTCGATTTATTGTCTTCTTGTCTATATAAGGAATCTTAACATAAAAACTATAGCTTTATATATATATATATTCGATAGACTCCCAAAGAGTAACAAATAGTACGCCAAAAGATGGGGAAAACGGCATCAAGACGGGGAAAACAAGGAAGTTTTGAGTACTTGAGCTATTTGGAAGTTTTGAGAGTATGCACATATAAGAATGGCTGTTTGGAATGTAAGTTTTTTTGTCATTTTGCAGCAAGTGCAAATAGGTGCGAAGAGGTATGAGTAGATGTATTGAGTTTGGTTGAAAAGGTCTAGTATTTTGGTTGTGATGCCTTGTGTACTTGAGCTCTAACATTTTTCATGTTGATGAGCTTGCTATTAACTATCGAAGAACAAAAAACAAAGAAACAAGGACATAAACATCACACACGCAACAACTCAAGATAAATACAAAATGAAATGAAACCACCAAAAGCCAATGTAAAAAGGGGCACCCTGAAATCATCCTGGGCACAAGAGACACATGGAACAGGGGCACCCTGCTAAGTGGCCAACCTGATGTGAGCTTTAACCAAAGCAAAAACAACCTCATCTTTTCATTAACTGAGGATATATAGCTCCAGTCATTTTTCCAATTCCAATGTATGACGTGCCTCCAGAACTCCATCGGGTAGGTTAAAGACTAGATAGAATTTTTTTTCCTTGAAAAATATTAGATATCAAAGGGATCCCATATTAAGCTGAACTCAATGTATAGTATTCATTATTATACCCCGGATATGAGAGCTAATCCATCTCTTACCATTTGAACAAACATGAGTTTTGTTGTTTTATGACAACAAATGATAGAGGTAATAAAAATTAAGTGGGAACACAAACAACTTAGGATCCGTTTGATTTAGTTTTCAGTTTTTCAGGTTTTATGAAAGAAACATTGAAAACATTGAAAACAATGAAAACTATAAATTTAAGTTTTCATTTTCAATATTTTCTTAACAAAATCCTGAAAATTGAAAACAGAAACCAAATGCACCCTTAACCTTTGATTACTAATTGTTTTTTTTCCTCTTCTGGAGGTGGGAAAATGGCTTTTGGTTCTATTAGTCCTTTAATGCATTAAAATCTACATTTCATTTTTTTTCCATTTACTTTTGAAATTACATTATTCGTAATAAGATTTGAATATAGAATACGTAGAAACCGGTAAAAAAAATTAAAGTGGGGACCACCATGCACCTTAAGTGGTATAGATTACCATAGACTTCTCTCTCTCCCGTAACACTTCTCATAACCCCTCCTCTCTTCTTCCTCTTTTCATTCTTTCTCTCTTCTCTTCTCCCTCCTCCCTTCTTTCTTCTTCTTCTTCTCATCTTCACAAAATATCACCACCTCCATCATCATCATCATCTCCTCCCCCTCTTCATCATCTTCCATCATTCTCTTTTTCCTCTACCTCCATTCTCTCTCTCTCTCTAAACTCCATTAGAGAACTTGAAGCTTTAGAAGGAATTAGAGTGATCTTCTTCACTAATTCTACTCTTCAAGTGGTAAATAAGTTTTTTCATTACTTTGTTTAATTTATTTAAGTTCCTAGTTAATTTAGAATTAATATTAGAGCTTCTTTAACCCTATAAATAGGGGATTTTAGTGATTTTTGACTAATTTATGTAAATTAGTGACATTGTTAGCTCACAAATATTAATGTTGTCTTATTCTTAGAGCGATAGAGTAATCGGACATCAACACTTAAATTGGCGGCATCGGTGGAGTTATTCTTCGGTTCTTTGAACCATTAGTTATGAGTGTATAGTATATCTGTATTTATGCATGATAAATTTTGATTATTAAAATAAAATTACATAAAGAGTTGAAAGTATGTTGATATATGAGAAAATAATTTATTTATAAAAAATGAGGCATTATGTTTGGAATAGAAACTTTTATTTGGAGGCCTGAATTTGTTTATTATTCTTATTTAAATTTTTGTCTGTCGAACCGTAACAAATATTGAATTTTTGAACATCTTATGTTAATTATTAAATTTGAGTTTATTTTATGTCCATTGTATCTCATATAATATAAAGATGAATTTTATGTTGTAAAAATATCATGGAAGTGAAAAGTCTATGATTTTGAATTAAGTTGGGGAAATTCCATAGTTAGAACCTGTAGTTAATGATAATGACGTTAGCCTTGGTGCACTGTGAGAAACTCTAGTTAGCAGGTGAGGTGCTAACTCGTACATAGTTACAACTATGTCTGGACTTGTACTTGGCTATGGATCAACTCTAGTTAGCAGATGAAATGCTAATCTGCACATGATTTTTGTCATGTCTAGACTTATATGTGGCTACAGGCTAACTCCAGTTAACAGATGTGATACTAACCCGCACATGACCTTGGATCGTGTTTGGACTTGTTATCGTTTTGTTTCGAATAATTCCCCAATGTTTTGGATTTACTTGATTATGTAAAGCTATGTTATCAAGAAATCTCATGTTATGACTAAAATCATATTTTATGAGTACATATACATTATTACATTTATATCATTTTATGCTTGCATTTAGTAAACTATGAATATATATTCTATTCCTCACTAAGTTGCAAAACTCACCCTGTTGTATTTCCACCTATTTCAAATACAGGTGTTGGTGCTGGTTCTTGTGTTCCTCCATGTCCCTCCGGCATAATCTTAGTAAATTCCAAGTTGGTGAGCATTTTTATAAAGGCCCTTTTTGGTTGTCACCCATATTTTGTTTTAGTGTAGAATTGTCAGTTGCTCCATATGTCATACTCAGGATCCTTGGACTTATACTATGCTTATATTGAGAGATTATGACTTAGATATTTAGACTATGTTAGAGAAAGAATTTGTAAACTTAATTTGATTTTATATTTGAACTATCTATGGTATTATGTGTAGTAGAGTTTGAAAATTAATTTGGTATTGTGGCTGGTATTTGCTGAGATATTATTATATGCTGGAATGGCACATTCTGCGAATGCTTGATGCCTAAGTGCTGTGAACTCATTGGGAAATATTACAGGTTATATTTTATTTGGGAAATGTCTAAAAAACAAAAGAAACTCTGTCCATTTGCCTAGAAAATTTGGTGTGTTAAGACTTGTTGGGGAAAGTATTCCCATGCGCCGGTCATGACTTAAGTTAGGTCACGACAAAATCTCATGTATCTTGACAATTCATGATAGGGAACTACAAAGAAAAAAGATAAGTGTATAGAATCACAATTAAATATTTTATATATGCAACTAGTTTACAAAATTAATGATGACATTTATAAGGAGAAAAATGTTATCTTGATAAAGTATTTAAATATTAACTTCACACAAGTGAGAAGAAATGGTAATTTTTCATTCTGAAAAATAAGGCCAAAAAATTAAGCTAAACAATGATTTTCATTTTTGTGCAAAACATACAATGATATGTCACACTTACATCGGATGCTAATCAGGACTTGAGCTTTGTTTGTTTTGCTCCCAAAAATACCATTGGATAAAGTGAAAAAACTCTTACTTTACACAAGTGCATTGAGAAGGTGAATTTCTTATTCTTAACTAAACAAGCACTTAGCCATGTAAAATTGGTCGAGGTCTACAAGATAATAACTCCTCTAATTAAATCAATCAGTGATTTTTTTCCTTACTGATTAATTAAATATGTGTGTGTGTGTGTGATTTTCCCCGTTTTGGGTTACTTTTTTGACTTATTTTTTTGGGTTCATTTAAAATATTGAAGAGATTCATTTTAATGCTAACAAAATTGGTTTATTTGATTGGCTTTTAATTTCATCGACGTTTCATATAATTTGTGGGTAGTTTTTGTAAATATTTGTAAAGAACCTCCATAAGCCCAAAATTCTCTCTTGAATTCAGATGAGCAACCCCTAAACTTAGGTGGTGTGTGATTCGCGGAATGATTTTCCTAGGAATAAAATATAAAGGTGGTTGTTATGCAAACTGAATACCAAGTGTATTCCATAAATATGGTTTATTTTTTTCAAATTAAAATTCATGATGAAGTGGTTTCACTTGGCGATTGTTCTACCTTGATCGGTGGTGGTCCAGTACCATCCCATGATGGTCTAGCACCATTGAAGGTGGTTTGGTGACGGTTGGCAATGGTCTCGTGATGGTCATATTTGTTCAAGGTTTAGGGTTTAAGGTCAATGATCATCATTGTCAATTTATTTTTTAAAAGAAATCTCATGAAGTGTCAAGTTATAGTCACATGTTAAAATTCAATATTGTAATTATTCGTTAAATTTATGCACTTGCTTGTTTGCTTCAAGAGTATCGTTTATGGTTCATTATTTAAATAAGTCATAGTGAAATATTACATTACAATTTTATATTTTTTTCCTCTTTGTTGACTTAGGTTGGGTTTAGTAATAATGCTCTCCATTAAGGTATTATGTCTTACGAAAATATAAATCAATTGTTTCTGTTTGGCAAACAAAAAATTGAGAATTTTTTGCTTTCAACTTTTAAAACTATGGATGATTTTGAGAGAACCTCAAATGGTGCTTTTAAAAATTGGTTTATGTTCTTTGAAATTCAAAAGAGTAATAGGACCTTATTTTAATTAATGATAGTAAATGTAAAAATTATACTCTTTATTTTTTATATCCATTATTATTAAGCAAATTACAGTGGTCTCTCCTACGATCTTCCATAATTACAATTATCACTTATAGATTTTAAAAATTATCCATGTCCCGTAATCAACCTAATATAATTACAAGTACACCCTTATTATTATCTTTTAGTCCATTATAATAAAGAAATCAATTAAATTGTCAAAATTAGCCTTTCCCCTACCACCCACCCCAACACCCACGGCCACCACTCCATCTTCATTTCCCATTTTCCCTGGATCAAAAACACAAATTTTCAATTCCCCCAATCACAGTCAAGGTCTAATGATAAAAAAAAAAATGAATAGATTTGATTAAAGCTTCGGACTTGACATCGCCATGGCTTCTGCATCTCTAGGAAGAGAAAGTGTAAGACCACTCTGTCACTGTCATCACGGTGCTCCATCAACATTGCTGCCGTCGATCTTCCACCGCTGCTGTTCTCACTATTTTGTAGAGTATATTTATCGAATATTATTATGGCTTTGAAAATAACTTTAATATTATTTTACTAAATAATACTATTGGAACTTTTTAATAGTTATTTTTTGAGAACCCAAAGTGATCAAATGCTCTCGAAAAAAGCAAAACCAAACTAAGCTTTAAGGCCTTTTTACTTCTCATTTTACAATGACACAATGAGTATGATGCTAAGATGAGTTTTGTTAATTTGAACCTAAAGCAAATGAATAAAAATTATATAAATGAGTTTCATTCATTAATTTATACAAGAAATATATCATTTATATAAATTTTACCTCTTTCCTCTCTACAAAACACACCGATTGTACACAATCACACGCTTTAGTTTTTGATTAAAATGTGGGCCCTTGTAGAAGGGTACGTGAAATAAAATAAATTTTCCATCGTTGAATCCACACCGAACTTGGCCAACTAATACCTCTTGAATCAGGCTCAGGGCTGTAGCATACATGCACGGTGTGGTCTTCAAAACTCCCTCGCCATTCAAAGTTCAAACATACGGGGCATGCCTTTCCTCTTTCGTGTAGATTATACTGAAGTTATTGTACAAATTACAAAATTTTTCCTTCTTGTCTTTCAAGTTATATTGACGCGCATTATTTTTTTTAGTAACTAATTTAAAACATTTATATTATATTTGATATTTGGAATAAAAATAAAAGTTTAATTTTAATGTACTAATATTAAAGGAGAGTTTAGATTATTTTTTAATCAAAGCTCTCCTTTTACATGACTTTTTTAAGTAATGGATTGAAAAAAAACCATTTTTACTAATGTATCATTACATGATTTGATGAGTATGTAAAACATTTTATCCTGTGAGAGTATTCAAATTAAATCCTAAAAATAATATTGCAAAATTTTTTTTTATAGAGTTCAATTTTGATGTATTAATGGCATAAAAGAGTTTTACACTGTTATCAAATTAAATTTTTTGTTTTGTACGACTTTTCATATAGTAAAATTGAAAAATAATGATATTTGCGTGTTTGGCATTATATGTTTGGACAAATGTGTAAAATCTTTAATTTTTATGTTAAGAGTGTATTCCAATTAAATGTTTCTTTTTACGTCATAAGCCATTCATAAATAAATAATTATGATGAAACCACAGTTATAAAAGTGATCTACGCTCCTCTATTTTAATATTTTGTCAATTTTTCTTATCTTTTCGTAATGAAATGAAATATCTCTCCAAAAAGTTTAAATTGATGGATAAAGACACAAATAATTTTTATCTATAACACATACAATGACACAATAAAAAAGTTTTACACATCCATTCAATCATATAATATCACATATGCAAATATTGTTACTTTTCAATTTCACTACTTAAAAAATCATAAAAAAATTAAACAGAGATCTGATTGAATGATGGTGTAACACATATGTATCCAAATTAAACTCATAATATTTCTGCTTTTTTTCCCTCTTTTCCCATTCAATCAAATAACGCAACTAACATTATTAAGACCAGCTTAGCAAAATTTCCTCAAATCTTTCTATGCAATGTCCACTGAAAAGCGGTAGCATGTTTCATGAAAACGTTCTCAATCACATAGGAACATTCAAATCTATGAAGTATTGCCCTATGTAAATTGCTACAAAATGTTCATCATATGAATAAACAAATTAAACTGATCCTGCATGTAACCATATACAGCTTTCTTCCAAGTGTTACATGAAAGTTTCCTTTCCTATATGAATAACCCCCCATACCCTCTTCTTTTGCCAACAATTCAAATATTGTAGTTATCTATAATCGTAAATAAATTAATGATTTCCAAGCAAGGGATCGGAGTTTACACGATGATACGCACACGTGTATAAGTATCGTAATTTACCTTGAATTACGGGGCACGTCCCTCACATGCATGCTTGAACCCCATGATCCCTAGATATATATTACTCCTATATATATACGCACACAACGTAACCATGGATTTCCAAAGTGCATCGAAACAAGAGTGTATTTCAAGTACCAGTTCATTGAATATTGATCACAATTAATCACAGCAATATCAATTATATTGATTTATATTGATCGATATCCATGTCTTCAAGCGATCCCAGAGGCATCTCCAACAATTTGGGTGACAAGCCCCAGACACCCGTCAAGAAGCCAAAGCCTAAGAAGGATGATCGGAAAGGCACAGTAACTGCTGAATCCGGTCTTAGGCCTAACTGGAATGGAAACAGCTCAAGGGGACCAAAAATGGTTTGATGAACAGGTTATCTAAATCAGAAGCTGAGAAGCAAACTCCCCTAGATCCACTTTAATTTCTTGCACTACAAAATTTTGTCCATAAAATTCTATTAAACTTTCTGCTGCAAGTTAGTTTTTTTCCCTTTCTTTATGAATTAAAACGCTATTGCTAAAATTTCAATTGTACTTCATTTAAATTTTAACTCATCATAAGCACTAATTAAGTTGCT
This sequence comes from Dalbergia cochinchinensis, assembly GCA_031216125.1. Classification (NCBI taxonomy): domain Eukaryota; kingdom Viridiplantae; phylum Streptophyta; class Magnoliopsida; order Fabales; family Fabaceae; genus Dalbergia; species Dalbergia cochinchinensis. Next base: position 46,870,855 of record CM062370.1, read on the forward strand.
ATTATAAATATTTCTTTCGTTTTACATTTCTTTTTTCTTTCTCCGTTAAGGACACATGGATGGCTTTTGTATTGATTCGTTCTTTTCATTTTGTTGCAGGTTTATGTGGAAGTTGGATCTATCATCTATGTTGCTAGGAACAATACCTGGAATAGATAATACTTGAAAATTATTATGTTGGTTATCAAGATTTCATTCTTTAATTGTAATTTATTATTATCGTTTGTTCATTTCGGAAGTGTTTGTTTCGTTGGGGATAGGTTGGAAGTATTAATACCCCCTTTCCATGTAAACTTATAAAGTAATAGAATAAACGAAAACCATCTTTGACATATAAATTTATTTGTTAAGTCTCTTTTACTATTTTCTTTCTCTATTTATGGTCTTCTCGTGCTGTGTCAATAAAGAATCTCAATATAAAAACTAGCTACCGAACGGTCAATGAGTAAGAAATGATTAGGCAGGTTTCTTTATTTTTTTCTTGAAAAATACTAATAAAAATCCAAGGGAAGTTACTTGTCTAACCTGAACTCACTGTATAAGTGCTCATTACATCTTGGATCCGAGAATTCATCCCTTGCGATTTGAACAAACATAAGTAATTAAGTTCTGTTGTTTTAGGAAGAAAAACGACTAGTTCGGCTGCGGCCGGCTAGATGAACACTGCTAGTTTTCTAGCTCAGTGCTGCCATGTGCTGCTGCTGTGTCTATTCGGGGTTAAAGTTTGTAGAAACCAGCAAAATAAATAAATAAATATCACCACTACTTCTTTCATCCTCCTCCTCCTCCTCTTCCTCACCTTCCACAACTCTCTCTCTCTCTCTCTCCTCTCTCCTCTATCTCCATTTTCTCTTTCTAATATCTATTAGAGAGCTTGGAGCTTTTAGAAGGAATTAAAGTAATTTTTTTTCATTAATTCTACTCTCTAAGTGGTAAATAATCATCTTCACTACTCTATTTAATTTATTAAAGTTCCTAGTTAATTTAGGATAAATGTTAGTATTCTTTGAACCCTATAAATTGGGGATTTTAGTGAATGGGGACTAATTTATGTAATTGGTGATATTGTTAGCTCACTAATATTGTATTTATCTTATTCTTAGAATTATAGAGCAATTGAGTATCAACTTTTCGATTGGAGGCACTTGGAATTTAATCTTCAGTTCTTTGAATTAGTTTGTGAGTAGACATTATGTCTATAATTGTTTTTAATTATGCTAAATTAGTTCTAAATGTATTTTAGTAAATTAGAAGCTGAAAAATAATTATTTGGTTATGCGTATAAATTTGATGAAAGTAAGCATGTAGCTTATGTTTTAATTGAAAATTTACATATGAGACAATATGACATAATTTGGAAATTACATAAAGAAATATTGAATTTCAGAGATTTGAATAATTGGAAGTTATTGACTCCTGATATGAAATTGAGAAATGATTTATGGATAATGGGGATGACTTTTTAATTGCTGATACGTATAGAATAATTATACGTTTTGAGAGAATCTCTGATAGGATTTGTAGCTAATGACAGTAGGCATTAGCCTTGGTGCACCTTGACTATATTTGATTAGGACCACTGTAACGCCCGGGGATTGCGAAGTCGGGGAGTGATCGCCGATGCAAGGAGGCACGGACAAGGAGCGGCTCCTAGCAGACTTCGAAAGCGGAAAAGTACATGAATAAACCGATTACACATCCGAATGAGAGAGATCATAAGATTGTATAGGTATGAGACTATACAGTTGAGGAGGGCTTATATGAATTGATTTGTCCTACCTATACTAACAAGATGCATCTTCTTTTCGATATCCCATCACTAAAGAACTTCACAGTTAAGCGTGCTTGACTTGGAGCAATTTTAAGATGGGTGACCTCCTAGGAAGTTTTCCCAGGAAGCGTGTGAGTGAGGACAAAACACGCTGAAAAGACTCGTGTTGGTTTGTGGGGACAGTCGTCAATCTATAAAGTAGCAGGGGATGTTACAAATGGTATCAGAGCCTGCACTTCTCCTAGTACGGTATGGTTCGAGGACGAACCAAACGGAAGCTGGTGGGCATATAACGCCCGGGGATTGCGAAGTCAGGGAGTGATCGCCGATACAAGGAGGCACGGACAAGGAGCGACTCTTGGCAGACTTCGAAAGCGGAGAGGTACATGAATGAACCAATTATACACCTGAATGAGAGAGATCATAAGACTGTATAGGTATGGGACTATACGGTTGAGAAGGGCTTATATGAATTGATTTGTACTACCTATACCAACAAGATGCATCTTCTTTTCGGTAGCCCATCACTAAAGAACTCCAAAGTTAAGCATGCTTGACTTGAAGCAATTTTGGGATGGGTGATCTCCTGGGAAGTTTTCCCAGGAAGCGTGTGAGTGAGGACAAAGCAGGTTGAAAAGACCCGTATTGGTTTGTGAGGACAGTCGTCAATCCATAAAGCAACAGGGGATGTTACAACCACGAAGTGGATCCTTCTGTTCTACGGCTACTTGAATAGGTAGGACCGTTCTGTCTCAGGATCACATGAAGGAATGGCCGCCTAATTGTGAATCATTCTGTTTATCTTGAATTTGACAATTCCCTATTAATTTATCAAATGATTGTAATATTCAAAAATTCATTTTCATTATAAAAGAATTTATTGAATTTATGTGAACTAGGAAATTATTATTGTTTTACCTTTGAATACATATTGTCTCATATAAGTTATAGACATCATGTCTACCATTGAGTTGCAAAACTCACCCTGTTGTTTCCCTCTCTTTTTCTAGATACAGGTCAAGCTCCAGGTTCCAATCCTACTGCTCCTTAGTAGCCAATTGTCTAAGTTGATGAGTCTTTTTGTAAAGGCCCTCTTTAGTAGTCATCTATATTTTATTTAGCATGTAGTTGTCAGTTGCTCCATATGTTATAGGTAGGTTCTTTGGACTTGTATTATGCTTATGTTTGAGAACTTATGACTTAACTATATAGTTATGTTATAGAAAGAATTTGTAAACTTAATTTAGTTTTATGTTGAATTATATATGATATTATATTTAATAGAGTTTGAAAATTAATTTGGTATTATGGCTAATATACGCTAGAATATTATTATGTACTGGAATGATGCATTCTGAGAATACTTGATGCCTAAGTGTTATGAAATTTATTGAAAAATATTATAGGTTGTATTTTATTTGGAAAATGTCCGAAAAACAAAAGAAACTATATCCGTTTTCCTAGAAATTTGCCATGTTAAGACTTACTGGAAAAGGTGTTCTTATATGGCGGTCATGGTCTAAGTTGGGTCATGACAAATTTCCATTAGCAATTTAAGTTTGCGGGACAAGCATTGGTACGTAGCCAACTACTGATCCGTTTGCAAACTTGGTATATGTGCATGAAGCTCGTTCTTTCTTGGGATTTTTGTTTTTCTACCAACGCAAGATATATGTTAGGGACAGGAATTTGCTATCTTCTAGATCCATTTTGCAAAATAAAAATGTTGCCAACTTCGTAGGGTCCTGCACTTTGATAAGCACGGTGATGGCTAATAACTTTCTTTACTGTAGAGAATAGATCATATATATTCAAAGCATATTTACATGATGCCCAATAAGCAATCTTATCCTGCAATCGAAAAATGTTAATCCTCGTCTAATGGTCTTCATTTGACCATAATTGAAAGATCCTTGTACCACTTGCAGAACCTGATGGCGAGAAGAGCTATGTTTGAGAAACTCCTTCCCCCACAGCCTGGTGAAGAACAGATCCCCTACGATTTGCTGGTGGACCAGACAGAACACCGATAGTGTTGTTCCTTCAAGTTGATTTTTCAAATACGGGCAATTCCCAATTTAGACAATGATTTGCTATTTTTCATAAGTATCGTCGTGAACCGAAAGTAATTATTGGGTTGCAGAGTTGCCACAAGTTGGGCCAATCAGACCTCAAGGTATAGAAACAGCTTTGAAGAACAGACGGCCAATATCTGCTCGTCTGCATGCCCACAAATATGAAAAGTTTAATGCTGATTATAGTAGTCATAAAATTGATTGTCATATAGTCATATTATTAAGAGAGTTCCTATTATAACACCTAAAAATGATTTGTCCAATTGAGACAGAGCGAATGTTCCTCTTAGACACCTATTTTTGAGTGTTAGAATAGCATTTGTATATTAATAATCGTGCACAATTTGATTGTCATAAAATTGCTATTTAACAAAAGCTATTTTCCATCCGAAGGAAAATTGCTATTTGTATATTAGTAATCGTGCACTTGGGCATTATGCTCGTTGTCAGAGCTGTTTTTCGGTCGAATTGTCTGACCGTATATCTGGGAAGGTTGTTTGGGACACCGTGTATCAAAAATACTTACCCAGTCTTTGAAAAAATGAATATTTAGTGTTGATTGAATTCTAAGTTATTGGACAAATAGCTTAATTGAGAACTTCTGTAGATTCTGTCAAAAGGTCTTATATCAAAATTAACTTGTAAATAAGTTATTTTGTATTTGGTTGTTCAGTAACTTAAGTGCTTATTTTGAAAATGGAGTGTTTGGTTAACTAAAACTGCTTATACAAAGAAAAAGAATTTTTTTCCTTGAAAATTTATAACAAAATATTTAAAAGTTTGTTTCAATTTTTTTTTTTGCAAAAAAAGTTTAAATTGACAAAGTTAAATATTTGAGTTATTATTCTTATTTTAAAAATAAACATTACGTTAAAATATTCAACTTGTTAAAAAAAAGGTGAAAATATTTGATTGAGTTTCTATTGGTTTTAATTTAATAAAAAAAAAAGTTAAGATGTCTATGTGAGAAACATAAAAAAAAAATAATAATAATTGACTCTAACTGAGAAACATCAAAGAAATTACAATCACAAAAGCTTATTGTGGATATTACATAAATGATCTCATTACATCTAAAGTCGGGGGGGGGGGGGGGGAATTGATTCTTTATTTGCTTTCTTATCTATTCCATTTTTCTAACACTTTCAGCATCTGGTTTTTCCCATATGACATTGCTAGACTCTAGTTCGTCTACTTCTTCATCAGTTAAATCAAAATTTTCATGGAATTCTTCAAAACTTTTATCACCTGTGTCATTCCGTCTAATAAAATTGTGTAAAGCCATGCAAGCACCAATGATCCTGACTTGTGTGTCCAAGGAAAATGATGGCATGGCACCCAAGATTTTCCATCTTGCTTTGCAACATCCAAATGAGCGTTCAATTGTACATCGAAGGCTAGAGTGATAGTAGTTAAACACCTCATTTCTTCCTCTTGCTCTGGGCCCCAATCTGAAGTGCGGGAGATGATATCTATGACCTTTATAAGGACCTAAGAAACCCATAAAACAAGGATAGCCAGAATCTACCAAGTAGTACCTACCTAGAAATGAAAAATTGATATCAATCAATGATGAATGATCATAATTTAGCCATGCTTTTGTACAAAAAATATGCATTCTATATACGACTCACCATCAATTAATGAAAAATGTAAGGAGTTTAATCTAATAGCAAAATAGTCTAAAATTCAGTAACCTTCGGGAGGAAAAGGGAAATGAATGCTAGGTCTACGGACAGCTTGATTGAAAATTTTAGCATCATGTGTAGACCCTTCCTAACCTGCCTATGCAAATGTGAAACACATGTTAAAATTACAAGCTGCCATTACATTTGTAGTTGTAGTACCCTTTTTACCAATGTATGGTATTTGCATATCAGAAGGAACAACAACATGGGCATGAGTTCCATCTATTGCACTAATACAATTCTTGAAATATGGATAGTATCTTTCATCATTTCTAATCTCCATAGGAATATCTTTGAATTATGGATCAATTGGTTTGACAATATCCTTTGCAAGTTTGCAAACAGCATCCAATACCAAATGAAATTGTCTAGAAATGGTTTCCCCTGAATGTTGGAATCTCTCTTTTGCATTACGAATTGAACCTGGTTGCCCAATGATGTATAAGAATATACCTACTTGTTCATGAATTCCAATGCGACCTCAGATTATAAGTTCTTTCTAAAACATCACATAGATGAAGAAACACTTGCTTTTTCATCCTAAATTGCTCATAGCAACGAAAAGAATGCCCTTTCAAAATTTCATTTACCCATTTACTTCTTAGCAATCTCTAAGTTCTTCGTGGACTCTTCACAACATACTTTAGAAAATAGTCGACACATATAGCAACTGTGATTAAAATCATCATCTTCTTCTTATGTTTAGCTACAACATTTTTTTCGTTTTCAAATTCTTCATCAAACAAACTTTCTTTTGATGTCAAGCTTTCACTTGACAAACTTTCATCTGAGCTATTAGACATCCTGTTATACAAATATTGAAACCAAGAAATAAGTACTAATCACATTAATGTTGGGAAAAGCCCACAATTTTAAATTTATATCTTAAATAGAAAACAACTATCAAAAGTAACATTAATCTATTATCAGAACAAAATATAAAAAAACAAAAAATCCAGACATGTTGGACAAAAAATTTCAAGAGTGAGACTCATATGCCAAATTGTGAGTCTTTAACCACCCAAGTTGCAGGTTAGAGTCTTCTAGTCCCATAAAAATCTCCCTGTTTGACCTCTTTGCCATGAGTCTTGTGGCTATAAAGAATAGATCGCTTCCTAATTCTAGCCCTAACAATTGTTTGTGAATAGCTAAACATGTTGAAATACTTGGGATATTACTTCTACCAGCTACTTCGACAGTCTTTTCCGATTCAAAGTCATTAATTATACGCTCTAATTGAGTTGAAAGTTGAGAAGCCCCTGATCTTCTATCACTCTTCTTAACCCTCCTTCTCTTTTGCTTCCTAGCTATTGAAGGTGTTAATTCATTATTTAAGTCATCCAAACCTTCTTCTTCATACCTCCTTTCAATGCCATTCTCTTCACCTATATCTTCAATGTCATTGTATCCTTCTATAGGTGCTTCCATATTCCTTGCTTCATTTCTATAACTTTCATCTATATCTTGAGAGGGTGCCCATGCACCAACCCTAGTCGCTACAACATCTTTAAAAAGGAACTCCATTTCATCAAGATGTTTTGGACCTTCCTCTCTAAATTTCTCCACATCAGGATTTTCCTATGAAATGATAAAATATCAATAAAAAAAGCTCCTATTCAAATTGATATTTTACAAATAGTTTAAAAATATGAACATACCTGAATCTTAGCATCCCACCAATCATCACTTGCTTGTATGGTCTTTTTAATAGGATCCGAACCAAGACCTTTCTCCTTTCTAATAAGTTTAGCCCAAAGTCTCCATTCTCTTTTCATAGCCTCCTATTTGTTTTTTAGTTGTTTATACTCATAATTCAAACCTGTCTCCTTAAAGAACTTTGATCTCAAATTTGCCCAACCAACTTTGTTAAAATGTGTTCCAGGTCTATTCCCAGCCACCATCAATTCTTTACATATTTTCATGAATATAGCAGTATTTTTCTCATTCCAGTCAGCCTTAAATTTTCTTCCAAACTTGCTATTTTCATTAATTTGCTGAGGAAGAGCATTTTGAGCCATACTAATATATTTAGGAAAATAATGAGTAAGTTATACACAAAACAAATAAACACAAACATTATGGGTACAGGAAAAAATTATCTAATTTAAAATAAGATGGATGAGTAAACACACATTTATAAGTTAAACAAAAAAAAATGGTAAAAGAGACATATTTCGGTTCCTAGCACAGCAATGTTGTTAAAGTATGAGAAAAAGTCAAGAGTATACATTGTATGGAAAGAAAGAACAACGTGAAAAAACTTAGAATCGAAAATTTTTGTTCAAATACAAAACAGGAAAGAAAAACGTGAGGCGAAGGGGAGGGACAGTGCTTGAAATAAACAACTATGAAAGAAAACAAACAATAAATTAAAGTTAGAGAAGAAGGTGTGTGCAGCTTTCAATGATGGTTGAAACAAAAAACAACGATGAAAAGAGAAAAAATTACCTGGCAAGAACAGTTGCAGGAGTGGGATGGGTAGGTGGAGCAGTCCTAGTAGCGGATATGGGAAACATTGTGCAGAGAAAAAGACGAAGTTAAAAAAGAGGGTAATGATGTATCAAGAAATGACTTTAATAGAGAGTAGAAGTCATCTATTTTAACTTTTTCATAAGTTCTTAAATGGCTTTTCAGGAAGTTACAAGTCATCTTTGTAATTTGATCCAAACATTAGTAGTATGACTTTTGACTATCCAAAAGTTAATAAAAGTTAAAAGTACATGTATCCAAATGGGCCCTAAATTATAACTCTTTTAATGTATTTATATTTTAATATCATTCAATTATAAGTTTATAGTTACAAGATTCTTAAGTAGGTGGTTAAATCTAATTCTTTTAATAATATACGGCAATATATAATAATGAGTTTAATTTTGATGTACCCACATTGCTATACAATCAAATTATCTTATTTATTTGTCTTTTTAAATAGTAAATATGATATTTAGTTATATTTATTTGTCTATTAATATATAATTAAATAAGTAAAAAACTTTTAAGTGCATAGAATATGTCTACATAAAAAAAATGTCTGCACACCGCATATATAAATTAAATCCATTAGATATTTACACTATCTACCCGGTCAACTTTAAAAAATACAAATAAAATCTGTAAGAATTCGGAGCCAATTTAATTGATATGGGCCCTTGTGTAAGTTGCAAGTTGTAACAGAAGGATCAGAGAAAGTAAATATGTATATCCATGTTGGAGGGGGAATTCATTCCCAAGTCCTAACTAACGTTCGACGGCACTAGGCTCAAGGCCCGTAGGCAGCACCATACGCGGATATCGTCTTCAGAACTCCCACGCTCTTCATAGTTCAACGTTCACGGTTCACACATACAAGGGCTTCCTTTCCTCTTTTGCGCAAATTGTGCTGAAACTATTTTGTAAATTACAGAGTTTTGTCCTTTTTGTCTGTCAAGTTACTTAGCTTGACATCAATTGTTTTATAAAATATGAATTGAAAACATTATATTATATTTGATACTTGAAATAAAAATAACATCTCAGACATTTCTTTATGCGTCACAAATAATAAATAATTCAGATGGAACTACTGATGCAAAAGTGATCTCTGCTTCTTAGTTTTAATCTTTTGTCCATTTTTCTTGTCCTCCCACACAATAAACAACCGTGTTATCTATCTTCGGTTCCTTTTTCGTCTTTTCTGGTTCAATCAAATAAAACATAAACAGATAAATATTTTTAAAAGTTATAAATTACTTTACATAATAAGTTTTAGGACAATCGTATTTATATAGATGTGCTATGTGTACAGTAGAATTAAGCTTCTGCTATTTTCAAATTACAATCAGATTCTTGGACTCAATTTTTTTTTTCAAAACATCAGTTTTATTAAATTAACAAGTTTATAAATTTTAACTATAATTAAAATTGATGGCGATTCTAAATTTTTGTTGTTGTCATTGTTTGTTATGGTGTCCATCGGGACGTTGTGATAATAAATTTAAAAACAAAACATATAAAGTGATAGTTTCAACAACCATTTATGTATAATATTATTATTGGTATTATTAGTTACTATTATTTATATTGAATTACTTATTTTAATCATTAATTATTATTAATTTATATATTATTATTTAATTAGTATATTTATTTATTTATATGTTAATTATTTATATAATTATATATTAATATTATTATATTGTGTCTATAAATAGTAAATAATATAGAGAAAGGAACGAAGAAGCGAGCATTAGTATGGCGGCCAACTTTTAAAAATAATGATAAAAAATAAAGGTACACCGTGGATAAACAGTGGTATGAATGGTGCATAGAACATTGTTTTATTATTGAGAAATGATCGATGACCATCACCAAACTTATACCATATATTTATACCAAGTTAAAAATTATAAATTATATGTAAAATGTTATAAATCAGTATGTAAAAAGTTATAAATCAGTATACAAATAAAACTTTTTGCATGTTGATTTATAACTTTTTATAAACTGATTTATAACTTTTTATACATAAATTTATAATATTTAACTTGATTTATGTGTATAGTATAAGCTTGATGATGATTGTATATTACTCTTTTTTATTATATGTATAGACATGGTTTTATATGATACAGGTTTACAATTATTTGCGTCTCCAAGGTTCCTATCACATGGCGCCTGAGAAGGAAGATGCATGTATAAAAAATAAAAATATATATGAAAAAATTCCCGAATTTCTTCGATTGTGACAGTGGCGGGGATGGCGGAAGGCGTGGATGATGAAAGGAGCATGGGGGAGAGATAATTAGGGATTTGAGGAGTAAAAATTAGAGGAAGAGAATGTTAATTATAAGAGTAAAATACACCTTTTATAATCACTCAAAGGAAGTGTGTGTAATATTAAAAATAATATGGGATAAGTATAATATTGACGGATCTCAAGAAAAGTCCTTATAATTTATCCTAAAAAAATAGGGATTTAATTGTTCTATACTAACAATGTAAAATATTTTTACATAATCATTCAATTATATTTTATCACATAAGTCATGTTGACTCTTATACCTATTATCTAAAAAATTATCTAAACTAAATATTTTAATTAAATAATAGTATAAAAATATTTTATATTATTAGTATATCAAAATTAAACTCTCAAATATTCCTATGATATGGCGCCTAAGATGGAAGATGCATGTATAAAAATAAAAAAAAGATACATATGGAAAAATTATGGCATTTCTTCGATTGTCGGGGTATGGAAAGTACTTCCAAGATAGAACATCGTCGAATAATATCACAAGAGTAAACATGGTGTCCCGCCTAAATTATGTATAAGTACTGTTATTCTCAAATAAGTATCTATTTAAATAAATTTATATATATATATATATAAGTATATTGATTTTTTAATTATTAGTTTGACGGAATCAACACTATGAACACCCGATTTTGTCCGGCCCATTAAACAAAATTCAAAAAATTTGCATCTAATTTTCAATTTCTTCATTATAGTTACTCCATCATTTTCGTGAGAAAAATATGAAAAAAGTTTTTGGTCATTTGTATTCCCAAAAAAATCAAAATAAAAAATACAAAAAGAGTCCATTTCCTTTTATGGCCCATTTCTTTTAATTTGATACCCAAATTCCTTTTTGTAGTTCACTTGTGTTTCAGCTCAGCCCAATTTTGTTTTTAGTTATAAGAGATTTCTGTCAAAAAATAAATAAATAAAATAAAATAAAATAAAATACAAAAAATATAAAAAATAAATGAAGCAGGAACGAGGAAGCACATGCTCTGGCCTCCCACTTCAGCACCCACGTGCCTCCTACTTCAGCCTTCAGTGCGGTGCTGCATCCTGCACACCCACGAGCAAAACACAAAATGATGGGCATTATGCCAAGCCACTGAAATAGGAATCATGGGTGAAGCTGAAGGCGTGGGAACAGGTTCATTTGGAGTGCCTGCAAATTCAGAAACAACATGGAGTTTTAATTGATTAATCAATGCGAGTTCAGTATAAAAAGGAATCAATTGCAACAATGACAGGGGGGCAGAACAGAGAGTAAACATCCAAGAATTTCAAACAAAAATCGGGCAGCATATCACCTGAAATCTGAGCCTAGCCAATTCAGATACAAAGGAGGAGACTAGCAATTCAACCCAGCAATAAACAAGGTAATAGCAGCAGTCATGAATAAATTCTCAGAAATAAAAAGAAAATCAAAGAGGAAAAGAAAGGGAGGGAGGCCGCGGCCTCCACTGCCCCAGCCGCGGCCTCCGCTTGTTCTTCTATCAACCATCCTCCACCATCTTCCTCCTCCATTGGCCCACCACCGCCAGCCCGCAGCCCAGAGGACCAGCTTTTCGCCGGAAGACCGCCGCGCACCACCGCGAGCTGAGTCTCCACCGCGAAACCGCGAACAGCTCCTCCCCTTCTCCTCCTCGCACACTGGTGATCTCCACAGTGGTTCCCCTTCATGGCCGCGTGCTTTCCTCCGCTGGGGTCTCCACCCAGAGTTCGCCGCCGAGGATGCATCGCGAACCCACCGTCGTGGTCCTTCCCCCCCGCGGCGGTCTTTTCTCCCCTTCGCATGCTCTTCTCCCGGCTGCGGCGAAGCTCCACCCGCATCCCAGTCGCATGGCCGCGGTTCCTTCCCATCGCGGCGGTGATCGTGCGGCCTTCCCCAGCGGCGCCGATCCTCTCTCTCCTTCTCTCTCTCTCTCTCTCTCTCTATTCCACTCACCCTCTGTATCCCTCTTTCTTTCTCTTAACTTCTCTTTTTCAAAATGCTTCCCTGTCTACGAGCATGTTTTGAGAAAGAATGAAATTGTGTTGAACTGGGTATATGCCTCGTGTCTGTGCAAGCGTGAGTTAGTGGGAAAGAGAACACGTGTGTACATGTGTGTGTCTGTGTGAGTGAGAGTGGTAGTGGGTGAGCGTGTGTGCATGTGTGCGTGAGTGTGTGAGTGTGTGTAAAGAGTGGATAGAGTTAATTTAGGGTAGATTTAAAATAATAAAATAAAAAGAGTTTTAAGATTTATTAGATTGGATTAGTATTATTTTTAGAATAAATTTTGAAATTACGTGTTTAAACTCAAAGTTTATTTGTTTGTTAAGTTTCGGCTTTAAGATTTGTCTATTTAGGAATTAGTTTAGTCTGAGTTTAAAATAAAAAAGGTTGGTGTTTTAGCGGAATTGATTTTTTATTTTTTATTTTTTATTTTTTATTTTATTTTTTTATTTTTATTTTTATTTTTTGGTTTGTTTATTTGCGTTTTTTTTGGGTTTTATTTAAATTAAGTGAGAATGGTGTTTATGAATTAATTATACTTTTTAGTTTTATTATCTTATGTGTTTTGATTGAAGTATTTGTGCTTCGTTTAATTGTTTCATAAGTTTATGTGTTTTGGTTAAATTAACTGTGTGGTTGTGAATTATTGTTTAGTTTAATTATTTCATATGTTTTATTTAATTAATTGTTTATGTTTATAATTTAACTTTGTTTTCGTTGATATTAATTATAGGTTTATGTGTGATTTAAGTTAATTGTGTGATTGTGCTTATGATTTAATTTTACTTTTTAGTTATGTATATATGTTGCTCAAATTATTTGTATATTTATGTTTATGAACTAATCTTGTCATTTTTCTTTTATCTTTATTTTTGTCTAAAATTGAGAAATAAAACAAAAACATGTCTTTTCAATAATCAATTTTCTTTTCAAAAATCTTTTTATATTTGTGCAATATTCGATAATAGTGATTGAATAGCAAATGTTATCTTCACTATTTTTGAATCATAAGAGTTCATTGAATGGCATAGTGTCAGCTTGAATTCTGTGCACAAATGAATTATTAAAAAAATTTCTTTCTTTGTTTAAACCAGTTTTTATTTGATTCTTTTCCTTTAATTTAAAATTGATAATTCACAAATATGCGATGTTCAATAATGATGATTGAATGGCAAATGTCATCTTCGCTATTATTGAGTCATAAGGATTCATTGAGCAGCCTAGTGTTAACTTGAATCCTGTGCACTAGTGGATTTTCACAACTCGGCAAGATTTGTTTTAATCCGCACAATGATCAATGATGATAATTGAGTAACAAATATTAACTTTATTGTTATTGAATTATAAGGGTTTATTGAGTAGCTAAATGCTAACTTAAATACCTTGCGAGAGCGGATTCTCTTTTCTAAAGAAGTTACCCTTTCACAAAAGTCCTTTTAATCCGCACACTGATCAATAACAATGATTGAGTAGCAGATGTTACGTTCATTGTTATTTAAATCATGGGAATTCATGGAGTGGCCTAGTGCTGACTTGGATTCTGAGCAATAACAGATTTTCTTGTTATAAATCCTTTTTCATAAATAAAATTTATCAACCCACAATCATTCTTTACAGAACTACGTGACTTTGAGTTCCCCACTGTACCAGGGGATACGTAGGAGCAGGTGATCCCTGTCAAGCCAAAATTAAATTTTCATAAATTGTTCATTTGATTGTAAATATTTTGCATAGTTTTTCTTTATTTAAATAGGGATTTTGAAGGTTATTAATTAATTTGCACAACTTACTAAGAGTCTTGTCTGGGACAGTGTCTTAAAGTGCGTAAGATTAATTTCATACCCTTCCCTATGCATAACCGACTCCCGAACTCGTAATCTGGTTTCAAAGATCATCTTTTAAAATAAATGGGTTTTTCCAATGTTTTCCCAATTTAATAAACTTGGTGACGACTCCATTAATTTTAAAAAAAAAGTTCTCTTTTCTTAAATTCATTGTCCCCGTCGCGATCCCGGTTGCGACAAACACTCATTTAAAAACGAAGGCAGTAATATTTTTCAAGGAATTTTCCATCTTTGAATTCAGAACCGACCAACATGCCTAAGACATTTGCCCCAACACTGTAGCATACATGTAATCCTTCAAAGTCCGAACATACAAGGCGTGCGGGACTCTCACGAAGATTATACCGAAATTATTGTACAAATTACAAAGTTTTTAACTTCTTGTCTTTCGAGTTACATTGACACTCATATATCTTTTAGAAATAATTTAAAACATTTTATATTTTATTTGATATTTAGAATAAAAATAATATCGCTGACATTTTTCTCTATGTCATAAGATGTTCATACATAAATAAATAATTAATTAAGTTGAAGCCACCGATATAAAAGTGATCTCTGCTGCTCAGTTTTAATATCTTGCCTCTTATCTGTCCACACTCTTACAGTCCCTTCTTTTCCTCTTTGTTGTGTTCAATCAAATATATGCTAGGTAATTCAAACCAAACTCTTTTCCAAATACTAAGACAATTTAATTTCCATGCGGTGTAAAACTTTTATATAATTATTTAATTATATAGTATTGTATCAATTATGATACTTAATTACTTTATATTTTTCATCTATTACTTAAAAAGTTAAATAAATAAAATATTTTAATTTAATGATAATATAAAAATATTATTAATGCATTGAAATTAAACTGGTATAACAACAAACAAAACTATTATTTCATTACGCATTATAGTAACGACCCGAATAGCAAAATTTCCTCAAATCTTTCTATGCAATGTGGAGCGAAAATTGGTGACGTAATTTACCTTGAATTACGAGCCACGTCCCTCACACATTCATGCATGCTCGAACCCCATATCTAGGTATCACTCCTACACTATAAATACACAACCAGGGATGAAGTCCAAGGTGCATCGAAACAAGAGTGTCTTTCAAAGACTAGTCCATTGAATTGATCATAATCTCAACATCAATTATATATATTAGTTTATATCGATCGATACCCATGTCTTATAGCAATCCCAAAGAAATCGCCAAGTTTCTGGGCGACAAGAATCCGCCACCCAGGATTCCGCCACCCAGGATTCCGCCGCCTGGGAATCCGCCACCTATAACTGCTGAATCCGCTCTTAGGCCTAACTGAAATGGAAACGGCTCAATGGGACCAAAGATGGTTTGATATCTAAATCAGACAACTCCACTTTCTTCTACTGCAAAGTTTTGTCCATAAAATTCTATTAAACTTTCTGCTTGTTTGTTTCCCCTTTCTTTATGGATTAAAACTTTATTGTCATAATTTCAATCATAAATTATTTAAATTTTAACTCGTCATTAACATTAAGTTGCTATCATAAATATTTCTTCGTTTTTCCTTCCTTTTTCTTTAATTTCTCCACCGTAAAGGTCACATGCATGGTCTTTGTATTCATCCATCCATTTCATTTTGCTGCAGGTTTATGTGGAAGTGGGATCTATATGTAGCTAGGAATAATACTTAAACGCCAATGGGGATTATTGTTGGTCATCAAGATTTCATTCTTTGATTGTAATTTATTATTGTTTGTTCGTTTTGCAAGCGTTTGTTACTTTAGGGCTAGGAAGTATTAATAACCCCCCTTCCATGTAAATTTATAAAGGACTGGAATAAATCAAAACCATGTCTGAAATATATATTTAAATTTGTCAAGTCTCGTTTACTATTTTCTTTCTCTCTATTTATTGTTTTCTCGTAATGTGTCAACTATAAAGAATCTTGACATAAAAACTAGTGACCAAACGACAAATGAGTAAATTAAAGACCAGATAGGTTTTCTTTCTCTGAAAATATACTAAAAATCCAAGGGATCACATATTTAAACTGAACTCTCTGTAAAAGTGTTCATTATAACTACGATCTGAGAATTCATCTCTTGCAATTTGAACAAACATAAGTTCTGTTGTTTTGGGAAGACAAGCGACTAGTTAACCAAAAAAAGAAGAAAGACAAAATAACTTAACCTAGTATTGGTTATCTCATTCATTTTTTTTTTTTGGGGCTTGTGTGGAGGTTAAAAGAGGCCTTTGTTGGTTCTATTGCTTCACATTGCATTGAAATGCGCATTTGATACAGCAAAGGAAAAAATAATAGGCATATTACATGACAATTAAATATTTAATAAAGTTATTTTACAAAACTAATCAGGACATTTGTTTGGAGGAAAAAACTCAGATCTTAATAAAGTATGTAATTATTAATCTCACACATCTAAGATGAAAAATGGTGACTCCTTTCATTGTATAAAATAAGGCCAAGAATCAACTTAAATCATCATTTTCGCTTTATCGAAGTCGTTTTTACGCCAAACATAGTACAGTGATACCGCTCACATAGGACCTTAAACACGGCTGACCCAGACAAAATTATTAGAGGAGTTAATATGTTTTCCTTAAAAGCATTTTTCCATTTTTTAGTGAAACAAAATAAAAAATCCCAATAATATTGTTTCAACACTTATTTTTAATGTCTCATTGAGATACCAATTTCAACACTTTTGGATGAGATTGTAATTCCTCTCATTTAAATTCATCTAATGATCTCATTTAATGGTAATGAGATAGAAGACTCCTTAAAGTGGATCTTAAAATATTATTATTGTAAAAAACCCAAACCATAGCCATGCATTTCCACAAAACATGTTATCCCGCAAGCAAACATTTGAGGGGAGTAAATGGCATAAATCGCCTGCGAAATTTTCATTAGACAGGTATGAGAATTGAAATAATGGACTATATTCAAGGGCATTATGGACCTTTCAGTGCAACTGTCTTCTGTTTGCACCTTAGGCTGTTCATCATCGTTATTTTTTTGGTAATGTGGATTAAAACGTTATTTGCTAATTAATGTTGCTAAAATTCCAATCATAAATTATTTATATTTTAACCCATAGTAAAATATGTTTAATTAGGGGATAAAAGTAAAAGTAGAATATTTTTTTTCTTGGTCAAAAATAGAATATGAGCTTGATATATAAATAATTTAATTAAATATGGACTTCATCTAAGGAAAGGCAGCCCAAACATAAATTAAGAAAAAAATTTCAGTAAATAAAAAAAAACATTGACCCAACGATAGAAACAAGGTCAAAAAACAAAAAGAAATAGTCGAACAACAAGTTTATGAAAAGAAAACAACTTTCATTATTGTTCCTCTCAGATTTCATTTTGGCTTGTCTTTTGTTGTTTGTTGCAATGCAATTTTCAAGTTAATTTGTGGACTTCGCTTCTTTGATTTATTCTTTTATCTCATAGGTTCCTTGCATCTTAAACTCATCTTCCTACAATTTTTCTCGTTTCCATGTGGAATTTCAAAAGTTTGATTTTGTTACATTATGGCCTCTTGGGGGCAAGCAAACATTTTTACAGAACTAAATTTTTTAGACGTCATTCCTTTCATGCTTTAGGGGGAAAAAAAAAAGATTTTGCATACTGTTGAGGGGACTAAATGGCAGAAATTGCCTTCAGAATTTTCATTAGACAGGTACGAGAATTGAAGTAATGTTTTATATATATGGACCTTTCAGTGCAATTGTCTCCTGTTTGAAGCTTAGGCTGTTCATCATTGTTATTCTTTCAGTGACGTGGAGTCAAAAGTGGGGAAATGAATTTTAATATGAATGTAGAAGAGACTTAATATCATAATATATTATATTTTTGGAGTAATTAAGATGGGGTGAGACATGGAACATAATTTGCTTCCAATTGATTATCTACAAAAATCACCAAAAAAATAATAATCAAGGATTATGAACAAAAATCACCAAAAATAAAGGTATACAATCTACGCCAGCAGATTTCGCTTCTGGCCGTAATTAACACACTGGCCTACAGTGGGAATACATGAGCGTGCTTCGTAAAAAAACTAGTTTATAATCCGCTTAAAGCATATTTGTAACCAATAAATATATATATAAAATTATATTTTTTTTTCAATTTTGTTCTTTCATCATCCGACTTATGTTCCTAAGGTTTTTTTTTTTATTTTTTCTATACCTAATTCACATCCAACAAATTGTTTACCCATAATCACCCTAAAATTATTTCTACACTTGTACAATATCATTATAATTGTGTCAGCCAAACTTCATACGAAAAAAATTGAGCCATCAAAAGTAGAATATTTATAAATGAACTTGATATATAAATTTAAATATGGACTAATCTAAGGAAAGGCAGCCCAAACATAAATTAAGAAAATATTTTTA
Organism: Dalbergia cochinchinensis; assembly: GCA_031216125.1. Classification (NCBI taxonomy): domain Eukaryota; kingdom Viridiplantae; phylum Streptophyta; class Magnoliopsida; order Fabales; family Fabaceae; genus Dalbergia; species Dalbergia cochinchinensis. The sequence continues at coordinate 46,889,421 of CM062370.1, forward strand.
GTAAATAAAAAAGCATTGACCCAACGATAAAACAAGGTCCCAAAACAAAAAATGTTTTTAATTCATTGATAATATGACAAGTTTTTATATAATCATTTAATCAAATCTTTTTGTTTGTTTGATTTTACAAGTAGTATGGATGTGAGGTGGAAAAGGTAAATTACAATTGCTTATTTAAAAACAAAAAATTGAATATAATTTTTACACTCTTAATATATTAAAATTAAATTTTAGTTTTTTCCTAACCTGAGATTTTACTTAAAATTAAAAGAAAAGTAGAATAATCTGAATTAATTAAATATAAATTTAGTTTCGATGTATTAAGTTTACATAGTGTCATTTAATCTTAAGTTTATATTTATAATATTTTTAAAATAATAAATGATTGAATCTAACTCTTTTATTAATGATATATAACAATATATAATAAATTTAATTTTAATATATTGATAGTATTATTCAAGACCTCATTTATTTTACTTTTTAAGTCATCTCATTCTTCACACCCATATATAAATTAAATTCACTAGATATTTGTAAATTTACCCGGTCAAATCAAAAGCGTCACAAAGAAGCAAACATAAATCTTTAAGAATTCAGAGCCAATTTAATTGATATGGGCCCTTGTAATTAAGTTGTAACAGAAGGATCAAAGAAAGTACACATAATCTTGAACATATTTTGATATTTAAAAAATAAATATTTATTTAAATATTTATTTTATAATTATTAAATATAATAAATATAAAAAATAAATAAAAATTATTATTATATTTAATAATTATAAAATAAATATCTAAATAGATATTCACTCTTTAAATATCAAAATATCATTTCTGGTCTTGTATTTCATTTCCAAGTCCCAACTAAGGGCTGTGCACAGTATACACAGACATAGTCTTCAAAACTCATTCGCTATTCAAAGTTCTAGTTCACAGTTCACACATACAAATACAATACAAGGCCTGTCTTCCTCTTTCGCGCAAATTATGCTGAAACTATTGTACAAATTACAAAGTTTTTTCCTTCTTGTCTGTCAAGTTTATTACTTAGCTTGACATCAATAGTTTTAGAAAATATAAATAAAAGTGACATCTCAGACATTTCTTTCTACGTAATAGATTAATAATTAGGATGAAACTACTGATGCAAAACTGATATCTGCTTCAGAGTTTAAATATTTTGTCTGTTTTTTCTGATCTTCGCACACAATAAATAACCATGTTATTTCTCTTCCGGTTCCTCTTTCCTCTTTTCTGGGTCAATCAAATATCCTAACAGATAAATATATGCTACAGCTACCGCGTCGACCACATAGCAAAATTTCCTCAAATCTTTCTATGCAATGCCCAACGAAAAACTATAGCACATTTAGGAACGTTCAAATCTATGAAAGATTAATTACGCATAACGTGTCAGTTGCTACACTAACGTTTATCACCATATGAATAATAAACCTAACCCGCCGCGCATGTAATCGTATACGTGTCTCTCTTCCATCTTGTTAAATGTAAGTTTCCTTTCGTGTTGCCCTAAACAAAAATGAACTCCTTATTCCTTTTGCCAATAATCAAATTGTAGCTAGCTAATAATCTCAAAAAAATTATTTCAGAGTTAAATTCATGAAAAGTTTACGTGGTAGTACGCATATACACATGTGACATTAGTTACCTTCAATCAATTACGAGGCAATTCCCTCGCATGCATGCATGCACGCACCAACACCACCCTGGGTACTACTACTATATATTGATACATATGCACTAGCATGGATTTCCAAGCTAGGTGCATCAAAACAAGATTGGCTTTCAAATAGTACTCATTGATCACAATATTGATTATTAATTGCATTGCTCTACATATATCGATCCCCATGGCTAAGACCCAACCTCAAAATGTCCACAAGTATCTGGGCGACCATAACGAGAAAAAGCCTGCGCCCCCTCCGAAACCTGACCCAAATAATGGCAAAAAAAAGCCAGTAACTGCTCAATCTGGTCTTGCACCAAGGTGAAGTGGACACAACTCATTGGGAGCAGAAACGATATGATTCGGAAAACCAGGTAATGTAAATCAGAAGCAAGCTCCATAACACCACTGTACTTTCTACCATTGCAGATGTTGTATTCTACCCATAAATTTCTGTTAAACTACTCTCTATTAGGAGTTGGTTTTCTATATATTTATATGAGTTAGTTAGTTAGTTGCAGATTATTGAATTTAGTTATATCATCTTCTGTTATTCTGTTAGTTAGATATCATCTCTCGGCTCTCCTTCCCTTAATTATTCTCTCTCTCTCTCTCTCTCTCTCTCTCTCTCTCTCTCTGTGAATCTCTGATACAAGACTATTTCCTTCGTCTGATACAAATTCCATTAATACTTTATACTCGTTAGACTCATGGTCTCTGAATGCATTCATCTTTTTTCATTTTGTTGCAGGTTTATATGTGTGGAAGTGGGATCTATGTGTTGCTAGGAATAAGATTATCGACGCCAGCAAAGATTATTACTGGCCATCAAGATCAATAATTGTTTCATTGTAATTTGTTTTAATGTTGTTTGTTCATTTCGCAAGTGTTTGTTACTTTAGCTAGGACTAGTGATCTCCCCTTCCATGTAAACGTATGATAAACAGTAGTAGTGTAGTACCTAGCTTGTAATTTTTATAAATGAGTCTTTAATTTTTATAAATGATTTAGAATATTTATAATGAGTTTGATATATAAATTTAAATATGGACTAATCTAAGGAAAGGCGGCCCAAACATAAATTAAGAAAATATTTTCAGAAAATAAAAAAGCATTGACCCAACGATAAAAACAAGGTCCCAAAACAAAAAGAAATAGTCGATAAACAAGTTTATGAAAAGAAAATAAAAGCCCAAGAAAGACCCATATGAACAACTCTTTTGAAAATATAATAACAATAAATTAAATAAGACAGGTAAGCATACAAAGCGAAAAAAATACTAAGCAAAATGGAACCAGATTGATTAGGTATTAGCACAGGCTTAGTGCGGCGGCCTAGGGGAAGGAGAGATAGCGGTGGACAACGGCTCTCCCGCTCGATGTGGCGACATGATGGCGCTGCTGAAGCCGTGGCGCGGTCGACAGTGAGGTGGCATGCAGTGGTTGAACGCAGTGGGGTTCACGGCAGGCTAAGGAGGAACGCTGCGGTTGCGGGAAGCCGAAGCTCCGGGGAGATGGCAACGATGTGCGCCTTGGCGGAAAGGCATTCTCCTTTAAGACTTGTATTTATGTTCCTTCGTAAATATGTGTGGTATCCAAAAAAAAAAATGAAGTGAGGACCATCGTGCACCTTAAGTGGTATAGACCACCATATACTTTTCTCTTTCTTTATCTTTTCTTCTTCTCCTCTTCTCTCGTAACTCTCTCATTCTCCTCCTCCTCTTTTTCTTCTTCCCGTTCTCTTTCCCTCCCTCCACTTCCTTCTTTTATTTTATTTTATTTTGCTTCCTTCATTACAAAATCATCACCACCTCCATCATCATCATCTCCTCTTTCTTCTCATCCCCATAACAATGCCTCTCTCTCTCTCCTTCCTCTCCTCTACTCCACTTTCTCTCTCTAACTCCATTAGAGGGAGCTTGAAGCTTAGGAAGAATTGGAGTAATTTTCTTCACCAATTCTACACTCCAAGTGGTAAATTAGCTCATAAACTACTCTATTTAAATTATTGAAATTTCTGATTATTTTAGGAATATTGTTAGGTTTATTGAATTCTAGAATTTGGGGCTTTTATTGATTTGGGGATAATTTATGTAAATTTGTGATATTATTAGCTCACAAATATTAATATTATCTTATTTCTAGAACGATAGAGCAATCGGGCATCAACAATTGAATTGGTGGCATCAAAGGCGTTGTTCTTCGGTTCTTTGAACCAATAGTTGTGAGTAGATAGTGTATTTGTAGGTTACTTTATGCATGATAAATAATATAAAATTATATGAAGAGCTAAAAGTATGTTGATATAGAAGAAAATAATTTATTTATTGAAAATGTGGCTTTATGTTTGAAATGACAAACTTTTATTTGGAGGCCATAATATGATTATTATGCTTATTTAAATATTTTGAGTTGAATTGTAATGAATATTGAATTTGAGAGCATATTATGCTACCTTTATATTATGTAATGTGCATGGTTTTGAGTTAAATTGGGGATAACGACAGAGGCGTTAGCCTCGGTGCACTGTGAGAAACTCTATTTAGCAGGTGAGGTGCTAACCCGCACATAACTGCAACTATGTCTGGACTTGTATATGGCTACGGACCAACTCTAGTTAGCAGGTGTGGTGCTAACCCGCACATGGCCTTGGGTCATGTCTGGACTTGTTATAGTTCTGCTTCGGATAATTCCCCAATGTATTTGAATTTATATGAGTATGTAAATCTATGATATTAAGGAATCTCATGTTATGACTAAAATCCTATTTTATGAGTACATATACATTATTATGTTTATATTATTTTATGCTTGCATTTAATAAACTATGGATACTCTATCTCTCATTGAGTTGCAAAACTCACCCCGTTGTATTTCCACCCTTTCAGATACAGGTGTCGGTACTAGTTCTGGTGTTCCTCCGGCACAATCTTAATAAATTCTAAGTTGCTAAGGCTTTTTGTAAAGGCCCTTTTAGTTTTCATCCATATGTTGGTTTAGCCTGTAGATGTCAATTGCTTCATATGTCACAGGCAGATTCCTTGGACTTGTGTTGTATTTGTGTTTGAGAACTTGTGACTTAGCTATATATGTTATGTTTTGGAAAGGATTTGTAACTTAATTTGGTTTTGTTGAACTATATTGGTTCCATGACTGGTATATGCTGAAATATTATTATGTACTGGAAGGGCGTATTCTGATAATGCTTGATGCCTAAGTGTTGTGATTTTATTGAAAACATTGCAGGTTATATTTTATTTGGGAAAAATCCGAAAAACAGAGTAAACTCTGTCCATTTTCCTAGAAAATTTAATGTATTAAGGGTTGTTGGGAAAAATGTTCCCATGCACCAATCATGGCTTAAGTTGGGTCGTGACAATATGTATGTAGGGTTGCCAACTTAGTGGCTTACTAAAATTGTAAGAGAATGCTATTTTGTGATTGAATACAATTATACGCTCAAACTAAAATAAATTCTGCTGAAAGAGAAACACATCTTTTCTATTTTTCATATTTTGATGGATGTGAGTATAACAACTGTCTATTTTAAATAGTTGAATGGTTATATGACTTTTGATTTGAATGTTGCAGTGCAGAGCGCAGACAATGCTTGCCAAGGCAGTTGCAACAGAGTGCAAGACTACTTTTTTTAATATTTCAGCATCGTCCATTGTTAGCAAGTGGCGAGGCATGTTACAGCTTTTTTGCCGTTTTTCCAGAGTATTTATGTTTCTTTTGTATGTCCTAATTTGGGTCTTTTCTTTGCATATGAGATTTTAGTAGTGTATTTACATTAATATGCCGTTTTGAAAAAAAAATTATGTAATATGACTTTTTTTTCAGTATAGAATCCGCTAAAAACGGATTCATAGATAATCTGTCAAATTCAGATTCAGTATAAAATGAAAATTAATACAAAATCCACCAAAGGCAGATTCAGATCTGTCTGCAAAATAAAAATAACATAGAATGTGCATGTAGCAGATTCTATAAACATTATATATAAGTAAATTTACCCATTATCTCATATAAGTGTAAATCACCTGTCAAAATACCATATACAAATTATTTTTCCTCCTAATTTAGTCTGAAACTCAAATGCGTTATGTAACATACCATAGCTTGGGTTTGGGCCCCAATCACAACGTTAATAATGAGGCCCAACCTAAGATTAAGTATAAGCCCACTTATGATAAGGTTTACACTAGAAAGGGGCGGTAGGGTAAATCTACATAATTATTAGGTTAAATAGCTATTATATAAGGATTAGTAGTGGATTGATTAGGTATTCAGACAATTAGTTAAGAATAATCAGTGGGAGAGTTGGCAGCCTCTCAAAGTGCTACCACTAGTCATTTTTAGGAAACCTAATCCCAATTTGGGAGTTATTTCCTTATTATTCTTTTCCTATTCAGCAATAAACACTTACTTCCTTCTATCTCTCTCGATTACTGCTGTTGCTATTATATGTTCATTTTTCATGAAAGTGGCTTAAATATCCTCTTGGTGCATTAGAGCAGGATGATAGTAGTGTAATTACCAACACATAGTCGATTGGAGTGACTAGATGCTCCTTCCTCGGGTTTAAACTCTGGGTATGGAAAAATCAGTGTTGGGAGAGCTATGTCATCTACGGGATCTCAAATACTCAAACATGATTGCCTCTGTTTGGAGGATCCCCACAGGAAACCAAAAAAAAAAATGTTAATGTAATTAGAAGAAGAAGAAGAAGAAATAACTTTTCTGCAAGATGATACAAGTATACAACTAACTACTATTCTTCAAATAATATTATGCTAGCAACTACCCTGAATCTTGCAAACGGATCACATATCCTATTTGGTTGGGAAATGTCATTAGTTCTACCCTCATCCTCTGTTTTACTTAGCCAAATGGATACACATAACGTATATCATTTTAAAGCACCGGTCTGTTATCAGAGTCAGAGGATGAGGGTGGTTTGGATTCAAACACATGACTCTCTAATGTTTAACCTGGGCCATCTGTTCTGTTCATTTCTCTGACATCTCATTGTAAACCAATAATCTGGAAGAAAGAGTGTACAATATATTTGATTTTATATGCCATTGCTTCATTCTAAGGGCTGGGTTGTCTGCCTCCCTCTCTCTTTCTTGATAGAAAGAGCACTTTTAAATTACTACATTTCCTCTTTCCTTTAGTATGGTACATTGTGAACATATCCATTTAAAAGGTTTACCTTAGAATGCAGGTGATTCAGAGAAGTTGGTGAAGGTGTTGTTTCAGCTTGCTAGGCACCATGCGCCGTCAACAATATTTCTTGATGAAATTGATGCAATTATTAGTCAACACGGTGAAGCACGCAGTGAACATGAAGCAAGTAGACGACTAAAAACTGAGCTACTCATTCAGGTGATGCTTTTTACATTAAAGATAATTTCAAAGTCATCAAGTTACTAATTAGATGATAGTAAGATGATTAGTCAGTAAGCATTTATTTAATTGCTCGGCTCTACTACCAACTGATAACTTCCAAGTTACTAATGAGATGATGGTAACATGATTTTGTCAGTTATTTCTTACTCTAAATGTAATACTGTCCTCCGATGAAATCTTCCAGTAAGCTAACTTCACTGAGCTGGAAGTCATCACCTAGGTAGCCAAGTACAGGTATTCTTGGGCTTTTTTCTACTAACTGAAGACATATGTTGCGGACAGGAATTTGCTACCTTCTAGATCCATTTGACAAGATAAAAAATGTTGCCAACTTCACTGGGTCTGCATTTTGATAAGCACACTGATGGGCGTTCACAGGGAATAGATAGCATATTTACATGATGCCAAATAAGCAATCTGATCTTGCAATCTAAAACTCTGTTGATCCTCGTCTAATGGTTTTAATTTGATCATAATTGAAAAATCCTTGTACCACTTCCAGAACCAGAAGCAAGAAGAGCTATGTTTGAGGAACTCCTTCCCCCACAGCCTGGTGAAGAACATATCCCCTACGATTTGCTGGTGGAACAGACAGAAGGGTATTCTGGTTCGGATATCCGATTACTCTGTAAAGAGACAGCAATGCAGCCCTTGAGACGCTTAATGTCTCAACTGGAACAGAGACAAGAGGTGGTGCCCGAAGAAGGTATGTCATTTACAAAATCTACATGAGCTAGTTACTTATCTCTACACAAAAACACTGATAGTGTTGTTCCTTCAAGTTGATTTTTCAAACACGGGCAATTCCCAATTTAGACAATGTGTTTGCTATTTTTCATACATATCCTCGTGAACTGAAAGTAATTATTGGGTTGCAGAGTTGCCACAAGTTGGGCCAATCAGACCTGAAGATATAGAAACAGCTTTGAAGAACACAAGGCCATCTGCTCATCTCCATGCCCACAAATATGAAAAGTTTAATGCTGATTATGGTAGTCAAATATTTCAATGAAAGGATGTAACCTTACCTTTCTTTCGTAGCTGTTATTAGGTCGTCCACAATTTGATTGTCATAAAATTGCTGTTATACAAGTAAGAATTCTGAAAAGTGAAAACATTATTTTGGGTAGAGTGATGTTATTTGTAAAATTTCTCCAAGTGCTTATAGCAACCCTCTGTGGTATGTGAACCACTAGATTATTTGAACGTTTTATATTTTTCTTTCAAATGGTTCTGGTTCTTTACAATCCTCATTCAGTTTGTGCTTCTACAGGGTCATTCTTCACCAAAATCTCTAGTTTAACCTATGTTTTTTCACCTCCATTTGGTCCCCTTTTTTTCACAGACATTAGCAACCACGGATTTTCTTTTTCCAAAATCCTTCACTATTTGGTTTTACTTTAAAATAATGTTTCTTTCTATGCTTTACCTTAAAATGATGCTATCCTGAAATCTTGTCACTTAGACCTATTTTATTTTCCATAACCTATTATAATTGAGAATAATTTTTTTCTTTCGGTTAGAAACTGAAGATTTTTTTTTTTTGAAAAAAAAAAAGATTTTGCTACCATGCCCCTTGGGGCATTTATAGGAAAATAAAATAAAGCTATTAAAGAAAAAAGAGTATTTTTTTATCTTGAAAGAATAAATCACTATACCATTGAATTGGTTAAGAAATTGTTTTTAACAAGTATTTTGGGGATCTTTGCTTTTGAATTTTTATCAAGTATCTTTAAGATTTTTTGCGATTTTGAATTTCGTTAACAAGTACCGTAAAATTAATTTTTTCACAAGTATCTATAAAAAAATGTAAAATTACTTTTGCTGTGAAATCTCAACAAGTATAGTCAGGATATTTGTTAAGAAATTTGAAAAAAACATAGAAAATAATTTTTTTTTATTTTGTTAATTTATCTAATGGTTTAAAGAATTTTTTTTTTCGATAAGTAATATAAAGACACTTGATGACAACATTCTTTATTTCTGAATGTTGTTTTGAGGTATTGAGATATAATTTTCTGTGAAAAAATTGCGAAATGAAATGGGTGTGAAATTGAGCATTGAATGCAAAAAAATGCTATTCTCCATTCTGATGGAAAGCACTTGGGCATTGTCCCTGTTCTCAGACGTGTTTTTAGGTCGAATTGTCTGACCGTGTATCTGGGAATGTAGTTTGGGACACCGCGTATCAAAAACTTAACCGTCTCTGAAAAAATAATTATTTAGTGGTAATTGAATTCTAAGTTATTTGACTAAGTTATAAAGATAAGACTCTGTCAATATTAATTTGTTGAGAATAATTTTGAGTCGTTGATAATATGACAATTTTTTATATAATTATTTAATCAAATCTTTTTGTTTGTTTGATTTACAAGTAGTATGGATGTGAGGTGGAGAAGGCAAATTACATTTGCTTATTTAAAAACAAAAAATTGAATATAATTTTTACACTCTTAATATGTTAAAATTAAACTTTATATTCTTCTTAACCAAAGATTTTTACTTAAAAAGAAAAGTAGACTAATCTGAATTAATTAAATATGAATTTAGTTTTGATATATTAAGTTTATAGTGTCATTTAATTAAAGTTGGTGTATATAAAACTTTCAAGATAATAAATGATTGAAACTAATTCTTTTATTAATATGTGACAATATATAATAAGTTTAGTTTTGAAATTTTGACACTGTTATTCAATTAAATTATCTTATTTATTTCACTTTTTAAATCATCTCAATGTTTATAAATTATATCCATTAGATATTTGGAAATTTACCCGATCAAATTAAAAGCGTCACAAAGAAGCAAACATAAAACTTAAGAATTCAGAGCCAATTTAGTTGATACGGGCCCTTGTAATTAAGTTGTAACAGAAGGATAAAAGAAAGTACATATAATCCATCTTGGAATTCTTTCCTAAGTCCCAACTAACGTCTATAAACAGTATACGCGGATATCATATTCAAAACTCATTCGCTATTCAAAGTCCCACTTCACAGTTCACACATACAATACAAGGCCTGCCTTCCTCTTTCGCGCAAACTATGCTGAAACTATTGCACAAATTACAAAGTTTTTTCTTTCTTGTCTGTCAAGTTACTTACTTACTTTGGCATCAAGAAAATATAAATAAAAATAACATCTCAGACTCTCAGACATTTCTTATTACGTAATAGATTAATAATCAGGATGAAACTACTGATGCAAAACTGATACCTGCTTCTCAGTTTTAATATTTTTTCTATTTTCTCTTATCTTCGCACACAATAAATAACCATTTTATTTCTCTTCCGGTTCCTGTTTCCTCTTTTCTGGGTCAATCAAATAACCTAACAGATAAATATATGCTATAGCTACCGCGTCGACCACATAGCAAAATTTCCTCAAATCTTTCTATGCAATGTCCAACGAAAAACTATAGCACATTTAGGAACGTTCAGATCTATGAAAGATTAATTACACATAACGTGTCAGTTGCTACACTAACGTTCATCATCATATGAATAATAAACCTAGCCCGCCGCGCATGTAATCGTATACGTGTCTCTCTTCCATCTTTTTACATAAAAGTTTCCTTTCCTGGTTCCCTAAACAAAAATGAACTCCTTATTCCTTTTGCCAATAATCAAATTGTAGTTAGCTAATAATCTCAAATAAATTATTTCAGAGTTCAATTCATAAAAAGTTTACGTGGTAACACTCGTATACACATGTGACATAATTTACCTTCAATTACGAGGCACTTCCCTCGCATGCATGCATGCACCAACACCACCCTGGCTACTACTTCTATATATAGAAACATATGCATAAACATGGATTTCCAAGCTAGGTGCATCAAAACAAGATTGGCCTTAAAACAGAACTCATTGATCACAATATTGATTATTAATTGCATTGCTCTAAATATACCGATCCCCATGGCTAAGACCCAACCCCAAAATGTCCACAAGTATCTGGGCGACCACAACCAGAAAAAGCCTGCGGCCCCTCCGAAACCTGACCCGAATAATGGCAAGAAAAAGCCAGTAACTGCTCAATCTGGTCTTGCACCAAGGTGAAGTGGAAACAACGCAATGGGAACAGAAACGATTCGGAAAACCAGGTAATGTAAATCAGAAGCAAACTCCATAACACCACTTTCTAGCATTGCAGATGTTGTATTCTACCCATAAATTTCTGTTAAACTACATTCTATTAGGAGTTGGTTTTCTATATATTTATATGAGTTGGTTAGTTAGTTGCAGATTATTGAATTTAGTTATATCATCTTCTGTTATTCTGTTAGTTAGAATTAGTTTGCTGTAATTACATCATGTGCTAGTTTACCTATTGATTTGATTGTATACACATATATAAGACAAATCAACACGTGTACTGTACAGAGTAATAAGCTTCCAGATGCAACTTCAGTCTCTATATCTCTCTCGGCTCTTCTTCCCTTAATTATTCTCTCTCTCTCTCTCTCTCTGAAACTCTGATACAAGACTATTTCCTTCGTCTGATACAAATTCCCTTAATACTTTATACTTGTTAGACTCACGGTCTCTGAATGCATTCATCTTTTTTCATTTTGTTGTGCAGCTTGCAGGTTTATATGTACATGTGGAAGTGGGATCTATATGTGTAGCTAGGAATAAGATTGAAGGCAGAAAAGATTATTGTCGGCCATCAAGATTGTTGCTTTAGCTAGGACTAGCAAGTAGTGATCTCCCCTTCCATGTAAACTTATAATAAACAGTAGTAGTGTAGTACCTTGTGAATTATCGTTTGTTAATTCCTTTATACAATTGTCCTCGCATTAATGCTTATCAATGAAATAGTGGAATAAATTATGGTGGTTTTTCATGTAAAGCTCTAAAAAAACTTCATTTTGGCTCAATAATAATTCTACACGTGGAGGGTGAGGAGACTGTGAAGTCCATGAGTAGAGGTTATGGCTTGTTAATTGTTTTATTTGTAATTTGAATTAGCGATAATTGTGAAAAAAAAAATCTTCGAATAAATTTAAAAAAAAAAAATTCAGATCTCTGATCCTTCTTTGTATTCTCATCTATATTCACTCTCTCTCTCTCTTATCCTACCTTCCCCTCAGAATAGTCAAGTATTTTTCCACAAATTAAACCAAAAAATTAAGGAAAAAGCCTTTTTCGGTGAGAGGACATCATGTCCTCGTTGGGGCCCGTCGTACGTGGTGCCAGAGGAGTAGAGCAGTGTGGCCATGTTCGGTGAGTAAACAATCTTTGGGAATTAAATGATACATAGCTGAGAAGAGAAAGGTTTGTTCCAAGATTGGGGTGAGGGTCTGGTGGGGGATTGTGAGGGAAGCTCAAGCTAAGCTTAGACCCAAGCCCAAGTCTTCCTTCTAACCATCATCTCTAACACTTGGTAGGTGAAACATCAGGAACTAAAGCGTTATGCCTTTGAATTAAGGACCTTGTTGTGTATACTCAAAGACTGAATTTTTTGAAGTCACTAAGCAGAAGATTTTGGAGAGAAGAGAGAGATCGATGCTAAAGAAGAATAATGAAGTGGGTGTCTTTGATTTTTTGAAGATATAAAGTGTTTTGGTGGGGATGTTGATAGTAGATGCTGGTCGCAGATTGGGGTGGACGGGGAACAAAAAATATTTTAGAATTGTTCAAATTGTTCACATGTGATTGGTGTATATATACAATTCTTCGTTGGTGAATAGATACAATTCTTCTCCGTCCAATGGACATGATGCATGGTGCACCAAATTTCACTGGGAGCACCATAAAACATGCATTGTGTCATTAAGGATATATTTAAGGTTAATGATAAATTAACTTTTGGATTATGTGGGTTCCATTAAGAACACATGTTCTCTATCCATTTAAGACAGTTAAGAACTTCATCAATAAAAGCTGTTTTTAAGGCTTCATCTGAGAAAGTTACTGTAATTCTGTAAATTAAAATCTCTCTAAGCTATAAGTTTTATTACTCTTATCTACTATTTTCTCTCTCTATTTATTGTCTTCTTGCTATGTCAATATAAAGAATGTCAGCATGGGTAAGTTAAAGACTCGATACAAATTTTTTTTTCTTTGAAAATTATTATAGATGATTCAAGGGATCCTGTAATTAAGCTGAACTCACTACATAGTTATTTATATATCCATATCGCATAGCACCACTGCGCCGTACGCCACCGTCGCTGCCGCTTTGCCAATCCGCCACCCTTACCATCTTTCTCCTTTCCCCTCTCTTTTTTATGTCTCTTTAATTTGTTTTTTTTAGTTATTTTTCTCATAATATTTTTTCTAGGTCAGATTATGTTATGGAGTATAAAGGTTGGAGAATACGGTGGAAAAAAGACTGGGATGTTAAGGGTTTTTTACATAGGAATTTAAGAAATTATGTAAATAAAAATTAACATTAATTTAATTTTAAGGGAGGTAGGTGTAATTTTAAAATCTAAAAAGTGGTAAGCGTAATAGCAACTAATTTTAGGTGAGGTTGTTATATATTGCCCTAATTGTTATGTTGGTCAAGGTCAAGAAAATAGTCACATATTTCAATTTAATATTTATAATCAATATAATTATCATTTCATTGATGTTATATGAACATTTTAAAACTACCTTATTATTTTTGAATGTGTTGGAAGCTCTCATTCATTCTACGCATTCATTATATTTAAGCTGACATCAATTTAATTAGGGTTTTGCTAATTAGAACTCTAAGAACACTAGTTTAGAATGCCAGAAAAAAAAAACAAAATTCAAAAATGTTAAAAGCATCCCACACTTTGGATACATTTTATTAGATAAACCCCTAAAAGCTTAGTTAGATTGTTAGTTTAGTTAAGTAGTTTATTATGATAGCTTATATGTTACACACATTCTGTTCTTATCCTAACCTACATTCATTCTATTATGATTTCCATCTCTATATAAGATGGGTTGTGCTTCACTTCTATAATCATAATATCAATCATAATAATACATGTTTACTTTCAGTCATATTTTCATCTCTCTTCTTCTTTCTTCTTCTTACTACGAGTATAGGCACATCATCTTACATGGTGTCAAAGCTCTTCTTTGACATCAATGGCAGATTCCAACTCATCCATTGTTACTTCTTCATCTACAAATCCCACCACTTCTCGACAAACATTCACTATACCCATCTTTTATAAGCTGGTGGATGATGACAAATTTTTACCATGGGAACAAGAAGCACTAGCCACCATCATTGGCTATAACCTTGAAGATCATCTAGACCCATCCAAGATTCCATCCCTACCTTCCTCCAGTTCTTCTCCATACTAGCTATGGAAAAGGCAAGATAGTCTTTTTCTCTCTTGGCTTCTTGCATCTTTATCTCCTCTGTGAGTACGAATGGTTGGTTGTAAGTTTTCTTATCAAATATGAGCTCCAAACCATTTTTGCATCCCAAATATGTGCAACCATTAATAAGCTTTGAGTTTAACTTTGCACCACAAAGAAAACATCATCTATGCATGATTATTTAATTAGTTGACATCAAGAAGATCACTGATAAGCTCTCAACTCTAGGAGAGCCACTTACGAATGCTTAACACATTGGAGCCAAATTTGAAGGTCTCCCAGATGAATATAACCCCACCATCACAGCCTCTCTATTATCCAGACTTGATCCCTACACCATTGATGACATTGAATCCTTGCTTCTGGCTGTGGAAGAGCACACTGAAAAGAGCTACAAAGCAGATCTTGGTTCTCAGCAGCTTCCAATTTAGGCTAATCTTGCTCAAACTTCACACAATTTCAATGATAACTCTTAACTCTCTTCTCGTGGCAGAGGTTTCCATCGCGGTCGAGGCAGATTTGGGTGTGCATGTCGTTCAAACCCTAACAATGGTGTTCAATTCCAATTTATGCAACAAGTTTGGTTACATGGTTTGGGATTGCTTCCACCGTTTTAATCCCCATTTTTCTTTACAACAACAATTCAACAATCTTCCTCAGCCTTTTGAATTTTCTACTCCATCTCAACCACCACAAGCCTTCTTTTCCGCCACACAGTTTGCTCCTCCTTCACATTCATCTATTTAGTCTTCCTATCAAGGCTTGCTCGCAACACCATGCATCAACTGTGATTGATTCAACATGGCATCCAGACTCAGGCACAACCAACCATCTTACTGTTGATTTGACCAACCTTGCTTGTAGGTCTTCTTATTCAAGTTTAGCTAAGGTTATGGTTGGTAAGGGTGTTGGTCGCACCATTGCCAATCATGGCCATACCTATATCTTCACTATAATAATTCAAATAAATATTTTCTTTTAAAAGATCTTTTATGTGTTCCTCACATTACTAAACATTTGCTAAGTGTTCAAAGGTTTTCACATGATAATAATGTCTTATTTGAATTTCATGCCGACAAATTCTTGGTTGAAACTCAGGTCTCCAAGGAACATCTATAGATGGGCTTGTCCTTCGTCCTTATCCTCGGCTTCCACTCACAGCTTGCCTTGATTCAGACAAGCTTCGGACTTAGATAATTGTCACTCCACTCTTGGTTTCGATATATACTATGGTCCTAACATTGTTTCCTGGGTTTCCAAGAAACAACCTGTGGTTTCCAGATCTAGTATAAAGGCTGAGTACAGGGCCATTGCTGCTGTTTTAGCTGAACTTTCTTGGCTACATACTCTCCTTTCAGAACCCTTGTTTCTCCTTTCCTAATGTCTACTGTGATAATCTAAGTAATGTTCTCCTCTTTGCATATCCAATTCTACATCAATAGAATAAAAAATTTGAAATTGATCTTCATTTCATTCATGATAAAATTCTCTAGCTTCAAGTTCGTATCCATCATATTCTTGCTGAAGAACAAATTATAAATCCTCTCACTAAAGCTGTTTCTTCTGCAAGGTTCTCTTATTTAAGAACTAAACTCAAAGTTGAGCCAATCTCTACTCATGACTTTGGGAGGGGATGAAGCTCAGATAGATAGTTAACTTAGTTAAGTAATTTGTTATGATAGCTATTACTTCTGTTACATGCATTCTGTTCTTATCCTAATCTACATTTATTCTGTTAAGATTTCCACCTCCATATAAGATCGATTGTACTTCACTTTGTAATCACAATATCAATCATAACAATACACGTTTACATTCAGTCATATTTTCCCCTCTCGTTTTCTTTATTCTTCTTAGTAAGAGCCAAAATTTTAAATTGCAGACCACATTACGTGATACAGCCGCAATATTGCAGTTGTGGTTCGCATCGCAATCTCATCGGATCGCAAGAGCGATGTGATGCATTTTCAGATAAATTGACCACAATGTAACCACATCAGGATCGCAATAGGCAACAATGGACAGCAACAAAGCCACAACGGATTGCATCAAAGCTGCAATGCTGCAATCATAATCGCGACCGTATCCGTGACCGCGACTGCAAGCTAGCATACACAATATTGCCTTCGGAGCTCGCTCGCCTATCAAAATTCAAACTGGGAAACTGCTGAGAGCATAGGGGCATCATCTTACAACCCTTATTATTATTATACATTGAGGTTAAATATGTGTTGTAGATAGCAACACAGACACAATTAAATTCACTTTTACTGTAGAGAATAGATCATATTCAAAGCATATGCTTTGTTAATCCTCGTGTAATGGTTTACCTTTGACCATAGTTGAAAAATCCTTGTACCATTTCGAGAACCAAAAGCGAGAAGAGCTATGTTTGGGGAACTCCTTCGCCCAAAGCCTGGTGAAGAACAGATCCTCTATGATTTGTTGCTGGACCAAACAGAAGGGTACTTAGGCTCAGATATCCAATTACTCGGTAAAGAGACACCAATGCAGCCCTTGATACGCTTAACGTCTCAACTTGAACAGTGTTAAGAAACATGGAAGAAAAATTGCAGAGAACAATACACATACACACATACAAAGAAGTGAAAGAGAAAGTATAGACTGAATGTTACGATTCTATTGTGACTAACGAAAGGTGTACAAGGCTATTTATATTAGCTTTGAAGGCAGCTTCTACTGGAAGCTTTGCAAGTAAATGGCGGGAGATATAGTTACAAGCTGAGCTGGCAATCCTAACAGAATGGAGACTACAGTGACAGACTTAACATCTCTTTATCATTCCCCCTCGGTTGACCACCAAGTTCCTCAAGTCCTGGACTCGTAGCAAGTTTATGAGACGAGTGAATCCGCTGCTTGAAATCGGCTTTGTTATGAGGTCTGCAAGTTGTTTTGCTGAAGGGATGTGAGCAATGAGAAGTTGCCTTTGGATTACCTTGTCGATCTCTTAGAAAGAAGTGGCTCCACTCCATATGCTTTGTTCCTGAGCGGAGAACATAGTTACGAGCGAGCATGACTATACTTGAGTTGCCGCAAAAAATTGCTGGCCTACAAGTTGGTATGTGCAGCTCTTGGAAAACAGATTGAAGCCAAGTTTGTTACTACTTATTAGCACTGCTGTATGGTTCATTACTTCCTTGTTGATTTGGTTTTCTACCGGTGACTATGCAGGTTTATATTATGTTATTTCATTTTCATTTTTTTTTTCTTTTTTCGTAATCCTTGGCTGCAACTGATCAAGACTTTGTTTCAACATGGACATAACATTAATAATTAGTTGTCACAGGGACATTATATTAATTATAAAAAAGGAAGAGCAAAAACAAAGTTTGTGTATTGAAACAAAACATCAGATGAGACCATGAGTTAATCAACAAACATGGATGGCAATAATGATTCTACGTTAACAATGATTTATTGCTAAGATATTTTCCAATGTTTACAATGAGAAACAAGTAACTAAGTATAGGGAAAAAGAGAATATTACTATAGTCCATACAATTATACAGATAGTCGGTAGTGACTTTATTATTGGAGAAGTAAGCACTCACAAACGTAAAGTCAAACAACTAAATTAATAAATTGAATAAACAAACTACGCTAGCTGATGTGTTCTCCCTGTTGTACTTGCTCTTCATTCATCTTTAATCGACATAGAAATTCCTACCATATTTCTTATTTAGTTTCGCATTTCTTCTATAATTTTACAAACATTTTAATCCCCAGAGCTAGCATGAGATGTCTAGCTTGTGGCACAAAAGGAGATATCCACGGTGGTCAGCAACTTTGGATACGCGCCATGGACATAGCTAACTAATTAACATACACTTTCAATGTAGCCCTCTCTGTTGCCTTTATGTCCCTCTAGTATTTGCTCGCTGCTTGTAATTTTCTCCTTTCACACTATGGGTGCGTTTTGTTCTGAAGGTAAAAGTAGATGTAATTTTTTTAAAGATAAATATTATGTGTTAAATTACACATAAAATTTATTTGTGAAAAATTTAACTATACTTTTACCCCTAACTTAATTAGGAGATGAAAATAAGAAAAAAAAATTTATGAATAAACTGTGTATATAATTTTATATATAAATATTATTCATAAAATATTCTTTCAATTTTACCCTTCCACTAAACAAAAGCTAACACTTTGTCATGCACAAGACTAAGCCATGTGATGGACTAACATACTGTAACGTGGCTTGTTTTTTTGTCTCCCTTTAGCCATATGCAAAGTAGGCATGCAATGATGATGATTTGCCCCAAAAGACAAATACAGCCACGGATTGTTTGCAACCTTTGGGCACCAAAGTGAATTGTTGAAAATGAAATGCATTTATTGCAAGACGATTTGCATATCAACATAAAAATGCGACGGTGCATGTTACTGCAAGAATTAAATGCTTGATTTTGAAAGCTTTGCATCTGGAACTCTATAAAAGGATCACACCATGGAGTTAGGAACAGACAATGAGAACAACAAATGTAGAACGACCATCATCCAATATCCTCACTTTAATATAATAGAGTAAAATTATTTATTTTATATAAATTTTTTATAAGTTAAGAATATACACCAATGAAAAAAATATTATCAGGTACTTTGAGTGTATTTAGAATTTGAATTCAGTAGTGTGTTTAATTTTTATATCTTCATCATATTTCTATAGTGGAATATTTGTTTATAGCCTTTGTCCATGAACATATGCTTTAAACTGAACCATATAAATTTCTAGTATCAATTTATTTTACGCTTTCACATATTTAATTTTGTGCTAATCTGATCCCGCCATTTTACAACACACACAATGCGGTTACGTGTCTACAATAGTTGCTTGTGGAGTACTCTCTCCCATATACAAGTTCTTCATCATTTGGAGCTTTTATTGAATAGTGACAAATTAATAACTATAAATAATAGTCGTAAAAATCAGCTCAGATCAGCCGGTTCGATTGGAAAATCGATGAACCGGTCATGAAATTGGTCTGAGCCACTAATTGGATCAGTTTCGCATCGAAACTGGTGTAACCCAATTCAACTCAGCCGGTTTAGTATCAAAATCAGTAACTCGACCTATTGAACCGGGTCGGTCGAACCGGCTTTTTTTTTGCTATTTTTACTTTTTTTTTTTACTAAATGATGTTTTTTTTGAAAATCTTAAAAAAATATTCTAATCTAATTTATAGAAAAATATAATAATTTTATTTATATTGTTATACTTGTTATATTCTAATCTAATTTCGACCAGTGACTCACCGGTTGAACCAGTAATCCAGTGACCCGGTGCCTCAACAGGTCGATCACCGGTCCGAGTTTTAAAACTATACTTTCAGGTAATGCTTATACACAGAAAGTTATTTAAGATACGCTTCAATAGCTTATGTTGGTGGATTTTGTTGCTTGCCTCTTTGGCTAAGCCCTCTGATGATTATCCAAAAAAAAAAAAAGCTCATGTTGGTTTGTGATAAATATAATGTAGGACAAGTTTAACTTCTACACACACACACTGATATGACTTTTTAAATAGTATATGTAAAATTTAATCATTTTTATTTATGTAATCAATGTAAAAATATTTTATATTATCAACACATCGAAATTGAACTCATAAATTAATTATTATTTGTTTTATTGCTTAAAATAGAAACAAAAGAATACTTTTTTAATTTTAAAAATGAGTTTGAGTTTTATTCATTAATAATATAAATTTATTTTATATTATTATCCAATCAAATTCACTCTTTTTATGACATTTTACATAGTGAACATAAAACTCAACCACGTGTATATATGAAAATTGGTTTTAAACCATGATTTATAATTAACAAAAAAGATTACATTTTCTACCATGCCCCTAGGGGCATTTATTAGGAAAATAAAATAAAATAATTAAATAAAAATATGAGTATTGTATTTATTATCTTGAAAAATTAAATCAGAAAATCATTGAATTGCTTATGAAATTGTTTTTCACAAGTATTTTTAGGAAAATGCTTTTGAATTTTACCAATAAGTACCACATAATTATCTTTGCAGTGGAATTTTATCAACAAGTTTCGTTAGGATATTTATTAACAAACAAAAAAATAGAAAGTAAGTTTTGTTAATTTCTCTAATGTTTAAGAATTTTATTTATTAAATATTTTTATTTTCAATAAGTAGTATAAAGAAATTTCATTATCTCATTATTTATTTCTCACTGTTGTTTTAGGGTATTCAGATATAATTTTCTTTTTACAAAAATGGTGAATTGAAATGGGTGCGAAATTGAGCATTGAGTGTCATAAA
Organism: Dalbergia cochinchinensis; assembly: GCA_031216125.1. Classification (NCBI taxonomy): domain Eukaryota; kingdom Viridiplantae; phylum Streptophyta; class Magnoliopsida; order Fabales; family Fabaceae; genus Dalbergia; species Dalbergia cochinchinensis. The sequence continues at coordinate 46,910,147 of CM062370.1, forward strand.
AAGCTATTTTCTATTCCGACGGAATGCAATTAGGCATTGTTGCTCGTTGTCAGCACGTTTATATGGGAATGTTGTTTGGGACACTGTGCATCAAAAAACTTACACGCTTTCTGAAAAGATAAATATTTGGAGCTAATTGAATTCTACCTTATTATAAAGATAAAAGTATTTTACATTGAGCAACGCTGCTTATTGATAAAAGTTAGGATGATTATTGAATAAAATAAAGTTATATGACCAACTGATTTATATAAAGACTAATAATTATCATACATAAATTTAGATATAAAATTTTAATAAAAATTCTAGTTATCTAAGACCATTTTTTCCCTTCTATTTGCTCATGTTAAAATTTAAAATTGAATACAATTTTCACATACCTAGGTATCAAAATCAAATTTCAATATTTTTCTTAACCTAATATTTTAGTTAGAAAGAAAACATGTAGAATAATTGAATCAATTAAATATGCTTTTAGTTTTGAATTTTGATGCATTAGTTTTACATTATCATGAAATCATATGTTTATATTTGTAAAACTTTTAAGGTAAGTGGTGATTGAATCTAAATTTTTTATTGATGTAATAAATGATAATATATGACTAGATATTTATATAAAAGTAAATTTTTTCACTCAGTACAAAATAAATTAGATCCATTAAATTTTTCTATTTATTACCAGTCAAGGAAGTAGCCCCCAACAGGCCTTACCGATGCCATATGTGCTGGACTCCATCTACGAAGCAAACATAAATTTATTTATTCCCAAATCCCAACATATATTTGACGCGCATTTGGCTCAAGGCCGTAGGCAGGCAGCATACACGGCATTGCCTTCAGAGCTCGTTCGCCCATCGAAGTTCAAATTGGAAACAAACGGGGCTTGTGTTTCCTCTTTCGCACATATTATTCCAAAAGTATTGCGCACATTACAAAGTTTTTCCTTCCTCTCTGTCAAGTAACATTGACGCACATGAATTGTTTTAGAAAATAGTTTAAGACCATAATGTATATACACTTGATATTTGGAATAAAAATAATATCTCAGACGTATCTTTTTACGTCATAAGAGGTTCATGAATAAATGATTACTACCCTGTCAATGAAGAACTGAGACTTTGAAAAAAAAAAAAAAAGGTGGTGCAATAGAAAATTAATGTGACTCGAGTTACAATGTCGTAAGATGAAACTACGGATACAAAAGTGTAATCTTTGCCTCTCAGTTTTAATATTTTGTCCATTTTTTCCTATGTTCCCACACAATGACAGTACAACATGCATGTTGTTTCTCTTCCGGTTCCATTTTCCTGTTTTCTGGGTCAATCAAATAACCTAACGGATAAATAAATGCTACAGCTCCCGCGTCCATCAACCACATAGCAAAATTTCGTCAAATCCTATTTCCATGCAAAGTCTAGAGAAAAAACCGTAACAATTTTCATGCAAATTAACACCAAACTCATAGGAACGTTCAAGTCTACGAAAGATTTACACATAACGTGTCGGTTGATACTCAACGTTCATCATAAGAATAACAGACCGAACCCGCGCATGTACACGAAAGTTTCCTTTAATTTAATGCTCCGTTTGCCCTAAAGAAAATTATGAACTCCTTCGTTTTGCCAGCCATCGTCGAACTGCGGTTAACTAATAATCGCAAATAAATGATTTCCGTGTCAATTAAATTCACAGAAAGTTCACCTTGAATTGCGAGGCACGTACCCCTCGCATGCATGCACGAACCCCATCTCTCGGTATATATATATACAAGTGCATAAGCATGGATTTTGCAAGGTGCATCAAAACAAGTGTGTCTTTCAAAGATATAGTACTCATTGATCACAATATTAATCATTAATTTCATTATATTGCTTTACAATATCGATCGATGCCCAAGGCTACCACCAAACCTCAAAATATCGCCAACATTCTGGGCGACAGGAACAACCCCCCTCCGCCACCTCCGAGGCAACCTAACCCTGCGAGGCAACCTAACCGCATGGCTACCACCCAACCTCAAGATATCTCCAATATTCTGGGCGACAGTAACAACCCTCCTCGACCACCTCCGAGGCAACCTAATTAACCCACGGCGAGTAAGTTTATCAGAAGTTAACTCCACAGCACCACTATGCACTGCAAATGTTGTTCATAATAATTTTCTGTTAAACTTTCTATTAGCTAGGAGTTGGTTTTCTATTTATTTATATATCAGTTAGTTAGTTAGTTACAAATTATTGAATTTAGTTATCATCTTCTGTTAGTTAGAATCAGTTGGCTGTAGTTACATCACGTGCTAGTTTAGCTATTGATGGTATATAAGACAGTGACAAACACATGTACTATACAGAGTTAACAAGCTCTCGTTATCGTCGTTGTCGAAACTTGTGTGAGGCTAGGTTTCGGTTTCCGCATTTTGATGAGTGTGGCATTTTTGCATTTTGAATCTCACGTATTTGCACCTTCCTTTTTTATGGGTGATAGGGTCCCTTACGAAGTGTTTTGAAATGTCGTGTTTTCTAATTTTGTGTTTTGATAAAAAGCTCAATGCACTCTGTAACTCTACTTGTTAGTTTTTCTGTTTCTTTTTTGTATGGATTAAATAGTTGTTTCTTTTTTAAAAACGTTATTTGGTAATTAATGTTGCTAAAATTCGAATCATAAATTATTTGCATTTTAACCCGTGGCAAGTGAGAGGATAAAAGTGAGAGAAAAATATTTACTTTTAGTTTTTGGTCGAAAGAGTAAAATATTTGTGAATGAAGTCCATACACAAATAAATGCGTACACCAAAACAAAAAATACATACACAAATAATTTAAACATGGCCTTCATCTAAGGAAAGGCAGCCCAAACATAAATTGCGAAAATTTTTTCAGTCATTAAAAAAGAATGACGAAACAATACAAAAAGCCCAAAAACTAGGAGAAAGAGCCCAAAAACAACTTTCAGAAAAGAAACAAAAGCCCAAGCAAGACCCACCACATCAACTGTTTAAAAAAAAAACTATAGTCCCATTTAAGTAATTTTTAATGTTTAAATTTTTTATTTGTCAAAATGCCCTTAATGATAGAAAATTGAGGAAAATAATAAAAATAATAAAAATATATAAAAAATACAAAAATAGATTAAATAAGACAGGTAAGCATATTCAGCAAAAAAAAAACAAAAAAAAAAAAAAAACTAAGCAGAATGGAACCAGATTTCCACCTCTCCGGCGCGATGTGGCGACGCGATGGCGCTGCTGAAGCGGTGGAGGGGTCGATAGTGCGGTGGCTTGGGGGTGGTTGAACTCAGTGGGGTTCGCGGAGAGGCTAAGGAGGAAAGCTGCGGTTGGGGGTGCTGAAGCTCCGGCGTGACGGCGGGGATGTTCGGCTGGGCGGGTGACGGTTCGTGGCTGGGCAGAAAAGGGGCGCGGATTTTTTGGGCTCGCTGTGGTGATGGCGGCCCATGTGACAGAGGACCACGGTGGCTCACGTTGGTGGTTTGGTGGCGCGATGTAGACCTCGCGGTGGTTACGTACCGCCGGCTGACAGAGGGGCTTTTGCCTCTTCTGTGGGTCTCTGTTTCACTCTCCCTCTTTCTTTCTCTCTCTGTTTTTTTTTTTTTTTGCAAAAATGGTTTTGTGTTTATGGGTTGAAGTGAGTGGGTTAGAAATTTGGTTACGGGGTTCATGGAGGTTTGAAATGGGAACCCATTGTTGTGGGGTTTGGGCAGGATGAACAATGAGACTATGGAGAATGAAAAAAATACTGTCGTGACCCATCTCTCTCTCTCTCTGCTTGCAGATTGGAATTGGATCCAGTGAATATCGCCATTAGAGTTTGAGATCATAAAAGCTTCTTGCGGTAGTTGTAGATGTAGTTGTACCCCAAGTGTTTTTTTTTTCACCCTCTTTCTCTCTCTCTCTCTCTCTCTCTCTGTGTTTTCCGCGTTGTTTGAAATGCGAGAAATTTGCAACGCTTCGATGATTCTTCCTGTTCTCTACTCTTTCTTTTTTTTTGAGAAAATAAATTGTAGTGGGCCCTTGGTGAAGAAGGCTTAAAAATGGACAGACTAGATAGAAGAAATAATATTCACAATTTTTTTTCGGCTCAATCAAAGGATGCTGACAATGCTTTTCTTTTTGGTGCAGGTTTATATATATGTGGATGTGGGATTTGTATGTAGCTACGAATAACAATGAACTCAGCAACGATCATTGATTTATTGTTGATCTTCATGATCATTCACTATGATGTTTATTTGTAATTTAATTTGTTATTATTTGTTCTTTTAGCAAGTATTTGTTATTTTAGTACTAGGAAGCAGTATTCTCCCTTCCATTTAAACTTATAATAAACAGTATTACCTTGTGAATATTATGAAAATCAATTATTCACATGTAATAGTTTGTTAATTTCTTTGTACGTCTGTCATTATATTAATGCTTATCAATCAAGTACCGGAATAAACTAAACTCTCTCTCTGAAATATAAATTTTGTAAGTTTCTTCTATTAGTTTTTATCCCTCAATTTATTGTCTTCTTGTAGATATAAAGAATCTTAAGTCTTAACATGAAAACTAGCTTTACATTTTTTTTTTGCCGATAGACTCCCAAAGAGTAACAAATGGTACGCACCAAGACAGGGAAACATGGAAGTTTTGAGTACTTAAGCTATTTTGAAGTTTTGAGAGTATGCCCATATAAGAATGGCTGTTTGGAATGTTAGTTTTTTGTCATTTTGCAGCAAGTGCAAATAGGTGCGAAGAGGTATGAGTAGATGTATTGAGTCTGGTTGAAAAGGTCTATTGTATTTTGGTTGTGATGCCTTGTGTACCTGAGCTCTAACATTTTTCATGTTGATGAGCTTGCTATTAACTATGGAAAAACAAAAAACAAAGAAACAAGGAAATAAACATCACGCACGGAGCAACTCAAGATAAACATAAAATAAAATAAAACCACCAAAAGCCAATGGAAAAAGGGGCATTCCGAAATCATCCTAAGCATAAAAGACACACAGAACAGGGGCACCCTGCTAACCCAAGGCCAACGTGACGTGGGCTTTGGCCAAAGCAAAAACAACCTCATCTTTTCATTAACTGACGATAGCTCCAGTCATTTTCCCAATTCCAACGTACGATGTGCCTCTAGAACTCCATCGAGTAGGTTAAAGACTAGATAGAATTTTTTTTTTCCCCTGACAAATGTTCCAGTCATTTTAGAGCGCGTTTAATTTGTAAAAATATTTTTTATTTTTATTTTCTCAATTTTTGTTTTTATTTTTTGAAAAGAATTTTTATTTTGAGATTTTTAAAATTAGGAAATACATTTGGTTTATAAAAACAGATTCTTTTTTCAGAAAATGGAAATGATGAAAATATGTTTGATTTATCTAATTTTAAAATATATTTTCAATAAAATCAATTTTAACATGATAAAATCATGTTTGATATTAAACAATAAAATTTATATAATCTAATTTCCATTGATTCATCTACTAACAAGAATTTATAAAAATCTAAATCTATAAAATATTAAGACTGTAAGGATAAAATAAATTACTCTTTTTTAATTATTTCTTTTATAATTATCAATTATCATATTTTTATTTGTATGTAAATAAGAATTTAAATATTGTAATGAGTATAATTGTATTGCCTATTTAAAAAATTGCTAGAAATTTTTATTTTAACAATCATAGATATTACATGTGTGATATACGATAATTTGATTAAATACTATACATAAAACTTGCACTTGAAATAATATGTCACATTTTTTGTTGTCACTTAAATTAAGGAATAAGTATTTATAAGGGGTGTTAAGGTAATTTTAGTGAATCTTAAAGGAGGTCAATAATAATTTTACAAAATAAAAGAGTGCCAAGTGTAATTATAATAAACTTTAAGAGTGGTCGATATAATTATTTCTTATAATAACTAGAGACACACATGTACATGCCTTCAAAATAGCTAATAAAGAATTTAAATATACATTACTGAAAAAAGAATTTAAATATATTTTACCAAATTGTTTTTAACAATAGCTATTTGTATGGCCAAGTGCAATGTGCTATCGAAACTGAATAACGACCAATTCATGATACCTATAGTTCGCGACTTCATGTACCTACTTTTTTATTGAACTGTACATTTGGAAGAGATGATGAAGAGTTAATATACAGGAAAAAAAGATGGAATTATCATGTAATAGAACTCAAACACTAGTCATTGATGTAATAAACAAGAGATCTCCTTAAAATTACAACATTGCCACCGCCTTTTCAATTGAAAATATTTCCAACAAGTATAAAAGAAAACATAGGAAACCTGAAATTGGTGTTTTCAAAATCAGTCCCCTCTCCGAAAATATTTCATGGAAATATATATTGTCTATAAAGTTCACCAAACATATTTTTATATATATTTTTTGTTTTGTCAAAATATTTTCTATATTCATTTCCTAAATCATTTTCATTTTTAGTTTTTCAGATTTGAAAACATGTTTGTTTTGTTATTTTCATCTTCTATTGTCCAAACTTTTCAGATGTTGACTGCAATTGCAATTGTTGCAACTAAGCCTGTGCCAACAGCAAAGCATTCCTAATGAAAATCTCAATACAAATCCAAGATTAGTTGGAAGGTTACTTATTTTCCCTTGTACCCTTCTTCGAGCTTCTCTTGAAACATCTCCTCTGGCATGATTATTGATACTAGTATGCCTATTACTTTCACGATAGCCCTTTACAATGAAGCACATCTTCTTTGTTACTGCCAAGCCCGCCCACCATCTTGTCGTGGGCAACGTCTATGTCTTATTGTGAAGGAGGGCTGTGTAGCCCTTGACAAGGTTGAGTGCAGATTGAAAATTGGATGGGGAAACTAGTTTGGTTACCTGTGTTGGCCTGTTGCGGGTGAGAGAGATGGACAGGAATGAACCAAAGAGGAATATCAATGTCTTCAAAACTACAAAAATGCCAACACGTGAAGTTGAAAATGATGAAAACAACGTAATCGTTTCTCGTTTTCAATATTTTCAGAAATATAGGGATCATTTAATTTCCAAAAAATGAAAAAGAAAATAAACCACCAAACATGTTTTCTATAGAATTTTTTGTGAAAATGAAAATAGAAAATGATGAAACCAAACACACACTTAACCTTTGATAACTAATCGAATTTTTTTCCCTGTGGAGGTGGAAAAATGGCTTTTGGTTCTATTAGTCCTTTAATGCATTAAAATTTGCGTTTCATGTTTTTTCTTTCTTTTACTTTTGAAATTATATTATTTGTAATAAGATTTGAATATAGAATGTATAACTCCCCACACTTCATGATAGGGAACTCCAAAGAAAAAAGATACATGTACAGAATCACAATTAAATATTTTATATATACAACTAGTTTACAAAATTAATGAGGACATTTATAGGGAGAAAAATGTTATCTTGATAAAGTATGTAAATATTAACTTCACACAAGTGGGAAGAAATGTAATTTTTCATTCTAAAAAATAAGGCTGAAAAATCAAGTTAAATAATTATTTTCATTTTTTTTGCAAAACATACAGTGATATATCACGCTTACATCGGATGCTAATCACGATTTAAACTTTGTTTATTTTGCTCCCAAAAATATCATTGGATAAAGTGAAAAAATTCTTACTTTACACAAGTGCATTGAGCAGGTGAATTTCTTATTCTTAACCAAACAAGCACTTAGCCATATAAAATTGGTCGAGGTCTACAAGATAATAACTCCTCCAATTAAACCAATCAGCGATTTTTTTTACTTACCGATAAATTAAATATATGTGATTTTCCTTTTTTTTCGGTTATTTGTTTGACCTTTTTTTGGGTTCATTTAAAATATTTTAGAGATTAGTTTTAATGGTAACAAAATTGGTTTATTTGATCAACTTTTTATCGACGTTTCATAGAATTTGTGGGTAATTTTTTTAAATATTTCTACAGATCCTCCATAAGCCTAAAATTATGTCTTGAATTCAGATGAGCAACCCCTCAATTTAGGTGTGTGGTTCACCAAATGATTTTTCATTTATGAAAATACTATTTCAAGGAAAGCAATTTCCATAAATGATTTTCATTGGAATAAAATATAGAGGTGTTTATTATACAAATTGAATACCAAGCATATTCCCAGAAAATCAGTTTATTTTTCCAAAAATATTCTGAATGTTGATAAAAGTTAGGGTGATTATTATTGAATGAAATAAAGTGGTATGATCCACTAATTTATATAAAGAATAATAATTATTATAAATAAGTTTAGATATAAAATTTTGATAAAATCTGTAGTTTTCTACCATTTTTTCCCTTTTATTTGCTCATGTTAAAATTTAAAATTGAATACAATTTTCACACACTTAGGTATTAAAATCAAATTTCAATATTTTTCTTAACCTCAGATTTTAGTTACAAAGAACACATGTGGAATAATTGAATAAATTAAATATGCTTTTAGTGTCGAATTTTGATGCATTAATTTTACATTATCATGTAATCGTATGTTTATATTTGTAAATGATTTAAAATAAGAGGTGATCAAATCTAATTCTTTTATTGATATGATGAAAGAAAATACATGGCTATATGATTATGTAAAATTGAATTTGCCCACCCAGTAAAAAATAAATTCGATCCATTAAATTTTTCTATTTATCACCCAGTCAAATTAATAAAAGCGTCACAAAGAAGTAAATATCTTCCCTTTATTTTTTTGTCGTTGGGAGTGGAGGAGCACATGCACAAAGAAGCAGCCCCTCAAAACGTAAATCTGTAGAACATTTAAAGCTAATTTATTCCCAAATCCCAACTTGTAAGTTTGACGCGCATTTGGCGCAAGGCCGTAGGCAGCATACACGGCATTGCCTTCAGAGCTCGCTCGCCCGTCAAAGTTTTCCTCTTTCACGCACATTATTCCGAAGTATTGCGCAAATTACACAGTTTTTTTTTTTCCCTGTCTGTCCAGTAATATCGACGCGCATGAGTTGTTTTAGAAAATAATTTAAAACAATAATATATACACAGCTGATATTCGGAATAAAAATAATATCTCAGACGTATCTTTTAACGTCATAAGAGGTTCATAAATAAATGATTACTACCCTGTCCATGAAGAACTGAACTTTGAAAAAAATGCCATTTTCTCTTATGTTCCAGCACAATGACAGTACAACATGCATGTTGTTTCTCTTCCAGTTCCATTTTCCTGTTTTCTGGGTCAATCAAATAACCTAACAGATAAATAAATGCTACAGCTCCTGCGTCCATCAACCACATAGCAAAATTTCGTCAAATCCAATTTCCATGCAAAGTCCAGCGAAAAACGGTAGCACATTTCATGCAAGTTAACACCAAACTCATAGGAACGTTCAAGTCTATGAAAGATTTACACATAACGTGTCGGTTGATACTCTACGTTCATCGTAAGTATAACAAAATGAACCCCGCCCACGTACATGAAAGTTTCCTTTAATTTAATGGTCCGGTTGCCGTAGAGAAAATGATGAACTCCTTCATTTTGCCAGCCATCGTCGAACTGCAGTTAACTAATAATCGCAAATAAATGATTTCCGTGTCAAATAAATTCAAAGAAAGTTCACCTTGAATTGCGAGGCACGTACTCCTCCGATGCATACACGAACCCCATCTGGTCTATGGGCATACTTCTATATATACCTTGCTTAAGCATGCATTTCCAAGCTAACTTAGTGCATCAAATCCAAACAAGAGTGTCTATCAAATCCAAACAAGAGTGTCTTTCAAATATATAGTACTCATTCATCACAATATTAATTATTAATTCATTATATTGCTTTACAATATCGATCGATCCCCATGGCTAGCAACCGACCTCAAGATATCGCCAACACTCTGGGCGACAGTAACAACCGTCCGAGGCAACCTAACCCTCCGGGGCAACCTAACCCTAACCGTAGGGCTACCACCCGACCTCAAGATATCTTCAACTTTCTGGGAGAGAGTAACAACCCTCCTCGACCACCTTCGAGGCAACCTAATTAACCCACGGCGAGTAACAGCTCATTCTGGTAATGTACGTAAATCGGAAGCTAACTCCACAGCACCACTATGCACTGCAAATGTTGTTCATAATAATTTTCTGTTAGTTACAAATTATTGAATTTAGTTATCATCTTCTGCCAGTTAGAATCAGTTTGCTGTAATTACATCACGTGCTAGTTTAGCTATTGACGGTATATAAGATCAGTGACAAACACGTGTACTGTACAGAGTGAACAAGCTCTCCTTGTCGTCGTCGTCGAAACTTGTCTGAGGCCAGGTTTCGGTTTCCGCATTTTGATGAGTGTGGCATTTTTTCGTTTTGAATCTCACGTATTTGCACCTTCCTTTTTAATGGGTGATAGGGTCCCTTACGATGCGTTTTGAAATGTGGTGTTTTCTAATTTTGTGTTTTGATGAAGAGCTTAATGTACTCTACTGTTAGTTTTTCTGTTTCTTTTTTATATGGATTAAATAGTTCTTTTTTTCGGTAATGTGGATTAACACGTTATTTGGTAATTAATGTTGCTAAAATTCGAATTATAAATTATTTGTATTTTAACCCAGGGCAAGTTAGAGGATAAAAGTAAGAGAAAAATATTTACTTTTTGTTTTTGGTCGAAAGAGTTAAAAATTTCTGAATGAAGTCCATACGTACAAATAATATACTTTTTTGGGTCTGAATACACAAATTATTTAAACATGGACTTCATCTAAGGAAGGCAGCCCAAACAAAACTTAAGAAAACATCTTCAGTAATTACAAAACTTGACCCAACAAAACCGAATAAGAAGGAGCCCAAAACTAACTTTCTGAAAAGAAAACGAAAGCCCAAGTAAGACCCCTCAAGTGAACATATTAAGCGGGAAAAAAAAATATCCAAGCAAAATGGAACCAGATTTCCGCCTCTCCGGCACGATGCGGCGACGCGATGGCGTTGCTGAAGCGGTGGCACGGGTCGATAGTGCAGTGGCTCGCGGTGGTTGAACGTAGTGGCGTTCGCGGCAAGGCTAAGGAGGAAGTCTGCCGTTGCGGGTGGCTGAAGCTCCGGCGCGATGGCGGCGATGTGCGGCTGGGCGGGTGACGGTTCGTGGCAGGGCAGGAAAAGGGCGTGGATGTTTCGGGCACGCAGTGGTGATGGCGGCGCATGTGACAGAGGACAGTGGTGGCGCACGGTGGTGGTTTGGTGGTGCGAGGTCGACCTCGCGGTGGTTACGTACCGACGGCGGACGGAGGGGCTTTTGCGGCTTCTGTGGGTCTCTGTTTCACTCTTCCCCCTTTCTTTCTCTCTTTTTTTTCATTTATTTTTTAGGTTTACAAAAATGGTTGTGTTAATGGGTTGAAGTGAGTGGATGAGAAATTTGGTTATGGGGTTCGTGGAGGTTTGAAATGGAACCCATTGTTGCGGGGTTTGCGCAGGATGAACAATGAGACCATGGAGAATGACAAAAAGTACTGTTGTGACCCATCTCTCTCTGATTAGAATTGGATCCAGCGAATATCGCCATTGGAGTTTGAGATCGTAAAAGCTTCTTGCAGTTGTTCTAGATGTTTTTATACCACAAGTTTTTTTTTTTTCACCCTCTCTCTCTGTGTTTTGCGCGTTGGTCGAAATCCGAGAAATATACTATGCTTCTAAGATTGTTCTCTGTTCTTTCTTCCTGTTTTCCACTCTCTTCTTTTTTCTCGAGAAAATAAATTGTAGTGGGCCCTTGGTGAAGGCTTAAAAATGGACAGAGTTGTTTGGTTTGATGAAATAGTTTTCAATTTTTCTTTTATAAACCTAAAAAAGTAAAAATTAAAAAAAGTAAACCAAACATGCTCAACCTCCACATTTTTTTTTTCACAATGATTTCTTTTTGTTGCAGGTTTTTATATATGTGGAAGTGGGATCTGTATGTAGCTACGAATGACAATGGAGACGATCATTGATTTACTGTTGGTCTTCAAGATCATTCACTATATTGTTTATTTGTAATTTAATTTGATATTGTTTGATCTTTTCCCAAGTGTTTGTTGTTTTAGGACTAGAAAGCAGTAATCTGCCTTCCATTTAAACTTACAATAAACATTAGTACCTTGTGAATATTATGAATATCAACTATTCACAAGTAATAGTTTGTTAATTTCTTTGTACGTCTGTCCTTATTGATCCTTTGGCATACTTGCAGCATCTTGAGCCTATAAAAAAATTTACAAATTTCAGGTATAAGCAGCATTAATTTGGTAGAATTCCTTTAACCATTTGTGGCTTATTCTGCTCTTTTTTAAAAAAGAAAAAAAATGCAGTAAGTGTACTAGGGTAAAAGGAAGCAAGAAGTAGCTAATTCCATATGAAAAATATAAATCCAATTGGTTCAGCCCCTAAAAGTTCTTCTGCATATGAAGCACGATCTAATAAGAATTAAGCCACAAATACCCCGTAACACAAGATAGTCCATAACCAAAATCAGTGATTAGCAATTTCAAACGAACATAAAGAATCAATAGTTTGTACCCAAATATCAGTTATATGCATATGAGGCAATCTAATAGGTTTAAAACCAAAAAGACAATTACACAAAAAAGGCCCTGTATGTAAAATAATTAAACTCAAAAAGGGTCCTTATGCTGTACATGTATAATAAAACTAGTTATTTTAATAGATCCAATGCACATTTAGAACCTAAGAGGTCTCTATAAAAGGAAGAGATGTCAAACAACTAATCAAAGCACATCAAAATATCTCTTTCCCTCAGATTTAAATTGAGATTTCAAACTTTGCGGTGGAAGCAGTTGGACTTTTGTAATTTGTAACATTTTTCTTTCCCATTCGCTCTCTCTTGGAGTCTTTTGCGTGTCGACCTCAAGAAAAGAAGAACATTAGCCAACTTCACTTTACGGTTTACTCCCCCTTTAACCTTTTATTTATTTTTCATTTTTTTGGGCCATTACACTCTTGTTATAACGTTACAATAAAATATAAGTGCGGGTATACATTGTCTATACCCACAATAGAAAAAAAAGGTTATAGTATATGGTACTTATATCCACATCAAAAAGAATTTAACAAAATATAACCATATATGTACAATACCATGGTATTAATATGTGTTCCTAAAACTTATATTGATGGTACCATATATTTGTGGCTATATGCTATCTATGCCTACAATTTGTATATGTTTCGCTAAAAATAACCATGACTATATGATAATTTTCTTGTAGTGAAGAAATAAAAAAAATAGATCAAAGTAAATTTTTAATTTTGTTAATTTATCTAATGGTTCGAAGAATTTTATTTTCAATAAGCAATATAAAGACATTTGATGACAACATTCTTTTTTTGTGAATGTTGTTTTAAGGTATTGACCATTGAGATATAATTTTCTTTAAAAATATGGTGAAATGAAAGGGATGTGAAATTGAGCATTGAGTGCAACAAAAGCTATTTTCCATCCGATGGAAAAGCACTTGGGCATTATGCTCGTGGTCAGAACTGTTTTTCGGTCGAATTGTCTGGCCGTGTATCTGGGAATGTTTGTTGGAGCACCGTGTAAAATACTAGCCGGGTCTCTGAAAAAAATAAATAGTGTTAATTGAATTCTAAGTTATTTGACTAAGTTATAAGTCTTTTAATGTATTTATTTTTTAGTGCCATTCAATTATTAGTTTATAGTTACAAGATTTTTAAGATAGTTGGTAGTTAAATTTATTTCTTTTGATAAAGTATGTATGGCAATACATAATAGGAAGTGGCTATTGTCACTCCATTTTAACTATTGTCACTCTCACTCAACTAACTTTTTTCCTAAAATATCCTTTTACTCTCCATAATTTATAAACTAGTTATATATTGTTATTCTAATATTATTTAAAATCATTATTATAAATATTTTTTAAGAAATTATGTTAATATTTTATTATTTGTGCTTCTATATTTTTTTCATTTTGAAAAAAAATATTACACAAAAAATGTCATCCTATTATTTTGCGAAAAAACATGTTTTCCACTTATTAACATAACAAGTAGGCATATTAGATTTTTCCACGAAAAATGTGCTTCTGACATTTTTTTAATACAAAAAATAGATTTTATCCAATATTAAATAAAAATATCATACTAGTTCTCTCATTATTAAAATTTTTTAATCTATTATTTCCCTTATTAAAAATTAAGGTAACGTAATACATCAAGTTAGTTGTTTATCTAATAAATTAGTTAAACCTTTTTGTCTCCACCTTCTTGCGCACCACAGTATATGTTTGAGGAAACAATTGAATTAATTAAAATATTTAGAATATATCATTTAATAGGTTTTTTTAAAAAAAAAAGGTAAAACCGCTCCTCTTCGATTTTGAAGAGTTGGAGTCTTTCATGTAGTTTATTACTGGAAAAAAAGTTAAACACGATTACCCCTTACTAGTTTTTTTTTTTTAACTTTTGCAAACTGGAAAAATGTTTTGTGTAATAATTTTTTTTTTGCACAACAAAAAAATATATATAGAAGCACAAATAATACAATATTAACATAATTTTTTTAAAAATATTTATAATAATGATTTTGAATAACATTAAAATAATAATATATAACTAGTTTACTAGTTGTGAAGAAAAAATGGTATTCTAGGAAAACTATATAAAAACAAGTTGAGTGAGAGTGGCAATATCCTCTCCCTACATAGTGAGCTTAATTTTGTTGTATTCATATTATTATCCAATCAAATCATTTTATTTATTTATTTATTAATAGTAAATGTGATATTTAACTATCTTCATTTATTTATCAATATATAATTAAATTGCAATGTAAAAAACTTTCAAGCGCATAGAGTATATCTACATAAAAAAAATTTCTACACACCGCATATATAAATTAAATCCATTAGATATTTACTACTATTTACTCGACCAACTTAAAAGCGTCACAAAGAAGTAAATACAAATAAAATCTGCAAGAATTCGGAGTCAATTTAATTGATATGGGCCCTTGTGTAAGTTGCAAGTTTAACAGAAGGATCAAAGAAAGTAAGTACATCCATGTTGGAGGGGGGATTCATTCCCCAAATCCTAACGTTTGATCGCACTAGCCACTAGGCTCGAGGCCCGTAGGCAGCACCATACGCGGATATCGTCTTCAAAACTCCCTCGCTCTTCAAAGTTCAACGTTCACGGCTCACACATTCAAGGGTTTCCTTTCCTCTTTCGCGCAAATTATTCTGAAACTATTGTGCAAATTACAAACTTTTTCCTTCTTGTCTGTCAAGTTACTTTTAGCTTGACATCAGATCAATTGTTTCAGAAAATATAAATTGAAAACATTATAATACAAGTCTACCATAAAATTCACCTTATATTTAATACTCGAAATAAAAATAACGTCTCAGAGTATTTCTTTCTACGTCATAAATAATAAATAATTAAGATGAAACTACTAATGCAAAAGTGATCTCTGCTTCTTAGTTTTAATCTTTTGTCTATTTTTCTTATCTTCCCACACAATAAATAACCATGTTATTTATCTTTCGGTTCCTTTTTCCTCTTTTATGGTTCAATCAAATAAAACATAAACGATAAATATTTTTAAAGTTATAAATTACTTTGCATAATAAGTTTTACAATAACCATATTAATATGGATGTATTATCTGTATAGTGAAATTAACCTTTCACCATTTTCTAATTATAATCAGATTTCTGGACTCAATTTTTTTTTCAAAAGACCAATTTTATCAAATCAATAGGTTTTTAATTTTAATCATAATTAAAATTGATCGTGATTCTAAATTTTTTTGGTTATTATTGTTTGTTACAGCATCACTGGGACATTGTAACAATAAATTTTAAAAATAAAACATATAAAGTAATAGTTTTAACAACCATTTATGTATAAAGTTTAAAATTATGATAATTAAAATATTGATATATAACAATAACTTCTAGTACTTTTCGATTTATTATACATAATTGTAGTATAATAATATTATTATTTATTATTAGTTACCATTATTTATTATGAATTACTTATTTTAATAATTAATTATTATTAATTTATATATTATTATTTAATTAATATATTTATGTATTTATAATTTAATTGTTTATATAATTATATATTAATATTATTATATATTATTACCTATTTATATTGGTTATTATATATTATTATTATATTATTACATTATGTCTATAAATAGTAAATAGTATAGAGACAGGAACGAAGAAGCGCGCATTAGTAAGAAGGCCAACTTTTAAAAATAATGATAAAAAATAAAGGTACACCGTGGATAAACAATGCTATGAATAGTGCATAGAACATTGTTTTATTATATGTATAGACATGGATTTATATGATATGGGGTTACAATCATTCGGGCATGTTCGGTTTGAATTTTTAATTTTAATTTTTTAATTTTTTAGAATTTGTGAAAGAAAAATTAAAAATTTTAAAAATTGAAATTTATAATTTTAAAATTTTCAGTTTTTCTTTTACAAATTCTAAAAATTGAAAACTAGAAATTCAAATCAAACAGACCATTAATTTCTCAAAATGCCTATTAGTTGGCAACCAAAAAGGAAAATGAATGTATAAAAATAAAAAATATATATGGGAAAATTCCCGAATTTCTTCGATTGTCTAGGTATGGAAAGTACTTCAAGATAGAAAACTATTATTTCATTTCATTACACATTATAATAATGACCTGAATAGCAAAATTTCCTCAAGTCTTTCCATGCAATGTCGAGCAAAAATTGGTGACGTAATTTACCTTGAATTACGAGCCACGTCCCTCACGCATTCATGGTTGCTCAAACCCCATCTCTAGGTATTACTCCTACATTATATATATACAACCAAAGATTAAGTCCAAGGTGCATCGAAACAAGAGTGTCTTCCAAAGACTAGTCCACTGAATTGATCATAATCTCAACATTAATTATATATATTGGTTTATATTGACTGATATCTATGTCTTCCAGCGATCCCAGAAAGATCTCCAATGATTTGGGCGACAAGAATCCGAAACCTGTGAACAGCCAAGGATCGGGGACGTCGTCGGGGACGAAGAAGGGTGGTAAGAAAGGAGCTGTTGAATCCGGTCTTAGGCCTAACTTAAATGGAAACAGCTCAGTAGGGCCAAAAATGGTTTGATATATAAATAGGTAATCTAAATCAGACAACTCCACTTTCTTGCACTACAAAGTTTTGTCCATACAATTCTATTAAACTTTCTGCTTGTTTGTTTCTCCCTTTGTTTATGGATTAAAACGTTATTGTTATAATTTCAATCATAAATTATTTAAACTTTAACTCACGATCAACATTAAGTTACTTTCATAAATATTTCTTTGTTTTTCCTTCCTTTTTCTTTAATTTCTCCGCCGTAAAGGTCACATGTATGGTCTTTGTATTCATCCATCCTTTTCATTTTGTTGCAGGTTTATGTGGAAGTGGGATCTATTTGTAGCAAGGAATAATACTTTCAATAGGGATTATTGTTGGTCATAAAGATTTCATTATTTGATTGTAATTTATTATTGTTTGTTCGTTTTGCAAGTGTATGTTTGTTACTTTAGGGATAGGAAGTAGTAATAACCCCCCTTCCATTTAAATTTATAAAATACTAGAATAAATCAAATCCATGTCTGAAATATATAATTAAATTTGTCAAGTCTCTTTTACTATTTTCTTTCTCTCTATTTATTATCTTCCCATACTGTGTCAAATATTAAAGAATCTTGACATAGAAACTAATGACCGAAGGACAAATGAGTAAATTAAAGATTAGATGGGTTTTCTTTCTCTGAAAAAACTAAAGATCCAAGGGATCACATCTTTAAACTGAACTCTTTGTATGAGTGTTCATTAACTTCGATCTAAGAGTTCATCTCTTGCAATTTGAACTGTTGTGTTGGGAAGATAAACGACTAGTTAACCACAACAAGAAGAAAGACAAAACAACTTAACCTAGTATTGGTACTCTCTTTTTTTTTTTTTTCTTGGCCTGTGGAGGTTAAAAGAGATCTTTGGTTCTATTACTTCACACTGCATTGAAATTCGCATTTGATATAGCAAAGGAAAAAAAAGAATAGGCATATTACATGACAATTAAATATTTAACAAATTTATTTTACAAAACTAATGAAGACATTTGTTTGGAGAAAAAAACATAGACCTTAATAAAGTATGTAATTATTAATCTCACACATCTAAGAAGCAATGGTGATTCTTTCTATAAAATAAGGCCAAGAATCAACTTAAATCATCATTTTCCCTTTATCTAAATTAAATCATTTTTATGCCAAACATACATACAGTAATATTGTTCACCTGCGACCCTAAACTCTAAACCCAGACAAAAGTTATTGGAGGAGTTAATATGTTTTGTTTGAAAGCATTTTTCCTTTTTCTAGTGAAACAAAATAAAAAATCTAATAACACTATTTCAACACTTATTTTTAATGCCCTATTTAGACCACAATTCCATCACTTGAGATTGTAATTCCTTCCATTTAAATTCATCTATTATATTTAATGATAATGAGATGAGATGTTAAAATATTATTATGATAGAAAGTTATATTATTTGTACTCATTTAATATGGGATACCATATTTATCCATTTTTTATCCATAATTAGATAGAGTATGGCTCTAATTTAACTAGAGTCTACATCATATTTAATGATAAATAAGAAATAAGTCAATATGATGTCACATTTCAAATAAGCACACGTAACATTTTTTTATGGTAAAAAGCCCAAAAGAAAGGCATGCATTTCCACAAAACATGTTATCCCAAGCTGCAAGCAAACATTTTTACAGAATAAATTTTTTAGACTTCGCTTCTTTCATGCTTTGGGGCGGACAAAAAATTTTGCATACTGTCGAGGGGAGTAAATGGCAGAAATCGCCTTCAGAATTTTCATTAGACAAGTATGAGAATTGAAATAATGGATTATATCCAAGGGCATTATGGACCTTTCAGTGCAACTACTCTTATCACCTACTATCCATTAATTCTCTTCCTTTCTCTTAATGTATCAAAGAAAAAAATAATTAATATTGTCTATAATTTTTAAAAATATAAATAATAATAAAAAAAATAAAAATTT
Source organism: Dalbergia cochinchinensis (assembly GCA_031216125.1). Lineage (NCBI taxonomy): Eukaryota > Viridiplantae > Streptophyta > Magnoliopsida > Fabales > Fabaceae > Dalbergia > Dalbergia cochinchinensis. Next base: position 46,929,271 of record CM062370.1, read on the forward strand.
TACAAATAGGAACTTACTAAAGAATTGAGATAGTAAATCTTTTAGATGTGATATGTCGTTTCTTTCATGATTTGAAAGAAAATGTATAGATTTCGCATGCTATTGAGTGGGGTAAATAACAGAAATTGTCTTCACAATTTTCACTTGACGGATACGACAATTGAAATAATGATTATATTTAGGGGCATTATAGACCTTTCATTGCAGCCGTCTTTGTTTGCATATTAGGCTATTCATCCTCCATTCATGTCCTATGAAATTTTACTATTTTAATATTTTAAAAGTGTGTATTAGAATATTAATTTTATTATCATTAAATGTTACCATAATTTTCACTTATCTCATTTATTTATTATATCTATAAATGATAAAGTGAGTGTTTCTATCATCACCTATTTTTAAGATGCTGAAATACCGAAACTCTATCCGATAACCTGGCCTCAAAATATAGTTATGTCGGATTGTCCGCCGCGGTCAACGTACATAATCATAACATTTTCAAAAATATTTATTTACATACATACATAATCTGAACATTAACTACAAAAAGTACAACGTTTTAGGTTTATTTGATGATTTCGTTAGAGCCTTAGCAGCCCCCATGAAATTGATTTAGGCTGATTTTATTGTGGGCTCCAACAAAATTAAACACATTATAACCTACAACGATTCCGGTGTAATTATACAACACATATAATTTGTTCGTCTAATTGGTTTGTACACCCATTTTTTAAGTAAAAGTTAACTGCTTGAAGCTCATCTCCATGTTTTTTTTTTCTTTCATATTTTACTACTATATTATTGTATTATTTTTATTTGTGAATCTTTAAGAGCAACTGTGTTATAATAGTACAATTGGCTTGTGTAACTATTAGTCTATACTAACTTAAGATCTAGAATTCAAATCTCTCTTTTTTTCTATTTTTTATAATTATTTTAAATTTTCAGCAAATAATAACAAAAAATAAAGGACCTAACATTGTTAATTAATTAATTTATTTCCCACCATTTTATAATACAATGAGTGTAATATTAAGAGTATGTTTGCTTATTGATAAAAATGAGTTGAGGTATAAACTTTTATGAATGAGTCTTGTCTTAAATTACACATAAATTTTATTTATAAAATATTTACTCTTATTTTAACTCCCTAACAAGATATACTATGAACATTACTTTGAAAGTAAAAATTTACACAAACAAATTTCATATTTTAATTTATGCTTAGAATTCATTCATATATTTTTAATCTAATTTTTAGCAATACTCTACTCATCAGAGTAATACCGTCAGGGTCACTCTTTAGACCCATGCACAGCAGCACAGGCGCATAATTTACACGCTACAGTTTAATAAAAATAGAGGCCTTTGTAAAAGACAGGTCGGGAAAATAAAATTAATTGGCAGTTTCCATCTTTTAATCCATACCCGACCAATGCCTCTATGACCTTCGGCCCAAGGCTGTGGCATGCACGCCCACACGGTACCGTCTTTCAAAGCTCCCCCCTCATTCAAAGTCCAAACATACTGTCATGCCTCTCCCCTTTCACGCAGATTATACTGAAGTTATTGTACAAATTCCGAAGTTTTTCCTTCTTGTTCAACTTACATTTGCGTCCATCAATTGTTTTAGAAAATAATTTAAAACATTGTATTATACTAGATATTTGGAGTGAAAATTATATCTCAAGACATTTCTTTCTACGTCATAAGTCGCTGATAAATAAATAATTAATAAGATGAAACTACAGATATAAAAGTGACATGATCTGTGCTCCTCTGTTTTAATATTTTGTCAATTTTTCTTCTCTTTTCATAGCGTAACGAAATATCTCTTCAAAAAGTTTAAATTAGTAGAGAAAGCTAAGACATATAAATAATTTTCATATATAACACACACAGGCACACAATAATATTTCTCTATTTCCATTTTTTTTCCTCTTTTCCTATTTAATCAAATAACGTAATTAAGACCTACTTAGCAAACATAAGTGCTCATTACATCTTGGATCGGAGAATTCATCTCTTGCGATTTGAACAAACATAAGTAATTAAGTTCTGTTGTTTTAGGAAGACAAACGACTAGTTCGGCTGTGGCCGGCTAGATGAACACTGCTGGTTTTCTAGCTCAGTGCTGCCATGTGCTGCTGCTGTGTCTATTCGGGGTTAAATTTCCATTTGCAATTTAATTTTGCTGGACAAGCATTGGTACGTAGCCAAGTTGGTATACATGCATGAAGCTCGTTATTTCTTGGGCTTTTTATTTTTCTACTAACGCAAGTTATATGGTAGGGACAGGAATTTGCTAACTTCTAGATCCATTTTGCATAATAAAAATGTTGCCAACTTCGTAGGGCCTGCACTTTGATAAGCACGGTGATGGCTAATAACTTTCTTTATTGTAGAGAATAGATCATATATATTCAAAGCATATTTACATGATGCCCAATAAGCAATCTGATCCTGCAATCGAAAACTGTTAATCCTCGTCTAATGGTCTTCGTTTGACCATAATTGAAAGATCCTTGTATCACTTGCAGAACCAGATAGCGAGAAGAGCTATGTTTGAGGAACTCCTTCCGCCACAGCCTGGTGAAGAACATATCCCCTACGATTTGCTGGTGGACCAGACAGAAAACTGATGATAGTGTTGTTCCTTCAAGTCGATTTTACAAATACGGGCAATTCCCAATTTAGACAATGAGTTTGCTATTTTTCATAAATATCCTCCGGAGCTGAAATTAATTATTGGGTTGCAGAGTTGCCACAAAGTTGGGCCAACCAGACCTGAAGATATAGAAACAGTTTTGAAGAACACAAGGCCACCTGCTCATCTCCGTGCCCTCAAATATGAAAAGTTTAATGCTGATTATAGTAGTCATAAAATTCATTGTCATACAGTAGTCATATTACTAACAGACTTGCTACTATAACATCTAAAAATATACGTCCAATTAGAGATGAAAAGGATGGTCCACTTCAACATTTTTTTTTGAGTGTTAAAATAGTATTAGGAATTAGGTCGTCCATTGATTGTTATAAAATTGCTGTTTAACAAAAGTTATTTTCCATCCTATGGAAAGCACTTGGGCATTATGCTGGTTGTCAAAACTGTTTTTCGGTCGAATTGTCTGACCGTGTGTCTGGGAAGGTTGTTTGGGACACTGTGTATGAAAAATACTTACCTGGTCTCTGGAAAAATAAATATTTAGTGTTAATTGAATTCTAAGTTATTTGACTAAGTTATAAGTCTTTTAATGTATTTATTTTTTAGTGTCATTCAATTATAAGTTTATAGTTACAAGATTCTTAGGATAGAACATGGTTAAATCTAATTCTTTTGATAATGTATGGCAATATATAATGAGTTTAATTTTGATGTATCCACATTGTTAATTATATTTATTTATCTATTAATATATAATTAAATAAGTAAAAAACTTTTAAGTCCATAGAATATGTCTACATTAAAAAAATTTCTACACACCGCATATATAAATTAAATCCATTAGATATTTACTACTATTTACCCGGTCAACTTAAAAACGAAGCAAATACAAATTAAATGAATTCGGAGCCAATTTAATTGATATGGGCCCTTGTGTAAGTTGCAAGTTGTAACAGAAGGATCAAAGAAAGTAAGTACATCCACGTTGGAGGGGGAATTCATTCCCAAATCCTAACTAAAACGTTTGACGGCAAATTATATTAAATCCTAATTATTGCAAGTTGTAGGCTCAAGGCCCGTAGGCAGCACCATACGCGGATATCGTCTTCAAAACTCCCACACTCTTTAAAGTTCAACGTTCACGGTTCACACATACAAGGGCTTCCTTTCCTTTTTCGCCCCAATTATGCTGAAACTATTGTGCAAATTACAGAGTTTTTCCTTTTTTTCTGTCAAGTTACTTGGCTTGACATCAATTGTTTTAGAAAATATGAATTGAAGGCATTATATTATATCTGATACTTGAAATAAAAATGACATCTCAGACATTTCTTTCTGCGTCATAAATAATAAATAATTCAGATGAAACTACTGATGCAAAAGTGATCCCTGCTTCTTAATTTTAATCTTTTGTCTATTTTTCTTATCTTCCCACACAATAAACAACCATGTTATTTATCTTCCGGTTCCTTTTCCATCTTTTCTGGTTCAATCAAATAAAACATAAACAGATAAATATTTTTAAAGTTATAAATTACTTTCATAATAAATTTTAGGATGATCATATTTATATATATAGATATGCTATGTGTACAGGAGAATTAAGCTTTTCCTAATTATAATCAGACCATTGACTCAAATCCTTTTCAAAAGATCAGTTTTATTAAATCAACAAATTTCTCAATTTTAATCATAATTAAAATTTGTGGCGGTTCTAAATTTTTTTTTATTGTCATTGTCCGTTGTGGTATCCACTAGGATGTTGTGACAATAAATTTAAAAATAAAACATATAAAGTAATAGTTTTAACAACCATTTATGTATAAAGTTTAAAATTATGATAATTAAAATGTTGATATATAACAATAACTTCTTGTGCTTTTCGATTTATTATACATAATTGTAGTGTACTAATATTATTATTTATTATTAGTTACTATTATTTATAATGAATTACTTATTTTAACAATTAATAATTAATAATTTATATATTTTTATATTATTATTTAATTAGTATATTTATTTATTTATGTGTTAATTACTTATATAATTATATATTAATATTATTATATTATATCTATAAATAGTAAATACTATAGAGAAAGGAGCGAAGAAGCGCGCATTAGTAAGGCGGCCAACCTTTAAAAATAATGATAAAAAATGGATATACACAGTGGATAAACACTGCTATGAATAATACATAGAACATTGTTTTATTATGAAAAATGTTATTTGTATTAATTATATATGGGGTATTATGTTGACTGATATTTCATTTATTATTAGATTAGATGTGGACTCTATTGAATGAGGTCCAAATCTCATCCAATGATGAATGAGGAGTGAATTGGTATGGTGTTCTATACATAATTAGTACAAATAACATAATTCTTTTATTATATGTATAGACATGGATTTATATGATACGGGGGTACAATTGTTTACGTTTCCCAAGAGTAAACATGGTATCCCATCTAAATTATGTATAAATACTATTTTTATTTTCAAATAAGTATCTATTTAAATAAATTAATATATTGAAAAATTAATATATATTTAAGTATATTGATTTTTTAATTATTAGTTTGACCGAATCGACGCTCATTTAAAAACGAAGGCAGTAATATTTTTCAAGTAATTTTCCATCTTTGAATTCATAACCGACCAACATGCCTAAGACATTTGCCCCAACACTGTAGCATACGTGCAATCCTTCAAAGTCTGAACATACAACGCGTGCAAGCCTTTCACGAAGATTATACTGAAATTATTGTACAAATTACGAAGTTTTTTACTTCTTGTCTTTCGAGTTACTTTGACGCTCATATATTTTTTAGAAATAATTTAAAACACAATATATTTTATTTGATATTTAGAATAAAAATAATATCGCGGACATTTTTCTCTATGTGACGTTCATACATAAATAAATAATTAATTAAGTTGAAGCCACCGATATAAAAGTGATCTCTGCTGCTCAGTTTTAATATCTTATCTCTCTCCACACAAAATACAATGATATTTCTCTTAAAGTTCCTTCTTTTCCTCTTTTTTGGGTTCAATCAAGTACATGCTAGGTAATTCAAACCAAACTCTTTTCCAAATACTAAGCTGATTTAATTTCCATGCAGTGAAACGTTTTTACATAATAATTTAATTATATGTTATTATATTAATTATGATACTTAATTACCTTGTGTTTTTTATCTATTACCTAAAAAGTTAAATAAATAAAATATTTTAATTGAATGACAATATAAAAATATTATCAATGTGTTAAAATTAAACTCGTATAATATCGAACAAAATAGTTATTTCATTACACATTATAGTAACGACCCAAATAGGAAAATTTCCTCAAATCTTTCTATGCAATGTCAAGCGAAAATTGGCGACGTAATTTACCTTGCATTACGAGCCACATCCTTCACACATCATGCTTGTTCAAACCCCATCTCTAGGTATGACTCCTACACTATAAATACACAAATAGCACAACCAGGGATTAAGTCTAAGGTGCATCGAACAAGAGTGTCTTTCAAAGACTAGTCCACAGAATTTATCATAATCTCAACATCAATTATATATACATTGGTTTATATCGATTGATATCCATGTCTTCCAGCAATCCCAAAGATACCGCCAAGTTTCTGGGCGACAAGAATCCGCCACCAAGGAATTCACCACCCAGGAATCCACCACCCAGGAATCCGCCACCTGTAACTGCTGAATCCGGTCTTAGGCCTAACTGAAATGGAAACAGCTCAATGGGACCAAAAATGGTTTGCTATCTAAATCAGACAACTACATTTTCTTGCACTGCAAAGTTTGTCCATAAAATTCTATTAAACATTCTGCTTGTTTGTTTCTCCTTTCTTTATGGATTAAAACTTTATTGTCATAATTTCAATCATAAATTATTTAAATTTTAACTCATCACTAACATTAAGATGCTATCATAAATATTTATTTGTTTTTCCTTCCTTTTTCTTTAATTTCTCCACTGTAAAGGTCACATGCATGGTCTTTGTATTCATCCATCCTTTTCGTTTTGTTGAAGGTTTATGTGGAAGTGGGATCTATATGTAGCTAGGAATAATACTTAATGCCAATAGGGATTATTGTTGGTCATCAAGATTTCATTCTCTTATTGTAATTTATTCTTTTTGTTCGTTTTGCAACTATTTGTTACTTTAGGGCTAGAAAGCATTAATAATCCCCCTTCCATGTAAATTTATAAAGTACTAGAATAAATCAAAACCATGTCTGAAATATATAATTAAATCTGTCAAGTCTCTTTTACTAATTTATTTCTCTCCATTTATTGTCTTCTCTTAATGCGTCAAATATAAAGAATCTTGACATAAAAACCAGTGACCGAATGACAAATGAGTAAATTAAAGATTGGATAGGTTTTCTTTCTCTGAAAAATACTAAAAATCCAAGCAAGGGATCGCATATTTAAACTGAACTCTCTGTAAAAGTGTTCATTACAACTTCCATATGAGAATTCATCTCTTGCAATTTGAACAAACATAAGTTCTATTGTTTTGGGAAGACAAATGACTAGTTAACCAAAAAACGAAGAAAGACAAAACAACTGAACCTAGTATTGGTACTCTCTTTTTTTTTTTTTTGGGCTTGTGGAGGTTAAAAGAGGCCTTTGGTTCTATTACTTCACATTGCATTGAAACTCGCATTTGATACAGCAAAGGAAAAAAGAATAGGCATATTACATGACAATTAAATATTTAATAAAGTTATTTTACAAAACTAATGAGGACATTTGTTTGGACAAAAAACTCAGATCGTAATAAAGTATGTAATTATTAATCTCGCACATCTAAGAAGAAATGGTGATTCTTTCATTCTATAAAATAAGGCCAAGAATCGACTTAAATCATCAGTTTCCCCTTTATCTAAGTTATTTTTTTGCCAAACATACGTACAGTGATATTGCTCACATAGGACCCTAAACACGGCTGACCCACACAAAAATTATTAGAGGAGTTAATATGTTTTCTTTAAAAGAATTTTTCCTTTTTCTAGTGAAATGAAATAAAAAATCCCAATAACATTATTTTAACATTTATTTTTAAAGTCCCATTTAGATACCAATTCCATCGCTCTTAGATGAAATTGTAATTCCTTTCATTTAAATTCATCTATCATATTGAATGATGGTTGGATAGAAGATTCCTTAAAGTGGATGTTAAAATATCATTATGGTAAAAAACCCAAACTAGAGGCATGCATTTCCACAAAACATGTTATCCCAAGCCGCAAGCAAACATTTTGACAGAGCTAAATTTTTTAGATGTCATTTCTTTCATGCTTTAGGGGAAGAATAAAGATTTCGCGTACTGTTGAGGGGATTAAATGACAAAAACCGCCTTCAAAATTTTCATTAGACAGGTACGAGAATTGAAATAATGGATTATATCCAAGGGCATTATGGACCTTTCAGTGCAACTGTCTCCTGTTTGCAGCTTAGGTCGTTCATCGTCGTCATTTTTTCTGTAATGTGGATTAAAACATGATTTGCTGATTAATGTTGCTAAAATTCCAATAATAAGTTATTTATATTTTATCCATAGTAAAATATATTTAACTAGAGGATAAAAGTGCTAAGTAGAAAATTTTTTTGGTCAAAAGTAGAATATGAGCTTGATATATAAATAATTTAAATATGGACCTCCTATAAGGAAAGGCAGCCCAAACATAAATTAAGAAAATATTTTCAGTAAATAAAAATAATTGACCCAACGATAAAAACAAGGTCAAAAAACAAAAAGAAATAGTCAAAAAACAAGTTTATGAAAAGAAAACAACTTTCATTATTGTTCTTCTCAGATTTTATTTTCGGTTAACTTTTGTTGTTTGTTGCAATGCAACTTTCAAATTAATTTGTAGACTTTTTTCATTTATTCTTTTATCTCATAAGTTCCTTGCATCTGAAACTCATATTCCCACAATTTTTCTCTTTTCCGCGTGAAATTTCAAAGGATTAATTTTGTTACAATTCATCTCAAACAACTGCATTTCTTTTTCTTCTTCTACGCGGTATTTAAAATATCCATTTTTTAATTTTTTTAATTTTTTATTTGTTTGTGATTGTATTAAAATATATTAGATTTCAAAATGACAAGTTCTCAAGTGATTCTCATGTAATATTGATTCTGCAATCGAAATTGTTATTACTGCTGTATGATGTTCTGTGGAGCCTATGACGGTTACAATGTTTAATTTGTTCTCAAGTTCTCCCCCTTTTTCTATTTTTTATAACTATTTTAAATTTTCAGTGTATAATAACAAAAAATAAAGGACCTAACATTGTTAATTTATTTATTTACTTCCCACATTTTTATAATACAATGAGTTTAATCCTAAGAGTATGCTTGCTTATTGATAAAAATGAATTGAGGCATACAATTTTATGGATTAAATTTGTTTTAAATTACGCATAAATTTTATTTATAAATTATTTACTATCATTTTTACTCCCTAATTAAATATACTATAAAAATTGCTTTAAAAATAAAATAAAAAATTTACACAAACAAATTTCATATTTTAATTTATGTTTACAATTCATTCATATAATTTTTATCTAATTTTTAGCAATAAGAGTAATACCGTCAAGGCCACTCTTTAAACAATTAAACCCGTGCATAGCAGCACAGGCACAAAATTTACACGCTATGGTTTAATAAAAACGTGGGCCCTTGTAAAAGAAGGGTACGTGAAAGAAAATTAGCTTCCATCTTTTAATTAATTAATTCACACCCAACTAATGCCTCCATGACATTCGGCCCAAGGCTGTAGCATACCCATCTACACGGTACCGCCTCCGAAACTCCCCCGCCATTCAAAGTTCAAACATGCTGTCATGCCTTTCCTCTTTCGCGCAGATTACACTGAAGTTATTGTACAAATTGCAAGGTTTTTCCTTCTTGTCTTTCAACTTACATTGACGCCCATCAATTGTTTTAGAAAATAACTTAAAACATTGTATTATATTAGATATTTGGAATAAAAATTATATCTCGGGACATTTCTTTCTGCCTCATAAGTAGTTGATAAATAAATAATTAAGATGAAACTAGAGATATAAAAGTGATCTCTGCTCCTCTGTTTTAATATTTCGCCAACTTTTCTTATATTTTCATAATGTAATGAAATATCTCTCCAACAAGTTTAAACTAATGGACAAAGACAAGTAAATAATTTTTATATATAGCACATATAATGACATAATAATATTTCTCTATTTCCTTTTTTCCCCCCCCTTTTTCCTTGTTCAATCAAATAACGTAATTAAGACCCGCTTAGCAAAATTTTCTCAAATCTTTTTATGCAATGTCCTGCACATTTCATGAAAACATCTCAATCGGATAGGAATATTCAAATCTATGAAATATTGGCCCATAACATTATAATTGCTACAAAATGTTCATCATATGAATAACAAAGTAAACTGATCCTGCAAGTAACCATATACGTCTTTCTTCCAGGTTTTACATGAAAGTTTCCTTTCCTGTTGCGCTAAATAAAATGACTAACCCCCCATACCCTCTTCTTTTGCCAACAATTCAACTGTAGTTATCTAATAATTGCAAATGAATTAATGATTTCCAAGCATGGGAGTTTACACGCTGACACACACACATGTATCGTGTATATGTGTCGTAATTTACCTTGAATTACGAGGAGGCACGTCCCTCACATGCATGCTTGAATAGTATCTAGGCATTACCCCTATATATATATACACAACATAACCATGGATTTCCAAGGTGCATCACAACAAGAGTGTATTTTCAAATATTAGTTCTTTGAATTGATCACGATTAATCACAATATCAATTACATTGCTTTATATTGAAGGATATCCATGGCTTCTAGTGATCCTAGAAAGACCTCCGATTATGTGGGCGACAAGCCCGCCACACCTGGGAAGAAGTCCTCGAAGCCTACCAGGGATGATAAGAAAGACAAAGTAACTGCTGAAAAAGATCTTAGGCCTAACTGAAGTCGAAACAGGTCAAGGGGACCAATAATGGTTTGATAAACAGGTAATCTAAAGTAGACAACTCCACTTTAATTTCTTGCACTGCAAAATCTTGTCCATAAAATTCTATTAAACTTTCTGTTGCTTGTTAGTTTTTTTTTTTCCCTTTCTTTGCGGATTAAAATGTTATTGCTAAAATTTCATCAATCATACCTCATTCAAATTTTAACTCATCATAAACACTAATTAAGTTGCTATTATAAATATTTCTTTCGTTTTACATTTCTTTTTCTTTCCCCGTTAAGGTCATCACATGGATATGGTCTTTGTATTCATTCTTCCTTTTCATTTTGTTGCAGGTTTATGTGGAAGTGGATTTATGTAGCTGCTAGGAATAATTCTTACGCCAACAGAGATTATTTGTTGGTCATCAACATTTCATTATTTGATTTTAATTTATTATCGTTTGCTCGTGTTGCAAGTGTTTATTACTTTAGGAACAGGAAGTAGTAATCTCCCTTCCATGTAAACTTAATATGAACAGTAGTAACACCTAAAAGTTTATACATGTTATTAGCAAGTGTTTGTTGCTTCCTTTGTATCCTTGTTATCAAATTAAACTATCTCTGAAATAATATACATTTGTCAAGTCTCTTTTACTATTGAAAAATGGTATATAACAAAATCATACAACAAACCTACACCACACATCTTATCACCATTAGATATGATGAGTGGTCTCTATTCATTCAACTCATTCATCACATCTAATAGTTATAAGTATCTAGTGTAAGTTTGTTTTGCACATATCAACACTCTTTACTATTTATTGTCTTCTTTTTGTTTCAATATAAAGAATCTTGACATAAAAACTAGCTTAGGAATAATAAACGGGTAGTTTCTTTTTGAGAATTTTTTAAGTGATCTTAAAGTAAAATAAAATATTTGCTCTGTAAATTAATACATAAGCTATTGTATTAAAAACATAAGAGAAATGTGAGACAATAGTGACTAGCAAAACTTATATATCAATTAGTAAATGGATTAGAGCAAGTGCTTTATTTTGTTCTTAGTGCACTTAAATATTTTTCTCTCTTTTTTATACTATGATACATAAGTAAATTAAAGGTTATATAGGTTTTCTTTTTTCTGAAAATACTAAAAATCAAAAGGCTACCTATTCAAACTGCATTCACTGTATATAAGTTTTCATTACATCTTGGATCCGATCATTCATCTCTAGCAATTTGAACAAACATTTTAGGAACACAAATAACTAGTTAACAAAAAAAAAAAAAGACAAAACAATTGCATTGGCACTCACGTTTTTTTGGGCTTGTGCGGAGGTTAAAAAAGGTCTTAGGTTCTATTACTTCTTCATTGCATTAAAATCTGCATTTGATGCTACTGTTACTAGTAGCAATGAACAAAAAGAATACGGCATATTACATTGCAATTAAATATTCAATAAAGTTATTTTATAAAATTAATGAGTACATTTGTTGGGAGAAAAAAAATCATATCTTAGGACAGTATGTGATTATTAATCACATATTCTAAAAAGAAATGACGATTCTCTCATTCTATAAAATAATACCCTGAATCATCTTAAATTATTATTTTCTTTTTATCTAAATCATTTGACAGTCACAATATCCAAATTGATCCCTCAAAATATATTGAAGGACAATTTAATCCCTCAAATTTTGAAAATTCCAAAATAATTTCCCAAATTTCCAAAAAAGAGAAAAATTGTTCCCTTTATATAGTTTAATATAGTGTTTTTTAATTGTATGGATATTTATGGAAGAATCCATTCATTCTACTTCTTGAGATGTAAGAAACTAATTTGAGATTTTTAAATTTGAGTGACTAATTTTTCACTGATATATTTCTTAGAGACCAATTTGAGTATTTAGTTATTTCTATCCCTCACACACAGTAAAACATAGCCGACCCAATCATTTTTATGGCAACTATATACAGCAATATCGCTCAGATCGGACGTTAAAGACAGATGACCCAAACAAAAATTATCAGAGGAGTTAATTTTTTTTTCTGTTTACAAACATTTTTATTTTTGTCGTAAAACAAAATAAATTTCCACAACATTATCTGATAGTTGAAAAGAAGATAAGAAGATTTCGTTTCTTTCATGATTTGGGAAGAACAAAAAGATTTCACATACAGACTATTGAGTGGAGCAAATGACAGAAATAACTTTTGGGAATAGCCGCAAAATAATTCATGACTTCTTTTTCCTTCCTAAACTCTTGAGATTTGCTGCTGACTTTTTTGAAAACCAGGAAAGATCTATAAATATTTATTAAGAAATTAATATAGAAGAGAGACAAAGTTAATAAGTAAAACCAAGATACATTATGTATGACATCGAAAACTATAATTTGGAAGGGACAAATGAGGCTCTGTAGCCTCTAACATAGTGTTTTGTCCTGTCTTAGTAGTGACCGGTGTAGCATCCTCACTGGTCTGAAATTTTTTTGAGGTGGACACAAGTATAAGAATCTATTCTTAGACATATTCACAAAAGGCAAATCAAATGAATTCTATGTACAAAATTACGCATAACATCATTTATGAAAATTTTAACCATATTTTTATCCCTAATTTAGTTAGGAGATGAAAATAAGGAGAAATATTTAATGGATAAACTCAATGTGCAATTTTATATATGAATCTCATTCATAAAAGATCATCCCAATTTTACACCTCAACCAAACACACGCTAACACTCTGTCACGCTTAGGACTAAGCCATCTGATGGACTTACATACAATGAGGTTACCATGTCTACAATAGTTGCTTGCGGAGTGCTCTTTACCATATACAAGTTCTTCATCATTTGGACTTTTGATTAAATAGTAAAAATTAATAACTATAATTAATTTAAAATTATTAATTTTCGTTTTGTGACCTGGGTTTAAGATGAAAAAGAAAAATAGTGAACGGACAAATGAGAAGTGACTTTTGGGTTATGCTTATATACAGAAAGTTATTTAAGATATGCTTCAATAGATGATGTTGGTTTGGGGTAAATATAATATAACACTAGTTTAATTTTTATACATTGATATGACTTTTTAAGTAATATGTGTGTAACTTAAGCATATTTACTAATGTGATCATGTATAATTGGATGACAGTGTAAAAAAATTTTATATTATAAATACATAGAAATTAAATTCATAAATTAATTATTAGTTGTTTTATTGCTTGAATAGAAACAAAAGAATATTTTTTATTTTAAAAAATGAGTTTGAGTTTTATATATTGATAGTGTAAAATTATTTTACATTATTATCCAATCAAATTCACTATTTTGTATGACATTTTACATAATGAACTTGAGACTCAACCATTTGTATATATGAAAATTGGTTTTAAATCATGATTTGTAATTAACAAAAAAGATTACATTTTGCTACCATGCCACTTGGGCATTTATTGGGAAAATAAAATAATTAAATAAAAATTGAGTATTTATATCTCGAAAAAGTAAATCAGAAAACCATTGAATTGGTTATGAAATTGTTCTTAACGAGTATTTTTAGGAAAATGTTTTTGAATTTTACCAATAAGCACCGTATAATTATTTTTGCGGTGGAATTTTATCAACAAATATCGTTAGAATATTTATTAAGAAATAAAAAATAAAGAGTAAATTTTGTTATTAATTTATCCAATGTTTAAGAATTTTATTAAATATTTTTATTTTCAATAAGTAGTATAAAGAAATTTCATTTCATGACTGCATATTTATTTTTACTGTTGTTTTAAGGTATTCACATATAATTTTATTTTTAGAAAAAAGTTGAATTGAAATAGGTGTGAAATTGAGCATTGAGTGTCAAAAAAATCTATTTTTTATTCCGACGGAATGCACTTAGGCATTGTTGCTCATTGTCAGCACGTGTATATGGGAATGTTGTTTCGGACATTGGGTATCCAAAAACTTATCCGGTTTCTAAAAAGATAAATATTAGAAGTTAATTGAATCCTTCCTTATTATAAGGATTAAAACTATTTTACATTGAGTAATGCTCTGTGCACTTAGGGTGATTATTGAATGAAATAAAGTCATATGATGTAAATAGCAAAAAGCCACTTGTGCTTGCCAACCAAAAGAAAAAGAAAAAAAAAATGAGGTCAAACAAGGTGGACGAAGCACATACAATGATATAAAAATTTCAAATATGTACGGTAGAATTTCTATCATGCAAATGTAGAGAGAGTCAAAATTTTCAAACATTACTGTGCACATGCTCGTGCCGTGATGCGTAAATTACATTCACACCGAATGAAACCTCTATAAATAGAGGTTGCATTGGATCAGTTGTAGCATCACAACAGTAACAACATAGAGCATCATTCTAGAGAGAAAAATATACATAGTACCTTAGGAGAGTTTCTCTTATTTTTTATAGAGAGATGCGTATTTTCTTAGTATAAGAGAGAGTATAATTATTTTCTGCATATATTTAGAAAGGAGTAATTTTTATCTTCCACATAGTAAAAATCTTTCTCGATCTTGCCTATAGTTTTTCCCTCATTATTAGGGGGTTTTCTACGTAAATATTTTATGTCGATTCCAATTCTTTAAACTCTGTTTTAGTTACGTTAATCCATTTCCATAACTCTAGTACCCAACATATGACTCATTGATTTACACAAAGACTAATAATTATTATAAATAAATTTAGAAATAAAATCTAGATAAAATTTCTAGTTATTTTCCATTTTTTCTTTTTATTTGCTCATGTTAAAATTTAAAATTGAATACAATTTTCACACACTTAGCTATCAAAATCAAATTTCAATACAATTTTCACACACTTACCCATCAAAATCAAATTTCAATATTTTTCTTAACCTAAGATTTTAGTTAAAAAGTAAACATGTAGAATAATTAAATCAATTAAATATGATTTTGTCATTGGGAGTGGAGGAGGACATGCACAGTTGAGCTGTGTAAGAGTCGAACATGCTCCATGCCAAAGAAGCATCCCCCAAGGTGCCTTGCCGATGCCATTTATGTTGGACTACAATTACGAAGCTGACGCAGTAAAACATTTAAAGCTAATATTTATCAAATAGTATTGATATTTTAACACCAAAAAATAGGTGTCTAAGTAAGACATCCACTTCATTACCATTGAATATAAAAGATGGGTGAAGATGGTAAGGATCACTATCCCATAATGGAATCACGTATTGTGTTAAAATAGTATTAATTTTTCCCAAATCCCAGCTTATACTTTTGACGCGCATTTGACTCAAGGCCGTGGGCAGCAACGCTGTATTGCCTTCGAGGCTCGCTTGCCCATCAAAGTTCAAACTAGAAGCAAACAGCGCTTGCTTTTCCTCTTTCGCGCATAGTATTCCGAAATTATTGCGCAGATTACAAGGTTTTTCCTTCCTGTCTGTCAAGTAACACTGACGCGCATGAATTGTTCTAGAAAATAATTTTAAACCATGATATATATATATATATACTCGTCGATCAACCACATAGTCCAATTTCCATGCAAAGTCCGGTGAAAAACGGCAGCACATTTCATGCAAATCAACACTAACCTCATAGGAACGTTCAAGTCTATGAAAGATTAACACATAACGTACGTGTCGGTTGATTCTCAACGTTCATCATGAGAATAACGAACCCAACCCGCGCATGTACATGAAAGTTTCCTTTAATTTAATGCTCCAGTTGCCCTAAAGAAAATGATGAACTCCTTCGTTTTGCCAGCCATCGAACTGTAGTAGTAAACTAATAATCACAAATAAATGATTTCCGTGTCAATTAAATTCACAGAAAGTTCACCTTGAATTGCGAGGCACGTACCCGTCGCATGCATGCACGAACCCCATCTGATCTATGGGCATACTATATACACCAGGATTTCCAAGCTAACTTGGTGCATCAAATCCAAACAAGAGTGTCTTTCACATATATAGTACTCATTCATCACAATATTAATTATTAATTCCATTATATTGCTTTACAATATCGATCGATCCCCATGGCTACCACCCAACCTAAAAATATCAACCGGGATCTGGGTGACGGCAAGCGAGATGACAAGAAAAAGTCTGAGTCATCTGCGAGCGGCCAAGCGTCGGGGACTAAGAAGGGTGCTAAGAGTCTAACTGAAATCGGTCTTAGGCCAAAATGAAATGGAAACAGCTCAGTGGGACCAGAAATGATTTGATATATAAACAGGTAATCTAATTAAATTAGAAGCAAACCACCCCCCCCCAACAAACAACAAACAACACGCGCACAAAAACTCCACTTTCTTGCGCTGCAAAGTTTTGTCCTTAAAATTTTATTAAACTTTCTGCTTGTTTGTTTCTCCCTTTCTTTATGGATTAACATGTTTTCGTCATAATTTCAATCATAAATTATTTAAATTTTAACTCATCATAAACATTGAGTTACTATCATAAATATTTCTTCTTTTTCCTTCCTTTTTCTTTAATTTCTCCGCCGTAAAGATCACATGCATGGTCTTTGTATTCATTCATTCTTTTCATTTTGCTGCAGGTTTATGTGGAAGTGGGATCTCTATGTAGCTAGGAATAATACTTACGCCAATAGGGACTGTTGTCGGTCATCAAGATTTTATTCTTTGATTGTAATTTATTATTGTTTGTTCGTTTTGCAAGTGTTTGTTACTTTAGGGCTAGGAAGTATTAATAATCCCCCTTCCATGTAAATTTATAAAGTACTAGAATAATCAAACAATGTCTGAAATATATAATTAAATTTGCCAATACTCTTTTACTATTTTCTTTTTCTCTATTTATTGTTTTCCCGTACTGTGTCAAATATAAAGAATCTTGACATAAAAACCAGCGACCAAACGACAGATGAGTAAATTAAAGCTTAGATATGTTTTCTTTCTCTGAAAAATACTAAGAACTCAAGGAATCACATATTTAAACTGAACTCTGTGTAAATCATTAAAACTTAGATCTGAGAATTCATCTCTTGCAATTTGAACAAACATAAGTTCTGTTGTTTGGGAATAGACAAATGACTAGTTAACAAAAAAAAAAAAAGAAAGACAAAATATTTTAGAATTGTGAAAATTGTTCACGTGATTGGTGTATAGATACCATCCTTGATTGGTGTATAGATACAATTCTTGTCCATCCAATGGACATGAAGCATGGTGGAGCGAATTTCACTGGGAGCACCATAAAACATGCCTTGTATCATTAAGGTTAATGATAAATTTTGTATTATGTGAGTTTCATTTGAGGATATATGTTCTCTACCAATTTAAGACACCTAAGAACTTTATAAATAAAAGCTATTTTTAAAGCTTCATCTGAGAAAGTCACTGTAAATTAAAATCTCTCTAAGATATAAGTTTTATAACTCTCATCTACTATTTTCTTTCTGTATTTATTGTCTTCTTGCTATGTCAACATAAAGAATGTCGGCATGGGTAAGTTAAAGACTCGACAAATTTTTTTTCTTTGAAAAATATTGTAGATGATCCAACGGATCCCATATTTAAGTTGAGCTCACTACATAGTTATTTATATGTCCATATTGCATAGCACCACCACGCCATACGCCAATGCCGCTGTCGCTCTGCCAGTCCGCCACCCTTACCATCTTTCTCCTCCATCCTCTCTTTTTCATGTCTCTTTATTTTTTTTAGTTATTTTTCTGATAATGTTTTTTCTTGGTCAGATTATGTTATGGAGTATGGAGGGGTTGGAGAATAAAAATATTGGGATCTTAAGGGTCTTTTACATAGGAATTTAAGAAATTATGTAAATAAAAATTAACAATATTAGTTTGAAGGGAGGAATGCGTAATTTTAAAATCAAGGAGAGGATAAGGATAATATCAACTAATTTTAGGGGAGGTTGTCGTAAATTACCCTAATTGTTATGTTGGCCAAGGTCAAGAAAATAGTAACATATTTCAATAACATAGTGAGTTTAATATTTATAATTAATATAATTGTTATATCAGTATTGTTATATGAACATTTTAAAACTACCTTATTACTTTTGAATATGACGGTGCCTCTCATTCACTACACGCATTCATCATATTTAAGTTGACTTCAATTTAATTAAGGTTTTGCTAATCAATGCTCTAAGGACACTAGTTTAGGATACCAGAAAAAACAAAATTCAAAAGTGTAAAAAGCATATCACACTTTCAATACATTAAAACTTGTTTTTCTAATACTAAAGTTTCCATTTTTAATTCCTTATAAGGGCACTAATTAGATAAACCTCTAAAAGCTCAGTTAGATAGTTAGTTTAGTTAAGTAGTTTGTTATGATAGCTTTACTTATATGTTACACACATTCTGTTCTTATCCTAACCTACATTCATTCTATTATGATTTCCATCCCTATATAAGATGGGTTCTGCTTCACTTTTGTAATCATAATATGAATCATAATAATACACGTTTATATTCAGTTATATTTTCCTCTCTTTTCTTCTTTCTTCTTCTTACTGAGAGCATAGGGGCATTATCTTACATGGTGTCAAAGCTCTTCTTTGGCATCAATGGCAGACTCCAACTCATTCGCTGTTACGTCTTCATCCACAAATCCCACCACCTTCCTACAAACATTCACTACACCCATCTCTTATAAGTTGGTGGATGATGACAAATTTTTACCATGGGAACAAGAAGCACTAGCCACCATTATTGGTTATAACTTTGAAGATCATCTAAATCCATCCAAGATTCCATCTCCACTTTCCTCCAAATTCTTCTCCATGTCAACTGTGGAAAAGGCAAGATAGTCTTTTTCTCTCTTGGCTTCTTGCATCTTTATCTCCTTCCTTGTGAGTATGAATGGCTAGTTGTAAGTTTTCTTATCAAATATGGGCTCCATACTATTTTTGAATCCTAAATATGTTCAACCATTAATAAGCTTTGAGTTCAACTTTGCACCGCAAAGAAAACATCATCTATGCATGATTATTTAATTAGTTGACATCAAGAAGATCATTGATCAGCTCTTAGTCGTAGGAGAGCCACTTACCAACGCTTAACACAATAAAGCCATATTTTAAGGTCTCCTGGATGAATATAACCCCACCATTATAGCCTCTCTATTATCCAGACTTGATCCCTACACCATTAATGATATTGAATCCTTGTTTCTGGCTATGGAAGAGCACATTGAAAACAGCTACAAAGCAGATCTCGGTCCTCAGCAGCTTCCAATTTAGGCTAATCTTGCTTAGACTTCACACAATTTCAACAATAACTCTTAACTCTTTTCTTATGGCAGAGGTTTTCATCGCGGTTGGGGCAGGTTTGGTAGGTCGTTCGAACCTTGACAATGGTGTTTAATGCCAATTTATGCAATAGGTTTGGTCACATGGTTTGGGATTGCTTCCACTGTTTTAATCCCCATTTTTCTTTACAACAACAATTCAACAATCCTCCTCAGCCTCTGAATTTTTTACTCCATCTCAACCACTACAAGCTTTCTTTTCTGCCACACAGTTTGCTCCTCCTTTGCATTCATCTGTTTAGTCTTCTTATGAAAGCTTGCTCCCAACTCCATGCATCAACTGTGATTGATTCAGCATGGCATCCAAACTCAAGCACAACCAACCATCTTACTCTTGATTTGTCTAACCTTGCTTCTAGGATTTCTTATTTAGGTTTAGCTAAGGTTATGGTTGGTAATGGTGTTGGTTTCACCATTGCCAATCATGGCCATACTTATATCTTCATTATAATAATTCAAATAAATATTTTCTTTTAAAAGATCTTTTACGTGTTCCCCACATTACTAAACATTTACTAAGTGTTCAAACTTTTTCACGTGATAATAATGTCTTACTTGAATTTCATTCTTGGTTAAAACTCGGGTCTCCGGGGAACTTCTACAGATGGGCTTGTCCTTCATCCTTCTCCTCGGTTTCAGCTCACAGCTTATTGTGATTTAGACGGGCTTCAGACTTAGATGATCGTCACTCCACTGCAAGTTTCTATATATACTATGGTCCTAACATTATTTCCTAGGTTTCTAAGAAACAACCTGTGGTTTCCAGATCTAGTACAAAGGCTGAGTACAGGGCCATTGCTACTATCTTGGCTGCACACTCTCTTTTCAGAACCCTTGTTTCTCCTTTCCTAATGTCTATTATGATAATCTAAGTGATGTTCTCTTCTCTGCAAATCCAATTCTACATCAACGGACTAAACATTTTTAAATTGATCTTTATTTCATTCGTGATAAAATTGTCTAGGTTCAAGTTTGTATCCAACATATTCCTGCTAAAGAACAAATTATAAATCTTCTTACTAAGGCTTTTCCCTCTGCAAGATTCTCTTATTTAAGAACTAAACTCAGAGTTGAGCCAATCTCCACTCATGAGTTTGAAAGGGGATGAAATCTCAGTTAGATAGTTAGCTTAGTTAAGCAGTTTGTGATAATAGCTATTACTTCTGATACATTTATTCTGTTCTTATCCTAATATACATTTATTCTGTTAAGATTTTCACCTCTATATAAGATCGATTGTACTTCACTTTTTTAATCACAATATCACTCACAATAATACACGCTTATATTTAGTCATATTTTCTCCTCTTTTTTTCTTTCTTCTTCTTAGTGAGAGCAAAGGTTTTAAATTGTAAAGCATATCACGTGATGCAACCGCAATATTACGGTTGCGGTTCGTAGCACAACCTCATATGGGACATCAATTGCGATGTGATGAATTTTTAGATAAATTGACTACAGTGTAACTACATCAGGATCGCAACAGGTAGTAGCGGAAGGCAACAATGCTGCAACGGATTGCATCAAGGCTGGAATGTTGCAATTGTAACCGTGACCGCTAGCTAGCATACACAGTATTGCCTTTAGAGCTTGCTTGTGTATCAAAGTTCAAATTGGAAACTGCTGGGAGCATAGGGGCATCATCTTACAACCCTTATTGTTATTATACGTTGAGGTTAAATATGTGTTGTACATAGTAACATAGACACAATTAATTAAATTCACTTTTACTGTAGAGAATAGATCATATTCAAAGCATATGATTTGTTAATCCTCATGTAATGGTTTACCTTTGACCATAGTTGAAAAATCCTTGTACCATTTTGAGAACCAAAAGCGAGAAGAGCTATGTTTGGCGAACTCCTTCACCCAAAGCCTGGTGAAGAACAGATCCTCTATGATTTGTTGCTGAACCAAACAGAAGGGTACTTAGGCTCTGATATCCAATTACTCTATAAAGAGACACCAATGCAACCCTTGATACACTTAACGTCTCAACTTGAACAGTGTCAAGAAACATGGAAGAAAAATTGCATGGAACAATACACATACACACACACACAAAGAAGTGAAAGAGAAAGTATGAACTGAATATTATGATTTTATTGTTAAGAAAATGTGTAAAAGATGATGAACAAGAACTTGAATATTGTGGTTTCAAGGCACGAAGTCAATCGCTATGGGTTGATGACGATACTTCCCCAGGATACAATGAAACCTCTATATGAATTTCTTGTCTAGCAATAACAAGAAATTTGCACACTCTTGAACTTTTAAAAAACTTTTAAAGCTCACATAATACATAAAGTAAAAGTGAGAAAATTGTTTTATAATGGAGGATATTTATAGATGGACATTGGATACTTATGAAAAGTTTCATGTCCATTTAAGAATAGTCACAATGTTGCAACCCAAAAGAACCATCATGCCTTTTTATGAAACTTAATGCATGCTTCATATGATGGCTTTAGCACATCCATACAATGCCTGCTTTAACAAAGCAATTGTTATCCTTCTTCAAATTGAATTTCACAAAGCAGACTACATGTTCCAATCCTTAGATTTAATTGGTTACAATAGTATGCACCCTTTTGTGAAACGTGAAGAGTTGTATGGCTTCATTGTTTGTAGCCATTATTTTTCGACAGTCATAAACCAGCGGTGTGCAATCTCCCTTTGCTTCAAATGGTTAGTAATCGCATTTTCTAGATGAAATAAACAAATAATATTTATTTATTTATTTTAGTATTTCGTAAAATATACTTCAATTATGACTAACGAAAAGTGTATAAGGCTATTTATATTAGCTTTAAAGGCAGCTTCTACTAGAAGCTTTGCAAGTAAATGGCGGGAGATATAGTTACAAGCTAACATCTAGTGACAGACTTAACATATCTTTATCATTCCCCCTCGGTTGACCACCAACTTCCTCAAGTCCTGGACTCTTAGCAAGTTTATGAGATGAGTGAATCTGCTGCTTGAAATCGGCTTTGTTAAGAAGTTTGCAAGTTGTTTTGCTGAAGGGATGTGAGCAATGAGAAGTTGCCTTTGGATTACCTTGTCAATCTTTTAGAAAGAAGCGGCTCCACTCCATATGCTTTATTCTTGAGCGGAGAACATAGTTACGAGCAAGCATGACTATGCTTGAGTTGTCAAAAAAAATGCTGGCCTAGAAGTTGGTATGTGCAGCTTTTGGAAAATAGATTGTAACCAAGTTTGTTACTACTTACTAGCACTATTGTATGGTTCATTACTTCCTGCTGGATTGGGTTGAGTTATTGTGATGTTTTTGGCCCATGGGAGTAGCCATGTGATAGTCATGTGATGTTTAGTAAATATCTTGTCTATTTTACTAATGTAACATTGTTGGATTAGTCTAGAAACATGAATATATGGCTGTTAATGTATCTAATATGGTCAGAAATTTTTTTGTTATAGCTGCTGTAATTTTTGCTGATATTTGAACTAAAATAGAGAATGAAAAAGATGATATTCGATGGTTTTACAGCACATGTCCTGTTCTTGCTCTGTTTTCATGTCCTGCATTTTTTCTGCATTTTCTCCATATTTGAGCTGCCATTCCAGCCACTAATATCATCAATAGTGAGTGTTTCATGTGCTCAAACCAACATTTGGCATCAAGGCTCTAAGGATTCTACGGGCTGTGGAGTTTTTTCTCTCAAAAGGTAAAGGCTCATCTATTATTTTTTGAAGATGGCTTCTACAAGTCTCTCTCTACCTACTGCACCAAATTTCTCTAGAGACAACTATGATTTCTGGGCAATAAAAATGCAACATTTCTCGAGGGCTAGTGATTTATGGGACATTATGGAGAAAGGTTTTGTAGCTCCAGCAGTAGATGCATAAACTAACTGAGGAGTAACAAAGAGTCTCAAATGAAAATTCTTTTAAACATGCAAAGGCTTTCTTTATTCTCCAATCTGCAGTCTCAGATAAAATTTTTCCAAGCTTTATGAATGTCACTACAACCAAGGAAGCTTGGACTATTTTGCAGCTTAAGAATCAAGAAAGGCACAGAGAAGGTGAAACTCATTAAACTTTAAACTTTGAGAAGAGGATTTTGTGAATATGAATATGTCTAGTTCTGATTCTGTTAAAGATTTCTCTGCTAAAATATTATAAATTACTAATCAGATGACGTTGTATGGGTATAAAATTTCTGATAAGGAAATTATTGAAAAGATGTTGATTTCCTTGCCTGCTAAATTTGATCCCATAGTCATGGCCATAGAACAATCTAAAGATATTAGTATAATGTTAGTGACCCAGTTAGTTGGTGCTCTAGAAGCACATGAGCAAAGAATGAATAGGTGAAATGAAAGTTCTGTTGAAGGAGCATTTCAATCTAAACATAAACAGAAATTTCCTTCTAATAAAGGAAAGAAAAAGGTGGCTGGAGATAAAATTTCATAATCTAAAAAAGGTTCTTCAAGCTTCAAAGAACCTGAAAGTAAAGGAAGATTTGCTCTATGTGATATATGTAAAATGAACTAATCATTTAGATAAGGATTATTGGTATGAAGACAAACCTCAGATGCAATGTTAATTTTGCAAAAAATTTGGCCATGTTGAGAAGTTTTGATGTTGAAACAAGGTCAAAGCTCCTCAATTTCCAAGCCAAATCAGCAAGCAAATGTTTCTAAGAGCAGAGAATGTGATGATCATTTGTTTGTGGCAACCTTGTCTTCTAGTATTGATAGCAAGGATGCATGGATGATTGATAGTAGTTGTACTAACCACATGACTCATAACTCTAAGCTCTTTAAGGAGCTTGATACTTCAGTAAATGTTTCTGTCAGAATGGGGAATGGTGTTGTTGTTAAATCTATAGGGAGAGGTACAATTTCAGTTCCAACAAAGAAAGGTATGAAGCTTATTAGAAATGTTTTGTTTGTGCCTGAACTTGATCAGAATTTATTAAGTGTCTCTCAAATAGTTTCTCATGGACATTTTCTTCTTTTTTAGAATAATAGATGCACTATTAGTGATCCTGCTAAAAGGGTAATTGCTTATGTCCCTATGGAGAACAAAATTTTTTCTTTTATGTGGCAGCATTTATGTGATGCTCTAAAAGCTAAAGCTAATGAGACTTGGCTTTGGCATAAAAGATATGGTTGTTACCATCTTAATGCATTGAAGCATCTTTATGATAAATAAATAGTGAGAAATCTACCTCCCATTCAAGTATGTGATGCTTGTTAGCTAACAAGTTGCATAGACAGTCTTTTCCGATTGGGAAAGTATGGAGAGCAAAAGAGAGGCTTGAATTAGTTCATACAGATTTGTTGGTCCTATGAGGACTCTTTCTCTTAATGAGAACAAGTATTTTATCTTGTTTATTGATGATTTTAGTAGAATGATATGGGTCTATCTTCTTAGACAAAAATCTGATGTGGTTCACGTTTTCATGAAGTTTAAGATGTTGGTTGAAACTCAAATTGGCTGCAAGATTAACAACTTAAGATCTGATCGAGGTAAGGAATATACTTCCATAGAATTTGAGCAATTTTGTGAAGATGAAGGCCTACAACACCAACTCATTATTGGTTATTGTCCTGAACAAAATGGTGTTAATGAGAGAAAAAATAGAACAATCATGGAGATGGCAAGAAGCATGTTGGCTGAAAAAAATCTACCTAAAAAATTCTGGACGAAGGCTGTGAGCACAGCTGTTTATTCGCTTAATAGGCTGCTTACAAGGACAGTAAGCGGCAAAACTCCTCTAGAAGCATGGAGCAATCACAAGCCTTTAATCAACCACTTAAGGGTGTTTGGTTCTATGTGCTATGTTCATGTGCCAACTGAGAGAAGATATAAGTTGGGAATGAAAGCTGAGAAAGGTATCTTTCTTGGCTATAGCACACAATCTAAAGACTATAGAATTTTCAATTTAAGGTCTGAAAAAAATGTTGTCAGCCGTGATGTGAAATTTGATGAGGCTAGTTCATGGAATTAGGAGGAGTCTAAGGTTGAGACACGACCAACTGTTATCCTCCAACATGATCCCTTGCAGCCACGACATGATGAAGATCATATTTCTAATGATGGAGATTGAAGTGATTCAAATTTAGATTCTGAAGAAACTATTCCTTATTCAGGCTCATCTTCCTCAAGTCCTTTTCTAAGAGATTATCATTCTTCTTCTTCACCTGAGTCACTAGTAAGAAAAACAAGAACTCTTGCTAATGTCCATGGAAGGTGTAGCCTTGCTATTCTTGAATCGAAAAATTTTGATGTTGCCTCAAAATACGAAGAATTGAATTTAGCAATAGAGGAGGAGATTAAAATGATTAAAAAGAATGATACATGGCAGCTGGTTAAAAAGCCAAATCATAGAAAGGTAATTGGACTGAAATGGATATAAAAAACCAGATTAAATTCTGATGGTTCTATAAATAAACACAAGGCTAGATTAGTCATCAAAGGTTGTGCTCAAAAAGCTAGTGTTGATTATGTAGATACATTTACTCCCGTTGCACGACATGACACCATCAGAGTACTCATTGCTTTGGCAGCTCAAAGAAATTGGACTATTTCCCAGTTAGATGTCAAATCTGCCTCTTGAATAGAGTGTTAGAGGAGAAGATTTATGTTGAGCAGCCCACTGGTTTTCTTGTAAAAGGAAAAGAAGATTATGTTTATAAGCTGAAAAAGGCCTTGTATGGCCTCAAACAAGCACCTAGAGCTTGGTACAGCAGGATTGATTCATACTTCAATGATAATGGATTTAGGAGGAGCATGAGTGAGCCAACACTTTATATGAAGACTTTCTCAGACTCTGATATTATCATTCTTTCTCTTAATGTTGATGATTTATTGGCGACTAGAAGTAATGTGCAGCTTATTGATGCTTTTAAGAAGCAAATGAGAAGTGTTTTTAAGACGACAGATCTTGGTGTCATGAGTTATTTCTTGGGAATTGAGGTCCATCAATCTAGAAAAGGGATTTTTCATTTCCCAAAAGAAGTATGCAGAAGAGATTCTTAAAAAATTCAGAATGCAACATTGCAAATCAGTTGCAACACTTCTCCCCATTACTGAAAAGCTATCTAAGAATGATGGCTATGAGAAAACTGATGAAAGGAAATTTAGAAGCTTAGTTGGCAGCTTGTTGTACTTAACAGCAACTAGACCAGATTTAATGTATTCTGCAAGTTTGCTTCCAAGATTTATGAATGCTCTAAGTCAAGCATACTATGGAGTTGCTAAAAGGGTGCTAAGATACATTAGAGGGACTGCTGACTTTGGTGTATGGTTTCAACCATGTAAAAATGAAAATTTGGTGGGATTTGTTCATAGTGATTGGGTTGGCACTGCTAATGATATGAAGAGCATAGTTGGCTATGCATTCTCTCTTGGTTTTGGTGTTTTTCTCATGGAATTCCAAGAAACAATCTGTTGTGGCACAGTCCACTGCAGAAGCTGAGTTCATTGTAGCCACTAGTGGTGTGAATCAAGCTATATAGTTGAAAAATTCTTAAAGATTTAGGACAAAGGCAACAGCAAGTTACTGTCATAAATTGTGACAATAAATTTGCTATTTCTATGGTGAAAAAACCGATTAATCATGGAAAGACCAAACATATGAAGATAAAGTGTTGTTTTATCAGAGATGCTGAAAAGGAGAAAGAAGTCTCCCTTATTTATTGCCCTACAAAGTATAATGTTGCTGATATGTTCACCAAATCACTTCCAAGAGCAAGATTTGAGTTCCTAAGATCTCTACTTGGAATGTCCAGCAAAAACATCAAGGAGGAGAATGTTGGATTGGGCCGAGTTATTGGGATGTTTTTGGCCCATGGGAGTAGTCGTGCGATAGTGTGATTTTTAGTAAATATTTCGTCTATTTTACTGATGTAACCCTGTTGGATTAGTCTAGAAACATGATTATATGGCTATTAATGGGTCTAATATGGGCAGAAATTTTTTTGTTATAGCCGCTGTAATTTTTGCTGATATTTGAACTAAAATAGAGAATGAAGAAGATGATGTTCCATGGTTTTACAGCACATGTCCTGTTCTTGCTCTGTTTTTATGTCCGGCATTTTTTCTGCATTTTCTCCATATTTGAGCTGTCATTCCAGCCCCTAACATCATCAATAGTGAGTGTTTCATGTGCTCAAACCAACACTTCCTTGTTGATTTGGCTTTCTACCTGTGACTATGCAGGTTTATACTATGTTATTTCATTTTCATTTTTCTTTCTTTTGGTAATCCATGACTGCAACTGATCAAGACTTTGTTTCAACATGGACATAACATTAATAATTAGTTGTCACAGGGAAATTATATTAATTATAAAAAAGGAAGAGCAAAAACGAAGTTTGTGTATTGAAACAAAACATCAGATGAGACCATGAGTTAATCAAAAAACATGGATGGCAATAATGATTCTATGTTAACAATAATTTATTGCTAAGATATTTTTCAATGTTTACAATGGGAGACAAGTAACTAAGTATAGGGAAAAAGAGAATATTACTATAGTCCCTACAATTATACAAATAGTCGGTAGTGACTTTAATATTGGAGAAGTAAGCACTCAACAAACGTAAAGTCAAACAAATAAATTAATAAATTGAATAAATAAACTACGCTAGCTGATGTGTTCTCCCTGTGGTACTTGCTCTTCATTCATCTTTAATCTACATA
The DNA here is from genome assembly GCA_031216125.1 of Dalbergia cochinchinensis. NCBI lineage: Eukaryota > Viridiplantae > Streptophyta > Magnoliopsida > Fabales > Fabaceae > Dalbergia > Dalbergia cochinchinensis. The sequence continues at coordinate 46,957,931 of CM062370.1, forward strand.
GAAATTCCTACCATATTTCTTAATTAGTTTCGCATTTCTTCTATAATTTTACAAACATTTTAATCCCCAGACCCTGCATGAGACGTCAAGCTTGTGGCACAAAAGAGATATCCACGGTGGTTGGCAACGCCACAACCAATCCGAACCGTCATGCAATTAATAAGCATATGTACATGTAACGATGGTTTAGTCCCAAACGTGGAGAAACCGTGAGGAAAATTCTCATTGTCAAATAGTTGAACTTTGAATACGCGCCTTGGACATAGCTAACTAATTAACATACACTTCCAATTTAGCCCTCTGTGTTGCCTTTATGTCCCTCTTGTATTTGCTCGTTGCTTGTAATTTTCTCCTTTCACACTAAGGGTGTGTTTTGGTTCGAAGGTAGAAGTAGATGTAAATTTTTTATGGATAAATATTATGTATTAAATTACACATAAAATTAATTTATGAAAAATTTAACTACGTTTTTACTCCTAACTTGGTTAGGAGATGAAAATGACGAGAAATTTTTCATAGATAAGCTCTGTATATAATTTTATATATAAATCTTATTTATAGAAAATCTCCCCAATTTTACTCCTTAATGAAATACAAGCTAACACTTTGTCACGCATAAGACTAGGCCATGTAATGGACTTACATACAATGCGGTTACCGTGTCTACAATAGTTGCTTGCGGAGTACTCTTTCCCCTATGCAAGTTCTTCATCATTTGGAGCTTTGATTAAATAGTGGCAAATTAATAACTATAAATAATTTAAAATTGTTAACTTCCTTTTTGTGACCTGGGTTTAAGATGAAAAAGAAAAACAGTGAACGGACAAATGAGAAGTGACTTTCGGGTAATGCTTATACACAGAAAGTTATTTAAGATCCGATTCCTGGATCATGTTGGTTTGGGATAAATATAATGTGGCACAACTTTAATTTCTACACACTAATATAGCTTTTTAAGTATTATGTGTATGACTTAATCATTTTTACTTATGTAATCATATATAATTAGATGTCAGTATAAAAAGATTTTACATTGTCAATATATAGAAATTAAACTCATAAATTAATTATTAATTATTTTATTGCTTAAAATAGAAACAAAAGAATATTTTTTTAATTTTAAAAATGAGTTTGAGTTTTATTCATTAATAGTATAAAATTATTTTATGTTGTTATCCAATCAAATTCACTCTTTTTATTACATTTTACATAGTAAACATAAGACTCAACCACATGTATATATGAAAATTGGTTTTAAACCCTAAACCTTAACAAAAAATATTACATTTTCTACCATGCCCCTTGGGGCATTTATTAGGAAAATAAAATAAAATAATTAAATAAAAATATGAGTATTTTATTTATTATCTTGAAAAATTAAATCAGAAAATCATTGAATTGCTTATGAAATTGTTTTTAACAAGTATTTTTGGGAAAATGCTTTTGAATTTTACCAATAAGTACCACATAATTATTTTTGCAGTGGAATTTTATCAACAAGTTTCGTTAGGATATTTATTAACAAATAAAAAAAATTGAAAGTAAATTTTGTTAATTTATCTAATGTTTAAGAATTTTATTTTATTAAATATTTTTATTTCAATAAGTAGTATGAAGAAATTTCATGATCTCATTATTTATTTTTGACTGTTGGTTTAGGGTATTCAGATATAATTTTCCTTTTAGAAAAATGGTGAATTGACATGGGTGTGAAATTGAGCATTGAGTGTCATAAAAAGCTATTTTCCATTCCGATGGAATGCACTTAGGCATTGTTGCTCGTTGTCAGCACATTTATATGGGAATGATGTTTGGGATGCTGTGCATCAAAAAACTTACACGCTTTCTGAAAAGATAAATATTTGGAGCTAATTGAATTCTACCTTATTATAAAGATAAAACTATTTTACATTGAGTAACGCTGCGTATTGATAAAAGTTAGGATGATTATTGAATAGAATAAAGTCATAGAACCAATTGATTTATATAAAGACTAATAATTATTATGCATAAATTTAGATATAAAATTTTAATAAAATTTTTAGTTATCTACCACCATTTTTTCCCTTTTATTTGCTCATGTTAAAATTTAAAATTGAATACAATTTTCACATACATAGGTATCAAAGTCAAATTTCAATAATTTTCTTAACCTAATATTTTAGTTAGAAAGAAAACATGTAGAATAATTGAATCAATCAAATACGCTTTTAGTTTTGAATTTTAATGCATTAGTTTTACATTATCATGTAATTATATGTTTATATTTGTAAAACTTTTAAGGTAAGAGGTGATTGAATCTAAATTTTTTATTGATGTGATAAATGATAATATATGACTACATGTTTGTATATAAAAGTAATCCACCCAGTGCAAAATAAATTAGATCCATTAAATTTTTCTATTTATTACCAGTCAAAGAAGTAGCCCCCAACAGGCCCTACCGATGGCATATACGTTTGACGCGCATTTGGCTCATGACTGTGGGCAGGCAGCATACACGGCATGGCCTTCAGAGCTCGCTCGCCCATCAAAGTTCAAATTGGAAACAAACGGGGCTTGCGTTTCCTCTTTCGCACATATTATTCCGAAAGTATTGCGCAGATTACAAAGTTTTTCCTTCCTGTCTGTCAAGTAACATTGACGCGCATGAATTGTTTTCGAAAATAATTTAAGACCATAATATATATACACTTGATATTTGGAATAAAAATAATATCTCAGACGTATCTTTTTACGTCATAAGAGAGGTTCATAAATAAATGCTCACTACCCTGTGAATGAAGAACTGAGACTTTGAAAACAAAAAAAGGTGGTGCAATAGAAAATTAATGTAACTCGAGTTACAATGTCGTAAGATGAAACTACTGATACAAAAAGTGTAATCTTTGCCTCTCAGTTTTAATATTTTGTCCATTTTTTCCTATGTTCCCACACAATGACAGTACAACATGCATGTTGTTTCTCTTCCGGTTCCATTTTCCTGTTTTCTGGGTCAATCAAATAACCTAACGGATAAATAAATGCTACAGCTCCCGTGTCCATCAACCACATAGCAAAATTTCGTCAAATCCAATTTCCATGCAAAGTCTACAGAAAAACCGTAACAATTTTCATGCAAATTAACACCAAACTCATAGGAACGTTCAAGTCTACAAAAGATTTACACATACCGTGTCGGTTGATACTCAACGGTCATCATAAGAATAACAAACTGAACCCGCGGATGTACATGAAAGTTTCCTTTAATTTATTGCTCCGGTTGCCCTAAAGAAAATGATGAACTCCTTCGTTTTGCCAGCCATCGTCGAACTGCGGTTAACTAATAATCGCAAAGAAATGATTTCCGTGTCAATTAAATTCACAGAAAGTTCACCTTGAATTGCGAGGCACGTACCCCTCGCATGCATGCGCGAACCCCATCTCTTCGGTATATGTATATATACAAGTGCATAAGCATGGATTTTGCAAGGTGCATCAAAACAAGTGTGTCTTTCAAATATATAG